>CM060979.1:203687759-206094207 GCA_030765065.1 Deroplatys truncata
TCGCATTCTTTGGAACAGCTTTGCTTGCAACGGATTGCGTCACAGACACTGAATACCTATTCTCGTAGTGTCTGCACATCATTTATGGGGACTACACACACCATGGCCTTTAAATATCCCTAAAGTCAAAAATCCAAAGAGTTAAGATCAGGAAAACGGGAAAGCCTAGGTATTGGCCCTCACCGACCAATGCATTGCTCATGAAAGACTCGTGTCGGCTAACCCTGTGATGAAAATGGGCCGGTGATGTAAGTCCAAAGAAGGACAGGAAAACAAATTACGGTGCTGCAGTAACCTGAGCCATTTGTGCACTACCATACAAATAACATACCTGACTGATATAGCAATACGTATGTAGCAAGCACTGGGATGCTGTAGGTTGACTACCCTTGTGTTTCGACGTGCTGCTGCATAGTGACAAACCTCTACGTATAATGTGTTCTTATTCGTTTCGTGCCATAGCGCCCACAGTGTAAGACATGCTCCTCGTAAAAGCTTTACGCTGGGAGATGCGTGATGCTGGCCACACCACCTCACGGTATTCGTTGGATGATCGCCCACCTCTGCCGTGCACACGTGGGCGTGAGGCCGGCATTCGGGTTGGCATGCCCAGACCCTTTGTAGCTGTAGTACCACAAGATTTATTTATATAGAATATTTGGCACTCTTTTCGAGGATTTACGGTTAAAACTGACAGCTGATGCTTTAGGTGTGGCCTCATACTACATCGCTTCTGTCACAGGAATTTCAGGATGGGTTTCAAATTGAGGGGTCTGATACCTCCCCTGTTAGAATTAATGGTTTTGGAAAGGTTTCTTTTTGTATATTAGAGTCTCATGCTGAGTAATTCCTGCTTTATTTTCACTGCAGCTCATTACTAATATGAATCCGCCGATGATATAAGGGCTGAGTGTTTTTTCTGCATATTGCAGCTCGTATTGCATAATTTGAAACCATTTATAGGTAAACAGTTATCATGGATAGTAATTTTTTTTTCTTATAGAAATCGCAATAATCCCTTCCTGTGGATGGTTATTGAGAGAGAAACTTGTGGGATTGTTTCACGCAGATTACTCCCTTTACTTCTTAAAAAGTAATGGACTCGGTTACTTAAATTGCCTGTTTTCTATAATGTATGTTTCATTATTCTTAGAGATATCATTAATTTGATAACTGAACCAGAAGTATTTTAAACTTAGAAGATATCCATTGTTTAAGTATTTAAATGTACAACGCAGTTCCATTAACTGAATTAGAAAGCTGTTTTTACTAATTTATATTTCAAATTCGTTTTATAACAGCAGCAAGTTTATAAAGGAATAATTAATTTGTGGTGTGTGTTTTCATTAAAATGAGATAATGCCGTTTTCTAAAATTTTATAAAGTATGTTTTATGTTAACTTTTATAGACAAACTCAAAGGTATATGTGCAATTAGAAATAAAATGTGCAATTATATACCATAGTTTAAAAATAAAATTCCTACTCATTGACACGATTTTCTCTGCCCATGTTAAATGCGCGCATATACTCATATATTACAATATCCATATAAAATTCATTCTTCTCCTGTTAGGTTATTCGCTATTTAGTTTTGCTTGGGAATTATTTGAAATTAAACCGCAGGTGCTCAGCCACAGAAACAGCGTTCAAATGCTTAGATGTGGTAAAAACCTCTTAAGCATATCCGTCAAGTTAAACACTAAGAAAGTGTAAACGTGCGCAATGGGATATCTATTTCAAAATCGCTAATACTATGAAAAAGTGTATTTCACAAACACTGTACATTTTTCCTGTAGTAAGTTTTGTATATTTTTTATGATTTTGCAGCATTTGATTCAATCATTAAGATAATTTTACAGACTAATCATCGAAAATTCAAAATATAAATTACATTCACCACAGTAATATCTCAATTATGTTATATTTTAATCTAATTCTTTTAAGTCATTTTTGAGAAAAATAAAAGTAAGGAAGAATTTTCCATATAAAGTTTACTTTTCGGTGGAAATTTTTTTTCGAAACTAAAGCTTTTCATTTCAAACGCGGATACAGACACGCATGCGTGGTGGACAAACAGAATCACAGATATTTTCCTAAAAATGCTCTTTTTGTGTTCAGTGGACCCAAAACTTATTATTTTCGAAGAAATGTGGCTCTCAGATTTTTGGAGAATTATAATAGTTTTCTACGTACCATAGGTAATTGGATAACATTCACCCTGATGTAAAGCAATTTCGAAAATTTTTGAAACGTTACAAGCAACGTTCAAATGTTTAGTTCTGCGTAAAATCGTGGTAATTAATTATTTCTTTTAAAAGATTGCAAGGTATTCCGGTTTATAACTAGGCATAAGAATTGGCCGAAGTTTGTTTCCGGCTTCCTACCGCCTTTAACTGTCGATTTTCAACTCCGTTAGAATCTTTTCCCGGAACCAGTAGATTACTAGTTCGCACATTTGTTGCACATTTTTATGTAGCAGGAAAAAATCTTCATAATATACAAAACAGATAATTATATAAAGTCTGCGAACTTTCGACAGTAGCTTAGTGATTGAGCTAATGAGTAAACAAAACTGTTTGTAATAAATGATTAATATCTGGTTTTAACAAAAAGGAGAAGTCAAAATAGAAGCAAGTATATAAATCCTGTAATCATACCAGGTGCAAATTCATTGGCTTGCTCTATGTTTCGTGCTACTTTGATGTATCAATTTTACAAATGTGCGGGTTTATCGGCTGATACAGAGAATGTATATTACTTACCGTCATTGCAGCTATATAGCTCATTGACGGATTATGCTGCTTAACGTATAAATCCTGTTTACACTAGGGGAGTAAAGCATATATCCTCTTGCTTTACGTGGAATTAATCATTATTAGTTTCGTGCGATGTAAGCAAATACGGCGACAAGCTGTTTGATTAAAACGCTCAAAATGGTATAGCGAAGCGCACAAAAGTCTTCCCCTCTGTTGTCCTCTATTCTAAAGAAGATAATGAAGTTTTTGTACGCGGGAGTGTTATTAATTTTTGCCCGGCGGTGTAAACCCAGCGCAACCTTAGATGCTCCCTTTGTTTTCATTTAGAACGCTCCTTTCTATAGAAAACAGCTTCTTTTTCTGCATTGTGTGGGTTCCTGCAAGAGAAAAATGCAGTTCATGAAGCGCTCTGGAAGTTGTTTGTGTGCTTTGGTTCAGTACATCGAGAATTCTAAAGCCATCATGCTTTTGAGTAGATTAATTATAATATATTATAAATTAATAAATATTCTCGCCCTGTTTCGTTACTGTTTTAAAGAAAACAGTGCAATGTATGGCTTCTATTACATTTTGTAGGACATTAAAGGCATGTCATCGGAGCAATCCACTATTATTTAAAACCAGTTTTATACGTATTTCATTGTGTTACCAAAGTTATGTTTTTAAATTCCTGTGTGTTGTTTTCATTTTGTTTGAAAAAGACCTTCAAAAGCGTAACCAAAAAGCCTTTTTGTTTTGCGATCCTCTATGAGAATGTATTCAATCAGGTAGAATCTATTACCTTTTTAACACTAATTCATAATACATAAAACTTGCTTTTACCACTAAATGTTTCAGTTGTTAAAAGGTCTCTCTAAATGTTAGAGTGGTCCTTGTGAACCTTTCGGATATCAGCCGTTCTCCCTTTATTCAATGATTGATTTTACGGAATGAATCCGAATCCCTTTGTTAATACAAAAATATCCAAATATTACTGCAGTTTCTAGCTTCTATGCGGCGTAAAAGGTGTATATTTATGTAATGCCTAAATGATGTTTTCCACGATACCACACGCAGTGCATGAAATAAACGTTTATAAGCGACTATGCATAAAGTAATAATACCTTTTAGTTCTATAATCATCATTATAATCACCACCCAATGAAAGCCACAGGTTGAAAATCAATTTCACAATCATATTATTCCAATTTGAGGCTGCTTTTTAAAAAGATACATTATTTTCTTTCATCCATCATCTTCTCTAAGAAAGAAAATCACAGTTTATTAACTTGTACTATAAATAACTATACAGCTTCTCGTGCACGAGTTAATGGCGCCGCGTTAACGTGTGCGATTCGCATTCGGAAGGTCCCGGGTACAATCTGGCCACTTTGACCCATAGAAATTTTAAATTCATTGGAGTAATTTAGGATATGTGTGATAAATTAGCTAAATTATGTCAAAATAAGTAAGGGATTTTTCGTGGTTTCTTCGGATCGACAAGCGAATGCTGGGGTGGTTCCTCTTCTACCCCTCATTTCCTGCACCCATCATCTCCTTCGTTGTCGTCTGTTTCAGGGTTGTAGGACCAAGCGACGGTATTCGGTCTGGAAACATAAAGGGCCCCGTCCATGCTTGCGCCCATCGTCATCACATCTGGACACCCTCAGCCCTCCATCCCAGGGGTGAGGGTAGAAGTAAAAAGAGCCGTTGCAGCACACTCGCGGCTGCGGCGGCCAGAATTCTTGCTACCGAACCGCAATGATAACTACTAACATTTACATACTCGCAAGTATAGTTAGTTACAACAGCGCTGTAAGTAAACATGTAGCTTATCTATGGTAGATAGAGAAACATTACATTCCAGATAAAAATTCCATCTGGATTTCTTCGAAAATACACATTTTGAGGTCCCCTAACTCAAAATGAAGAAAATAAATCACTTAAAATCGCGGCCATATTTCTCTCTGCATAACTTCCTGTGAACGACATAACTCCAAAAGGAGCATTCGGATAAACCCAACATTTCAAAATTTAAACAAATATTGTTTAAGAACGATAGAGTACGACTTTAAGTTCCAATTATTTCCATTAAAATATATGCTGGAGATATTAACATCACAAACGAAACGTCCGTCTTGAATATTCTATGAATAATATTGAATTCCTATTGAATTTTATATAATTTTATGCAACCGGGACAAAACTTGCTAGGACAGTGCACAAATTGTTAAATTATGCTTTTTCGTACTATTAAGATGTTTCGAAATATTCCCTGTTTTCGCTTTCAGTAATTTTTAGCATATACTTTTAGTGCATACTTGACCAAGCGCGATGGCTCCGCGGTAACGTGCGAGGTTCGCACTCGGGAGTTCCTGGCTTTGATTCCCGAGGCAAATCGGAATGGCTATGAGTTTTTCGTGGTTTTTCCTGGTTGGGAAGGAGAATGCTGGGGTCGTTTTCTTCTACCATGAATTACCTTTCCCTCGCTTCCCCTTTATACTTCAGGTAGGCTTAGGGGCTGTGCAGTGTCAGTCGGTGTCGGACAGATGGCGCAGATGCGTGCTGGTTGGAAATCTCTCTTCAGCCCAGCCTCTCCGTCGTCTTATGTGGGTCGAGTTCCGCCAGAGAAAAGCCCTCTCCGAGCAGCCTGCCGGTGTGAACGGGTCATCAAGTTTGAAAACATTAGGGACCACTGCACGTTTCTATCGGCCGGCCTGCTCGCAACTCCTGGGGAGGATAACAAATGCGATCGGATTGAGGTACGAAGTGTCCCTGGTCATAGTCAAACAATGTCCTTTCAAGTGTTTTGTTTTTATTTCTTCTGAAATACTCCAGGTTATTACTATCTCTACTACTTATAGTAAGTAGGGAAACTACTGCATTCCACCCAAAAATTCGATATTGAGATTTCACCGAAATACATGTTTTGAGATGTGCTAAATCCAAGTAAAGCTTTTTTGGAAACATGTCCGTGTGTTGTCCGTTTGTTTGTCAGTCTGTCTGTCAGTCTGTGAACAGCATAGTTCAAAAACGAAAAGTCTGATAAATGCCAAACTTGGTACTTGAGTTTACTAGCTTCCAAGGGTACGATACAAAGATTTTCAAGAAAATCCCCCCACCCCAGACTATTCTTTACATGGAACATTTTTCGAAAATGTTTAGTTTTTCAGAAATGGCTTAACGATTTTGATTAAAATATTACATGTTTAAGATATTTTGATGGCAAATGAAATGTATATCTGGAATTTTCTGGGATTGTCCCCAAAAGCCCTCTTCGTTCTCAATGACTTTCGCATAACTGGTAAACAGTAAGAGATAGACACAATTTTACTACATAAAAAAATTAGATCTCCTTAAAACACACGATTTATGCCATATACGTTTTTCAGTGAACCATTTCCGAGATATTCCTTGTTATTTGTTTGAATATCCCCATACTTATACTTTTTTTGAGATGGGAATTCGTTATTTTTTTATTTTTTTATTTTTATTAATTTTTTTTATGTCCTGGACATGCAATACTCCACACAGCAACCAGCTCTTAAAAAATTTGGCTATCACTTAAACCTACCATATTCCCCTTGCACGTACAAGAAAATTAACAATAAGGTGTTTGCATATGTTTATCCTGATTAACATGAAGTAGATGAAGAATAGGCGTTTGTAATAATAATTTGTACAAGAATAGAGAAAGGGATGTGAGTACAACACATCAGATTTTTTCTATCTACTACATTTTAATACAAAGAAACCTTTGCAGAAATAACTATGTTGCGCATTCCCCTAGGTACAAAGGAAAGAGCGGCAGCCAAATGTTAATAATCGGACGTTATACGCTGGCCTTAAAATTCCACACTGTTTCCATGCAATCGCGAGAAACAACTAACATTCAAATTACTTTAAGAGATTGACCAAGATATGAACTAATCATTAATAACGGATATCTCAGAAACGCCTTATACCACAAAAATTTAATTTAAAATAGTGAGTATTTTAAAGAGATGTACATTTTATGTGTAGTACACTCTCGTCTATTCTTAACGTTTATCAGTTATATAAGATTATACAAAACTCCCTCCGAATGAAGAGGACTGCATAGGCTCTTCCCTAAAAATTCAAGATATAGGTTTTATTTGTCATGCAAATATGTTTAATGTTTGGTATTATAATCAAAATCGTTAGAGCAATTATCTAGAAAATAAACAATTTCTAAAAAGTTCCATGTAGAGGCTAGTTTGGGGGGGGGATTTTGTTGAAAATCGTCATGTCACATCTTTGGAAGATATTCATCCTAAATACCAAGTTCGGTATTTATCCGAGTTTTCGTTTTTGAGCTATACTGTTTACATACACACAGGGACAGACAGACAGACAGATATGTTTCCAAAAATGCTTTATTTGGATTCAGCCGACTCAAACATGTATTTCTGGTGAAATCTCGGTATCGAATTTTTGGGTGGAATGCAATACTTCCCCTACTTGCTATATGTGTAGAAAAGGTAAGAATGGTGTGAAACATTTTGGACAACGTTTATTACGATTAACAGGAAGGAGTTAGAAAACCCAGTTTTTGCATAAATAACGTTAGAACTAGTACGAAAATTAAAGCAAGTAGAATAATCGCGCAATTGTTATACTCACTTTTTAAATCTTTTATTATCACTAATGATAAAACTTCTCTGCATTATATTACAATTTAAGATAAGAGCCATTCTAACACAACAGTCATACCATCCACTGAATACAACTTTTACAGCTTTTCCACGAAACGCGCATTAACCGGCTGAAAAACAGGCAATCATTTTAACAACAGCAGTGCTGCTTTAAAGTGTTTAACTAATCCGGAAAAATGGAAGCTTGAAAATTATTTCAACTGATGGCGCGGAGAACGCTCAAAAGAGTGATTATATAAATGGCAAAATGGGATTAAGAGTAATCGTTATAAACCTCAAACACTACAAAAAGTTGAAAATATAGCACAGTACAAAGCAATCGATAAGTATTAGTACTCCTTCACCAACGTTTTACGGAGTGCTATTTAATTAACCAGTCCAACGAAATTATATAATTAAATTTATACCTGAATTGGGTACTTCAGCAACAAAGAGACTACACTATTTCTAAATAACAATTATGCTGCATTTTAAGGCGCCTTAGTAAGAGATAACGGTTTATTTTAGTACAAAGTGAAACTAAATTTGATTCAGTTTTGTTCAAATCTGCTAATTCAGATTTTTATTTTCTCTACCACGTACAGGCAGAGAAGGTATTGTATTACACCCAATAATTCGAAACCGAGATTTCAGGGAATTACATGTTCTGTTGCCGCTGAAAAAAAGCCTTTTTCGAAAAATGTGTGTGTGTGTGTGTGTCTGTGAACAGCACAATTCAAAAACGCGAAGTCGGATAAACACCAAACTTGGTATATAGGTTCAATACCTTCCAAAGATGCAACACGAAGATTTTCAATAAAATCTCCAACTCGAACTAACCTTTGCATTGAAAATGTTTTGATTTTCTAATAAATAGCTCTAACGATTTTGATTAAAACACCATATATTAAAGATACTTACATGAAGAATAAAATGCATATCCTCAATTTTCTGGGAATCGACTATAAAGGCCTCTTCATTCGAGAGGAATTTTGTATAATCTTGTATAAACCTCAAGCGATAGACGAAACCTTACTACACAAAAGTTGATCGCTTTAAAACGCACATTTTAGGTCAAATTACATTTTTGTGTCATAAGCTATTTTTAAGATATTCGTTATGAATGGATCGAATTGTTCATTACTTCGTCATCCTTTTAAAGTCTCGAACATTCAGTTGTTTCTCGCGATTGCAAGGAAAGTGAAATTTTAAGGCCAGTGTATAGCGTCAGTTATTAAACATTTGACTAAAGCTATTCCCATTGTATCCAAACGAAATGTGTAATGTAGCTATCTGCAAAGGTTTATTTGTATCAAAATGAAGTAGGTACAAAAATGATCCTTAGTAAAATTAGTTTGTATACCCACTAATAAAAGATAGAGAGTAGAGAAGGTTATGTGAGTGTGTTACATCAAATTTTTTATTAACATCCCTCATTCTAACCTCATGAAGCTTGTAACTGGGATGTATAAGGTTTCTTTGATCATCCATATTCCCTTTAACAAATACGGTTTTATTCACTGATATTTTCTTGAATATACTCTCATTTGTCTGAGGACAGCATAACTAAAAACGAGTTAATTACCTTTAAAAGGCATGGAATTTCAAAGTCACCGTATAACGATCAGGTTTTTAAGACAAATTACCATTGCTTTAGTCTAATCTTTTATTCTTACACCTATAACCAAACGTGTAACTGTGTAATGAAAGCTTAGATCTGTAGATAGAAGAATAAGGTTTTGTTTGCAAGAATAATGCAAGAAGAATGAGTAGAAAGGTTCATGTGACTGCGACATATTATAATTCTTTTTTATTTAACCAGAAGGTATTTAATAGATTTCTAACAAGTCTTGTTTATTTCTCCAATAATGCAAACCGGTTCAGTTTTCAGCAATTCCACCTTCTATAATCTATATGCAACTACTCAGGTTTTTTACGGAGACCAAGATTCAAATCTACAAAATGACAAGAAGTGGCATAAACATGCAAACTAGAACAGAGCTTCTTGACCTAAGTTTTTCAACAAAATAAAGCCAATCAAACTCATAAAAATAGCATGCATAATAATGAGAATTACATAACTAATACTAAGAATCTCCGTCATTACAATCATATGAGGAGATTGAAGAAATCAATAGTATATTTGGACTTCATGAACATTAGAGGCTATTCCCTCTTAAGGTTAATGAACTTTCTTCTCCTGAGCGACAGATCGTCGAGATAACTGCGTATCAATGTTTCGAGAAAACTTTGCATAAATAGAAAACAAAATATAAAACGGAAAGTATCCACAGCCTCTGTGGTGTGGCAACCGTGTCTGCCTCGCATTCAAGAGATCCTGAGTTCGAATCTCAGTTAGGGGGAGTTACCCGAAATATTTTTTCGGGGTTTTCTCTTATCCTGAAAAGACGAATGTTGGGTAACGTTAAGCTATGTGGACCCCGGACTCGTTTGAGCATCTCTTCACCCATTTCATTCATTCATAGTCCAACAAGACCTAACCGGTTAAAGAACTCTAAACTTGCTCGCCAATTTTGATGGTCGAAGTGTAGTGAAAAAATCTGATGTGTTACACTCACACGACTTTCTCTGCTCTTGTACAAACTGTTTTTACAAACTCTTATTACCCATCTACTTCATGTTAATCGATATAAGAATTTGAGAAACTATCTTATTGCTAGTTTTCTTGTATGTACAAGGGGAATATGCTAGGCTTTAAGCGGTAGATACATTTTCTAAGAGCTGGTTAATGAGTGGAGCATTTCATTCTCTTTGCATGTCCAGGACATAAAAAAAGAATAACGACAAAAGGTATTATAAGTATTGGAAAATACAAACAAATAACAAGGAATATCTCGGAAATGGTTCACTCCAGAAAAAATGTATATGACATATGACATAAAGTTATGCAAAGTTCATTCAGAATGAAAGGGGACTTTTGGGGACATTCCCAGAAAATTCAAGAGATACATTTCATTTGCCATGAAAGTATCTTAAACATATGATATTTTAATCAAATTAGAGCCATTTTTGAGAAAAGCAAAATTTTTGAAAAATGTTCCATGAAAAGGATAGTCTGAGTGGGGGGATTTTCTTGAAAATCTTCGTGTCGCAGCTTTGAAAGATACCAAAATCAGATACAAAGTTTGGTATTTATCCGACATTTTTTTTATTTTTGAGTTACTGTTCACAGATAGACACACGGACCTTTCTCTAAAAATTCTTTTTTACTCAGGGGGCCTCAAAACATGTATTTCCGGTTATATCTCGATATCAAATGTTTGGGTGAAATGCACTACTTCCCCTACATACTATACGTACGAGAAAGTAAAAATTGAGGGAGGATACTGTGAATCCGTGTTCCGCATATTATGGCTAGGACAGTTACAGCTAAAACTGCGAAATCAACAATTGAATTAAAAGTGTCTTAGAGAATGCTGAAATTACGCTAATCGATGCTTTTTAATACATAACCTTGTCTTCCCAAACGCCTACATTTCTGAACAAAATCAAAATTTGCTTTGTTAAGGATGACTTGAATGTGTTTTCTGTTTTTTATTTTCCTGGGTAGCCTATTTAACAAGAGGTTTTGCAGGAGCTTTAATACAACTTTTGGATCATGCTACATTGCAACTAAGGTGTGTTTCGTTTTCTGAGAACTTCAGTTGTTAGACGGACCTGTTTCTAAAAATGCCCACTTTGAGGCTTTAGGTGACCTCAAAACATGTATTTTTGGTGAAGTATCAATATGTAATTATTAGATAGAATGCAATATTTTCTTTATCTACCAGGTACAAGGTAAAGACAGTAAACGTGTAATTCTTTGAGGGCTTATGGCTACGTAACATATTTATTTCATACACAAATATTGGCTTTAAAATCAAAGCATCCACAAGTATGTAAAATGACTATACCACAGTTATTCTTACAATCATTTTAAGGGTACCCATAGTTGAAATTTCATAAACAAATTCAAGTTTTGTTTTTACATCCATTAAATATTTGAACCTTTAGCTACATTTACCCGTTACGATTTTTGCTGACGGATGTTGTTAAACGCCACTGTTGGAGCATAGAAATGTGAATATCTGGTGTCCTTTAATTCTTAAAAATGCGCTTGATGTTTCTTAGATGCTTGCACATTAAAATGTTCCATGTTTTTAACCAATTTTGTTCGAATTTGCAGCATAAACTGGGAAAAGGAAATAAAAAAATATCACATGATAAATAGTACACTTGTGAAACACAGAACATATGACATATCCATTTGGTCATTAAGATTTATTTCTGAAATAACCCCAAGGGTTACAACATTTATATGTACCAATTTTCTTTATTAGTTATTACTAATCTAACATATCAATGTGTTATTCTTTCGAAATAGTGAATTATGTATGTATGGAACCATTAGTTTTTTCTCAAATAGCGATAGAGTAGCATGTGGAAGGATTCTTTTAAAAACAATTTGCTTAAGACTATTTGATTTAGAATTTTCAGCTATTGCTACCATTAAAATATTTATATACAACTGCTCCCTTGTGACTGACTTCTTTACCACAGCCCATGTTACTGCTTGCAGTAAATCTCAAATTTCCAAACTTTTCTACTTGCTCCAATACCTTTCTAAAATAAGCAAGCATAACTTCTTTGAATTTCTTCCAAAAAGGGCAGTTTTGTCGTTTTTGCACGTGTCTTAGCCCCACACTCCCCAACGTTGTCTTTTAGGTGTATTAGTGTCTGCGTTAAGCTGTTTCTGTTCAGTAGAAGTGCGGTATCTTTAGAACATTATTACCCCACCTTGAAATACATTTTCACAAATTTCTCCAAACAAATGTTCAACAGATGTAATGATAAGGGCGTCCATATTGTAATTCTCTTTGAAATATGTTTTCCCATTGCGAATTTGATTTATTGTTTAATATAGAGAACACCTTCTCTTTTCCAATTCACGTTAAACTTCCTCGGGTTTTACCACATACATATAAATAACTTTTTCGTCAATTGGTACTGTAGTCCAGTTCTATTCGTTATGCTATGCTTTTAGCTCGCCTTTCATTTTATAAGCTACATGAAAAAGTTTGTCTTTCTCGTCATATGCCCCGCTTTATTTGTTTTATGTGCAAAAATATTTTCAGCTTCGTTGTTGTTTGAAGCCATTACTTTCGTACGTGATGAAACCACCATGTGCCACCAGTGTAACTTACTGTTAACAACGAACCACATAATCGTGGAATGTCCACAATACGATCAATGGAGACAACAATGATTTACAAACAGCACTCAACTATTCGATGTACCCTAGGATAGTAGAATTTATCAAAAGCATAAATTTATATAAAAGTATATAATGTTCAATTAATTTGATTAGTTATAGTGTCACAATTTTATACTAGTGCATTGTAATTTTTTAAAACTGCTAGTATGTTAAATAACATCATTGTTAAATAGTTGTGAAGTCGCGATATGTTAAAGCGACCATAAACCTTCCTGCAGCAACACAAACCTAAAAAGTTCTGTTAAATGCCTGCATATGCTATAGTGTAGTTCCACATTAGGAAATTACCATTTCAACCATTTCAACGGTTGTAAACAATTACAACTTAATATTAATAATGACTAAGTCTAGTAAGTAACCTTTTTAAACATTTTTGATTACGATAGCTTATGTTGTAATGATTACTTCTGTAATGTGCGTTACCTACCTTGTCACAGTTCTGTGGCTCGTGTTATCTTATTTGTTGAGCGCCTCTTGTTTTATTATTTTAAATTTGGATTCTTTGTCCTCCGGCTAGCAGTCGAGCAAGTGTCTCTATGCAGGGCGTGTAAACCGAAAGGATACTTGCTTATGGCTCGAGAATATATACTTCTTCACCCCGAATTGCCTAAACTATAATAGAGGTGCTATTGGTTACCAAATCGCGCCCACTTTAGCGTCTGTTTTGGTCAGCCAATCACTACTACTAACATATATACTCTAGGGAAGATATTCCCTCCATTTCTAAAGAAAGGCACGCTACCCTGATGTCATTGTTTGTCTCTTCTTAGTGATAAACAACTCACACCCTCGGTTTATTGTTACTCACTTCTATTGTCAGTTTCAGTGAGGCCGTGTAAACTTATTTCCTAACAATACTTATGGCTAACACACATCTAAAACTGTACATACAATAATATTAATTTACACTACAATCACTCTTGCATTCACAGTGTTGTGATATAAAATATTGCCTCAACCTTGAGACATATTTTTTAGATTTCTTTACTTGCTTACTATTCATTGACCAATTACTGTAGAGTGACAAGTTCATAACTTCCACTATTTATAGTATAACTTAGCTTCTAATGGTATAATTTGCTCATTACTATTAGTAGTAATTTAAACAGAAGATTTTCAGAATTGCTTATCGAAGTTTTGAGACCAGTGGTATTATTTCATATGTTTTGGCGTAGTAAAATTTGAAGCTATTGAACACGAACGACTTTAGAAACAGAACTGAATATTTTATGTAAAGGGGGTTTTATATCATGAGATATAATAATTAAAGTAACTTCGTTAACTAAGAATTTTATGTATTTTGGATTTTTTTCATAGCTAGAAGGTAAACCTTTGGAAATATAAAAATCTCATAATTAGGAAGGTAACTGTAAATAAGTACCCATTTAAAATATACAATGCTATTTTAACTTTCTCTACCACATATAGTAAGTAGGGAAAGTATTGCATTCCATCCAAAAATTTGATACCTAGATTTCACAGGAAATACATGTTTTGAGGCGCCCAGAATCCCAAAAAAATTTAGAAAAAGGTCAGTGTGTGTGTCTTTGTGGATGTGTATATGAACAGCCATAACTCAAAAATGAGAAGTCGAAAAAATACCAAACATGTACTTCGGTTCAATATCTTTCAAAGATGCGACACAAGATTTTTCGAGAAAATACCCTACCCCAGGCTACCATTTACATGAGATATTTTTCTAAAATGTTTATTTTCTCAAAAATGGCTCTAAAGATTTTGATTAAAATAAAATATTTAAGACATTTTTATGACAAACGAAATATATATCTTGAATTTTCTGCAAATATCCCCAAAGATCCTCTTCATTCTGAACGACTTTTGCATAAATGGTAAATCGTAATGCACAGACAAAATGTTTGTACACAAACAATGTAGATCTCGTTAAAACACACAGTTTATGCCACATGCATTCTTTTGCAGAGTGAACTATTTCTGAGACATTCCTTGTTATTTGTTTAAAATTTCCGATACTTATACCTTTTCTCAAATGGGAATTCATTATTGTTTTTTTTTAAGTCTTTGGCATAAAAAGAGAATGAAATGCTCCACATAGCAACCAGCTCTTAAGAGATTTGATATCGCTGATCTCGATATCTTGATTAACATGAAGCATATGGAGAATAAGCGTTTGTAAAAATAATTTGTACAAGATTAAACAAAGTTATGTGAGTGGAACACAAGATTCTTTAACTTTATATACCATAATCAAGTTAACATAACTCTGATAATTCTCTACACGCATAGGAAGGGCAGAGCATTATGACTTAAAAGAATGGAATTTTGGTTTCAGAGGTGTTTCATTTAATTCATCGTCAAAGTGAGTGAACATAATGGCTCCGACCCCATCCGGAAACACGACAGCAGGCTTAGGTCTACATTCACCTAGTTTAAAACCTGCTGTAATGGAAACAATGAATCTTTCAGTGGAGGACATTTAAAGGACCCAACCAGACGTAAATTAGTTCCTGGAAGCTGATTTATAACAACTCTGGAAAGGGAAACAACATGTTACAGAACAGGGATGTATTTCAAAAAGGCCCACTTTTAATGGAGGATGCAAATTAAATGAAATACTTTTAAATTCTTATTACGATAATTGCTTTAATTTATGTATTGTGGTGATAATAGAATATGTGAATTTAAAGCAATTGAAGCAGTTGTTTATGATGCCGCATTTTATCAAACTGTCCCATCATGTTTATGATGGGATAATTTGGTACTCAAAATGTAGATGCCACCTTTCTCCAATATCTGCTGTTGATTCTACTGCCGGCTGCTCCAATGGTAGAGCTATAAATATTTTCCCTGAGTATATGCGTGGATGTATTGTGAAGGACAACATCAGTTTAGTAAAACTGGGGAATTCATTGTGAACTGATATTGGAGTACTTGGAGTGAGTTGCCGGCTGTTTGAAATAAAGAAATAGACTAACTTTTGAATTGTAGCGCTCGAAGCTATACCTGGTAACTTCTGCAGCATCAAAGTTAGGGTTAGAAATAACTGCTTCCACAATAAAAGAAACTGGAAGCGTAACTTGCCATGAGTGCTAAAATGTTGACCGGCAAGATCTCCCAAACTAGGCGGTACCTACTCACACTAGGGAGTCACTGGGCGCTTAAAATATCACACGATACCAGAAAAGCGTAACTAATGTGTGCACGAAGGTGTGCACGAGAGAATGAGTCTCTAATTAAGATGCATGCCTATTTATTAATTTTGGCCCAGTCTACATTTTATTCCCCCCCCCCCAGCGTGATTTTCACGGCCAGACAATCTTCAATTCTTACGTGTTCTTATGTCTCTGAATTTGTTCTAACTGAAGCTGGGTAAATTCTCAGAATACAAATGACTTTCTCTTTTCCAGAATTGGCCTACGTGCCTGTGTAACATACTGAACTTAACTCTAAAGTGCGTTCCCAAGAATCCTTAAGCTAATGTTTTCGCTCCTTCTCGGCTCACTAATGACTCTGGCTAGCTTGATGCCTAATTACCCTATTCTCGTGGCAAATCTATTCAACTTAAACGGGTTACATTATACATGATTTAATATACGGAAATTACTTATTGCAATTATTTACCTACTATTATTTCTTCATTTAATTATGTGTATACTTCTGTCAATAATTACGGTATCACAATGATCATTAGTTTCAAATACAATATATTTTATGCATAGCCCCTCCTCATTTTCTTCTTCTTCTTCTTCTTCTCCCTTCAAGGATTAGGTCATATCTTCTGTTCGTACTCTATTCTTCAAATCATCTTTTGTGAGGTCTGCCTAAAGTTATTTTTCCTGCTGGTTTGTAATTCATTATCTTCAGTATTAATCTATTATCTGCTATTCTGTTGGGGAAATCCTTCCATTAGTTTGATTTTCATCAATCTTGTCGTTAACTGAAAAATATCCAAATCCGATCTTATAGTTTCATTTTTTTAATTTATCAGCTTTAGCACATCCCCTTACACGTTTCGTAAGCTTCTTTTTGCACACTAAATACGTGATCTCTTCCTTTTTGTTTTTGTCCACAATTCGGAGCTATGCATATATGGAAGGCACAGACATAAGCTTATAGAACGTAATTTGTGTTTCTTTTTTAGTTTTCCTACCTAAACTATTTCTAATTCTTTCACAAACAGTTTGAAATTTATTAGCATTCATCTCAATGTCTTTGTCGAATTTAAACCAATATTACATCCCAGATACTTGAAGTGGGATATTTGTTACTATATCTTCCCATTTATTCGTATCCTCTTACCGAGCGGGATGGCACAGGCATTAACACTTACGGCCCGCATTCGGAAGGTCGGGGTTCGATTCCCGCGGCCGACGTTCCTCAACCATGCTGGGAAGAATTATTACATCCTCCGAATTTCCTATCCCTCCATTTCACCTCCATTCTAACTTCACTTCACCTTTCATCTGCTTGGTCTCTTTCAGGGCTGCAAATGTGTGCATGGCAGGGGAGAAGGATGCTCTGAGTAAACATTTGTTCCCGGATTAGGGGCGATCTCCGGGTTCCGAGCTCCCCAGGGGATGTGTATGCGCACGGTAGGGACCTTGCCATCTGCCTGTTGTGCCTCCTAATTCAGCTGCCCTCTGTCTCCTCTCACCTCATCCCTCCCGCCGGGGTGCCCGTCAGGGGCTTAGGTACAAAATATCTGCGTAGGTCAAGGTGCTAAGACCCCTCTGTTTCTAGTGCTATCCTATTCCTGAGGGGGTTATTACCTTTAAATGCCCTTGTTTTTGTTTTATTTGTAGATATAGTTAAATGTTATGCATATTTAAAATCTAAAATGTTGTTTACACAATATTTAGTGATCTTTTTGTAAAATGCTTATAGGAATGAATTCGAACAGAAATTTTATGTATGGCTTAAGATTCCTTCGGAACGCTTAGAGGGATACATAGACAATTTTATGTGCACATAAACTATTATATTATGTGAAAAATAAGTAAAGACAGAATCCGATGTGAAATAACAAGCAGTCGATTCATAATTTACAGCAGAAACATGAGATTAGCATAGATATACCATAAAACACATTCATAAAGCAAACTACTGCAGCAAGAAGGTAAACAAATGCATTATGTTGTAAATCTATAACTCGAAAAGTGGACTTTTTCGGTATTGAAGATCCTGGTTTGGAGAAAAAATTGTATATATTATGCTTATTATAACTGAATGAATATCCAGTTTACGCATTTTGCTACTGAGAGGCAGAAATTCTTGACAGTGCCTTATCTGCTGTTATAAATGAAAAGCCTACATGTTCGTTTACACCAAGCGTTCAGGATTACGCCTTTATTTAATTCTCCTATTAAACAATGTGGTCGCACATCTTTTTGTTCAAATCCTTTAGAATCTTCTTCAATCTTTGGAATACAATGATCTATGTGCCTGCCTCGGGACAAAGGGAACAGCAGATCAAGAGTCCACTATTAGAGCGCGAAGATCATAAAACTAAACAAGAAGAAGATAGTGTTCAAAGCTTTCAAAACGGGCCAATTTCTCCACCCACTTTCAAAAAAGTATTATTAGCAATTACTATAGTCTGAGTAGTCAAACCAGCGAGAAGGTTCTGCGATAATGTGTGTGGTTTGCATTCGGTAGGTCTCGGGTTCGAATCACGCCGGACCGGTCACTCTGATCATGGGGCATTTCGGGTTTCCAGGGGTTTCCAGGACGGTAGGAGAATGATGGGTTGGTTTCCCTTCCACCGCGAATTTTCTGCCCATCATTTCCTGTCTCCATTACTTCCTTTCATCTGCTTCATTTCGTCTGTTTCAGGGTTATAAAATATAGTGATGGCGTTTGGTGTGTTTCGGCAGGAAATGTGGAATTTTCGCTGTGGAAATACTTCTCCCTGGCTTTTAGCCAGGGGGGCCCTTTTCTTCCTTCCTGGGAGCTGTACCGGGACCACAAGGGTGCGGGCGGCTTAGGTAGCGCTAGCATTAGTGCTGTGCTGGAATCGTTAGGTAGCCCCTCCTTGATAGCGCACATCGTCGACCGGATCTGGCCGTCCTTCAACTCTCCCCTTCATCCCAGGTATCACGTTGGAAGCACAAAGGGCACACTATGCCCTACGTGAGGTGCCCGCAATGCGACATCCATGCCACAGGTCTTGAGCTCCAGTCACGCATTCAGCTTCAACCTCGAGGAAAGCTGATGGTGGTCCATCCTGATCTGCTTGCCCCATATCGTGGAGCTGCTGGGGACGATTAGCTCTGAGGAGGGAGCTGTTAACTTAGGGCGATGGCCTAAGGTTATCGGGAAGTCCAAGTAAACAACGATAAGTTGATTCGCCAGCCTAATCACGGGGCGCGCTATCGCCAGATAAACACAACCTTCCGGAAGCTTCTTCTTCCCCCTCCTCCAGAAAGTGTGTCGAAACAGATCTAGAACGTTTGAGAACTTTCTGGAAGGATTCCACTGAGTATATAAGCGAGCGCTCTCTTGTGAGTCAGTCAGTGAGCGAGCGAGTTTCCCGCGCGACACCGCTGATTCTCCAAGCGAGTTGGTGACGGCTGTTATGAAGTGCAGCGAATGCTACCGCAGAGAGACGGGTAGTGGAGGGCTTCCGGCATGAAGAGGCTAGAGCACGAAGAAAGTGAAGGGACAGAAAATTAAACTAGTTCACCTTAGTGAAGTGACAGTATGAACGAAGTGAACTCCCAGTAAGTTGAACTAGATAAGAACTTACAATTAGAACAGTGAAAATCAGAATAAAGAGAAGTGACAGTTGAAAAGCTGGACAGTCATAATATTTATCATAACATTTTCTCCCTGGAGGTGAGAGCAGAGGGGATGTAGCGGCAACTGAAGCTGTAAGGAGTTATCCAAGGTTATTCTTCTGAATCGCTTTCGGATTTAAAATACAAACGAAACTTCATCATGGCAAACCTTCCACAGAGGACAAGTCCTCAATATTTACTTTGTGGAGAGAGACCATGGTCTGTATCGTTTGTGAGTTTAATCTGTTAAATTCAGTCCTGAATACTCGTTAAATATTTAATGAGTATTACCGGTACTGCTACAAAATGGTTGCTTCATACTTAGCTATAATGTATATGTACAAAACGAGGAGGAATCTGAGGTAACGCTGCTGGAAGTCGCTCAGCTAACGGCGCTAGAGGGAGATTGGCTGGTTTAAGTGCCGTGCGGTCTCGCTGTAGGCTACGGTTCTTACTTTTCAATTGCGCTGTTAAAAGTTGTTAAGTACTCATCGTTTATAATATTATGGCTGGGCAGGGCCCTACGATGTTTGGTTCCCTAGTTAAGTGTCAAAACAGATATTTATGAGGGTTGCTGAAAAAACCTTGACTATTGTACACCACCAACATGTGTTTACGCTCGGTGTTGCCAGACCGTTGAAATAATGTGTCATTATCACAAGGTTCTACGTACAGAAATTTTTAATTTACTTAAGTACTTCACTATATGTTGTGTGTCTAAACTCCAATTTTACGGAATGCATTCAGTGCCATGTTTACATAATTATTGTTATTGGTCTTATCGTCTTAGTTTGAAAGGTAGCGCGATGAAATCACGCCCTCTGGACTCCGCGAAAAGTGATCGGGCTACACTGGTGGTATCTTGCTTCACGCTGTGTGTCTCGTCTCTCTTCGACAGTCTCAAATTCGCAAACCATTGCCAACGCAGCGCTTCTGCTGGCGCTCCACTGGCTTGCTTCAGGTTCCTTCTCATTTCGTACATGTCCAAGAGAAAAACGAATTTGTGACAAGTGACTCGTAAAATGCTTTCAAAACTGAAAATGAAGGATATAGAGCTGTCTCTACAACTAAGAGTGTGCCTCATATCGTATAAGAATTTTTCACTTTTCAGATACGAGTAAAAACTATAGTGACGTTTCTGAATACAGTGTTGCTGGAAGAGTACCTCTGATATCCGGTATGTCAAGTAAATGAAAGTACCTCAAAAATTGATAACTCACCTTCACATCACAGTAGAGATGCGAATGAGATCAAGGAAAGTGTAGATGTTTCAAATCTGAATACTAGTTTAGCATCAGCCATAGGCGAATCATCCATAAAGAAAAGAAAAATGTCCCCCCAAAATATTTATCCAAGAAATTGCATAAAAAATGAATAAAAATAACTGAAAAACTTAAGGATAAGGTATTTCATATTGAAGGTCAATTGGTCCGAGAAGAAAGGTAGGATTCAGAAGTAGTTCAGAAGTTTATTGGTTTCATAGTACGCATGATTGGAAGTTAAAATTCAGATTTTGACTATTTTCGAAAGCAGGTCTTACAAACAAGTTAAGCAACATTTTGGCAATAATGTTTCGAACAACATGATAAGCGTAGCATAAATATTAGCTTTTGAGAGAGGCATTTTGTCGACTCTTGAAACCAAACCTAGTAATCCCAATAAGGATAGAAACTTCCTTGGTGTAAAAAGCATTAATATTACATTTCAGTGCTATAGCGGGAAAAAGGATCATATTTCCATCAAAAAGGACGGAAAATTAAAAAACAGAAGACACTGATTTTGTGAAGTCTAAAAGAACCTTCTGCGGTTTTTTAGGATAAATATAAACTGATATGAAAATAGGTCATCTGTGGTGTGCCCAGGGATCTTCCAACGCACTTTGTGCTGGAAACAGAACGTCAGCACTGGCGATCGGCAATATGGGCCTCACGCATCACTTCTGCTAGAGGCCCAACATTGCTGGTCCGCTTGCACCTGGGAGCCGCATCGGACGTGGAAGTGGCCATAGCCACAGGTCTTCCTTCGAGTTGCGGCCACCAGAGGAAAACGTCCGGTGCCCTGCCGACGCTGCTGTGCCTACGGGCACTCAGCGGAAGCCTTCACCGCTGCACCCAGGTGCCACTACTGTGGGTCAGACTCGCTTATTGCAACCTGCACTCAGCACGACCTCCGACGACGCCGACGCTTCTGCGCCACCTGCTCCGGGAACACGCACTTTAAAGGGCAGGCGCAATGCTCCCTGTATCCCCGGAGCAGACAACAACCTTCAAGACCTACGACGACACCAGCTACTTCAGACAACATGACGCAGCCGTCAAGGAGGGCTCAGCACTCGACCAGCAGCATCACAGACCAAACGCACCACGGACTTCAAGGCCTCCTGTCAGCCATACAGGCAGGAATACAGGACCTTTCATCGCAACTGGTTGAGTTACGCCGTGAAACCTTCACACGTCTCTCGGCTCTGGAGGCCAAGCAGCGAACCTCAGCCAGGGTCATCAGCGCATTCTCCAATAGAATCACCGATCTGCAAGACGACGACGCGGTGCTCGCGTCTGCCCAGCGCAAGCTGGAACGAATCGAGTGCCACCTAGTCGAAACTTCCACCGACGGCAGCGACGACGGACCAACGCGTCGGGTGCCCTCGCGGGGATTCGAGAGTTCCAAACAAACAACAAACGCCATCAAGGGACTTCATGACCACTTCAACCAACTTCAAGAAGGTTACATCCTCATCCGCAACTTCCTGGAAACCCACGTGATGCCACACTCCTCTCAATCCTCTAACTCTTATCGCAAATCCAAGCGCCACTAATCTTTCACAATATCACCTGGAATCACACTATTTTCTCCTTTACTTCGCTGCGGGGGCAGACTGGGCCCTGGTCAAGTCTGTCTCCCGGCAACAATTCCTTACTCCCCTGGTGACCGCACTGCGGCCCAGTTTCAACCATCACCTTGAATGCGCGGGTGCTTTAGGCGGTACCGCTGCAAACCTTCTCCTTTCCTACTCCTGTGGAGGAGTTTTTAGTGGGTATGCCATTTACTGGTGAGTCCCACACTCCCAGTTCCAACTCCCATCGGGGCTGGTGTTAGTGATTAAATCATTTTCTCCTCCACTCGAAAAATATAGGTTTCTCGAACTCAGACCTAAACAGTCTAGGTATACTTTTGGGCACCCAAGGTACGCATTCTGCTTGTATTTGCATTCCTCATGAGATTGTGAAACTGATGCTTAATAGACTGAACATTTTCTATCAGATTCATACTGCAGGTTCAGGTATTTTTCCCTGTAATTTTAAGGACTATCTCTCCCAAATAACTTGTAACCCCCATCACCAGATTGCTGTTTAAGGAAACGTTTTACGTGATCAAGGACTGAAAACTTGGCCAATAACATTCGGGACATTTGCAAAGAAAAAGTATAGAGCAAATGACTTATAGACATGGATAAGACATGGGTAACCATAGATCGCACAAATTTAGAAATAATACAATTACCCGTTGAAGTCTTTCTGGAAAAGCGAGCAGCAAAGTTATCACATATTTTAACTCATAACTAAATAACTCAACAACATATGCATTTTTTGTCTGAATGGAAAGAAAATTTTGAAACCTAAAGAATGCATTGAATTTTGTGATTTTTTTTGGAAAACGATTTTTTTCGCAGAAAATAGTTCAGGGGTGCATTGGAACAATAACCAGCCAGCAATCTATCGATTTATAATTCACTTAAGGAAAACAATAGCTTAAAACATAAAAAATATATTGACATAACAGAAAATTTAAAACCTACAAATGCTGTTAATCTTTTCGAACACCAGTTAACAAACATTCTAAGAAAAGGAAATCTGGAATTCATCATCGTCTGGAAACGATCTGGAAAAAGTAATTCACTTTTCTATGGTGCTAGCGCCCAGTACAAGAACAGGAAAATATTTGTAAACAATGTCTTCATAAGGAAGATTTTGGAAATAGCGCCGAATGGCTTTTTCTCGCCATTTCACTCGGCAATGGGCCTTGTGATTAAACTGGCAGCACTATTAAACTTATAGCAGCCAACCGTTTACTTGGACCCAGGACCATATTAGAAACATTACATTTATCTTTTACTGTTAATCAGCACAAACAAAAGAGTGACATTTTGGGGGCAAGATATGAAAACCGAAAAACAATAACAGACACGTTAAAACTGCATTGTTCTGTACAATTAACAATATGTGAAGCTGTAGTGAAACTGTAATAGTTTTTAAAGTGAAAGAAAAAAGGTTTCTGTTTAAACGAACCGTTGTGGAGTGATTTAGGCCCTAGATGTTTCCTGAGAGCACTGTGCCTTGAAACGAACTTGGAGCCTTGTGCATCGTTCCTCCCATTCATTGTCAGCTACAGTGGATTCCAGCTCGACTTGACAGTGCGGCGCTACGGATGTTCACCAGCTCCGGATCAAGTTCACTGCACCACATTAAGTGAATAATTTAATTTTAAAAGAACCAGAAATAAAGCCCTCGTGATATTTGGCATGCTGTTGTAAAAAACATGGGGCAAGCGTTTTTTAAATTGTCGATATGATATACTTAAATTTAAATTCAAATATCGAAAGCCCTATTTAAAACCACATATGCTTCGTTTAAAATGGTATATATAATATAAGAAGAATATTCATTCTACGAGCTTTCAAATGAGATATTTGCAAAATTTGTAACATAAACGGACCGGAACTATCTGTATTTAAACATGTCAAGGAGGGTACTATTTCTGAAAGTTCGTTATTAAGTAACAGGCACAATACTACTGCTGAATAGCATGTTGAAACACACACACACACACACACACACACACACACACACACTTACACACTTGTCACAGAGAAGTATAAAAAAATCAAACACATCAGGTCAATTTTCTTTAAAATCGTTCGATTTGAAGTGGAACGACTCATATTTGAATCAAAGCATTTGCCGATATATGTATATGCAAGAGAACTGGTACCCCCACCAATCATCATGAGAAACAAAAGAAGTTACGAATGTTAGCGATCTACAAATGTACGAAGAAAAACCAACATTCCAGCTGGAGAACCCTTGGAGCTGACCACAATACCTCCCTGAATCGGCTGGACAATCGCCCAACTTTGTAGATATCGAAGACCAGTAGTCAGTTTGAAGGTTGTCGGTCCTTCATTGGCTGTATGTCACACGACAGGTTGTCATCATTATTATTATTTTTATTATTTTGTTTTCCTGCTGCAGTTGTCGTCGTCGTTGAATGAGTAAGCACATACTTCATATGATGAATAGTTTGTCTTGGAGTTTTGCATAATATTTAAATTAGCAATTAATTCCTCAAGTACATCCAGCGACACCTACCTTCAGCATTTCTACAACGTAACTTTCTGTTCTACGGACAACCGCACACTTTATAACTACATGTTTGCTCATATCCCCTAATCAATATCGTTCCGTACATTACATTATTTTTTGCTATGATCATTATGTTAAATGTTCTCTGAATATTAAATCAACTATGACTGCCTCCGTGATCAAGTGGTCAGCGAGTTGACTTTTTCACCCAGAGATCCCGCATTCGATTCCCGGTAAGGGAGTAAACATTTTTTAAGTTAGGATTATTTTCAACTCTCCATAGAGTCTGAAAGTGAGAATGTAACAGTGAATGTGTGTGTGTGTGTGTGTGTGTGTGAAAAAGTAAAAAAAAAAGGCGACGAAATAACCTACAGTAGCCTAACCTAAAAGTTCAAACAGTAAAAACTTAATTCAATGTTTCAGTCAAAAACCCGATATGACCATAGCGGTAGACTACCGAAATAAAAAAAAGTTGAACTATCTTAAATACCAAGCAAAAATTAGAACAACATAAATAAAATAAACAATAAGTAAATTAAAATACTGAAATGAGTGCTTCCGCTTAGCGGATTTAGAAATATGAAAGGGTTTATTTTTAGAGATAAAATTCGCGCCGTGGTTAAACAAGCCAATGTTACGCCTGCATAATCCGGGTTAGCTCCGGAGATACAGTGCGATTTACGGTCTGTACAGAATCTGTTCGTAGTATTGGTGTAGAAAAATAATACCTATTATGCACATTTATTCTTTTCGAGAGATCATTAACTTCTAACACTGAATGTAAAAAAAAATATTTATTAAAAAAAAGTGAAAACATATTTTTAAAAGTTTATATCAAAGAAACTATAAAAGAAACTTATACATTGTGCTCTTCCTGGGCAGAGGGAAGTTTAAAGTTTATGCTCGTTGTACCCATTTTACAAGAATACACGGTTTCACGGAGACATCAAAACAGTAGGCTGTTTCTTGCCATACGCAAGTCAATCCCTCCCTATTTATGAAGGTTGTTATGTCGCGTGCACATTTGTTAAATTAAGAGTAACTTGTAGTACTTGTACAATGAATTCCTTGTAAACTCCTGTATACAAAATTATTTGTTCTGTGCTGAGGATTATATGTCATAGACGGAAATCCTAAGACTGCTTTTAAAATATTTGAACTTCCCTCTAACCAGCTAGGTGTGAAAAGTACTTTGATTTTCACAGTATGTTTGAATTAAAAACACGAAATATGCACAATATATATTCTTTAATAACCCTATACTAATTATCATACCTCTGTGTTCTAAACCGTTCTGCCAAGTTTTGTAATCTTGGAAGAAATCTGCAATCGATGTTTATAAATTGTTTATAATCGTCGATCGCATAAAACAAAATTGCATGGTTCTAAGGAACAGCCAAATATAAAACGAACACACATTTTCAGTCAGATTCGTTTCAATCAAGTCATCATGTACACCTATAAGGATGAAAACCAAAATAGATGCTTATTTTCATGTGTCTCTGCTGAAAAATTTCCAAACAAGACTATGATATAATTGCGAAAGCATGTAGAAGTATAATATAATAGTGTTGTACCGATAAACAGGAAATAATGAGGACCATCTATGCGGCAATCGGTAGCTTTGGTGCCTGAAGAGCAGCATAATTGGTTTCGATCCACGACCGACATGCAAGCTTTGCCATACTATAAGAGCTGGAACGAGGTACACTCAGCCTCATGAGCTCTTTGGGGAGCAATCCAAGAACTGGTTGAGTGGCAAATGGGTATATAACCGCGCATGAGTGGACATAGAAGTTTGTCATGCTACCTTTCTGCCCATAAAGTACCTACTGTGTATACGAGGGCAGTGAATGCAACGGTAATGTCATCCTTTCTATCCACCTTAGGCAGACTTATCAGAAGTTTCAACAGCAAATACCAGCTGTAGCAAAAGCTTGTATGATTACGCCTGAATTTATAAACTGAGAGGAGATAAACATTGCATACTACCTTCTGTATTGAGTTAATCGAGTTTGAAACGATTAGTTTTAAAGAAACTGAAGGGTGGATCAAGCCATTTGTGTTTTCATCCTAATTCTCCACCGTACAAGTAATAGGACATTTTAAAACCGAAATTTTTCGGTTAATTTTGGACTTTTGATTAGTAATTGATATTAACGCGTTTAGTGTGCTACCTTGAAACAAAGAATAAAAGTTTTAATAGTTGTATGTTGTAATTCACGCAGAAATGGATGAATCAATTCTCATGAAAGTTGAAAGAACATTTTAGACGCCGCTTAGTAAATAAGGTATATCCTATTAATGGAAAATTCTAATTTGTCATAAAAGAAAAAAGAAAAAGATCTCCCTTATTATTTAATTTCTTGAAAAACATTTAATAACAAAAGCGCATAAGTCTATACATGTACGAATTTTAGAATGAAAATTTAAGAAGTTTTAGCCAATTTTTCTTTATTCCTTACTCGTACATGAATCTCTTTACCACGGGAAGCATCATAATTCGATCGTATACAAAGCGTATTGAGCAGGTATTTTGTTAACGCTTTTAAATAGGTTTTAATTTTTATTAACGTCACAGAAAGAGCAGGTTGATTCAGAGTTTTCAAAATATCACATTACTCTTTGGTTACTCAGAGAGAAGGAAAGAGAGTTACATGAGACAATGTAAGGAGAGTGGAAGAGCGATTGAAAAGGGAGAGAGGGGCAGAAAATTGAGAGACAGAGAGGAGAAAGAGGAGACGAAGGAGAGTGGTAGAAGAAGAGAAATACTGAGAGCGAGAGGGAGAGAAATAGGGAGGGAAAAAGCGGAAGTAGGAGAAAGCATAAGACTGGATTTTACGTAATAACACTAAAAGAGCTGCGGATTCTGCTAGTAATTATTTATCATGAACATAACAGACATAAGTCCAATGTTCATCATAAAATGTAGTCACAATAATTAATATGTAGCTTATATTGAAAAACAAATAAAGTGTATAGTTGAAATGAAAATAAAATGGAAGCTTGTAGAGAAACAAACGAATAAGGAACAGAAACAATTAAGAAAAAAAGAGATGGTGCCATGGTTGTTAATTTTTGCTTTTAGTGCAATATTTACCACATTCTACTAATAAGTAATTATTAACTATTGCATCCTAGAACAGAATTTCAGGCTGTTGGAAATATCTTCGTCAAAATAATGAACGTGGTTAAATAAATGCATAATTCTGTTTCATGGTGAATTTTTATGGTTTTCTGTATTTCCTCTAGAGGTGAAAAAATACTGTAATGCTCTATATGAAGTGTTCTCTTAGTACGTCGGTAAAATCACCTATGCAAATTAAAGTACAGACTTTAACTACAATCTCTGTGTCGCAAGTTATACTCCATTATTAAAGCTGTTGTTGTAAATCATTTGTTTACATCTCCGAAACTATATTTTGCCATTAACCAATATAAAACACGTACCAGTCGACTATCGTAACACGACAATTTGCTTCAAGCTAAATTTCTCCTATTTTAAGCACCTTTGCCTTTTACGTTAACGAACATTACTCCTAGTAGACATTTACACCAGTCAATTATAACTGAGACAGAACGTGTTCTGTGAACTCTGCACTTGAAACCAGGTTTATGAAACGATTGACCTATTTTTCCTGTCGAGTTTTTGAAAGCTTCGTGGGTCACGTAGCAGAGACCCACCACTTACAAGAGGGTTCCCTGCGTCCTTTGATGTGTCGGTCATTAATATTCATAACCTGCATTTACTCTGCACACAACACAACGCGTGCTTAAAAATTATGTCTATTATTTTATATTACACACTTGCTACGATTTCTTACTGTGTGCTACTCGAAGGAAATATCTCGTTAAGAGGAACAATCGAAGAAATTACACCACCGGATTCTGTCGGACATGATTAGGTTTAATTGCCTTTAGTTTATGCTTTTTAAATTTGCTATGAAAATTGTAATTGGTATATAATAGTAACATAGAATGTGCTAGAATAAATATTTTGAATAGGTTGTTCTTCCATTGTTAATTAACTGCTCTATACAATTTAATACATCGTAAAATTATACCTCCCTGCCCATGCGATATTTAATTATTTCCTTAACTATGCTTTATTTACAAAGTAACAAGTGAAAATGATGCAGCCAGTGCAATTGGCACCTCTAATATGTGCAATATTAGTTTTATACAATGTAGATAACATGCACTCATGATAGTAAACAAATTTTGTTGTTACTCCATAGGCCCATACAGCAAAGTATTTAGGAATGATACAAGATAAGCTGGAGAAGGCAAGTAAAATTTAAAAGAAGAAACATTGAGAAGAGCGTAGGTACACGTTATAGAGTTGTTGATCCTGAAATCAAACTGTTGTTGTATCAGTAAGATTTCAGTTCGTTTAGACCTATGTGGCTGTGCAAACAAATCCAAAAGCTTAATAACAAGATTGAATGTGCAGTAAATCCTCCACTGCTTGTGGCTGTGGCAAATATATCAATTTGACAACCAAAGAGCTTATTGCATCGGAAGCAGCTTCTGTCATTCAAGAACATTTAGACTTCTTGGCATTGATGGTGTAACTAACCAACCTACCGACTAATCAATCTTACCCTGGATAACATTAAATAAATTCAACTGAATAAGCAGAAATTACCTTAAAATATAGCAACATTTAGTGCTGGTCAAATATCTACAAAAATTATTATTTTAGAGCTAACCCTCGTTATCTTGCTTTGTGAACCTGCGTTAATAAACCAATTTTATAAAAACCGTTGTAATATACACTTTTCATAATATTGTTACCGAAGGGTTTTTTTTTCCGCCGAACATTCTACAATAAAGCAGTTCTTTTTCCAAATGCATTTGGGTACATCTCTTTCGTTTTAATTGGCTCTAGTGAAAGCTTTCACAGATTCAAAACTTGAAAATGATTTAGAAACGGACTAATATTAACAAAACTGGCAGTCTTATTGCATTATTATTCTTTATAAATAGTCACATGGATATATAACTGTTATATTTTCCGAGTGAACAAACGGAATTTAAGGATTGCATTCATCTACATTAAGTTAAAACGTTGCAAGCAACACTTAAAGGGACATGCAAGCTTCTATATCTTCTACTAAAGCTACGCAAGTATACTTTTCCTTAATCTAGTAATTAAGGATAAAGCTTGTAATACACCATTCAAAAAAAAAAAAAAAAAAAGGGCGAGGTAATAAATTTTACATATCTGTCCAGCTACATCGCCACGCTTACAGAAATCTCAGACTTAATTTCCAATAAATCGCAGCCTATACACCAAGCGATTACAAGAAAGTGGAATTGCTGTTTAGTTAAGTTGGTGTTTCAATTTAAAATTGTAAAGCATTTTTGCTTGAAGGGTAGAAACAATATCTTTAGGAGACTACAATCTAGGGTAGAGCTATTGAACCAGGCCTGGATTCTTGAAACTATGATGAAGGCACCACATGTTAAGTATTCACTAAACTTATTCATTGCCAGAGGCTTGAAAATTATGACCGAGCACCTTATTCGTGGTTAGCAGAATAAGTTAATATATACCGTATTATAATGTAGGATAATGTGCATACTAATTTATTCCCATTATGAAATAATTATGCAAATTCTAAGACAAATACAAGCCACATTTGGTGCTCTCTACTGCGTGAAAAATATTTTTTAGTTTCCTGATATTTATTTTATAAATTACTTCTTACTTTTCATTTAAAGCCTGCATTATAAACAAAATCCATTATTATAACCAAAACCCTAAATTTAATACCTTGGAGTATGAAAACGGAAGTCCAAATATTAGGAAATGTAATCATTTTAGAGGCATTTCTCGGTGTAACTTCCATATGCCAATGAAACATACCCCTATCGTTGCACGCTAAGAATGACGAATCATCCATACCACGAGATGCGACAGGGCATAAAGTCCTCACTACTTGTTTCTCCCTTCGAGGTGTCCTCGCTCTCTGGGTATTGCGAATTCCTCAGAAATAACTCTAGTCATTTGTCCGTTATACCGATATAAAATCAGGCCTTAATAATAAAGCTATAGATTCAAATGATTGTAGTTCTGAATAAATTTGATAGCATTATAATCTGGTATATGTTTACAAAGTTGGAGGCTATTGCGAGTCTCACTCCTATATGCGATTAGGTGAGAATGAAATTACCTCTCAGCTGAAGTTATGGGGATTACTGTTTACAGAGGATCTATAAAAATAGTTTTCAGTTTGGAACAAGCAGCTAGATTGGGATCTCCAACAGAGCTTGCCAACTTCGGCATTTTGCAACTCTGTCGGCAATTTCCTTTTCCCGAATACATCTGGTACGATTTAGGGATTTATTATATATATTACTTATATCAACACTTTCCAGGTATAATATTCAATCAAATAATACTACTTCTACAACCTCCAACACATTTCATATTGAAGAAATTACTTATGAGGATATCAGAACTACCATAAAAATACTGAAACCTAAAAAATCGTCTGGACCTGATGGCATTCAACCTTACATATTTAAAGGTTGTCAAGACATTTTGATGCGTCCATTGTATATATCATTTATAACCTCATTATTAATGACATATTTTCCCGGATAAGTGGAATTTAATGGAATATAACTAAGGTTAACCCAATCTTCAAGTACGGTGACCCTAAAATGATTACAAATTATAGACGAGTGACCATTTTATCTATTCCAGCTAAAATATTTGAAAGCATATATTCCGACATGTTAAAATAGTATTAGTATCACTCAGCATGGATTTATGGCCAATAGATGTACTGTGACTGATTTATACAATTTTGTCCACTACATATAAGGTGAATTAGATAACAGATCTCAAGTTATTGTTATTTATACGATTTTCAAAAAGATTTTGAGAAGGTTGATCATGATAAATTAATAAAAACATGACAGTCATATGGTTTTTCAAATCCCATGACATCTCTTATGACCTCCTATCTAAGGTTGAGATCACAATGTTAAATATAAAAACAGTACACCATACAGTTTTGAAGTTCTCTCTGGAGTACCGCAAGGCTCAAATTTAGGTCCACTATTATTTCTTGTATTTATTAACGATATCATTACATGTTCATTCTTCTAATATTTTACTGTTCGCAGACGATCTAAAAATCTTTAGTGCTATAAACTCTGTCTCCGATTGTGTGAAACTTCAAATGATTTGAATGCCTTAAATAAATGGAGTAAAGCGAGCAATCTTCCTTTTAGCATATCAAAATGTCAGGTTATGTCTTTTTCCAGATTCAAGAGCAATATTGATTTCATTTATACTATTGATGAAGTAAAATTACCTAGTCGAAACAAAAATGATCTTGGAGTAATTTTCAATAAAGACTTATCATTCACAAAACATATTAATACTATTGCTAGTGAGGCACATAAAATTCTGGAATTTATCATTCGTAATTCATCTCATTTCAGTAATCCGAGAATTGTTTTGCTATTGTATAATTCATTCTTGAGATCCAAGCTTGAATATGCTTCTATTATATGGAGTGCTCATAATGATAAATATGTTAAACTTATTTAAATAATTCAACGAAAATTTCTTAAGTATTTATTTTTCAAACAATTTGGTTTTTTCCCTAATTTCATATATTATGGTACATTACTTCAATTATTTTGGTTTAAAAGATTATCTCATAGAAGGAATTGCCACCTGTTATTTTCCCTTTACAAATTATTAAATAATAAGGTAGACGATTCAAACCTAAGACAATTAATATACTTTTATGTTCCCAATATTACACCAAACTGTTTTCGTAATATCTTCTTTATTCCAAGAGTCAGCACTGATGCACATAAATATTCTCCTATGCTAAGAAAGCAATCTTTGTATAATAAATTTCATTACTTAACTATTGATATATTCAATATGAATCATAACAATTTCGCTTTATCCTGTGATCATTTACTAAAAATTACACGTTGACTAATTTATCATGTACCAGATTACCAATTTTCTAATTTTTTTGTTATTTTGTGTAATTTGTGTTATTTTTTTGTTTTATTTTGTAAGTTTTTGTCATGTTCGATTGATTGCATATTGTGTTCAATTTTTGTTGAGTTGTAATTGTAAGAATATTGTATTTAATTAAGTGAACATTGTAATTGGGGAAACCTGTAATGTTCACAAAATAAACAAATAAATATATATTTTGAGGTGAAAAGAACGAAAAAATATAATTAATTCATGAAATTGCTACCTTTTTAACTACAATACTGAGTTAATGATCGAGGCAGCAAGCTTTACTTTCGGGGTTTAAATAATGCATTCATAAGAATGAATCTTCCAATTATTTTAGTCAACTTGAATAAGATAAAGATATATTATTGAATTTAATATAATATACTATACTATTTTATTCCTACACTAATAGATTCAATTCGTTCATGATTTCGCACCTGTAAAATAATGATAAACCACTGAAAATTTACTTCATTATAGTTTTACCTTCACTTCTAAAAACTAAAAAACTAATTATTCAGATGAATGATCTTAGAGTTCCTTAACGAGTCTTATGCAAGTATTTATTTACTTATTTACTACCAGAGTAAATTATTTATAAGCATTATTACAAGAACTTGTATGTTATGTTTTCTTTGGTGTACACCTATGTTTCATGGTCTGATAAACATAGCGAGATTTTACTTTTTACATTTATTACGTACAGTAAGTAGGAGAAGTATGATATTCCATCCAAAAATTCTATATTGAGATTTCACTGGAAATACATGTTTTGAGCCCCCTGAACCCAAAAAAAGCATTTTTAGAAAAAGATCCGTGTGTGTGTCTGTGTGTTCGTCTGTGAACTATAACTCTAAAATAAAAAGTCGGACAATAACAAACTTGGTGTTTAATTTCAGTACCTTCCAAAGTTGCGACACGAAGATTTTCAAGAAAATTCACCCACCCTAAACTGCCCTTTGCATGAAACATTTTTTGAATTTTTTATTTTCTAAAAGTGGCTTTGACAATTAATATTAAAATACCATATCTTAAAGATATTTACATGACAAATGAAACGTATATATTAAGTTTTATGCGAATAGCCTGTGAAGTCAGGTTCATTCGGAAGGAATTTTGTATAATTTTGTATAGCTGTGAACATATACTATACAAAAATATAGATCTCTCTAAGACACAAAATTTATTTCAAATCACTTTTTTGTGGTATCACCAATTTCCGAGATATTCGTTATTAATGGTTCGGAGAGTTCAATGTTTAGCCATTCTCTTAAACTCCTGTCGATTTTCAGCTGTTTGTTGTGTCATGGAACTAGTATGGAATTTTAAGGCCGACATATAGCGTCCACTTGTAAGACATTGACAATAAAGCTATTCCCTTTGTACCTATAACGAAATATGTAATGTAGCTATTTACAGAAATGTATATCTGGATTAAAATAAAGTAGATAGGAAAATAAGCTTTCATAAAAATAATTTGTATACCCACTAATAAACGATAGAGGGTAGTTACAGTCATGTGAATGTAGTACATCAGATTTTTAATTTGATTTTCAGATTATTGCAGGGTTGAGAGAATTAGGTGAACTTCTGCGAAAAATAATAATCTTATCTGACATTACGAGAGAGTTTTGTAGGTTCTGTAGAAACTGTATGACAATTAATCCCTAACAAAAACGGTCAATAAGGAAAATCTTCTAATGATAATAGTTCCAAAAAATGAGTCGTTTGCAAGATATTAGCGAAAGTACAATTATAAGATGCCACAGAAGATTGCAGACATTATACTTATTCTACTGCGCAAGTGATATGCCTTGTTACCGAGATGTGGAGTTGTAACCGGAGGACACGTGCACAATCTGCAGCTCGCATTTCATTTGCCTGAGGAGCTGCAATTATCTGGCCAGCGGCTTATTTGGTACACAACACTTCCAACTGTTTCATTTTATGTTGAGGATTATGGTACACGTATGGTTTGAACGATCTAGTGACTATATCATCAGCAGGAGTAATGGAATCTAGAGAATGAGCAACTAATTATGTAAGTCAGTTAATAAAAGTGATTAAATTAGCATTTATTTAGAAATATGCCGAATCTCTCAAGGTCAGGATAACCATTCATGTAAAACCTACTTTGTTTTAATTCTTTCCTTGCTAGTTCTGTCATATGTTTTTCTTAATTAAATTCAAATAAATTAGACAACTTCTACGCGCATAAAAATTAGCTAACTAGTTGGAGAATATGACCAAATACTTGAAGTTCTATTTGCGTGGTTTGGTAATATAATTAATGTATATATAAATTGCCCAGGATATACAAAGTGGCTCAACAGCGCCGTGTTTCACGTGTGCAAATATTCCTTCGTGCGTTAAAAGAGCTGCAGATCTCAACGGGGCAATTCCAACTAAACGCAGGTCAGTGGGAAACTGGCGCATTACTATGAGCCACCATCGTTCTACTCTTCTTGTTTATCAGCTAAGACAAGCAGATCGCGCTCATTGAGAGGCAGTTCCCAGGCTTGCACTGGAATGCACAATCCGTGATGATAGACAAGAACAGTGTAAACAGACCTAAAAGGTCTTAGAACGTTTTCCGCTTTATTTTATATACAGGTATTTTATTTTTGAGGGAATAAACTCACTTTTGGATTCACAAATACATAAAATGTCTTTATTTGACCTGCCAGTATCGGTCATAATTAATTTTTAAATTGCGTTTACGCTGCTGTTTAATATTACGGACTATACGTATTTTTGTTCCATTTAACATCTTAGGTCATATCTGCGGCATTTTAACCCTGGAATAATTGTTCATCGGCAACCATGGATGTTCACTTGCTTTATAGATATTACTTTGGATAATTACATTAAATTCAGACACATATTCACACTCTCATTTATAATTCCAGACTCTAGAGAGGATAAGGAATGATCCTGACTAGAGAAAAATTCCTACTTTCTAGCCGGTAATCGAACCCGAGTGAATTTGAAGGCCAATATGCTAACCAACAAACGACACGGTCACTATACATTATAGGGTTAAATAGAAGCATAAAAGCGCCATAACGAAAACCACGCAAACATTCTAAGACCTTTTCGATCTGTTTACACTGTTGTTGTCTTCATCACGGACTTACACTCTAGTGCAAGCTTGGAAACTGCCTCTAAACGAGCGCAATCTGCTTTTCGTCTTTGCTTATAAGCAAGAAGAATAGATCAAAGGTCGATCATGCTACTACGCCAGTTCCCCACTGACCTGTGTTTACTTGGAATTGTCCCACTGAGTTATGCAGCACTTTTAACCACGAAGAGATATATGCGCACGTTGGGCCACTTGGTGCCACTTATTAAAAAATGATGCAGTAATTTGTATCACCAATTATTTAAATGTAAAGAGTGATTATAGTATGAATATGCATTATTATGTGACATTGATTTGAGATGTTTGTTGATTGTAATTATTGTTGAGAAGTAAGTTTATACTGCCTTACTGAAACTGACAATAATAGCGTGCAATAATGCAGCGAGGGGGTGAGCTGTTTATCATTATTAGAGACGAGGAAGTTACGTAATGTTGGCGCGTTTTTCTTTAGAATTTGCTGGAACATTTTTCCTAAAGCATATGTATTCATAATTTTCATTGGATATAAAAATAGACGCTAATGTTGGCGCGTTTTATTAGCCAATAGCAACTCAGTTATAATCTTTAGGCATATCGGGGCGTAGGAGTATAAAAAGGGCTAGGTTAGAGGTAAAGTCCTTCAGTCCGTCAGTTCATCAAAAATCTTTGTATGCTACACGTCGCATTCAGTCCGTCAGTTCACCGAAAATATTTGTATGCTACACGTCGTCTTCAGTCCGTCAGTTCGTCGAAAACATTTGTACGTTACACGTCGCCCTCAGTCCAGCAGAAATATTTGTACAGTACACGTCGACTATCGATTCGCAAGTTACGCGTAGCAGAGTTATGAAAAATCTAAAGTGTTGTAAAGTTAATTATACAAAAAGCTGAATTACGCGAATTAAAAGTGATCAGTAATGAGGTTATTATAACAGTTTCAGTTTGGCGAGTGTCAAGATCAATGTGTAAATGTGATAGTGAATGTGTTCGACAGTAAAAAGTTTAAAACAAATTCCTTCATCAGTGTTATTTTTGGATAAAAGATTCCTTTCCGTTTACACAACCTGTATAAAGAGAAATGCTCGACCAAAAAGATCATAGCTAGCCGGAGGACAGTGAACCAAAAATTAAATAAAATAACATTAGCATTCTTTCAAACAAACACTAATACTGCCGCAAATTGCTAACACCAGATGGAGCTAACAAACCTAACAAAGAATCACGTCACAAAATGGCTTCACCACGTGGAGTAAACACAAATACACAAACAAACATTATAAGTAATACTGCCGCAAAAATAAAAGCACAATAATGTTTAAATTAACCCTATCTATTTCCTTTAGGATGAAAATATCTTCTAGAAGTTTGAGAGCTTTATATTTCCATTCATTCTGTATAAGAGATAAAATGAGTTGCTTAGCAACGACTAAACAGGATGCGTTTACAACTCAGCAATGAGCTATATATGCTCTGTGGTATGCTAAGTTTTAGCAACAAATTTGTAACAAGCCTATGGATGTGCTGCTTTAATATGAAGAAGACAATCTTACTGGACAAAAGATGGCTATTACCATTTGAATAAAACATTCGGGAACAACAGATGTCTTAAAGGGTGTTCTTTAATTGTGTAGTCCCCAAATTCTGCAAATTTCATAAAAACAGAAACATTTCTCTGGGCTTTAGTAAAAAATGTCACAAACTGTGAAAAGAGAACAGCTTTTGAAGTCTTGCACGAGCTACTCCTGAGATACTATACCTTTTTCACTATAAGCTGAAAGGAGAAGTAAACAAAACCACGTGACAAGACAGCACTTCATTGGTTGGTGGGCAAACTACAACCTTTCTCGCTTAGCATGTCGTCTCTTCCGCTACAAAAAGCAGTTCGGTTCAGATGGATGTGGTTATTCTCGTGCAGAGAAATTTAAAAAAACTCGTTATTGTAACAGTTCAATTTATGAAACTAACTGTGTTTGTTCAAATTCACCTATAAATAAATGGGCGCATTATAGCAGAGGGTTTAAGAGGCTATGCGCAGGCGCTGCAGTTCGTTTCCGGTTTTCTGCTGAGAATCTTCTGCTACTGTGGAAAAAATAAACGCGGAAAATGGAAAGAAGAGAATTGTGTTAAATGCTCTTAACAAATTCTATGAAAAGCACGCACCTTTTATCGACAATGAATATGGTTGACCATTGTTTAGCAATAATTGAACTGCTTTGTAAGTGATGCAGAATTGTTGTTCGGATAACTTGGGTCGCATTCGTTTTCTCTTGTGCTTTAACCTATAGTGCTAATCTTTTTTTTTTTTTCACTTGTTGACTCATAACAGGTTCAAGCAAAACTGGTATACTGATATTATCATTAAATCAATGATTTCTAAAGCCTGAAGTTAAGAACAGTTTAATTCAGTACCTTTAATGACAGAAGCCGAAATGTTCAGGTACAAACGTTTATTTGTCTACTCTTAGCATTATGTGTTAGAAGTTTAGGATGTAAGGCAAAATATAGGAATAAGATATACAATGTATAAAAGCTAATGATCCCCAAGGTGCAATTTACTGTATTCACATTCTGTCTTAAGCAATTTCCTCTCACGGGTCTTAGTCCCCGTCATCCTCCACATGGTGCTGCCATGTGCTCGGCGGAGTGATACGTTTAAGTTTTGTTTACTTCTCCTTTCAGCTTATAGTGAAAAAGGTCTACACAGGCCACAAGCGGAAGGAATTAACTTGTGAACATCTCTTACAGAATGATTTTAAATTGCAGACAAACGAATTGAAGTGATTCTCTTGTTACATAGGTTTTATTTTTTGTTTTTCCAAACAAATCATAAGTATTCCACATTTTCAGAAGTGGTAGTATCGACCAAAGCAAGAAGAAAAATGTTTAGTAAACATGTATTCTAAAATGCATACCTTAAGAGCTATAAGCAGTTAATTCATCTTCGCTGCTGTGGAACATCTCTCCCACTACAAGCTCTTTGCTAGTACGACCTACAGCAGGAGTAAACAAATGAGGTCACATGGTCCAAATAATTACCTTTATGGTGGATTAAAATAACGAACGGATACCCTTACATCAGGTAAATTCATGAGGAAGGAACCTCATTGTTCCTCAGTGGTGTTGAACGCTATACCATTATTTCGCGTTTATAAACACTTAAATCACTGAAGTAGGAACTGACTCTGTCGTGTATGTCAGTTTCCTTAAAAACCTTTTAGACAACGTAGAATCCATTATCAGTTTATGTACATTTCCAACGGTTATAATCACCGCACCACTAAAATGAAGAGCGCGAGGAGCGAGGAAAGAAAGACGGAGTTCTTTTTAAAATAATGGACTTTTCGGAGGATTTTAATGCCCCGGCAATCTTAAGTGGGTAAGCGCTGAATACCAGCTTCACAGATTCTGGAACGAGATGGAAGCAGAATTTATCGAAAAGGGGAAGAAGCTTAAGATGTAAGAAAATAATTAAATACTGGAAAAAGAGTTAATGGCTGCACAGAAGAACGGAATTATCGCGTACAGCATCTGCAAAAAACCTGTATATGTCATCTGTGGAAGTCAAAACTTCGGTACCATTGATATACTGTACTGGTAGGTTCATGGAAACACAATCGTATAAGCGCAGAGACAATGTCAGTATATGACATCTGTGGAAGTCAAAACCTCGGTACCATTGATACACTGTACTGGTAAGTTCATGGCAACACAATCGTATAAGCGCAGAGACAATGTCAGTATATGTCATCTGTGGAAGTCAAAACCTCGGTACCATTGATACACTGTACTGGTAAGTTCATGGAAACACAATCGTATAAGCGCAGAGACAATGTCAGTATATGTCATTTGTGGAAGTCAAAACCTCGGTACCATTGATACACTGTACTGGTAAGTTCATGGAAACACAATCGTATAAGCGCAGAGACAATGTCAGTATATGTCATCTGTGGAAGTCAAAACCTCGGTACCATTGATACACTGTACTGGTAAGTTCATGGAAACACAATCGTATAAGCGCAGAGACAATGTCAGTATATGTCATCTGTGGAAGTCAAAACCTCGGTACCATTGATACACTGTACTGGTAATCATGGAAACACAATCGTATAAGCGCAGAGACAATGTCAGTATAATAGATTTTGCATCCTCCTCTTTGTTGGCTTTAAAATATATGGATTCGCACACTGCAAATGGATTTCAAAAAGTCTATAGCAAACTCAAGGTTGTTTAAATCTTATTATTTGATGCGTGCTTTAAGTAAAAGCCGCTATATCTCTTGTGAGTGTGCGTGTGTGTGAGTTTTAACGTTCTTTAACGGTGAACGAAATGCGTGAAGTTGACAGCGTGGAATTCCTCAATATTAATACTCTCAGAAAAACCCCGGAAGGTATCCACTTAACTTATTCTAACAGAGAATCGAACTTGGGACCCTTGAACGTGAGGTGAGAACACTTCTCTCACACTAAAAAAGTGGAAAATTTCTAGTTTCTGTACGTTCAGTGCCACTTCTGGCGCACTTGAATCTACTATAACGTCAGTTTCCGTTGCTACCAGAATATTTCCGTTTCCATTAAAATACGCGTAATTTGGCATTTAATCCATGTTTTTAAAACACCTGATTGTGCAAAAACATTGTATTATAGCGTCCCAGGAAGTGAGCAGCACTCATAAAAGTGCTGAAATTCAAGTACGTGGTAAATCTGAATTAAAAGCACGCTGACGCCTCACAGAATAAGAAGATATTTAAGTTGACCATGTTGAGGTCAAAGGGTTAGATTACCTCGACACCCGATACGGAACGTTTCTACACCGTTCGTGGTTCGAGGAGTCTTGTTATAATTAGGGAGTAGGGAGTTGTTTATTAACAACTTCACCACCAGCCACATATGAGGTACTGGGCCATTGACCCTTAGGATGAACTGAAGGGCTCAATGCATAAGCATGAACGTTACCCGTAGTTTTCATTGCCATTGCAACCCGCACCCGCTTCCCCTAGGCGAATGCTCTCCAACCGAGTTACGTCACCCGTGTGGCATCCGCTATTTCCCAGACCGTTACAATAATAACCAATCTTGTGAAATGGTTTTAAAAATATCGAATGGTTCGAGTTCGAATCTCTGACAACGTTTTCTACATGGTTTTCCTTCTCCAGAGAAGAATGTCAAATAGCTATCTACTCCAGTCCCATTTGAGGATTTGTTTCATATATGCGATATCACAATTTCAGTTTAAGGACGTTAATGTTTTTAATAAAACGCTTCTCGAAAAGGATAATAAGAAAAGGATGAAGAATACAGCTTTATTAATTCCCAATTTTGAATATTAATGCATTATTAGATAGCTGATACCTTTACGTATGTAAATAATAACATAACATCTAGGGAAAGTTGAGACATTATTATTGTTGTCTTCGTCAAGCGTACAACGATTTTGATTAAAATATGGTAAGTTGAATATGGGCATGGGTAACAGAATCCATATTGTTATTTACCTCCTGCGTAATTTAGTATTATCATTTATTCTATTTTGGTTGATTTTGCATAGTTTTGGAGCCATAAAACATAGATAAGGCTTTCCGCAGAAAATTATAGAAATCTCAGTAAATCAGTGGCTTAGGTCAAACAAATGGCTAAACTCTGCTGAAATAGGACACCTAATTTAAGTACAAAATATGCAGATTATTTGCCATTCTATCATAATATCCTTCAATAAGAGTTGTCTCAATGTTATGCATTTTAACTATGTTGCCACACTTTGTGTACAACTAACTTTTTATCACTGAAATAATAAATTATGTTTCATCTCCATTTGCACGCAGTTTCATACACTAAAGGGTGGTTTTCTTCCTAGAGTCATCAAATATGAAGAACGCACTACTAATCAGCAGCATATGGAAAACAAATGTATAAACAGCTAGAAAAGGAGCCACACTGCCTCGTGAGTCCCATTTTCGCCACTACTGCACTAAGGTACCACACCGGTATGTATTTCTGGAGTTGTTTTGTGATTTTTATTTTCTCATATTGTCCCCAAATTAGTGAATCACAGATTAGTTACTCCTTCAGGCTGTTCTACTTTGATTTATACGACAAATAGCCCTATTTAGCCAATAAAAATGTAATAAAAGAAACTTTCAGGACTCATCTTAGCTGCCAGGATGAGACAAAAACCTAACGATCCTTGTGTGGTTGATGGTGACATTAACTGCAGCACCACTTGCTTGAGTGACGGCTGGTTTGTTAGGTGTCAGCTGAATGGACGCCGCGGCCGTGAATAATAGCACGTATATTAGCTGTTGATGATGGCATGGTCGGGCAGACATTTGCATACTAATGAGAACCGGTAGCTCGCTATTGTGGAAAATGGAGCGCGTGGAAAAACTCAGCTTTTGATCAGAGAATCGCCCCACGTTGTCCACAAGGAAAACAAAGAATTGTAATTAGCTGTACATTTAGGGTTATAAATTGCTCAGAGAGCAAAGCGTATGTAAGCGGTTAGATAGCCTCTCGTTACCAGGGGAATAAACAAGACGCAGATGTAATTCCCTACGCTAGGGAGGTAGGCATATTCTAGATTCTAAACCCAGAGGTCAGGAGTTCTATTACTGGTTAGGTCGGAGCTGTTCTTTAATTGTAATTATTGCCAACCCTCTGCAGCCAAGAATTGTGAATCAAGAGAGAACCGAATGTGTTTCAGAGTATAATCCTAATGTAAAATCGCAATGTAAACAAATTATTAGTAATTATTATTTCTAAATTCCAACCGCCGACATGATCAGACTACCTAAGAGTTGCTCTAGAAATGAAACAGTTTAAAAACGACAGTAAAAATATACTGTTTCAGAAAATAGTTCAGATTTTCACGAGATATTCAGGGTGTAATTACAATAAGATTCATGCTTTAAACTAATGAAACGACGCCATTGTAGGTTTTATTAATAATACTTTCATCTATATTTAAATGTAACGTTATATTAATAAACTCGTATGCTTTTAGCTTCCGTGGGCAGCAACTATTTCGTATTCTTATCTTGGGTTAGGTCGTCCATAAACAAAAACTGATGTCGATGTAACAGTATTGTAACAAATGAGAACACCAGTTACTGCGAAACACACTTTATTTATTACTTATTCACTCAGCGTAACACAAATATTATACTTTTGGCACACATTCGGAACACAACACAACTGATCCGTCGAATCACAGCTCACAACTAAACTGCACTGGCACTGTCCGTTTTTCACTTTGTAACTTCTTAACCTTCTGGACTGCCCCATCCGGGCAAGATTGGCCACTGATATAGGACCCGCATACAAAGCGGGACGTTCTAGAAAGGGTGATTACTGGAACCGGCCCCAAGGAATCTGCTGGAACAATAATTATCTAAACTACGGGAAAGTGGCACTTAATGAGGTTTTAAACGACCATGATTTTAGCCACACCCAGCCGACTAGGTAGGCAAGTCGAGATGCGTTCGCACCTAGCACCACCGTAGGATTTATATGACAATCTAAATCAAGATAGCGATGTAGAGACAGTTTCCAATCACTGAATGATATAAGAGATTAGGGATATTCAACCTGAAGCCTTGCTGTTTTATTAGAATAGCAGCAGATTTAAATATTAAATAAAAGTTTAACAAAACGTATTCAGAATGCTGTTTAATATCACGGTTTCAAAAGATATACCTTATTTCAGTTAAACCCGTACATGGGTTTAATAATTAAGATCCTACAAATTACAAACCTAAAGCTTTAGTAATGGATGGGTTCAAATTAAAACACACCTGAAGACCTATGGGTTGCTGAAGCTGATTTTGTAACCTGTATAACACAATACTTTATCTACGTTCGGTAGAAAAATGTAACTTCGTCAAATGATGTGCCCTCCATAAACAAATGTATGAAGTTGCAATTGAGTCTATTTAATCGTCATTTCCAGGTAACAAAAGTTGATCGTTTATTCTTACCGTTTGAAGACCAGCGATGCAATGCTTAGCTTTTGTTGCTAGGATACGATCCACTAATCCTGCACCTTGTAATAATCGGAATAAAATAGTTTAGCACGTCCTCGGATCATGGAAGGCTCCCGTAGGTAAATTACTATGCTTTGCCACTCTACCTGAGGGAGAGGAGTCACGAAGAAACAAGCGAGATGGCTTCACGGTAACGCATTTGGTAAGTCCCGGGGCTACCCACTCTGACCATGGTTTCATGGCTGGCACAAGTGAACACTGGAGTGGTGTATTCTACCACGGATTTCCTCTCATTTCATTTCCTTCTTTCATGTTTCAGGTTGAGTCCGGTTGTGGTTGGGTCGATGTCGGGCAGATGGCGCAGAGGCTTGCAAATTGGAACTTCTTCTCGGCCCTGTCAGAGGGAAACTGTCGAGCCTCGCCTGTTGGGTCGCGTTTTCCCGGCCTTATTGAGAGACGTTTCTGAGCGACTCCCTGGCCGGGTGGTCAAGCCTAGAACTATTAGGGAACTCTGTGTATCTCTGTCGAGTTGCGTCGGCCTATTCTGCAGCCCATGCGTCTCCTGCGTTCCCTCACCTCTTCGGTACTTCCCGGGGGTGTTTACACAAAAGATCCATTGGGGTCCGAGGTTCTAGGTTTCTCCTCCCTCAACTTGTCATAGCCATAGGAGTCACGAAATCTCCGTATTTTAGACGGACATTATTCCTACATTTGGCCACCTGTATGGTATTCGACATAGCTTTGTATTTTCAGCCTTGAGATGTAAATATTGTCAATAGTTTATATGTTATATGATATACATTTATAGCGAGGCACTGTTTCTCGCAAAAATATTTAATTTAATCTACATATACGAAGTGTGTCCATAAAAATACTGTCATACTCTAAACTGGTGCCACATCGCCTTGGATGATAGTATTTAAATGCAAATGGTGACATTCGAAAAAAAAACTCAAATACTTTTATGCATGTCAACAGTGGACAACAATGGACGTGATCGCGGGAATCAAACACAGCAACTAAATTCACTCACTTTGTGATTAGTCGATATGGTTCATTGTTGGTTACAGGTGAATGTTTGGTTTTAAAATTGTGTTGTTATTAAAGAAGTTTTAAGAAGTTATGGCGAACCCACAGGAACGTAGTTGATGTATTTTGGAATATCATATCATGGGTGCAGGTTCAGCGTGCTTTTAGGCGAAGGTTTCAATATCAAGCTCCTACATACATGTCAATTTTGAAGTGTTGCCGTGATTTTGTGGATCGTGGCTACATATGTCATCAAAGGAAAGGCCATTCAGGGAGACCATCTGTCAACGCGGGAGTTGTGGAACAAGTGCCGGAGGCATTTGTCTGTAGAGCTAGTCAGCAGTTAAACATCCCTAAATCCACCGTATCTAAGATCCTGCAGACGTGACTGAAGTTTCACCCCAACAAGCTGCAATTACTGCATAAGGCGAAACATGATGAATCTGCAAAATGATTAGATTTCTCTGAACATTTAATAGTACTAATGGGGGATAATGAAAATCCGTCATAAAAATAATCTTCAGTAATGAGAAAACATTCCACGTTAGTGGAAAAATGAACAGCATAACGTCAGGATTTGGGGGAGCCAGAATCCACATGCCATTTTGGAAGTTGAAAGAGACTCCCCTAAAGTGAATGTCTTTTGCGTCGTATCGAAAAGTCAAGTCTATTCTTTCGAGAGGCCACTGTCAAGGTCCAACTTATCTTGGCTTGCTCACTGAATAGTTATTTCCACAATAAGAAGTAGAAGGCAACGAATTTATTTTACAATAAAATGGAGCACCGCTCACTGGCATTTACTGGAACATCTGAATGAGCGACTTCCAGGAAGATGGATTGGATGTGCCGGAAATGATGATAATGCCTTCTACAGGTGACCTCCGAGGTGGCCTGACTTGACGGTCGTGTCTTCTTTTATTGGGGTTACATGTACACCCATTGCCACAAAACCTTCAAAAAGTGCAACTTCGTATCCAGTCCATTTCATCAGATAAGTTGGAGCATGTGTGGCGTGAATAGGAATATCGCCTTGATGTCTGCAGCGTCACTCATGGGGGCCACATTCAATGTCTATGAGATGAGGTATGGTAAAAATATTTGAGTTTTTCTTTCGAATGTCACCAACTTCACCCAAATACGACTACCCAAAATGCCAGTTCAAAGTATGACATTATTTTTAGGATACACTGTATTTTATAGAAAGAAAATATTCACGTATGTTGTGAGTTTATGTAGAGTAATGTCAAATAACACTCCACCGATTTTGATAATCCTTTCACCATTGAAAAGCCATATTCCTTCTTAGGACATGGACTATAAAGCATCTTCTAATTTCAATTCATAAATTAGTAAAAGGTTAAACAGGATTTAGAAAGCCTTCGTTGAGAATGCCATGGAGTAGAAAGTAGTAACTGTCTCCACAGAGAAATTTTCATTCCAAAACATAGAAGCCATGATGTAACACTAACACTGAGCTTAAAAAGCGACACTCGATCCGTTTATAACGGTACGACTCGTATGCTATACTGTTGATTTCTTTGACTATCATTCGAGTTTAAAAAGCTAACCGTGTAACGTCGAGTAAGCCAGCTACTTAGTATGGAATAAATGCGTTGTTTAATAGTAATCTCTTGGTACATTGTTGTCGTTAGTAATGCCGACTTTGCGAAATTTTTCTATATAAAAGCATTGTTTAGATCCTGATCATCGTAAACTGATCTACACTCAGTTTGGAGAAGCTCTAAACTATATTCTAACATAAAGCTAGTAGTCAGCCTCTAATTTGGTGAAGACTAGCAATATTTTCAGATTCCGGTATCTCAATGGTAGAGGAAATTGTATTTTATTATTAAGTTCAACACAGCTAACAGCTTTACCTTCCTCATGTGTGTTGAATTATATACATTTTTCTCGTATGTATAGAAATAAAAAACTGAATTGGCAGGGCAGAAAACCTTATTAACATATGTAAAACTCCTTACAATAAACCTGATAACTTTTAACTGGGTAGTTTTCTTTGGTAGATGCGCCATGTTTTGAAAGACACATGCTTTTCCTTCATCCTTCAAAGGCCTTTGCAGGAGAGCTTTGCCAGAGCTTATCCCTGCAAATCCTTGTTTCGTCACAGTTTACTTTCCCTTTTTTTCATCTCCATTCCAAAACAAAAATTTAATTCCGGTCTTGAACAAGCGGAAACAGAGAGAGAACAACATTAGTGGAATTTCCTGTGAGAGGAAAGCTGCCCTTCCAGCGGCATTCTTTGGTGTGTTCACGGCCTTCATAAAGTGAGATGGATTACTAGAAGCGATAAGGAAGAAAGAAACCCTTTTAACGTTGTTTCTGAATCCTTTAACTTCGTGTATCTGTGTGCGCGCCCGCGCCCGCGCGCAATGTAATTACCCAGCTTTAGAATATAGGAATTTAGCAAACGAAATTAAGCTACACGTGTGGAGTTCATTCATCACTTAAAAGCTCGCAAGGGTCAGTAGGACATATTAAATCCGTAAACATGTGGCATCGAAATGCAGGGGTGCAGATATTCCAATTAATGTTATACATGTAAGTTGTACACTCAGAGACCCGACTTATGTTTCCGATGTACAGTTTGACAGCTGCTTGTAGTATCCCACAGCTTATCCCCATCTATCCCTATTTGGTTTTGTAGTAGTCTTATTTCCCTTTGTTTACTTGCTCACGTTGATTTGTCGATACCCTAGTGCAAGAGCGCAACATTACAGCAAAATTGAATTTCAGTAACAGTTGCATTTCGGGGAATATACACTACTGAGTTTGAAATATGGTAATTGTCACCTGCTTGTAGCGAGAGTACACCGCTCTGGTTACCACGCAGAAGCTAAGCTGTTATTTTTTGTTGTTGAAAATACAGGGAATTAGCGAGAGTTTTCAATCAGTGTGTTATAAAAGTAAATAATTTGCTAGTAGTTAAATTACTGTGGTTATAGTGAATTATTTAAACAGAAAATAGAGATAGAAGCGATATAAGAATACGTGGTAACTTGACAATTTAATACTTGGCAGTAGGCCATTGCACTTGTGTAGTTGTGTTACATATACCTACGTTAGGACATCCATACGCGCCAGCCATTCAGCTCGGCGATTGGGGTAAATACTGCGAACGTTATTAATAACTAAATAATTGATTGTTTAATAATTGTTTTTATAAAGGATACTACTTCTGTGGTATCTTAGTATTTTCGAGGGGTATTACTCTCGTAAAAACCTGAAGGGATATTAGGTGTTTACACCCCGATATTTCCTAGATAGATCGCCTATTAGGAAAGGAGATAAAGCAGAGAAAGTTAAGAAAAGATTTGAGTAAGGATGGGAGGAAAGGATATACGACTGGGGTAGAAGCAGTGAATAAGAACGGATAAGAGAGTAAATTAAGATACACGAGAGTTTTATGGAAGTGGTTATTGAGCTAAATACGATAATAAGAAAGGAGAAGGTTACAGGAGACAACAAAAAATGTATACGTGACTAGCAAAACTACAAAGCAAACATGAACAACTGACAATTGAAGAAGAGAGATCTATAGCAGAAGTAAAAGTGATAAAATAATTATACATAAAAAAGAGACACCAATAAGAACTTTTGCTTAAGTAGTGGTAACTCCTGTTATTTCGGAGCAGATGATGAAGTTATAGAAAACTGCAGAGAGTAAGAAACATGCGGTTTTATATCATCAACCAAGAATATGGATACAAGAGATTTACACAAAGTTGTGACTCAGCATCTTAATCCAGCAGAAGAGGAAATTACGATACGAGGCCTAAGAGCCGCCGGAAAAATTATAATTATGAAAACTGAGACAGTAGAAAATATCTTTAAGATTATGAACAGTGAAAACTTAAAGAACAAGGATCTTAAAATTGAACCTCCTTTGAAAAATAACCCCTTAATTATTATGTACGACGTTTCGACCGGAGCCAAAGAGGCGGAAATCAAAGAACAAACTTACAAGTAGAATTTTCAAAAAAGAATTTGAGAAGAAATCAAGTTTCGATTTTTAACACGTCCAGAAATCAAGTTTAGCTTTTTAACACGTCCAGAAATCAAGCTGCATCTCAAGATGGAATTTTCAGAAAGTTTAAGGAAAACTAGTTCAAAAAGGAAGGTTATGTATTGGATTTCACTCTGTAGCAAGCAAGCTTATATTTCAATTGCAAAATGAAATGTAACGACTACGGTCACCTTTCAAAATGTCACAAAGATAAAGCAACATGCGGGCATTGTGGTGAAAAAGATCATGAGCGAAAGGAATGCTAAAAAAAAGAACAACAACTGACTTGTAGACCCTGCTTAAGGGGTAAAATAACATAATTGGTGCGGGGAGGCAGGAAACAAAACTGTCCGACATTCCACATAATGTGGGAAAGGGTAGTTTCAAGAACTAATTATGGATAATGAGAGTACAAGGCAGGACAAAAGGAATTAATTAAAGGAGAGAAATGCCCCTAGTAGAATAAACGTAATTTGAAAACAGTCATAGCACATAAATTAAAATTAAGTGAAGATACAAACCTTAGATCTAAGTACACAGACAGAGGATGGACATGTATGTACACATTCTGAGAATATGGCGTATAAAATAACAGCCTGAAGCAAGAATATTTACGATGAGATATTTATTAAAACAGAAAATAAACCCAAATTATCACTCAAAATTACAATAAGCAAATTACAACAAGAAAAGGAATTAACAAAGGCAGAAAATAGAAGTAAACTATAACCAAACTAATGAAGACAATAATACAGAAGATGATGAAATTAAAGTTAGCAGACAGATACCGCGCAGTAGCGGCATTTTAAAACGTTTATGGAGTGGTAGAAAGCATTTTATAAATACGAAACATACAGAAAGAAAGTTAAAGAATAAAGAGAGAAGGGGAAAAAAGAGAAAAAATAAAAAGTATGGAGGGAGAGGTGATAAACGCAGACCGTGAGGGCAGTGATAGATACTCCAACGTAATTTCAGATACAATAGCAGAGCAGGAAGCCACATATGAAGTATTAGGTACAGCTGGTCAACAACCCAACATTCAGCGAATTTATGCCGGCTTTAAGACAAAACTGCAATTATGTGGGTTAGAAGAAAAGCAAAACGTAGTCGCTGCTTTGAGACACCAAAATGGAGAATCAATCATATTTCCAATTCTGGATGTCATAGATAGGATGGAACTGAAATTCCATAATTTCCATATCCAAAGCAGCTATATTCCCTTAGAAATCAAGGAAACTGTTTTAAAACAAAATATGTACCGAGAAAGTTACCAAGAACTACACTTCTTGTACAGCAATTTGGAAGCAATTTTAAATGTAAACAAAAAGATAGAGTTAAGTCTAAATCTAAACCTAAACCAATAATAATAATACTAATACACAAATTATTCGAGTACATAAAATATTATCCAAGAAATTAATTGAGCACGAATTAAGAAATCTGGAACAAAATACCATTCATTCGGAAATAGAGGTTATTTATTATCTTAGACATAATAGACGACAACGTAGATTGTGAAAAAGTAATAAAAATAAGGCACATTAATGCTTAAACGAGCAAATTGATAATATCCGAATTTAAAAAGAGTTGTGAAGATTTTAATTTGGATATATTGTACTACGTATTTAGGAACCATAGTCAATGAATGGAAAAAATTGCTTGCTTACCATTCATGGTGATGGTGATTAGTAATGGGCAGCAACCAATGGCATCAACAATCCCACCCTACAGATAGTGAATATAACATCATTCATGGTCATGGTGATTAGTAATGGGCAGCAACCAATGGCATCAACAATCCCACCCTACAGATAGTGAATATAACATCATTCATGGTGATGGTGATTAGTAATGGGCAGCAACCAATGGCATCAACAATCCCACCCTACAGATAGTGAATATAACATCATTCATGGTGATGGTGATTAGTAATGGGCAGCAACCAATGGCATCAACAATCCCACCCTACAGATAGTGAATTAAATGATCAACACTAATTGCGTTGAAGTCACTTACGAATGAGCGACATTCATTTTGGCCAAAAATCCCATTTTAAGAAAATTAACCCAATTAAAAAAATTAAAATTTGGAAATTGTACATACATGTGAGGCCAAAGCCAAATCTCATTGGTAGTTTAAGAACACCAAAGATGAAAGGGGGGAGAATCGGGAAGAAGTAATATCGGAATTCAGTTTAAGCGTTAAAAACCGACTAAATAATCCAGCAACCTTGGAAACTGGGCAAGGACAAAATCTAACACATTACCCTGTGTAATTTAAAATAAGACAAAAGAGTTATAAACCTGAAGGTGAGTCAAGATTAAAGTACCAGTTTTAAAAGATTAAATTCTTTAAGCATAAAGTTGGCAACATTCAGAAGGAGGCGATATTAAGTGGAAGCATGATTTACAATTATAAATATCAAATTGGATGGATATGAGGCAAAAATTCCACAATTTTCAACTAGAATATTTGGGGAATTTAGTAGATCATGATGCATATAATATCACAAATGTAATACAAGTCATTTCCAGTGCCTATTTACAGACCGAAAAAAAACATTCTGATAAAACGTGGACAGATAATCCACAAAAATTAGGATGACAAATGAGGAAAGTAAGTAAAGTATATCAGAAACCCAGATGAAAGGGAAAGGGGCTTAAATGATTACAGAGTAGCAAAAAACATATAAAGACCTATAACGGAAACAATAAATAACATATCGAGGAAATTTGTTGAGGAAAAATTAGAAAATGTTTGGGGAAGGCCTTATAAAACTTTATGAAGAAAGTTAAGAAATGGGAAATATTAATGACACTACATAAAGGAAACGGAGAATGAGAGCAAAGTGGAGAGATTCAGTAAACGTCTACTACTTCCAGGAACTGACTACATACATACAGTGTATAACATTCTTATTCGTACACTTCAATTTTCTAAGAAAATACTTTAATATTTATTAGAATACACAGTTAAATTAATATTTTTTCCATACATGTTGAACAATATAACAGGTGCTGTTTTAGGATTTAACGAAAGATTAGCTTATGAACTTACAAACTAAATTAAATAAAATTGTAAAAGAAGCATGACCATATTTGTACAGCTTTTCTATTCGTACATTAGAAGTAATATTTAATAACAAATAGACCACTGGTAATCTAATATTTTGTTGGGTACCCTTTGGCTTTAATAGCTGCCTCACACCTTATCTTCATAGAAGTAACCAATTTTTTGCATTCTTCTGGGCTAATTTTATTCCGTTCTTCTTCCACAAGGCGTTTAAGCTCCTCTTTAGAGTTTACTTTGCTTTTACGGACTCGTTTCTTCAGAATTGTCCACACATGCTCGATTGGATTTAAGTTTGAACTCTGAGGAGGTGTTTGTAGTAGTTTGAGTACATTCCATATCAACCAATTCATGTTCAGTCTTGCTTGTGTTTACTATCATTATCCTGCCGAAACTTATAACCAGCTGCTCTGCCCATTTTCTCGGCACTCTGCTTAACATTGTTCTTTAAAATATCAAAATACACACATTTGTCCATAGTGTCATCAATAAACTGTATATTACCAACACTGTTGGATGATGACACGCAGGCCCAGAGCATAATGGAACCACCATCATGCCTAACTGTGGGAAGAGTGTTTCTGTAGCCATTGTCTGAATTTGCTTTTCTCCAGACTCTGTCTATCCCATCTGACCCGAAGAGATTTATGTTAATCTCGTCTGACCATATCACGCTGTCCCAAAAGTTCTGATCCTTATGAATGTGATCTTTAGTAAATGCAACTCGTTTCTTCCTGTTTGCTGCACTTACATAAGGCTTCTTCCTTGGTGTTCGGCCATGGTATTCATACTTCCATAAGACACGACGAACTGTTTGGTCAGACATCTTCTTTCCAGACACATTTTCTACTAATGGTCGTAATTGAGAAACACTTATTTCTGAATTTTCTCGGATTCAACTTACAATGTAACGTTCCTCTCGTGCATTCAGCTTACTTTCTTTAGGTTTTCTTGGTAAATTCTTTGTGGAACCTTGCTCCCTAAATTTTTTGACTACGTACTGAATGGTATAATGCGGTTTATTTACTGTTTGTCCTATTTTTCTGAGAGCATGCCCTCTAAGTGCCAAGTTTATAATTACTTGCTTCAGATCAGAACTAAACTCCTTTTGCTTACCCATTTTGATCACTACTGACAGAAGGTATACAACTGCGACCGCAGAAGGCCTAAGCGACCTTTGAAACACGTGCATGTTGAAGCTGTTTACGACGCAGTGGTCATTCTTAACAACTGTACGAATAGGAAAGTTGTATAAAATTGGGGGCTGCTTCTTTAACATTGCTGTTTCATACAGTGGTGTAAGTTCTGAAATGCATTTTTTCACTGATATTTGTTTGATTTAGATTCATCAAGCACGTATAAATGACTCACAGAAAAACACAAGTTCTTAAGCAAGAAGAGAATGACTTTATATTGAAAACCTGATGTTTAGGAATAAGAATGTTATATACTGTATCTGATGTTGAATCATCACATTCCCAACATAAGATTTATATGAATATTCCATTCAATAACATAAGTGCAGTTTATTCCTTTGGTATTTCAGGGATTAAATTAACCATACAGGTGCTAAAATGAAGAACGCTGCTCCAAGTTCTCCAAGAAGGAAACACAGTCTATTTTTCGACTGATGCACTTTACTTACACGGATTGATTTGCTCTGAACGGTAGGGGATTGTGAAAATGAGATTTACAGTGATGATGGAACAATTGGCCGAGTGAGTGGCAAGGGAAACCAAAATACCCGGAGGAAATCTGCCCAAGTGCAGTTTCGTCCGCCACTAGCCCCATCTGCACTAGCTGAGATCGAACCCTGGCTGCCTCAGTGAAAACTGAACGACCACCTAGAATCGAGGGTGAGTTGCTTGATAATCGCTTGCACTGAGGGTTTTATGTCTCATAACTTCGTATCCATGCTACGGAAATAGGGAACCAATGCTATAGGAATAGGCTTCTCTAATTCTAAAATCCGTGCTTTGTAACTGGAATTTTCTTATATAATCGCTGCTTAAAAAGTTACCGTTTGTTCACCGCATCTGGCGTGATTTGTTTGCAGGCATGCGGACTTGACCATTTAAGTTGAGACTGTACAATATCTCCAAAACCAATCATTGTAGACAGAACTGTCTTTAATAAAAATTGCTTGATAATATGAGGGAAAGTAAATGACATTGGTCGTTACTTTTTGTTATTATTACACACACATATATATACATATATATAATTGAAATTAATTATACCTTTTACAGACCTTAGTCTGGTCTTGGCAAGTTTTTAGTATAGAGTCAACTGAAAAATTCAATGCAAGCCGGCTGATTCCCCTTTTTAAATGAGAACCTACAATTAGGGTCAGTTTAAATTGACCTTAAAATGACCATCACAACGTCCTCGAAATAAAATACGACTACTCTCACTTACCTTCCTAATTTTTTTAATGGGAACCTACAATTAGGGTCAATTTAAATTGAACCTAAAATGTCTATCATAACGTCCTCAAACAAAACACGACTAAGGGCATTTACTTTCCCCCACAATATCAAGCAACTTTTATTCGAGACATTCTTTCTACAACACTTAGTTTTGGAGATATTGACAGTCTCAACTTAATGGTCCACCTGTATACTCCGAGCACTGGTTCAATTCTATTTCTTCAATATTAGAACGTTTTGGTAGTGATTTCATCATCATAATCTCTTCATGAATTAGGAGATATCTCTTATTCCGGCCTCATGTCTCTTTTCATCGGTCTTCCAATTTTTACACGTGGTTGATCATTTAGGGATTCCGTATTTAATTATTTCAATGTTTATTTTGAAGATTGAATGAATAGAGCGTAAAATATGATGACCGGCAATTGTTTTAAAGAAGTTGTTAAGTAAGACACCAAGTTACACATCCCGCACACAAATACACATGCAAAGGCATGCACCTGTACGGACACGTGCATATGCGTGTATTCGGTTATTCTTTACTTCAAAAGACAGTGTTGCTTTTAAGAATACAGAAAGGAAATTCAATGAGAGTGAAGTGTAATTATTTCGTCTAGTAACATGCATACAAACATGTGTGTATCTTGGAGCTGAATGACATAACTCTTAAAAGTGAAGTACACTTAAAATATTGAAAATACTTTAAAACACATCGAAATTTTAGTTTTAAGAACATGAACTATTTTATGATGAGTTGGTAAGTCATCAACGTCCTACCGACGTCCTGCATTTTGAATACTGCTAGCGTGTAATACAAAAAAAAACCAAAGGGTGATGCTAGCAGAGTGTAAGTGACTGAATGGCTGGCTGATATTATGTGGACCGATAACTTCCAAAGTGCAGGTAGAAGCTGACTTGATGTGGAGGATCTAAACCAAGCCGGGAGCAAGCCTTGTGAGTAAGTCCCTGTCATCGCAAGTTTTCCACGCTCTGAATGCGTGGTTTTACGGCCCAATTAGGTTGCTCATACTGATGCATGCGATATTTACAGGGCTTGCGAGGGCTTGACCTTCCACGCTTCGCTAGAGGCAAGACGTCCTAGCAGACTGCTTGGAGTGGCAAGTGTTTATAGAATGGAGAGCGGCTGGAAAAAGTGAAGGTTGACGAGGCTGTTTTCTTGTTTAATATGAGAGGAAAATGGAACAAACAACCTTCAGTAACTAACTATAAGCACGAAGGCAATTAAATGAATTATTACGTACCCTCTCGCGGCTACCAATGTACCGATAGATACATTAGAAAAGAAGTGTAACCCTATGATAAGGGCGATTTTGTTATACAGAAATGAAATCTGGGGATGGGAAAGAGCAAAGCATGCCAATAAAACACGGTAGCATTTTGGAAAAGAGTTCTTGGAGTTTCACAAGGCACATCAAATTCGGGGGCATTGAGGGAGGTGGGAAGTTATGAAGACATAATACACTGCAAAATAAGAGTAGTGAAGTACTGGCTGAGGCAGATGCAGGGGGATAACTCCACACTACAATTCAAATGTTATAAATACCAGCGAGAAAACCTGTATCCTAAGTTTTGGGCAGCTGATTTTGAAAGGGGTTTGAGGAGAATAGGCATGGGGTCAGTATGGCAAAGAGCTGAAAAAAATTACAAAAACATATAGATGGGTGTTAAAAGAAGGCTAAGAGACATCAACCAACAGGAAATAGAATCGGATTGTAAAATTAAACCTTCTCTAAGTCTAGCAAATGAAATGAAATTGAATTGGGGTAAAGAGGCATATATACTTAACTTAGGAAGAAAGGAAATATCAGGAATGGTATGGTTTAGATTGGGGTTTGGAGGACACAGAAAATGACTGACGATTCTGGCAGGAGAATCTGCCAGTTCTGTGATTTGGATGAGGACAGGGTACATATTTTGGCGGAATGTGCACAGTGGGAGAACCAGAGAACAACTAAACTCAAAGAAAAATTCTTAACTCCCTCAAGAAAGAGATTGTCATGTTGGGATCTACTGGCTGACCAGAGGAACTGGCAAAACATGGGTAATTTCATGGTTGAAGTGCGCGAAGCTAGGTCAAATTTGTTCAGGTAGACATAGGTAATTTATCTCCATTTCCTTTTTCTTGTTATTTTTGTTTTCTTTTCTTTTTCTGTTGTTTATTATGTCACCATACTTGTATTTTAAATATGCATGTACGGTCAATGACCCATGCACTAAATACTTGTGCAATAACTTCAATAATTTGAAACCAATAAAGATCGTCCATCCACCCACCCATCCATCCATCCGCCTTATTGTTGCCGTAAGCCTGGCTGGTGCCACTCATGACCTGGAGGTCCTCCGTTCAAATCCCGCCAGAACTGTTCCAGGTTTTCTTGGCCCTTGCAAACGGCAAATTTCGGGAGTTACCTTTGTAAACGTAGGCTTAGAATGTTTGCTTCCTAAATTTCCTTCCCCAATTATCGTTTTATTTCATGTATCATCATTGTTCAGCGCCTCGGGGCTGATGTAGTAGCAACGATCATTTAACATTACTTGAAAAATAGGATGTGTTACACTCATATGACTCACTACCCACTCTTCTACAACTATTCTTATAAAAGAACCCATATAAACGTTCGCAGTAATGTTTTTGTTAGACATTTCGTGACGGGTAGGGGGATAGGGTAGATATGGCTTTGAAATTTCACTCTTTTTACCCTCACGAGAAAATAAAAAAAAATGTATAAGGTATTTCAAAATTCAGACCATTAACACTAAATATCTCAGAAATGGTTAACGCCACAAAGAAACTATTCGATATAAACTGTCACATAAACTGTGTGGTTTCAAGGGATCCATATTTTTTGCGGAACAAGCTTTAATATATTTCATAAGATTTTCAAATTATACAAAATGATATAAAATTAACTGACGTTGAAGGGGACTTCACTGGTTATTTGCAAAAAATTCAAGCTATGCAGGTTATTTTTCATTAAATATCTTAAAAATTTTAATCAATATCACTGGAGCCCTTTTTTACAAAATAAAAATAAGGGAAATTTTTTCATTTAGGAGTTGCTTTGGGTGGGTGGATTTTCTTTTACATCTTTGTTCGTATCCTTGGAAGAGGATCATATATAGAGTATTTGGTATTTAACCGATTTTCGTTTTTGAGTTATGCTGTTCATAGACACATGAACGATACACGGACGGACACACGCATAGCAGGAGGGAATGTTGTTAGTAACTTACCTTTGTGTTTTATAAAGCGCGATATAAAGATTATTACACCCTTTTATGCTATCTGGTTCACTATGTCTAGTACTAAACGTTAGAATAGCATTTACTTTGTCAATTATCTTAGCGAGACAATCAACTGTAACAGCAATAGTAGTAGTAATAATAATATTACTACAATGTGTGGCACCAGAGTAATCCTATCCTCCGCTGTCTGTGGTATTAAAAATAACTTTCGCCCAACACTTGACAATAATTGTTCAGACCACGGTAGGTTAGTGCATTACTTCTAAATAGTTGATGTTTAGTAGCTCTATAACAAGAATATTACACATCAAGCGGGTCAGTGCAACATATTGCGACAAAAATGAAATGACTAAATAGGTAATAATTTAGAAAATTCATGCTGTCGGATAAATCTTTGCGGATAATCACAAATTTAGAATTTCATTTCTTCAAAGCATTCCTACACGCTTCAACAAATTAGTGGAGCACTTCCAGTTCATCCTGACACTACTACAATTTGCATGTGATTTTCAGGCTCTATAAAATAATTCCATAGCTATAATTATTATCAAATATTGCAATCAAATTGATTTCATACTTCTTGGATGAATTGCTATTCATACCCTTGTTGTCGGCGATGGAACATATCTGTTTGAAATGTTGTGATCAGTTATTTTGGCATTTGTTCATTTTACTTACTATTTAAGTAGGAGAATTCGAAAATAGTTGAGGTTATTCTTGAGGTTTTAATTTAGCCAAAATCAATAATCATTAAATTCAAAATAATTGGAAATTAGCAAAATTAAATTCTTTAGGTAATAATAAGAGTATAAATTAGACACTGAAGTATCCTTGAATGAAAATTGATGAAGGATAGGCTGCACGTATTCCCCAACCGACCTGCTGTATGGACGTTAGAGGCGGTAGTCATATGTTAGAATACAATCACTAAAGATTAACTAATCGTTTATTTTACGTTGGGAGGCCATTTATAAATATAATATAAAAATGTGAACCATATCTTGAGCACGGGTGATGTCAAACCTCAAGGACTCTGAGCGGCAGAGTCCTTTCACGAATAAAACACGCAAGAGACACGATAACCTAAACAGCTTAGTTAAAACAAGAATCCGACAATAGAGTGGGGTTTGAACTCAGCAATTAATTATTCAATAATCTGCTGTCATTAAATGTGTGATTTTTTCCAAGGCAGGCCTACACTTCTAAAGTTCTGCCTTGCCTACGTTGCCTGAATGTAGAACTTGCGGGTATACTGTGATAAAAGTTAGCTTTTCCTCACCATATCAACACGGAGCAACTTTTAACATGTTTCCAAAATAAAAATAATATTTTAAATACATTAGGTTCCTGCGTTTAATCTGTGACAGCACTTGTCTTATTCTAAAGGAGTTTAGAAGTGATAAGCGAATAGAAGTAGTGGAGATGAGCTGTTTGAGAAAAACGGCAGGTTACACAAAAACAAAACAAAAAAGCAGTACTCCAAGTCCGTGGTGTAGGGATAACTGTAGGGATAACCTACCTTCCCCACATTCAAGAGGTTACCAACTAAATTTCGTTTGGAGTAAATATCTGAATAATATTTTTTTTCCCTTCATTCTCTGGCCACTCGCACGCCGGTATACCCGCAACCGTCCACGTTCTCATAGTTACAGTTACAATTACAACGATAAACACAACCTTATCATAAGAGATGTCCTCTTATCGCATATTTCTGCCATCTCCTCAGGCAGTTTTCACTGTACCTTAGAGTTCAACATCCGAAACTGAGCGAATTTCTCCCTTGATGTCTTTTAGCTCTTACAATGTATGTAGCACACGCCTTAATTTTCAAATTCCCCCATAAATACAAACACCATACAGTTAAATCAGGGTATCGCGACTATTTCTCTATTAATTATCCTATCTTCAAAAATTCCCTGAGTTAAATTTAATGACTCATCACTGTATAAACGGTAGTAATTGGAAAAATCAAGACGGACACCCAACGTCGGTCAGCTGTAAGACATTAATGTACATCTCTGCATGTATTGTTTGTTCAAAAAATATACGTCGTTTTATTATGTATGCATTTACTGCACACCGCTCTTCGCGTCATGCATGGGAGTTTCCTGTGTAAAATTGGGTTTCTCTGTACTCCAACATCGTTATTTTGCGAAGAAACATAGCTACATAAACTGAACCATACTTCGTCACAGAAGAATATTAAGCAGGGGTGGATTATTCCATCATTTCACATAATCAATTACCCGACTCTGAAGATCACAGAAAAATAAGATGCATGTAATAAGCCCCACACGCTGGAAGAACTAAAAGAAAACATCGGGCGAGAAATTCACCCATCTTCGGATATTGAACTATCCAGTGTGAATGACAATTGCCTGAGAATATGCCAGTAATAAGAGGATAGAGAAGGACATAATTTCCAATACTTGTTATAATAAGGTATGTGTTTATTATCATTAATTATAAATATGAGAACGTGAGGCAGCTGCGGGGATATTATAATTGTTTCTGCGGCAGCCTGAGCTGCAGCGGCCGGGCGCGAGAAACCGTGTGGCGGCCATAGTATGGAGGAAAAACACTGTATAAGGATTTATCCTCAGAATACTAAAGTGGGGTTGGAGTTATGGATAGACAGACGGAGGGCCCGTTTTTTGCGGTCTAACGCCCTTTAAGCAAGTCATATCGGACGGTGAATGAAGGAAATGGTTGAAATTATGTTCAAATGAGCTCAGAGCTCCTAGAGCACGAAGAGGCATCGAGTAACTGGAGCTCGGCGCCGAAAGTAGGCAATAATGGGCCGTTTTTGCTTTCAGCGTGACCTCTGGGAGGAAGAAATGAGAGGGAGAGCCGAAGGGCAACTAGATCCGAACAACGATGCGCGCTAGCAAAGCCGGGGTCACCATCGATTCGACATAAAGCCCATCCTGACGCCGGCTTGTACTGCGTAATGCCATGTCCCCGGGTGTCCCGTGGCAATTGAGACAGCTCCCAGGAAAGGGCCCCAGCAGGTCCACCGAACGCCGGGAAGAATCTTTTCCAAAGTGCAAATTCCACGTTCTGCCGTAACACATTAATCGCGTCGCCTGGTCCTTCAACCCTGAAACAGGTGAAAGGTAATGACGGTGAAAGGAAATTATGGTTAGGAATTTTGGGATAGAAGGGAACAACCCCAGAATTCGTCTACCGACCCAGGAAAACCACGTTAGAATGACCTGCCCGACAGGAATTGAATCCGGGACCTCACGAAGGCAAAGTTCACACGTTACCGCGAAGTGACTTCGCACGGTTAATGCGGGATAACTCTACCTCTAATGATTCTAGATTTATTTAAGGATCATTTTATGTTATTATATCTGATATGACCTGTGTGGTTATAGAAAATTTTCCCACAAATACCCTTACTATTTACAGCATTAAATTATCTCGCAACAAATTGACAAAATGGTGACCGGTGTAAAATGATTGAAAGCCTTGTATCAAGTACATCTTCACTACTCCCCACCGGCTAACAGACTCTAAATGAAACTGCCCCCTTCAAACAAGACCGATACTGCACATTGCATTTCTGCAGTATACATCAGAGATGCCTCTTGTGATCACTCCTAGATGTGTGGAGGTTTTACAACCAGTATTCTTCTTCAAAAGCAAACTCTCTTAGAATGGCGATTTTTCTGTCCTTGTTTCTCTTTATTTTGTTTCAACTTCTACATCCGTTTTCATTGTCTCTTCGTTCCAATTCCACTAGGCTATAAATTACATGAAAGTTTTACCTCCTTGTGCTTTCTGCTCTCGCAAATCTTCTTAGTTCCTCTGGCGCTGCCTTCAAACGTTGATCGATCTCAGTGCCGCATTGTTAAGTATGATTAAGGAGATGGCGTTTCCATGATTCTCAAAAGGGCGAATACCTCCAGATAATGCTAGCTCATGTTTCGACTGATGCGTCGTTCCGCTCATAAGTCGCGTTCAGTCTCAAAGTTCCTTGTCAAAAGCTTAGAAAATGAACATACACATATAAATGAAATGAAACCCTTTAAAGAATTTTTGCTTCGGAAGTAGCTTATGTATTCTAATATTTTATAAAAGGAGCATCGTTCTGTGGCCTTTTTACCCATTCCCCAAAATCCCACACCACCAATAAGATGGGTCGTCCTCCGAGATGTAGGGGTTACCATGCTAGCCTCTAGTTTCCGAGGTCAAACCCCGCGGAGGGCGATGGATTTTTTTCCGGCGTAAAAATCATTAACATGGCTTCCTTCGGAAGGGAAGTAAAATCGGTGGTCCCGTGTTGTAGGATTACGATACGTAAAAGAATCTCAATCCTGATAAAGAGGCTCTGCGCAATATACCAGTAAAATGGGACTCTAAGAACCACAACAGTTAAAGATCACCCATAAATAAAAGAAACAATAAGATGGGAATATTAAAGTATAAAAGAAAACACAAAAATCAATTAACTTTATCTTACCAATTTCTACAGATATGATAATTGTGTTTTAAAATAACTTTTCTGCAATAAAGAAAAGTATAGCCTCTATTCTACCCCAGAATATTGCGGCCTACTTCTGGTTTACCACGCCACATGACAATAAATACTATTGAATGATAAAGTTGCATTGATCAGACAAACGAACTACCACCACATGGTTACGATTTATTTACACTGTAGGTAAATACAAATATACTATCACTGTGTTTTAATAATCATTATTTTGGGAAAAATCACTTCAGTTAATTAGTGAAATTACCGGTAATTTCTAAATCCTTTATATAAATTCTTTCGTCACTTCGTGACTAGCGAAGTAATCAATGATATGCAACTCATTCGTGATAATAATGTGTGAAGTTTAAAGAAAAACGTGAATATTCAGTATTATTTATGTATGCTCCATTATTAAAGAAGAAAACCACATCAAGACTTGGTCTTGAGACTTCTTTTACTACTACTACTACTACTACAACTAACGATTATGCCGATTACTATTAAAGTAACGAATATTATCATGGAATTCTCACCTTTGCGCGCGCGCGTGTATGCTGTTTTAAGAATGGTTTAGCACGTTCTAAATTCCTAATAACGCTTAATTACTGATAGCAAGACAACAAACATTTTCATATATGTGCTTCATAATACTCGTTTCTTGCCCGGCATTCGGTTTCTGGAGAAATCCGAAGGTTAATCTGCTGACAACTACCAAAGACTCAACAAGCATTACATTAACATTTTGGTATGTGTTGTAAGTGTTACGCCTACACATGTACCGTTAAAGAGAAGGTATTTTTCTTCCAAACAAGTGTTAGACCAAATGGTCTGTTACGATCTCACAGACAAGTGTTTCTGTCAGACATCTCTTCTCTGTTGCGCGATTACCACGCATGGCTTTGCGAACTCCTTCTTCCAGTTATTCTTGTATTACCGTATGCGGTTGATAACTAACTTAAAGAGGAAGTTCCAATTAGTAGTAATGCAGCAAAAATTTAAAATGTCATTTTTGGGCAATTTTCGCCATTGTGTTCACCTTAAAGAACCGGTGTGAGCAAATAGTCTGATCACCTCTACACAAGTAATGTTTTAAAAGCATAAAACTATGGTTTTAAATAAATTGATATTAATATTACCATAATGGTTCAAATAACCAGCAGAATCGTAAGCATGAAATATGAGTAGGTATATATAGAGAGATCGAGCGCAGTTTTTTGCGTTTATATTGGAAAGGATAGGGAAAACGAGGCTAGATGCGACGGTTCAAGGAGGAAAATGCGTTTATATGGGCGAGATAGGGAATACGAGGACTGACGCTAGGCTAGACAGTGGTAGGAGGGGGAGTACGCTTTATATGAGAAAGATAGGGAATACGAGGGGAGGTGCTAGGCTAGACAGAGGCTGAGTAGAGTATAGTTTATATGAGATGTATAGGAAAACGAGGGGAGGTGTTAGGCTAGACAGAGGCTGAGTAATGTATGGTTTATATGAGTGGTATAGGAAAACGAGGAGAGGAGTTAGACTAGACAGAGGTCGAGGAGCAGAGTATGGTTTATGTGAGAGTCATAGGTAAACGAGAGAGGCGTTAGGCTAGACAGAGCTAGAGGAATAGAGTATGGTTTATATGAGAGGTATAGGAACAGGAGAAGAGGTGTTAGGCTAGACAGAGCTAGAGGAATAGAGTATGGTTTATATGAGAGGTATAGGAACAGGAGAAGAGGTGTTAGGCTAGACAGGTAGTGTAGCAGTAGGAATATGGACTTATATACAGGAGAGATAGGAAATAACAGGCCTGATGCTAGGCTAGTCAGATGCTAAAGGAGGGAGGGATATGCTTTATACGAGAGAGATAGGGAATACAAGGAAAGATGCTATAGTAAACAGGACTTGAAGGGTAGAATATGAGTGATATAGCGAACCGAGGAGAGGTATTAGGATAGGAGTTTTGAATGATGGAGTAGGCGTTTATATGCGAGAGATAGGGAATACGAGGGTCGATGCTAGGCTAGACGGTGTTGAATGAGGGAATGCATCTTATATGAGAGAGGTAGGGGAATATGAGGAGAAGTGCTAGGCTAGTCGGGAAGGTCTGAATGAGAGATTATACGTCTATATGGGAAAAGATAGGGGAAACGAAGGTAGGTGCTAGGTTGAGAGAGTCTTCAAGGAGGAAAATGCATTTATATGAGCGAGATAGGGAATACGAGGACTGACGCTAGGCTAGACAGTGGTAGGAGGAGGAGTGCGCTTTATATGAGACAGATAGGGAATACGAGGGGAGGTGCTAGGCTAGACAGAGGCTGAGTAGAGTATAGTTTATATGAGAGGTATAGGAAAACGAGGGGAGGTGTTAGGCTAGACAGATCTAGAGGAATAGAGTATGGTTTATATGAGAGGTATAAGAACAGGAGAAGAGGTGTTAGGCTAGACAGGTAGTGTAGCAGTAGGAATATGGACTTATATACAGGAGAGATAGGGAATAGGAGGGCTAGACTTGAAAGCGACTTTAGACGTGAACTTAGTGGAAAACTGTTTCATGTCAATGTTAGAACGCTAATTCTAGACATGCCCATCACGTAACCTATTCAGGGAAAAGGTGACTCGTTCAGGGGAAAAAGGTGACTGCTCAGGGAAAAAGGAGACCCACAAAGGGAAAAAGGTGACTAGCAAAGGGAAAAACGTGACCAGCAAAGGGAAAAATGTCACCAGCAAAGGGAAAAAAGGCGACCACCAAAGGGAAAAAGGTGACCTGCAACGGGAAAAGCTAACCCACTAACACTAACAGGTAAGTAATTCAGATAGTATTGCAAGAGGCTGACTGGATCATAGCAGTGTATGATTTCACAGGTAATTCAGCTAGTATCGTATGTTTTTAGGCTAATTCGTCTAGTAACACAGGATAGATTCCAGAGGCTAACTGCATCATAGCTATGCATGATTTCACAGCTAATTCAGCTAGTATCGTAGGTATTTAGGCTAATTCAGCTAGTATCACAGGAGGTTAGATTCCAGGGTTGGGTATAGCATAGTTTCATATTTCACAGGTAATTCAGAGGGTATCGTAGGTATTTAGGATAATTCAAGTAACATAGGTGTTTAGAGTAATTAAGCAAGCATTACAGGAGGGTAGGTTCCAGGGGTTGGTTATAGCCTAGTTTCGTATTTTACAGATAGTTCAGGTAATATCATAAGTATTTGAGGTAATCAGCATAGTTTCACAGATATTATTGATAATTTCGATCAGAGATTTGTATCACAGCTATTTAAGGTAAATGCAGATGATTCAGGTTGTATCAATGGTATTTGAGTCATTTTAACAGGTAATTCAGATAGTATCACAGGTGCTCGTGCTAATTTAGAGCAGGAATTCGTATTAGAGCTAGTTAAGGTAATTTCACATGATTCGGGTAGTATCACAGGTATTTAAATCATTTTCATAGCCAATTCAGCTAGTATCGTGAGCATTTAAGCTAATTCAGCTAGTATCACAGGAGGCTAGATTCCAGAGGCTAACTGCATCATAGCTATGCATGATTTCACAGCTAATTCAGCTAGTATCGTAGGTATTTAGGCTAATTCAGGTAGTATCACAGGAGGCTAGATTCCAGGGTTGGGTATAGCATAGTTTCATATTTCACAGGTAATTCATCTAGTATCACAGGTACTCATGGTAATATAGAGAGTAATTCGATTATAAAACTTTTCTCATCCAACGTTACAACAATTTATATACTTTTTTCTAAATCTTACAAACTTATTATATGTTAAACAGTTATTGTACGATGCGGAGAGGGATAAACTGCATATTGGTTCACAAATTGAAAAGCTTTACGTCAACATACCTTTATTTTAGTTCGTTATAGATGTCTCTCCCCTTTTATCTAGGCTTGAGACTAGCACTAGGATTGCTCCTAATGGCAGGGTTACCACCTTCCCTTCCATCTTCTTCTTTCTTCATCAGGCGTCAGCTATCTGCATATACAACACACAGATACCTTCTTTTTTAAGATTGTAGACTCACTAGAAAATCTTTATCTTTAACTTACATTCTTTTAAGCACTGTTTGTAATGGCGTAATGTCCATACGCATATGTTGTTATCCCGTCATCAGCAATAATTCTTTTATCATCAAACGGAGTCAATGCAATTTTATTCACTTGTACTGTAGCAAGGGCATGCTTTCGTGATAGGATCAGATTCATAGGTGTTCTGATGATTTCACTGGTTTTAAGACAGTCTGTATAGCTGTCAAACTAAATGTACTGCTTAATAGCGCTACGTTTTATACCTTTAATCTTTTTTATCATTAACCCTTGAATATCTAAGGCATACATCTTAGGACGTAGTCCAACAAAGCGTAGGATGATTTTGCTATTAGCCTCATCTTTAAATTTTCCCAATACCTTCTTGTTCTGAGTAGAGTAACATATATGGTTGGCAGGGTAATCAGCTGTATCGAGATGCTCAAGAAAACGTAGCTTGTCCTGGTACACATCTTCAGTTGTTACACGATGAATGAACGAATCAGTGTCCATATACATAAGCTTCAGGTTTTCAGCTCCATAATAAGACAACAAAACGTCGTAATGATAGTTATACATTAATGTCTTGGAGATGTCCAACACACTCATACCAATGTATATAGGCTTGTTGAATACAATCTGACGAGAGGCCATATGTACAGCAGCTAGATTATCAGCATATATCGTCCTGTCGATAAACGTAGGCTTGGCGATCAGCTTCTCTAGAGTTTTTTCATTGGTCACCAGTCGTATATCCATACGATTACGCAGGTTCTCCATAGTTTTTCCAAACATAGCGTTGTTAAAGAGTTTGTAGAGATCCTTCTCGAAATCATTTGCAGCTTGTTGTCGTAGCCTGTTGTTAAATTCCACATAAGGTTTCAACCACTGAGACTGTCGGAATTGTAGCACACGATGGATTTTTGTTAGTCGTAGTCCATGACTAAGAGCTTGCTTCAAAGCCATGTAATGCACTACATACTTCTTTCGAGGTCCAAGATGAGGTATCAGTTTCTTTGTAGATGATTCCAATGGTTTCATACACTCTGGCAGGAAAGGTAGATCGTTGTGTAGATCGTGAAGTTCTGCAGGATACTCGATGTCGACTTCTAATATGTACCCATGAGGATCATCTTCTTGTAGTGTTTCTAAGTTGATTTCTTCAGGTGACACCCACTGAAATCCACCAAAAGGAAGGGCGTGACACATTCCCCACCCATATTGGTTATTTGCGTCCTCGTATGTGATAAATTGGGTTGGTCTCGTCGGATCAAACTTCTCCATATAAGTGTTATTAGCCTCAGCATACCGATGAGAAACTTGGCATAAACCTCCTCTTATACCTGATTCCACCATGAGTAGTTGATCATAATCTTGTAACAGCTCTAACTTAATTCCAGTATACAGTAACATAGCGTCCCATGTTAGACCTGGAGAGGTAAAATAATGGGCGGGATCGACTTTGTGTGTTTTAAGGGTTTGCTCTCTGAACGTCTCAAAGACGTCAGCTAGAAGAAGTACATCCGAAGTTAAGTAGAGATCGCTGTACTCTCCCAGGTTTCTCACATTAAACAGCTCCCATACATTTCTAGCATGATCGTAGTCAGCATCAGTAATTTCTTCTTCATTTAATCTATTGTAGAAGGAGTCCTTAGGAGGCAAGCAGGTCTCGTTCAGGGCATCCCATGACGTAACAAAATCATATGGAAATACACCCTTACGGGTCATCAACTTCAATTTGTCTTCTCCAAAGTACTTTAGCGTTTCAGGATACGAGGTTAGATTTTTTACCAACTTATCCAAGCTTGTACTGAGGAATCGGAAGCTATCCACAAATCGAAGCTTTATATCTCCTACATACTTGGTGAATGAGATATAGCTTTCTTCAGAGTTAGGAATTACCTCCACACGTTCACTTGTACAACCCAGCTCCTTAACAATGAAATGAGAGTCATATCCGCTAAGGTTATGCATGAAGACTGGTATATATTTAGGTGTTTTGCAGGCTAAATTACATTCATTATGAAGACTTCCACGATATTCACCGCTGATGTGATCATGGTCGCGTACTTTATAGTTCTCTTCTGTAAAGGGTTTTCTACACAAGTAGCATGTCGTAGAAGACTCGAAATCCTTTTGCTGTTGATCCGTAAGTTTCAGAGGCTTAGCAGATTTGTATATATTACCAATCATTTTTGCAAGAGATGTCAGGTACAGCATAAACTTCTGAGCAGCATCAGCACCACGATACACATAGGGTTGCTTAGGAAGACCAGTTTCGAGATGTTCAACACTGGATGTAGGCTTCACGTAAACACAGAAGCTCATTGGTGTGTGCTCTTGATAAGGGGTTGTATAGGAAGTTTCAGGATTGGGTATACACGTATGGCATGGAGTGAGAATACTCTCAAAATCCGCATAGATGACATAAGGTACTTTCAGCATCCTCTCAACATTTTTAAACTGTACAATTGATTTCTCCTTGGTAGGCATAACTACCCTTGCAACACCATGTTGAATACAGACGGCTGCATGTTCTTGTAGTTTTTCCTGTCCACTTCGTCCGCTCTGGTCATCAAAATGTGTAAAGCAGCGCTTACAAGTATAAACCCGTCCATTATGGTTAGTTTTCTGGCGTCGAACGAGTTTCTCAAAATTCTTTATATACACGTAGTGATGTTTTCCACTGCTGTCATTCAATAGTAGCAGGTCGCGATGTTCAGGTAGTTCAATATCAGCAACCTTTATCGGATACACTTCGTGCTTCTCATCCAACCCGAAAACGTTAATAGACATATTGTTAAACTTCTCAAATTTAGGTATTTGAGAAAGTGGAGTAGGGTAGGAAACACAGCTGAAGTCGTACTTATCTTGAAGTTGTTTGTATTTGCTCACACGTTGCGCATCCTTCCCTATGAATTTAGCTAATATAGAGTACATGAAACATTTCTCGTCGGTAAAGTTCTGAATGTTTATACACGCTTCTTTAGCTCCGACAGATGACGGTAGTGGTATGTAGCTACTTCCTCGTAACGGGTTGTACTTGTTGATACGAAGTCGAACTCCTTCCACAGCAAGCAAAGCCCAGCTGCTACCCTTAAGCTGAGACTCCTCCATTTCAGTCACCAATTTCTTGAATTTCACTTCAATCGCTGACTCCAGTTCTGTTTCTAGAAACACAGCTTGATTCCGTGTTTTAAATGTTTTGTCACAGGTTTCTCCAATACTGTTAACAAATCGACACTCAGCCAGCAGATTAATTTTAACACTCTTATGAATGCTAAGCTCTTTATGCACAGCCTGGATTATACGTTGTTTTGCCTCTTGCAGATACATATTTAGGTCCTTAGCTGATTCGCCTCGTATAAAATACGATTTCAATCGTCCTTCGAATGAAGTTTCGTATTCTTTCATACCACAGTCCTCCATTGTTGACAGCAACTGATGTTTAGTTGGCTCCAATCTTCTTTTCTTCTGAGGGCTGCTTATTTCACATATATCTTCGTGTCGCTGTCCCTTATAACAATCTTTGAAGGTTACATTACAATGTTTACATTTGAAGAGCTTCTTGCAGCTCATCTCGTGTCTTCTCTTGTCATAACCTCGGAGGAACTTCCTCCCACATTTTCCGCATGCATATCCAGTAGCGCTTGGAATAATATCCTTATACGCTGAGTTATTCATCTTTATTCTTGATGTAATAACGTATTAATCACTGATCAATGAAATGTAGACCTCTTCACCTTGACACCACTTTAGAAAGCTGATTATTCTTGGAGAGAACACGATGTTAACACCTCAAGACTAATTAGCACAATGAAGTCCAATGCCCTAGATCACCATATTTATAGAGGGAGCACGAACCTTTTAGATCAATCATAAACTCGTTTCATAACCAGATGTATATGATCGCTCAACGTGTATTAACCCCACAGCCATATAACCTCAAGTCTAGAGACAGGATGTTTATGACGTCACACCCAGAGACAGAATGTCTGACAGCATCAAACACGTTTAAACTCGTCTAATAACTACCTGCTTAAGCTGTCACACCAGCAAGAGAAGATTTCTCCCACGCTCATTCAGACATATATTTCAAATTCAAAGCCTACCACCACCATCACCACCTATTGTACCAAGGTTAATTACAGCTGTATTATCACAGTACTTAAAGTAAAAGCTCAAAAGGTAACGAGAAGATGTCCCCCTTATTTACTTAATTATCTCATGTTTTCATTCCCTTTTCAATTCTTCCTTTCCATCTTCTCACAGAAAGCCCATTACATTTAACTACAATCACGAGAAAAGCAATTTTTCCAGAGTTTCACAGATTCTAAGCTTCTAAATCGAACCCGGTAATACTTTTAATAAATGTATTTTAGCTCCCCAATATCAGCATCTACCATTTAATCTTTACTCGAACCTGATATGATCCATAAGCTTGAAGATATATGAAATCACCCCTTCGGGATTCTATCTAAGTACTTTAAAGTAATTTTTATAACGATAACGATATTTAAGGACTAGATACTCTGTTTACGTTTACCTTGACATGTCTATCTAAATTAAATTACGAGTTATTAAATGTTTGCAAGTAAATTTCATTGAATCGGTATTCGAACCCAGAACACCAGGAACAAAATAATTTATAATATTAGTCTGACATGTTAAGCAAAACTGTGTGCAGTTACATCATTGATCTAAGTGATATATTCTAGTGTACAAAGGAAAATTAAGAAAGTCATTAAAAAATCGGGAATCGAACCAAGCACAACTGATTAGCAATTATATACAGCATTAATCACCCAGTACAGAACCTATCAATCATGCTTTGCTGCACTCCTCTACATCACTTAGTTTCCGAGATAATGAAAATTTAAACATTAAGGATCGAACCTAGGACGTCAGGTATCTAATTACACATTTACAAGATACTACCTAATAACATAAACACAATAAAGTTTATTTGGCGTCTTTATCTTAATTGGTTTAGGAGTTATTAAATTTATAAGTAAATTCCATCGAATCAGTATTCGAACCCAGAACACCAAGAACAAAATAATTTATAATATGAGTTTGGTATGCTTAAAGGTGCTGTATGTAGTTACAGCATCAATCTAACTGATATTTTCTAGAGTATAGAGTAAAATTAAGGAAGTCATTAAAAAATCGGGATTCGAACTAGAGACAACCGATTAAAAATTATATACAGTATTAATTACACATTATAACAGCTATCAAACATGCTTTGGTCCATTCCTCTAGCTTTCTCAGTTTCCGAGATAATAAGGTTTTTAAAATTAAGGATCGAACCCAGGACACCAGGTACCAAAATATACATTCACAAGAAACCACCTAATGACATTAATGTAATAAAGTTTATTTGGCGTCTTTATCTTAATTAGTCTCAGAGTTATTAGAAGATGAATTTGCATTCACTACTAGGATTCGAACCCAGGCATCCCGGTCAACTTGGAACAATACCCTAATGACGCGGCGCATTCCAAAGAGTTGATTTGTTTTTATCCCAATGTTCTATCTCTTTTCATTCAGGAGATATAAGCGATTAAACAGTAGAAATAAAATGGGCGGAGCTTGCCGGCATAGATCAAAGAACTTTATCAGATGTCGGCATCTCTCTGTGGGCTCAAACATACATATTAATCCCGATTTTTAATGACTTCCTTAATTTTACTCTATACTCTAGAAAATATCAATTAGATTGATGCTGTAACTACATACAGCACCTTTAAGCATACCAAACTCATATTATAAATTATTTTGTTCTTGGTGTTCTGGGTTCGAATACTGATTCGATGGAATTTACTTATAAATTTAATAACTCCTAAACCAATTAAGATAAAGACGCCAAATAAACTTTATTGTGTTTATGTTATTAGGTAGTATCTTGTAAATGTGTAATTAGATACCTGACGTCCTAGGTTCGATCCTCAATGTTTAAATTTTCATTATCTCGGAAACTAAGTGATGTAGAGGAGTGCAGCAAAGCATGATTGATAGGTTCTGTACTGGGTGATTAATGCTGTATATAATTGCTAATCAGTTGTGCTTGGTTCGATTCCCGATTTTTTAATGACTTTCTTAATTTTCCTCTGTACACTAGAATATATCACTTAGATCGATGATGTAACTGCACACAGTTTTGCTTAACATGTCAGACTAATATTATAAATTATTTTGTTCCTGGTGTTCTGGGTTCGAATACCGATTCAATGAAATTTACTTGCAAACATTTAATAACTCGTAATTTAATTTAGATAGACATGTCAAGGTAAACGTAAACAGAGTATCTAGTCCTTAAATATCGTTATCGTTATAAAAATTACTTTAAAGTACTTAGATAGAATCCCGAAGGGGTGATTTCATATATCTTCAAGCTTATGGATCATATCAGGTTCGAGTAAAGATTAAATGGTAGATGCTGATATTGGGGAGCTAAAATTCATTTATTAAAAGTATTACCGGGTTCGATTTAGAAGCTTAGAATCTGTGAAACTCTGGAAAAATTGCTTTTCTCGTGATTGTAGTTAAATGTAATGGGCTTTCTGTGAGAAGATGGAAAGGAAGAATTGAAAAGGGAATGAAAACATGAGATAATTAAGTAAATAAGGGGGACATCTTCTCGTTACCTTTTGAGCTTTTACTTTAAGTACTGTGATAATACAGCTGTAATTAACCTTGGTACAATAGGTGGTGATGGTGGTGGTAGGCTTTGAATTTGAAATATATGTCTGAATGAGCGTGGGAGAAATCTTCTCTTGCTGGTGTGACAGCTTAAGCAGGTAGTTATTAGACGAGTTTAAACGTGTTTGATGCTGTCAGACATTCTGTCTCTGGGTGTGACGTCATAAACATCCTGTCTCTAGACTTGAGGTTATATGGCTGTGGGGTTAATACACGTTGAGCGATCATATACATCTGGTTATGAAACGAGTTTATGATTGATCTAAAAGGTTCGTGCTCCCTCTATAAATATGGTGATCTAGGGCATTGGACTTCATTGTGCTAATTAGTCTTGAGGTGTTAACATCGTGTTCTCTCCAAGAATAATCAGCTTTCTAAAGTGGTGTCAAGGTGAAGAGGTCTACATTTCATTGATCAGTGATTAATACGTTATTACATCAAGAATAAAGATGAATAACTCAGCGTATAAGGATATTATTCCAAGCGCTACTGGATATGCATGCGGAAAATGTGGGAGGAAGTTCCTCCGAGGTTATGACAAGAGAAGACACGAGATGAGCTGCAAGAAGCTCTTCAAATGTAAACATTGTAATGTAACCTTCAAAGATTGTTATAAGGGACAGCGACACGAAGATATATGTGAAATAAGCAGCCCTCAGAAGAAAAGAAGATTGGAGCCAACTAAACATCAGTTGCTGTCAACAATGGAGGACTGTGGTATGAAAGAATACGAAACTTCATTCGAAGGACGATTGAAATCGTATTTTATACGAGGCGAATCAGCTAAGGACCTAAATATGTATCTGCAAGAGGCAAAACAACGTATAATCCAGGCTGTGCATAAAGAGCTTAGCATTCATAAGAGTGTTAAAATTAATCTGCTGGCTGAGTGTCGATTTGTTAACAGTATTGGAGAAACCTGTGACAAAACATTTAAAACACGGAATCAAGCTGTGTTTCTAGAAACAGAACTGGAGTCAGCGATTGAAGTGAAATTCAAGAAATTGGTGACTGAAATGGAGGAGTCTCAGCTTAAGGGTAGCAGCTGGGCTTTGCTTGCTGTGGAAGGAGTTCGACTTCGTATCAACAAGTACAACCCGTTACGAGGAAGTAGCTACATACCACTACCGTCATCTGTCGGAGCTAAAGAAGCGTGTATAAACATTCAGAACTTTACCGACGAGAAATGTTTCATGTACTCTATATTAGCTAAATTCATAGGGAAGGATGCGCAACGTGTGAGCAAATACAAACAACTTCAAGATAAGTACGACTTCAGCTGTGTTTCCTACCCTACTCCACTTTCTCAAATACCTAAATTTGAGAAGTTTAACAATATGTCTATTAACGTTTTCGGGTTGGATGAGAAGCACGAAGTGTATCCGATAAAGGTTGCTGATATTGAACTACCTGAACATCGCGACCTGCTACTATTGAATGACAGCAGTGGAAAACATCACTACGTGTATATAAAGAATTTTGAGAAACTCGTTCGACGCCAGAAAACTAACCATAATGGACGGGTTTATACTTGTAAGCGCTGCTTTACACATTTTGATGACCAGAGCGGACGAAGTGGACAGGAAAAACTACAAGAACATGCAGCCGTCTGTATTCAACATGGTGTTGCAAGGGTAGTTATGCCTACCAAGGAGAAATCAATTGTACAGTTTAAAAATGTTGAGAGGATGCTGAAAGTACCTTATGTCATCTATGCGGATTTTGAGAGTATTCTCACTCCATGCCATACGTGTATACCCAATCCTGAAACTTCCTATACAACCCCTTATCAAGAGCACACACCAATGAGCTTCTGTGTTTACGTGAAGCCTACATCCAGTGTTGAACATCTCGAAACTGGTCTTCCTAAGCAACCCTATGTGTATCGTGGTGCTGATGCTGCTCAGAAGTTTATGCTGTACCTGACATCTCTTGCAAAAATGATTGGTAATATATACAAATCTGCTAAGCCTCTGAAACTTACGGATCAACAGCAAAAGGATTTCGAGTCTTCTACGACATGCTACTTGTGTAGAAAACCCTTTACAGAAGAGAACTATAAAGTACGCGACCATGATCACATCAGCGGTGAATATCGTGGAAGTCTTCATAATGAATGTAATTTAGCCTGCAAAACACCTAAATATATACCAGTCTTCATGCATAACCTTAGCGGATATGACTCTCATTTCATTGTTAAGGAGCTGGGTTGTACAAGTGAACGTGTGGAGGTAATTCCTAACTCTGAAGAAAGCTATATCTCATTCACCAAGTATGTAGGAGATATAAAGCTTCGATTTGTGGATAGCTTCCGATTCCTCAGTACAAGCTTGGATAAGTTGGTAAAAAATCTAACCTCGTATCCTGAAACGCTAAAGTACTTTGGAGAAGACAAATTGAAGTTGATGACCCGTAAGGGTGTATTTCCATATGATTTTGTTACGTCATGGGATGCCCTGAACGAGACCTGCTTGCCTCCTAAGGACTCCTTCTACAATAGATTAAATGAAGAAGAAATTACTGATGCTGACTACGATCATGCTAGAAATGTATGGGAGCTGTTTAATGTGAGAAACCTGGGAGAGTACAGCGATCTCTACTTAACTTCGGATGTACTTCTTCTAGCTGACGTCTTTGAGACGTTCAGAGAGCAAACCCTTAAAACACACAAAGTCGATCCCGCCCATTATTTTACCTCTCCAGGTCTAACATGGGACGCTATGTTACTGTATACTGGAATTAAGTTAGAGCTGTTACAAGATTATGATCAACTACTCATGGTGGAATCAGGTATAAGAGGAGGTTTATGCCAAGTTTCTCATCGGTATGCTGAGGCTAATAACACTTATATGGAGAAGTTTGATCCGACGAGACCAACCCAATTTATCACATACGAGGACGCAAATAACCAATATGGGTGGGGAATGTGTCACGCCCTTCCTTTTGGTGGATTTCAGTGGGTGTCACCTGAAGAAATCAACTTAGAAACACTACAAGAAGATGATCCTCATGGGTACATATTAGAAGTCGACATCGAGTATCCTGCAGAACTTCACGATCTACACAACGATCTACCTTTCCTGCCAGAGTGTATGAAACCATTGGAATCATCTACAAAGAAACTGATACCTCATCTTGGACCTCGAAAGAAGTATGTAGTGCATTACATGGCTTTGAAGCAAGCTCTTAGTCATGGACTACGACTAACAAAAATCCATCGTGTGCTACAATTCCGACAGTCTCAGTGGTTGAAACCTTATGTGGAATTTAACAACAGGCTACGACAACAAGCTGCAAATGATTTCGAGAAGGATCTCTACAAACTCTTTAACAACGCTATGTTTGGAAAAACTATGGAGAACCTGCGTAATCGTATGGATATACGACTGGTGACCAATGAAAAAACTCTAGAGAAGCTGATCGCCAAGCCTACGTTTATCGACAGGACGATATATGCTGATAATCTAGCTGCTGTACATATGGCCTCTCGTCAGATTGTATTCAACAAGCCTATATACATTGGTATGAGTGTGTTGGACATCTCCAAGACATTAATGTATAACTATCATTACGACGTTTTGTTGTCTTATTATGGAGCTGAAAACCTGAAGCTTATGTATATGGACACTGATTCGTTCATTCATCGTGTAACAACTGAAGATGTGTACCAGGACAAGCTACGTTTTCTTGAGCATCTCGATACAGCTGATTACCCTGCCAACCATATATGTTACTCTACTCAGAACAAGAAGGTATTGGGAAAATTTAAAGATGAGGCTAATAGCAAAATCATCCTACGCTTTGTTGGACTACGTCCTAAGATGTATGCCTTAGATATTCAAGGGTTAATGATAAAAAAGATTAAAGGTATAAAACGTAGCGCTATTAAGCAGTACATTTCGTTTGACAGCTATACAGACTGTCTTAAAACCAGTGAAATCATCAGAACACCTATGAATCTGATCCTATCACGAAAGCATGCCCTTGCTACAGTACAAGTGAATAAAATTGCATTGACTCCGTTTGATGATAAAAGAATTATTGCTGATGACGGGATAACAACATATGCGTATGGACATTACGCCATTACAAACAGTGCTTAAAAGAATGTAAGTTAAAGATAAAGATTTTCTAGTGAGTCTACAATCTTAAAAAAGAAGGTATCTGTGTGTTGTATATGCAGATAGCTGACGCCTGATGAAGAAAGAAGAAGATGGAAGGGAAGGTGGTAACCCTGCCATTAGGAGCAATCCTAGTGCTAGTCTCAAGCCTAGATAAAAGGGGAGAGACATCTATAACGAACTAAAATAAAGGTATGTTGACGTAAAGCTTTTCAATTTGTGAACCAATATGCAGTTTATCCCTCTCCGCATCGTACAATAACTGTTTAACATATAATAAGTTTGTAAGATTTAGAAAAAAGTATATAAATTGTTGTAACGTTGGATGAGAAAAGTTTTATAATCGAATTACTCTCTATATTACCATGAGTACCTGTGATACTAGATGAATTACCTGTGAAATATGAAACTATGCTATACCCAACCCTGGAATCTAGCCTCCTGTGATACTACCTGAATTAGCCTAAATACCTACGATACTAGCTGAATTAGCTGTGAAATCATGCATAGCTATGATGCAGTTAGCCTCTGGAATCTAGCCTCCTGTGATACTAGCTGAATTAGCTTAAATGCTCACGATACTAGCTGAATTGGCTATGAAAATGATTTAAATACCTGTGATACTACCCGAATCATGTGAAATTACCTTAACTAGCTCTAATACGAATTCCTGCTCTAAATTAGCACGAGCACCTGTGATACTATCTGAATTACCTGTTAAAATGACTCAAATACCATTGATACAACCTGAATCATCTGCATTTACCTTAAATAGCTGTGATACAAATCTCTGATCGAAATTATCAATAATATCTGTGAAACTATGCTGATTACCTCAAATACTTATGATATTACCTGAACTATCTGTAAAATACGAAACTAGGCTATAACCAACCCCTGGAACCTACCCTCCTGTAATGCTTGCTTAATTACTCTAAACACCTATGTTACTTGAATTATCCTAAATACCTACGATACCCTCTGAATTACCTGTGAAATATGAAACTATGCTATACCCAACCCTGGAATCTAACCTCCTGTGATACTAGCTGAATTAGCCTAAATACCTACGATACTAGCTGAATTAGCTGTGAAATCATGCATAGCTATGATGCAGTTAGCCTCTGGAATCTATCCTGTGTTACTAGACGAATTAGCCTAAAAACATACGATACTAGCTGAATTACCTGTGAAATCATACACTGCTATGATCCAGTCAGCCTCTTGCAATACTATCTGAATTACTTACCTGTTAGTGTTAGTGGGTTAGCTTTTCCCGTTGCAGGTCACCTTTTTCCCTTTGGTGGTCGCCTTTTTTCCCTTTGCTGGTGACATTTTTCCCTTTGCTGGTCACGTTTTTCCCTTTGCTAGTCACCTTTTTCCCTTTGTGGGTCTCCTTTTTCCCTGAGCAGTCACCTTTTTCCCCTGAACGAGTCACCTTTTCCCTGAATAGGTTACGTGATGGGCATGTCTAGAATTAGCGTTCTAACATTGACATGAAACAGTTTTCCACTAAGTTCACGTCTAAAGTCGCTTTCAAGTCTAGCCCTCCTATTCCCTATCTCTCCTGTATATAAGTCCATATTCCTACTGCTACACTACCTGTCTAGCCTAACACCTCTTCTCCTGTTCTTATACCTCTCATATAAACCATACTCTATTCCTCTAGATCTGTCTAGCCTAACACCTCCCCTCGTTTTCCTATACCTCTCATATAAACTATACTCTACTCAGCCTCTGTCTAGCCTAGCACCTCCCCTCGTATTCCCTATCTGTCTCATATAAAGCGCACTCCTCCTCCTACCACTGTCTAGCCTAGCGTCAGTCCTCGTATTCCCTATCTCGCTCATATAAATGCATTTTCCTCCTTGAAGACTCTCTCAACCTAGCACCTACCTTCGTTTCCCCTATCTTTTCCCATATAGACGTATAATCTCTCATTCAGACCTTCCCGACTAGCCTAGCACTTCTCCTCATATTCCCCTACCTCTCTCATATAAGATGCATTCCCTCATTCAACACCGTCTAGCCTAGCATCGACCCTCGTATTCCCTATCTCTCGCATATAAACGCCTACTCCATCATTCAAAACTCCTATCCTAATACCTCTCCTCGGTTCGCTATATCACTCATATTCTACCCTTCAAGTCCTGTTTACTATAGCATCTTTCCTTGTATTCCCTATCTCTCTCGTATAAAGCATATCCCTCCCTCCTTTAGCATCTGACTAGCCTAGCATCAGGCCTGTTATTTCCTATCTCTCCTGTATATAAGTCCATATTCCTACTGCTACACTACCTGTCTAGCCTAACACCTCTTCTCCTGTTCCTATACCTCTCATATAAACCATACTCTATTCCTCTAGCTCTGTCTAGCCTAACACCTCTTCTCCTGTTCCTATACCTCTCATATAAACCATACTCTATTCCTCTAGCTCTGTCTAGCCTAACGCCTCTCTCGTTTACCTATGACTCTCACATAAACCATACTCTGCTCCTCGACCTCTGTCTAGTCTAACTCCTCTCCTCGTTTTCCTATACCACTCATATAAACCATACATTACTCAGCCTCTGTCTAGCCTAACACCTCCCCTCGTTTTCCTATACATCTCATATAAACTATACTCTACTCAGCCTCTGTCTAGCCTAGCACCTCCCCTCGTATTCCCTATCTTTCTCATATAAAGCGTACTCCCCCTCCTACCACTGTCTAGCCTAGCGTCAGTCCTCGTATTCCCTATCTCGCCCATATAAACGCATTTTCCTCCTTGAACCGTCGCATCTAGCCTCGTTTTCCCTATCCTTTCCCATATAAACGCAAAAAACTGCGCTCGATCTCTCTATATATACCTACTAATATGGTCTTTGATGTTATCTTTTCTGCACCTTGAGGGAGAAAGCTGGTATTCCAAGCACTATTTCTAGTAAGCATGAAGGATCATTAGTGGCAATGCAGTCCGAGATTGTGATTATTGTGTTGGCAAGAAATAAGAAGTGGATTGTATTATCGTGCGTTCGATAATACAGTTATTAGAGAAAGTTTGTATTAATTTGTGGGATTCATGCAACATATTTCCTAAAAATACTTTATAAAGAAAAAACAAAAAGAAACGAAAGATATTGATACTTAAAAGATGCCTCTTTTCTTTGGTGTCAAGGTTTTATACAAACGGCGAGAATGGGATTAATGCCAGCGGCCAAAGTAAACGATTTAAAATGCTTTCAATGTAATCGGTTATGGAATTGTTAGTTTCCATTAATTTCAAGAAATTTAGTTAACGTACTTACCCAGATTCTTTAAAACATAATTACAGCGGGAAATTTATTTTCATGTTCCTATGCTTAACTTTCTAAGAAAATAATTTTAAAAGCATCTGTGTGACATTCATATGACTTTCTCCACCCACGCTTCTACGAACCATTCTTAGTATAGTTTACTGTTCCGGCTGTTTCTTGTAATCCGGATTGAATTATACAATCTTAGCAGAAATGTTTTAATTATACATTTAGTTCCAAGGAAGGTTAGTGGTTCAGGTGACTGAAATGATAGTCAAATCTTTATAAAGGGTCCGTTATAATTTATGCTGGATTTGCAATTCCACTCTTTACTCGCCACGAAAAAAGAAATAAATATAAATTTAGCACATGGGAAAACCGTAAGTATTTGAAAAATCAAACAATAACCAAGAGGTCTCGGAAATGGATAATGCGACAAAAATTAGTTTGACATAAATTGCGTGTTTAAATGATATCTTCATTGTTATGTGGTAAGTTTTTGACAAAATTCATTCCAATGCAAGAGGATTTCACAGGTTATTCGCAAAAATTCAAGATATAGGATTTATTCGTCGTACAAATATTTTAAACCTATGGGATTTTAATTAACATCGTTAGAACCATTTCTGAGAAAATAAATACGTAACGAGTTTTTTTTCCTATAAAGTCTCTTTTAGGTTGGGAATGTATTCTTCAAAATATTTTGTGTCCAAATGTAGAACATTAATACAAAGATTGGTATTTATCTGATTCTTTATTTCCAAGTTATGTAGTTCACAGACAGACACACACTTAGTTGTTTTTTTTTCCTAAAACAATTCTGCAGGCGACCACGAAGCGTGTATTTCCAGTGAAATCTCAGTATGGAATTTTTGGATGGAGTACAATACTTCCTCCACTTACTGTAAAGCTTCCAAATTCCTCGATATTAATTCATTGGAATCAATGTTGTGTAACATTAAGCAATCTCTTTAAAGCAATACTAAAGTAAGAAACAATTTCAATTAAAAAAAATTCATGTAATCAATTACCAAAGAAATAAGTTGAAAATTATACTAGATCCCAATCTTATAATTATATCTTATCTCAAAACTATACTTGATCTTGATATTGCAGCGGTTCTTGGAGAATCCCAAAACTAAGTATATGTTTAAGCTGATGGTGTCATGCTTCACCGCGACAAAGAACTCATCCAGTATGGCGGTGATACAAATCAACCCTCCAACATGGCGATGGTTATCCTCCAAGATGACCGATTGGGGGAAGTAGGCCAGCTTCTCGCTGCACTCTCCTCGTCCCGGCCGGGAGTATAAATCTACCTAGCCAGGCAGAAAACTTCGCTTCGAGATTTCATCGAGTAAACATGGGAAGCAAAGTTCCCAGTACAGCCGAGGATCAGCTTGCCGCCAGCACGCCGCCCAGCCCTTTCAGCCATTCGTCGCCTCATCGCCTGCCACCCAGCTTCTCTGCCGTGGTTCGCGGAGTTCATCGATAGCTTGCGGCCACGTTGCTGCTCAGCACCTCTGATTCTCTGCGGCCAGGGCGATCAAGATCAAGAATGAACGGGGACCTCCACGCTGGTCAGGGCGAGTTCGTGGATGAGGACGATTACTCGGTGTCCTTGGGCGCAGGATTGCCCTTGTTACGACAAACCCTACCAATCGAGGCTAGTTGCAGTGTCCGTCCTGTGCCGGCGTTGCTGCCAGTATGGGCATCTCGCCGACATCTGTGACGCCGCTCCCCGCTGCCACTACTGCTTGAATTCGAGTCTCACCGCCGGCAGTCTCGCAAAACGCCGCCAGTTCTGCGCCTCCTGTGGACGCAAGAAGCAGTACATTGGGCAAGGCGCGTGTTACCCTCGCAGGCCGTCACATCTTCACAGTCTCTCAGGCTCATCTTGTCATCTCCTATTGTGCCATTATGCAGAAACTGGAGGATATGCAGGCCCAGCTTCTGAACATCAACACCAAACTCACTGAACCGGAGGGAGCACTGCACAGCTACAGTCGGAGAGCGAAACGGTGCTCTTTTAACAGCACGTCCCGGAATTCATAGTTTAACTGTTAGGTCAATCAATGGAATAAATTGTTCTTCCATACATGTGTAGGACAGGCTTGAAAGGTAGAATCAGACGACTAAAAGAATTCAGTGGCATACCTGGGATTTAAACCACGGATCTCCCGTTTTCCGTTCCATTGCTCTAACCAACTGAGCTACCATGGCAACATGCTCGTACGACGTTAAACTCCCCAATTGACTGGCATTTTTCCCGGCTAACAAAAGGGAGATCTCAAATCATTTTGAGATGACATACCCTAATGGCGACTTACTTAATTTTTCGAATTGTGTCATTTTCCACTTTAAAAATTACAAAGTATTGAACAATTGAAACCGATATTAATATCTCGGTAATGGCTAATGTTACAAAAAGTTACTTGAAATACATGGAGTGATTTAAAGAGATATGCATATTTTTATATAGTTACTTTTTGTCTACTCTTTCCATACATTACAATATTGCTAAATGATCCAATAGGGGACTATATGAAGCACATTAAGTTCTAACTGCAACGTTTGTAGATAGCACAGGCAATTTTGCCTCTGTTATTCCTATTCGTTTCATACTACTCCCCTATGGAGCACATGCATTTACAGTATGTAAAACTGTAAGGTTCCTGTTTTTCACAACTGGTAAAACAATAACAATTCTAATGAAATTATACTAACAATGGTGTATTATTTTTTGGTAGTTTAAAGCAATATTAAGAAAACATGTTTCCTGAACCTGCATTTCAACACGGTTAAATTGCACTCATCTAATGCTATCTGTGAGGCATGTGACGAGCAAATTGCGTTCTCTCAGGAAACGTACAGTTAAATTATAATATAAAGCAGGCAGACGAATGCGAATATGAAGGTCAATGAAATCTACATTTGTATTATGAACTATCGTCAACCACTTTTCGTGATTGTGCCAGAACTTTATTCCAGATGTGATATTGCCGTTGCTAAGTAAATATGATACTTCTGCAAAAGCAGACACTGACCGCTGGCTATGTAATGCAAGCAGCTTGCTAAGATAAATTACAAACGAAACACTCGCTAGCAGAGGCAAAGTCCTTAACAAGGATATCGATTCCTCGTGCAGAGCCTTGAGGTGTTTCGCGAAACACACAAAGGTCCGCACTGGAGAATGTTCCGCCGTAGTATGCCGACAATGTCACCACAAGCATGCACACAACCTGCGTTGTTTTTATGTTTCAGCACATGGCGGTGAATATTGCAGCACTGTAACAACCTCCGGGCTATCTCCGCTATATAACGATATATGAGACGAGAGAGTACATATAAACCTGTTCTAGAAAACCTTAGCGTGTATCATTTCTGCATTGCCAATTTATACACATATACCTAGACCTAACACATAAATAAAATGTTTTAATATTCCCATCTCTACCTATTCCACCAAAAAATTTAGAATCACAGAAAGAAAAGGGGGGATGAAGAAACAAAACGTTGACAAAAAACGCAAAGTCCGACAAATCTAAACTTCATATTTATATCCAGCATAACGCAATAAATGCAATAAGAATATTTTTATGAAATTCACCCAACCCAAACTACCGTTTATGAAATTTCTATAACTTAAGACTTACTGTAAATATCCTGTGAAGTCTTTTACCATTGTCTATAAATGGAAAACCAAGACGCCGATAAAAACCTATGAGAAGAAAGTGAAGCGCTCAGTAAAATGCAGAACTTGTAATGAATAACGTTTTTCTAATATTAATTATATTATGCGGTCTAATTTTTCAAAGTTTAAGTGCGTCATCTCAGTTTCTGTTTCTTAGGTTTGATTTTCCTTCTCAAGAGTTCTTTACTAGGGATCCTGGTATAAACAACTGAATGTTGTTTTCACCTGTTGTGTATACTTATCACTTATTGTGTTTTACATGATTTCCAGCAAAAATGCACCGTGAAGAACATTACCTGGAGAGAACAATTAATTGTTACATAAATTTTGTAAGGTATATTACCGTTTGTGCCATTGATGCTGAACGTAGTAATTTGTAGCCTACCTCGTGGTCTCGTGGGCGTGGATACAACTGCGATTTTGAAATAATGAAACTTTCATTGCCCTTAACCGCTACAAATTTTATTTATTAGCCGGGTGTAACAAAGTATTAAATTAAGTTACGCCAAGTCAAGCTAGTACAGCGTACACGAATTAATTATTGCGAACTATTATCACTTAGGAGTACTAGATATTCCAAAAACTTTTACACCGATTTACATCGCCGAACACTCTGAGCTGATCAATACGAATAATGAGCCCTTCCTAGTAAAGTAGGCGTGCTTTTCGCTGAATGAGCAAGGTGAGTCACATACGCATTTTCATTTCAATTATGCTCCGTCTGCCGGTTTAGGCTTGCTTTCTTACTTAATGCTGATACGTTATTCCATCTCCCATTGCCTACGTGTTACGAACCTGTGAAAGTTGTACGGAGTGACACATGTACGGAGATGTTATTTGTTGATATTTATACGGAGCCCAAAATATTCCAGGAAATGGCTAAGCATGAAAAATTTAGCAATTTACACTTGTCGGAGAGTAATCTAGGTTTGGCCAGTATAGCCCCTGGCTAATGCATTTCTTACAATTTTGTCCTGAGCACTATAAGGATTGGAATGCGGGGCTGGTCAGTAAAGGTTGGGAGTGAGTACAGTTGCTATCTGAGTGACAAGTAGTGATCCTGTAATGTGTTTTGGAGGTACGGACTTCAGCGAGACTACCAAAGGAAAGTCTTTAGTATTTGCAACGGGGATAAATATATAGTGGACTATACCAACAAAAAGAGATAACTTTTTGGCACTGATAAATTTCATAAAGGAAGATTAACAACTAACAGTAACATGGTTTTAGGGGAAACTATATTTGTCGTATTACGGACGAAGCGGCAAATGAAGTGCAAAAACATTTTATAAACGCAAAAAAGCGTGCAAGGGAAACAGACACTACAATAATTGTTAATAGTTTACGCCAGCTCTTCAGTCAAGGCTAGGACTTAAGTCACATTATTACCATCACATAGGAGTGCCAAACAATCCGTGCTTAGCATTAGGTGCAAAAATATGAGTCTTACACAAAATCCGATGGATTCGGAGGGAATATTTCAAGAAATAATTTACTCATCAAGCATGGTAGCAATTTTGCACCAACCGGGGACCGAACAAAAGAGTATTGGTGTTTGCCCGCGAAAAGGGAAAATCTCTTAATCAAACTGTGTTTCATTCTTTGTCAATGGAACCTTTGAATCAGCAAACATTTTGAGTAGTTAGCTATCATTCTTGGGAGGAAACAAACAAGCTGTGTGTGCCTTGCTACCGAACAAAAAACGAGAAATCATATGATCGTTGCTAAAACCAACCCTGTAACTCTCACGATGGAAATCGAAATTGCTATCATCCTGGTATGTTTCCTGAAACAGAGGGTTGAGCTTAACTATAATTTTAATCAATATTTACAGGGAAAGGACAGTATTGCGCCGTCACATAAACGTCTTCAGCTGTAGCGCAATTTCCCTGTACATGTTAGATGATGGTGGCTCCGTATTCATGAGAGCACACCTGAAAACCAAACCTTGAGGAGTTCCACAACTATTTTGTAGGCAGTGGTCTATGATAACGAACATATGCAAAGAGGTATGTGAAATTGCAGTGCAAGGCGCAACCATTCTGACTTGTGTGGCTCCGTATTCATGAGAGCACACCTGAAAACCAAAAGTTCAGGAGTTCCGCTACTATTTTGTAGGCCAGTGGTCTATGATAACGAACATATGCCAAGAGGTATGTGAAATTGCAGTGCAAGGCGCAACCATTCTGGCTTGTGTGGCTCCGTATTCATGGGAGCACACCTGAAAACCAAAACTTGAGGAGTTCCGCTACTATTTTGTAGGCCAGTGGTCTATGATAACGAACATATGCCAAGAGGTATGTGAAATTGCAGTGCAAGGCGCAACCATTCTGGCTTGTGTGGCTCCGTATTCATGAGAGCACACCTGAAAACCAAAACTTGAGGAGTTCCGCTACTATTTTGTAGGCCAGTGGTCTATGATAACGAACATATGCCAAGAGGTATGTGAAATTGCAGTGCAGGGCGCAACCATTCTGGCTTGTGTGGCTCCGTATTCATGAGAGCACACCTGAAAACCAAAACTTGAGGAGTTCCGCTACTATTTTGTAGGCCAGTGGTCTATGATAACGAACATATGCCAAGAGGTATGTGAAATTGCAGTGCAGGGCGCAACCATTCTGACTTGTGTGGCTCCGTATTCATGAGAGCACACCTGAAATCCAAAAGTTCAGGAGTTCCGCTACTATTTTGTAGGCCAGTGGTCTATGATAACGAACATATGCCAAGAGGTATGTGAAATTGCAGTGCAGGGCGCAACCATTCTGGCTTGTGTGGCTCCGTATTCATGAGAGCACACCTGAAAACCAAAACTTGAGGAGTTCCGCTACTATTTTGTAGGCCAGTGGTCTATGATAACGAACATATGCCAAGAGGTATGTGAAATTGCAGTGCAGGGCGCAACCATTCTGGCTTGTGTGGCTCCGTATTCATGAGAGCACACCTGAAAACCAAAACTTGAGGAGTTCCACTACTATTTTGTAGGCCAGTGGTCTATGATAACGAACATATGCCAAGAGGTATGTGAAATTGCAGTGCAGGGCGCAACCATTCTGACTTGTGTGGCTTACTCATAAAATTACAGAGAAGAGAAAGGTACTTCAGAATGACGCTGTAACTACTGACAATCATGTTAATATTTTAACTAAGCATTCAAATGGAAGAGAAAAGATATTTCCTTCCCGTGGTCTTCCCGGGAAATAAACAAAATCGGCTGAATCTCTCTTAAAATTTGTACAAAGAGAATTTCTAGAATATCAAACTGACACCCTGCTGTACGCTTAACGTAATCTAAGGCAAAATTTTGTTATAACAATGCGCCGTTTGTCTTTACAAATAGTTGTATTCATAGGTGAACATTCTGCATTATGTAACTTTATAAACATTTATTTTTAAATTTAAACCATGTGTTATACGGAATTAATTGTTCTTTCACACAAGCCGTGTGTTGGACAGGGTTAGAAAGGTAGAATCAGATGACTGAAAAATTCAATGCCATAGCCGGGATTTGAACCACGGATCTCCCGGTCAGTGGTTAGAGCAACCGGACGGAGACCTGGAGATCCGTGGTTTAGATCCCGGCTATGGTATTGAATTTTTCGATCATCTGATTCTACCTTTCTAACCCAGGTGTTATACATTTGCAAAGTAGTACACGTGCAAATTTTCATTGAAGCCATTCATTAAGGCATTAGTAGTCATTCTGTATGTGTCAGCATACTACTTCTGGCTCATCAGGCACAGGAAAAGTCTCCCTACAAATGTCCCTCCTTAGAAGTGTCATTCTGCAAAGATGTTAGTACTAATCACTCACAATGCCTAACTAATTCTCAGAAGTCCTCTTGAATCATTACCTTGGAGTTACTAATAGCTGACCCCAGTTTGAGCTTCTAATTACTTCTCGTCTACCAAAATGTGAGCTTTTCTTCTTTTTCAGCTCCAATTCTTACAAAAAGTATTACCTGAAGCTTTAAACAACGATTATTACACAAATAATTAAACTGCTAAAATCATATCTTTATCATTATTAACATTGAATGTTCCCTTTCCAAATTTGACCATTATTATGTTGCATTATTATTTCTTATGAATAAATTGAATACGAATTTATTTTATGTATGGTCTCAAAATGTACAACATCTAACATTTTCTAATGATAAACAAAAACTGACTTGAAAGGTCTGACTGGCACTTCTGCATCCTGAATGCTTCTACCGAGAAATAAATGTGACTGAGTTCATAAGGCCTAATTTGAAATAATTTATAGGAAAACGTTTTTGTTATGATTAGAGTAGATTGAATAGAATAATTACGCTTAATGTATAGTATAATACAGAGTGCACAAAAATAGGTTTACAAGCTTTGGAGACGGATTCTCTACAACAAAACAAGAAACAAACTCAATATCAACATTTTTTTTCTTCTTATCAACAAAGAAGCTTATAATAAACGTTCAAAAGTTCCTCTGCTTGCTTTTACTCATGCATGTGCTCATTGGGGTTTTGACTGTAGCACTCTTTCAAATACTCTTGGACGGTGTCAAATGACTATGCAGGCTTCCATGACACATTGATAAAGCTTGATAAAAATTACATATATTTAATTTATTGGCATGACTAATAACATGTATATCTTGAACTTTCTACTAATAGCCGATGTTTCTTTTGACTGAACTTGTATAATTTTCAATAAGTGGTAAAATACAAAAATGTAGACTTAATTGAGATATGCAATCCTTGTGAAATAACTTTTTGTACCATTAGCCGTTATCCGAATATTCGTTGCTACATCTTTAAGTTTTCCTAATTTGGCATCTATAAATCATCTTTGAAAATACCGATTATTTTCAAGTTATTATTATTTATTAGGTTTTTATTGCTTAATTTGAGTTAACTTGTTGCGTCGTAATTCATGCAAGTTAACAGAAGCATAAAATTTTACATGAATGCAATATAATGGTTATGTGAACTTGTAAGGGGTAAAGAAACTCATATGCGTGTAACAAAATCAGATTTTATAACACATTATAATGAGACAGAAGAGTCTATGAAGATTGTGCATTCTCATGTGGTTTTGTTTCTTTCACATGAAAATTGTGTATAGAAGGCCAATAGTTAATTAAAGTAGAATTTCGATATTAATGCAACAAACATTTAATACTTGGGATTATGTATCTGCAAACGTTTGCTACTTAAGGATCACATTCAACTTGTGGAATAGTTTGAAGGCCACATGTAGGAATAAGAATGCTTTTTTCAACCCGTCCATACTCATTAATTACTTTGTTTCTGAATACAAACTCTTAGGTTGTAATAAAACTGCAACACAAGATGGTACCGCAGGAACGTTCATCTTCAGCTGAAGGTCGGACTGTTGTCTCCAGTATAACAAGTGGAAATAAAGCTCTCTATTTACTAAGTACAGCGACACTGCGGATTAGTTGCACGATCTTAGAAAAACCGAAATAAAACAAAAATTATACAGAGAAGGACATCAATACGCTTGTGCACAACTTGCGTATATCCGCCATTATAAATATTACTTTACTTAAATCTGTGTTAACGCTGTTTTCACAAATTAATGTTCTAAAATCCTACCCTGCAAGTGGCTGGCAATGAAGTTCATGACATTATCCTGTCCACAGTTTAAATCCTAGGATAGAATAATAATGTAGAAATACTTCGCGATATTATGGTAACATTAACAAACATTTATTAATTATTACAGAAGTAGTATGGCCCTTTTGGTTTTCGCAAGGAAATCTACCGATGTTTGCACAAAGCAGTTGCAACGAAAGTCGCATATTTTTACGCAAGATTTTTGTTTATTACTAAAGACCCCTTTTAGAAAAATGATAGGTACTAATTGTGAAATATTTTTTTAAAATACACTCAATAATATTACAGATAAACACGGTTTAATAGGTTCAGATCTCAAAGCATGCTCTTCTAGTTGGACATATTTAACTTCATGCAACGTTTGCCTATAAATATAAAAATGCATTTGAAAAGAGTAGAAAATGTAAATTAAGGTGAAATTGTGAACAAAGTCAATGCGAGCTCTGATAAACGTATAAAGACACCTGTGCTACCATTTTTATACTAATAATCATGAACCAAATTATAAAATTGGTTGCTTTTTCAGTAAAATACTTGAACAAACTGTTAGAAGTCAGAGTTTTAAGTACATTTCTCTTTATAATACACAGAAACGTAAAATGTTGGAAGTAACCAGTTACTACTCGGATTGGAAGCACTGTCCTCGTGTGGTGAAGTCCTCTGCCTCTTCTCTCGTCTCCTATGAGCTGATTGGATAAACTGCATAATGATTTCAGATGATGAGATTTCAAAGTTTACAATGTTGTTGATGTTACTATAAATAAACATTTCTTTTACGAAATATCCAGTTGTGATGGAGTTTAAATTTACTTCCGTAATTTTATGTCACAAGCTATCTCATGGTTTAGTGTCCAAAAGTGGTTAGTAACAGCAGATATATCAGTTTGTTTTAATTTAATATTCCTTTGATGCCACTCATACGAGGTTCTACCAATGTAAATACCATCACAGCCGTGTAATTCATCTGGTAAATTCCTGATTTTATATTTTATCTACAGTTTTATTTAATGGTTTATTCAACCAATTCCTGAAACTAAAACTTTTTGAGATGCAAATTGAATATTGTGACTTCTATACATCATCTGAAATTGTTTAAACATAGCTGGATGGTAAGTAAAATTCTTAAAACCATGTCATTTTATGTTTCAGTTCAGGAAAGTCCTATTTGCGTTTAACGTTTATTCTTATATTTCTTAAGTAAACGTTTCGCAAGTTATGGTTCAGATCCATTATCAATGGCTGTGTTATTAATACGTTGTGATTCGTTATTAAATTCTTTCTTCGTAAGAGGTACATTCAGTAATCTATGGATCAAACTGCGGAACACTGCATCTTATGAAAACCAGGATTGAAATTATTATTTTTATGCAATCATTCGCAAGACTATGCTTTGTATATTCCAAATTTTAAAGTATTATTTTTCCTTGTTATCGTTAAATCCAAAGAAGGCAACATATGATCCTTTTCTATTTCCAAGTAAACTTAGTGTTATTATCCTGTGCATTCAAGATCTTCAGAGCAGTTTCAACAGATAGCTGTGGAATAACAGCAAACACATCATCCGCATATTCGAACCAAATTTTGATAATTTATGGATGGGATGTAGTAATTCCTTTTCCAAAAAAAGATCTACTAAGAGCGGAAATATGGGGTTGTCCATAGCAAGACCATGTGTATGTTTATAAAAATTCTTGTTAAAGGCAAAATATCCTTGAGAAATACAGCAAGACGTAAGAAGCATTTAGATCTTGGATTTGATTTCCTTCCATATTAATTGAAGTTAACATTTTTTAAGTAAGTCAGATATACTTTATGTAAGAACATTAGTAAACAGCGATGAAACATCAAATGATACGAGTGATGCATCATAATTAATGGTTACATTTTTATATTATTTATCATCTCAGTACAGTTCTTTATAAATATGGTTCCAAAGATTAAAACTTGAAAACTTGTTACTATACAGTATATTAGAAAGCAAAAAATTAATCCACTCAGGTTAGTTAGTCAATGTGAATAAGATAAAAAGGATAAAGATTGAAATTACATTCCTATCGACAGGAACATGCGATTTTTACACAAATGTTCTTTTGTGAGGCAACTGACATTATTTTTCCCAACCTGTCCATATTTTTTTATCTAACGCTTCTTAGTGACCTCTCTAAATGGGGATTGGTGTTTCGGAATCTACTCTTAGATTTAACAGTGTTCATTCCTGAAAATAACGTAAGAATATGCATAGATATTCTCGTGCAGGCTCATCTCTTAAGATCGCGGGAATATTCGTGGAAAACAGGGCCTATCATCGTTACTGGAGGAAAACCCAGTAGTCCAACATCATTGCCTTTTAGCACACGGTTATACTACAAATCTGTTATTTCCAGGAACTTCATCAAAAACCACGCTAAAGGTAGTAGAGAACAAGGTCATTGATTTTTAAACTTATCTAAAATCTGAAAACTTGTTAATTTTTAATTCACGAACTTGTGAGTATATATTCCAGTGCCAGATGCACTAGCTCTAAGATTCGTTCACCATGTATGATACTTTGACCTACGTGATTAACTATGAAATCTTGCTTCGTTGCTTCTCTGGTTATGCCTCTTGGGAACCCCACCTTGTCGCGGCGAGAGGGCTCGGTTCCTGATGATCCAGACAGCTAACTCGAAGGCTAGAGGTGAAGGGAAGCCAAGTGTGGTTCACAACAGGTGGAAGTGATTCGTCAGCAGCACATCTAGGCGAAGGAAACTCGGAACACAAACCTTGGTAGCCATGACTGAATAGCCCCAAAGGCAACATGACTAGGAGAAGGAAACTCGTAAGACAAACCTTGGTAGCCATGACTGAATAGCCCCAAAGGCAACATGACTAGGAGAAGGAAACTCGTAAGACAAACCTTGGTAGCCATGACTGAATAGCCTCAAAGGCAACATGACTAGGAGAAGGAAACTCGTAAGACAAACCTTGGTAGCCATGACTCAATAGCCTCAAAGGCAACATGACTAGGAGAAGGAAACTCGTAAGACAAACCTTGGTAGCCATGACTCAGTAGCCTCAAAGGCAACATGACTAGGAGAAGGAAACTCGTAAGACAAACCTTGGTAGCCATGACTCAATAGCCTCAAAGGCAACATGACTAGGAGAAGGAAACTCGTAAGACAAACCTTGGTAGCCATGACTCAATAGCCTCAAAGGCAACATGACTAGGAGAAGGAAACTCGGAACACAAACCTTGGTAGCCATGACTCAATAGCCCCAAAGGCAACATGACTAGGAGAAGGAAACTCGGAACACAAACCTTGGTAGCCATGACTGAATAGCCCCAAAGGCAACATGACTAGGAGAAGGAAACTCGTAAGACAAACCTTGGTAGCCATGACTGAATAGCCTCAAAGGCAACATGACTAGGAGAAGGAAACTCGTAAGACAAACCTTGGTAGCCATGACTCAATAGCCTCAAAGGCAACATGACTAGGAGAAGGAAACTCGGAACACAAACCTTGGTAGCCATGACTCAATAGCCTCAAAGGCAACATGACTAGGAGAAGGAAACTCGTAAGACAAACCTTGGTAGCCATGACTCAATAGCCTCAAAGGCAACATGACTAGGAGAAGGAAACTCGGAACACAAACCTTGGTAGCCATGACTCAATAGCCTCAAAGGCAACATGACTAGGAGAAGGAAACTCGGAACACAAACCTTGGTAGCCATGACTCAATAGCCTCAAAGGCAACATGACTAGGAGAAGGAAACTCGTAAGACAAACCTTGGTAGCCATGACTCAATAGCCTCAAAGGCAACATGACTAGGAGAAGGAAACTCGGAACACAAACCTTGGTAGCCATGACTCAATAGCCCCAAAGGCAACATGACTAGGAGAAGGAAACTCGGAACACAAACCTTGGTAGCCATGACTAAATAGCCCCAAAGGCAACATGACTAGGAGAAGGAAACTCGTAAGACAAACCTTGGTAGCCATGACTGAATAGCCTCAAAGGCAACATGACTAGGAGAAGGAAACTCGTAAGACAAACCTTGGTAGCCATGACTCAATAGCCTCAAAGGCAACATGACTAGGAGAAGGAAACTCGTAAGACAAACCTTGGTAGCCATGACTCAGTAGCCTCAAAGGCAACATGACTAGGAGAAGGAAACTCGTAAGACAAACCTTGGTAGCCATGACTCAATAGCCTCAAAGGCAACATGACTAGGAGAAGGAAACTCGGAACACAAACCTTGGTAGCCATGACTCAATAGCCCCAAAGGCAACATGACTAGGAGAAGGAAACTCGGAACACAAACCTTGGTAGCCATGACTGAATAGCCCCAAAGGCAACATGACTAGGAGAAGGAAACTCGTAAGACAAACCTTGGTAGCCATGACTGAATAGCCTCAAAGGCAACATGACTAGGAGAAGGAAACTCGTAAGACAAACCTTGGTAGCCATGACTCAATAGCCTCAAAGGCAACATGACTAGGAGAAGGAAACTCGTAAGACAAACCTTGGTAGCCATGACTCAGTAGCCTCAAAGGCAACATGACTAGGAGAAGGAAACTCGTAAGACAAACCTTGGTAGCCATGACTCAATAGCCTCAAAGGCAACATGACTAGGAGAAGGAAACTCGTAAGACAAACCTTGGTAGCCATGACTCAATAGCCTCAAAGGCAACATGACTAGGAGAAGGAAACTCGGAACACAAACCTTGGTAGCCATGACTCAATAGCCCCAAAGGCAACATGACTAGGAGAAGGAAACTCGGAACACAAACCTTGGTAGCCATGACTCAATAGCCTCAAAGGCAACATGACTAGGAGAAGGAAACTCGTAAGACAAACCTTGGTAGCCATGACTCAATAGCCTCAAAGGCAACATGACTAGGAGAAGGAAACTCGGAACACAAACCTTGGTAGGCATGACTCAATAGTCTCAAAGGCAACATGACTAGGAGAAGGAAACTCGAAACACAAACCATGGTAGCCATGACTCAATAGTCTCAAAGGCAACATGACTAGGAGAAGGAAACTCGTAAGACAAACCTTGGTAGCCATGACTCAATAGCCTCAAAGGCAACATGACTAGGAGAAGGAAACTCGTAAGACAAACCTTGGTAGCCATGACTCAATAGCCTCAAAGGCAACATGACTAGGAGAAGGAAACTCGTAAGACAAACCTTGGTAGCCATGACTCAATAGTCTCAAAGGCAACATGACTAGGAGAAGGAAACTCGGAACACAAACCTTGGTAGCCATGACTCAATAGCCTCAAAGGCAACATGACTAGGAGAAGGAAACTCGTAAGACAAACCTTGGTAGCCATGACTCAATAGTCTCAAAGGCAACATGACTAGGAGAAGGAAACTCGGAACACAAACCTTGGTAGCCATGACTCAATAGTCTCAAAGGCAACATGACTAGGAGAAGGAAACTCGAAACACAAACCATGGTAGCCATGACTCAATAGCCTCAAAGGCAACATGACTAGGAGAAGGAAACTCGTAAGACAAACCTTGGTAGCCATGACTCAATACCCCAAAGGCAACATGACTAGGAGAAGGAAACTCGTAAGACAAACCTTGGTAGCCATGACTCAATAGCCTCAAAGGCAACATGACTAGGAGAAGGAAACTCGTAAGACAAACCTTGGTAGCCATGACTCAATAGCCTCAAAGGCAACATGACTAGGAGAAGGAAACTCGGAACACAAACCTTGGTAGCCATGACTCAATAGCCTCAAAGGCAACATGACTAGGAGAAGGAAACTCGTAAGACAAACCTTGGTAGCCATGACTCAATAGCCCCAAAGGCAACATGACTAGGAGAAGGAAACTCGAAAGACAAACCCCTACTTCTAAGGAGTAGAAGTTGTGCGAAGGGCTGGTAACCCATCTACGTCAAAAACATTTTACTCCTATGCTCCAAAATAAATGCCGGACTCATACATATGTGACAACACAAGCACAGAATAAGATTAAACGGAAAAATAAACGAAAAAGGAAACAAAATCAGATGAAAATTGTAACCTGCAATGTTAATCACCCCAATTAAATACATTATATAAAAATAATTAATTTATTTATTTTAACTTAATTAATTATATATATATATATATATATTAAACTCTAGGGCATTCATCATAAACAGAATGAACTAGAAAGAGAAGTGGACATCGCAATAATAACAGAAACTAAAAAGAAGCAAAGAGGAAGTTATAATCTAAGAGATTATACATTGTTCTACAGTGGAGTAGACATAACAGAAAGAGCAAAGGTCAGAGTAGCAATATTAGTGAATAATAAAATGAGGAAATCAATAATAGCATATAAATGGCTTAACGAAAGAATAATGTAAATAAGATGCCAACTCCCAAGAGGAAAAGTAACATTAATTGGAGTGCATGAGCCAGAAGAAGGAAAAAAAGCAGAAACAGATAAATTTTACCAAAAATTACAAGAAATATTAGACAAAATAAATAAAAATGACTACTTAGTAATCACAGGAGGTTTAAACGCATATATCGGAAAACCTTTACCGCAGGTATCAGGAAATAATGGAGAAGTTACTTTAAATAGGAATGGAAAACAACTATTAGATTTTGCTAGCTACAATGCCCTACGAATTACAAATACATTTTTTTAGGCATAACGACAAACATAAATACACTTGGAACGCGAGAGGCTTATATTCAATAATAGATTATATCATAGTAAATCAGAAACTGAAACGCTTAATTAATCACACAAAAGTTTATTGAGTTAGTGATGTTCACTATTAATAAGCAAGCAGAGATACAAGCTAAATGCATAAAAGTAGAAACAAAAGAAATAAAGATAATGAAGAAAAGAGAATGAAAGAAAACTATAAAGTTAAATTATTGGAAGATAAATCCATACAAGATTTATATATGAGAATATTGAGGTTATATAAAATACAGAAAATCTAAAAGCTGGAATCGAAGAAGAATGGAATAGTATCAAGGAACTAGTACAAAGAACAGCAAAAGATGTACTAGGAACAAAAAAAATTAAGCAGAAGAAAAAATGGGCTAAAAGTGTGGAATTCTGAGATAGAACATTTAAGGAGAGATAAAAAAGCAGCGTACTTAAAATATTTAAACGATAGAAGTGATGAATTAAAATGCAATATAATACAACTAGGGCATTAGTAAAAAAATATATACGTAAAATGAATAGAGACCATTGGAAGAAATATATGGCAGATATGCACTACAATCTCCATGGTCGACAAGACAAAGTAGGAAGACAAGACAAAGTTCATTAGGAAGCTTAACTCGCAAGAAAAAGACAGAGCAAATTTAGAAGTCATAAAATATCCACACCTAGACCAATATTATAAAGATTTATGGACAGAAAAACAACAAATACAACGAATAGAAACAACAATAGAACCTAATACAGTGATAGATATCTTAGAACTAGAAGATGCCTTAAAATACAGCAGAAATAACAAAGCACGCAGCATCGATAAAATCAACACAAAACTATTAAACTACACTCCAGGGAACTTTAGGAAAAGATTACTGGATTTCTATAATAAATGTTGGATACAAACAACAATTCCTGAGGAATGGGAGATAGGAAGGATCATTTCAATATTTAAAAAAGGTGACAACAACACCAGAAAATTATAGAGGTAATACATTACTGAGCTCTACATATAAAATTTATACAAAAATGATAAACAATAGGTTATCAAAAATAACAGTATTATTAACAGAAGAACTGACAGGCTTCAGGAAAGGTAGAAGTTGTATAGATAACATCTCTCTAAGCAAATAATGAAAAAAGTAGAGAGTTCAACTTAGAAACATATTCTCTTTATAGATTATAAAAAAACCTTTGAAAAGCATGCAGGAAAAAATTATGGGAAGTATTGGAAAGTAAAGGAGTACCAATACAATTAATAAATGTAATTAGAAATTTATGATGAAAACTAAAATTGTAATAGATAATCGAGAACCCATAATAATTCTAAAAGGTGTTAGACAAGGTTACCCAATATCAACCACTCCTTTTAATATATATTTTGACGACATGATTAGATCATGGAAGCAACAAGCAGTAGGAGGGATTAATTTGGGATCAAGAATGGTAAAGACCTTCACAGATGACCAGATATTAATAGCGAAAAGTGAAGAGGAACTTCAAAGGATGACATACAATCTAAATTTAATATCAAAAACATACAGCATGGAAGTTTCAACTGAAAAAACTAAAGTTGCGGCATCAAAGGTACTCACTCGGTCCGGTCTAAAATAATTATAGAAAATAAAAGCGTAGAACAAGTGTCAATATTTAATTTTCTAGGCTGTGAAATAACACATGGTTCTGAAATAGACAATAAAAACTTAAATAAATTTAATTACATAAGGAACTATAAAGATAACCCTAAAAAATAAAATTAGAAAAGATTCAATAATAAAACAGTATAAAGCAATGGCCATCCCCACAGTAACTTATGGGTCTGAAACACAGACAGTGACAGCAAAAAATAAAAGAAGAATACAGACACCTGAAATGAAATTTCTCAGGTCTATAGCAGGATACACAAGACTGGATAAAAAACGAAACAATGAAATAAGGCAAAAGTTAAAAATGGAAGAGTTAAATAATGGAATAATAGAATATAGAACTAACTGGAAACAACATTTAGAAAGAATGTCATTAAATAGGATACCCGAGCAACATGTAACTACAGACCCCAAGGATACAGAAACCCAGGACGACCAAAAAAAGAGATGGACAGAAGAAAATTTTGGAGCCGGAACAGGCTAAACGGCCTAAAGTAGAAGAAGAAGGAAGAAGAAAGGGATACATATGCAGCTGCAATAAATCTCCGAGCGTGTAAAACATTGTTTTAAATTGTGCTAATAGCGAAAATCACAGCATAAATTTAATGAGTGGATAACAAATATGATATAGTTGCGGGCAAGTTTTCATTTAGGCCTAATGATACATACATCATGCTAAGACGTCATGAATTCATAGAAACAGTTTCTAACATGAACCTTATTAATTTTTTTATTTAAATATTTATTTATTAAATGGAACTATATATGTATATAACAATTTATAATATTGAGTATATAAGAAACCTTGTTTCTAGGCAAGCTTTGTAGCACGACTACCAATATTATCTCTTGGAATTCGTAATAAGATTTTTATTGTTATAGGATTGCATAAAACTGGTTATTAACAACCTTTCTACTATTTATTATCGAAATTCTAGAAGAATTAAGGCACACAAATGTCATATATTGGCCTTTATATGTTATCTTGTGTAAATGTAGTATGTGGAAGAAACAGACAAGAATAGTTTCCTTCGCATTCTGCATTTTGTCTGACATCTCCAGAACATCAAAAAACACAGAGGAAAAAGACAAGAGCAGGAAGAAAATTTGGCCTATTTCAAGTAACTACCTTGCGCGTTTCTGTTCGTGAAAGCAGTCGTAAAATCCTCAATAAAACCGCGGCAACAGCAGTAATCGTAAACATTCGTGTGACAGCTTCTACACCTTGGAACGGGTCCTGGAAGAACTCCACTCATGTACGGCAACACACCAGAAAATAGATTCACTTTAAGCCTTTACTCTTCTGCATTCTGTATGCTGCCAGCCTTTGATTTATTCTCTGGGGTTAGTAAAGAATTTTTACGCACAGGAATATAGGAAATAAAAAAAATACCGGTCTGTCGCTTTGAAAAATAACTCAATACTCTGCGGTCAGTCATGATGCACTATTTTCAATGCTGAAGCATGGAATCCAAACGTTGGGAACCCGGGTACTTATATTAGTTTCCAGAATGTGTTCGCCGAGTTATTAGTATGTGCATGTTCTTGTTTGCGCCTACATTTACATGGGCCGGTAAAACATTGACCAGCCAGAATGCTTAGGCTACGAGAGAGTATTTAAAAGCATAGGAGCAGAGAAGCCATCATTTTCTATTCATCTATTACCTTTACTAATATTATAAAAAGGAAACAATTATATACACATACATACATGCGTACATATTCTAATCTCAAAAAATAATCAATCTATTTTAATAATTCTTTCACCATTAAAAAGCCCCACCCTTTCTGACGGACATTGTGTTATAAAATACCTTATAATTGAAGCTCATAAATTACTAAAGTACTAAAAAGCATTTAAAACCCCAGTGTACTGGAATACGAACACATTCGAGTTTTGAAAGAACATGCTTGCGAGAAAGGCTCTGGTTTTCGATGATGCAGCCATGGAGCAGAAAATGCATGTAAAAGAAGACAAACATCGTCGATATTTCATACAAATACATAAAACATGAGGTGACCCAAACAAACCGTCCTTTGCAGTTTTATGCTTCCCGCATACATAGGTGAAAATAAGTTGCCGTATCACTCGTGTTCAAAGGGGCAGTGCAGGTTCAAAGCGAAAAGTTACTAAAGCACTACAGTGCATGTGTTTACGTTAGTTCGTACTGTTTGTAGTTTGCATGTAGTTCGACCCAGGGCATTCAGACAAAAAGCTAACGTTCACCAATAACGAACACATGGATATGGTTACGATGCAACTGAGGCTCGAAGGCTGTGTTCTGAATATTTTCAGACGCGGCATCGGATAGCAGACAATAGATTAGTAGTGAGCACCTCAAAATTATATTTGACCTCAAGGTAAAACGTAGCCTATAAAAGCTGTTGCTATGACTAAGTGCGCGTACTTAGTCTTCTGCGCACTTTTTATTTATTTATTTTTACGTAAGAGATGATATTAAGAAATGATGGATAATTGTTTCTAGGTAGAACGTGTGCCTGAGAAGACTTTACATCAATTCGTCCGCAAGGGGCGGACATGCTTTGCACATGCTTATCAGCTTGGAAGACAGTTGGGGGAAGTTAAGGATCTCGGACCCTCCGCCGATGTTTCACATGCTTTTGCGTAAATATTAGGGGATTTTATATCCGTTATTAGGATTAGATGGGAGTGTATGAAGTTATAACTATAAGGGGAAAATGATGATTCACCAAAATTATTTTAGAATCTTATAGAACAATTTCATAAAGAAAGGGTAGAGGTAAATGAAATTACCTAATTAATTAATTAATTCCTCATTTAAGTTTAAAGGTTCACGTCGGGTAAGCTAGCTAGTATTGTATATGTATTATCTATTTTTCATGTTTTTATTTGTAAATTTCACAAACGAAACATCAAGATTAGGCTTCAGCATATAATATAAAACTAAATAAATCCGTTGACAAAAGTGTTATGTTGAACAGAGATTTACCTAGCTTACTACAGGCATTATCTGTACAAGCCTGAACTGTTTATGCCTACCTCCTCTATATTATATGAAATAGTACACAGTATTAAAATATTTATGGGTATACTGCGCTCATAGGGAGTATATTCAAGTGACTTATGATACAATAATATAAAAAAACTTCCGTTTAGTTGTGCGGTTCTAGTAATGTAGAAGGCACTGTACTTAATTCATTGCATTCAAACTGTTTTAACATGAAAGTACAGAAAGACTAGCCTCTCTCACTAGGAGTTACAGAATTAGAGTGTAGGCTACCTGTCTTTCGAGAAGGTCGTGCTTCCTTAAAATGGAAGCCAGAGGTCGCTTTCTGTTTTGGATTTGTATTTGGCAACGTGTATTTCAAATGCCTAAATTCATGTACAGGTAGTAGTAGTGCACATCTCTCAACTAATAAGGTAACGAATTAACAATGTAAGAAACCACATTGTGTTGTAGATTTAATTTGCAATTATGATTACAAATGTTAGGAACATTTACAATTATAATTTTGGTTCAGCTTATTCACTATCTACGATCTTCCAACATCGTAAGATGTCACAGGACTTAACAAGGCCATTTTTTCTCAAGGTATACCCTCCGGAGGCTGCAACTCTTCAGCACTCAGGATCTTGCAAAGACTGAGAAATGAAGAGGAGTAGCCGGTGTTTCTAACAGTTATTTTTTGGGAACGTTCAGGAAACTTAACAACGTCACCCGTTACAAACGGGAAATTTTGTTTCACATCTTCCATAACATCCATAGATTCCTTCAGGGAAAGTCCTGAAGAGTCCAATATTGTAATGTGCTCTGAAATTCTACCAAATTTGCTTCTAGTTTGCAACAGAGCTCTTAATGTTAGACTTGTAAGCAGCGGGAATTTCACGTACTGAGAGGGCTAACATTGGGGGTAACATTTCTACTATAGACTTGACAGATTCAAAATGTCGATTGTAATAGTTCACGGCATATAATCACCTTATACGTACTGGCTGCAGAGGGAGAGCAAGCTTGGGCAGCTGCTCTTTGTAACATTAAACTTTTTAAGCAGCTTTCACAAAAACGTTTTTGCTGGATGAAATAAGGTTATTAACTGCAGGGAAGTTGGTTCTTATTTTCTCAGCCCAACGCTGCAGAGCAGGAGCAAAACATGCTAAGTATATTAGGTTCAGATAGAGAGCTCTTGAGAGTTCATGCGGCCTTCAACGTTGCAGCATTGGAGAACATAAGCACCACTTTTCTCTTGGGCTCTATGGGGCCATGAATCTGTCTATTATCGAGTGATTTGTAAGTTTCAGTTCTTTGGAAGCAATCAGAAATGGTTTGGGGGCAGATTTGGTGTAATTTTCTCACGAGGAAAATTTCTATATAGCAACTCATTACGCCTGTAGTCTCACCCATAGCAAACCATATGCGTTAATATTCCCTTTCGCTGTTTATTCTTTCCATTGTTTCAATAGTATACATCAAATTATTTCTTGTATATTGTAGACTCATCTGCAACAGATCGCTGAGAGTGTATCTCTAAGAAAGAGCTATATGTATTCCGGTACTTGGAGATTTACCACAGTATATTTGCAGCTAGCATGCAATACATGTCATCACTTTACCAAAAAGCAGAAACAAAAATCGAAGTAGTAGACTCATGTTGCATTCGCGTCAATAGAATTTGCTTTCTTGATGTAGACTTTGCTTTCTAGACTTTTGCACTATTTATAGGGTGATTTATGAAGAACTGACACATTTCTTTATTTAATTATTCTGTTGGAATTTCACACAATGTCACAATTTTAGCACCAAGTTAAGCAGAATGTTCTGGTGTTTCGATTGCCTGTCACTAGATGCGCAGAGGTTCATATTTTATTCGTAATTGTCAGTTTCATTGTCGACAACTGTTTTTGAGATTTTGTTCTAGTCAACGTGAAAATGGAGTACACATTAAATGAACGACTGCTCCTTGTAAAGCAATCTGGATTACGAATTACAGCTACTCAAAGGGCATACCAGAGAGAATTTGGTGTTCGGAATCCTCCCCAAAGAAACACAATACTGGGATTGGTAAACAAATTGGAAACAACTGGATCTCTGGTAAGTGAAAAAGGCAAAACTCGTTCATCTAGGTTTCCCACGGTTGTTGACGTAAGAGCACGACTGGATCAGTCACTCAAAATATCATTAAGGTGTGTCGCAGGAGACAGGGTACAGCTACTCAACGCGTCAGAGAGCTGTGAAACATGCAGGTTTAAACCGTATAGGATTACGGTTGTCCATTAGTTACAGGAACCAGATAAAGATAGACGACTGAAATATTGTCGTTGGTTTCAGGCGTTCATTGTGCAAAATCCTGCCATATGGTCCATCACATGGATCACAGATGAAGCATGGCACCATTTATCCGGCTATGTGAACTGATATAACTCACGTTATTGGACCAGCGAAAATCCACATGTTATTCATGAAGCACCTATGCACCCGGTTAAAATCGGAGTTTGGTGCCCAGTATCCGCACAGAGAGCAGTGGGCCCAATTATTTTGGAAAACAATGTGAATACTGCAGACTACCGACGGATTTCCATGCAGTTTGCTAAGCATCTAGAGGATGCAGAGCTGAGTCAAGGATATTTTCAGCAGGACGGCGCTACATGTCATACATTAAACGAATCCATGGCACTAATTGCAAGTTTCTTTGAAGACCGGATAATTTCCGAGATCTCCGGATTTGACATCGCCGGACTTCTTTCTACAGGGTTATTTAAAAGACAGGGTTTATGCCACACGTACCCGTTTATGCCACACGTCTCCAGACATTGGACGATCTGAACCATAGGAGATTCAAGCTATTGACAACACAGTCCTCCAACGAGAGGCCAGTAACATGGAACGACGTGTTGAGTTGTGCCTTGTGCAGGATGGAGGACATTTTCAACATTAGTTATAGAGGTAAATAATCTCCAAAAATTCCTCAGCATTTCGGGTATAATAAGTTGTCGCTAGCATAACTCGTTTTGAAACAATTAAAGAAATAAATGTGCCAGTTCTTCATAAATCACCCTGTACTATAGTTGGAGTGGTTTTAATATTTATTTGTTAGCCCCACGTTGTGGTAGCCAATTTGCGGCGGTATTAATGTTTGTAGTTAAAAATGCTACTGTTTATCTGCCGCACGTATGAAAGACAATTTGTCGCGGTCACTTCGTGTTATCTATTACTGAGCGCCTGTTATTGTATTTAATTTTGGGTTCACTGTCCTCCGGCTAGCTATGATTTCTTGGTCAAGCACTTCTCTTGTACAGGATGTGTAAACGGAAAGGAGTTTTTATCCAAAGATAACACTGATGAAAGAATTTGTTTTACACTTTTATTGTCGTAACACATTACTCACTTTCACCTATTAATCTTGACACTCGCCAAACTGAAACTGTTATAATAACTTCTTTACTGCCCATTATTAATTCGCGTGCTTCAACGTTTTGTGTAATTAACTTTACGACACGAGAGATTTTTCATAAATTTGCTACGCGTAACCTTGATGAACTTCGTGCGATGCATACTCCATGAATGCCTCCGTTGAACTACGTGAAACTTGATTCTGACACTGAATTTATACTTCCTCGCCCCAATATGCCTAAAGATTATAACCGAGCTGCTATTGGTTAATAAAACGCGCCAACATTAGCGTCTATATTTATATCCAATGAAAATTACGAAAACATATGCTCTAGGGAAAATGTTCCCGCAAATTCTAAGAAAAACACGCCACTCTGACGTCATTTGCTCGTCTCTAATAATGATAAACAGCTCACCCCCTCGCTACATTATTGCACGCTATTATTGTCAGTTTCAGTAAGGCCGTATAAACCCACTTCTCAACAATGATTACAATCAACAAACATCTCAAATCAATCTCATACAACAATGCATATTCACACTACAATCACTCTGACATTTACATTTTTGTTATACAAATTACTGCGTCATAGTGCACTGCGTATATGTTGTTCCACTTGTGAGTTCATGGAACACCCTATTTCCTTTTCACATAGTTAACAGTACCGTGGGTCGTAAGCCTATCTATCGCATCCCATGCTTTTAATTTTTCAAGGAGTCAACAACCTATTGGTGACATTAAAGAATTGCTTCCGCCTTCCTGATAGCGATGACTTCTCAGAGAATACTAAATATAATTTATATCAGAAATTCACATGAGGTCTTCAGGTTTAAATTGGATTTTGTTCATTATTGATATGTCGTGCAAAAATTTAAATCATCGCAACTGTACAACGTCAATAATATAGTATAATTTTGGCTTTAATTGATGCACTGTTGATATATATGTTTAAACCTTCCAACTGTGCAACGTCAATAAAATTTAATCTGAACTTTAATTGTTAATTAACTATTAGCGTTTCTAAAAAAAGAGCAGAAATAGACAGGCATAGATAAAAATATAATAAATAGTTAAGGAATATCACGATTAAGTATTTGTTTTCTGGAAGATGTTTAAAATATATAATAGATGGTGAATTATGTAGAAATATCTAAAATGATACTTGAGTACAGCAATAGATGCTTCAGTTCTTACACATTTTCTGTTTCCCTTTGTCCACAATATAAAGGAACAGAATGTGTAATTGCACAAGAATCTGGGCCCGAGGTCGCGGGTTCAAAGCTGGCGGGGGACGATAGATTTTTTCCTTAACGTGGCTTTCTTCGGAAGGGAAGTAAAGCCGGTGGTCCCGTGTCGTAGGTTTACGGCACGTAAAAGAACTTCAAGCCAGATAAAGGGCCCTCTGAGCAAAATTTCTAGTCTTTCACGCCAAGTATAGAAGAGTATGCTAAGAACCATAGAAGTTAAAGAGCGTCCATGAATAAATAATAATAAAAAAAATCTGGGCCCCACCAATACATTAACACCCATCGAATTGCTCAATTATTATCCAACTGTTTGTTTTGGAAATAATAAAGTAATTCAAAATGCTCTATGAGTCCTGTTGCGAAGATTTTCTCCGGAGGTCGAAGAATTCCATTTTGGAATGGAGCTTTCTGTGCAAGAACTTCCTTAAACGCGTTTGCTATAGCGCTTCAAGACATCCTGCAAAATACTCTTGTTGTACAATATATTTTAAAACAATAAAAAAGAAACAGTTTTTATAAGTATTTAAGCTCAATAATGTTATATCTAGGAATACGTAAGCACCAAGTTAGAAAGTCGAAACATTTTCATTGTCACGACCGGAACTCAAATCACGGATATTAGGCCCTCCGTGACGCATCGGCATAGAGAGATGAATATCCGTGGTTGATGTTTTGGCCGTGGCAGTCTGGATTAACTTTGGCACCAATCTAATTTAGCATATAAATTATATACTTATCTTTGCTACAACATACTAACCTTAACAAATCTTATCTTAAAAGCTCAAGTTCAAGTTTTAATATTAACTGAAATGTAATTAGTTAAGAAGATATGTTCCGTTTATGTATATCTGAGTATTTAAAAAAGACACCTGCTACAACAACCTTATTGCTCCAAGGCCTACCGCGCAGCGGATGCCTTCCACAAGAAGGCAGAGTGCAGCCCTCAATTGGCCTCTAAGAACCCCATTTCGCTGAATGCTAGAACTCCCCACAGTGGGAGAAACCGAACCTGGTCTTCCTCATTCCGGAGATAGCACAGCTAACCCAGCAGGTAAGGCTTTTGATTAATTAGGCGAAATAAAATCATCGCTCAGGCTGTTTCTTAAGGACTCCTTGACAAGAACGGTAGCTATCCTGTTAAGATCTCTTTTCGTATATCTAGAAATTAAGTTCTAAAATCTCTAAATGTTTTTATACAATCCTACAGCTACAAACTGGCTGCTACGGTATTCGATGACAAGCAGAATTGGCTCATGATGGCACGCGAACCAATAATAGTAATTACGTATTTCCTATAGCGATGACGTAACAACGGTATTACAAGCTGCCGTGGCTTATATAGAGAAGATGAAACCATTCTGTAACGTTCATTTCTCTGAGTAAGGAACATGACTTCTGTACATTATTGAATAATTAAGACCTGAATTTACAGTCACTTATCGTGCTTAAATTAAACTGAGTTTTATTTATGGACGCTCTTTAAATACTATGGTCCTTAGCTTCCCATTCTATATTAGACGTGAAAGACCGGAAATTTTGCTCAGAGGCCTCTATCAGGCTTGAGATTGTTTTACGAGCCGTAAATCTATGACACGGGACCAACGGCTTTACTTCCCTTCCGAAGGAATCTGCTAAGGATCTTTACGCTTGAAAATACCCACCGCCCTCCGCCGGGTATGAACCCGTGATCTCGGAAACTAGAGGCTAGCATGGTACCCCTAGACCACGGAGGACGATGCTTATCAAGCTGTGCTGATAATAGGTTAAATCACAGTCAGTAATACCTGCTCACTTTTCTCCCAGAAGGGAATGCAAGCCAGAGTTTGTCTTGCTTATCGGTTCAGCTCGCCAAGTAATAACAAATGAAATGCAGAAAGACGCTAAAGTCACATTTAGGAGTAACAGAAATAATATAGTGAATTATTGTCAGAAAAGTTTTACTATACTTGTTTATTATTCTGAATAAGACAGGGAAGAAGAAGAAATTACAGATGAAAAATTAAAAACATTTAAAACATACAGGATTTATGAAATTTTCCAAATAAATCTTAACAGTCTAATGATTGTAAATAACGCTAGCTAAGTAACGTTAAAATAATGTTATATGTAATTAATTATTGCTTTATTATATTAGAAATTTAAGACAGTACTTGCACTTGTAACTAAATTTCGTATAATATGTTAAATATGAGAAACAAAAAACGAACAGAAAGCGAGGTTCTACCCGTTGGCAGGGAGAATCAATAAGCAAGAAAAACTTTCCTCAAGATGGCCAGGAGTAGAAAAGACGCCATCTAAAACATTTAGTAACTGTTATATTTAAAACAATATCATCGCAAAAAAGGACAACAAGGTAGTAAAATATCTAAAGTATTGGTGTAATTAACGATTACCAAAAATAAAAATGGGTTGAAAGGTAAAAAGTGAATTTGGTATACCTACTCCCCGTACAACTACGTAGGTATAAATAGATGCATTATTTGTTGTAAAGAATGAACATGTTGTAACGAACTCGTGGATTATCTTAATATGACACTAGTGACAATCATCATTGTTCACTTGCATAAATTACTATAATGCGGTTTCTAAATAATGCGACGCGTTCACAGAGCAGTAAGCCTTACATAAATACACTTGGCTAGCAATACATATACTCAGATTAAACTAATACACTGTTAAAGTTTCAGGTTTTGATTGTTCCTATCATATATCATCACTTTCCGCTCTTTTTCCCAACCCGCACGCCGCGCTCACAATACACTCCTGCATTGCGGTATCCGATACTAAGCAAAAAGCAAGATCAGATCACATGTTTCCCATCTCTCTCACTCTTCTTCCCATGGTAGCCTGAGGGCAATAAAAGCTGATACGACTTTGGGACTATAGGGGAAGGCTTATCGTCTCTAGGCACGTTCTAGAGTTGTACCGTACAAACTCTAGCCAACCATAACCCGCACACTCTCTCCACGGCAATTTAAAACTAGGTTTGGGAAGTCTTCCCTAGAGTGGCGGGGAAGAAAAACTTCTGGACAGGAATAGAACTTCTGTGTGAGCATCAGCCCGGAATAATCCCGAAGTAGACTTCCGTGTTTCGGATGGTAAAAGAGGCTTGCTGTAATCCCACCACTAAGATTTATTTCAGGCCTTAGTAGCATCGCGTCCCATTGCGACCGTTGCCTCGCCTGTATTGGGAATGGTTAGCACCTCCTCTGTAATATAGTGCTGAGGCGACACTGGAGTAATTACTCTGAGATGGCGGCCCACAAAATACAGCCCTCCAACTCAGGTTTGCGTAACAGTAAATAAACAGGGAAAATATCTCAAGATACCGTGAGCCACTGTTTTCATGGTCTGTGAAGTTGCATCGTTGTTGTAAGAATGATCTGCTATGAACGCTTCATGCGAGATATTCTAACACCGAGTTGCTTATCAGCATTTTTAGATATGTAATACTAATAAGCAGAGCCGTGAGAAAACATTTTGGAGAAGGGTTACAGACGTACCTAGTTTCCCATATTGTTTACAAACAACGACTGACTTATAAACGCCTGGTGGGCAACAGTAACTGTTAACTATTACTGTTGCAAAACCAGTTATTGTTTAACGGATTTCAATACGAAATAAATTATTAACATTATGTAGAAATATTTTAAATTAATGTTAACAGGAAATAAATTTCAGACAAAAAAAAAAGGTATCGCCACACAACTTCCTCTAAACCTAAGAACTCAAGGAATGCTACTACTCAAATTACACCACAATTTAAAAGCAATTCCTTATAAACCATTTTCGAATCATTAATTATCTAAATAACTATTTATTTGTAAAGCAGTTATTAGTTGCTCCTGATTACGAATTTGTATACTTAAGTTACATTGTCGTCCTCCGTGGTCTAGTGGTACCAGCTAGTCTCTAGTTCGAGGTCGCGAGTTCAAAACATCGATGGGCGTAAAAATCCTTAGCATGGCTTCCTTCGGAAGGGAAGTAAAGCCGGTGGTGCCGTGTCGTAGATTTACGGCACATAAAAGAACCTCAATCCTGAGGCCTTTGAGCAAAATTTCAGTCTTTCTCGCCCAATATAGAATGGTACGCTAAGAGCTACAGCAACTAAAGAGCGGCCATAGATAAAACTTAATTTTTTGGTTCTGTTTGTTTCTGTTTAGAAATGATTATAAATCTAAAAACTATGTACAGTAAGTAGAAGTAGCTCTCACATATTTATTGTAAACAAAGATAAATACATTCATAATCTGCTAGCCGTTTTACATATATAAACCATAACGGATTTTTTTATGTAAAGTGTAATTTAGGAAGGGAGGAACTTCGTGAAAATCTTCGTCCGCATCCTTGAAGGATGTCCGTTTTAAATACCAAGCTTGGATAAGTATCCTAGTTTTATTTTTAGCTGCACACACACACACACATATACACACACATACAAAAATGTGTTTTTTTTTGGGGGGGGGGGGCTTCAGGGAACTCGAAAGTACATATTCGCGGAGAATTCTTTGGTAGAATGCAATGGTTCTTCTACCTCCTCTAGGTAAGGGTACTTAATATGTTTTCTAGCTATATACTGAGAGATTATTACATAAACATTATTTCTTTACGCATAAAAGAATTACCAAACCATGCAGGTGAAATTACTCCGCATGTAACAACCTGACATGCAATTACTCCTTTTAAAGTTTATGTCCAGTAACAACATACACATATATTTCTTTTTATTTCCTGTTATTATCTTTATTTCTTCTCATTTTGTGTTTCTAAGCTGAAGCACTATTATTACCTAGGACGAGTATGCCCAGGTTGGTTGGTACTATTTCTTAGGTAGTCACTATCGTAATTCCCTTAATACCCACAACTTTCTCAGCATCAACTTTGGATTATTTTCTTAGATTTTCAAACATTGCATAAACGAAAGCACGATTAGAAGGATTTTTGCTTGAGATTGAATTTTTTTGAAATTTAATTTAAATCCTTTCAAATAAAATTAAAATGAGTTGTAGTAAAGGTCCCTAACTCGAAAAGTTCAAGAGCAAGGTGTATTTTTGTAACTGGCTAAAGCAGAAAGTGTCCAGCTTATTGCCCTTTAAATGTGAGTAAGAATGAGTCAAAAGAATTTGCAAATCTTTTTGTTAATTTCACTGATAAAAACTGAAGATAAGAACATTGAAATTTGAGAAATAAAACTTCAAACAAAATTCTTTGCAGGTAATTTGAAATGAAGTTGCCTAATATTTATTTAAATGAAATGTATTGTACATGTTACTGTCACGAAACCTTGATACATTATTTCCTTACTGCTTCTCTGATATTAGGGTTAACAATTTGACAAAGGCTCAATGGTGTTATTGTGACGCAGCGGCTATAGTTCAAGTTATCGGGAGGTCGGCGCCGGGTAATAGAAGATAAGTAGCGCCCTCACCAGCGTAAACACTGCAAGTGCTATCGTCAGGTAACCAGAATATTCTGGAAATTTGCCCTCCCCTCGCCTCCAGAATGTATGGCAGAAAGTTCTAGAATATTCTGTAGAAGATTTCTTTGGCTGTATAAGTGAGCGTTCTTGTCAGTGAGAGTCAGTCAGGCCGTTAGTTGTCGAGTGTGTTTATGGTATGAAAACAATGCTGTGTTCCGAGCGAGTTCGTGAGGATTGCGATACAATGCAGAAGCCTTGTGCTTGACTCCCAACTGTCCAGAATAAGTGGCTTCGTCGGGCGTATTTCATTACGCCATCAAGAAAGTGAATGATAGTGAATGGTTGAACTAGATAGAACAGTGACTGAAGTGACAGTTTAAACAAATCTAATGTGTTGTACTCACACGACTTTCTCTACTCTCGCGCAAACCATTTTTGCGAACGCTTATTCTCCATCTAGGTACATCAGGTTAATCGAGATTTTAATCTTTTTGGTAATTTTCTTGTAGGTGCAAGGGGAATATGGTTGACTTTAAGCGATAGTCAAATCTTTTAAGAGCTGGTTGCTATGTGGAGTATTCCATTCTATTTGTATTACCAGGACATAAAAATGAATAACGAATTCCCATTTGAGAAAACATATGTTGGAAAATTCAAACAAATGACTAGGAATATCTCGGAAATGCTTCACTCCACAAAACAAGTACAAAACATGTACATAACATAAATTGTGCATTTTAACGATATGTACATTTTTTGTGCAATAAAACTTTGTCTATCTCTTTCGGTTTACCACTTATGCGAAAGTCATTCAGAATGAAGAGCACTTTTGGAGGCATTCCCAAAAAATTCAAGATATACATTTCATTTGCCATGAAATTTCTTAAACATATGATGTTTTAATCAAAATCGTTAGAGCCATTTTTGAGAACATCAGAGTTTTCGAAAAATATTCCATGTAAAGGGTGACAGACAGACACATGAAATTGCTTCCAAAAATGCTTTATTTGGATTCAGGGCACCTCAAAACATGTATTTCTGGTGAAAACTCGATATGGAATTTTTGGGTGTAATGCAACACTTTCCCTACATACTATACGTAGTAGAGAAAGTAGAAATAGACAAACTCACAATATGTTGATCCATACTGATGATCATTTGCACTGGAAGATGAATATATTAGAAATATGTAAAACACTACCACCACATAAGTTAGATAACTTTACAAGTGTGACGTTCCCGTCATGATGCCTCAACTGTGACACATTGATGTGTAGCAATTGTATAAGTTGAGCGGAGCTGTATTAAGCCCCGTTTTAGAGAATTTAGAAATAAATTGGATAAGCAAAAATTTGATAATATGTTTTATCGAATCCATTACAGTTTTGGAATTATTGTTAATCATTTACATTCCCAGGTTGCAACGCCACGCAACAGTAAACTGAATGCCAGAAGTTCTGTGGGCGACCTACAGCAACCTTGTTAACAGTGTTGCCAAGAACATTTATATGCAGCGCGACAAAATTACTGCATTTTTTAGATTAATTTCGGTGAAAACAAGAAATACGGAAAACATTATGTCCATTTTGTATTAAAACCTAGATCAGTTATCCTAGCCTAAATGAGCATGAATACGTGAATGTTTAGCATTTAGCTTTTAGCTGCAGCAGTCCGGGTCAAGATAATCCGACGTTCAGGTTTTAAATCATATATTGGCTATTCGTATTACTAGCACTATGTTTTTATCAGTAGTTCCGTCATTTTAATTGACCAGTTGACCATTAAGATCATTTGTACGTTGTTCATTGTTGAAGATTGCCACATCACCGCCAGTTTGCGGAAAGATACCTGAGGACCCAGTTGCACCAAGTAAGAAGTTTTCTGTTTTCATATTTTTAATGAATATGAATTGCTAATAATATAATTATATATTCTTATGACTTATTTAAGACAATCTAATGTTTTAAATACCATAATTGTATATTCTAATGCCTTATTTTAAATTATTTTGGCCTACAATGACCGTTTTGGAGAACAGTGAGAAAATGTCTATGAATGACCCTCGTCTCCCTGATTTTGTAGCTAAAACTTCAAAGGAATAGTCAGACAGTGATAAGGACATAGACAATAGCAATGCAGCAACGACTTCCAGGTTGGATGTATTTCTGATATAGTATCAGAACGAATTGAATTGGATGAGTCGAATGGGGAATGAAATACTGAGAGACGTTACTATGGCACAAATGGATTTATATGGTCAATGATAGAAAGAAAATAAACAGTAAGAACTCACGCTTGCAACATTATTACAAAATTGCCGGGATTTCGGGGACCTCTAAACAAACAAAAAAAAAATGCAGTCGCCTTCCTCTACGGATATACACAACGTGGATCGCCACGTTGTGTACCTCGATTCGTCACTCCACACAACGTTTTTCCACCGTTCAATCGTGTAATGTTGACGCTCCTTACACCAAGCGAGGCGTCGTTTGGCATTTTCCTGCGTGATGTGTGGCTTATAAGCAGCCGCTCGACCATGGAATCTAAGGTTTCTCACCTTACGCCTAACTGTCATAGTACTTGGAGTGGACCCTGATGCAGTTTGGAATTCCTGTGTGATGGTCTGCATAGATGTCTGCCTATTACTCTTTACGACCCTCATCAAATGTCGGCGGTCTCTGTTAGTCAACAGACGAGGTCGGCCTGTACGCTTTTGTACTGTACATCTCCCTTCACGTTTCCACTTCACTATCACATCAGAAACAGTGGACCTAGGAATGTTTAGGAGTGCGGAAATCTCGCGTACAGACTTCTGACACAAGTGACACCCAATCACCTGACCACGTTCGAAGTCCATGAGTTCCACAGAGCGTCCCATTCTGCTGTTTCACGATGTCTAATGACTAATGAGGTCGTGGATAATGAGTACCAGGCAGTAGGTGGCAGCACAATGCACCTAAGATGAAAAACGTATGTTTGTGGGGGTGTCCGGATACTTTTGATCATATAGTGTATTTTGCAATCGCTTATCCGAAGATATCCAAAATGAAACTGCGACGAGAACTAACGAAAAACGTTTAATAGTTACAGAGAAATATAAGGATAAAGATAAAAGTAATCTCCATAATCTTGATGGAGTAGAATTTCCCCTGTTACATAGTGGAGCCTCCAAATCTGACATAAAGATGCCTTATCAATGTTTGCCACAGATGGCTTTGGCCGGGACATACTTCGTAGTGTTATGTCTGATAAACGTTTCTGTTCTTACTGTCATGTTTGCGTTTTGATGACTGCTACTAGAGAAGAAAGAAAAAAGTTATTGATCCAGCAGCAGGAATTTCAGGTGTTTGTGATAAATTAATACAACATTTTCAAAATAATTTTACACCTGTACAATACATGTATATCGATGAAATGATTGCAGGCTTCAGGGATCGTTGCAAATTCGGTGTGTACATGCCGAAAATGCCTAACATACACGGGATTAAAATACTGATTATGGCATATGCCTGGAATAGCTGTTGTTTCAATACATATGTTTCTTCGGGAAAAGGATCTGATCGAAAAAGATTAGATGAAAGTGCACAGAACTTAAGCCAATACAATCGGTCCTGAAACTAGCACGCCAATTTATGGGTTTAATCGTAATATAACTGGAGATAGTTTTTTTTTCAGTGGAAGTTGTGAGAGAACCAAAAAAGAAAAGCACTGATATGGTGTTGGTACTCTTAGGAAGAACAAAGGGGAAATTTCGCCAGTTTTTCGTCCAGAAGATTCTGCAATTTATAGCTATACAAACGACATGACTTTATTGTCTTACGCTCGTCAGAAGAACACGGCAGTGATAATGTGTATTGTCACTCATGATAATATACATAGGATATAATGGATATCACCCATGCATTTCTGTTCAGCAGTTGATCCAGATACAAATTAGCCAGAGATAGTTTCGTTCTATAACCTGTGCCAAATTGACCCTCCCGGAGAAAGCTACTTTAGGTGACTGGGCTGTACTAAAGGAAGGCTGACATGTACGGAATAGAAGTGAAACGACTATGGTAGTGGTTCTCAAGCAGACTACAACAAGAAGAAAGAGCGCACTTATTTTGAGTCACGCAGTACGTCAGACGATTGTGGTCGTCAACTGCGCCAGCGCCGGATCAGTTCCAGCTTTCTTCAATGTGCTGTCTACAAAGCTGATCAGTCTTTCTTCGACGGTGAGCTAGGTTACGAGGAAAACAAAAGGACAACGTTTAGATCGAAGGCATTCTGGACGGTATTTCTAAATTCATTTTTGGCTTAACGTATTCAAAATTCTCTTTAGTAATTCTTCACCGGGAAAAGATTGATCGTCTGAACTATAGACTTATTGCTGTTAGTTTAAAAAAATATCGGTAAATGTGAGAGCAGGAAGCAATTCTGTAATTATTTTAATTTAATTTAAAGCATTGAAGCCGTAAAGAATGTAATGAATGGTGAACGAATAAGGGTTTTGTAAATTGTAATTATCTATGTTATTGAAGTGTGAGTTTAATAAATGAAAGAAATTCGGCTAGTTAATTAATTTATGGAATATATTTTCAAGTAGCAATCTGCCATTATTCCTAATTTAATCCACTTCCTCTTGGGTAAAAAGAGCACGTTTCAAACCTGAAAAAAGGAGGGGTGGATTCTTTAAATCAGAAGTGCGCAAACTGCAACACAAGTCAATGGCTATCTTTCATGCCATGTTAGATTTGGCTGCACTGAATTCATTAATACTCTTTCAAAGCAACGAGGATTATATGTATATTGAAAGAACAACCTTAATGAAAGATTTAGCAAGGAGAATTGTGGTGCCACATCTTCAGTGGCGTGTTCGTCGTACCAGAATACCATTATCACTAAGAACCCTAATTGGTGATATCTTGGGGGAACACTGTTCACCGGAACCTCAGAATCGCAGAACTGGGGAACGGCTACCCGTTGAAAACTCTAAAAGAAAGAGGTGTTACTTTTGCCCATCGAAAGCAAATAGGAAAACGTCACAAAAATGTAAGAAATGTAACCTGTTTGTAGTAAGTGTCTCCAAATCATTTGCAAAAATTATGTAGAATAGAAAAACAGTTGCCTATTGTTGTTACCATTTCATATGTAAATTATAATATTTTGAAGAAAATGGTATTATATTATTATTATTATTACTATTATCCTATCTACTTTTAAATGTGAAGGGGCATATGTGAGAAAGTTTAAGTATAAATGTTATCCATTTGAAATAGTTTAAAAATGTATGTTTTTTGTCTTTAACAAATTATATATATTCTAATAAAATGTAACAAACTTTTTAAGTAAACTACCTTCAATATATTCCATAGAACTGGCCTAACAAAAAAAAATAATGACGACTCCCGTTAAAAGTTAATTAGCATCTATTTATTTCCACAGCACAATAGAATTAGATAATTTTGTTCATTCTATCGCGAACTATTTCCGCTTGAAAGAGCATATTTTAACCCCTTCGTGCAGCAAGTATGATTGCTGAATAAAAAACGTAAAATTTAGGAATCTGATATTTTTTAATAATAATATACTGAGTTGCAAATTTTTAAAGATAATTACTAGTTTTATATTTTTTATACCTTATATTGTGTTATATTTACCAAGCCATTGGTTTTTTATTGAGTGGTAACAGAAAATTATCTGAAGGTTTCATATAGACACTAAGAGGAAATAAAGTGCAAAAGTCAGATTTGAAGGTTTTTAACTATTATTATTATTATTATTATTATTATTATTATCTGATACTTCCATTCTTGTTTTTGTTCACTGGTTGACAAACTAAGAGAACAGTAGATAATGGTTTTATTACATGCAAATCAATAAAAACCCTAGAATATAACTAAGCAGCTGGGAAGCAAAACGTTACAACACAATAACAGGTAAGGAACATGGTGCTATTATTAAATATTCAGCCTATTGACAAAGAGGAAGATCGATTAAAGTACCTATTTTAGAAAAGTTAATGTAAATTAATTGTACCGTTGGTGATGCAAAGAGTTTTCTATACCAATACTTTCACATAAAAGTAACGACTACTGACCATCGCTACACCTTCTGTGTTAGCTGATATGCTTCGGTGATGTCCACAAACAACGGGAATTTCACAGACAGGTCATATCCCTATGGTATGTGTTGTGCTTAAATGGAATACGGTTCATGTCGTCTGTAATTTATACGTTGCATTAATGTTAGTAGCTGAATTAAACTATTCAATAAATTCTGACCAAAATGTTTCACACTGAGTATTTAGCTCATATACAATAGATCACTTGCTAAAATCGAAACCTTAGCTACTTGTGTTGATACATTTCTGCATTCTCTACCACTTTGTGTATGTATGTGTGTGTGTGTGTGTGTATGTGTGTTAAAGAGACAGAGAATAGTAGGTATACCTCAAAATTGAAATAACAAACATCATATTTCAGTGAATTATCATTTAAGAATGCAAATCCTGGATCTTCTTTAATAAAATTTCCCAGTAATTTGATTTAGTCTCACGAGTACTTGTTTTCATCATCTCACCAAAAATACGACTTTAAGAGTGAGATTAAAATACAAAAAGAAAACTACTAGAGTTTACGAGTTGTACCTGGAAGGTAATTTACGATGGGAGTAAGTTCCATTTTTGATTAGTACCTTTATTTGATAATGGTCATCGTGGTACTGAGTTACCTATTTCATCTTTATTAACAAAAACACACCTAGATTTATTAGCTGTTAGTCGAAACAGAATCTGGCAATCACCTGGGATTATGCTACCTTAATAACAAATGAATGTTTTAATTTCTAACAGCAATGGCAAATGCACGCGTTCTGGCCCCTTAATCGAAACGAAGCAGAAATGATGTTTATTGTTGGGATATATAAACATAGGACGAAATGAACATCACTGATTAGTTTTTAACGGCCTTGCGACAGACATCGGTATAGTACAGATTGGCTTTATATTCAATTGTTGATTGGCAAAGGGACTTCTCATCTAATGTTTGCAAAAATCCAACTTAAACAATACTTTACATGCAAAGAATTTGTAGATTTTTTGTTTTCTAAAAAGAGTTCCAATACTGTAGATTACAATATCATACTGTGAGATACTGCAATGACGAATACAACGTACATGTTGAATTTTCTGCCAATAGCCTGGAACCCTTTTTATTCCTGAGCTTTATATAGATGGAAATCCATAAGAAATAGACAAACTTTCAAAAGAGAAATCTTACAAACTCGTTAAAATATACAGTATATGTTAAATAATATTTTCTTAGCATTAACTGTTTCCAAAATATTTTTGTTAATATATACATTAGGGTTTCCAAATGAAATTGTGATAGAATTGCGTAAAACGCGTTTGAAAATACGTGGTACTCAATAAAAAAACAAACATTTCAGTAATTACATAAATAACTGTCATGCGTTTTCGCATTGTACATGCAACCACGTCCATGTTTCCTAGATTAAGAGCATTTATAGACAAAAAGTTATGATTGTAACGGTAGAATCAGACTTAAACTCAATGCCAAATTCGGGATTTCAACCATGGATCTTCACTTGCCGTGCCGCTGCTCTAATCAACTGAGCTATCATGCAACACATGGGTGAAGACCCAATTAATTCTCCGGGTATAGCTCTATAAATGTTCGTCTAATCTACATGGTTACCAATTACGTTTCATCGTGTTCATTAGATTCGATTAACAGCCATCGAGGCACACAATTGCCAAAATGTAAATATTCTAGGAATAAAAATACACAAAATTAGTTGGTTAGAATGATTATAGAATAACATTTTAAAAACATTTTTAAAACCATTCATATTCAAAAATAGAAGCATATAAATATTTCTGTAATTAAGTTTTGCATATTAATTTTTCATACCCTAAACATGGCTAAGAATCTATGTGTCTATGCGGAACTCTGACTGGCGTATGGACGTTTAATCGCAATTAAACATAAATGTTATATAACGTTAAACACAAATCCTCTAAATAAAAACAATTAAAAATCTTTTATCCGATTTGGTTTTGTAATCAAATTATTGATTCCTTTCTAAAATATGCGGATTTAAAAGGTTTTTAAAATTTAAAGCCTCGTAAAATGTTGAAAATAAGTTTAGTCTAAAAAATAAATAAAATATCACAGTGGGATTTAATATCCATGAAGCACTACGAATATGACCGAGGTATATTTATCTATAGTACACTTTCAGCATTATTCTTGTGATGTTTGCAGGAAGAACTACTCGGATTCTGTAAGCTTCTTTATGTTAAGCCACCAAAACACCTTCTTTAATCTAACCTAGCAACGCAGATTAAATGAGATATGTGTAATCTGATCTCGAGTTGACAAAATATATATCAGGATCATGTAATTAATATTTACTTCACAAATGAAATATAAATACCCTTTTAAATCGCGAAATGCTGTAAATTCTCTTAGAAGTTGAGAATGTCTACTTTTGCTTCGTAATAACCTGGAAAGTGTAATTCCGGGCACCCTAAAAACGCTGAAGGTATGCCTTGTATTTTAAACATACGGTTGTAATGCTACCTAAATATCATTTTAATGAACACGATTAAATCTACTACGTGCAAAAGCAGAAAGTAACGCAAAGCCCCATTAATTAGGAATACAATGATGGTTTTATGTTTTTCCTAACTAGAATGTTAATTAAATTTATTACACTTTAAAACTTGAAGGCACTATTGAAAGAGCCACTAATTAGGTTTTGGCACTTCTATTTTCATGTACATTCGTGCCTCATTATTGGGAGTTAAACAATTCAGTTCACAACCATGCACTTTAGTGCAGCACTTATACTTGATTTTGTTGGGTATATCTACATATCTTCATGACTATGGCATGAATGGCATAAGTAAAATATAAAACACAAGTATTTAACAACATATTTAAATATTTTAAGCATGGAAGGCAAAGGGTATTAAGGAATATCTCCCACCAGACAAAACTATTTATCTTAAATGTTTCATATTTTTAACAGACTCTAAAAATTCTTACTTAAAATATTAAAATTGTGACTAAGTGTATATGAGTATCCTAAGTGTTCTGCAAATAGTTGTTTAAGCTCCCTTTCCACATTGATTTTTATGTAGCCAGAAAACTTAATTTAGAACAAAGCTTACTAGAGTAAAGTACCTTATGTGTTACGCCCATCATTTATTTTTATATAACTTCTACAAACTAATACTACGAAAGTTTATTCTTCTGTATACTTCATATTAATCGAGACAAAAAATAGTTTCATTACACATTTCTTTACAGGTACACGGGGGACAGAGGAAGTCGAATTGATAGCGATGTGTTTAAAAGCTATTTACTATTTACTGGCCTTCAAATTCCAAACCTTTCGATGACATGGCGAAAAACAATTAAATAGCGACAATGCTTATTAGAGATAAATTGTTTGCTTTAAAGAGATCCACATTTTTTGTGCATTACGTTTTAGTCTAGCTCGTATGGTTTACACGTTTTACAAAATCATACGAAATTCGTTCGGAATGAAGAGGAATACGCAGGCTAAGCACAGAAAACTGAAGATCTGCATCCTGTCATGTAAGCATGTTAAATATATGGCATTCTAATCCAAATCGTTAAAACTCATTTCTGATAAAATAACAAGTCCGAAAACATTTCCAAGTAAACGGTGATTTCAGCTGAGAGAATTTTATTGAAAATCCTCGTGTCATATATCTGAAGAATACTCAGTTTAAATTCTAAGAGTCCAATTCATAGTTCGTCGCTTATGTGAAAAGGAGATGCTCAAGCAATAAGTATTTCCTTCTGATAAGGAAACGATTATTACCATTTGGTATGCATAGACGGCACTTATACGCTCAGTGCTAAACGCTTACTTATTTCCGAAGCACATGTGGCAACATGATTCAGCGGCTGCGCAAAGGAATTTGTAAACGAATATGCAGGTGACCACATAGCCAGCCGCCATTTTCATTTTCGTTTTGTTCACAACAGCTGTTGAGCACGTCCTAGAAGTTTGCGAGTTTTAAATGATAATTTATTAATTAGTTAACTTTAATTGAAAATCAAGTATATCGTAAATTTAGTTAAGGGTTTGTAGTAATAGGTGTGCAGTTACATTAGTTAGGTCGAAAACGTGACAAAAGGAAAAAATTTCAGTGAGCAGGAAAGAAACCAACTAAAACAGTTGGTGCTGAGATGCAAAGACATAGTAGACTGCAGGCAATCGGACGCTGTGTGATGTACTGGCCTTTAGTAGTAATCACTCGTGGGCTGTTTTAAAACTAAGAACCTGACTTTCTAGCGTAAAGTGTTAGTAGCTAGAAGTATTTACAATCTGCGCACTGTGAGTATGCATGCATGGAAACAATTACTACTCCATCTAGCAGTAATCAGAAAAGAAAGGTTTCCAATAACTTATAACGTATGACTTTAACACCGGTTTTACAAACGAAATCGGTAAACCTCTGTTCAATATTTTGATGACCCAATGTATATTTGCGAATTAATGGTAAAGACGGTGACTTGTTAAGTGATCCATTGCAGTCGTAGTGATTGTGCAAAATAGGCAATTTGATCGAGAAAACACTGCAAAGATGTACTTTATGTATTGCAGAAATATTTCCGCATTTTATTTTTAGGATGTTATTAAATGATTCTGAATAAATGCAGCGAAATCTAGTTTTATAAGGACCTAAGGGCTTTGGACAACATAAATGGGAAAATGTTTGAACAGAAAGCATATGGATAGTGTCATAGCACTGAGATTCTAGACATTCAATTTTCAAGTAAACCTGTTTCACTTTGCGACTTCATAACCTCTGTTTGTTAAGGTTACGCTGTTTAGCAGAGGCATCAGATTATTACAACGGCGGCTTTCGTAAACTGATATCACTTCTTAAATTCCGAGCCCTATACGTTTCAAGAGAATTTTGTAAATCACGCAAATACGTTTATTAATGCGCAGTACAATTTCGTTTTGAAATTTCATATACTCTACGAAATCGCTATTATTGTTAATCTCCGTTGTAGGCAGTTGATGCAAGATGGCTTCGACTCTCCTTGTTGCATATAAACGGAGGTCGGAGCTTCCTTATATGAATAAGCATTTCCTTATTCGCCTGAAAGAGTAGGGTCTGTGTATTGAACATCGCTGCTTAAGGACTTCCTTGAAATAAGCGACGACTATGTGTTTGGTATTTATCGGAAATTTAGTTTTTTATTTATGCTGTTCCCAGATACACACCAATAAACAGGCAGACACACAGGGTAGCATAGATAGGACTAGAAGCGGAGAGAGACGTAGGACCTGGACCTGCCCTGGCGGGTGCTCCCGGGAGGGAGGGATGCGGTTACAGGAGACAGAGGGCGGCCGACCAGAAGGCACGTCAAGCAGAGGGCAGGATCCCTATCATTTACAGATTTGAACTCTTCGGGTGGTGTCCAGTGCAGCCGGTTTTCCTTCCCCCCTGTGGGCTTACCGATCCTCTGGAGGGCCTGTGAACCGGAGACCGCTCGCAGTCCGTGTGAAGAATGTTTACTCAGAGCATCGTTTTCACCTACCATGCACACGCCGAGACCTTCGCCGAAACTTGCACCTTCAAAGAAACAAGTAGGTGAAAGGTGAAATGAAATGAAAATAGGGATGAAATGGAGGGACAGGAAATTCGGGAGTTGTAGTGATTTTTCCCGGCATTCGCAGTGGGACACGGAAAAACTCCCGAAAATACCCATGGGTCATGAAGGTTGCCCGCGGGAATGGAACTCATGAGCTTTCGAATGCGGGGCACAGACGTTACCGCCTGAATCATCCCGCTCGGTGACGGACTTACAGATGGACGTTCCTGAATTTCTTTTGGTGGGGTGCACGGAACTTCAGAACATGCATTTCCGGTGAAATCTTGACATCGAAATTTTGCGTGGAATACAACGCTTTCTTTACTTACCATAAGTAAGTAGTACAGAAAATAAAAATGCTCATCAAAATATACAGTTTATATCTGCTAATTAATCACTTCTGAAGATGTAGTGGTAGCGCTGCTGCTGCGGTGCAAGTGGAGTAGAGTTTGATTCATGGTATATTTCCCCTACTACTTTAACGGGGTTCACTCAAACTCGTAAGGTCCTCCGAGACCAATTTATAGAGTTACTCCGCTCTCATATCGCACCAAAGTGGATATGGGCAGCAACATCCTGACCAAATTGCTGCACTCTGTGCATGACATGCTTGATGTAAGCCTTGGCGTAAGACTGTCTTACCATGAGTTGTTGTTATAATTGTTTCTGAAATATTCGCTGTTTTATGCTGACATTTTCTGCAAGGTTTTGTCTCCTTTTGCAAATAACTCTGCTAACTGCTGTGAATTTTAGCATGACTCTGAATATAGTGTGGGTGAAGCAAGTAACGCTGAGGGTTGCCACTGTCTGGTAGTGTGACTTTCTCATTTACAAGATAGTGTCGCCATATTCTCCAAAATTGATAGTGTAGTAAAATAAATAGAGAATAAAAATTAAAAAGTAGGCAACAAAGTGTTTGAAATTATGCACTCGTTCGTTTTCCGTTAATTTATGAACCAACCAGCAACTTCAATTGTAATAGTTTGACTATTCTCTCTTCCTACTTAGTATAATGATTTATTTTACAGGTGAACATTCCATTGTGTTGAATATCTAGATGAGGATGTCCATCTTCATTATTTGCAATGATTAAAGTTATAGAAAAATATGCCATTATTAAATTGTTCAAGGATTCACTGTGAAAAATCAATGGAAAAGGAAAGTGATTCGATATTTAATTTTTGGAGGGTCAAACACAGAACTTTCTTATCCTAGAGGAGGGGTGATAAAAGTAAGGTAGTTGTCGTATTCAAATTCGTAAATGCTGTAGTGTAGGCTAATGCCATATCGCTGGCTCAGTACTACAAGGTTGTATGTAGTAGTACGTAGCTTTTGAGAAACAAGAGTTTGAAATTTCAGATTATGAGTGAGCAGTGTGTTGGTATTATCCGGCCATTATTTTGTTTATTTCCTAAACAAATATAAAAATATACATTATACATACTATTAACTTCATAATATTATTATTTTTGAAGAAGTTATTTAATGTTACATTTCTTCATAGAACCTTGTAACACAAACCATAATGTATAATTGAAACAACAAAGTTGTATGTAAGCATTCTGCATTAATACTCTGAGATAATACCATAGGATTATAGAGTAGATAAAACAAAGAATTTGTTCATGTTATATATATATATATATATATATATATATATATATATATATATTGCATAGAAAATATTATAACGCTCTTTGGTTTAATTATTATCAAGTAACAGTCTATAAAATAACTAAATTTACTAAATAAATTTGCTGAAAAATAATCAGCTCGGTTTAAGTCGCCATTAGGGTATGTCATCCCAATATAATTTGAGATCTCCTTGTGGTTTACCGGGTAAAATGCGACTCAGCTGAAGAATTTAGTGTTGTAACGGCATGTTGACATGGTAGCTCAGTGGTTAGAGCAACCGGATGGAGACCGGGAGATCCGTGGTTCAAATCCCGGCTATGGCATTGAGTTTTTCGGTCGCCTGATTCATAGTTATGTTTTGGATGCTTGCTAGCTTGTTTCTGACACTTAATAAACCTTTATATAATTTTAAGGAATGTACATTTACCATATACATACAAATTTGTCAATTCATACACACAAACACTTTGTTACTATAGGGTTCTAAGTATACATAGAACTTTGAAACTCTCAGAGAAGAACAGAATCCACATACAACTAATTTAAAACAGCTGTTATGTTTATACCAACAAGTGCTGTCACCTTCTGATAATATTGTGAAGTACAGCTCAAATCATATAACCTTTTAGCACTAAAACTTTAATTTCTGAATTTTCCTGAAATAGAACCTTGTAACATTGAGCCAGCGATATGCAAAATAAAATCTTGCATTAGCCTATACTACAGCACTACTTGCTAGGTAGGAACGTTAAGAACAATGCCACATTTTAGGCATTTAATAACAAACCGAACGACTTAGAAGCTTGGTGATGCGCGCTTCTACCGCTTAGTTTAGTAGACATTTTAGTATAGCGAATTTCAAAAATATTAAGAGAGATGTTTTTCGTGAGCAGAGCAATTATTTCCGTGTTGTTCGACTTTATACATTTGACCACACAATGCTTCTTTTACTGATAATAATTTAAGCCACTGCACGTTATAAATGAAGATTTCAAAGTATTGTCATTGATTCTTATTACATAAACAACATGTATGCAACTCGCTGAATGCGAAATTAATTCCCTTTCTTTATACGTGACGCACTAAGCGAATCAGCCTCGTTTCCGCAGAGAAGACCTTACTTAATATAGTTCTGTAACTTGTGTGTTTATTAAAGTAACATATTTTTTCGTTAACTGTGTTTTAACACAGTTTCAGTCTGAGGTAGAGCTACTAGTTACATTAAAAATCAGGTATTTTATTACAGGAATAATTTCGGTCCTTTTTATCTACATACTTGTATATTGTTTCAGTGCTGTACTGAATCTTATAGTCTTGTAATACGATTAATATTTAGAGTTCTGAGAAAATCCGACGCAATCCCTCTCCCTGTCTATTTAAATTATAAAACTTTGGACAAGTTTAAGGCAGATGACTGACACGTGTGGCCGAAGTCGTTTAGACACGGACTCATAAACCGGAGATCCGCGGTTCAAATCCGACTAAGACCGTCCTCCCTGACTGAGCTTTTCTTTCAGTCCTTATAACTGGTAAATAACGGTGAGCTAAATTAAACTTAGACAAGGAATGTTCCCTTCCCATTTATCATTTCATTGCTAATGTCAACAGTTTCTAGCGTCTATGGCACCGCATGTAGCAAGAACGGACGTTAAACACAACGATAAATTCAGCTGTTCCTACAGGCCTATATATTGATGTCTTTGGTTTGGAATATTAGTTCCGCAATCCAAACTGACTAGATAATGCAGTGATTGTTTATAGAGCCACCCCATAGAAAAACGTGAAGAGGAAAATCCAAAACTAAACAGTGTAGTGCTTAATTATTTTACAATTTGATTACAAAAAAGTGATAATTTATAGGATAAAATGCCACGTTTATTATGCATTCTCAACGCACCCTTTTACCGGTTTCCAAAGTAGGTACTCTTAAAGTTCCGTGAAAGTAAGTTTGGTGTATGCTCTGTATTAATATTCGCTACGGTAACTTGAGTGATAAGTAACCTCAGGATACGGCAACTATCTGCACAGAGTTACTGCTCTATTTTTATTAAATTAAATATCATTTATCATCCAAACCCATATATTTGCCAAGTAATAAGTGCGTATTAATGTTTAATTCTTGTACAATTTGAAATGCGTGACATTAAGTGTTAAACTGAAAAACGAAATATCAGTTAATCAAAAGACAGAACGTTAGTATTATTATTGCCATGAATATGAACACAATATGTCCAAACAAACACACATTGCAGTTTCTCACTATCATTTTTGGTGAGCGCGAACATGGAATCAAGCTGCTACTTGTCATTGACAGTCACCAAGAAACGTGAACTGATGTTAACTCGGTGTCTACCACCTGATAGTTTATATTAATTAATATAAGTTGCTTCATATTTTATTATTACGTATCTGATCAGTCGACGAATCTTTGATTTTACCTCGAACGGCAAATAGATGCTCAGGAGAAAATAATAACACCAGTGTCCACAGAAATTATTAATTATTAATTATTATGATAAGCAACATTTTATTTCGCAGCTTTTAGGAGTAATAAACGCGGTTGACGTTATAATGATAATGTCATCATCTCCTCAGAACAATTATTCTGCTGGTTTTATCATGCCGACTTTATACTTTTCTATCCCAAACGTGAACACTTCGCCGAGTTTCCTTTTTTCCTTGATGGAAGTGATGTGGATGAGTTCGATTAACCAGTCTTTTGTAAATAGCACTAAAGAATCAGAATTCCCTCACCAGGTGTTCAAGGGAGATTTGTTAAAAACATGTTTTCCTTTGGCTTGTTACGTCTCTTGCAAAATAATGCTCCCCGGTCTTAATTCCTGTAGCAACATATTTTAATACAGATTTAAGTTGAAGTAACTATGGAAATACATGTTTGAAATAGTGTAAATAAAATTTCATAATTTAGTCATTGAGTATGCAAAACAAAATTTTACATATAACTCACAGAGAATAAGGTTTTTGCTTAATTTGCCACATCAGAACTGGAATTGATGTTTCGTTACGCACTTCTTTTCTTTCTTTTTTCCAATTAGAAGAATTGTTAATATATAAGGCTTACGTAGTGGGAAAAAGGATTCAAATGTTGCCTTTGGAAAGTACGGAGTCGTCTATTATTATTATTTAATCAAGGATGTTGCATGTTTGTTTAATTACAGAACCACCACTAGAGAATACCTCAGTCTTTGGTAGGTCGCAAGAACGTGACTTCTTAACGACTGCTGGCATTTGAGGATTCAGAAGACGTCTTAAGCCTCATCCTTTTCTGCTCCCTTCACGCACAAAGCCGGGTAAAACTCTCGACGGCCCCAAGTCCAATCCATCACCGCGTATTATCTCGTCAACAGTGATGAAGAAACACGAGTCGCGCCTGTGCTCTGCAGAGTAATGATTCGGACCGAGGGAGATGATGAATTTTATTCAGGGCCTTGCTAATGTTCACCGTGGAGGAGATGCTACCTGAATAAATGTTATAAGAATATGATGTTAACTTTGTGACTTTCCATCACCACCGAGTTCATTATCATATATTTAAATAAAATTTTTATTTGTATTCTAAGATATACACCAACACTAGCAAATTCGATCGATGTATGAAAGTATATCATCAGGAGGCAGCACGCCGGGATTGGGTCAGATCCAACACAAAACAAACTGTAAAAAATATCAAGTTATCATGTATACCTCTTCATAACATCCCACTTGAGAAACATGATTGTTAAAGCTCAGACATTAATAATACTAAAGGAGCCTCGAGCTTAAAAGGCAGTTGTTGCTTTGTCTTAATTTTAAGTAATCGGCTTAAATGAGCTAACGTTTATGGGGATAAAATGAATGTGCAATTCTGTTTAGTTTTCTCACGGATCTCCTTCCAGCAAGTAAATGAAAGGCAATAAATGTTACAGTAATAAAAGCAAATAAAATAATAATAATTATCCTGGATGAATGTAGGATCACTAGATTGTATTGGCCACTCAATTGGTGTTATTATAATTTACACTTTCGGTAATTTTCTTTAAGTATGATTTTGGAATTCAATACAGTATATTTAACAGGACGTTTCCTAACATAAAATAGGTTACTACAATTCCTTCTTTTAATTTCAATTAATTAATAGACAAACCAGTAACACAATGAATTATACAAAAGGCTATAATTTCATTTGTGATTCATATACTTTATTTACACTGCATTCAATTCCACGTTAGGGACTAGTAGGTACAAAATATATCATATATATCAAGGCATATGAGAAAATAAAAAGGTAACACATAAACCTTAACATTTTCTGCTGTAGAATTGTGACCAGAATAAAACAAAACATCACTACCGGCCTCAGGACTTGGGAAAGCTGCAGATTCTGTGAAGTCGCCAAAATACTTTTGAAGGCAAAAACATGTGAGAGCACTGGGTGCAAGTCGAAAGGTTAATCTTTTCGTTCCACATGTTTGGATTGGACTGAAAGAAACCTAGAGTACGACGAAGCTCAGATTCATTATTTCACTGCATAGACAGGGGATATTGAAATCTGCAATAACCAACTACAATGGTTTACAGTTGCAATGAGAGAAAAGTTCTTAGTTAAGCTAAAGTATTGGTCACAGTGTGTGTGATGTGTGGCGTACCGCTGTTCTTTATTTAGTGGCACGTTAAATATTTTAATGGAGTCGTGGGTAACTATAATTTGCAGCACTGAAATAAGTAAAATAAATTGTTCAAACCATATCAAGATTGAAAGAAAACAGCCCAAAATACATAAACTTAAAAAGTGGATAAACACGGACAAAGTATTTAATTTTAGGATCCTTATTTTGACCGAAATAATGTGCTGTGGTGAAGTTTATTGGCACGGGTACGTTGGAAAATGATTCTAAAAGCAGCAATTTTTGGAAAGCTGTTCAAAATACTGCACTTCATTTTACATCTATTTCAGGTACCTAAAATTTAAATATGCTGTCATTTTTACGACTTTCATAATAATTCGCATATTACAGTTGTTTAAAAATAGTTTTGAACTTGCTTATTAGTGTTAACTCAAATTCCTTTTCAACCCGATTAAAAAATAAGCATGTAGCAGGAATACGCGAGACGTTTGAATCTTTTTGAAATAATGGTCAAATATATATTATGATTCGCATTTTCAGTCTGAATTTTATATATGGATGATCCAAAATTTCATAGCAATAAAGTATCAGCTAACTGTACAATACTGTAGAGTATCAGCATGTAGATGCACACAATATATTTAATTTTTTTCTTTCATTTATATGTGACATGAATACAAACAAACCCATACTACTTCATACAAATATCTTTTAATCAAGAGAAATAGCGCAAAATATTTGTTCAATTAAATATAGGAAGTTTCATTTAAAATTACACACCTTTATGCGACTACAAATTTCGGTAGTAACATGTGTTATATTGAAACACTACAAATCACAGGTTTTGGTGAACAATAGAATGCACATAAATATAAACTGTTTTTATAAATACCTACATATGTTAGTAATCGGAGGGTTCCTAAAGGTAACACCATTTTAATAGGCCGTCCATATAAATTAGTAATTTTCTGCCGATTTCAACTAAATTGAAACTTATACACAAATTTCTTCCAAATGTGCTACATAAAACCCATAGTTAATAGCATAATTAAAAGATTCCCCCGTCGAAACATCTGTGCCTGCGAAATGATCAGATTCTTTACCATATTTGGATAAAATCGTGGAAATGCATCTTTGGAGAAAGAGGAAGAAACTAAAAATACGTCAGGAAGTCGAGTGTTTTCTACTTTGGAGATTCTTCAATACAGTTAACGCATGCGCACTGTTTCTTCGACATTAATTAATAACTGAAATAGTAGTTAAACAAAAATAAAATTAATTGCTAATACCTGTTGAACATGATGGTTCAGTAGCAAGGTTACCAATATAAGCATTAGTGGCCATCGCCTTAGCTCATACTCAGCTGCTGCATAAACTAAATCGCAAGCAAGTATTGACAAATAAAAAGGAAATAAAGAACCAGAAATATTTAAATGGCAAAATTAAACTAAGATGTATGATTATATTACAAGTCTGCAATAATAAATATATCAAAAGTTAGAGAATTTAATATAGTTCATGCAAATAGGTGCACAAAATACGCAAAACAGGTAGGCAGGTTAGGTTACCAGCACTGAATGCAGGAAATTGGGCTTGAAAATGAATCAAGAAGCACTGTAGCCTTAAAAACTCTTTTTACTGGTATGCATGGGTTGCCGTTTATAGTTTGTCGGCTGAGATATAATTAACATTGTAGACACTTGGGATTGTTCTTGTATACTATTGGCCACTGAAGTAGCAACACTTATTAAAGTAGTTACAGTGCAGCATATGCGATGTCCGCTGTAGTACAACTGTTTTGGCTTGCTGTATACTATATCATAAACAATCATTTGTAGCTTGTTAGCTGAAATACACAATATCATTAGAGAACATAAAAAAAGGTTGCACTCACATTACTTTTTCTACTCCCTTTTATTACAATTTATTATTTTATCTGCTTTTTGTTAATACAGATAAGCCTTCATTACTAATTTACTTCGTATTTTGTTGTGGATATAAGAAGATTATATTCTCTTTGTATGAACACGATAAAGAAAGAAATAAAATCTGATGTGTTATGACTTTCTTTGCTCTCATCGTGTATTAGTGGGTATAAAACTTATTCTTACGAAGTTCATTTCCTATCTAATTCATTTTAATAAGATAACTTTGCAGACATAGCTACAATGCACATTTCGTTTTAGACACAAAGAGAATAGCGATAGTGAAATGTTTAAGAACTGGACGCTAAGTACCATTCTTAAAATCCCATGATCTTTGCATGCAATCCGAGAAACAAGAGATTATCGAAAGGACTTGAAAAGAGTCACGAAGTATTGAACATTTCGAACCATTAATAACGCATATCTCAGAAATGGCGGATGCCACATAAAACTTATTTGAAATACTTCTGTGCTTTAAGCAGATCTGCACTTCTTGTGTCGTACGTTTTCGTCTATCACTTAACATTTACCAGTTGCACAAGATTATACATTCTTTCCGAATGAAGGGGACTTCGAGGGCTATTCCCAGAAAATTCTAGATATACATTTTAATTGTCATGTAAATGTCTTTAATATATGGTATCTTAATCAAAATCGTTAGACCCATTTTTAGAAAATAAAAAAGTTGGAAACAATGTTCTACTCATATGTAAAGAATAGTTTGGGGTAAGGGGATTTTCCTGAAAATCTGCGTGTCGCATCTTTGGAAGGTACTGAACTTAGGTTTTGTGTTGATCTGACTTTTTGCTCGTGCAATGGCAGTGTACACAAATGCAGAGATGGCAGATGTCCATTTTGATGTATGGGTTAGCAGACGACAATGACGCTTGCGCTTAACGTTTGTACCGGGAGAGATTTCCAGCATGAAGGTGCCCCGACAGGAAAACGTTTGAAGCCATTGATCGTCGTCTTAGGGAACAAGGGGCATTTCAGCCTGATACTCGCGACCGGGAGAGACCTAGAAGGACGAGGATAGCGCAACGGGAGGTGGCACTTCTTCAGGCAGTTGACGACGATCCTAGTACAAGACAAGCAGCTGCAACAATGAATGTTGACCTGACCACATGACTGTCTAGCGAGTGTTACACAAGGTTCGGCTGTTTTCCATACCATTTACAACATGTGCAGGCACTATCAGCAGCTGATTTTCCTACACGGGTACGCTTCCTAATTTTAGTGCAACGGTGCCGTTCACAGATGAGGCGTCGTTTCAACGAGATCAGATTGTAAATTATCACAATCGGCATGTATGGGCTGCGTCAATCCTCGCGCAACTGTTGAAGCAAGTCATCAACAAAGATTTTCTGTCATGTTTGGGCCGGCATTGTTGGTGACTGTTTGGTAGGGCCTCACGTTCTTCCACCCAGGCTCAACGGGCAAAAGTACCATAACTTCGTAGAGAATTTTCTACCTGATTTGTTAGCAGATGTACCTTCAGCTGTACGATAAAACATGTACTTTATGCATGATGGAGCACCTCCACATTTTAGTGTTAATCTCCGTCGGCTTCTAAATAACAGATTCGGTGACAGATGGATAGGTAGAGGTGGACCAATTGCCTGGCCTCCACGCTTCCCGGACCTAAACCCACTGGACATTTTTGTGGGGGCATTTGAAAGTTCTTGTATATCGAACTCCAGTACTAGATGTTCAGAGCTTCCGTGATCGTATTATGGAAGGCTGCGACACCATACGCAATACTCCAGGGATACATCAGCGTATACGGGATTCACTACGACGGGGTTGATGCATGTATCAATGCTCACGGAGGGCATATTAACATCTCCTGTGAGAAAGTGTTGCAAGTGGTATGCTGGTACGTACGTTCTATTCTTGTGTGTTTCCCATGATTAATGAATTGGAGAAAATGAGTTGTAACATGGCAACAAAGCGCTTCCTGAACATGTTCATATAACATAACTTCTTCATCTTAGTGAGAGGAATGGGTCCTGCATTTGTGCCGAACATTTGTGTTACATCCTGTATGTTTAAAAGTGAACAATTGGTGAAGAATGCAGGTATTCTTTATTGTTTATTGTTAATATTGATACCGAATTGGCCCGAAAATAAGCTGTAGCTGTGGTTCAAATTTCAACGGCTAAATACCAGATTGTGGCTTATATTTACTACCTTGGATTTTACGTATCTTTGCTATTAAAATCTGTGCTTACTTGCAACAATACAGCTAGCCTCTGGAACTGAAACTGCGCCATTTTGTTACGCAACAATGCAAACTTTACCGACATTTGGCGTTAATTAATTATATAACTAATATGCCGTTTTGTTAGTTTCTTATGAATGAGCTGGTTGGCGGCTGCCCATACTTTTACAGTTCTGTATTCTAAAAGGCTTTTTTAAGTTCCCAAGGGATTTATAAGAACAGGCGCAATGTATTACAGCAAAGCTTATTTATAACTGGGAAGTCACAAAAAAGAAAAAGGTAATCGCCATAATAATAGGCCTAGAAACCTCCCGACTGTGTGAAATTTCTTATTCGCATCCGGGCAGAAGATATCGCTACACAATTAGGGACAATCCAAACCTGGGATACATCCTGATAATTTTACTATAGCTGGCATGCATCAACATTATCTGAACTTTTATTAGATCTATGTACCCTACAAAACATTCTGGTATATTTTTAACACCTTCAACATAAACTTTGGGGTTCTTAGGTCAGATACGTGTGCACTATAGACTCACTTTATAGCGGGAAATAATCGTTGGGTGCCATTTGTAGCGGGAAATCGTCGTTGGGCGACATTTGTAGCGGGAAATCCTCGATCCTTGGGTTGATGTGTTCTTCGGCAGTGTTCTTCCTCGGCTATTGGTGCTCGTCGTTTGTTGTGTATTCCATTCTTAACTATATCTAATTATTAATTCTCAGGTTATAGTGGGCGAGGCAAGTTTAAGAAATATACTGCAATTTTCCCTTAATAAATGAAGTTTATTCACTATTGAAATAATTATGGGCGGCTAGCTTTTCCCATTATTATAATCCTACCACTTTAAATTAGTCAGGAGCCTAGCTATCTGCACACGCACTCCCACCCTTTGCACCCACGTGCATCTGTATCACCTCGTGTCGACGTAAATTCTTGAAGATCAGTTAGCGAGAGAGAGTGGGCTATGAGGCCTTGCCTGCCCTTATATACGGGAGCCTAGTGACGCTCACCTCTGCGTTTAAAAATGTAACGACGTTCCCTATTGGTCCTCAGACCGCGTTACCTTAATATGTATGAGAATGTGTGGCTTCAGATCCGCGCGCTTAAGTGCCATCTTGTAGCGTTGTGGAGCCAGTTCCATATCTCCGCCTCTTTCTTTTCCCTATCTGTCTCTTTCTATTTTTCCGTACCGTTAGCGGTTCCCTGCCTGTTGGCTTGGTGAAAGGTACGCTCTACTTAGGATTATGCTTTTCCTGGAATTTTGCTAGCTCGCACGTTTCTTACAATCAGCTCTGTACAAATGTTAGATGTTGAATAGTTTAACATGTTAGTGAATTAAATTATTACTGTACAATTCTTATATGTATGGTTCCCCTTTCATAAGTACAATTCCGTATAGTATATCCCCTTTCAACTTCAACATAAGATCAATGCAGCTCCAGATGAGGTAGTAAAAAAGAAACCACTATACAGTGGAGAAAACTCTACACTTAAAGAAAGCTGGTATTTTTTATTTTTTTAGAGAAGGGAAGGTTTATTATGAACGATACGGCAGATGATCTAACCTACTTAAGCTTTGATTTCATGCAAAACCTCCTTCTGTGATAGATTCAGACTGGTCTTGTTTATTATTCAGTTATGGTACAGTTGTGGTACAACATTCTGTTCACGACTTTTCAGATCATTGTATGACATTTTATCTATACCTAGAGCATGAGGGTAAAAAGAGATGAAATGAAGTGACAACAATGATCTTAGCTCTAATAAGCAACCTTTCTGAGGATAAACGGCACGATGAACTTGTTCTGATCTCAGATGGATGGTCAGGACAGAATGAATACAAGACAATGGTTAATTTTCTGTAGTGTCAGGTTCATATTCTGAAACTTTTAAAAAACGAATTACATACCTCTTCCCCATTAGAGGACGCACTTACCTACCTAATGATCCGGACTTTGGCCTAATTGTTAAAGGTAACAGGAAACCACTACAGCAGAAATACCTGAAAAGTGGGACAAAATAGTGCAAAAAGCAAGAAAGCACATTTTAACAATTAACCTCAAGATAGCGACTCACGTAGATTTCTTCAATGTGAAGAGTGGTATAAAAGCTTTGTTCCTATCCCCTCTTAAACTGCAAACTGTTAGGATGATAATGATCAACAACTTAACCTGCGGCAATCATATTTATGGGCCATGGGAAAGACACATGAGAAACAAAAGCTACCCCTGAACACGTTAGCACTCCTAATCTTCCAAAACTCTACGAGTCATCACTTGTATTGCAGACTGCTAACAAATGGCACTAGTTGGACCGTATAGACTGCCTTGAGGACCCTGAACATCGCCACTGGTGTGAAACTTTATTGGAGGAACTGGAATCGCACATGGAAGATCAAACTACAGTGGAAATTGGTATATTGACAACGATAACAACTCTGATGGCTGTGAAGGTAAATGATTATATTGTCGTAGCCTCTCTTTAAATACTACTCAAAAACCAGACGGGGGGCACTTGCTTGCAAGAGGTATGGGTAAATTAAACAAGATCTGCACATGGCGAGGCTACGACGGGGAACGCAGCTAAGTTAAATACAAAAATACTCATTATTCCAAAACACCACCTGGCTTACGGGAGAGGAATGACACTATACTACCATAAATGAAACCTTCCAAGAGTAGATGGCTAAAGGTTTAATATATAAAGAGTGATTACAGTAGTTACATTCTCAGCCCAATGTCTGTCGACGAGGCCATCGTGCCTGAGCACGAAGAAAGCAGTTCTACGTCTTTCCTATTCGGGGCTTGCTTACTGACTCTCTCTCAAACCCACGCCAACACACAAGCGTCACTGACGCTACCCCTTCCCCTAAGACTTAGTGCCCCCTGACTTACCCCTACTCCCAGATCAACTGCTGTCTCAAATCTCGGTGCCCAGAGAGTCGTGTATCCTATTATCTGTGCATACGCCACATCATATAACGTTAAGAATTATTTGTAAGTTATCAGGTTTTACACAATAAATAATCATATGATATTTAATATTATAGTTCACATTTTCATTTAACTAGATTTCGGCAAACACCAGACAAGTCCAAACGTTTTTTTTTTTTTACATTTTCTCAACTATCCTCTTAAATAATATGTTTCTTTCAAGTGCATTGTAAAGCTGCTAGTTAGACAATAATAGTCTACAAGCAATTTGTATTTCCTTGAGGCCAAATGAACCTATACGAGTTTTTTTTAAGGTTTCTGAAGATTTTACGTTTTGGACTTGTGTGGTTCTTGAAATGAACCCTTCGTTTCTTTTTGCTATAGATTTTCCCCATGATAACTTCCAGTATATACTTTCTCATTTGAATCAAATTTAAGAAAAATTTAGAGCAATTAATAGTCTACTGATGTGGGATTTGGTTTTATGGGGAGTTTGGAAGAGAAAAGAAGCTATGTTCTAGGCTGGCCTTGGTGAGGAAAGCAGTTCATCAGGAAGATATCTCGGAAATGAAGTCTCTATTCTCAGGATGTGTGGATCGGAGGAAAATAAACAATCTTAATGTACTCTTTGACTGTCAATTTCCACATGAAGAATAATTGTTTGTTGTTCCCTAATGCAAGATTTCGTGTTCATCAAATGCCGTTCTCAAATAAAATAATCAATACTGCATCTAATTTATTCATTTTAACTAGGAATGGAACCTCGATAATCTCGATACACGGTGGTATGGAAGTATGCCTAATACTTCGAGATAGAACTTCGATATTTTTAAGTTTTTAAGTTTGGCATTCTGAAATTTCTTACGTTTAACTTTAAGTGGATGAGGAATGAAAGGAGTCGAGACTTCATGATATTTACCTAGCGTGTCCACAAAGAGTCGCCGGACTATAGTTTTAGATAGACTTTAATTGCGTTTCCTTTGGATGAATTAATGCCAGATTCCATAGACTCTAGTTTCTAGATGAACACATGCAAAACAATGCAGGAAGAAGTAGAAGTACTGGTGTAACATGCAGGTTAACTGAGTTGTGAATAACGCTGATGCACTAAATGACGTTTTTGCAATAGTCTGGCTTGGTAACTCAGTCTCACCTATATCATTTACCTACTCCGGTACCAAAATCCATGAATTCAGCAGAAACATATCAGAACTTAAGACATGAGATAATACAGCGCATGGATATATTTGTGCTTTCTTACATCTGTTAGTTTGTGTTTACGCAAGTGAAACTCGGGTCAACGGAGCAGTTTACAGCTATACCCTACGACTAATATACTTAATAAAAAGTGAAGCAAATAAACTATTATTATTATTATTATTAGCCTGAACTAACAATAGGAGATATTATCGAGATAAAAAAATTGCTGTCAATTGAAGAATATCAAACAGGAATAATTTCGGAATTAGCATGCAATACAAAATTGATTAGATGTGTTTATACACAGAAAACTGATAATAAGAACATAAAGCTGTGAACAAGCTGTATCGAGTATCGAGAAGTACTGGATCCCATCTTAATGCTATCGTATTTCGGTATTGTAACCATTTTCCATTTAGTCTAAGCCATATTCTCACGGCTGAATTACGGACTTACGCGCCTAGATAAGATACAAAATGACGATATGAACAACGTCGGCTTCCACGCTAGATAAATTTCCTATTTCACGTCCAGTTTTTAGTTCCTCGAGTCTTTTTCCTAGTCATGTGATTTTTATTCCTTTTATTGACTCATGTGACCTATTGTACCTCATTTTAATTGGTTTTACATTTTAGAAATGCAGCGGTTCTTAGAGGGTATACATCCAACATGGCGAAGTTAATCTTCACCGGTACAATCAACACATCCAGCATGGAGGTGATAGAAATCAACGCTATAAATAACATCCAACATGGCGATGGTTAACCATCCAACGTGGCTGTATCCTGAAGTAGGTTAACAGGCAGGTGACCACTCCCTTCGTGGCTGGCCGAGGTGGCAGTACTCTACGATTATCACAGGAAGTAATATCGATAAGCAGTTCACTACACGACGACACTACAATGGGAGGAAGTCCACCTCAGAGCTGACGAGAGCCCAAACGGGCAATTCACTTTCAGAATCGGGAAACTTGGAACCATTGTATACAAGGAGTAAACTACAGCAAGCGTTACGGTGTAGTAGGCTGCTTAAGTGTGTGGATGTAAAAAATAACAGAGCCAAATCAATACGGTACAGAAAGAGTCAAATTGTGTAGTTGAGTGAGTTAACTTGGCATTTAGTACCAGGGTAAAAATTCCATTTAACGTTTTAGGTCAACACTTAGTTAAATGTGAATGGTTGAAATTGTGGTGTTATAGGCAGCATGTAAAGAGTTGCTTAATCATTTAATTCCTTATTACAAAATGTTTACCGTGATATTGAGCAACTCGCTATATTGTTTAAATGAACAAATAAACTTGTGCTTAAACACGTTTCTTACCCTTTCTATCCATTACCTTTATGTTTACTTAATATACTGTTACAAGGTGGGTAAGGTGCCACTAACGGATGAAAAACTAAGAAATAAAATAAATCAATCTGTGACACGTAACAAAAAGTACGGAATTGTTCATCTGTAAATAACATTTTATTTTCGCTTGATTACATTTTCAATCTGCTCGACTGATTTTGGGTGTCTTGGTTTTTTCCTGTATTGTCTAAGCTTCCGTACCTGCATATTTTCCTTCGTACTCAATCCTCCGCTACCTCAAAGTTCTTTTTATCTTCACACTTTACCTTTCTCGGTCTGAATGTTGCTTTTAACTCAACAAATTTGTTTACTTTATACATATACATAATATTTTAATACAGATAGAACATAATACTTTTCTGTTTTAATAATTTCCCATTTTTATTGCGATTCCTTATGGCGAATATTTCTTTATTTTGTTTATTGTTTAGTTAACGCTTTATTTTCTTTTTTCTTTATTTAGTGGTTTTCTAGCGCTTTTCATATCCAATCGGGAGAATATTACTACATAATTATTTATAGAAAATTCAAGATATGTATTTTGTCCTTGAGGGCTGTATACAAAAATTCCATTTTATTATGCTTAGTTCTTTGGATAAAATATAGTATAACAGAAATTGATATAGGTAATGGATTGTCCCGCGTGGGAGAGTTTTCTTTTAAATTTTCATCTTATATCCTTAAAACGTCGTTTATATTATCGACAAAACAAGTACCACCCATCTAGTTCTGGGTGGTCGTCCTATAGACATTCGGCCACGAGGGTATGGACTACAGGATTCTTTATTCGATCCGTTTTGTTGACATGGTTCTGCCAGCTTTTCCTGTGAAGGAGTAGTTTCGGTATGCAATTGATGTACAATTTGCATTATTCGTATGATCCCATCTGGTATAATCCACAATTCTTCTCATTACTGCTATGATTCTTATGGATCTGATGATTCAAGCTTCACAGTCGTAATATGGAGCAGGAGTCCGAGTTTTTCATATTCCGAATCTGGTCTCTTGTGTATCAATTTATTACATCTTAAGTGTTTAAAAGCTTAATCGTCAGCTAGGAAACATTTAAAGCTGCTAAAGTAATTGGGTATTGAGCAGTCGGATAAGAGAAATGTTTCTACAATTTTTTTTGAAAGCCTAGTGCCAGTACTTTTACGTTGATATTTTCATTTCGTACTTTATAGTAATGTCATATAAGTTATGCAATGACCTATGCGTATTGTATTCAGAATTAAAAGAACCTCACCTGATTGAATATAAAATTGTATACAATATATACGATTGATAAGATGTCTCTAAAATGTAATTGACTTAAATGCAAGTTTAAAGGCACGCGGACAGACTTAGGAAAACGAACGCGTGCAACAGACAATTTTTAGAAAAAGTTATTTTATTGTAGTCTTAGCGATTGTTAAAAGTGAATTTTCGGTATAGTCACGATAAAGAATGTTAGATCGAACGCAATCCTTTCTTTGATTAAAACAGGTGGAAGAAAAAGTTTGAGTAACAAGGGGGAAAAGAAAGACATGTATTTGGCTCGGTACTGCATATATCCCTAAGCACGCACATTTCCCCCACTAGAACTGTAACGATTCTCGATACAGAATTGAGTTTGTAAAGCTAGACTAATGTTTGAGGACTCCCCTTCTCGTCATGCTCATTAGTTGCTATCGTTTTTACAAATTCACCTAAGCCAGCGGAATCATTTACCGCGAATGTGTATCTTTGTAAGCAGCTTAAAGTACATTTATCCTAGATTAGCTGGTGAATTTCAGCCCCACTATTAAAGCAGAGGAGAGCGCAGGTACCCAATATTGGCTGTTGCAGCTGAGCGGGTCGGTATAACCCAAAGCTCATTCGTTGGATAACCGTTCTACCTTTAAGTACAGTTTACGTCATGCGTGACACGCTCTTTCACCCGATCCTTCTTCATTTGCCGTTATCAGGGGGGAAACAAAAATTACCCTTAATATTGCGTCATGTAGGTTTCTTTATCCAAAATACAGGTAGTGTACTACAATAAAATCTCGATAACTCGACATTCCGTATAACTCGACGATTTTTTTTTTTTGATTTTTTATCGTTAAACTTGACTATAACAATTTCTATAATCCACTATACAGTATAAACAGTATATTTTTTATTTATGGAGGCTTTGTTCCTTAGCGTCCCATTCTATATTGGGCGTGAAAGGCCAGTAATTTTGCTCAGACGCCTCTATCAGGCTTGAGGTTCTTTTACGCGCCGTAAATCTACGACACGGTACCACCAGATTTACTTCCTTTTCGAAGGAAGCAATACTAAGGATTTTATGCCCGAAAAAATTCACCCCCTCCAACGGTTTTGAATCCGCGACCTCGGGAACTAGAGTCTAGCACGGTAACATAAACAGTATAGGTAAATTTTCATTACGCCCGAAAAAATCCATCGCCCTTCGCCAGTTTTGAACCCGCGAACTCGGGAACTAGAGGCTAGCATGGTAACATAAACAGTATAGGTAAATTTTAATTAGTGTATGTATTACTATTCATATTCATGCATATGGATGTCCATGTGTTTTCCTGATCTGTTCAGGTATTTGTTATGGCATGGTGTTTTCAGATTTTGAAATTTATGTATGACACCAATTTGGTGAGAGATTTTGTTATTTTTGTGGAAATACAACCTACCGCATTCTCCCTCAATAATAAAAGGGCTGACCACTATATTAGAGTTAAAGCATAAGCAGTCGGCAGACCATTAGCTTGCCGCTAATAATGTGTGTAGCACAAACACTTGTTTGGAAGGTTTATTGCTTTACCCAGTAAGCTAAACAGTTATTCCTGGTTACAGTACAGATTTCAGGTTCGGTTAGTTTGTGTTTGTGCCAGTGAAAATGGCCTACTTGATGAAGCTGCACGGCGACGAAATGTGTGTGTCTAGCATCACAAGATTCTTTTTTCTTTTCAAAACAACTAGCAATTTTTTCTCTATTGCATGCAAATAGTTGTTTTTAAATTTACTTTTACAGTAATAATTTTAGGATAGTTATACTTTTCCGTTTTCTATATTCTGCTAGAAATGCATTTATATAATTTGCAGTACATATTATGTTATGAGTTGTGAATAACAGAACCCTTATTCCGGAAAACTAAACATTTCCGTAACCAGTCCACATTAGGTTGAGTTATCGCGATTCTACTCTACCTCATTCAGAATTTTGTTTTAAGATATTACAGAACAAATAAAGCAGTTATATTTAATTATTTTGCAAATCATCTGTGGATAATTTAAAATAACACCGGGATGGTAAGCTGATAGTTTTTCAAAACAAAACCCTGTTTGGAAAAAGCAAGTTCTCCAAAAGCAATTTCAAAAAGATAAAGCTATGGACAGCACCGTAAGTAGATCGCAAAGGCCATTCTTGCTTTAGCCGTGTCTGGTGGGAGGGAGGGACGAGAGGAAAGAAGGTGACCGGAAACGGATGACGACGGGGCAAGCATGGACGGGGTCCCTAATGTTTACAGATCGAAGGCATCCGACGCCGCTTAGGCTCATCCACAAGTCACCGAAACCCCGGCCGTCCCCCGGGACGAGTTCACTTGGAGGCGAAACCTAACTAAGCAGTCCCACAACGAAGCCAGGAAAGAAACTTCTTCACCCCACAGCCGCAACCCCGAAAACCGTCGCCTGATCCTACAACCCTGAAACAGATGTACAGGAAATGAGGGGCAGGAAGTTTGTGATAGATGAACCACCCCAGCATTCGCCTGCCGACTCGGGGAAACCACCTAAATAGCCACGGTTTAGTATGAGCGGTCGCTCTGGATCGAACCCGACACGTTACCGCGGTGCCAGCTCGTCGTTGAAGCAACTTCAAAGTTTGATAATGCTTCGGATACCTTGATGAATATACGTTATACATTTTTTCAAGAAACCTCTACCAAACTTAAAATAGCAACACAAAAGGAGCTCGAAATTCCGCAACTGAAATGCTGCGCACACTCTCACGTTTCAATCTGTGCTTCAACGATGTAGGTTTTGAAGTAAGCATGAATTTAATGCACGATGTAAAATTCTTATTGTTTGCCATAGGTATCTTGATAGAATTTGGAACATACACCCATCACCATATCCGAAGCATTAGCAACTTTTGATGACCCATGTCTCTGGACATGGACCTTTATTTTAAACATCAGTTTGCCGTCCAGCATGACATACTACCGCATGTTAAAAACCTAACAGGCTAGTAAAAACAGGTCCGAGTGCTGTCTGTAAACACCAAAAGAGTGTACGAGAGGTGGGAGTGGTTTGTTATCTGCGACCTCCCTGCCTATAGTCCAGTGACAGTTAAACCTTATTTCCTTCCGCACTGGCGTTAATGATTATAACTTCCTAGGCCTCTTCATCACTTCCGACTAACATTTGAACGCTCTTTTTCCCCATTAAGCGTACTACTTATTACTTAGTGTGAAATCAATTCTAGGCAAAAATGTACAGTGAACAACGTAACCTTGAAAATACTGCATCTCAGAAACAGCAAGATACACGTTACACTCATAAACTCACTAGAAAAGCATACCTCATATATAGAAACGAAATTAATATCCAATTTGTGAAAGAAAATTGCTCTACAAACTAAAAACCACGCAAAACATTAAAGAAAGGCGTAAAATTACATTAAAACTCTCTTCCATACCAGCAGCTCACTTTATTTTAGATGCCTTAAGGCATGCAGGGAAAAGTGGCGATGTAAATATGGGAAAATAACAACAATGCTAACCGTAAGGCAGCTGCCTGCATGTAATGGTCGTAATGATGAGGAAACTCAATGTTAGAAGTGGACATAATGCTGTGGGTTTTTCTTGTTACCGTGCAATTCTACGACAAAATGCCTGGTTTGGGGATTATAATCTCAGAACCGCCGCTTTAAGGCGATGGCTTGTGGGCACAGCGGGTAACACTGCAGATCTCCAACAGCAGCGAAAGCTGGGCTCCATTCATAATCCAACGAAGAGCTGATTGATTTCTAAATTATTTTCCCCAGCAAACAGCAATAGAAATTTTAAAGCGCTATCCGCAAAGGTGCAGAAGGCCGCAGAAGGGCCTAACGTACAGCCGTTGAGGAGCAACGTGATACCCATCTATCCATTCCAAATTAAAAACAGTCATCTTTAACCCATACCGAAACAAACACCCTGCGGTTAAACCCAATTCAGAGTGGGCACACTGCAAAAGAACTCAGGCTGAAACTCAAGTCGGAGTCGCAGTTATTGGTATGAAATGTATACATTTTGAGAGATAACCTTTTAAAATTGTTAAGGAAAACACGATGTATTAAGGAGGATACATTTTCGTAATTGAATTTCCCCAGATGTGACTATCATTTTATTTTTTCGCTTATAAGCAAAAACAATTAAAACTGCATTAGGACTAAGCTTTTGCGTGTGCATATGGGTTTACCATATAAGGGAAATACTTAAATCTTACAGAGGTGGAAAATCGTGAAAGTCGGGTTATGTACGGTATGCAGTTGTGTCTTTTGGCCGCAACTCCATTCGAATTGTGAAATATGTCTGTTTTGCAAGATAGTGTGATAGTTTGTAGAGAATAGGGAGCATTGAAGCTACCTACTCCTGTTGAATAGATTATCGTTAAACCACGGCTGTACTCTGGGCACAGTGTTTAGGGACTCTTTAGTTTTAGCGTTTTTATCAATAGCTTCAATCTCAATGAACAGAATAGACACAATCTTCTCCTTGTGTTTATTTAAAGTAACGAGTGTTCACTTGTTCTACTGAAATCAAGATTTAGATATAATCCACCACTAAACCTTATCAAAGCAATATTTCTTTTATATAACTCTATGATCGAATATGTATATTCCATTTTAAGGATTAGGTCCCAATGCCTGTTTCAACTCAAGAGAAGTCACTCGTCCGTCCCCGAAGAGTTATACTAACATTCCTGCATGCTTTTGTTTATGAGAGAAAACAGGATCTTAGAAAATCTGTCATCCGACATTCTTTGTATATGTCACATCTAGTTATTCATTGACGCTGTATTTAACTGCTAGTTATTTATCTCTCTTGTGGTCTACCGTAACCATGTCCGTAGACCTAATCCTTCTCTTTTCTAAACTATTCAACGTCTTATTCTGACAACTATAATTCAGTGATGGCATAATCATTACCTTATAGCACTTAACTTGAGTTTCCTTTAAATCTTTAATTTTATATCCTCTTTATTGTAATGGTACACACATACACATATATACATAGTTGTGTATATATATATATATGACAATATTTTGAATTTTGTTGGTTTTTTCCTGATGCCAACATTCATTTCTGCTACTGTTGTTATATCTGAGCAAACAAACAGATTACGAAACTAAAATTTGTATAAAAGCACCTGTATTAAAACTTTATTTAACGCTTTAGCATTATTTTTACTAGTAGAGTAATTCTACGAGGCAGCAACTGATATTTACCTCATATCACTGCCAAATGATACACTGTGAACATTGAAAAAGTGATGAAATGCAGTATAGTTTGAAAGCTCAGTTTTATATTATCGTGCTCTAAACTATCGCAGATGTTGCAGCAAACGGTGTTGATTTAGTGCAGAAAATGGTATAAAGCAGCTTGTCGCCCTATGTGCGCTTGTGTATTTTAGCTATCTTTTGCAGAGCAGGTATCTAAAATCAGCCGACGGCAGTTTTTATGTTATTCCAACTCTAATGACTTGGGAATTTCTCTTGTTCGTAAAAGCCCGTCCGGTTCGCGATATTATCGTCGTATATGATGCTGTTTGTTCTGCGGTATCGAATAAAGTGTGGGATGCACGGAATAAACTTGCAGATTTCAAATTGTTGAAATTTTTTCTATGTAAAACTTCCATATCCCTGTTTATATTCAGTTGTGTCCTGTTTTTTTTTTTTTTAGTTTTATACTTCGGGTTTGTGTGTATTTCTCTATGTATAGCTATTCTTAATTATACAATAAAACAAACTGTTAAACTTAGAAAGGAAAATTTTGTGGAGAATTTTTGGCCCAATAAAAAGGGTGATAAAGCTGGAGAGTTAAAATACTCGTAGGTATAGAAATAAATGAATTAATTACAAACAAAAACATTTAATTTTGTGAGAGCAAGTAAACTAGATTGGTTTGGGCATATACGAAAACTGTCCCATAAGAAACGCAATTCTTGTTTTAATAATAAAATACTTAATTTATTTGAAAGGCGCTAATATTACTAAGTGAATATGAAACACAAATACGGTAATTAAACATCAAAAAATTTCCTCCACGGCAAAAGTTTCAACATTAGAGTAAATTTCCAGTTGAATTTCACCCATGACACGTCTGATTTCTGCTCTGAGTTGAGGGATGGTTTGCGGATTGTCCACATAACCACAAGGTTTTACATACTCTACGAAAAATAGTCACATGTGTCAAATAACAAGATTGTGATCGTCATTGCGAGAGATGAGACGGACAGGAAGTCCTCTTAGCAATCTTGTTGTTTCGACGGAAATATGGCTGTTCTCCCCATCCTGTTGGAATCACATGTCTTCAGTTCCTGCAATTGCGACCATAAAAACGTTGTTATCGTGTCACTATCACCGCTTTTCCAGTCTCGTGCTAAATGGTCAATCAATTCGCTCCAAATAGTGTCTCGTTCTGGATACAGCGACTTCTCGCGTACCATGCAAGGATTCTCTGTGCCCCACATCCTGCAATTTTGTTTATTGAAATGACCAAGTGTGTCTAATCATTGAAGATTATTTTCTTATGAAAATCACCATACAAATCTTGTTTTCTCAATATTCAATCGGTAAGTGTTCACGCTTTGAAGATGGTCCGTCGGCTTCAACTCTTGTGTTAGTTGGAACTTAAAAGGATGCATATGTACAACTTTTGTTAAAATGTTTGTGTGTTATTGTTGTAGTTATAGGCTTCCTGTATAGTTTAAAAATATTCTATTCTCATGCTTAGTTACTTAGATTAAAAAACTTCAGGATTAATTTTGTTTAGTTTATGGAGTGGATTTTAATTCGTGATGACATTTTCATACAGTTCAAAGGTACATATAAATATGAGGAACTGCATTTTATGAATTATGTCCAGTCTAGGTGGCCAGCTTTATACAAAAGGCTTCTACATCATGCTGCCCTTGTACGAGGTGCATTCAAGTTTTAAGGCCTAATTTGCTTTTCTCAGGGCTGAGAGCAGGTAGAAACATGCGGCTTGACTTAAAATACCTTTACACTCTTCATAAATGTGTGACAGAGACGGTATCACCGTAAGGCGCACAGGACCGTAGTGGCTGCAATTAGAATGATAATGATTTTTGTACTTAAAATGAGAACGTTTTCATTATAAAAACAGCGAAAAATGATTCGTTTTCTCCACTTGCGTGCTGTAACACCCATTGAAATTCATCCCTAGTTGAGTAAGACATGTGGTGATGGTGTCATGAATGTGAAACATGTGCGTTTGTGAGTGCGATAGTACAACGAAGGCCGAACGCCGTGTGAAAACGAACCGACGCATCCTGGGCCTAGCACCAGCCGGTCAAACAGCATGATTACCGAGCAGAAAAATATGCTTTCGACGATCGCCGATTAAGTGAGGGAGAAACTTCAAGTATGAACCAGCGCTGGAAAAAATGACGATTGCACTCCAAAGAAAGATGCAGTGACCCAATTACAGTTTTTATTTTAAGTAATATACTATGCAAGACACTCAATTTAATATACCCAGCAATAAAGCTAAGGTAATGTCATTGAATGAAAATTATCTATAAGAAGTAAAACAGTCCTACCAGCATTACAGAGCAGGTATATAGTTTTAATAATCTATGTGTGAAATATCCTTAATTATGATAATGATAAAGATATAAAAATGGGTAGCTAAATTCCAAAAGGTATATGTGAAACAATAAAAAACCATTAAACATAAAAGTCGAACAATACAGTACATTAACATTTTATAAATAGATGGACGTTGGCATTCTATTATATGGATCAGAAGCATAGATACTAGGGGAAAGAAAGGATGAAACCAAAATGAAGGTCAAGTGAGATGAAATTCTAACAATGAGTAAAAGAATTAATTAGAAGACGTCAAAGGGAAAGAACTTTGCAATATTTCAACAGGTCCCGGAGCTGTAAACAACATTTGATAAGATGACCAAAAACCGAATCCCTCGTAGCAGCTATTCATATAGAATCCAAAGGAAGGAAGAGTTATCTGCAAGCCCAAAAGGCAACCAGACTTTAAGCTATAATACGATTGATTTTAATGTTCTTTGAGCGAATACTATATGCATATTATTATGCGAAAAGGAGGTGCTGAAGGAATGTTGGGTTTTACTTTATTCTTTACTACACGCATAGTGCCCACGGGTCGATGTCTCTTCTACGCTATCGTATTCCACATGCGTTCATCTACCACCATCCCTTAACCCAATCTCTGGACCGGCGCCAAAACACGACAGAAATATGTTCCTTGTGGTCAGAGAGGGGAAAAAATGCTCTAGAAGGAAGCCATTGTGAAATTCTTACTGCCAGGTACATGTTCTGCTGCCGTACTCCGGAACAAGTCAACTTCTCAATCTGCTCCTAAATATATTTTACCTCGCTACAAATTATGAAAATGTAAGTGAAAATTTAACATAAGGAAACTAATACCATTTCGTTTTCTGTTCACCTAATCATCATCCGAAATTAAAGATTTTATAAAAGACAACCGGTTCTTTTCTACATTTTCCCCACACTTAATACTTCATTGCAATGAATAAGAAAAAGGCACATACATGGCTTTCTTTCCCATTACCAAATAACTAATATCACATTTCAAATAATTAATATTGGATAAATATCTACCATAAAATTATTTCATACCTGCCAAACGAATTTTGCTATATACAAAATAAGGGGAAAAAGCTTGAATGTTTATATCTCAGTCCATGTTTGTTAATAAGCGGTTTATGTGAAACCTTTTGGCTATGAGCTTGTGCGAAACAACATAATATCCCATTTTCGTACCTATAAATGTAACATCCTATAGTATACTTAAACTGAGGTATACTTAAACCTAATTTATAAATGCTCAATGTCAATAAAAGAAATTATTTGACATAAATGGTATATGTTAATGCACTTTACATTTTTCTTGCCTATTATTACTTCATTGCATCACCCAAAATTTCGAAAGCGAGATTTCACATATATTTTTGAGAGCCCTGAATACATAAATAGAAAACTTTTTATAAAAACGTCCGTATATGTGTGTGGACAGCATAACTCAAAAATGAAAAGTTGGTTTAATACTAAACTTCGTATTTAAGTTCAGCATTTTCCAAGGATCCAACACGAGGAGTTTGAAAAAAAAACCCACTCTAAAATTACCCTTCACATGAAATATTTTTATTCATTTTATTTTATCAAAATGGGTAATGAATGATTTTGATGAAAACATGATTTGCTTAGAACATTTGCATGAAACAAAATGTATAGGTATCTTGAATTTTCTTCTATTAGCCGTGAACTCACCTTTGTTTGGAAAGAGTTTTGCATAATTTTGTATAACAGTTAAACTATAACCGGCAGACAAAACCGAAATACACGATCTCTACAAATATACAATTTACTTTAAATTACTTTGTTGCAGCATTGTCAATTCTGATATATTTGTTACTTTTAGCTTGTATTTTCAATGCCCTTTTTAACTCAATTTAAGTCAATTTTTAAAATGGTGTCACTATTTAGTTGTTTCTCGCGATATCATTGAAAGAGTATGAAACTTTAAGGACATAATATAGCGAACGGATTTGAAAAATTTGTCTCTCGCTATTGTATTTGTATCTATAACGAATCTCTAATGGAGCTACTGAAGCAAACCTGTATTTAATTAATTTTAAGTAAGTAGAAGAATAACGGTTTGCAAGAATAGTTTAAGGAAGCACATAAAAATAAACGATAGTGGGTAAAGAAAATCATGTGCATGTAATATATAAATGTTTTAAGTGGTAAGTCGCTTCGTTTTTTGCTTTTTCTATCACATACATCGAACATAGTGAAGTATAGCATTCAATTAAAAAATTCGATACTAAGATTCCATTGGAAATACACCTATGCCCCCTGAATCAATCCAAAAAAATGCATTTTTAGAAAAAAAATAACTTGAAAACGAAAAGTTGATAAACCCCAAACTTGTTATTTAGGTTCAAACCTTCCGTTACCTTAAACCACCCTTTGTATGCAAGAATTTTCGAAATTTTTTATTTTATAAAAATGGCTCTAACGATTTTGATTAAAATGCCATATATTAATAATATTTACATACAAATAATACGCATATATCGCATTTTAAGGGAATAGCCTTTGATGTCCTCTTCATTCAGAAGGAATCTTGTATAACTAGCAAACGTTAAGCGATAGAGGAAAAGGTACTACACAAGAAATCTGGATAAACACACAATTTATTTCAAATAAATACTTTGTGGCATTGGCAATTTCCGAAATATCCCTTATTAATGGTTCGAATTGTTCAATACTTTGTAATTCAGTTGTTTCTAGCGATATCATGGAAAGAGTATGAAATTTTAAGGCCAGATAGCATCCAGTTCTGAAACATTTGACTATCGCTGTTTCCTTGTATCTGTAACGAAATGTGTAATGTAATTTAATGTAATTTCTGCAAGGGTTTATTTGGATTAAAATGAAGTAGATGGAAAACAAACTGATGTGATATATTCATATAACATTCTCGGTCCTCTATCGTTTATTAGCTGTATACAAACTAATCTTACTAAATATTATTTTTCGGCCTACTACATTTTAATCCAAATAAACCTTTGCTGAAATAGCTGCACTACACTTTTCGTTATAGGGACAAAGAGAACAGCGATAGTCCAATGTTTTAGAACGGGAGCTATATGCTAGCCTTAAAGTTGCATACTGTTTCCGTGCAATCGTGAGAAACAACTGAACGTTGACAGGACTTTAAGAGTATGGCCAAGTATTGAAAAATTCTAACCATTAATAAGGAAATGGCTTATGCCACAAAAAACGTTTTTTAAAAAATAACTGTATGTGCTAAAGAGATATATATTTTTGTGTAGTACATTTTTGTCTATCAAATTAAGTTACAATTGAGTTTTATTTATGGACGCTCCTTAACTGTTGTGGTCCTTAGCGTCCCATTCTATATTGGGCGTGAAAGACCGATAATTTTGCTCAGAGGCCTCTTAATCAGGCTTGAGGTTCTTTTACGTGCCGTAAATCTATGATACGGGACCTTCCCTTCCGAAGGAAGCCATGCTAAGGATTTTTACGCCCGAAAAAAATTATTGGCCCCCCCCGCCGGATTTGAACCCGCGACCTCGGTAACTGGAGGCTATTATGGTAACCACTTCACCATGGAAGACGACTTTTTTGTCTATCGTTTAACGTATACCAGTTATACAAGATTATACAAAATCCTTCCAAATGAAGAGGACTTCGCAGGCTATTCCCAGAACGTCCAAGATATACATTTTATTTGTCATGTAAACATTTTTAACATATAGTATTTTAATCAAAAGCCATTTTTAGAAAATAAAACAGTTCGAAAAATATTCCATGTAAAAGGGTTGTTTGGGGTTTGTGTCGTATCTTTGAAAGTTATTGAACCTAAATACCAGGTTTGGTGTTTATTCGAATTTTCGTTTTTAGTTATGCTTCCACAGACACACACACGCATACACACTGTCAGACATTTTTCTAAAATTTGTTTTTATTCAGGGGGTCTCAAAACATGTATTTTCAGTGCAATCTCGATATGGAATTTTTGAGTAGAATGCAGTACCTTCTCCACCTACTGGGTACTTGGTAGAAAAAGTAATAAACTTTAGTAAGAATGGCTTATATATTCACCAACAAGTAGTAGAGGTTAGAAAACACATGTGAATGTAACACATAAGATTTTTTTAATGAGCATGCAAGGAACGTGGGATTTGAAAGTCATTACATAGCAATCCACTGTTTAAAAATCTGACTATCATTTAGCCTGCTGTATCCAACATGTACTTACACGAAATGTGTACATGTACGTATGATGAAAGTTTATCTAGATTAAGAAGAAGTAACTTTGTAAGGATGATTGATTTGTGGTAGAGAGACTGAAGAAAATCATGTGAATGTAACACTACAGATTTGTGGGAATGAACAAAACTTCACTGTAAGTTCAAAATATGTATTTTGTCTTGTATAGTTATTGTATTTTAATCATAACATTTAGAATATGTTGGAAAATACAACATACCAACGTTTTTTTCATGTAAAGTGACTGGATAGAAATAAGTCCTAAAAAGCATTTGCCTAGCATCTTAAAAGTAGGCTAATATAAAGACAAAGTTTATGAAAGCAGGCAGCCCGAAAACGTATATCCTTAGTGAAATCCTATATCGAACAGTGGAACCAACACAGATTTTCTCTTAGGAAAGCGATACATCGAGTAAAATAGCATCATGGGTGGTATTTACAAACCTCCCCATGTGCCGGTGGTTGTTATTTTTGAGTTGTGCTATAATTGAATTCGGCTTTCAAAACTGTGCAGTTGAAAAGATTTCCAAGAGAATAAAATGGCATTTTGAGGCCTGTCATACGTCACATTGTTATAACGTATCGACATTCAATTAATTTTACCTTCCTCCTGAAAAATCTCTATTCATAGAAAGTGCAACAAAAAATGTTGAACCGCTTAAACCCTAGATATGCAAACACAAGTAGCTTAACGTCCCTATATGTACCTGCTCGGAATTAGACATATTAAGACGAAATAGTTGTTGAGCTGTCTCTCGCCTGAATCGTTGTGTTCTGGAGGCAGTTCGGTTACTGGATTAAAGAGACAAATCTTAGTGTTTTACAACAAAGTCGTTTAAGAGAAATGCGATAGGATATACCTCGCAGATTGCGACCCACGGGGTATATATTGCGGCTAGCAGGAGGAAGGGATGAGATGAAAGCACCACAGACTATAGGCCACAGAGACTGGCTCGAATACCCATCCCACTACTTGGGCTGCCCGGAGAGGGCGATTAACGAATCATTCAACCAAGCATCCCTCTAGTGTCAATGGGGAATACGCTTTCCTTTCAGCAAGCATCCACGCCATCTGTCCGGTACCACCTTACACCATGAAAGCTAGAAGCATACCTGAAATATGAGAAGGAAACGGAATGAAGGGAAAATTATGGAAAGAAAATCAGATAGAAAAGAAACCAGCCCAGGTCAACCGACCAGGGACAGCCACGAAGAACCCAAGGTCAGAGTGGACGGTCGAAGGGAATCCAACCGAATGCAAGCCTTTCAATTACCAAGAAGCCATCTCAGTCGGCATTAAATTAAATTACTCTAGCTCAAAAGTGAATTTGATTGCTTTTGATAAAAATGTTCGAGGTCATTTGAAGATTAACCCCATTCTTTAAAGTTGTCACCTACATTGTTCATTTCGTATTATTATTTCTCATAAAAATAAACGTTGTTAATTCAATGCATACTTTAACAAATATTTCGAAAGGATCAATAAAGAAAAGTTCGCATTGTTTCAAAAGTAGCTGCATTTTGTCATAAATAGGAAACATGTTGCCTAATTAAATTGTCTTAATTTAATACATGTTAAACGCTATGCCTTGTCTCTTCGGGTAAGAAGTATGAGAGAAAAATAATTTCAACATCACATCAACTGTTGCTTCAAAGAGGAGGACTTGAATTAGGGAAACGGTTTAAGTCCAGTTTTTGATCGGGATGATTTTTCGATTTATTTAAGGAGACAAGCTGTGCATTTTTAATAGAAATTACAGTATACCAATGCTTCTGTAATCCGAATTAACCAATGGAGTAGCCAGTTAATTTTAGAAGGTACGTAAAGCTTTAGTGGCTCTTGTGAATATCAGTACATTGTGCCCTTATTTAATTCAATTTGTAGATTTATTAACATTCCGAAAAGGGTAAACACTGTTTAAGAAATATATTGATCAACTTAAGTATTGCTCACATATGTGAAGGATCGTAAAGGATACTGAAGGCTTATCCCAGGTCAAAAAAGTATTTGTTTCGTTAATAGGACTATAAAAATGTGAATTTTTAGAAAGAAACACTTGAGAGACAGGGTAAATTCTAAGACTTTTAACAGTACTTTGTGACTGCTTAAAAATTCACTATGTCCTATAGTACATTAAAATTATTGAAGGAATGATCTGTTTCATATAACAAAAAGCGCCCATCCTAGGCTTTGACACCAGGATAAGACACGGGCAAAGGATGTCAAAGGAGCGCATTCCTGAAAGAGCCTTCAACTATAGGACGACGACCCAGGAAGCGATGGAAAATGTGAGAACGGGACAGACTTCCATGTAAGCCTTGGTTGGAATAAGGACCACAAGAAGAAAAAGGAAATGCTTGTAGGTCTAACACCTTATTCCCTACAGAGTTATGTTTTCGTTCTATAACTTTTACCTGTGGAAGGTAGAGGAGATATTGCAATCCACTAAGAGTTAGGAACAGAAGTTTTATTGTAAATACATGCTTTGAATTAAAATCTCGTGCGTGCCCTCTGAAGTCGGCTAAGTATTTAAGACTAGGATATAACGGAAAGATTTTTTACTAAATTTCCCTTTCTCTAATTACGTTTATTTGAAACATTGTTCATAATGTTTTGGCTTCTTAAAAATGGCTAGAAGGAGTTTTATGAGCACATCAAGTGTATGAGTTCTTGCCATGAAAAATAAACTGTGTTCTTTATACCTTGTAACTTATGCAAATGGCTTATGGAGTCTTCTTTATTTTCATAAAGTGTTATTGACTTAGAAGATGGAGAAACAGGCAGAAACTTACCAAAAAATGAGAGGATATTAATATAAACAAATTGTACTAAATATATTTTTATACTGCTACTGGTTTTCGACGTTCCCTGTTGAAGGTTTACATTCTCCCATACAGAAGTTTGCGATCTTGTGGAAAAATGTTTAGACTATATTTCTTTTAGCGAGCTCATTACTAAGACTTGGAATATAAGCAGCCGGATATTCTCTCCGCAAATTGTATGCAACTAAGTCCACATTTCTTAATTTCTAATAATCCATGAGTCGTATCTATAAATCTGGGCAATTATAAATGCATAATGGTGTGAAACTGTTTCTGGGAAAACATTTAATCGGACTTACGAAGCTTGTGTAGAAGAAGGCCCTTTTAATTTTAGAGTCAAAATGTAATCCCATGTAATATGTAGAGGCATCTTAGCATTACCATCAAGAGTAGCCTCTGTTATTGTCCGTACCTCTTTTTGAAACAGTCTTCCACTCCATTTTTGTCATCTTCCTCAGTAGACCTGTCCACCCCTATGGTCGATGAGAACGTCCGTCCTTAGATAACTTGCTGTACGCTATGCAAAAGGGAGATATAAAAGTTGCTTGAATATCCCAGTTGGTTATACACAGAGTACTCATTTTAGACTCTACTAGTATTTTAAAACTATATACTAGTTGAATCTAAATTTTTAATGGTTAGAGAAATTACATTTGAATGTCATTGGTACATACAAGTTTTAAAATGATATTGCATACCAATTAATACTGATAATTTCATAAACGTTTAAACGCCAGAAAGTTTTTATATTCCTAAACTCAATGAGATTCAAGCTGCTTAAAGAGGGTATGTTTTTCAAATCAATGTCATTTATAAACGCATTAAAACGATTATGTGTTATACTTTAATACATCAAAGTACAATAGATCTGACTTAAACTAAGAGGGCTGCCCTAGAAGTACACGATCTGATATATATATATATATATATATATATATATATATATGTATATATATATAGCGGTTGTTGTTTCAAACAAATGACTATGGTAGAAAGTACCACCTTTATAAAGCTAAAGTTTGAAGTTTGACAATGTTACGTTGTTTAGTAATTGTTTGTCAGCCATTAATAGTGAACTCTCTCAGCGAATTTGTAAACATGGATAAAACTGGGCATAGTTATGTGTTACAATACTTTCATTTGAAAGGTCTTAGTCCAGCTAATATTAAAGCTGAGCTAGATTCTACTCTGGGGGAGTCTGCTCCTTCGTTTACAACAGTAAAATATTGGGTGGCAGAGTTTAAGCGAGGCCGTACGAGCTCCAAGACGAACATTGCGGTGGTCGACCAAATGAGGTGACCACGCAGAAATTGTTAAGAAAGTCCATAAAACGGTATTGGATGACCATCAACTAAAAGTGTGCGAATTAGCAGTCATCGTAGGTATTTAAAAAATGCTGTACATTGCATACTAACTGAAAAATTAGACATGAGAAGGCTGTGCACAAGATGAGTGCCGCGTTCACTCACAATGGAACAAAAGCAGCGTCGTTAGGATGTTTCAGTCGAGTGTTTGGCGATGTTTCGCTGCAATAAAACCGAGTTTTTGCTGCAATAAAACCTTCTTAACCATAGATGAAACATAGGTCCATCCATCATTTCATGCCTGAAATGAAGAAACAGTCAAAACAGTGGATTGAAAGAGGAGAACCGGATACAAAGAAGGCGAAGACAGTTCCATCTGCAGGCGAGGTCATGGCGTCAGTTTTTTGGGATGCGCGTGGGATAATTTTCATTGATTATCTTCAAAAAGGAAAAGCAATCAATGGCGAGTATTATGCAAACTTGTTGCAGCGTTTGAATGATGAAATCAAGCAAAAACAGCCGTATTTAGCGAAAAAGAAAGTTCTGTTTCAGCATGTTCCATTATCACCATGGACAAAATCAATGAGTTAAATTCGAATTGCTTCCTCATGCACCCTAATTCGCCAGATTTAGCCCCCTCTGATTATTTTCTGTTTCCAAAGTTGAAAGGATGATAGATGGTGGTAAAAGGTTTGTCAACAATGAAGAGGTGGAGTTTGCAGTTGATGGCTATTTTGCAGAACTCGACGATTCTCACTATAAACAGTGTAAGCTATTGAACATCGCTGGGAAAAGTGTATCGAGCTCAAAGGAGACTATGTAGAAATAAAAATGTGTTTTCCCAAAATCTTTGTGTGTTTTTTTTTTTTTTGTTTTGTTTTGTTAGGTCGGGTACTTCTGGGACAGCCCTCGTATTATATTTACTGCATAATTCTATCATGCCATTCAGGGGAATCATCAGTAACAAAATAATCTGCCTCACTACAAAGTAGACCTACCCCTTCCGTTTAAACTGCCATTGGTTTTGTGATATCTTCTAGGCCAATTGTTGTGTTTGTTCATATTTGTGAACCTATGTTCCAAACGCAATATCTAAATAGCTCTCGGGATAAATTCGCAAAGCTGTTTCAGATTGTTGAAAGCTTTATGAAATATTCACTTTTGTTATGAAATAATGGCAAAGCATGTTATTCGAAAACCTATTCATAATATGCTGATTAGAAACTATGAGAAATATCCGCAAACGTCCTTAATTTTTTTTTCATTATGCCCAATACATCCACTGCGAATTCTATGATGTAATTTTTAAAACTGGCACTTCTTGTATATTAGAATAGTTCATGATCTGACAGTCTACCCTTAGGATTCCTATATGGATATATTTAGATACGGATAAATTCTCAAAACAAAAGAACATAGGCAATGTCCCTAATAAATATATTTTACCAAACAGCGTTATGTTCATTATTTTCATTAGGTTTCGTAATTATTTTTAATTTATTCAGCTGCTAATTTTGCCAATTTATACATATATATAATTAGAATATGAAATGATATTCATAAGCAACGTTGCAATATCAGGTGTGACGAAAGTCGCCGGTCATATAGCTGCTAGGATCCTCGTTTCTAGGTGTGTTCACTGTTGCGGAGTACCTATTTGCGTCACTTAGACCATCTGTCTGTATTTGGCATGAAAAACATCATGAAACACTGCTAGTATGGAGTTGAAATGCTATATATATAAGAATATTAATCAAATTAGTGTACACATTTCATATTTGGTCAAATCCGATTTTTAAAAAAAAATCCCATGTGTTACATTCAGAAGTCCTTTACTGCCCACTCTTCCACAAACTATTCTTAAAAAGTTTATTTTTCTGTTTACTGTATGTTAATAGAGATAAACATTTATAGAAATACTTTCAAATTGCGATTAACCTTTCCACAAACAGTTTCATTACACTCTTTCTTGTAGGTACAAGGGGATAACGGAGACGAAGCGACAGTCAAATGTTTGAAAGTGGATCTCTACATGCTGACCTTAAAATTCATATTCCTGCCATGTCATCGCGTGAAACATTTGAACGTTGACGACACTTAAAAAAGTTGACCAATTCAGACAAATAACAACGGATATCCCAAAAATGGCGAATACCACAAAAAATATGTTTGAAATAAATTATATGCTTTAAAGAGAAATAAGTCTGCATTTTATGGTTTGCCAGTCAAACAAAATTATACAAAATTTATTCAGAATGAAGAGAACTTCAGGTAATTTCCCACAAATTGAAGATAACACTTTACTTATCTTGCAAATATTATAAATATTTGTATTTTTAATCGAAATCAGGTAAGCTATTTTTGGGATAACAAAAAATAAGGAGAAATTATCTATATAGAGGGTAGTTTGAGTGGGGAGGTTTTCTAGAAAAGCATCGCGTCTCATCCTTATAAGATCCTGAATTAGGTATATACCAAAATTAGTATTCATTCCTTTTTTTTAATTTTTTTGGAGTTATGCTGTTGACGCACACAAACACTTTTTATATTTTTTTTTGTTTGTTCAAGAAAAAACTTGTATAATAGTGATATTTCTTTACGAATATTTTAGATGGAATAAAGTATTTCTCCTGTTTACTTTAAGTAAGGGGTAGGAAAACTGGTTATGGGTAGTTTATACAGAGATGCTTCTAAAGCATTTATTGGATTTAGGAGAATACGTTACATCTAAGGAGCTAAAACTTAGACATGAGTATTTCGCATACGAACTGTATACAACTTTGACTTCGTTAAAAGTGTAAGAACTAGTGACCTGCAGAGAATACCTGAACTGTTTTTGTAAGTTTCAACCTGTTACATCCTCCAGTTTTTACACCTAACCATTTAACGACTTTTGAATCTTTGAAATGGTGTTCTGTTAATTAAAACTGATTCAATTCATTTAATATTCTATAAAATTGTTATGTTGACAATAGATTTCAGGAAAAAGTGTTTGAACAATGTACACTAGTTTTCTTACTATATCAGTTAGAAATTGAAATATTTTATCGGAGTTATAATTACTCGGTTAAAAGTATATACAATTTTTATTTAAAAAATTGGAACTTTGTGATGTATTTAAGCAATGAATACATGACAGTGAAAGATTAGCAAAGAGTAGGTGGAACTAATATTTCATTGCTTTAGTTAAGCTTTCAAAAAGATAAGGAGGAAATTTCAAATAGCTTATTCCAAACCTTTTACACAATAGATTTACAAGGAAATACAATTTACTGAAAAGTTAAAACATCAAGGACAGAAATAATCATTGAAGTGTATACTGTAAAACTTCCAAGCACAGTATTAGTCTCAGTTTTCTAAATACTGATTGTCTTTCGATGACCAATCCGGCTTTCATTTATTTTGAGCTTATGACTAATAAATATGCAGATTAAAATAAACCAGCGAGACCAAGCAGTAATTACATGGAGTACCTCTATCAAACACACTTTTAAACATGTATATGGATGAAATAATAAGATTATGAGAAAACCAGACTATAGGGGAGGTCAGACTAGGGAACATAATTTTAAAAACGATTTTATTTACAGACGATGAGGTCCTGCTAGCAAAAACTCAAGATAAACTACAAAAGATGGAATATACATTGAACAAAGTAGTAAAAGATTTTAACATCAAAATATTAACACATAAAACAAAAAAACAATGGCTTTTAGAGCTGTATATCCAGTCGGTTCCAAGATAGTACTAGAAAATATGACTATGGACCAAGTGTGCATATTTAATTTTCTTGGAATCATATATCAACGAAATGGATATACACGGAAAGATAAACAAATTTGATTACATAACTGAAGCGTTAAGATGAACATTAAAAGTTAAGGCGGGATAATTAAACCGTATAAATCTATAACAGTACCTTCTGTCATGTATGGACCCGAAACATGGACCAGTAGAAAGAAGCTTTTGCTAAAATTACAGGCAGCAGAATGAGATATACAGCAGGATACACAAAACTGGAAAGACAAACAAATGTATGCATTCGGGAATAACTAAAAGTAGAGGAATTAAACAGAATAATAAAGACATATAAAGAAAATTAGAAGTGACACTTGGACAGAATTTCAGACAGCAGGATACCCAAAGCAGTTTTAAATTATCACCCTCAAGGGAAAAAGGTAATCAGGTAGACCTAAGAAACGATGGAGCCGTAACGGGTTAAAGCATAAACCGTGAAGTAGTAGAAGAAGAAGCAGAAAAAGAAGAAGAATACTGTTATGGCTAAAAAAAAAAGAATACTGGTATGGTCAAAAAAAAAAGAAGAAAATTTTTTGAAATTTATTCTCTAAAGTTAGTTTTCAGACACAAAAGACTGAAATTTGTCACAACTCATACGCTTTCTTCAATTACCTCTCGCTTTCAAACAGTTTAAGATATTTAGGATTATTTCCTATAATGTATTAATTAATATTTTACAGGTGTCAGCACAATATTACCACCAAGAACATGCACCGTGCATTTACAATTTTTAAAGGGAGTATTATAAACAAAATATAAACACTTTACCTCATTTTTTCAGAATAAATGAAAATGTTATATTGGCACCACAATTTCCTATCCTTGTTCACGCAGAGTGTGACTGGCATTTACAGTGCTTCCCTTTCTCGCAACTCCCACCACAAAAAAACAACAGAGAAACGTGCATAAGAACAATTTCCTCTTGAATATTAGTAGATGCAATAGACAGCAAGAGCATCAGTTGATTGCCATTCTTTTGTAATATTTTAGGCTGGACAGCGCACGATATTGTAAATATAACTAATGTACGTCTAAGATGTCCTATGTATCGCTGTCGGAATATTGCGAGAAGGGCAAAGAAAACCGTGTAAAGTTGCTGCAACGCTTATATAAATATATAATGGAGAGACTTTGTAAAAGAGTTGTCTCGAGAGCGCCATTCGGGTGATAACGCGCAGCAAACAACGCCCTTGTGTACCATGGATTTCCATGGGCATCTATATCGACTTCCGGGATATCCGGTTACATAAGATAAACATTTTATACGATTTGGCTTTAAAGGCTATGAACACACCTCTATATCCAAGGGAGAATTATGCAGAATTTTGTAATCTTCTGACTATGGTGATAACAGATCGTACTTGGTGCTTGACTTGCAATCGCATTAATATGGAAATACTTTTATTGTTATTTTGGAAGAAATTATCTAGATTAACACAGCAAATGCTTATAGTTTTTCGGTAAGCTAACGAAGCTTAATAATTCTTTTTTTCATTAAACCTGTCTCGAAATAATCACCACATGGCAAGAAAATTTAGTTTAAAAGCATAACTAAATTAATAAACCAAAATCATCAGCCTCTAAGAGTTGCGTTCAATACGATTAATACAGTAGGAAAAGTGCCCGTTTTACTTGGCATTTTTATTACATAATAGTGATCAACACGAAACCTATTTCACTTTTCTTACAAAGATACACCAATTATATTACTTTATTCCAAGCTGAATCAGGTAGGTATCTGAAATTCAACTCATTAATATATCAAATAAATATTTGATGTACTTACAGTGTTCTCGCTCTGTAATAGAATTGAACACAAACAATAGGAAAACAAAGGCCCTTAGGAGTAAATAGTTGTTACTTATTAGAATTTAAAGAAATTATTCCTTTCCAGGCAACAATTTCAGGAACACGTAGACCTGTGTTATTCGTAGATGGATGTGCTTAACAGTATGTATAACATTTATATATTATCATGATTATTATCATAATAATCATTAGTGTTAACACTATTATCATTAGCATTACTATTGCTATTCTTACTTTTATTGTACTGAAAATGGAAACCTTTGTACCAACGTTATGATTTACAGCAGTTTGGGAATGTGAGATATTGCTTGTGATAATTAAATTATCTTATAGCTTGTAATGTTGTGTTTAACGTTACTATGAAGCATATTATATCAATTTCATGAAACATGTAAGCATAAAGTTCAATATTAAAGGTAGAGCATATATCATTACTCAGTACTAACCTCAAACTGTCGTCTGGATGCGAATAGTTCCTTGAAATGCTAATAAGTAACAACTATTTACTCATAAGTGCCTTTGTTTTGCTATTATCTTGGTTCAATTCTATTACAGAGCATGAACACCGATAGTACATCAAATATTTAGTTGATATTAATGAGTTCAATTTCAGATAAGTACCCGATTCCGCTTGGAATAATAACTAATCAAATTGGTGCTTCTTTGTAAGAAAATGAAATAGGTTTCGCGATGATCACGATTATTTAACAAAAGTGAAAAGTAAAAATGGCACCTTTTCTACTGTATTAATCGTACTGAATGCAACTCTTAAGAGCGTCATAATTTCTATTTAGTAATTTAATTATGTGGATCAACCCAAGAAGTTAACATACAAAAACAATTAATGAATGGACCACTCTGCCATACTTCAAACAGTATTACAAATAAAATCAAATTTCTGCAACAGGTCTTCAGTTTGGAGCACGTGGTACAATAACCAAGGACTTTGTGAGTTGGAGCGATAAATCTAAAATCAGTAAAAGTATTCCGGACGCTATTTTACAATATATTATCTAAGAATCAATAGCGATTTTCATTAGTCACGCATATGACATTAGCAGCACATAACTAGTTGACATTGATTTTAATAGTCTTAACATGTAAAATGTTTCAATTGTTTTTCTTCTTGTATAATATTAATTTTAAATTTGTAACCTAATTTTAGTATGATGTTATTCTCTATTCATCATAGCTGTTTTATTATAATATTATTATATTTCAACATTTTTATATCGTATATAGTATTCTGTGTTATTTGGCAAACTCGAATAGTCAGATTACCAAATAAATAAAATTGCTATTGTAGCTATTCTTGCTGTTGCTGTTATTATTATTATCATCATTAGTGTTATTCTTATTAGTATTGTTGTTGTTACTTTACACATTTTCATTATTTTAGTTCGTGTATCAATGAAAAAATTTAAATTAGGGGCGATGATCGTTTCTGGTCGACCACATTCTAATAGCTGATTACATATGACTTAACTGGCCGGCCCTCGTAGCCGTGGACGCTGGAGTGGTTGCTCCGGCGCTCCGCCAAGCTGAGAATCGCGGGTTCGAGTCCCGCAACGGGCATGGATGTTTGTGTGTGTGTGTGTGTGTGTTGCGGAAATAAGAGATATGAAAACAGTAAAAACTGGGTACAAAAGGGAACTTTAAAAAAAATTAACTATAATTGTATCCAATATACTTAGCGACTCGGAGGCAGCACCTTCAAAGCAGCAGTCCGTAGGGATCCATTCCCTAGATAAACAATGCAATATGTGTATTTAATATAAAATAACCTTTTTCACTGTAATTTTAATATTTTAATAAATTGATTTCATTTCTTTAACAATATTGTTCAATATACATTACCTGCAAAAAATGCGGTCTGGACTCAGCAAACACGATCAAGGTTTTAACATCATACTGCCACCTGATCATTATTTAATTGCACTCAATTAACAAAGTCAGATATTTTTTGTAAAAGCTCAAAGTGTTAAAATTATACTGTGGTCGACGAAAAACAGTGGTATGCAACTTAACTATAATGATAATTAAGACATAGGTAATTAATTCACTACCGCTCGTTTCATAAACATACTCGCATCTTAATTACCATCATAATATTCTTATTGCGTAATATATTATTTGAAAATTTTCAGCGACGTACTGTGTGAATGATTGAAATGGATGCCGCTAAATTGAATCGCTCTGTATCAAATGTCTGCTACAAGGCGGAATAGTCAAAATATTAACGCAACGGGGTTTTATGTTAAGTAGAATGTACTGGTTGAATTTTTCATTAATAAATTATAAAGTAATATTATTATATTTATACTGACTTTTTATAATTTAAAAATGAATTGCTATCAAATCTGATAGGAGAGCGATGCATCAAAAAGGTATAATTTCTGAGTTATAACGATAACTAAGCTCAAAATTAAAGGCAAAATCTTATATTGACACATTAAAACACAAACCTTTCTCGTTTTCAATAACAAGAAGACATAAATATCATATTTTTCTTCACCTTGTAAGACGAAGCACTAATAAGAAACCAAACTGTGTTTTATGGATATTCAAATAATTGTTAAATGTTATGGATCTAAGTGGAGTTAATGTCATATGGGTTCGTTAATTTAATGTATTCTAAAATTTTGTCTGGTGCAATGTTAGCTTCCATTTCTTCCGGAGGGCAAAAATCCTTATTTGCAGATACCCCTGAAGTATTTATTAAAAAAATTGAGAAACTAAACTTGATTGTTAAAGTAGTTGTTTCATACTGTGCATGAAAGGGTAAGGGTTGAAAATCAAACTTATGCAGTCCATATACACTTTCCTGTCGTATGGGATAAGTTAAAGTGCATGGCCAGATAATTCAGCCACATTCCTATCGCAGGAACTGTTATTGATTCATTTGATAAGGTTAACACATTTGGCAATGCTTTCGCCCAAGTGTCTAACTCAGCTCTCACGGAAGAAACTCGCAGCATCTTCTATGTTGGTGCTTTTGCCACCTGAGCTGGAAATCCGCAGGGTTTTATTGTATTATATGACATTCATTACATCATACAATACATTATATTTCTAACAAACTATTCAAACGTAAATAAATTTTAATTCCACATGATAAATACATTGCAATTATTATTGATACTGAGATAACCGAGATAGAGGAAATATATTCCTGAATTATTTTTCTGGTCTTTTTATATATAGCACCAGCATAGGCTGCACTCTCGGCCAGCAATAATACTAACATTTTCAAATACAGCAATAATGTTTGCAAAAATAGTTTGACGTTTTACATCTTTAGGAATATTTTTACTTTGAATATATCATGCTCCGTTAATGAGGTTCTTAAGTATCTGTTCCGAAGAATATTATTGTTTGTGTGCTATTGTGATTTGATTGCTTTTCCAAGATGGAAAACATGCATGAAGATGACATGCATGTAAGATACATTGATAAATTTCTGTTATTTGGCGGCTAAAGCATTGAAATAAAATTGTTGACCTTCATGTCAGTTCCGCTATATGATGATTTTCTAGTAGTAGTTATGACAAACAATGTATATATGTTGAATTTCACCGTAGCATGGGGCGAAAATACTTGATATTAGATATCATGTCATTATTTGAATACAAACTTAATACACCTAAACTGAGTGAGATGGCTCTCATTCTAGAGGTCCCGGGTTCGATTACCGGAGGCCGCCCACTCTGACCATGGGTTTTACGTTGTTTTCCCTGGTTGGAAAAACTGAAGTGATGTATTCTACCCTGGACATCCTCTCTCTTCCATTTCCCCTTATTTAATTTTCCTGTCGTTTCAGGTTGATTCCGGGTTGTGGTTTGGTCGGTATAGGACAGATGGTGCAGAGGATTGTGTTTTGGAACGTCTTCTCGGCCCTACTAGAGGGACGTCTCCGAGTGGACCTTCCCGTGGCCGGGGGGTCAAACCTGGTCTCCTGTGGTTCCCTCACCTCATCGTTTCACCAGAGAGTGTACGTTCAAAAGATCCATTGGAGTCGAGCTGCTGGTGTCCCCTCCGTTAAGTATCCCATCTTAATACACACAAACCTACCCAAATATATAAATACTTAACCTTATAAAGGATCTCCACACTGAATATGAGTGTATACACATATATCTTGACGCTACATTCTTCTACTAAGCCGTGCCCAGTGGTTGCCTTTCTAAAATCGTCCCAGGATGCTGGTCTCTCCCTGTCCCTAAAGCTTCTGGTAATATTTTTTTCGCAATATCTTCCAATTTGTAGATAGTGTCAAAATATACAGACTTCTGGCTCCGTGCATAGAGGATAAATCTTTCAGTTATCATCGACAAAAGCCTTTCGGACCCTGAGGGCTCCCAGTCTAAACCATACTAATCTGAAACACAAGTTTCTTATCAGATATTGGCACATCTAACTTTTATTTCGTTTTGTAGCTCCGGTGATGAACTCTGTCTGCACTGAGCTTCTACTTCCTGTTGGTTTATATCCAACACTTTGCCTCGTACATTGTTTTCGTTTAAATAAGGTCGTCCAAAGAGTTTGTTAAATGGCTAGCATTACCTGCGATTTAACAGTTCACTACCATCTCAAACCAAATATTTATTTCCGCATCACTGCTAATTGAAGCCTGTCTTAATAAATGCTTATTACTATTATAAATATAAAGCATAATTTGGCTTTATTACTTTGTAGAGCATCCATAAAGGTTAAGCAATAATGAATGGAGAAATTTATGTGACTGTTACATCTGACCTTCTATGCAATTTTACAGTGCTGTTCAAAGGATACAACGGCAGTTTCATGGCATTGCTAAACTAGAAACTCCAGAATGTCGTTGTCTCACAGGCAGTAATTTGCATATAGTGGACTGACAAATGTTATGCTGTATTCTCATGCCGGGAAGGTTTTCGTAAACACTATCTTTCGTGTCCATGAACCAGAGGACATTTTTGTTTGTAAAAAGTAGCCTAGAGAGAGAGAGAGAGAGAGAGAGAGAGAGAGAGAGAGAGAGAGTCCTTGTCGCGGAGGCACTGCTGACTTATGGCTGGGCTATGTATCTCCATAACAGCCGGCCCCTGGGACTCTGGGCCAGCCTCACGACGTTCTAAATCAAAGTACGGGAGTGGGGAGCAGCATAAACAGGAAGATGTGAGAGAGCAGCCTTTGATAATAACATCCCGGACTCTATGGTGAATATCCCTGGATTTAGTCTGGCCTTTTGTAATGTTGAGGCTTCCTGGCCATTCATAGCGCACAGAGATTCCTATCAAACTTCAGCTAGGGCTCTCCACATATAATCCTCCTGAGTAGCAGTTGCCAAACAGGTGTTGACTTGGCGTCACTTCAGACACCCAAATGTCCCCGCTGCTAGCTGTACATCATTTGCATAAGAAAGGATAATTTCAGCAGTCAGTCTAAGTTCATTTTTCTCTAAAGCAGCAAAGGATAAAATATACACATACGTGTTTGTTTACAACTTGAGCAGTTTGGCCCAGCAAACACCTGAAGAAACCGTAAGCTTGCTTTTTACTTTTGGGCATCTAAAATTTAGTAAAATAGCGATACTTTCCGGAAGAAAGGGCACTTCAAACTCAGAATTAGAGCAAACGCAACCAAATAATTTATTTTGTTTGCGACTGAAATAATCCAAACTATTCTTGTTAATTGGAATAACGTTTCATTATACATTTCGTTGTAGGTATAAGAAGGATACAGTAGGCTAAAGAGAAAGTCGGGATTTTAAAAAGCGCACTTTGTAATGACTATCACACGCCATGCTTTTATATAACTACGAGAAAAGAACGAACAGCGACATTACACTTGTATATTCACATGGCTTTCTCTATCCTCTGTTATTTATTAGTGCAATACAAACTACTCTTACTAAAGCTTATTTTTCTCTACTTCATTTTAATTGAAATAAACCTTTGTATAATAGCTACATTGCACATTTCGTTAGAGATACAAAGGGAATAGTGACAGTCAAATGTTTAAGAAGCCTTAAAATTTCATACTGTTTCCATGCAATCGCGAGAAACAACTGAATGTTGATAGGACTTCCAGAGAATGACCAAGTAGTGAACAATTCGAACCATTATTAACGGATATCTCAGAAATGACTTATGCCACAAAAACGTACTTGAAACATGTTGTGTGTTTTAAAGAGATCTATATTTTTTGTGCAATAAGCTTTCGACTATCACTTAAAGCTAACCAGTTATACAAGGTTATACAAAATTCCTTCCGAATGAAGAGGACTTCAATGGCTATTCTCCCAAAAATTTGAGATATACACTTTATTTCTGCAAAAATATATTTAATATGTGTATTTTAATCAAAATCGTTAATCATTTTTTAGAAAATTAAGAAAATTGAAAAATGCGAAGGGTAGTTTGGAGTGTGGGGATTTCTTGATAATCTTCGTGCCGCATCTTTGCAAAGTACTGAATAACAAGTTTGTTATTTATGTGACTTTTCGTTTTTTAGTTATGCCGTTCACAGACACACACACACACACACACACACACACACACACACACACACACACGGACCTTTCTCTAAAATCTGATGTTTTACACTCACCTGACTTTCCCTACCCTCTATCGCGTATTAGTGGGTATAGAACCTATTCTTACTAAAGCTTATTTACGCCATTTTAATCCAAATAAACTTCATAAATAACTACATTACACTTTTCGTTATAGATACAAAGGAGCAAGACAGTCAAATGTTTAAGAATTGGGCGTTACATGTTAGCCTTAAAATTCCATACAATTGCGAGAAACAACTTAGTGTTGACAGGAATTTAAGACAATTACTAAGTAATGAACAACTCGAGCCTTTAATAACGCATATCTCGGAAATGGCTTATGCCACAAAAAAGGTTTTTTGAAATAGAATTGTGTTTTAAAGAGATCTAAAGAGATGAGCAGCACGTTTTTGTCTATCGCGTTCCGTTTACCAGTTATACAAAATTGTACAAAATTTCTTCCAAATGGAGAGGACTTTACAGGCTATTTCCAGAAAATTCTAGATATGCATTTTATTTGCCATGTAAATGTGATTAATACACGGTGGAGGATTTAATTTGAGACTGTAGACGGTCTCCAAAATTAATTTAATTTTTTTAAATGGGAATTTAAATTGACCTTAAAATGACCATCCTAACGTTCTCCAAATAAAGCACAACTAATGACATTTACTTTTCCCCATAACATCAAGCAACCTTTATTCAAGACATTTCTTTCCACAACGTTTAGTTTTGGAGATACTGTGCAGTCTCAACTTAAATGATCTACCCTGTAAATGGTATTTTAATCACAATCGTTATGAGGCATTATTTTTAGAAAATAAAAATTTCGAAAAATGTTTCATGTAAAGGGCAGCTTCGGGTGGAGGAATTTTATTGAAAATGTTCGTGTCGCAACTTTAGAAGGCACTGAACCTAAATATCAAATTTCGTATTTAGCCACTTTTGGTTTTTGAGTTACGCTGTTCACAGACACACACAAGTGCATGAACCTGTTTCCAAAATTGTCTTTTTTTATTCATGGGCTTCAAAGTATGTATTTCGGTGAAATCTCGATATGGAATGTTTGAGTGGAATGCAATACCTCCTCTACCTGCGATGTACGTGGCAAAGAAAGCAAAAATATTTGACATAAATTGGTGCTTTAACGAGATCTACTTTTTTTGTTTAGTAAGAGTTTGATGTCTCTTATGGTTTTGCAATTACACAAAAATCATTTAGAATGAAGAGGATTTCACAGGCTATCGCGGAAAACTGAAACTATATATTGTATTTGTCATGTGAAGCAGAATCGTTATGACATTTTTGAGAAAATCAAAGCTAACGAAACAAGTAAGAGGAAGTTTGGGGTGAGGCATTCTCCTGAAAATATTCGTGCCTCATCCCGGAAGACACCGATAGCACAAATAAAATTATTTGAAACAAATTGTGTGTTTTGAAGAGATATAAAATTTTTATAGTAACTATTTGTCGGATCTCTTACGGTTTACCCTCTTTAATTATATTGATTATAATTATACAAAATTATACAAAATTACTTCTAAACGAAGAGGACAGTGGACTTCACAGGCTATTCCCAGAAAATATAACATATGCATTTTATTTCTAAGGCATATATTCTTAATGAATATAGCAATTTAAGTAAAATTGTTGCATATATTTTAAGATTGAAGATTTCGAAAAACTTCCATTTTAACGGTAGTTTTGAGGTTTAGAGATTTTAATGAAAATCGTCTCGCATCTTTGGAAGATAATGATGTCGCGGTAACTTTCGTGTTATCTTATTTGCTGAGGGCCTGTTATTGTATTACTAGTTTGAATTTTGGGTTCTTTGTCCTCCGGCTAGCTATTATTACAAGTCGAGCAAATCTCTTAAACAGGGTGTGTAAACAGGAAGAAGTTGTTACTAAAAGATAACACTGATAAAAGAATTTCTTTTTACACTTTTATTGCCGTCACAATTAATTAATTTCACATAATTATTCTTAATACACGCCCGACTGAAGCTGTGATATTTACGAATGTAACTATAATCACTTATTTGCCGCACATTATTAATTCGCGTATTTCACATTTTTGAAACTAACTTTACGACGCGAAAGATTCTGTAGAACTGCCCGACGTGTAACTGGTGAATGATTCTGTTGAACTGTGTGACGTGTAACCCGCGAATTATTCTGTTGGACTGTGTGACGTGTAACCCGTGAATGATTCTGTTGGACTGTGTGTTACCCGTCTCTGGCTTCAGAATTTATACTCCCTCACCCCGATATGCCTAAAGATTATAATCGAGCTGCTATTGGTTAATAAAGCGCGCCAACATTAGCGTCTATTTTTATATCCAATGAAAATTACGAACACATATGCTGTAGGGAAGATATTCCCTCCATTTCTAAAGAAAAGCGCGCTACTCTGACGTTATTTGTTTGTCTCTTGTAATTGATAAACAACTCACCCCCTCGCTACATTGTTACCCGCTCCTAATGTCAGTTTCAGTGAGGCCGTGTAAACTTATTTCCTAACAATGCTTATAACTAACAAACATCTCAAATCATTGTTATACAATAATGTTAATTTACACTACAATTACTCTGGCATTCACAGTGTTGTGATATAAAATGCTGCCTCATATGCTCCACTAGAAACATAATTATAAATATTTACTTTTTTTGGAAATTTTATAATTGGGTTTTTAGTCTCCTGAATCTTGTAACACACGGTATTTATCACTTACACTTAACACTGCACGCGCATTTAACACACGTCATACATTTTGCCTTTTTCTCGCCACTATTCACTGGCTCTGATCTAATGTGTTTATATAATCTGACATTACAATTTTTATAGCAAATACTGTACCCTGAACTATTTAGTTACAAAATGGTTATACTTTCTTAGATTATTGACATAAAAATTTATACACTCAAGATTTTTAACCTGGTTCATTTTGTAATTATTGAACATATTTACCAAAATATTCATCCTCTACACAAATATATTTACATCACTTAATTCTAGACATAATTTCACATTATCTGTGTGCTATATAAGTGTTTTGCTTTAATTATGTTTACCCCTTTTTTATTGTTTTGTGCTTTATATTCGCAATACTCTTGGAATTATATCTACGTACTTTTACTTTAATATGACATTAAGTTTTCATTATTACATGCTTCATTTCAAATGCTGTTAAATTTACTAAGAGAATGTTCTTTTTCCCCTTTAAACATTTATTTTTGTCCTGAATTTATTTCTCCTTTCTCATAACATATATACATAGTTAACCCTCTTACATTCCAATACTTTGTTCTGCAGTTCAGCTTTACTTATCCTGAATTTGCTTGCTTGCTTGCTTTTTTTTTTTTAGTGGTCATTGCTATTCCCTCTTCTGGATCAAATTGTCTATGGCCAAACATTGCTCGTAGCTGTATCGTGATGTTCCAAAATCTATTCATGAATAGCCTTATAAAGGATTCATATGAAATTTCACCCCCTGATACCATTTGTAGCCAATCTAAAGTTTTCTGAACAACACATCTTTTAACAACTATCATTTTCAATTCTTCCGGTATCTTTTTAATTTGAGAGTACTCTGACAAGTCTGTAATAAACTGTACTGAATTGGAGTTTTCATTTTGAACAGCTTGGTACTTGTTAATTTCAGGAGTTAGTTTTTGATTATTTATAGACAAAACTTTAACTTCTTCGGACAACTTATTTCTTTGTGTTTCCGAATCCTTCTGTTTTTCAGATATCTCCCCTCTGAAATTAACTTGCACCTGATTTAAATCTGCATTCATCTATCTTAGCTCACTTGAAATGCTACTCATTCGACTTCCTAACTCTGTACATTTTACACTAACATGTTCAAACTTAGTATCAACCTCACTTTTTTGGTTAGATATTTCCCTGCTCATGTCTGACATTTTCTTTGAAACTTTTCCTGTCTCACTTGCTGTTATTTCATGATTTTCATTTCCCATTCTTATCATACTACTATCTAGCTCCATAAATTTCTTTTCCATATCTTCCCTGTTTTGATTAATTTTCTTTGTTAATTTCTCATTACTCGTACCAATATCTTCCCTTAATTCCCTATTATTCTTTTCCATATTCTGAGTTAGTTTTTGTTCTAATTTCTCATTACTCTTACCAATATCTTCCCTCAATTCCCTCTTATTCTTTTCCATATCTTCCATTAATTGCCTATTATTTTCTATTTGGTCCGTAGTATTCTTATTTAATGTTTCACCAATATTTCTCAGCATTTCCATCATCATACCAGCATCAAAATTAACATTTCCTGCTTTTCTATTCTTACTTTCTTCACTAATATTTCCTCCTTCAAATATTACATAGTTTGAGCTATTTTCTGTAACCTGTATTGAATTACAGCTAACTGTTACATTATCCCCTTCCATAATTATTTCTTCAGTATTATTAGTGGACATTGTTTTCTTAAACCTAACACTGCTCAACAACATTTAATTTCTCACAATTTTTTTTTAGGATACACAAAAATTTACAATTTTCTAACCTTTATGATGCTATCTGATGATGTTGCTTTGATGTCCAGATTCCTACCCCTCTCTTATAGATGTATAAGTCGCCTCTGCGTCGTACTACGATGGATCTGCGTCGTCTCGCTGTCTTGGTGTCCTGTAGTCGCATTCCCTGGTTGCCTTCTATTCTAGTAGTTACGATGTCCTCTCATCCGCGTCGACGGTCGTTCTTGTGGTTGTTTCTGGAATCTGCGTCTTGTAGTTAATTTCACTGCTCCATTCGTTCCACGTCCTGGTTCATTCGTCTCTTCCTGGTTATTTCGCCCCACGTTCTGGGAGCCAATTTATCGTGGTAACTTTCGTTCGTGTTATCTTATTTGCTGAGCGCCTGTTATTGTATTACTAGTTTGAATTTTGGGTTCTTTGTCCTCCGGCTAGCTATTATTACAAGTCGAGCAAATCTCTTAAACAGGGTGTGTAAACAGAAAGGAGTTGTTACTAAAAGATAACACTGATAAAAGAATTTGTTTTTACACTTTTATTGCCGTCACAATTAATTAATTTCACATAATTACTCTTAATACACGCTCGACTGAAACTGTTATATTTTCGAATGTAACTATAATCACTTATTTGACGCACATTATTAATTCGCGTATTTCACATTTTTGTAACTAACTTTACGACGCGAAAGATTCTGTAGAACTGCGCGACGTGTAACCCGTGAATGATTCTGTTGAACTGTGTGACGTGTAACCCGCGAATGATTCTGTTGGACTGTGTGACGTGTAACCCGCGAATGATTCTGTTGGAATGTGTGACGTGTAACCCGCGAATGATTCTGTTGGACTGTGCGTTACCCGTCTCTGGCTTCAGAATTTATACTCCCTCACCCCGATATGCCTAAAGATTATAATCGAGCTGCTATTGGTTAATAAAGCGCACCAACATTAGCGGCTATTTTTATATCCAATCAAAATTACGAACACATATGGTCTAGGGAAGATATTCCCTCCATTTCTAAAGAAAAGCGCGCTACTCTGACGTCATTTGTTTTTCTCTTATAATTGATAAACAACTCACTCCCTCGCTACATTGTTACCCGCTCCTACTGTCAGTTTTAGTGAGGTCGTGTAAACTTATTTCCTAACAATGCTTATAATTAACAAAAATCTCAAATCATTGTCAAAACAATAATGTTAATTTACACTACAATCACTCTGGCATTCACAGTGTTGTGATATAAAATACTGCCACAATGAACTGAAATACAAAGTATGGTATTTATCCGACTTTGCATATTTGAATTGCATATGCTGTTCACAAACACACATTTTTCTAATAATGCATGTTTACTTTCTCTACTACGTATAGTAAGTAGGGGAAGTATTGTATTCCACCCAAAAATTCGATACCAAGGTTTCACCGGAAATATATGCTTTCAGACCTCCTGAATCCAAAAAAAGTATTTTTGGAAACATGTCCGTGTGTGTGTCCCTTGTGTGTGAGTCTGTGTGTGTGTGTGTGTGTGTGTGTGTGTGTGTGTGTGTATGTCTGTCTGTCTGTGTGTCTTTGAACAGCATAACTCAGAAACGAACAGTCGGATAAACACCAAACTTGGTATTTACGTCCAGTATCTTCCAGAGCTGCGACACAAAGGTTTTCAAGAAAATCCCCCCACCCCAGATTACCCTTTACATGGAACATTTTTCGAACATTTTAATTTTCTCAAAAATGGCTCTAACGATTTTGATTAAAATATCATGTTTAAGATATTTTTATGTCAATGTAGGCCTTAAGCGATAGTCAAATATTTTAGAACTGGTCGCTATGTGTAAAATGTAATTTTCTTTGCATGTCAAAATATCGTTTCTACAAATGTTTATCTCGATTAATATGAAATAGGTGGAGAATAAAAGTTTGTAAAAATAGTTTGTACAAGAGTAGAGAAAGTCATGTGAGTGTAACACATCATATTTTTCATTTTTTTTGTCCTGGTAATGCAAAGAGAATGGAATACTCCACATAGCAACCAGCTCTTAAAATATTTGACTATCGCTTAAAGCCTACCAATTCCCCTTGCATCTACAAGACAATTAGCAATAAGATTAACATCTCGATTAACATGAAGCATATGGAGAGTAAGAGTTTGTAAAAATAGTTTGTACAAGAGTAGAGAAAGTCATGTGAGTGTAACACATCTTATTTTTGGGTTTAGGAGTAGTATTTTGGGTGAAAACTCGATATGAAATTTTAGACTGTAGAACAATACTTCCCCCTCTCACGCCAAAAAAGAATCTGTATGTCTGACCTTACACACAGGATGATGTTGCACTTTCTCGGAACCGAATATAAGCAGAACTTCTGTAGTGTGTCTGTTGACGGTGTTCTCTGCCCGCTCTGATACGTTTGATGTCAGTCAACAGAATGCCTTTCTAGCACTGGTTTACAAATTTTGCTTCCACCTCTGACTTCTTGTTTCTTTTTTTCCCTTCTTTTTTATTATTTATAGGTATTGTCTCCCTGATGTTTCCGTTGAAAACTTTTCCATGCATGCCAGATGGGTGATCTGATCAAAATCAGCGTGATATTTGCAGGCAATGGGTTACTTTGCCAAGGCTGATTTTTAGGGCTCATTCAGACGAATATAGCAGTTCTCATTAATAATTGTTTATCTAGAAATGTTTAAATAGTTTAACATTTGACTCGAAATCACCCGATAATTTTTAGCAACATGTATAGCGTATGCTGCATAATAATGGGGTCAAATATATGTCAGTATACCTATATTTTTTCCCTTTATTTGTATTTAGATATATTGGTATATGCATTTGTAACTTTGCCACTCAAGAAAGGCAACTATGCAACCTAGTACATAACATGTTTCAAGTTTCACTTGATAAATAGACTATTTACCATTGAATAATGTGCAAACTGTCCGGTTCTAGCGACTGCTACGAGCAATAGCACATGGTGCGAAGTAAGTTTGCTGATGCCTGTATCTACAAGTTAGCTCAGATCCTTCTGAATAATAGGTAAGGGTTATACCAACTACATCAAACATTGTTCCTTTAAGAGGACACTCTGTTGCCAAATGGACTTTCTTTCCTAATCAATCAGCTTTAATAAAATGTTCAGGTTAAATTTCACCTTCCATGATATATTGTTGGTATAAGTTTTATTGTTCTATAATGATTACTTTTGTAATTAAAAACTATGTATTATGCTCTTTTGCAAATAATTGGATAGCAATAAATAGTACATTGGTTTTCCAAAATGTTAATAGTTATTATAAATACGAATTTGTTTGTATTTAGAACAAAATAAAGAATATTACTAATAACTACAATGAAGAAAAAAAAGCACATACTTGTATGTATGGCAGTAATCGACAAAGCAATACAGAGTTTTCTTTAACAAGTTAAATTCTACATTTTCTGAAAATTTCAGCATGCTTCGTCGATATTTACTGCAAAAAGTATGCCGTAAAGCACAACAATTACTATATGGAGATAAAGCTATTTAATGTTTGGGAGCGCAGTTGTTGGAGTATTGTTCTTCACTTATCAATTTGGATTACACCAATTTCCATAATATTTACTGGATGTATTCTAGATATTTTGAAGATACTATTTTTGGTGCCAGTGTCGCTTTAAGTCACTGAAACTTCTACGTATAAGCTACTCCTCGTGATTTTTTTTATTATTTTTTTTCAAATTATGTCTAAACTCTAGGCTCCTCAGAAATGTCTTAGTAAATACTTACAGAATTTATTTGTTTTTTTTTTCTTCTCTATCAGTCGATACCTTACCCTGCTGCTTCTATTCCTTGCCAGTAACGTTTTGTTAGGGATTATGTTTTGCTAGTATAATACGGGAGTGGCACCAACATCGCTTTAAGGATGTCCTTCCTTTATTTCTTTCAGTGTTTTAAGCGTTGTACCTATTATTTGTAGAGGTTTGTTATTTTTCTTTCAGATCACTGTAAACACATGTTATATGACAATCCAAGTAACTGAAAACCTTCCCTAGCTTTATTTCTCTAGTTACATGGGGATGTTAATCTTAAAAGTTCGAAGTTTTAGTATTTTGTTTCAATATGATTAAAATATGTGGTTTGATGGCTTCGTTTACTACTTTTAAACCATATTCTGATCCTGCTAAGAGGATGTAGTCATCAGCATATAAAAGAGTGCGAATATTTTGTGAGTTAGGGCTAACGTCTTAGAAGAGTTTTTCCAGGTCCTCTTTAAAATCCCAAATAATTTAAGACAACAGTAACATTGTTTGTTGAAATCAATCATTGATAATTTTGCTTCTAAAAGTAGGCATCATTTATTTAAAGCAAATGACACCAATTATAGCACCCGAAGTACTGCAAATCAAGAAAGGTTTGTATAAACCTAGATGTATAAAGTAATCACGTTATACAATAAATCGGTTACATTTTGAATGCTTTCCTTATATTTACTAAATAAGCTAGCTTTTTCTGGCTTTTGTGTGATAACCGGCTTTCTTCTGATGGTTTTTCACAGGTAACCTCTAAGCAATGGATCTGAAAATTACTTTTGTTCTAAATAAATATTCACAGCCATTATTAGACACACGTAAAGTGTGGTTCATGTACTTGATTTCACACGTGCTACACATTTCTATACATGTGAAGAACTTCAACTGTTTGATACGAAAGGTTCCTTAATGGATGATAAAATGAAACAATGGTCTGAAACATGGCTTGTGTGGCTTCCACATGACGTGTTGACAACAGCTGCTTTGTATATCACTACACACATTCTCCCTGCACAACAAACAGCGAATCAGATTTTTGTGACCGGTATATTTGAAATGCTGGATAAACAGTAAGTCACTATGCTATCACATAGTGACTTATTTCTTATCTACAGTATTAGGCCCTTACATCCTGTTGAGGCTCTTGAAGCTGTTCTATCCCTTCGTGGTCGTCCTATATCTCTCCGTCCATATAGTTTACATAATAATGCTTGCCTGGGACAACTCGGTCACATCCTTTGCACAAGATCCTTCCTGTCCCGCTGATATTGCTGTATTTTCTCTAACGCATATGGTTGACCCAATCGTTTTCTTTTTTATATCAACATTCCTAAGCAGATCTGCTTTTGTTACTCTCAATGTTGATCTTAAAAATCTCATCCTACCTCCAATCTTGACTTCTCCCGACTTCCAAGCACTCATGTTTCATAACCATATTAAAATGCTGGCTTAGCTACTATCCTATGGATCCTTAGTTTTATTTCACTTCTCATATTTTCTCCAAAGTTTATTTTTATATGTCCATCAAGTTTATTATATTTCTCAATATGCTCTTCAATAGCCGCTTTCCTTTCACTGACTGATTTTTGGATCCTAAATGTTTGATCGTTGCCACATGTTGGATTAACTTTCACTCCATTACTATTTTCACTCTCACTTGTTCTTTACCCCTCAAGTCATAACTTTAGTTTCCTCTCTTGATATTTGCATTTTGTGTCCTTTTATTATTTCGTTCAATTTAAATATTAATTTTTGAAGATTCTCTTCATTTTCCGCTAGCCATACCTAATCATTCGCAATCAAAATGTTTTCCGTTTCGCTTTAATTTATTTTTAGTCCCTTTGATTTACTGGTACTTTTCCACCCTTCCATTGCTTTGTTTAGATACAAGTCAAATTAACTTCTAAAATTTTCTTCCCTATGTCCTTTTTTATTTTAGTTTACTGTATAATGTCTTGATTGAGTGCGATCAACTCTACCATATGCTATCATATTATTTAAAATTCAATAAACATTAAGCTAGAAATGAGCAATTCATGCCGCGTTATGTACAAAATGTTTCAGAAGAGAACATATAAAATTGAAGACGCAATGCCGACGTAGGAATAAGAAAAACTCTTTAGCTATATAATGTTTTCGAAACAGTAACACCGCAGACCAATAATTCCCATAGAAACGTATATAAAATACAACCAAGTATAATATCTAAAATACTAGGTAAATATAAGCCTATGTTGTCTCACTTATCTAAACTTATGGGGAGACGAGGCATCGAGGGCTTATCCAAAATTTTATACCAATGAGGATTATAAGTGTTTAAAGTGTAATGAATTGCTTCATCATTAACTTAATCGTCGGGTTCAATATTCACTGCGAATTTGAGAAATTTAGGTACGCAGTTAGGTTTTGCTTGGAACAGGATGTGAGTTTGAGAAATTTAATATGCTTAAAGTAGAATCAAATTCTTTATATGGGTTCAAATGCACAGCAACTACTGCGCTCTCAAACAGGACATGTTTATTAAAAGTAATTTTATGATACAAATAAAACAGTTATAGAAGTCTTTTCTACATTCCGTGTACTTTTAACTACGGTAGAGAATTCGATATTGAGGTTTCACCAAAATATTCGTTTTAAAATCTGTGTTATTAAAATCATCCCCTTCACAAATTTTTAAAGTACTTTAAAATGCCACAGGTTTAGGGTGCTGTCATTAATATGAACATAATTGGACACTTTTATTAAGGAATAATTGAAATATTCTACTCAACACAGGCTTGAAAGTGCAAAAATACATTTCTGGAAACTTTTTGAAACATCTTCCTGCAATCATTTTTGTCATTTACCAATGAAAACGCAGCACATACGTCCACCTCTTCAGCTGAACGAAACACTCCGTTGAGAAATTGGACACCACACAGGCAAGGCTAGATAGTGAAGGCAAGTGCCAAGTGAGGGAAGGAGTAGAAGTTGACAGGGCGAGGTAATCTCTTTTTCTTTCTCTATTTGGTAGAGCAAGTATTGCATTCCACCCAAAAATGTACATGCTATAAAGCGCCCCGAATAAAAGAAGCAAAACACAGTTTATAGGTAGGTGTCAGTATGTGTGCTTCTGTGAACTGCATAACTCAAAATAACAAATTTGGTATTTAAGTATCTTCCAAAGGTGCACCACTAAGATGTTCAAGATAAATCCTCTACCACCAACTTGTTTAGATGTATATTTTTTATTTTGCCAAAAATTCCTCTTACAATTTTGATTAACACATCTACATTAAAAATATTTAGATGTCAAATAAAATGTATGACTTGAATTTTCTGGCAATAACATATAAGCTCTATTAATTCTGAGTGGATGTAGTATCATTTTGTATCTATAACTGGTAAAGAAATAACAAAATCCTGGTATACAAAAAGCCCTAGATCATTTAAAGCACACAACTTATTGTAAAAATATTTTTTGTGGCATCAACTATTTCCAGGATATCCGTGGAAGTTTTTCAATACTTAGTCATTTTAAGTTATCAATATTCTATTATTTCTCACGATGTCATGGGACAAGAATAGAATTTCAAGGCCAGCGTATAGTGACCACATTTAAACATCTACGAGATTTCGTTTCCTCTATCTCCCTTGTGCCTACAACGAAATGTATGACGCCTTTTCTGCAAACTTTTATATCGATTAGCTTGTAGTAGATAGAAAAATAATCTTTTGAAAGAATAGTTTGCATAAGCTATATAAAAGTACACGAAAGTGGGTAGAGGAAGCCATGTGAACGTAATACCTTTTTTCTATAATAACTATTGAAGTCATCCTCATTCATATTCAATTCTGCATAATATTTTAGTGAAACAATAACAGATATAAACAAATTACGCACAGGTCACTAAAATGTACATGGCATATAATGTTTGTAACGGCGTACCGTTACCGAAGTATTCGCTGTTGTAGGTTTAAATGTTTCCATGTGTGCAAAAAATTTAAAAATAACTGATTTCTTTTCCCGCTATTCTTCCTAACAAAGAGTAGACTGTGTTTGTTATCTCCATCAACATTCACATTACTACATTTCAAATAATTTATAGGAGACATTGATTTTCTCAGTAAGGTAATACATTGAGGAATCATCTCTTTAAATGTGTTATATCTCGTACCTATAAATCGGTAATAAGTAATGGAAGCTGAATGGCATTACACGTGAGATCTTTTAACATAGGAGGCTCTAAAACGCTGTGTCCCTCATCATAGACATAAGTAATGGAAGCTGAATGGCATTACACGTGAGATCTTTTAACATAGGAGGCTCTAAAACGCTGTGTCCCTCATCATAGACATAAGTAATGGAAGCTGAATGGCATTACACGTGAGATCTTTTAACATAGGAGGCTCTAAAACGCTGTGTCCCTCATCATAGACTTTTAAATGCTTTCATAAGACTGAAAAAACATGAGAGAAACATTAAGCTAAAGCAATGTGACCGTCCAACTTGAAGTTGTTGGTTTGTTATAGGACTTCGCACCACGCTTTGGCGTCAATTTGAAGAAGTTTGTTTTATTACGTATGGAAAGTCAGTTTGAAGATGATGTGTTGTTCTTTACGTTGTTTGCTGCTACGTATGAAAAAGCCCATTTGAAATAGGAGTTGTGTTATATTTCAACTGTTGGGGAGCCGAACTTGTAGTAGTTGCAATCTCACGCATGTTAAACAGTTTCTGGTAGCCTTCGCCCCAAAAATGTACTTTCCGGTGGCATTTGCCTCAAGTTTAAAAAATATTAGCTTTGTAACTTGACTGTTTGTTTAGATATTATATTAATGTTTGCCTCGGCTGCATCAGTATTATTGTTAGAGACACGTTTCTCTTAGGCGGGGCGTGATGCGACAAACATGTAGGCTTACACAGATTTTTAGTTTTAATTCACTCCTTTTTATTAATCCTTGACACAAATTAAATAGCACTTCACTGATATAGAGAGCTGTGAGATTCTTTTACTTAATACTTGCACTTTTTAACACGTATATTTATTTTTCGTCTCGCACGAATACGTATTATCTTTCTCTAGAGGACACATCTTGCATCCGGTTACTATTACGGCAACTGAATAGATTTCAACCGTCTAAACTTGTAAATCTCTGTATTTCAAGTCTCTGGTTGGCTAATCCTACTCCAATAGAACACCTGTATTTAACTAAAGCTTTTTTCTGGTTGTTGATTGGCTCTTTTTAAACTGTCTCAAAATTTACATTATTGCTGCTCTAATAATGACTAGTAGCATTTAAACTTTCTTACTCATTATTGCCTCAAGGTTACCTCATTGTTACCTCATTGTTAGCAACTTTAAACTTATTTTCTCACAGTTCCTACTTTATTAAATTACGTAATGCATTCACATAACATTATTGAACATGTTTACAATAATATAAGCATATGCAACGACTGTTACATATATTTTACAAATTATTACATACATCTTGCTTCAAGGCGGGCTGTTATTGAATTTACATATTAGATATATAATTTGACTGAAATCATTTTAAGTGTTAAAAATACTGCCTCAAGCTGTAGCATATCATTTTTGGGAAGACCATCATGACATCGGTCGAAAAACCAAACTTCTAAAAAGAATGTTAATAAACATGTAGATTTGGATACTTGGGAGAAAATTCATATTATAATGGTTCGAATCCGTGATCCTTCCCATAAATGACGTCATTCAGTTCCTTTTACAACCGCCAGATGAGGTTCGTAACGATTCCATAGCAACAGATGAAGAAAATCAAGAGAAGAACAGCTTAGTCGACTTTACTTCTGAAGACAGGTAGGACGCTACATGAAACAATTGTCCGTTTTGAATTTTTAATAACTTGACCGAGTGAAGTTGTGTCAACTTCAAGAAATATAAATATATTTTAACTTCACTTTTATTAACGGTTATAATGTGTTCATGTTTTAAATACACGAACTATCGGTCAACACAGTTTTGGTGACTGGAATTGAATATCTTTCTCGCCATTTAAAAATAATAACTACAGTTGCATCATTATATATTACGTTAAACATTTAAAGACAAAATATAATGTGCTATATTTATCAAAAAACTAAAACTGGATGTTTGCTTGGTCTTTTGATGAGCGGGGAAATTTTCATAAAAACAAATGAATACAACGCTTATGACTCTACTTAACTCCCCGAGTCTATGAATTGTGGATCGTTCATGTGCTGTCTGATATGTGGTCCAGTTCCTTAATTAGACAGCTATTGCTATTTTAACAAGAACAATCAAAGCAGTCAGACAAAGGTGTAACCAATTTCCTACTATTTTTAATATGTAAATTAAGTGAATGGAAATTCTTTGTAAAAGGAAATTTGTGCACATTTAATTGTTGACAATCTCGGATTTATTCAGGATAACGATTTACACAATGATTTGCAGAAATAAGTACACAATTTACAAGAAATTCTAAAATGATATATTTTGATAAATTCTGAAAACAAACCAATATTATGTAGAAAATAACATTTTTATAGGTGAAATAACATACCACAAGCTAATGAATTTCGTTAATTGGAATATAGTATTGTAAGTGTGTACTATAAGGGTTTACACGAAAACTAATTAAATTTCAATAACCATACAATACTATCAGAAAGGTTTAACTAAAGATAACATTGAAACAACCAAAATTTAGAAAATAATGGCGCTTTCAATTTTACTTTACGGTTGAGAAACTTTGGTATTCACAGATTCTAATAATATTCTGCTGTCAAACATTAAATATTTAGTTTCTCTACTGCGTAGTAAGTAGGGGAAGTATTGTATTCCACCCAAAAATTCGATGTCGGAATTTCAGCGGAAATATATGTTTTAAGGCACCCTGAATAAAAAAGAGTATTTTTAGAATAAGGTCTGTGAATGTGTTTGTCAGTCTGTGTGTATGTGTGTATGTGTATGTGTGTGTGTGTCTGTCTGTCTGTCTGTAAATAGCATAACTCAAAAACGAAAAGTCGGACATGTATCAAACTTGGTATTCCTCCAAGAATGCGACATGAAGATTTTCAAGAAAATCTCCCCCCACATCCGGCTACGCTTTATATGGAACATTTTCGAAAATTTTGATTTTCTAAAAAATGGCTCTAACGATTTTAATTAAAATATCATATATAAATGGGTATTTACATTACAAATAAAATGGGTATTTTGAATTTTCTGGGAATAACCTATGAAGTCCACTTCATTTTGAAGAAATTTTGTAATCTTCTCTAACCGGTAAAGTTAAGCGACAGACCTAAACGTACTACACAAAAATGTAGATCTCTAAAACACGCAATTTACTTAAAATAAGTTCTGTTGTGGTATAAGCCGTTTCTGAGATATCCGTTATTAAGTATTCGAATTGTTCATTTATTGGCCATTTTCTTAAAGTCCCTTCGACGTTTAGTTGTTTCTCGCAATTGCATGGAAACAGTATGGAATGTTAAGGCCAGCATATAGCGTCCAGTTGTTAAACACTTGACTATCGCTGTTCTCTTTGTATCTATAACGAAATGTGTAACGTAGCTGTTTCTGCAAAGGTTTATTTTGTGGATGCAGTACATAAAAACATAAGCTCAAGTAAGAATAATTTGTATACTCAGCAATACACTATAGAGGTAGAGAAAGTCATGTGAACGTATCATATCAGACCTTTCTTAGATAACTCAAAATTTCATGTAATCACACGTAGAATGTTGATAATTCATGTGATTTAGATTTTGGTCAGTAGTAGATAAAAGTTACAGTTACAGACCATGCAGAAGATGTTTCGACCATTGAAACCAAAACGGTCTCGAAAGTAGTCCTTGAAAGGAGGTGACGATTTTGATTACGAGGACCACTAAGTTACTAGCGTACCTTGTATTTCTTCAATTTCCGAGTAAAAGTGCTGATACTATGCAAAAATTGCATATGAAATAAAATTATATAAAAAGCAAATAGGTAAGAGGAGAAACATATTTGAAAAGCTTGTATTTCAAATCTATTTACAAATGACAATAGATAGCTCGAGAAACCCCTAAATGCCTATTTGATTATCCCATGAAAGTCATGATAATCACCCAAATGATACTTTCATAATTGTAAGGTAACAAAAAATTACTATACATATATAACTGCAAGATTATATATGCAGCCGTGTCTATGAAGCTAGGTAAACGAAAGTTATTCATTTCGGCTTCCTAAATTACTAGTTTCTATAAATACTAATAACAGATCTAAAACTTTCATTAATTTGGTTTCCAATCAATACAAGCTATCATTTATATCACAGACCACAAGTTAAATATCACAAAGTCGTCCATAACAACAAAACGCAGATACAGCTGCATATGGCAGGGTTGTATACAGGGATAACATATATGGAGTTACCTGTGGTTGAATTTGTAATGCGTAAATGTCTTTCATCTCTCTCTCTCCCCTGTTTTGTTGAAACTGAGTGGCAATTTCACAATATTTTTATTCAAGTACAGAAGTATTGTCAATCAATACTGTTTGAAGCTCGTAATTTTGTAGAATAACTATGTAATTCATATTTGTGTCTGTAACGCAAAAAGTATTCCATATAGTTAGTAAAATAACGTCTAAGGTATCCAGAAACTGTAAAATCAACTAAATGGAAGTAGTGAGAATTGAGAAACTGAAACATGGAACATTCCTCAATAAATGCGATTTGGACATTAAAAGTTTTGGGGAGAGGTCTTCAGATAGCTTCTTCAAGATTATGAGCTCGACCCTCAAACCGTACTAAACAATGAGAATGAGAATCTCACTGTCTGCTCCGTCTACAAAATCAGACTTATTCGGGATTGGAACTTTCAAGCAACGGGATGTGAGAGGCACAATAGATGTGCACAAATGAAAGACGAATTAGCAATGAAACCTGTTAGAAAATATTTGTACCAAGTTCTAACACTGACTGTAAATTGGGCAGATAGATTATACGAGGCAATAACAGAGTCAAAGACGACGTATGGAGTAGAAATCTGGGAACGTCAAAGCGATGGTTAAAAATAGATATGGTACACAGGATGTTTTGTAGAGAAGTTCTGGGTTTATCAAAATGTTCACCAAGAGGAGTGAGTGTGGTAACACTAGGAAGGGGAGAAATAAAAGGTACAATAGTGAAAAGAATGTTGAAATATTGGTACAGATGTTTAAAACTACGGGACAGTAATATAATAAAAGAATGACTGAAGTATCAAAGAGATGGAGTGGGAGGAGATAGTTGAGAAGGAGGTGAGAAAGCTGCTAGAGGAGATTGAATTGGGGTATGTATGGCTACGGGGGAAAGCAATATCAGTAAATTTTGGAAAGAAGTAAGAAAAAGTATGGAAGACGGAGAAGCAGGAGATTTGGACAAACTTTGAGAACAAAAGTTCTATAAATCTGTATAAAATAGTACAAAGAAATTGGGAGCGCGAGAAAGATACAGATAACAATGGCCAATTTGGAAGAAGAGGTCTTGCATGCATGTGCACTGGGGCATTTTTCCTAAAAGGATTAAGGAATAGTGTTGTAGAAGGATGTATTTTGTACAGGAAATTAGATGACACTTTAAATTGTTTAATAAAGTGTGAAAAGTTTGGAGATATAGTGTCTGGGATAGAAACATTACCACAAGAGACAGTAGCAGATACGATGCTGGTAGACACCAAGGCGGGAACATTAATATGATGGGGGAATTTGTAGGAAAAGCACGGATGAATTAACGAGTTTAGAGGTGCATGAAAGCATACATAAGTGTGGTGATGATGATAATAATGATAATGATAATAGTGGTAATGATCATGTTGTACTGTAGAGGCTCTTTACCATACAAATAAACTGGGGCTAGTGTATGAGAGAGCTTTGGTATAGTAGCGCTAGACTTCCTTTTAAATGTGTAGTTTGTTATATTGTTTGTACATTATTAGAGGTATAAGCAAAATACTATAATATATTAAATCAGACACAACCCTAAACGTTGACGGTATTGTAAACCTGTTTATCTTATAGAGCATCAAAATTAATTTCCTTATGAAAGAAGGGATATAATCGAACAAAAACTGCAAATACCTCCACCCTTTTACCGCCAGAGTAGTTACATTTAAAATATTATTTGAGAGAAAATTAATTGTAGAACACAAACGCGAACAAGGTACGGCAGAGATGAACGTCGCTGACGTTCCAAGCTTATTGAAGGTAAAACCTGCTTTGTAGTAGGTGAAATTTCTTTCTGTGTATAATCTGCTGTGGTAATGTGCAACTTTATGGCCTTCTGAACCACTGAAAAATTTAATCAAAATGGGTTCCTTACCGCCAAACCGAAAAACTAGGGAGGTTCACAAGTCGCTAGACTTAAACTACCGCGACTCGCATGCGTGTTTGTGTGTTATGTACGTGGATATAAAGATATGATGTGAACGAGGCTAATGCTTTAGTAGAAGAGGTATTTGAAAACTGTTCCAGCGATTGTCTGCTTTCTGGGGGAATGATTTTAAATGTCCGCTTATCCAGAAAAGAGTTAAATTTTTGGCTTGATAAATTACAAAAAAGAAATGGTAAAGGATAATAAATAGTGCACTAACTGTATAACAAGCGCCCATATGTGGAAAACACGTTCTAAAAAGTTTCTTGCAGAGCCTGTAATCAGCATTCCCACGCTTTGCTGCACAATGATGGTAAGATCCAACACCACACAAGCTGGCTACTAAAGCAAAAATTCACAAACTGACGGTCAGGCTTATTATAATTCTTTGAGAAACTATTAAGAGCCTCTGAGCACAGCTGTGATTAAAATAAAAGATTATCTGTTTCGTACAACGATAGGTAGCGACTCGAAAAGCAACTTTATCTCCGAGTACTCAGTGCAGCAACTGAGGCTGAGGAAAGAAAACACATCCCCATTGTTCCCTCAAGCATTTGTAGATCTGTGTCACAAGCATTGTACGCATTGAGATTCACCCCACCATTAACGACTATCAATATGGAATGTATGATGTTACCTGGCATTTTTCCTATAGTATACATTAATTTGCCGCAATAAATGGATGGCGTTATACTAACTGACCCTCATTTACTGCACCTCACAATAATAAATTACTCATTGGAACTCACTTCGTTTTGCAGCTTATGGAGATAGGAATACAAGATTAAAATATCATTAGCTGCAGAACATCTTGGCTGTATTTATATGGATATTACTCACAACTTATTCAAAGCCAAGAAGAGAAAAAATCCATGGTATTATTCATAAGATCCGAAATTAAAGCTTAGAAACACAGATTCAGAAGTTTTGTAAAATTGAAGAATTGAATCATGTGACACATTCAGCACAAAACAGAGAATGTGATAACCATTTTTAGAAAACTACCCAAAAATATGTAAATGGATATGCCGTCGAATTACTCATGGAGAAGGAATTCCAGATAGGAAATTTCAAGGAAATCGGAATAAAACGCTTCCAGTATCTAGTGAAGAGACTGCAAGGAAATGGTAATCTCCGGAAGACTATATCATGTCCTTGAGAGTGCGACTACGGACGGAAGCTGCCGCAAAAGATGTACTATATTTCCACATTTCTCATCATGCTGTTCATAAATGTCTAGCACCACAACTAAGACAAGAGTTGTTTTTAATACCTCTGCATTATCCGACAATGGTTTAGTACTTTATGGAATGTTAATGGTTGGACCTAGTGTTCAAGAGGATGTGTGTTCATTTATAATGAAACCTTGCACCTACAAAGTAGTCTCAACCAATGCAACGCCTAGAACATCCACAACATGACCTGAAATCAATACTTTGACACTGTAACGTATGGCATAGAATCGCCGCTTACACTAACTTTAAAAACTATTGGACATCAATGATATTGAAGTTATGAACATTCATTCAGGCTTCACTTAGCGACGAGATGTCTCCAACAGCTAGCAACCAAGGAAGCAAGCAAGTTCCCTAGAGCAATTTGAATTGTTAAAGGTGACTTCCTACATGGATGGTTGCATTTATGGTGCACACAAATTGGAAGAAGCTCTACAGCTGCGAGTTGAGCCACAAAATATTATTCAATATGGAAGATATTTATTACGAAAATGGTGTGCCAACGGCCTGAGGTGTTTGAAGAATGACAGAAAGATAAAGCGAAATAATGCATTCTTTGACCGATTGTGATATTCACAAAACATAGGGATTGACTTGGTATCCAAAAGAATACCTATTTGCTTCAAAAAGGTAGTAATATAGACCGACAAAAAATAAATAACAGGGTAATAAAAGAAAATGGCGTTAAGTCTTCAATACTTCAACAACTTGAGCTCATAAGCCGCATTGTAAAGCTCATCAAGATTTCCATTCAATGGCTCTGCTAGGGAGGATCAAAATGGGATGGAATCTGCCAGAAACTTTCTTGCTTAACTGGTTGAATCTACATGAACAAATCTCTACATTAACAACGTAATAATTCCACGACTTGTCCTAAACAACGAAACGAACAAGGAATTCGAAGCACATGGTTTCTGTGACGCTTCAAACTATGCATATGGAGCTTTCATTTATATAAGAATCAGAAGGGAAAGTCCTTACCGGATTGCTTTGCTCAAATCTCAAAGCAAATCTCAGTATCAAGACTTGAACTTGTTGCTGCTTTATTTTAGTTCATCAAAATTGTATTTACTGCTTTACACCCTCCCAAATTAGAAATGTTGCTGTGGACGGACTCGTCAATTGTATTAGCATGACTATAAGTATGTCCTACAAAGTGGAAAACTGTGTAGTTAACAGATTTACAGAACTTCAAAACATTGGTACAGTTTCTCATTGGAATCGTGTGAAATCTCAAGACAATCCTGCAGATCTAGTATCCTGAAGTACTCTTTCTTCACAAGTATAAGTAGTACACCGTATGATAAGGCGGGAGGGTTCCAGTTTGTTACGGTTGAATTCGTCAAGAAGATGCGCACAACGCCAACCAGAACAAGAACAGTTTTATTTATTTCTCTACTGATGAAAAAATGCAGGAATAAATTTTCATCTTTCCGCCGCCTAGCAACAACAGTTGCTCACTGCTTTAGATTCTCCTTTAAGTGCAAAATGAGTCTTCAAGGGCGTGATACATCTCCATTAAGGGGATAAGGGCTCAGATATTTGGGTAAAGATCTCACAGAAAACTACTTACAATAAGTAAACATCGTGTCTTACCATAAATAAGGGCATTTCTGCTAATAAGCCAACTAGGAAGTTTAAGTTAATTTATAGAACAAGGACGGATATCTCAAAATTTGTGGTCGATTGCACAACGTGCCAATATCACATGAGACCAAATGCCAAGTCATGCTCCTGTTAACCATTACTTCACAAGCCGCTAATTCTAAACGAACATCTCAGCCTTCTTCATGCAGATCCTGAGTTACTGATATCGTCACTGTGATAGAAATTTTGGGTACCAAGCAGCCGCCAAATCCTCAAGAAATGCACTCATTGTTGTTTAACCTGTTTCAGGCTGAAGGCAAAGACAACTCAAAAGAAAATGGGAAAACTCACAAATGTCATTGCGACGCCTACTAGATAGTTTCTTAATGTGGGAGTCCATTCATAACAATACTCGAAGAAGTAAAGAGACAGGAAAAGCTTATATTGGGATATTCACCAGCCTTTCAATTAGAGAAACATATCTAGAAACTACCTCAGATCTGTAAGAACGTAGGTTTTCACGGCCGATGTCACAATTATAACTAATATGATTTTCCGGGCTGTTATGCCGTGGTCTGCTGAAGAAAGATTTCCCAGATGTTTCGTCCACAACTGCGGTGGACATCTTCAGTGGCGCGGACGAAGTCTTCTCGGTGAAAGTATCGCAGCGTCTGATGCGCCAGCCCCCTCATACCAGCGGGCCAATCAGCAGAGAGCGCCCACACTATAAAGAGAGTGGCACTAACGGCCAACGCATCAGACGCTGCGATACTTTCACCGAGAAGACTTCGTCCGCGCCACTGAAGATGTCCACCGCAGTTGTGGACGAAACGTCTGGGAAATCTTTCTTCAGCAGACCACGGCATAACAGCCCGGAAAATCATATTAGTTATAATTACCTCAGATCTCTCTACACACGTTTCCATGGCAACACTTCATTAAATTGAGATTTTATTTATGGGCTACTATGGTTCTTAGTTACTTAATATAGAATTCCCATTCTGTATTGAGCCTGAAAGACGGAAAGTTTTGCTCAGAGGCCTCTTTATCGGGCTTGAGGTTCTTTTACGTGCCATAAGTCTACTACACGGAGTCACCGGCTTTACTTCTCTTCCGAAGAAAGCTATGTTAAGGACATAGAGACTGTCCTTCTCAAACATACAGCGACAATGGTAGCAAATTCATTAATGAAGCAAGGAAATAAAGGAATTCAAGAATTCGAGCAAGACGTTGAACAGCAGAAAAAATGAATTAATCTGCTATGAGAAGACGAATCACATGGGAAGCCATTAAGCAACATCTTCAAAGAATATTGCCATTCCCACTTTCGAAAAATTGATCACGCTTACTAACACAGATAGAGAAATGTGTGGTTTCTCACCAACTTACAAGGCTCAAAATTGATCGTGATGGTTCATCTTAATTATCTCCATCTCATTTCCTAGTTGGTTAATCAATCACAGCTCTCCCTAATTTTGACTTGAACCAAGTTCCTGTAAACAGAATTTGTAGATAGCATCACTTACAGAAGGTGATGCAAAATTTCTTGCAGAAATGGCACGAAGGTTACTTGAATAGGGCTTGGTGCGAAAGGTCCATAAAGACATCGAATGATGCTCTCGCACGTGTGGCTAAACAAGGCCACTACGACCTATAAAGCGAAATCAACAAGTTGTGTGTTACCAAAAATAAAGGAGTGGTTGTGAACTTTCCCTATAGTAAAACTAATACAAATATTATTTTATTTATAGCAAGTGTTTAATATGCTTTGTGTAAGATATTTAATTTAAGCAAACTTCTTTTTATGGGGCAGTATGTCGCCAAATTTGGTGTTCCCCTATAAGATATTTTGGCAGGCTTTAGCGCAGCATGCTGGACATTTGTGTTTTCATCTGCCTATATATTCCGAGCATTTTGTTTTTAAAAAAAGCACACTTAAGAAGAAAATAAGGCTGAAACTGCAATTTAAAAGAGCTGTTAATTTATTTTAGAACATATAATATAAAAACTTGTGTATACGGCTTGTTTTTATATTCAATAATACGATGGTTTATTTAGATTAACTAGAACAACTAAATATAATTACTTGAAAATGTCTTTTGACTGCTACTCATAAGATACTTTTAAAACAGTCTTTGATGACGATTCGCCATTTACATAAATTAATATATTATTTTTGTTTGAAAATACTCCACATGGTCAACGACATTCAGTAAAAACTTATTAATTATCTGTGAGCACCTAGCTGCCGGGTCTGCTACACTGATAGAGCCATAATAAGAATAGCGATGGTACGAGAGGTCCTATGGATTTTACCGTGGACTCCGAAACCAAGTATAGCCTTGGGGATAGTTCATACGAGCTTATCGTAGCTGGAGGTTTGGACAGGGCCGACTTAATATCGCTACCCCTTAGCCGGAATCGAACCACAGATCCTCAACAAAGGAAACCATCTCACCTTCAGGTAAAGCAATGTATGGAACCGAAATTCACCGAGCTACGTGGTCCTGCAGGCACATCGTAAGTTCTAGAGCTGAAGAAAACTAAAGTGTAAAACCAATAGGAAATACCACTGCAGGATTGGTCACTATCATTTTGTAGGCAGCAGTTGAAAGATTCCAAGAAATGATATATGCTTAAAAATTCGCAAGAAATCTTGAGGAACAAAACTGCAAGAAACCTCCAAAATATTCAAATAAAAGCTGTTCTACGGGAACCAAATGACAAATGATATTAGAATTCTATACATGTTTGTTTTTTGAGAAAATTGTAATAACGTTCAAGTTGAATACTGGGCAGAGTGTATGATTTATAGTTGCCCAGACATTATGGTTGCGATTTTTATCAGTAAAGGAACGTGATATTCCCTCGTTTGTGAAGTATGATGTTCCCATGTTTTAAATTAACAAGTAATAAAGAAAAATTATATAATGTACAAGATCTTTATTCCTTACAGGGTTTGAGGTTGATTCAGGGACTATATTATAAATCGTAAACTGATTAATAAACTAAGGATAATATTTATTTATAGATGTGAAAACCGAATCTCAGTTACTTCTCTTGTTTTACGGAAAACTTCTCTCTTATAATTGTCAACACCAATGACAAATAACATAATTATAAAATGTGCTGAAGTAAACGATTTGCACGCGCGAGAGCATTCCGCACACATACACTGGGATATAGGTTCCACCTATTTTTATAGAAAGGAAGTAGGTGTGATTGCTTGTTTCTCTCTTATATGTTCTGCTATGGTAGATTAAAATAAAAATATATTTTATTAACTAGGCAGTGAAAGTAATTATACTGTCAGCATTTTGTGTTAAGATTTTTGCAAATAGGTGCAGAAACGCTGTTTACTCTGTGACAAGCAGGGGTTACAAAAACAACAAATGAGGTTTTACTTACGACTTACGAGTTCAGATGTTTATGCCAACAAGTATCGAAAAGAGTAAGTAAAGCACTTTACCCTTCCTATGTTTAGTATTGTAATTCCTACTATTACGCTGCGTTTGTTTACCTTTAATTAAATATCACATAAAATAATGTTGATTTCACTCTATTGCTAGTCGTATGTACTAAGACGTTTTGTAAATGCAAATTCAGCTGCACCTCACTTAACGTTATTTACTTTTATGTTTTTCAAGTAATACGCTGAAATTTTAGGCACCGAACTTTGTCCATTCTATTTAGCTCGACTATGTTTTTCGATTCCTATGTTTTCTCATTAACACGTCCACTTTTTGTTCCATCTTTACGGAATATATTATTATGTATTATTTTATTAATAACAAGAATACGCGTATCATACATGATTTGCGTATACTGTATCCTTGGCGTCACGGCACAAAACATAGGCATGTTGTGCGAGGCATTTATATTTTCGAAACGCATTATTGCTGTGCATATGTTAACAATACGATCGGGTAAGGTGATCCTTACCCAGGTTCATTCTGACAATGCTGGTGAACAATTAGGCCTAAGTAATGAGAGCGTCCCGAATATGCATGTGACAATTCAAGAAATTATACAAGATTTCTATCATTGCTTAGTGGATGACAGCACTTCTGTGAGTAGTGCATATAATCGACTAGTAAATGACTGTGTGGAAAAATGAAAGAAGCAAAGAAAAACTGACGATTCTTTTTGCATCAGTGTAAACTAGCTCTTATAACTACTCTTATTTTTTTATTTTGAATTATGAATAACAGTACCTTTAGACATGTAATACTATAAATAGTATACGTTGTTTATTGTTTAATTTAGTTTAATTAATCTATTTATTTCTTATATTAAATAGTACATAATTAATTTGAGTAATAATCTAATAAAGCAGTTTCAATTCCATATTTTTCCATTTATACGTTTTTACGCCGTCTCCCTTTAAAAATATATTACTGAGATTACTCTGAACTTGTTATTTCTGCATATATAAAGATTCCTGTCCCATTTACATCAAAATGATCATTTGCATTGTATCCGCATATCCAAACAAAAATACTAGTTCACAATTAAGTACAACTGTTACATCCACTTTATAGCATCGGATAATCTGAGATAATAGCTCAGATTACGCGATTCACTGGATAGCATTTGTGAGAGAATCGATAGAAATTGGCCAAAGATGAAACAGTAATGGAGGGAGACTGATATGTAAAAATTAATATTCCACAAACTATTGTAAACCAATAAAAGTAATCAACTATTTAATTAAATAGCTGAGATATAAAACGGAATAAGACCAAATCTGTTGTTGGAAAATAATTAAAACCTTAAAAAAGATGAACAATGTCAAACAACAACTGAGCACATCTGTAATGTTAGGCTAAATAATGTACTTGGTAATGTTGATTGTGCCCTGTTAACAATCGGAGCACTAGGACACCCTTCAGCGCAACAAAAGGCCATTGTTGCTGGCTGTAGCGCTATCTTGTTGGACCTGCTATGGATAGATGGAGACACACATCACTTTTACAAGTATTGTTTCATCAGTGGCTATAATTATGGGCGTACATTGTTAAACACTATTGTAGGTGATTGGCATATTCGCTCCGTACGTAAACACACAACTCCAATTATTATATTCCCCTCTGATGTACCATAATTATGTTTCTGTTTGTAAGAGGAACCGGCATATTCCATTAGGGAATATTATCTAGATTCTATAAAAGTTAACAAGCACCAAATATGTAACAGTAAAAAGCATTCATACTAATGGCATTAGATCCTTTATCTAATGTGGTTTCAGTGTTTGGCAAACAAAATAAAGCAAGTCATCTATTGATTATTCTGAGTGGCTTTGCTTTTAGTGCAAACACAAATTCCGGCTGTTTGAAATAAATAAAGCAACGCATCACTATTATTGCATGCGAAAGGATGTACAATATGCCTTTTCTGCAGCTATTTTGCTCAGCATTACATAGATATGTTCTGTAATTCAGGATTTGAAAATAAGAATGTGGCTAATTTGGAAAGGCGTGAAAGGCCTAATATTTTCGCTTAAAACGCAAGTGTCCCACATTGTAAAACATAGAATTTTCCCATTATAGTCTGCCGTTGGTCTGCTGCTCTTTTGCACTGTCCTAACTAGGTGAGAAAATTTATGTTTTCAGGTTTACCTGCTGCTCTGGTTGTTACCGTTGTTACGTTACTTACCTTGCCTTTTCGACAGGACAAGCGAGATATCGCGGATTAGTGAACCGTTCTTTCGCCTCGGCACGGAACACTAAAGCTTTTAGGCGTGTGTAGTGCAAGTACGCTTAACTGTGCTTGACATGTTCCTAAATTCCTTTTTTGGTTAATCAAAAGCATTTCAATGGGAGTTCTTCATTTTAATGCCGGACTACAAATTATGAAATGTTTATATTCTGTTGGATTCTACAAAATATACTTTTAAAATATAAAGGGAATGCAAACAAAATGCAATCTAGTTCAGGCATTATTAATGAAAGTTGCCTTTCCGACCATTTGAATGGTTCTTTTTATTTGTTTGATTTGTATATCATCTTTAAGTTCTTTACTCATTTCCGGGGCTTTGACTTGAGAAAAAAAAATTATTAGTCGTTACTGATGACAGCCATTACGTTACCATTTGGTTTTTAATACTTTTCTATTAAAAAACTTCACTCCAGATTCACACTTATACACTTTGCGGAAAATAGGTAATGATTCTGGCTAAAGAAAAACCCCTCAACTCCACTAGAAATCGAAACCGAGACTTTTGGATTAAGAAACCAGAAAGCTGACCATCCTACAACAGAGGCAGTGCACTTGACTGTTGTTATGAGTGGTGAGTTCGAAACGTCATATTTATAACAAGCATTTGAGACTTTGCTATTAAATTGCCTCTGAAACCCTTACGTTTTAAAAATTTGGTTATTTTATTGTTACAAGTAACTTCAAATTTTTACTATTTCATCTTGTTAATTGCATTTTCTTACTGGATCCAGTACACGCATTCTTAGTAGTGTACGTTTGTTTAGTTTTTAAAAATATAATTCGTTTAGCGAATACAACTCGCTTACTTTCAATCACTTCCTATTGTTATCATCCTATCTAGGAGAATGTATGATAACCCGCCGTGTGAAACTGAGTGGGAGGTTGCGGCCTGCCAACAGGGATGACAGAGTTTCATAACCAAGGTTAGAATTTTTAGGTGCAAATTTCAGATGAAAAAAGGAAGGGAAAAGATGCTCAAATAAGGTGAAAAGAGGGACAATAAGGTGCAGGTTTATTTAAGCGGATGCACAACTGAAATAGCTATTTTCTAAACTATCCATTCAATTGGGCTGAAATTTTAACCACATGTCAGTTCTTTAGATATATTTTTTTTGTGAATTTCAATCCAAAATATTAATTAGTTTTCAACTTATTAATTTTCAAAGTATATGCAAAATGCAACACATGATGCATTATTCAAAAAAAAATCTTATTTTGCTTTTATGTCAAGGAACTACAAATCTTTCAAATAATTTTTTTTCTACCATTCTTAGTTTAAGAGAAAAAAAGTTTTCCAATTTTGTATCTGCATTTTTTCCTTCTTTTTGTCCTTCTATCTTCAAACATTAGTAGCGCAAAAACTATTCATTACGCAGAAAAATTATATGACAGTTTTATTTCTTCGGTTTTTGAAATAAGCATAAAATTATCAATATGGATGGATGAAAACTACATCGTGTGGAACATTTTGAATATCCAGAAATGCTGAAAATAAGAAACGCTTTAAAATGAAGCTTTAAAATATAAACAGCTAGCAACCAAATGCGCAGGGGATTTAAAAGGTCTCGTAACGATCCTGAAGCGTTTGCTAGGTCAAAAATAAAAGTGGAGTCTAAAACTACCAGCAATGGAGAATTCTTTGGGAACATATAGGTATATATATTTTAGATTTTTTGAGATTTTGAGTTAATTTCATTTTTGCATTCTCTTAATTAATTCAAGGATTTCTCTTTCCTATATTCTAATTTATTGAACTACAAACAAGTACATAAAATTATAACTCATCAAAAGAAGGAAAAAACATTAAGCTGTTGTACTTCAAGACATTAATCATCTCCACATTTTTAAAAGTAAGTCTGTTTCTATTAGGAGATAGAATGTCTTTGTAGATGCCAAAGCTTCTTTCAACATCCACAGAAACCAGCGGGGCAAACCTTGTATTCACTCGGAATGGCAACTCTACAGATGTGGCGAATATCTCAAGTCTGAATTCTTCTGAAGACTGGATTCACGTTTGTCTTTGGCAAAGCCATCTAACTGCTTCCTCACGGAAGTAAAAATATCCCATTGTTTTTCCTTTTCCAGACCTTGTTCTTCCAATCGTTTAATAGCTGCAGGCAGGTACTTGTAACTATGGACACATTATGGTTCTGTCTGCAAGTTATGTATTTTCTCCGGTAACAGAAGTTGCAGTGCCTTGGAAATTGCACCTGCGTCGGATGGATCCAAAGAAAGCACAAACTCTTTAATTTAATCAGAATTCTCACATAACGTAGCAGCACACTCAATTCAAGATCCCCAGCAACTAATGACCAGGAAATTTGGAAGGAGCAGGCCAGTGATTTCTCTGTAGTAAACAACACAGCTCGGAGCTTTCAGTAGAATCTTCTTCAGGGCAGAGATGAATTGATTTGCGATGTCGTATTAGTTCCTTATGGATTCACAAACCCTGTGAAGGGCATGAGCCAAGCATGTCACATGCTTCAAGTTAGGAAATAAAGGTTTCAATTGGATAACAGCTGAAACCATGTATGGAGCCTGGTCCGTAAGCACAAGAAGAAGTTCTTCAAACTCGATACCAGTAGACCAAAGTTTTTGGCAGAAGTCCATAATGGATTGCATTACTGTACTGGCATTGGCTTTCTGCAGCTCGTACATTTTTAACAACATGGGCTTAACTTTCTCCCCTGCTAAGGGGAAAACTAAAATGTTCAAAACATATCGTTCCATTGAGTCTATGGTTTTATCCACAATGATTCCCACATCGTAATCAGACACTTTCTCCTTGATTCTTTCTATGGTTTCTTGGTAAACAGGCTCCATGTAGTTTTTTCTTAAAGTACTCTCATCGGGCATTGACATCTTTGTGTATTTTTCAAGAAATCCCTTGAAGGCTGGATGGTTCACCTTATTGAGTGGAATTCCTGTTCGTGTAAGAGCTGCACACAAATCAATATTTGATTCCTTCAAATTTTGGCTTTTTGAGGAATTCTGTTGAAACGCATTTCGTAATAGAGGTTGGCGTGATTTGTTTGCTTGAAGAGTCTTGTTCATTGATGCTTAGAGCTGGAAATGTGGTGTTTGATGCGATATCGCTGGTGTTTTTCATCTAACAAAATTCCTGAATCACAACTGGTACATCGCATAACAGTTCCATCAGTGTCTATGAAATCTTGTTTGAATCCTCAGCCAGAACAATAAATCGAGCACTGGACACCGTTGGCATGGTAAAATCTAGTACTAGCACACTCGTTTGGAGAGCTAAACCTAGTTCACTTGCTAACACAATGCGACTGTCACACAACTCACTCTTGCGCCCACTCGTTGTCCATTCTCTTATAACACCGCGACGATTACCAGAATGTTCTCATTCATGCTGGAATTTCAGTCTCAGCGATTTCTAGTAGTTTCGAGCAGAACCTAGTCTTAATAATTCTCGGAACTGCGCGGGTGAGGTTACTGCCGTCTCTGCGTTCCCAGCCTTCACCTCCACGCAAACAGATGACGTCTCTCACAGTAACAAACTCACATTCACGAACAGCAGGCTACTGATTCTGGTGGGATAGTATAACTCATTCTCAATTGCATTATTGCGGGTTACTTTATAGCGGTAAAGCGAGAGAAAGAGGTTTTCGTCGAACACACAATTATTTTCCATTGTTGCGGGTGTGCTTTCAATTCCCGCGCGGCGTTTATTGAAAGAGGTGGGCTTACTATTCGCCCGTACACAGCAAGCTGAGGAGACTTTAATTGAAAGTTAAACAATAAATTGAAATGAAACTTAAAATGAAAAAGGGGAAAAAGGGGATTAGGGACTTGATTATGGGAAAATGGGTTAAAGGTGCCAAAAAGGGGTGAAGTTCCCAAAAAAGGGAAAAAGGTGCGGGAAAAATGCCTGTTTTCGCAACTAGAAACAAAATTTCACATTGTGATATATTTCCGCACAGCTTTAATTTACCCTAAAAAAAGGTGTGCACCTAAAAAACCTAACCATGTTCATAACAATGAAATATCCATATTTCAAACCATTAAAAAATATTTGCCTAATTCTTTATATTAACACTACATTTTATTATATAAATACATTTACATTTTGCTGATTAAATTAAATTTTCTGAAATTGCTTAATTAAATTTATCATTTTAATATACAAATTAAATAATAATTAAAAATCCTTTCAAAACAAAAATTAAATTTTAAAATGTTTTTACACTAACCTCTGCTGTCCATGTAGTACCCATACATAGATTAAGTTTGTAAGTAGATGATATCAGGAAGTCACTTCTGTTTCATAAGAATACCTAAACGAATTGATTAATTCTCACCTTGGTATGAGTTAATCTATTTATATCTTTTATGTAGTTTCCTCCTTAGTTATTATTAAACCAAATATTTTGCGCTAGAACTAGAGATTAAGAGATCACACTGAATAAAAAAAAAAAAAGATTCTCGAGAAAAAGATCGTGATGTGTCTGTGATTAGCAAAAGGCAAAAACAGTGGTAGAATTAAATTTCCAATTAAAGCACAGAAACTTTAAAACATCCATGGGAAACATTTTCAAACATTTACTTTATTTTATCTCAAACATTAATCTAACATCGTGACAAACATTTGAGCTCTGAGGCAATGACATGTTAAATAAAACCTGTGTCTTGAATTTTGGTAAATAATACCTACATAACATCCTGTGCTGATCACACATTTTCCATCATATTAGATCCGAGAATTCCAAATAATTTTAGTTACTGATGTTGAGTGGTGTTGTTTACTGACCGTATTGCTATTATTTACTGTATATGTCATGTCGGTGCTTGCTGACCGGATTATTCATCTGACTTTGCCGGTTAACATGTTTCCATAAGCTTATATTTTGGCATTAAACTGTAGTTATTTCTGCGGAGCATAGACGTGATTTATATTTGGTAACTTTGAATCATTGTCTTTGTTTTTGCTTAGTCAAAAACTGTTTTTATATGCAATGTGGGAGTGCATTTGGCCGTTTTAATCAATCATTAATTGATTCTAATTCTTGTGTTTTTGTTAAGCTGTATCTAAATTGTTAAGTTTTTTCGGTGTTTATTTAAATTGTTAATTGTCCAGCCTGTACATAAATTGTTAGTTTGTTCAGAGTTTATGTAAATTGTTAATGTATTCAAAGTTTATCTAATTATCTATATTATGTGAGGAAAATACATTGCGGCATCACGGGATTTATTGCATTGTTGTGTTCTTTTGTTTAATGGCCAGGCAAACGTGAGGTGAAGAGCTGTTGTGAACAAGCTAAATGGGGCAAATATGTTGTGCTATATGTTAAGATAATTTACCTCATTCTTACTCTGCAATAATTACTCATTTGTACGAAATCATTTAGTAAAATAAGAGTTTCTAAAACTTATGAGTAAGGACATTTCGAATAGTCATGCTGGATATGATAATGTATATTGTCCTGTAGCAAATATACCGGAATTTGTTGTAATGAACAAATGCTTGTTGGGCAGTCTTCTTACCTTGTATCGGTCTTGCCGCCACCCCATATCCTGGGTCCTTGTACAAAGAGTGCCAAAGAAAATCTCACTGCACCTCGCGTCTATGTCACATTATTTATCGTTGTATGAGGCCTTGCGAAGCCATTTCATTGGTTGCTTTAGGCCACGATGCAAGGATGCGCCAGTCCTTCTGCTAAATAGTTGCACCAATGACCACAACACAGGTTACAAAATGGCGTAGAAACGAAATGTTTACGCTCTCGATCGTATTGGCTTAAAGAGAAAGAGGTAGAGTGAGTTCATTCAGATTGTCACAAAGACCTCCTATCGTGATTGGTAGACCATACCTTATCGCCTAGTGCAGGACACTCCTTTGAAGGGTTAAAAGCTAAGGGGAAATCTTCATGAGTGCCCAGGTTAGAGAAATGTAGAATGTGCAGTGTGAGAAAACCTTCAAATTAAAGCTTGAATGGTATTCATTAAATACATAGGAATACTTTATAACAAAACTAAACAAATCGTATTCTCACAGCATATAAATGCTTGTTGCTGCATAGACAAACATAACTAAATAATAATTAAATAAGTAAAACAGCATGTTTTCTCTCTAATTCAAATTATAATAAGTTAATATACCTTTACTAACACATTCCTGATCACAGGAATACGATTATAGACAAAAACATAATCCAATTTTATTGCCATGTATGTGTATGATATTCGGTAAACATATACACATTTATCTCTAGCTTCTAAACATGATTAGGCAAGTAAGAGAAAAGAGTAATTTACTTTTAGTAAACGAATATCATCATCTGCGGATGTTTTACGGTGAGTGTCCACTTTCTGACGAGTATGTAACCGTGTTTCCCACTTTCCTGGAATATTTTTATCCAGTAATTTACTATAAAACACTTTTATGCACTGCCGTTGCAATTACTGTAACAGTGTGATCAGCTTCCCACATACCCACCATATGTCCACGAGTAATTTCCCTAGTATACGGCATGACTGGTTCTGAGACAATAAACAAGTTTTGGTTTCAATAACAGCAGAAAAAAGGCATCAACCTCCCCTCTTTTTTCCCTTATTGCTGTGTCATCAAGCTACCACGCTCTGCGATAGCTAAGGTGAAGGACACGCCTCAAAGGACCACAGAAAGCGATACAAAATCCGCCGAAGAATTTCTTTGGTGGTGTTTGTACTTCGTAGTTTAGGCATTTCCATTTTTATAGTATGAGTAAGAGACACGATTAAGAGTGTACTCTCTAGAACTTCATCTCACAGAGAGATCCTAATAGAGAGACATTTTCAATCTTTAGCAGTATTAGACAATTTCGAAAATCTGGTTGTTTTGTATTAAATGTTATCTTTCCTACAGAAATTATGAACAACATAAACTGAAGTAACAATGCACTATTATTTACAGCGTTTCAATGACAACTATCAGTTGGGTTGTATCTTTTAGAGGGTTGTGGTTGTAACAAACTACAATGCAAGAGGTTGTTTGTAAACTCGACACCAGGCACTTGCAGTACGTCTGCACACTGAAGGACAGAACTATACCCCGTCACGTAATTAACATTACCATGAGCATTCCTCTTGGGCTCGCCGATAAATATTACTCCACATTTTATTATTTCAGAAGAAACAAGAAAGTAAACTACATTTGTATAAGAAGAAATTTTGATTAACCGAGTGAGCTGGGTATGTTTATTTGTAGCCTATTTTCACATGATTATTAATAAATACATTACTGAATTTAAATTTATGACTAAATGGGGCTTCATATACCTTTTATCTCAAAGAACTATACTTCAAAGGAGAGTAATCTAATCCCTTCCACCCTGAATAGACTTTCTTTGTTATTATTGACAGTGGTATCATTTCTCAGTCTCTCCCTTACAGGGTAAGAAATTTGCTACACCATGCCCCTAAATGCTACAAAATATGCGCTACTGTGGTATTAAGCTAATTGAAAACATTTTTGCACATTACGGTTAATACGAAGGGAAGAGAAATTAATGTGCATTATTTCCATGACTATTCTGCACAATAAACATTGCTCACAAAACCTTAAACAATATAACTATCAAAATAAAAGGGAGCCTTCTATCTGTGTTTTACGATAAGATTGCTTATAAATAAATTCAAGTTCAAGCATATGGACTTAGTGATATGTAGAAAACAACTTCAAATCATTATAATACTACAAGTTAGCTTCTTTTTAACAGGCTAATGTGAAAACAAACAAAGAAGAAGAAGAATTGTAAATTCTCAAATATTTTCATCCAGTAACGAAGTTCAACTTCCTAAAATGTAAACATAATATATATCAAACACTGCTAACACTACAAATATCTGAAAGATATTTAACATACGAATATCTACAAGGTTAGTCAAACGTCCTGTGCCACGAAAATAACTTTCGAAGGATGTGATTGATTACACGAAACTGGATGTACGGAAGTAGTGATGTATGTACAGGAAACTGAAAAATTACATTAACGAGTTATTGTTACTTCCGGTTTAGCCGGAAATGACTGCAACTTTCTTATTTTAAATGTTTATTTAATTATGTTTTTATGTCCATTGAAACATGTTTGACTGTGCTTGGTTTATATCCATGGAAACACGTTTATTAATACTGATTTATTAATTGGTTTTTGGGCTGACTCTGACATCTAGTATGTCGAATAATATAATAATATCTGATGTTGAGTGAAAAGTTTGGGTTTGGCGGATTTTCTTTAAAATCTTCGTATCCCACCATTAGAAGATGCTGAACTTAAATACTTTGATATTTAACGGACTTTCCGATTTTGAGTTGCGCTATTCACACACACCTACACACGCACACAGACCTTTATCTAAAATGGCTTTTGCGTTTCAGGAGGCATCAAAGCCTGTATTTACGGTGAAATCTCGATATGGAATTTTTGCGTGGAATGTAATACCTTCTCTATCTACCAAGAGTGCAAAAAAGAAAAAAATGCCGATGTAATGAGCTTCGTGTTAAATTGGTAATGGATTAGTGGGTTCATGGGTTCACCCCACCCCCTTAACTAGTTCTAGTAACCCAAGTTGATTGGCGGGTTTTGCATAGTCTTTTTTCGCAATGGCGGATGTACACCGAGGGCTAGGATGCAAAGCAGTTTAAGATACGTTGTGAAAACACAATCAATTCAGTTTTATCAATTGTTCTTCCATAGGCTGATAAGAATGAAAAAGAATCAGAATGAAGAAGCATGTAAGTCGACATTGGGGATGTGTTAACTCTAGAGAAGTAAAGGATGCCTTGTCTTTACCGGGAAAATTGGAGACGCATGGAGAATTTCATAACTTTGTCATATCGACACAGTAACTCAGAAGGCGGAGCAGTGTTAGGGGAACTGAGGATCGGTGTTTTGAATCCCGATTATAGCACTGAATATTTTAATCTGAATCTTCCTTTCCATAGATTAGTATTATCTTAAATACATTTTATTATCAGAGTTTTGCAAGAAAAGGAATGTGAGGAACTTACCAACCCCTGTTGTAATTAGAAAATGCTATGATTTTGGGCATTTTTGTAATGCTTTTTCGGTTTACGTGGTTCATTTTGTATAACTCAGTTCTGTACCATGCTTGTTTGTGATATTTCATAAATCAAAATCAATATGTCTATTGCTCTCTTTGCCTTGCAAATAATTATTATTAGAAGGTAAAAATGATAACAATAATAACTTCATGATATCCTAACCTATTTGAACAAGTTGTTCAAAGTAAAATGCTTTTTTATCTCTCCTGAAAGCCTTATTTATTAAACGGTTTTGTTTTTTACATGTCCTTTAATTTTGCTTTGTATCCTGCTGTGATATGTTTTTGAAGCTACTAGTGCCATGCGGACTGCATTATGTATTCATAATTAAATAGGCCACCTGGTTTGCGTGTCCCGTAACCACATTCGTGGTATTTCTTCTACCAGTTTGACGCTTCACAACCCTCGCTATAACCTTGCTCATTAAGGACAATAATTTTCAGTTTATTATGCATATCCTTTGTTCGTTTCAAATGACATATATAATAAAGAGGACATCATTTACAAGCCAATTTCATCCAAACACTTCACTTTATTAATTACTTGTAACTAAAGTATGCCCTTATGATTTGCATGCCTTAATTTTAAATTGCACTTTTATTTGATTTATCTTCTGGCTTGTAAGATTTACAGATAAAAATAAATGTCTATCAACCAACCATATAATGCCCGCTGCCCGCCCCGAGCCAGAAATCGACCACTGTTCATTGGTTAGGGTTTGAGTGTCAGAATTTTGACATCAAACCAATGCCTGATTTGGTGGGTGTCTGGCGAGTACCCTACAGCCATTCAGGTAAAATGCTTCCTTTACCCAACCCTTTGTCCACTCACTTTGTTCAAACCAATTCGAGATTAGCACATCCAGGTAGATGTGGAACACAAATGATAGGGGATTCTGCCAACATTATTTAAACAACACTGTAGGAAACCAAAACTTTTTTTTTTGCACCTCACTGTACGTGGTAGAGAAAGTAATTCTTATGAATGCCGAGGTATTTATTCAATATACTTATTCCTTTCCGGATGTCATCCTCCGTTGTCTAGGGGATGCTAGCTTCTGGTTTGCTAAATCGCGGGTTCAAACACGGCGGAGAGCGATCGATTTTTTCTGACGTAAAAATCCTTAGAATGGCTTCCTTTGAAAGCGAAGTGGCCCCGTGTCGTAGGTTTTCGACACGTAAAAGAACCTCAAGCCTCATAAGGAGGCCCCGGAGAAAAATTTCCAGTCTTTCACGTCCAATATGGAACGGGACGCTAAGAATCATAGTAGTAAAAGAGCGTCCATAAATGAAACTCAATTTGATTATTCCTTTCCGGATTATTCTGCTACGCATCCCTTACTGTCAACACTGAAACAATCTCAACGATACAGAGAAAAGTTGGGTACAAGTGTGTAATAACGCCTTCATTACTAAGCTATAAATTCCTTGTATGCCAGTCATTGTTTGCCTGCTCACTGCAAATGTAGCATGTTTATTACTATAGAGGTACAGCTCCCAACAGGCACAAACAATACAAATATTGAACTTTTGCAGCAGGTACATCTCCGTTTCCATGCTCCCTTGGGGTCCTTTGTTATCACCGATGCTGAAACAGCGGACGAACACTTGGAAAACAGGAGAGCATTCTGTTGTTAGCATTTCAAATGGATGAACAGAGTTATAACCATGGCCCTCAACGCAAGTGCTGTGCCACAATTTATGCCTTGTTTGATTTTAAAACCCAATGTTATTTCCGTAGCTCGGTGCCAAGCATATAAACCGTATTAGGAGTGCTTTTGAGAGGTTGTCTCTTCTGAATAGCGCTAAAAAAATGCGACTTATTATTCTTATAAGATGGGAAATTTACTAAGTCGTGAACATTAAATACAGTCGGCATAATTCGAAACACTCTGAAACACATAATCACTAACGCCAAGATTCTGATGGCTGGTCATATTTTAATTGAATTAATTGTTCTTTCACACAAGCCGTGTGTTGGACAGGGTTGGAAAGGTAGAATCAGACGACTGAAAAATTCAATGCCATAGCCGAGATTTGAACCACGGATCCATTGCTACAATCATAGGCATTGCTAACCTGTACATAAATCCTTGTCATAGGTCTCAGATTATGTAAATTCACATTTATTCGGTCTTATTCTGTTTTTCCATCTTCCATTTTAGGACATATGTTTTAATTTTGCAGAACTATTTTGTAATTTTCTTTAAATTTGTGTCTTTATTTTTTGGGGTTTCTTTCATTTACATTATGTATAAGCCGTGTTTTTAAAGTAAGTATTGATCAGGTTTTAAAAAATAACAGAAAATTATTTTCCAAATACTTTATCATCATTCATTACCTTACAGCTTACACTACTTCTCTACATAGTTACTGCCCTTATTCAGGCACTTGTAACGGGAAACCAGGTTTGTATACTTTCGTCAAGGAATAATGCCACCAAGTAAGCACTTCTTCTTTCACAACATCATCGTCATTGAAATGTTTTCCATAAAGGTATTTCTTCAGAGAAATAAACAGATGGTACCAAGTCAGACTGTAGGGAGGATGGACGAATTCTGCACAACCAAATGATGCGAGCAGATCTTCAGTTTGTTCGTTAAACGCTTTAACATCAGGAAAACACAAACTGATGATCGCTCACTGCTGCATCTGGCTTCCTAATGAATGGAGCAAGTGATCGCGTATGCTCAAAATCGCGAGTACAACGCTGCAGCGGCAAAAGATAAAAACGGTACTGTTTAAAAACACGCTTTAGGTATATATATATATATATATATATATATATAAAGTTTTGTATTATTGACATTTTACATAAGGATGGCTATTCAAACACTGGACATTTCAGTAAAAATCCTTAACATGGCTTCCTTCGGAAGGGAAGTAAAGCTGGTGGTCCCGTGTCGTAGATTTACGGCACGTAAAAGAACCTCAAACGTGATAAAGAGACCTCTGATCAAAATTGCCGATCTTCCGTGCCCAATATAGAATGGGACGCTAAGGACCACAGCAGTTAAAGATCGTCCATAAATAAAACTCAATTTAATTTCTGGGCATTTCGTTATTCAGCTGTGAAATAAGATTAACTTTGCGCATTCTTTGCTCACATTTGGAAAAATCACATTCCTATTTAATGGTCAGTCTGAAAAGAGTTGCTTGAGAGTGGATGGGTAGTTATTGTCAGCGGAGCAGGTATCATTTGCACCACTGGTTTCATTTCCTCAGAAGGGACTATTGCGTAGGAGCTAGGAAATTGCAAACATTCATCAACACATAAACCAACAATTTATTTTTAAGTGATATATCCGTAAAAAATGCTTTAGTCAGCTTGCTTTACTATTTTGTTTTACAAAATAATATGCTCAAATACAATGTGATATTCTCTTTAGCTTTTCTACATTTAAAGTTGCCATCTGAATTTAAAGATTTTATAGAAGAGCAACGAATACAAAAAAGTTACATGAAATGAAAAAATATAAATGCTTCTCTCGTACAAGAATTTACAAAACCACCAAGAGTTAAAGGTTGAATTTCAAAAAGCTTACTGAACAAAGTTTAAAGATAATTCAGAAAGGTCGAAGGAATAACTTTTGGTGAATTATGCCGTAAAGCTCGCTGTCACGATGTCTAGTTGTTCTCGGCTCGGTCCCTGGCCGAAGAGCGACTGCTGGTGCCTGCTGCCCAGGAGTTGCTGGAAACGGCGACAAGCATGATGGCGCTGGCGTCATTGGCGTGTCGCAAACCAGCCAATGATGACTTTTTTATGATGCTTTACATAGTGAAGTGATGTCTTACGTCACTCATGGCGATATGTTGTTCGACTTTAGTTGTTACTTTCTCTGTCGATGAATGACGTCATCATCTTTGTAGCATTGTGACGTGCTGGTTGCATAAGCCATGACTATGGGGGGGGCAAAAACGCACACATTACAGTTTGAATTCATGCCCAAACTAGAGACGAGACAGCTCAGTTTTCCAAGCTTCTCGTTATTGAGTGCATACAATAATTTGCTACTGTTAAGTATGGCAGCTACTGAGTTCTGAAGCCTAATGTTTTTTTTTAATATATGCGAGTTTGTTTGCTCCATTTTTGCTTTGAATAGCTCTTTCTTTGAATGGCATCTTCTGATATACCTGACACGCTATAATTAAATTTTAGTATGATATGAACAACACCTGCTGTGGATCTACTTTGGTATCAATAACATGTTTGGTAACTTTTATAAAAATGTCACTGATGAGTTTTAATCAAAGGATGGTATAACGAGTACAAAATGTTATGTTCCTTAATAAACAAACTTGCTGAATATAAGTAGATCACTGAACGTAAAAAACATACAGCTACATTCTGTACAAATTTCAGTCTTATATCTTTAACAGCTTCTGAGATAGCAGTTTCTGAGTCATGAATTAAAGATTTAATTATATATACATGTACATTATGCACCGCATAATCCAAAATTTGAAATGTCCGATAAATATCAAACTTGGTATTTAGGTTCAGCATCTTCCAAAGATGCAAACTACCGCTTAAATGGGTGATTTTTTGTAATTTTGCATATTTTAAAACCTGGCTCTAACGATTTTGATTACAATACTATATGTTTAATACACTTACGTGATAAATAAAACGCATACCTTGAATTTTTTGGAATAACCTATGAAGTCTTCTTCATTTAGAAGGAATTTTGTATAACTGGTAAACCAAAGGAGTTAAGAGACAAAAATGCAACACAAAAACTATTCATGTCTTTTAAACACACAATTTATATCAAATAAATGTTTATGGCATCAGCCATTACGGAATTATTCGTTGTTATAATTTTTAAAAAACTCGTCATTCCTTTTTAAGTGCTGTCGCTATTCAGCTGTTTCTCAAATGTCATGGAAAACGTATGGAACTTATATAGTAGTTATAGCATATAACCACTCGTTTTAGACGGCTATCTATTCGGCTTCCTCTTTACCTATCCCCTTGATAACACCCTTGAAATATGTAGTGGAACTACTTCTGCAAAGTGTATCTCCATTAAAGTGAAGTAAATTTAAAAATAAATTTTCTTACGACAGTTATAAAAAATAAACGATAGTAGGTAGAGAAAATCATATGACTGTAACACATCCGAATTGCTTTACACATTCAAATTCATTAAAAGCTAAAATCCCGGAGATTCGAAAAAATACGGAAATAATGATATACTTTCTTTTTTTTTAAAAAAAACTCTGATATTATTTTTTTAAGTCACAGCGGCAACACAAACCACATTAGACAAACTGTAATTGGTTTTCGAGTTAAAACAGTTGCTCTAGTAACAACTCAGTCTTCACAGTCCTACGTCTTAAGAAATTTGTTTCGTTCAAAGACTTAACAGGAATGAGGAAACGCAGAAAGGATGCGCTCAGATGGAAGACTTTCAAAGAGAACCTCGCAAAGCTGTAACAATTTGCTTTCTATACATTTAACTCCTAATTACTAATTTTATTCGTTAAAACGCTTCGACCAACTCACTGTAAAATGCCTTACAATTACAGCCTCTCGAGAATAATACAAGCTACCTTAACATACAGTACAAAATAAGAGCATACGAGAAAAGATCTAGAGGGAATTCTCTTCCAGTTCGTTAAATATTCTCTCTGATTATCAAGAGAAAGGAGATTGTGAAAGAAAACTATAATGCCCAGGAAGAAGAAGAGCTGAAATCGTTAACAAAACTGTGGAAGCACGCGAAGATTTATTAACTGAATTGCAAAAGCTACTACATACACAAAACACTGACAACCAGGGAAAGTAATAGTTTTAAATGATTTATCTCTGAGGCAACACGCAGGGAATACAAATACACAAAGCCACTTTGGAAACTAGCTTTCCTCTTTCATTTTTAATGTAGTCTTTTAAAGAGGAAAGCTTTGTTATTCATTATTTCTTTATTATTTCCTTTAACATTTAATAACCTCTTTTATCCAGAAATACGCATGTCGTTTAACGAGTATTATTTCAGAACTCCTTACTAAACCTTATCATGGACGCACTATCCCCGTTAATAACCGCCTGACTCATCTCAGATGCTGGAAAAGTTCTCTCTTGTCGGTTTTCCTGAGAACCACAGTGCGTGCTGCACTGATTTTCCATTGGCTTCATACTAGATTCGGAAACACTACGCTATTGAATCATGCTTCATGTGCAACTAACATACAAGTTTCAGTCCCTCTACTGCTCCTAATAATCAAACAGAGATGATATGCTTTTGAAGAAAAGGATGCGGTATTTCTCCATTCGAATTACATCTTACATCGTGCCAAAGAGCAATGGGTCAAAATTCAAATCTATAAGAGCAAATATTGAATTATTGCGGTAACGCGTATATAAATGATTTAGTTTATTCTACCAATATCAAAGACATCTCTCAAAACTATAGCTCTCTCACACGTTGGAAAGCAAACGTGGTAACTTTTAACTAGAAAACATTGTACTCAGTTTATCTTTACCGTTGAAGATTAGTGATTCATCATTTGAAAACTTGTGCTTGTATAGAGAGACCGAAATGTCGCCAGTTTAAGCATGTGACTTTGATGATGATTATTATTATTGTTGTTTCCGCTGTTGTTAAACCTTAACTGGTGACGTGGTGTTTGACAGACAGTAACTCTTTAAACGCTTTAACTAACTACAAGGCGGAAACAGTCCAACTGGTCCAGCGCCTTCCCTCCTTACGCTCACCGAACCGAGGACTTACATTTCCCAGGATGAGTGACAATGCTCGGGGCAGAAGCCTGACGGGGGGGGGGCAGAGGGACTACTGATCAGAAAGTGGTCATCAGCCACACGCCAGGGATGAGAGTCAGGAAGGGGATGATAGATACAGAATAAACATTAACGATAGAAAAGGCGATGATGGAGCACCGGTTGAATGAAACCTGTCGGGGGAAACTGGAGAGCCCGGAGAAAATCCATCCAGACGCCGCTCTGTGCACTACACATACGAGTCCCTGAGATTGAACCCAGGCCCGCTTGGTGAGAGGCGAGTAGTCCAACCACTCGGCCACGGCGCCGCCGTCTTTTAACGCTTACAACGGATAATTGTTGCATCAGGATGATTTATTGTTATTCTTATATTTAAAAGACGGGTTTTTCAAGCAATATTTTAATGCTTTTATTATAACTCACCGAGAATAAATTTTCACTAAATAAAATATTCATTATGTCCTAATATAACGACAACAAATGACCACTTTCAGGAAGCTGAAGCGTATTTCTGTTATATTCAGTAGATATTATTCTTTAAGATAAAAATAAATTTCTCGATTGTTCACTCAGGCACAACGAGCTGAAGCTTCGGAAATATCGTCAAAATTGCACTGTCCATGCATTTTCTAATTATTGAATTTAAATAACACTGTATATTTATCTTTGAAGCTCTTTCTAAACACTGGATCATGTTCAGAAATTTCGTAATCCTATTCAACACCTATAGCAGAAAACTGTTTACTTCGCTACCCTCTCTTCAGCTGTTAGTCTTTATCAATAGAAAAAAAAGAAAAATCGAAGTGAGGATCATCTGGATCGACCTAGCCGAACACCGCCAGCCATTGTTCGAATGCAAACAATATGAAGGTATCACGTTTTTCTAACTGCATATTTTTACGAACAATTATAAAATACATTACATAACTGGTGATGTAGGGTCTGAGGAGCCACTAGAAAATGAAGTTCATTCTCAGAAATAACTAATGTTGAGGGAGAAGATTTTAGATTGAGATGTTCAGGATGAGAACAGAATCTCGCATAAGGTATCATTAAAGAAAGTCTGCTCAGATATATACATTTTTATGATTAGAGGAGCCTGTCAGACACCACGTCACTAGTTAAAGGTTAACGAAATAAATGTTCCAGATATTTTCAGGTGAACCAAATCGACATATAAACCTTGTGAGTTTATTTATATCGACTGAATGCAACACATTCATTGACACAACACTAAGGCAATTTCCGCAAACTACTTTTGGCGAGTCTTAGTTCACTGTAAGTGTTGAACATGACCACCATTTTCCTAGACATGGACGTCTTATGGCGAACACCTATTACGTTCCTCTGGTTTTATGAATCGGATTTCTCTCCGGTGATTAATTTAAAGCAATCAACAGCAACGGTAATTCTCACTCGCCAAAAGAACTCAGACAAGAATGTCTGCTTATTTTGCAAAGAAACGGAAAAGAGTATCTCAAGAGTGTGCATAGGCACACAATAAAACCCCGCGAAAACAACGCATGGAAAATTGTTTTTGTTGCTTCATTGAATATATTGTGTTACGGAGATAAAGCTAACTGCAAAAATCTTTAAATCTCAATGTGGTTCATTTAGAGGTAGGTGTCATTAGTGCTTTAGTTCAGCAAAGTATATTGAACTATGCGGGAAGACATACTCCGCCAGGCTCAGTGATACTAAGCTCATGTAAAAGTAATATTATGTTTGGTCGTTGTTCGGAGATCATTTCGAAAAAAAATCTTAACTGCTGTGAGGCGTTCGGTTATAGCATAAACCAGCTTTCATTCCATGGTGGCAAATGCTGTTGTATTCGAGGGGGGGGCTTAACGAATAATTGGTAAGAGGAGAAACGTTGCATGTTTGTATCTTCTCTACTTCCTATAGCAAGTAGAGGAAGTATTCTATTCCACACGTCTTGAATCTCCCTGAATCCAGAAAACCACTTTTAGAAAAATAACGCGTGTCTGTGTGCCTGCATGTGTGTGTGTGTGTGTGTGTGTGTGTGTGCGCGCGTGTGTGTGTGTGTGTGTATGTCTGTGAACAGCTTAAGTGAAAAACGAATTCCGGAAAACTGCCAAACTTGGTATTTAAGTTGAGCATCTTCCGAAGATGCGACACGAGGAATTACAAAAAAATCTCCCCATCTCATGACTAATCCTTTCATGAAAAAGTTTCGAAAATTTTTATTTTCTCAAAAATTCTCTAACACTTTTTATTAAACTACCATATGTTTAAGATATTTCATAACAAATGAAATGTATATCTTAAACTTTATGGGATTAGCTTCTTAGTTCTCCAGGTAAGGAATGACTATTGCATAAAAGACTCAAGTTGTAAAATCATACAAATCCAATCATTTTAAAGGTTTGGAGTAGTATTTAGAAATTCAAAAGACCTTAATAGTTGCCAAACTTTAATTTTACGTTATAATGTATATGTGAAGTCTAAGTTGGTGTATCTTTCACCTATCTGGAATATTTACTTTCAAATCCATCAAAATAGAATAGAGAAGGTCCAGAAAACGCTTTGGATACTTATATTTGCATTTTAAGAATACCAATATTCCAGAATTTTACCCGGTATTCATTAAAAGAATTTGTTGGCCAAATTATAATTGTTTAACTGAGCACCAGAAGAGATATTGCGCAAAACATTTTATTATACTTAATGAAGAATATAGTGGATAGCCAACATTCGTTCAATACCTTCAATTTTAACATAAATAAATGTGTTTTACGAGTATGAACACCATTTGTGTGTCAAATTCTAAGGTCATGTAGCTTTAAAGAATTCATTATTATTAAGAATGTATCTTATATACGAGTATAATACATTTTTGATCAAATTCAACTATTTCCGTCAGTTTCTGTGAGTTTAAAAGGCAGATTTATAAAGGTATTGTAATTATTCATAGTTGAGTTTGTGTGTGTGCGTGTGTGTTTGTATAGGTGTGTTTTTTAATACGATTCTGTATGCATACTGTGACTTTGTCCAGTTTTTCAACTGCCACTTTGTTGTAATTGGCCACTGTTTCGTTTATACGTAGTTCACTTTTACTGAAAGTTCATCTCATCTCCATCACTTCACTTCCTTCGTGACGCAGCCTCTTCACGCCAGACGGTTCACTTCACTCGGGAGTCGAACGCAAGATCTCCAGAAACGTAGCTCCGCGGTAGTACTCGCTGTACGTCACTAACTCACTCTTGATGTCGCACCCACCAACTCGCTGACCGACACAACTCAACTCGTGCTGACTGACGTGAATCACTCGACTCACACTCGACACGTACTGGCTTGCAACTAACTCGACTGTGCGAGCGAGCGAGCGAGCTTATATAGTCGGTGGAACCTTCCATAGAAGGTTCTCGAATGTACTAGAACAATCTCTACACACGTTCTGAGGAGGGGGGAGAAGAAGCTTTCAGAAAGTTCTGGTTATCTCCCGATAACGCACCGGGTATTTACGCCGGCAAACGGCCGTTATCTTGTTTACTCCGAACGCTCGGCGCCGACCTCCCGATAACTTTTGACCATAGCCACTGCGACAGAATTGGCTATCCACGATTTGCAACAGGGCAATCACAATGAACTACCATCGGCCTTCTTCGAGGTTGACACTGAAAGCGTGACGGGGGCTCAGAATCTGTGGCAGGATGTCGCATGGTGACACCACCTTTTCACGTCACTTCGAAGATGCAACCAATAGTATCGGCGACGTAGATTCTTCGGGTCTCGTTCGCATCCAGGTATAATCGGCCCAACAGTTCTAGACACGTGAAAATCTTAATGAGAGCTATGATGCGAGTTGCTTACCACATCAGGTGGTGACCGGCGACTGCATGCTGCAGTAGTGCGTGGGACAGTCATCGTCAAATATCCACACCGGTTATGCACTGCGTTGCGCTGATAAAATTAGTTATATACAGTATATTAAAATTCACGCTGTAAAAAGCGCTTAATATAAAAAACGCTGTCAATCATTGCCTCCAATTCTTCCACATCTAACAACCCTTCCTCTTCTGCGGAATCACTCACATTATTGACGTCATCGCTGCTGTCACTACTTTCTGCACCATTATCCTGGATGAGAATTATTTCTATTTGATTTTCTGCAATTCCGTATTTTTCGGAATAATGATTCTTAGTTTATTCAGCATGTCGCCATACATTTTCCCAATCTGGCCTTCCAATTTCAGCAAATTGCTGGCGTTATAACTGCTCCACATATTTTAATTTAAAAGTGATATTTCTGCATGCCACCCATTTTTTGATATCAGCCCAGATTAATTCGATTGGGTTTAGATCTGGGTGATGCGATGGGAGTCTAAGTAAGTAGGTTATTTAGGAGAGAGCTGGCGCAGTTTTTTGGGCATATATGGGAAAGGATAGGGAAAACGAGGCTGAATGGGGCGGTTCAAGGAGGAAAATGGGTTTATATGGCAGAGATAGGGAATACGACGACCGATACTACGCTAGACAAGGTTGAAGGAGGGAAATACGTTTACATGGAAGAGATAGTAGAGAGGTGTTAGACTAGACAGAGGTCGAGGAGTAGAGTAGGGTTTATATGAAAGGTATAGGAAAACGAGGAGGGGTGTTAGGGTAGACAGAGTTGAAGGGTAGAGGATGTCTTTTATATGAGAGAGGTAGGGAACAGGAGCAGGGGTGTTAGGCTAGACAGAGGTCGAGAAGTAGAGTATGGTTTATATGAAAGGTATAGCAAAACGAGGAGGGGTGTTAGGCTAGACAGAGTTGAAGGGTAGAGCATGTCCTTTATATGAGAGAGGTAGGGAACAGGAGCAGGGGTGTTAGGCTAGACAGAGTTCGAGAAGTAGAGTATGGTTTATATGAAAGGTATAGGAAAACGAGCAGGGGTGTTAGGCTAGACAGAGTTGAAGGGTAGAGCATGTCTTGCATATGAGAGAGGTAGGGAACAGGAGCAGGGGTGTTAGGCTAGACAGGGGTCAAGAAGTAGAGTATGGTTTATATGAAAGGTAGGGTAGAGCATGTCTTGTATATGAGAGAGGTAGGGAACAGGAGCAGGGGTGTTAGGCTAGACAGAGGTCAAGATGTAGAGTATGGTTTTATATGAATGGTATAGGAAAACGAGGTGGACTGTTAGGCTAGACAGAGTTGAAGGGTAGAGTATGTCCTTTATATGAGAGAGGTTGGGAACAGGAGGAGGGGTGTTAGGTTAGGAGAATTGAGTATGTGTTTATAAGGAGAGACGAGAAAACGGAGAGAGATCCTATGCTAGGATAGTCAGGTGTTAAAGTTAGGTTAGATAGGAAACCAAGGAGTGATACTCAGCTAGAGGGGGCAGGAGGAATGCGCTTTATGAGAGGTAGGGGATACGGGGAGTAGTGTTAGGCTAGACAGAGGTTGAGAGTAGAGTAGGCGTTTATATGTATGAGAAGTATAGAACAGGAGGAGGGGTGTTAGGCTAGACAGAGGTCGAGTAGTAGAGTATGGTTTATATGAGAGGTACAGGGAAACGAGGAGAGGAGCTAGGCTAGGCTAGGCAGAGGTAGAGGAGTAGAGTATGGTTTATATGAGAGGTATAGAGACACGCGGAGAGTCGGTAGGCTAGACAGATAGTGAAGCAGTAGGAATATGGACTTATATACAGGAGAGATAGGGAATAGGAGGGGAGGGGCGAGACTTTGAAAGCGACTTTAGACGTGAACTTAGTGGAAATCTGTTTCATGTCAATGTTCTTGACGTACCCATCACGTAACCCATTCAGGGAAAAGGTGGCCAGCAAAGGGAAAAAGGTGACTGCTCATGGAAAAAGGTGACCAGCAAAGGGAAAAAGGTAACCAGTAAAGCGAAAAATGTGACCAGCAAAGGGAAAAACGTGACCAGCAAAGGGAAAAAGGTGACCAGCAAAGGGAAAAAGGTGACCAGCAAAGGGAAAAACGTGACCAGCAAAGGGAAAAAGGTGACCAGCAAAGGAAAAAAGGTGACCAGCAAAGGGAAAAAGGTGACCAGCAAAGGGAAAAAGGTGACCAGCAAAGGGAAAAACGTGACCAGCAAAGGGAAAAAGGTGACCAGCAAAGGGATAAACGTGACCAGCAAAGGGAAAAAGGTGACCAGCAAAAGGAAAAAAGTGACCAGCAAAGGGAAAAAGGTGACCAGCAAAGGGCAAAACGTGACCAGCAAAGGGAAAAAGGTGACCAGCAAAGGGAAAAATGGTGACCAGTAAACGGAAAAAGGTGACAAGCAAAGGGAAAAAGGTGACCAGCAAAGGGAAAAATGTGACCAGCAAAGGGAAAAACGTGACCAGCAAAGGGAAAAAGGTGACCAGCAAAGGAAAAACGTGACCAGCAAAGGGAAAAAAGGTGACCAGCAAAGGGAAAAACGTTACAGGCAAAGGGAAAAAGGTGACCAGTAAAGGGAAAAATGTGACCAGCAAAGGGAAATATATGACCAGCAAAGGGAAAAAAGGTGACCAGCAAAGGGAAAAAGGTGATCCACAAAGGGAAAAGGGTAGAGGAAAGGTGTCCCTCTCACGGGAAAAGCTAACCCACTCACACTAACAGGTAAGTAATTCAGTTAGTATCACAGGGTAGGAGAGATCCCGGGAATCGGATATAGCATAATTCCGTATGATGTTACAGATAATTCAGAGAGTATCGTAGGTATTTAGGATAATTCAAGTAACATAGGTGTTTGGAGTCCCTCAGCTAGTATCACAGGAGGCTAGTTTCCTGGGGGGCAGGACGTATCATAGCTGCATATTTTTCACAGGCAATTCAGCTAGTATCGGGAGGCATTTAAGCTAATTCAGCTAGTATCACATGAGGTCAGATTCCAGAATCTAACTGCATCATAGCTGTGCATGATTTCACAGGTAATTCAGTTAGTATCGTAGGTATTTAGGCTAATTCAGCTAGTATCACAGGAGGATAGATTCCATGGTTGGGTATAGCATAGTTTCGTATTTCACAGGTAATTCAGAGAGTATCGTAGGTATTTAGCATAATTCAAGTATCATAGGTGTTTAGAGTAATTAAGCTAGCATTACAGGAGGGCAGGTTCCAGGAGTCGGTTATAATGTAGTTTCGTATTTCACAGATAGTTGAGGTAATATCGTAAGTATTTGGGTAATCAGTATAGTTTCACAGATACTCATGATAATTTCGATCAGAGATTTGTATCACAGCTATTTAAGGTAAATGCAGGTGATTCAGGTTGTATCAATGGTGTTTGAGTCATTTTAACAGGGAATTCATCTAGTATCATTGATATTTGGGGCAAACCAGATAGTATCACAGGTGATCGTGCTAATTTAGAACAGGAATTCGTATCAGAGCTAGTTAAGGTAATTTCACATGATTCGGCTAGTATGACAGGTATTTAAGTCATTTTAGCAGGTAATTCAACTAGTATCACAGGTACTCATGGTAATATAGAGAGTAATTAGATCATAAACATTTCTCATCCAACGTTACAACAATTTATATACTTTTTTCTAAATCTTACAAACTTATTATATGTTAAACAGTTATAAACTGCAGAGATAAACTGCATATGGTTCACAAATTAAAAAGCTTTGCGTCAACATACCTTTATTTAAGTTCGTTGTAGGTGCCTCTCCCCTTTATCTAGGCTTCAGACTAACACTAGTATTTGCTCCTAATGGCAGGGTTACCACCTTCCCTTCCATCTTCCCCTTTCTTCACCATTTGTCTGCTAGTTGCATACACAGCACATGAGTAAACTTTAATTATTTAAATTGTAGACTCGCTGAGAAAATCTTCATCTTCGGGTCACATTCTCTTAAGTACTGTTTGTAATACTGTAATGTCCATACGCATAGGTAGTTATTCCATCCTCAGCAATAATTCTTTTATCATCAAAGGGATTCAATGTAATTTTATTCACTTGCACTGTAGTAACAGCATGCTTTCGTGATAGGATTAGATTCATGGGCGTTCTGATGATTTCACAGGTTTTAAGACAGTCTGTATAGCTGTCAAACGAAATGTACTGCCTAATAGCGCTATGTTTTATACCTTTAATCTTTTTATCATTGATCCTTGAATATCTAAGGCATACATCTTAGGACGTAGTCCAACAAAGCGCAGGATGATTTTGCTATTAGCCTCATCTTTATATTTTCCCAATACCTTCTTGTTCTGAGTAGAGTAACATATATGGTTGGCAGGGTAATCAGCTGTATCGAGATGCTCAAGAAAACGTAGCTTGTCCTGGTACACATCTTCAGTTGTTACACGATGAATGAATGAATCAGTGTCCATATACATAAGCTTCAGGTTTTCAGCTCTATAATAAGGCAACAACACGTCGTAATGATAGTGATACATTAATATCTTGGAGATGTCCAACACACTCATACCACTGAATATAGACTTGTTGAATACAATCTGACGAGAGGCCATATGTACAGCAGCTACAATGATAGCAGCAATAGATCCTGCAGCTACAGAAATATCACCCGCAGCCTGACAATAGCTGTAACAGAAGCAAATACAATAGCTACCGTACGATACAGCTGATTACCCTGCCAACCATATATGTTACTCTACTCAGAACAAGAAGGTATTGGGAAAATTTAAAGATGAGGCTAATAGCAAAATCATCCTGCGCTTTGTTGGACTACGTCCTAAGATGTATGCCTTAGATATTCAAGGATCAATGATAAAAAGATTAAAGGTATAAAACATAGCGCTATTAAGCAGTACATTTCGTTTGACAGCTATACAGACTGTCTTAAAACCTGTGAAATCATCAGAACGCCCATGAATCTAATCCTATCACGAAAGCATGCTGTTACCACAGTGCAAGTGAATAAAATTACATTGAATCCCTTTGATGATAAAAGAATTATTGCTGAGGATGGAATAACTACCTATGCGTATGGACATTACAGTATTACAAACAGTACTTAAGAGAATGTGACCCGAAGATGAAGATTTTCTCAGCGAGTCTACAATTTAAATAATTAAAGTTTACTCATGTGCTGTGTATGCAACTAGCAGACAAATGGTGAAGAAAGGGGAAGATGGAAGGGAAGGTGGTAACCCTGCCATTAGGAGCAAATACTAGTGTTAGTCTGAAGCCTAGATAAAGGGGAGAGGCATCTACAACGAACTTAAATAAAGGTATGTTGACGCAAAGCTTTTTAATTTGTGAACCATATGCAGTTTATCTCTGCAGTTTATAACTGTTTAACATATAATAAGTTTGTAAGATTTAGAAAAAAGTATATAAATTGTTGTAACGTTGGATGAGAAATGTTTATGATCTAATTACTCTCTATATTACCATGAGTACCTGTGATACTAGTTGAATTACCTGCTAAAATGACTTAAATACCTGTCACACTAGCCGAATCATGTGAAATTACCTTAACTAGCTCTGATACGAATTCCTGTTCTAAATTAGCACGATCACCTGTGATACTATCTGGTTTGCCCCAAATATCAATGATACTAGATGAATTCCCTGTTAAAATGACTCAAATACCATTGATACAACCTGAATCACCTGCATTTACCTTAAATAGCTGTGATACAAATCTCTGATCGAAATTATCATGAGTATCTGTGAAACTATACTGATTACCCAAATACTTACGATATTACCTCAACTATCTGTGAAATACGAAACTACGTTATAACCGACTCCTGGAACCTGCCCTCCTGTAATGCTAGCTTAATTACTCTAAACACCTATGATACTTGAATTATGCTAAATACCTACGATACTCTCTGAATTACCTGTGAAATACGAAACTATGCTATACCCAACCATGGAATCTATCCTCCTGTGATACTAGCTGAATTAGCCTAAATACCTACGATACTAACTGAATTACCTGTGAAATCATGCACAGCTATGATGCAGTTAGATTCTGGAATCTGACCTCATGTGATACTAGCTGAATTAGCTTAAATGCCTCCCGATACTAGCTGAATTGCCTGTGAAAAATATGCAGCTATGATACGTCCTGCCCCCCAGGAAACTAGCCTCCTGTGATACTAGCTGAGGGACTCTAAACACCTATGTTACTTGAATTATCCTAAATACCTACGATACTCTCTGAATTATCTGTAACATCATACGGAATTATGCTATATCCGATTCCCGGGATTTCTCCTACCCTGTGATACTAACTGAATTACTTACCTGTTAGTGTGAGTGGGTTAGCTTTTCCCGTGAGAGGGACACCTTTCCTCTACCCTTTTCCCTTTGTGGATCACCTTTTTCCCTTTGCTGGTCACCTTTTTTCCCTTTGCTGGTCATATTTTTCCCTTTGCTGGTCACATTTTTCCCTTTACTGGTCACCTTTTTCCCTTTGCCTGTCACGTTTTTCCCTTTGCTGGTCACCTTTTTTCCCTTTGCTGGTCACGTTTTTCCTTTGCTGGTCACCTTTTTCCCTTTGCTGGTCACGTTTTTCCCTTTGCTGGTCACTATTTTCCCTTTGCTGGTCACCTTTTTCCCTTTGCTTGTCACCTTTTTCCCTTTACTGGTCACCTTTTTTCCCTTTGCTGGTCACCTTTTTCCCTTTGCTGGTCACGTTTTTCCCTTTGCTGGTCACCTTTTTCCCTTTGCTGGTCACTTTTTTCCCTTTGCTGGTCACCTTTTTCTCTTTGCTGGTCACGTTTATCCCTTTGCTGGTCACCTTTTTCCCTTTGCTGGTCACGTTTTTCCCTTTGCTGGTCACCTTTTTCCCTTTGCTGGTCACCTTTTTTCCCTTGCTGGTCACCTTTTTCCCTTTGCTGGTCACGTTTTTCCCTTTGCTGGTCACCTTTTTCCCTTTGCTGGTCACCTTTTTCCCTTTGCTGGTCACGTTTTTCCCTTTGCTGGTCACATTTTTCCCTTTGCTGTTCACATTTTTCGTTTTACTGGTTACCTTTTTCCCTTTGCTGGTCACCTTTTTCCATGAGCAGTCACCTTTTTCCCTTTGCTGGCCACCTTTTCCCTGAATGGGTTACGTGATGGGTACGTCAAGAACATTGACATGAAACAGATTTCCACTAAGTTCACGTCTAAAGTCGCTTTCAAAGTCTCGCCCCTCCCCTCCTATTCCCTATCTCTCCTGTATATAAGTCCATATTCCTACTGCTTCACTATCTGTCTAGCCTACCGACTCTCCGCGTGTCTCTATACCTCTCATATAAACCATACTCTACTCCTCTACCTCTGCCTAGCCTAGCCTAGCTCCTCTCCTCGTTTCCCTGTACCTCTCATATAAACCATACTCTACTACTCGACCTCTGTCTAGCCTAACACCCCTCCTCCTGTTCTATACTTCTCATACATATAAACGCCTACTCTACTCTCAACCTCTGTCTAGCCTAACACTACTCCCCGTATCCCCTACCTCTCATAAAGCGCATTCCTCCTGCCCCCCTCTAGCTGAGTATCACTCCTTGGTTTCCTATCTAACCTAACTTTAACACCTGTCTATCCTAGCATAGGATCTCTCTCCGTTTTCTCGTATCTCCTTATAAACACATACTCAATTCTCCTAACCTAACACCCCTCCTCCTGTTCCCAACCTCTCTCATATAAAGGACATACTCTACCCTTCAACTCTGTCTAGCCTAACAGTCCACCTCGTTTTCCTATACCATTCATATAAAACCATACTCTACTTCTTGACCTCTGTCTAGCCTAACACTCCTGCTCCTGTTCCCTACCTCTCTCATATACAAGACATGCTCTACCCTACCTTTCATATAAACCATACTCTACTTCTTGACCCCTGTCTAGCCTAACACCCCTGCTCCTGTTCCCTACCTCTCTCATATACAAGACATGCTCTACCCTTCAACTCTGTCTAGCCTAACACCCCTGCTCGTTTTCCTATACCTTTCATATAAACCATACTCTACTTCTCGAACTCTGTCTAGCCTAACACCCCTGCTCCTGTTCCCTACCTCTCTCATATAAAAGACATGCTCTACCCTTCAACTCTGTCTAGCCTAACACCCCTCCTCGTTTTGCTATACCTTTCATATAAACCATACTCTACTTCTCGACCTCTGTCTAGCCTAACACCCCTGCTCCTGTTCCCTACCTCTCTCATATAAAAGACATCCTCTACCCTTCAACTCTGTCTAACCTAACACCCCTCCTCGTTTTCCTATACCTTTCATATAAACCCTACTCTACTCCTCGACCTCTGTCTAGTCTAACACCTCTCTACTATCTCTTCCATATAAACGTATTTCCCTCCTTCAACCTTGTCTAGCGTAGTATCGGTCGTCGTATTCCCTATCTCTCCCATATAAACCCATTTTCCTCCTTGAACCGCCCCATTCAGCCTCGTTTTCCCTATCCTTTCCCATATATGCCCAAAAAACTGCGCCAGTTCTCTCCTAAATAACCTACTTAAGTACATTATGGCGATATTGTATTACTATCTGGTCAAGTATGTATGACGTCTGAAGCTGTTTGTTGGTTTTAATTAAGTTATATAGCTTTGTTTTACTCATGCTTTCATCTAAAGCTTTATTATGTCTAAGTAACCAAGCTCTCATTTCTTCTTTCAAGGAAGTTGAGGTAGGTGGTTTGTGAATTTGAGTGTTGACGCATTGTGAAGCATTGTCGATGACTAGAACAGATCCAGCAGGCATATTAGGTATCAACATGGCGTTGATTCACTTCATGTAATTTTCTGTATTCATTTCTTGATGAAAATCTCCTGTTGTTTGTTGCGACTTGTAAAAGAAGGGCATTTGGAACGAAGCCGATCTTTCCAACAGCATGAACGATAAGTATTTGCCCTTTGGCAACAGGTGCCTGCAAACCTAATTCGCTATCGTCACTCCAACTTTTAGATGCTGTATGACTGCTGTGTATGTATGACTCATCTTCATACATTATAGTATTTTTCTGAAATTTGTAGCACCACCTTGAAAATTGATGCTGATATAAATACACATTGATATAAGTATATATAAAATTGGTCATTTGGAAAGGTAGAATCAGACTGAAAAATTAAATGCCATAGCCGGGATTTGAACCACAGATCTTAGGCTTTCCGTGCCGTTGCTCTAACCGACTAAGCTATCATGGCAACATTTACTTTTTATTTTTATTTTTTATTTTATTATTATTATTTCATTGTATTTATTTTGCTTTCTGTTAGAACTCTTCTATTTGATTTCGGTTTCTTCCACTTGAACTCTAAATCTTTAATAATTTTTCTGAGATTTGTAGCACCACCTTGAAAGTTTCTGCTGTCTTTCAGATTGATGAGCAATCTGCTTATTGTTAACACAGTTTTTTCTTCCACATAGGAATTGTGAATCGTGCGCCGAATGACGCATTCGAAATCGTCTATTTCTGTAATAGTTTAGGGACCTTATGTTTCTTCCCAGGTGTGTCAAATGACACTCTTTCATCCATATATTTTTTTTTCTTATCTTTGAGAACTCTGGAAACGGAACTCGGTGAAACACCAGTTGCTTTGACTACTCTATCTTTCACTCCCTTAAGGCTTTTGTGGAACTCGGATGAACATATATTTTCTTCCTTCATCTCTGCTTCTTGCTTCATGAAGTCGAGGACATTTGCAATTATTTCTCTACTTTGACTACGTAACACCTTACCACTTAACTTTGAAAAAATAGGAGCCATGGTTATAAATATAACAAATATAAGGTAAGTACTATTTAGATACTGCAGCTCTCTTTAAAATTACAACCACATGCAGACACTTTCTATGCAGAATGTATGTGTTACGCACTGTGAGTAAGCAAAGGTATTATATCGCTTTCGTTGATAAAGCTAAACATAAACCATCCCTAGGCTCGGCAGCTGGGGTAGCAATCAAGGTCACGATTCCAGAAGTTTTGCGCGAGTAATACCTGTTGGTAGTGCAGGCATAGGTTTCCTCGTGGACTTCCTTCACTGTTCCCGACCACCAAGGAGTCCTACCGCGTCCAGTAGTTCTGATACCTCGGGCCTCTGGGAGAAGCGTCTGCCCACGCGGATCGTACACCAGATTGTTTATACTTCAGGATCGGCTCTATGTCTCGATCCTCCAGCTGCTCCCTTCTCATGGTCTCTTCGTCCCAGCCGACTGCAGACTGCTCCGCGACCGGGCGTAGGGCTCCAGCACAGCATTAATGTCATCTTATAGGTTAGATTTAGATTCTTCTAACTCCTTTGCAATATCGTCTCTCTGGACTCCCAACGTTGACTTTTTCTCAGATCTTACAGAGTTGATGTCACTAACGAAATCAGATTTCAATTTGTTCATTTCGGTTTTTACACTCTTCATTTCCATTACCATCTTCTTCATTCCATATTGCATTTTTGTCTTCATCTTCTTCATTTTTGGTCTTCATTTCACTTCTCATCTCCTCCAGTCCTGCCAATAATTTTGTAAAATTTTCCTCTATCTTGACTTTTTAATCACTTTTAATTCCAGTGTTTCAGCTGTCACTTTCTCTGTTCCGATTGTCATTTTTCTACGTTCTTATTTGGTTCACTTCGTTTACACTTTCACCAAGGTGAACTAGTTCAATTCTCCGTCAGGTCACTTTCTTCATGGCACATTATCTTCACGCCAAAGAGTTCACTTCACTCGGGAGTTAAACACAGTACCTCCACAACCGTCGCTCCGCGGTAGCACTCGCTGTAGAACTCGAGCATCACAGAAGTCGTTACCAACTTTCTGGGAGAATCGTTCTTGATTCGCACTGGAAAATCATCCGCCAAAAGCTTTACCCTGTCCGCTTGGCGCCGACCTCCCTACAACCATGGACCATAACTGCTGCATCACAATATATATTTATTTGTGTTACTGTTTCTCTGGTTTCTGTAATTGGGGACTTGCTCCTGTTGAAAGGGAGTAAATAAAATAAATAAATAAGCAATGGTAAACCGTAACAGATATACTCATCTTATTACACAAATATGTAGATCTCATTAAACCATACAGTTTATGCCAAATAAATGTTCTTTTCTGCATTTTTCAAGATATGCCTTTATTGATTTGTGTGTTTAAATACTGATAGTTTCCCAAATGGGAAGTCGTTATTCGTCTTTTTCTCCTGGCCATGCAAAGGGCACGGAATTTCAAAGCCTTGACACGCTCTTTAGAAATCTGACTTTTGCATTGTATCGTACAATGAAACGTGTAAATGTGAATTGAAAATGTATCTCGATTAACAAGAAGTATCTCGAATAATAAGTTTTTTTAAGAATGTTTTCTAGAAGAGAAGTAGAAAGTCGTGTGAATGTAATACGTCGCATGAGCATGTTAATACATGTACACCAATTATCTTGTAATGGTTATCTAAAAAGAATGATAACACCAGTTGGCCAATTAAATGACTCGTATTTCCTGCAACTATAACTTATTTGCTTTTCAAATTGGGTAGCGCTTCAGAATAATTTCAAAGTAATGTTTAAGTATATGTATCTGTTTCCACAGTTTGTTGAAATTAAGTAACATCCTAGGGGTTTTGTGATTATGAAATAGTTTCGTGTATGTAACATGAGAAATCTTGTCTGATTAAGCTTAAGACCGGATGATGTTTATCATAACTATTTCACAAAAAATAATATAAATGCTGCCACTGTTATTATAAATATACACAAAAAATAAATGTATACTTATGTTTGCTCAAAGAAGACATCACACACCCTTAATTGTACTATTGTGTATTATAGCATTAACAATAAATGCTGTATTATGCAAAAGGTACCTAAAAGGTTACATAACAGAATAAGTGCAAGCATTTAAAAATATGTAATTTGTTTGAAAAATGAACTAATTAAATACACGACGCTTCACGGAATTTTAAAGCTGTCATTTTAATTTGAATCGGACACAAATGGCAAAGAAGACATAATTATATAATGACGATTATCTTCGTTGGATGAAATAACAATTCTATAATCAAATTTTCAGTAGTTAATATACAGAATGTTCTTAAATGATATTCGTCCATATCGCGCTTACGTCATATGAGTGGATCTTTAGACACAATGTTTGTAGCCGTGTTTCAAATTTACTTTTGGTTTTCCATTATGCTCTAAAATGTCAAGTAACTATTGAAGTTGCAAACAGGTTTATGTTGGCCCCAATTTATAATATTTTTGGTAGGTATTATTATAAAGCATAACGGGATGTAGATCGACGTGGCATGTTAAATATCTAATTAAAACTACAATATGAAAACTGATATTTAATAATATACTTTATGAGTTTAATTAAAATGATTAGGTAACTGGTGTAAATAATCACTGAAGAAGAAGAAGAAGAAGAAGTTGAAGAATTACACAACTTCATTTATAGTTAATGTGAAAGAATCGGACACTCAGCTATCACATTCATTCTCTAATTAACTCCACAAGATAAAATAAATCCGATGGCTGAGGTATGCGAACTTCAGGATGGAAAATATATTATAACAGCATTACACTAGTTCGCATTTTAATATGAGATAGCAAACAAGTTATATGTGTGGATTTTACAGGAGTGATCATTTCCTTCTCCTAGAATTCGTTTTCGATCAACAGTTGAAATATTTACAGGTTGTTAATGATGGCAATATCATCTAAAGAAGCCACATTTCCTTATAATAAGCATTACAGGTGTTATATTATTAACAACAATTACAGTTGCTATATTGGGGGACAAAGCTTAATGGTTGTTTTAAAAACCTGAACTATAATCTTTCTTTGTGTTCGGAGCAATGGCAAACGCAACAATGATAGCGTGCTACCGGCAATATAAATTGTGCAACAGATGCGTTGTCTCTAAGCTACACAGCATTTTAGGAGCACAAGTAAACGCGCTACGTAATCGTGTATAGCTGTGTAAGTATAGAAAGGACTTCAGCAATATGGCCAAGGCTATGTCTATTACGTCTACTACAGTACAGCCATTCTACCTCCGACCTTGATGTCTCTCGCGACCGAGAGCGACTTGTTGCCGATCTCTATCGCTGTTGCGACAGTGTGTGAATTGCATTTTTCGTTAAATGTGCATACGATTATAACCACAATACCTATAAGACCAATGTAAAAAATAACACGACAAATTGTTACGTACCAAAGAAACCACAGTCATTTGAAGTACACAATAAATAACTCAGCCGCGAGCTAGCTTTTGGCGTGCACACCGCGTATGTTCGAGAGGCCCGATGTCCTAGCGTATCTCTTGTTTTATGTTCTTTGTGTATCTAGTGCCAGCAGTGAAACGGAACAACAGAAGACAGTGCAGATACACAATCTAAAATTTATCTTTAATAAGCGTATTGGAGAAGGTTGCCTATATTGAACCGCTTTTATATTTTATTGCTCCAAGGCTTTATTATGTATCTAATCGAAACAAAATATATTGTACAATAATATAGATGGTTTACAGTTTAATTAGGTGGATTACATTTTGAATAAATACATAGTTTAAAGGCGTATAATTTAAACTTTAAAAGTATATAAGTGGTCCGAATTAGGAAACCGGTTGCTTAATTTGGACCTTCAGTTGCTTACGTTGGACCAGATTACAAAACTGTAAGTATCCGGTAAGTAAGAACTGTAATGTGTTATATTTCAGCAGATTTATTAGCATACATGATATTTAGGCAGTTAGGCTTTATTATACAGAACAAATATTTTTGGAGTATTCGTCACCAGTAAGATATTTATATTGGTAGGTTGGGGGAAACGGTTTCTTCCTCATAAAGGGCTTCAAATTAGGACAGAAGAATAAATTAGGAAACTTGTTGCATAGAAAAATGTAAGAAAACTTGACACATTGAAATATACTAATGATGTCTATAGACTGAGATTAAGAATGGAGAATTACGGCGAAGTCTAATTGCAGCCGGAACAGAAATATTGTTTTTGTAAGCAGGGCTTTACATTGACACATCGTATATGAACCCATAATTTACAGTCCATACACTGTATCATGTCATTTTCTTTTGTCTTCTTACACAAAAGTTGGAACTTGCTCAAATTGCCAACAGGGTCGTTTGTCTTCTGTTATTTGGGAAATAAAGCTCTGCTAGCAAATGTTTGCTTCTTTACTTGGACCTTCGACTGCTCTAATTGCTGATTATAAGGGCTGCTAGTGATGCAGTAGCTTTTTGTGCTTTTCTCTACCTCGAATAGCAGGCTTCTTGAATGAATTTGGAAGGGGTGACACCTTGTTCATAATCTGCTTGAAATTCTTTGTAGGTGTACATTGAAACAGTGAGGTAACTCATATATCTCTGCTATATCGAATGCAGATGGTAAATCCGGAAAACCTCTCTTCAAATAATATATACAGGCACACATTAAGTCCATAGTTACCGTTTATGTATGCTGCGACAGCGACCTTCACTCATCTTCTGTCCATTTCCCCCACATTTCCCTTTTTGCCATCTTGAAAACCGAAATAATTACCCTTGCTTATTACTTATTGTAAAACTGCACTTAAATATTAATTTTTATGAGTGTCTCCTAAATAGGACCGGTCCAAATTAGGAAACATGCAGTTGTCCAACTTCGGCAACTGAACACCATATAAGAAATCATTTTGCGGCAGGAACATACAAAATTAAATTCTAGTTTTGCGATGTCTAGTTATTAGCTAATGAAAGGGACTTATGAACTATGCTGCAGATAATTTATTTACTTACTCATACTGTATACAGAAGCTTATGAATTTTAGCACAACAATTATAATACAAACGAAGAAAATACAACAATGCCAACTATTCTTGCTTCAATGGCTACAGTCAACTAACCGCTGGGCCATGTGACCTTAACAACATTTCTCATCAGTAGAGCCAACTTGAAGGTTTAAGTTACAACACATAGCAAAATATGAAGGTGGTCCAACCTGGCAACGGTCCAACTTGGGAATTCTCCCCTACAACTGCCCTCAGAGCACTGGAACTCATTCCAGAGCAGTTACATCAATTCAGATGTGGGATGATAAAATGCTACTCATGAAAGTTAAATTAGAAAAGGGTTTATGAAGACTTACTACGTAAACCTCGGGAGACTTTTGAGTTTATTTCAACGACCGGTGAAGTGACGAATGGACAGATTATAACGGCAGACAGAGAGCATACGTTTGTTCATGTCTACAATTTGCCACTGCAGACCAAGGTTGCTTACGAGCTTCAACACTACGGCAAAATACCACACATCAATGGTGATTCTGGTCTGGCCACTGCAGATTTCCAGGTTACACTGGTATACGTCTGTTGCATATTCAACACAAAACCGATACCTTCAGTCTTAAATATTGCAGGTTTTGAGGCATACATCACTTATAGTGGACAAGAAGTGATTTGGTTCATTTATAAGTATAAGACACATCTGAAAGCAGATGGTCCTCAAGCTGGTTACGGACAACTGTTCCTTCTCAATCACTAGTACGCAGAGTGCCTTGTTCACACCGGTAAACGAAACAGATAGCGTGGCAAGTGATGAGGTACCTGGCTACAGCGGAGGTTATGAAAAGGCAAGTGACAGCAGTAACTGCTGTTTCCTCTGCCATTTCAAAAAATTAAATTGAGTTTTATTTATGGACGCCCTTTAACTACTGTGGTCCTTAGCGTTTCATTCTACATTGGGCGTGAAAGACCGCTAACTTTGCTCAGAGGCCTCTTTATGAGGCTTAAAGTTCTTTTACGTGCCCTAAATTTACGACACAGGACCGGCTTTACTTCCTCTCCGAAGGAAGCCATGCTACAAGCCCGAAAAAATCCATCACCCTCCACCGGGTTTGAACCCGCGACCTCGGGAACTAGAGGCTAGCACGTCATTCCGGATGTTGCAGTACCAACATCAGCAATTTCAGAGAATACCGGTAATGGCAGTGATGTATCACATTCCACCTCGTTGACAGTGCTGCCATGGAGTTCTTACAGAGCAGACGCACAGAAGGCGAACGCGACACCAAGACGTTCCAATCAAAGTGCGAACTGTTACGTACCGAACATTTGAGTAAAATATGTAATATTTTAAAATGACATTCTCTACCCCCTATCTTTCTTTATTAGAGGGTATGTAACTATTCTTACTAAATATTATTCTGTCTACTACGTTTTAATCTAAATAAAACTTTGCAGAAATACCTGTAGTACACATTTCGTTATAGATACAAAGAGAACAGCGACAGTCAAATGTTTAACAACTGGACACTATGCGCTGGCCTTAAAATTCCATACTGTTTCCATTTAATCGCGAGAAACAACTGAGTGTTGACAGGACTTTAACAGAATTACCAAGTAATGAACAATTCGAACCATTAATAACCGATATATCAAAAACGGCTTATGACAAATAAAAACTTATTTGAAATAAATTGTGTGCTTTAAAGAGATTTACATTTCTTGTGTAGTGCGTTTTCGTCAACCACTTAATGTTTACCAGTTCCACAATATTATACAAAATTCCTTCCGAATGAAGAGGACTTCACAGGCTATTCTATTTGTCATGTGAATATCTTTAATATATGGTACTTTAATAAAAATTGTTAGAGCTATTTTTTAGAAAATAATAATGCTCTAAAGATGTACATGTAAAAGAACTGTAGTGGAGATGGTGGGAATATGAAATATCATTTTGTATTTACTAAAAAAAATTCTGGTTTAAAGTTTAACATGTTTATTAATATACACCGATGTTTCGTTTATTGCTACATCTGCTGTTAAGAATGAAATTATGTTATAATGCTAATATTACTGAAAAAATGACATCTTATGAGAAGCTACACTTTTTGGTCCATTGAAAATAGGGTTGTACTATGGAATACCCGTGTCACTAAATCTAAACTGGTTTCATTTGCAGAAATCACACACGTAATCTTCTTTTTCAGGACCTGCATATTCTACATGTGCCCACATACTACACACATTAAATCCAGGTTTCATCACTCCTATCGTCGGAAAAATTTGTTTCCCAAAATAGGCACAATGCATCTGCATCATCAGGATTTGCGCCTAGTTCCTCTTAAGTCTGTGTCGTCATCTGGAACATAAACAAAATCTTCCTCGCTCTCAGACGATGAAAATTTTACTACTTTCGTGGTTCTTTTGGCTTTTGGTTGGTTGCTCTTCCTTCCTTTAGTGGAGTTCTTCCTTTTTTGCTTTGGTTTAGTTTTTTATTGTCCTGCTGATGTCGAAGGATGATTTTGAAGGGATGATTTCAAGTCTTTTTTGTAAGGAGAGGAAGTTATTACAGCTGCTGAACTGGATTTTTTAACCCTTCTAGACACAGCCTTCTTGCTATGTGGCACAGGTGGGAGATGGAAGGGTGAAACGATCTTATTTTGCACTGTAAATTCTTTGATTTCGCTGACTTCATCTGAACGGTCTTGTTTAAGGGCATAACTATTGTTGATAGATTCGTTGATAGGGACTTCAATTGACGTTTCTCCTCTCTAAGCAGCTTCGACTTCGGCAGCGATGAAATCTGCGTCACTGAATACATCCCCATCTAAGGGATAAAACCCAGTTTTTCGAAAGCCTTTTGAAGCTCTTTCTCCTGTTTAAACCTTCAAATAGGCAATGCCAAACAGTTCTACAGTGTCGAACGGGGTGAGAGCTCGGTTGTTGTGCCTAATCCATTTACGGATTTCCTCACTGTAGTGAGTTTTAAGTGCCCCCATGAATGATTTGTCCAACGGCTGTAGCTTGTGCGTGGTATGAGGGGGTAAGCTTACAATTGTGGCATGATTCTCTCGTGCCTTTTCTATTACCTCAAAGTTTCTTGTATGGGTGTTGTGACCATCCAAAATAAGTAGAATGGGAGATTCTTCGGAAGGTTTGGAGAATTTAATGAAGTGTACAAACCACTGGCTGAATAAATCAGTTTGTACCCAACCAGATGGATGATAAATGCTAACCGAACCGGGTGGAGTTCCCTTCATTAGTTGCTGATTCATGTTTTTTCTTGGAAATATGATCATGGGAGGGACAAAAACACCACTGGCAGTCATAGCGGCAAAAACTGTCATGAGGCCTCCCCTCTCTACAGATGTAAGAGCTACAACTTGCCTTTTTCTTTTCAACCCTATCACTTCTGGTATTTTGCTCTGCACCACAGTTAACCCCGTTTCGTCTACGTTGTAGATCTTTTATGGGGTGAATTTGGTTTTGTCAAATTCAGTTTCCAGAATATCAAAAAAATTACTGACATTTTCCCTTCTGAATCCCAATGCATGAGTAAATGACGTTACAGTGGGCAGAGATCTTATCTCGGTGATGGAACAAGAAATGGTCCAGCCAAGCTCTACCTGCCGCTTCATTGCTGCCGAACGGATGTTTTATACCATTCCTTACGGCAAGTTGGTACGCCACGTTTCTTAAATGAGCCCATAGAATTCAGCTTCCATCATCAATGCATATTTAACCAGTTCTTCTTCTATTTGAGCGGGTAGTACAGTATTCTTGTCGCAGCTGCATTAGAATCTACAATTTTCTTATGTGACAGACGAAACAATGTGGTTCTGGGAACAGAGTACACGAGGCAGACTTTTTATATCGCATTTCGCCTTTGCAGTGCCTTCACCATGTCATGCTCCTTCCATTCATTCATTATCTGTTTACCCTCCCCTTATGTAGGACTTACAACCCCCAGGACTTACAGGCGGGTGCCTGGGGTCAGAGGCCCGTCGAGGAGCAGACACTCATGGACCAGACAGAACATCCAGGATGGGTGATCAGCCCGATGCCTGGTATGGGGTGAAGGAAGTAAATGAAGCGAAATGTTGGTGAAATGGGTGAAAGGAAAGGTGATGATGGAGCAGTTGGTGGAATGAATGGCGGGGGAAACCGGAGAACCCGGAGAAAACCCGCCCAGACGCCGCTTCGTCCACCACAAATCCAACATGCAGGTCCCTGGGATTGAACCCGGTCCGCCTCGGTGGGAGGCGAGCGGTCTAACCACTCGGCCACGGCGCCGCCATGCTCCTTCCACTGCTTTCTTATTCCACGATTCGGACGATTTAGTTTAGTACGACCCATCTAAAAGATAATAAAAATGCATTCTACACTTTGTTTGCTAAATTGGTGGTATTATGGAATACCTACACTAGGATTCCATATTAACACCACCCTTGATATTCCGTATTACCACCATCGCCATATTTGAATTCACGCTTTCATACATCGTCTCAAGTTTGACATAATACATTGCATCTGCTCTATTATTGTACATTGATATGCTATTTAGTTGAGGAGCAGCAGATATCTTACCTTACACTTGTGGGGAAGCTTAGAAAAAATTCGATATGACGAACTGCAAAAGTTTCTGTGACACGCTGAACAAGAAAACCTCTCTCTCGTAAGACAAACTCGCAACAAATTCTTTCAATCACCTGCAGGCCTCTTGCAGCGCTTGCAGCTGTAGTTTAACAAACATCCGAGTGGCGTCGCTCAAATACCGCGACCGCTAGATATGAATTCCATATTAACACCATCCCCTCTACATTTTCTTGAAAATCCTCGTCTCGCATTCTTGGAAGATACTGAACTCAAATACCACGTGTGATACTTATACAACTTTTCATTTTTGAGACACACTGACAAACACACAAACACACACACACACACACACAAAAGCGCGCGCGGTCTTGTTTCCAAAAATGCGTTTTTGATTCAGAGGTCTCAAAACATATATTTCCGATTAAATCTCGTATAAAATATTTGGGTGGAATGCAATACCTTCTTTAGTTACTATATACGTGGTAAAGAAAATAATTGGCTACAGCAACTTGTAGTCTTAGCTCTTGTTCTTATTTTTATAGATGTATGCAGTGTTAATCACAGAACGTTGTTCGAAATCTAGCGGGCGGATAATGAAGCAGGAAAGAATAATAATAGTGTTTTTTCTTATGTGGTGAGGGAATTTGGGCTGGAAGATTGTGATGATGATGTACAGGAAAGTGCAAGGGAAACAGTTGATGGATTCTGTAATAATTTAATGTATGTGTGTGTATTGTCCCGTTGGACACATTATTGCTCTATATAATAGCTAATTGTTGTGTTTGTGTGTTTGTCTGGCGTGGCAATTCCATTTCATAGTTGGGGTGAAGCCAATTGTGGGAAGAGCTGTGTGTGTGTTATAGCGTGGGTCTAGTTGTAGCCAGAGTAGCGGGATTCTAATGTGAATCTTCGGAGGGAACGGGTGCATGTGTGATGGGTATGTGTAGTGGGGCATCTACCCCAGTGTTTTGTGTGTAACCTTTTTGTGTACCATGTAGAGCGCCTTGATTTATAATAAACCTGAGCAAAATGTTAATTGTTTATAGTTTTAATGTTCTAAAGATCCCACGCCCGCTTAGTTTGTGCAGCCAGTTCTTGGTACCTTTCTCGTGTGCCTCTGAGCTACGTTCCCCATTTTTATGCCGGGGTAACTAAGTTTAATATTTTAGGCCTCACCCCGGAGTATAACAAGAATACTTCGATTATATGGCAACAGGCCACAGAGTATTAAAAATGTTTATGTCAAAATATTATAAGTGGTTGGAGGCAGATCTAACGTTTCCTAAAATTGACACCGTTGGCAACAAGCTGCAAGAAACTTCACTGTCAACTGATCGTCCAAGAAGATCGTTTGGAGAATGCAGCTCAAAAACAAGATAAGGAGAGTATAGCCACTATTGGCTGTAGGCGGAGGCTGGTTTAGGAGACTTAGCATTTGCGAAACAAGTACGTTTGCGGTAATCAGGAAGAAGAGATTAACAAAAATTATTCAACAAGTGTCCAGTTTTTCTCCACAGATGACAAGAAGAATTAAACAATCGTTTGAGACAGGTTCGTTTCCATCATGATGAGACTTTGGACCTTTATCTTGAAGAAAAATTGAAAACAAAGCAGTACAACTTAATTCGTGCACAAGAAAAAGCTCGTCACACTGATATGTATCCTGCATATGATGGAGGTATTGAGGCGAAAAAGAAATGCTACCTGAAAGCGAGGTCCGACAATTTTTGAAACTTTATCTGAAATAAAGGCTCTACTGAATCATATTGCAGAAAGACTTACAACATTCAGACTGAAATAATTCACAGCACATGGCACAGCTGAAGCTTCAAAACTGAGCTCCAATTGGAGTTGCGACGGGACTTCTGGACATAGCACCTACAGCAGCGTTTCAAGATTCAAGTTTGTTTGTTATGATTATTGTCCCAGTGCAACTATGGACTAAGTGTGACAGCAATTTTGACAATATTACTTTGTGATAGAATCCTCGTCCATCTTCTATGCGGTATTGCAGGCAAATTAAGCTTTTGTTTGAAAAACAGACAACAGAACTAGAAACATGACAAACTAAGAATATTGAAGATAAAATAGAGAAACATTTTCCAACTAAAATATTAAGAAATAATAGACTTTAAAGTGGAGCACAAATTAATAATGATTATGGTTAATGGAAAAATCTGTAACATTGTCATGGAAGTGTTATCAGTCCAAAAATGTTATGTTTGTGGAGCAACACATTAAGAAATAAACAGTTAGAAAATGCGTAAAAAATAATTCTCATATAAGAACCTACAATTATGGACTACGCCCTCTCACATAATATAATTTAATTTTTTGAAAGTGTGCTACATGTATCTGCAGAATACATGCAAAAAGTGGCAGATTAGAGATCAGGATAAATCAAATGTGGAGCTCGTCGTTTTCTTGCTGACCCTTCAGTAGCAACTGCCATCACATGAGATGATGAACATCTTATCCACCGTTTTTGCTGTTATTTTCAAAACATGTGCCTATGAATTTAATGACGTTGCTTTTCAGGTATTTTACATGTATACTGCAAGGCTACACACTCTATCTACATGCCAGCAAGTGTTCATAAGATATTGATTCAAGAAACAGAGATAGTGAAAAATGCCACCTTCCTAATTGGTTTGCTTTCCGAAGAGGCTCAAGAAGAACACAATAGAGAGTGTAAACGATTTCAGGTGAGATACACGAGGAAAATTTCACGCAAAGCTACAATGGAGATCCTCCACACATATACTAGCAATATCGTCCGATTCTATTATATCGAATTATGTGACGCTACCACAAAAGAATGTGCAAAGTCTCGGTCCTGAAGTCCTCAGTCTGCGTTTAAATCCGAAGCCGGTGTCACATTTAGCTAAAGCACAGGAAGATGACTTAGGCTTAGACAATGAAAGTGATATTCATAAAATGGTTCATTCTTCTGAGGCTGAACCCTTTTTCTATGGTATTATTGGCTATTTTGTGGTTTTAATTAAAGCTTGTATTGTGATTAATCAATTTATTTGTTATTGTTTTTGCACTTCTTAGGAAATAAGAAAAATGTATGTATAAACGTTATATAGTACAAATATATTGCGATATATAGAGATAAGCTTACATAGTTTAAAAGTCAATGAAAGTATTTAATGTTTGCTAAAATAGTGTTATTTTCATGATTTAATGTAAGAAAACTATAAATGTGTTTGTGCAATATTAAGACCCTATACTCACATTAAACCTAATCTTAATCATAATGTAGCCTTTGTCATTCAGAGTATTAAAATATTTTAAGCAAAGAGTAAGACTTAGGTTAATTCTCATTAAAATATTTCAGACCATTTAGTGCTATAAGACTTCTAAGCTAATAATGTCCTTATGCATATAATACAGCTTTTTTAATAATAATTCATCAAGAGTATAATTGTTATAAGTAACATGATCGTTAAAATAAAATATAGCTTTAGCTTTTTCCACTTAGATTTCATATTCCTATCACTGTGCGTTGTGACAAATTGCACACAACTACAAAAGATTAGCTTATGCTTTTTACTTTCTCTACTACGTATAGTAAGTGGGGCATTCCACCCAAAAATTCGATACCAAAATTTCACCGGAAATACATGTTTTCAGGCCCGCTGAATTCAAAAACAGATTTTTAGAAAAATGTATGCCTATGAACAGCATAACTGAAGAACGGAAATGCGGAGAAATAACAAACTTGGTATTTAGGTTCAATATCATTTAAAGGAGCCACAGGAAGATTTTCAAGAAAATTCCCCTACTTCCATGGAACATTTTTCAAAATCTTTGATTTTCTCAAAAATGGCTCTAAGGATTTTCATTTAAATATCATACATTTAATATACTTTTATGGCAAATGAAATGCATATCCTGAAATTTCTGGGAATGTCCCAGAAAGTTCTTTTTGTTCTGAATGATGTTTGCATACCTGGAAAGCCGTAAGAGATAGACAAACGTTTACCACACAAAAAATGTACATCTCGTTAAAACACACAATTTATGTCATATACGCTATTTTGCCGAGTGAACCGTTTCCGATATATATGTTTAAATTTTCCAGTAATTATAAATTTCCTCAAACGGGAATTCGTTATTTTTCTTTGTTTCTTTTTATGTCCTGGACATCAAAGAAAATGGAATGCTCCATATAGCAACTAGCGCTTAAAAAGCTTGACTATCCCTTAAAACCTACCACATTCCCCTTCCACATACAAGAACATTAGGAATAAGAATATCTCGATTAACATGGAGTAGATGGAGAGTAAGCGTTTGTAAAAATAGCTTTACAAGAGTAGAGAACGTCATGTGTGTTCAGCACATGAGAGTTTTTGCCCAAATCATTGTCAAGCAACAACTACACATCCTAAAACTGCTCCAAAACCCCGTCTGAAAAGCATAAAGGTCTTCAGCATTTGTGCTCTGGATCAGCACCTATTGAAACCTAATTTCAAATATTTTGCAAGGAACACTCAGCTTTAGGACGAGTCCATAGATTGGAAGCTTGTTTCTGACTGCGAAGGTTATATTTTATATTTTGTTAGCTTAATGCACTCTCATGTTAAATAGATTTATTCTCCTATAACTTTAGTTAGAAATTATTTCTGGAAATATTATATTAGGCGTTGGATAAAGGCGGCCTTCTGTTGTGTTTCTACGTCTTTTAATTTATAGAAAATTACATATAATATTGGCTAATTCTGTTTTTTACAGGTATGACAATTTATGAAGTTTCTTTTTCGTTCGGAACCTGAACTGGCCATCTTGGTTAGGAAAAACTATAATAAAAATGTTATGCACTGGTACAAATTGTTTCAAATGTATCCTTGTCTTTCCTTTAAATAAATACAAAAATCATAATTAGTTTAAAATAAAATATACAATGTATAAAGTGATATGATGTAAGCAGCCAGCTACCGTCACAAGACATGTCGCGTCGTGTACAGCAAAGTTCCAATGATGACCGACTAATCCTCCTATTCAGAAAACTACTTTTAGTTCGTCATCATTTTCATTGAAATCAGGCTTGGTCGTTTACACGTATGCTTTACGAGCGACGAATAAGCATAGTAGCAAATAACTTTTCATTGCAAGAAATTGGCTAATTAGACACGTATCGGATGTATACACTGCGTCATATGGGCAGGGTTGTACGTTATAATGACAAGATCACCAACAGGGTAATGCAACTTCTCATAGTGAAAGCTAACATAACACCTATTATTTTGCGTTTATCATTGATTTCTAAGGTACATTTGCTCTTGTTTGCATCTAAATTTCAATTTAGTGGAACTGAGTTTGCCAATCGCTCCCATCGTGCATTAGAATAATTTATTAAAGATCAGCTTGCATCCATAGACTACAACTGTTTTATTCATCAATTCATTTTTTATACATATCGATTCTATAATAAGTGTCGTGGATTGAATTGTTCAATTTGATATTAAACTGTACTTTTTTTAAATAAAACATCGCTTCATTTTATATTCTTTAAGAAAGTTTAGTTTCTACTACGTAGGGGAAATACTGAATTCCACCCAAAAATACGATATCGAGATTCGACCGGAAATAAATGCTTTGTGGCCCCCTGAATAAAAAAAATCTGATGTGTTACACTCACATAACATTGTCTACTCTTGTACAAACCATTTTTACAAACGCTTATTCTCCATATGCTTCATGTTAATCGAGATGTTAATCTTATTCCTAATGTTCTTATAGGTGCAAGGGGAATATGGTAGACTTTAAGCGACAGTCAAATCTTTCAAGAGCTGGTTGCTATGTGGCGCATTCCATTCTCTTTGTATGTCCAGGACATAAAAAAAATTCTGATGTGTTACACTCACATGACTATCTCTACTCTTGTACAAACTATTTTTACAAAGTCTTATTCTCCATCTATTTCATAGTAATCCATATAAACATTTGCAGAAACGATCTTTTGACATGCAAAGACATAGCGACCAGTTCTAAAAATATTTGACTATCACCTAAGGCGCACTATGTTCTCCTTGTTTTGTATTCGCAAGGGCCATATAGAAATAAAGTAGCCTTTAAGCATATACATATCTCTTAATAGCTGGTTGCTATGTGCAGCACCATTCTGTTTGTCTTAGATTAATACTCTTTGCATATACAAAACAAAAAAAATAATAACGAATTCCCATTTGAGAAATTAAGTATTGCAAAATTTAAGGGAATAACAACCAATATCTCGAAAATGGTTCACTCAACAAAAAATGTATATAACTTAAATTGTATATTTTAACGCAATCTACATAATTTGTGTAGTAAAATTTTGTGTATTTCTTATAGTTTACCAGTTATGCAAAAGTCGTTCACAATGAAGAATACTTTTGCAGACATTCCCAGAAAACTCGAGATATACATTTCATTTGTCATAAAAATATCTTGAACATACGATATTTTAATCAAAGTCGTTAGAGCCATTTTTGAGAAAATTAAATTTTTCGAAAAATGTTCCATGTAAAGGGTAGTCTGGGGTTGGGGGATTTTCTTGAAAACCTTCCTGCCGCATCTCTGGAAAATAATAAACCTAAATACCAAGTTTGGTGTTTATCCGACTGTTCGTTTCTGAGTTATGCTGTTCACAGACACACAGACACACACACGGACATGTTTCCAAAAATGCTTTTTGACTTTCACTAAGGCCGGTAACAAGGAAGGTCTATATATAGATAAGCCTTTGTTTATCTACCGCTCCTTGACGCAAAACTGACAAATCTAGGAGGGGCTACGTTTTTCTGCTTTTATTTTACTTTTTACTGTCTTGCTGGATTGTACCATGAAAATACAAAATATAGGCATTATGAAAAAGTTAAAGAAAACGATTTTGTCATTTTTGCCAAATTTTACCGAAGCATTGCTTTTACAAAATACATGTAGTCGTGGGAAACGAGAGAGAAGAGCTGCTGCGAGGTAATTAGGGACTTTTTGTTATTTTCCAGAGTAACCAAATGTATGCGAATAAAAATAGTTTTTGCTATGTAGTTCACCCTTGAGCTAAACGTGGCAAACTATATTCCGTACAGCGCAGTCATGTTTTTAAACCAATGTAATGCCGAAAGTTGAAAGACTTGAACTGTGCACTTCGAGTGGCAGTTTTTTCACGACACACTGTTTTCCAAGTTTTCTGTTGTAGGTGACGTATATGCAATTAATTTAAAGTAACAAATTAGGGAAAAGAAAGTGATTTCTGTCATTTTTAAAGTAGCACTGAATAAAAGAGTACAGTTATATCAGCTGAGAAATTAGAGCCTCATGAAACTATATTTTTTTAACTAAAATTGAGCGTTTTCTTTTATATTTGCGCTGCTCACATACACACACTCACACTTTTTTTAAAATAATTTTTAGTCATAAACTCTATGAAGTAATACGACGATTGTTTTATTTGTACTGACGCCATCCAAAGAGTATACAAAACGAAGGTTGGCTTTTCAATGAAACATCTGAATGCAGTCGTAGCCCCCATATATGCTCCTGGTGTGGCTACAAACAGTCAAATACTTTCGACCGACATGATTTTATTTTATGATGTCTCCTGACAAGTTAAGAGAAAAGATTAGTTAGTGTGGGCTTATAAGTCCAACATTTTTTTTATTTAAGGATAATGCAAGGCAAAGATTTTCAGTAAATTCATCTAATCACAAATAAAAATTTATATGATAAACGATTTTAAATGTTTTATTTTCTTAAAAATCGCCTTTTTTGTATTTATTAATTTTTTATAAGCAGTTCCAAACCGGACTGAATTTCTGATTCGTTTCAACTACTACGACGTTATAGCCTGTATCCTTTAGCAAGGATTACCAAACATTCCTCTGTGAATGACACTAATCAGATTACGAATTCCACAGGTTTTTTACTTTTTCTGCTACGTATAGTAAGTAGGGGAAGTATTGTATTCCACCCAAAAATTCGATACCGAGATTTCACCGGAAATATATGTTTTGAGACCCCTGAATCCAAAATAAATTTTTTTGGAAACATATCCTTGTGTGTGTGTCTGTGAACAGCATAACTCAGAAACGGACAGTCGGATAAACACCAAACCTGGTATTTAGGTTCAGTATATTTCAGAGATGCGAAACGAAGGTTTTCAAGAAAATCCCCCCACACCAGATTACCCTTTACATGAAGCATTTTTCGAAAATTTTAATTTTCTCAAAAATGGTTCTAACGATTTTGATTAAAATATCATATGTTTAAGATATTTTTATGACAAATGAAATGTATATCTCGAATTTTCTGGGAATGTCTCCGAAAGTATTCCTCATTGTGAACGACTTTTGCATAACGGTAAACCATTAGAGATAGACAAAATTTTACTATACAACAAATATAGATCGCGTTAAAATACACAATTTATTTCATATACATTCTTTTTTGTTGAGTGAACAATTTTCGAGACATTGTTTGTTATTCCCTTAAATTTTCCAATACTTTTTCTAAATGGGAATTCGTTATTAAATTTTACTTTCTCTACTACGTATAGTAAGTAGGGGAAGTATTGTATTCCAACCAAAAATTCGATACCGAGATTTCACCGGAAATACATGTTTTGAGACCCCCTGAATCCAAAAAAAGCATTTCTGGAAACATGTCCGTGTATGTGTCTGTGTGTCTGTGAACAGCATAACTCAGAAACGAACAGTCGGATAAACACCAAACTTGGTATTTAGTTTTAGTATCTTCCAGAGATGCGACACGAAGGTTTTCAAGAAAATCCCCCCACCCCAGACTACCCTTTACATGGAACATTTTTCGAACATTTTAATTTTCTCAAAAATGGCTCTAACGAATTTGATTAAATTTATCATATGTTTAAGATATTATTATGAGAAAAGAAATGAATATTTCGAATTTTCTGGGAATGTCTCCAAAAGTATTCTTCATTGAAAACGACTTTTGCATAACTGGTAAACCATAAGAGATACACAAAATTTTACTACGCAAAAAATGTAGAGCGCGTTAAAATACACAATTTATGTCATGTACATTATTTTTGTTGAGTGAACCATTTACGAGATATTGCTGGTTATTCCCTTAAATTTTCCAATACTTATACTTTTTCTCAAATTCGTTATTCATTTTTACTTTCTCTACTACGTATAGTAAGTGGGGGAAGTATTGTATTCCACCCAAAAATTCGATACCGAGATTTCACCGGAAATACATGTTTTGAGACCCCCTGAATTTTTGGAAACATGTCCGTGTGTGTGTGTGTGTCTGTGTGTCTGTGAACAGCATAACTCAGAAACGAACAGTCGGACAAACACCAACAATTTTGTGTATTTCTTATAGTTTACCAGTTATGCAAAAGTCGTTCACAATGAAGAATACTTTTGCAGACATTCCCAGAAAACTCGAGATATACATTTCATTTGTCATAAAAATATCTTGAACATACGATATTTTAATCAAAGTCGTTAGAGCCATTTTTGAGAAAATTAAATTTTTCGAAAAATGTTTCATGTAAAGGGTAGTCTGGGGTTGGGGGATTTTCTTGAAAACCTTCCTGCCGCATCTCTGGAAAATAATAAACCTGAATACCAATTTTGGTGTTTATCCGACTGTTCGTTTCTGAGTTATGCTGTTCACAGACACACAGACACACACACGGACATGTTTCCAAAAATGCTTTTTTTGGATTCAGGGGCTCTCAAAACATGTATTTCCTATGAAATCTCGGTATCGAATTTTTGGGTGGAATAGAATACTTCCCGTACTTACTATACGTAGTAGAGAAAGTAAAAATGAATAACGAACTCCCATTTGAAAAAAAGTATTGGAAAATTTAAGGGAATAACAAGCAATATCTCGAATATGGTTAACTCAACAAAAAAATATGTATATGACATAAATTGTGTATTCTAAGGCGATCTACATTTTCTGTGTAGTAAAATTTTGTCTATCTCTTATGGTTTACCAGTTATGCAAAAGTCCTTCACAATGAAGAATACTTTTGGACACATTCCCAGAAAATTCGAGATATACATTTCATTTGTTATAAACATATCTTAAACATATGATATTTTAATCAAAATCGTTAGAGCCATTTTTGAGAAAACTAAAATTTTCGAAAATGTTCCATGTAAAGGGTAATCTGGGGTGGGGGGATTTTCTTGAAAACCTTCGTGTCGCATCAAGAAAGATACTGAACCTAAATACCAAGTTTGGTGTTTATCCGACTGTTCGTTTCTGAGTTATGCTGTTCACAGATACACGCACACGGACATGTTTCAAAAAATGCTTTTTTTGGATTCAGGGGGTCTCAAAACAAAACTTCCGGTGAAATATCGGTATCGAATTCTTGAGTGGAATACAATACTTCCCCTACTTACTATACGTAGTAGAAAAAGTAAAAAGTATTTTTAGAAAAATGTCCGTGTGTTTTTCTCTGTGTGTCTGTGAGCAGCATAACTCAAAAACGTTAAGTGGGATAAATGCCAAAGTTGTTATTTAGATTCACTATTTTTCAAAGATGCGACACGAAATTTTACTACACAGAAAATGTAGATCCCGTTAGAACACACAATTTATGGCATATAGAGTTTTTTGCAGAGTGAACCATTTCCGAGACATTCCTTGTTATTTGTTTCAGTTTTCGAATACTTACACTTTTTCCCAAGTGGGAATTCGTTGTTCGCTTTTGTATGCCCTGTGCATGTAAAGAGAATGGAATGCTCCACATAGGAACCAGCTCTTAAAATATTTGACTATCGCTTAAAGCCTGCCATATTCCCCTTGCGGCTACAAGAAAATTAGCAATAGGATTAACATCCCATATCTTGATTAACATGAAGTAGATGGAGAATAAGCGTTTGTAAAAATAGTTTGTACAAGAGTAGAGAAATTCATGTGAGTGTAACACATAAAACTATTTTTAATGTTTTTTATTTTTGAATATGGCTATCAACCTGAGAGTTTGTTGAAGCTTTAACCGAAGCTCTAATATTAACAATAATAATTACACCAATAACATTACGGTTCGTAGACGGTAGATTTGGAAGACCAAGTACACCAAGTATTATCACTGCTGTATGTGGCTTTGGTTCACTGCTTTCGAAGAAAGTTGTCAATATTTACCGTTCACCTTTAGTGAAAGTTGGAAATGTTCTGTTGCATGTGCGCATTCTTTCACTGAACAACGCTGTTGTGTACTAATTTTCTTATCAGGTACAATAGTTGATTCCAATTCCTTTTCTATTTATTTTAATTGAACTCGCCTCCGTGACTGCTGTACTTAAAACTGATATCTAAGCACGGCCTGTGCGACAAGGTATGAAGTTGTTACAAAGTGAAGTAAACGCAACACTTAACGCAACAGTTTCAAAACCTTACAAGCAAAGTATTAGGAGTATTTGCTTAGCACTATCTGGTATGGTATATGATATTTCAACGTGTTGCAAAACAGCGTAAATGTATGTGAAACACACCAACGTTTGTCCAATAGTATTTTTCTAATGCAGGCTTGTGGAAAATCAGCACAGAAGAGCGACAGCATGTCCTTCTACTTTCAGTTGTGACATCGACTGAAGAAATAAGTGTGATTTAGTTGTTTTTTTTCCACAGTCAAGTGCAGCGGTGTGCTCAAAATAAGTGGTGTTATTTATTTTACCACATCTTTAAACATTTTGCTTGATAATGTGGAGTGTAAATTCATGCAATCACAGTCGACCTTACAATAATAACTGTATGCAACAGAATTCCTTCTGCCACTTGACATGAATTCAGTGTACCAAGATGGATACAGTGATCAGAGTCCTTTCGATTTCTCGTGCTTATATTAATATATGGCACCACTTGGCTTGAAATGCGCATTTCGCTGAGCTTGTGTAGATGCTTTTTAAATGTGTTATCATTAACCACAAAAGGTGTTTGATTCTGTGTTGGTGTTTGCAGTTAACAACTGATAATTATTGTGTACTACCACAGGCATACATTAATTATTAATATATGCTCTTAGATATAAGTATTTAGTAACATAGCAATATTTACACGAAAAGTGGATGTATATAATTTCATTTACTTCTTATGTATTACGAGAATTACAGTGTCCTCTCCACACTGCCCAGTGTTCACATGTGAACAATGCTCTCCTGGAACAGTGGACAGCAATCAGAACCAACAGTTCAGAATCTTTGCTACAGAGCAGACTTCATAAACATATTTTATGTGTTATCGTTTCTTTTCATAACTACGTAACTAAGCTGCCATAAATGTGAAACAATGATCTCCGCAAGGTCTGCCAACCGATACTACATAAATAGTACTGACTGCGGTTAATTTAGAAATATTACATAAACTGCCAGCTTAAATTAGCTCAAGTAAGTGTAGCTAAGCTCTAGTTACTAGTCATTAAAGTTCTACTGAACAGTTCTTCAATCGTTGTTACTCCACGATTGTCTGTTTGACTGCTTCTTATGAACCTCAGGAAATTCAGTCTTTCTAAAAAAAAAATCCTATGTACGAGGCGTATTCCAAAACTGAGGTCCGTTTGGTCACAATAACAACATCGGTCATGAGACAAGATTTTTATTGGCATTAATGTGTGCCTACATAATATATACTTTACTTTGCCACATAATTGGTTCACCTGCTGTAACGCTGCACCAGATTCCTTAACACCTCGACATAGAATTTTCGGCGCCACTGCATTGACCTCTTGTTTCGATTCTGCGTTGGTGTATGCTATTCATGTCTTGTCGCTCGTAACAACATGGGAAACCAAACTATCTCCATCTTGCTTATAGCGCTCCAAAAACTATCGGGTGCACCTGCTCTTTGTGCTGACCGGTGGGCAGTTTTGGCACCCACCTCGCACAACGTTTGCGATATCCAAGCTGTTCAGTGACAATCCTGTAAAGTGAGATTCAAACAACATTTGGGAATGCATCAGCCGGACCACTGATCGTCAAACGCCGATCACTTGGAAGTGTTTGGTTTACTTGCTCAACGATGTCGTCGGTCCGAATACTGGGTCTGCCACTCCGCTGTTCATCGTGCACATTTGTGCGGCCATTTCTGCTTGTCACTCATTATGTCCGGTCCATACACGAAGCATAACTCACAATGGATGTCCGCAGCTGACGATCCTTTTGTCAGCAAAAATCTTATCACACCGCGCACTTCACAACTGGCAGGATCTACGATTGTCGCAGCCATTGCGATCTGCTCTCACCGGCTGGCAAACGCCTACTGCATCACATCAGGTTCCCCAGGGGTCGGTAGACAGCGCTGGAGGAATGAAACGTCATTCAGGCCTAACATACATTATATATTGTTTACCGGACCTTAGTTTGGAATATGCCTCATATTTTAACCAAAGCCCCAATTTTTATCCGAAATGGGCAATTACACATGAAATAGCTATAAACACCATCCAACAATGTATTTTCATACACACTGAAATATTGTGCAACGAGAACATCAGGATGATGTTCCAGGTGTTCTACTATTATACCAAAAGTGCATTGCGCAATCCGGATTGTGAGTCGTCTCCCTGTATATAAAATAATATAATAGTAGGTCCATAAGCTATAGATTTCTTTGGGCAACCCAGATGATCTTACTCATTTAATTTAATTTATTTCACTGCTTTTCCGCAGTATTAGCCCACACCGCTCGATCAATAATATATTTTTTAAAGCATTTCTCCAATGATTTTAAGTTCTGTGTTTTCAGTTGTTTTCTTTCATCTGTCTATATATTTTTCCCTAAAAATGACATTCTACTTAAGATCCCATATATAAAACATGCTACATTATACCTAAACAGCACACACAGAAAAAGCAACACTTTGGTTTTCTTAACCACCAATCTAAGCAACAAGGTAAGTGGATACTTACGGTTAGTATAGCAGAGAGTCCAGAGGCCCGATACGGTGAACTTGGACAAGTAATCCCGGTCACCGGTGCCGTTGTAGTTGGGGTTGGACATCTTCTCTTCGGTGTGAAGCCAATGGTTGGTGATGACGGCGACGCAAACGATGACGAGAGAGGCAGTCGCTGTGAGCGGGGTGATCACCCAGAGGCACTTCACGGCCAGGTCAGGAGGGGGGCGGCCATCCCGGGCCAGCATGCTGCCCACCTAACCAAGATCATGACCCCGCATTACAAGTACAACACATTCTTCGTCTTTATGCCAAACATTCTCCTCGAACCATCACTGCCACCGAACTTGCACAAGTTGCACTGCCATTATCGGTTACACTTCACAACATATTGTAAACTGATCAGTTCCTTTAATTATCGAATCTTTATTTCAGCTTCTTTTGGAGTTTTGTTTAAAACATCCTACAGTTAGATTAAAGCTGTCTTGCAGAAAGTGTTTACAAATATTTCTGAAGCCGCTACACGATCATAAAAGAATCAGTAAACAGTGAACGGTGAAAATGATGAGCGTTCATATTTTAGGATGCACCATTCACTATAGACCTGGGCATGAACGCTGGACCAAGAGACATGATCTTGGTCTCTGCTCAGAGCTATAACGGGGTTTCCGTTTGGAATGAACGCACTTATGCGACATTGTCAAAGTCTATCCGACATCTTATCACAGCTAGCTTTTTAAATCCAATGCTCAGTTTGCTGCTCATGCGTTCTATTTCAAAGGATTTTCTTTAGAATTTGATGTACACATTAACGGAAATCATATATCGTTTTCTAACTCATAATTGACCGCCATGTAATAACACACTTGAAGTCTTTTTAAAATTTGGTTAGACCAGTTTTTCTTCGCTGTATTTCTGCTACACCTCTTCAGCGCTGCGTTTGTATGCACAATTAATATTCAGTCAATACTCATTTTGCTCTGAGACCGTTTGAAGCTCATGATAAATGGTTGCAACTTCCAAATGCTTTTTGTGCGTTTGACGAAGACACATTGTACATGAATGCCAGTAAATGTTAATTTATGTCATGCTTCATGTTGGGAATACCAAAGTCTTAATTTTGGTAATTAACACTGTTATTATCGCTATACTAATATCGAACACCGACACAGAAAAGGGGATTTTTTATAAAGTTAAAGATTCTTTCACAGAGATGTTATATTAATATAGTTGGATATAAAATTTTGAAGACGTGTTAACGACATGTGGCATGTGTGACACACATCGACTCCTGTTGTCATGACATCGCTGTCTTCCAGACATCTTTATTTCCTGGCGAGCTGAGACTCAAGCTTCCCTTCGTAGCGTTCGCTGCTTGTACTTTCTATTAGCGTTCCAATGGAGCAGCCGCATCTTAGGATCTGCAACAAGGAAAATAATCGGAAATGAGGGGCACAAACCAAGCTGTTCTTAAAGGTAAAGCAGCTATGTCTGACATAGTTTACACTCTTGCAACTCACATATCTTGGAACCTATTATTAAAAAGAAGAAATAAAATGGTATATGACACCCATTTAAGAAAGTTTTAAGGTTGTTCTTTTTTAACTATTAGCTGGGCTTCCGCTGGGAAAACTAAAGTATTATTACTTACTAATAATGGGACGACAAAGCTAATTTTTGGTCACCGATACTCAATATTCACTTTATAAACAAACTGTAGAGGCAATAGCTTGTTCACTGGCTTATGCTCTTACTAGTAGTTTTCGCTGAAAAAAAACGCATGCAACAAATTCTGTACTGTATGTAATACCAAAATTGTTCCTATTTGACATTCTTCAATTGGCAGCAATCTTTTTATCTCGATAATGCCACAGGTTATATATATCCTATTGTTAGTCAAGACTATTGATATAATATAATATAACATAATAATAATAATAATAATATTAATAATAATAATATTTTCTTTGCTTCCGATTTTATGTAACAATAATTTGTGCTGAAAACTATTTTAAAGGATTTTCTATCCATAGAAAAACAAATACTGGAAATTCCTCTTTGTTCTGCAATCTCGAAAACATAAGAAAATATAGAAAAGAAAATAACAAAATATAAAATAAACTGTTTTACATGAAACTCAAGGAACTAAAAATAACGTTTGTGTTAACCCATTCTACCCCTATTTACAACTACCACATAATATATAAATATATATATATATATATATATTCATCCGGTAATAAGTAATTAGCCACATAACACTCGGAAACATATTAAGCTTCTGGATTACGTCTTTCTACTGCCCACCCTCATACATTAGCACATACATGTTTCATACAAAGGTTTGACTTGCGTGCAAACAAACTAACACATGAAAGGAAAGAAATGATGTTTCCATGCGTTGTGTTATCTGACGTTCTGATTTGTTTCTGCTGGATTCACAGATTTTGGTCATCGGAGTGCAGTACCATTTTTCCTCCTGGTCCTTCGGATGCGCAGTAGCTGGAGGGCTCAGGAGGGCTCTTCGGTTAGTTGTAGTAGGTATTCCTGTTGAACCGTGCTAGGGGAAAACTGGCGGCCTTTACTCCCCTCCCCTCTCCCACCTTCTCGTTTGCGTTTCTGCAGGGTCAGATTGGAAAAGTCGTACTGTAGATGGTTGAGAGTGAGTCACCAGCTCAGGTTTTTGCAGAAACGTGAATTACTGCGTGAATTATTTAGCGCTTTTAGCTACGATATGGAGAACAAGGGAAAACAGAGAAGAACGCCTTATGATGTTTTTTAAAGCGTAAGGTAATCGTTTATGCTGAAAAACGTTAATAGAAAGGCAGGAAGGAAGTTCAATGAATCAGAGAGCAATGTTCACTTGTGGCGAAAACAGAAATTGGCATTATTTGCTACTAAAGCTAGTAGGAAGAAATTGACGGGTCCATGCAAAGGAAGGCATCCTGTAGTTGAAGAAAAAGTGTTGGAATATGTGCGTGAAAGGAGGAAGAATAGACAACCTGTGAGTAGTGACACTATACAAAGAAAGCTAAAGAGGAGGCTGAAGTTCTTGGTATTCCGAAACAAGAGCTTAAGGCTAGCCGTGGTTGGATGGATCGTTTCATGCAGCGGACGGGTTTATCGCTAAGACGCCGTACAACAATGTGCCAGAAGCTTCCTGCAGATTTTGAGGACAAACTACAAACGTTTCAGCCTATATCATTTCACTTCGGAAGAGAAAAAGAAATTCCATGGGGCAAATAGGCAACGCTGATGAGACTTTTGGTTTGATATGCCGTGGAACTACATTATTACTGAGAAGGGGACAAAGGAAGCTATCATCAAAACAACAGGGTGCGAATAACAGCGCGTAACAGTAATTTTATTCTTTAACAATGTGTCACCTAACAACAGGATATTTTCATTTCTATAATGTGATGGTTTGCATATATGTATATATATTATATATACACGATAAATCTACTGTTGTGCTAAATAAATTTAAATAAAATACCCATTACCCATTTTCTGTCATTAACGCGCTTCATATTCCATACAAACCCTTTTTCTTTCATAATTTTAAGTTACAAATATGGGGTGCGCATTAGATTCGCGTAAACACGGTATATTTATCTGTACTACATCCTTGCTGTGACTTTAAAACCGAGCATACATTTATTGTTGTGTATTCATTTATTAATTGTAATTGAAATACCAGAAACATTAACTTTGTTTATGTTTTATTGATTTTTTTCAACTTTATGGGCTAAGGAAAATATTTCATTCGAAATGAGCGAATTAGTATTCTCTATTATGTTCATAGTAGATAGTGAAGGTATGTACTCCATTCTAGGCAGTGAAGGTACTGCATTCTAGGTAAATCCCCACCTCCAACAACCGTTTACATGGAACATTTTTGGAAATTTTTTATGTTTTTAAAAATGGCTAACGATTTTGATATAAATTATACCATATATTAGAGATATTTACATGACAAATAAAATGTATAGCTTGAATTTTCTGGGAATAACCTGTGAAGTCTACTTCATCTGGAAGACGTTTTGTATGATCTTGTTTAACTGGTAAACGTTAAGCGAAAGACGAAAACGTACTACACAAACAATGTAGATCTCTTTAAAGCACACCGTTTGTTTTATATAATTTTTTTGTGTCATAAAACATTTCCAAGATATTCGTCTTTAATGGTTCAAATTGTTAATTTCTTGGTCTATCTCTAAATTGATGTGAATATTCAGTTGTTTCTGGCAATTGAAGGGAAATAGGTGGAATAGCATATAGCGTCCAGTTCTTAAACATTTGATTATCGCTGCTCCCTTTGTATCTCTAACGAAATATGTAATGTAGCTGTTTCTACGAAGGTTTACTTGGATTACAATAAACTAGAGAAAAATAAGCTTTAGCGAGAATAGTCTGTATTCACACTACTAAACGAAAGAGGATAGAGAAAGTCGTGTAAATGTACATCAGATTTTTTTAATTGCACAACAATGATTATCTCCTTAATGTCTGAAACTATCCTGCTGCACAAATGTGCAATACGCTGAAATAAGTATCATTGAGCAACATTGAATTGAACTGAATGGTACAGAACTTGTAAAATCGCTGATTTTAAGAAACGGATTGTCACCCAAGATAATAGGACTTAGATTTATGGTTATTTTGCCCAATGTGAACATTTCAGAACCAGTTGTGATAACACAGGAAAGGGTGGAAGCAGGAGACAGACTTTCACTAAGGCCGGTAACAAGGAAGGTCTATATATAGATAAGCCTTTGTTTATCTACCGCTCCTTGACGCAAAACTGACAAATCTAGGAGGGGCTACGTTTTTCTGCTTTTATTTTACTTTTTACTGTCTTGCTGGATTGTACCATGAAAATACAAAATATAGGCATTATGAAAAAGTTAAAGAAAACGATTTTGTCATTTTTGCCAAATTTTACCGAAGCATTGCTTTTACAAAATACATGTAGTCGTGGGAAACGAGAGAGAAGAGCTGCTGCGAGGTAATTAGGGACTTTTTGTTATTTTCCAGAGTAACCAAATGTATGCGAATAAAAATAGTTTTTGCTATGTAGTTCACCCTTGAGCTAAACGTGGCAAACTATATTCCGTACAGCGCAGTCATGTTTTTAAACCAATGTAATGCCGAAAGTTGAAAGACTTGAACTGTGCACTTCGAGTGGCAGTTTTTTCACGAAACACTGTTTTCCAAGTTTTCTGTTGTAGGTGACGTATATGCAATTAATTTAAAGTAACAAATTAGGGAAAAGAAAGTGATTTCTGTCATTTTTAAAGTAGCACTGAATAAAAGAGTACAGTTATATCAGCTGAGAAATTAGAGCCTCATGAAACTATATTTTTTTTAACTAAAATTGAGCGTTTTCTTTTATATTTGCGCTGCTCACATACACACACTCACACTTTTTTTAAAATAATTTCTAGTCATAAACTCTATGAAGTAATACGACGATTGTTTTATTTGTACTGACGCCATCCAAAGAGTATACAAAACGAAGGTTGGCTTTTCAATGAAACATCTGAATGCAGTCGTAGCCCCCATATATGCTCCTGGTGTGGCTACAAACAGTCAAATACTTTCGACCGACATGATTTTATTTTATGATGTCTCCTGACAAGTTAAGAGAAAAGATTAGTTAGTGTGGGCTTATAAGTCCAACATTTTTTTTATTTAAGGATAATGCAAGGCAAAGATTTTCAGTAAATTCATCTAATCACAAATAAAACTTTATATGATAAACGATTTTAAATGTTTTATTTTCTTAAAAATCGCCTTTTTTGTATTTATTAATTTTTTATAAGCAGTTCCAAACCGGACTGAATTTCTGATTCGTTTCAACTACTACGACGTTATAGCCTGTATCCTTTAGCAAGGATTACCAAACATTCCTCTGTGAATGACACTAATCAGATTACGAATTCCACAGGTTTTTTACTTTTTCTGCTACGTATAGTAAGTAGGGGAAGTATTGTATTCCACCCAAAAATTCGATACCGAGATTTCACCGGAAATATGTTTTGAGACCCCTGAATCCAAAATAAATTTTTTTGGAAACATATCCTTGTGTGTGTGTCTGTGAACAGCATAACTCAGAAACGGACAGTCGGATAAACACCAAACCTGGTATTTAGGTTCAGTATATTTCAGAGATGCGAAACGAAAGTTTTCAAGAAAATCCCCCCACACCAGATTACCCTTTACATGAAGCATTTTTCGAAAATTTTAATTTTCTCAAAAATGGTTCTAACGATTTTGATTAAAATATCATATGTTTAAGATATTTTTATGACAAATGAAATGTATATCTCGAATTTTCTGGGAATGTCTCCGAAAGTATTCCTCATTGTGAACGACTTTTGCATAACGGTAAACCATTAGAGATAGACAAAATTTTACTATACAACAAATATAGATCGCGTTAAAATACACAATTTATTTCATATACATTCTTTTTTGTTGAGTGAACAATTTTCGAGACATTGTTTGTTATTCCCTTAAATTTTCCAATACTTTTTCTAAATGGGAATTCGTTATTAAATTTTACTTTCTCTACTACGTATAGTAAGTAGGGGAAGTATTGTATTCCAACCAAAAATTCGATACCGAGATTTCACCGGAAATACATGTTTTGAGACCCCCTGAATCCAAAAAAAGCATTTCTGGAAACATGTCCGTGTATGTGTCTGTGTGTCTGTGAACAGCATAACTCAGAAACGAACAGTCGGATAAACACCAAACTTGGTATTTAGTTTTAGTATCTTCCAGAGATGCGACACGAAGGTTTTCAAGAAAATCCCCCCACCCCAGACTACCCTTTACATGGAACATTTTTCGAACATTTTAATTTTCTCAAAAATGGCTCTAACGAATTTGATTAAATTTATCATATGTTTAAGATATTATTATGAGAAAAGAAATGAATATTTCGAATTTTCTGGGAATGTCTCCAAAAGTATTCTTCATTGAAAACGACTTTTGCATAACTGGTAAACCATAAGAGATACACAAAATTTTACTACGCAAAAAATGTAGAGCGCGTTAAAATACACAATTTATGTCATGTACATTATTTTTGTTGAGTGAACCATTTACGAGATATTGCTGGTTATTCCCTTAAATTTTCCAATACTTATACTTTTTCTCAAATTCGTTATTCATTTTTACTTTCTCTACTACGTATAGTAAGTAGGGGAAGTATTGTATTCCACCCAAAAATTCGATACCGAGATTTCACCGGAAATACATGTTTTGAGACCCCCTGAATTTTTGGAAACATGTCCGTGTGTGTGTCTGTCTGTGTGTCTGTGAACAGCATAACTCAGAAACGAACAGTCGGACAAACACCAAACTTGGGATTTAGGTTCAGTATCTTCCAGAGATGCGACACGATTTTCAAGAAAATCCCCCCACCCCAGACAACCCTTTACATTGAAAGATTTTTCGAAAATTTTGATTTTCTCAAAAATAGCTCTAACGATTTTGATTAAAATATCATATGTTTAAGATATTGTCATGCGAAATGAAATGTATATCTCGAATTTTCTGGGAATGTCTCCAAAAGTATTTTTCATTGTGAACGACTTTTGCATAACTGGTAAACCATAAGAGATAGACATAATTTTACTACATGAAAAATGTAGATTGCGTTAAAATACACAATTTATGTCATATACGGTTTTTTTGTTGAGTGAACCGTTTTCGAGATATTGCTTAAATTTTCCAATACTTATACTTTTTCTCAAATTCGTTATTCATTTTTTTATGTCCTAAACATGCAAAGAGAATGGAATGCGCCACATAGCAACCAGCGTTAAAATATTTGACTATCGCTTAAAACCTACCATATTCTCCTTGCATCTACAAAAAAATTACCAATAAGATTGACATCTCCATTAACATGAAGCATATGGAGAATACGCGTTTGTAAAAATAGTTTGTACAAGAGTAGAGAAAGTCATGTGAGTGTAACACATCAGATTTTTTTATGTCCTGCACATGCAAAGAGTATGGAATGCGCCACATAGCAACCAGCGTTAAAATATTTGACTATCGCTTAAAACCTACCATATTCCTCTTGCATCTACAAGAAAATTAGCAATAAGATTAACATCTCGATATCTCGATTAACATGAAGCATATGGAGAATAAGCGTTTGTAAAAATAGTTTATACAAGATTAGAGAAAGTCATGTGAGTGTAACACATCAGATTTGTTTATTTTTTTATCCTGCAAGAAGTGAAACTGGCAATGGATAGCATTTTTAGGGGTCATTCAAATTAATTTTTTTCTCAAGTTTTTATCCATTTATGTTTATAACAAATGTAGAAGGGTTTGTGTAGGTCATCCCCATCAGTCTGTAACATAGGCCACTTTCTTTTAGTATTGGTATTTCGGTACAACAACATTAATTAGCGACCTCAAAACGTGAGATAAATGGCTGCATTGAGCGAATGAATCCGGACTTTATCAGCTTTCACCGTTCCTGTCTCAAGAAGCCATCCTCTTTGCTACATTGTCAACATTCCGTATAACAATCCAGCGTAACGTTCCAGTTACCAACCAAATCACACAGCGCTGAAGGGCCTTATTCTGGAAGCGAAATTCCAAGCGCTGTAGTTCCGCAAGGCATGGCGGGGCCCCCGTTTGGCACCACCTGGATATGTGGTTCCTGAGCACCATCCAGATGTCAGCAACCTGCCGACAGAAGGCAATCCGGTGCCCCCAGGTATCAAGTCCTGAGCAGACTGCACACTAATTAGATTGTGTTCTTCCATGTCGCCAGAGCTTTTCTGCCGTCGGTATGGTCTCGTTTAAGATTTCATCGGTCATCTCTTCCCAATCAGTTGGAACATATTTGCAGAAGACATTCTGCCAGATAATCTTCGACTATGTTTCCCTTCAATCCTAGGAGTAAAAGGAAACAAAGTTAGCAGACGATATTGGCTCCGGGTACACTCATGCGCTGAGATCTCATCGCTGGTATCCAGCATGCGCTGAAGATGATGAGCAATTTGCTTGAATCCTGGGAGTACCATATGAGGGTTATGAACTTGTTCCTCCCAGAAATTTTTGTCGATAGAAGAACCATTTCCACACAGGGACCGGACGGCAGTCTTCCCCAATAAGGCCATACATTTCTTTTGATGTCAAATAATTCACATCCACCTTTAGAGGGAGGCAAGCGTAGTTGAAGTCTGCTCACCCGATACACCTTACCAGACCATAAAAAGAAACCGATGAGTTGTTCAAGTTTTTGTACGTCATGTTTCGTAATCGGCAAAATCTGTGCTAGGTACCAAATTTGGCTGAGGCCATAGGTATGTATGTACCAAATGCGCTACCGTAAATTCAGATGCCGTGTCCACTCAAACGATAAGAAATATCTTAAGTGGTTGATCCTCTCTCGCCAGTGAAAAACAATTGTGTCGTCCATATTTACCAGGAAGGAAATTCCAAGTATCCGTGTAGTAGTGACACGTTGCATTTCCAAGGTATGGATTGGCCCTGGCCAATTTCCTATTACCCGTAGCTCGGATTTCGCTGCATTTAATACTGCACCCGACATCCTGGTATAGAGCTCCAGCCCACGGCGAGTGTTGCCATATCCTGGTCATCAGCAGCTACAATGGTCCATCATCAGCATAGGCGGTTACTGTAAATTGCTCATTGTACACAGTAATCCCACGCAGGGTGTCTTGCAACATCCGTAGCAAGGGGTTTAATGAAAAAGAAAACAGTCCCATTGATAACGGGCATCCTTGACGCACTGGCCGCTTTATGAGTATCGGGATGAAACGCCATCCGTTCCATAAGACTCAAGACTTCGCTGTTCTATAGAGCCCTTTAATAAGGGAAATAATCTGCATAGGAAGATGCGCTGCCTGTAAGCATTGCCAGAGATAGCGGTGATGTACCCTATCAAAAGCACTAACCAAAACCGCTTATTGATGTTCTCGTCAGAGATGTAGTAATATATCACGCAATTCTGCTAACGTAATAATAATAATAATAATAATAATAATAATATTGTTTTAGACAACGCCGCTTGATTGTAGTGTAAGAGTTCTGCATAAGCTCCTTTAATTCTGTTCGCCAACACTTTGACAAAGATTTTATAATCGGCGTTCAACAAAGTTATTGGTCGATAGTCGTTCAGTGTGGTAGGCCGATAGGTCTTCGGAAGTAAAATGATGATACCATCCGCAAATGTGTCGGGGAAATATGCTGTTTCCCACAGTTCCACAAAAACTTTCATCACTGCGCCTTTGATAATGGGCCAGCAAGTTCTATAAAATACATACGATAAACCATCAGGATCCGGGGACCATCAGGATGCTTAACGGCATCTAGCACTTCCCGTTTTCAGTAATGGGGCTGTTGACATATCGGCAGTTGTCTGTGTAATGCCCGTTGCAAACAACTGCTGCTCAGCACATATATCGTCTGAAGTTCCTTCCGGTCCCTCTCGAAACAATATCTTGGAAATGACCCGCTATCAGAAGAAGTAGAGCTCTTGTCCCAGAGCATGCAATTCCAGTGAAGTGTATGTGGATATTTTGCACGCCCCTCCTTTCTCTCCTTTGCAAAGTAATAAAAGGAGTGCCGTTCTTTGTCATGTACGTGTGGAGTCTTAGCTCGAATTTGATAACCATCCAGGTGCTGTAATTGTTTCCGCTTAATACTTTCCTTCACCTGGTTGAGTTTCGCATTCACATCGTAATGCTCCCATTGCTTCGTATACAGGTCCCATAGGGCCTCATTATAGAAAAGCATCAACTTATTTCGCGCCTGTGCCCGCAAAATACTGGTGTATTTAAAAAAGCCACGTATCGCCGGTTTATCAGCTTCAATCCACCAAAAACGTTTCCGCGGTGCACTTCTGAAGGTTGAGTATAACTGGTGCCATTTAGCCTTAAACTGCTCCAAAGCCTTTGTTTTCTCCAAAATGGAATTGTTGAGCTTCCAATATCCCCTTTCGGAAATTTCAGTATTGAGTGTTGCAAGTTGGAGTTGACAGAGTACTGCATAATGGTCACTAAACGCCAAAGGAAGAACACAAATTCGATTACGGATGTAGCTATACCCGTAGACGTATAAACAAGATCTATCCGAGAGGCAGAGGTGTGTCGAACAAATGTAAATTCTACGTTAGTGCCATTCTTAATTTCCCAAGTATCCTGAAGCTGCAGCTGAGTCACTAATTGTTGTAGCATAATGCTGAAATTGGGTGCTCCTTTTTGGTCTTTAGCATGCAGCGTGCAATTAAAGTCACCAGCGAGGAAAACTTCCTTGCTGTGCAGTAGATGCGGCATTAAATCAGAACTGCTCCCGCTCGTGTCTATGTTGAGCACCTGCGGGAGCGTATATGTTCACTAAAACTGTTGCTGACGGATCCGCTTAACCTAGGTTATCTTTATAATCGTGACCATAGAGAGCATCCAAATTGTATGTATTAACTTCTTGGAGAAAACAGATATCAACATTATTCACTTGCAGGAACGTATTTAAGACTTTCTGTGTCACAAGATTTCGACAACCCTTCACGTTTATAGTTGCCAGCGATCGTAGATATATCATGGTAAGGAGCGTTGATTGAAAGGACATTACAATCAAGGACATCGGGCTTTAATGTTCGCTATCAGGCTTCGATTAGGTTGCCGGCCGGTCTCCGGATATCCATCTGGAGGAGCCGGTGGCGGATGCTTCCCTCGGAGCCGAGGGTCACTAGAAGACACTTTCCCCCGCCGTGCTATCGGAGTGAGGTGCTTCGAGTCCGATTCCTTATCCACTTGGGCGAACTGAGGGTGTGTGTCCCCACCGGTCGTCACTGCATGCTGTAGCACTACGGAAAAACCTTCCGTCAGATTGGTCAGACCCGGAGGTTTGAACCCGGGACCTCCCGATTACAGACCACAGACGTTACCGGCTGAGCCATCCCGCTCGGTTACTGTATTTCTAATAAACTCATATATGTTAGTTGAGGAGAATATCCCTATATATGTCGTATAGTTGAGTTATAGTCGTACATGCACATAAACATTTACGCCTGTTTCTTTAAGGAAGATATATTCAAAGATGTATAATTTAACATTATGCAATACGCAAACTACTAAATGTGAGCGGTATTTTCTCACCGACATTATATTCATTTCAGAATCATGTTTTTATAGTAAGGTAAGACACACAAAGGTCAATAAGTTTACAATTTTTAGCGTTTCAGTACCCTTAAACTCCTTATCTAAATGCTGAATAAAATGAAATATAGTATAAACGATTTGAATTTCTGTATTAAAAGTCTAAATACGACAATAATGATGTTAAACGAAGCTTTTACATGTATTCCTAAAAGAGCTTTATGAGTAAATAAGTTAATGTTTCAAGTGTATAATATTTAGTTTTATCAAAGCCATTTCTCATTTAATAGCACCTTCATAATAATAATAATAATAATAATAATAATAATAATAATAATAATAATAATAAGGTTGAAAGCAATTATAAGGTATTATTAATTTTAAAATTATGTTAAATAAATAGTCAGTATTTGTTTGGTGATTACAAATCATCAATAATAACGCCTCCAAAGTCTTAGGACTTTGTGTAGTCGTTGGCTCATAAAATTCTATGCAGTTTTTTCTGGGGGAGCTGAAGGGTGGCATTTTAAATTTCTAAATTTTTTATGGTACAAAATTGACATAATGTTAGTAAGTCATACAGGATTTGAGCATTTTACTATAATGGAGAAGAATATTGTATTCAGAATTCAAGAATGTTTTGTGCCAATTGAAAGCTTTATTTTTTACTAAAACTTTATGATGCTTCATTTTTCTTACCGTGGTTTACAGAGCATGCAGTAAAAATTTCAGCCCTTTAGTATGCAATTTGTAGATTACATTTATTTTTGAATGCGTGCAGATGTAGTCGTAATTAAACTTGGAAAAATGTATCTAAAGCTTTACAGTGCTAAATGGGTGCTTATGTATGCTTGATTTCCAATTAATGTTCTGCGAAATTGATGTATGTTGTATTTATGGTGCACTTTAATTCGATACTCCATATGACATATTTTTTCCTGCCGAATCCAACAACTATTCAGGTGATTGCCAAGTACCTGTATAAACATTACGGATATAGTGATAGAAGTAAAAATAAAATGCTGATTAAGAAATTAGTTTAATGCAGTCCAATAAAAGTAACAATTGCCGCACCAGCAAAATGACTTACCCTCAGCTTTCAAATAAGGGATAAAAAAATGCATGCACTAAACGAATTTCAATCCGAGTTTACACAGAGTTAACAGCGCAGAGTAATATACTTACTTCACAGTACCTCTACAGAGCTTGTTCGGACAGAGATGTGGTCATCGTTGGCTCTTGAAATATTACAGGATGGTTCAACTCACTCTCAGCCACAAAATAACCACTTTGAATTGTGTTCTTAATTTTAGGGCACAAATGAGCGAATTCAAATGGTCCATAATTTAGGAAGTGTTTCAGAGATTGAGGTTCAACAATCTGAATGACTAAGCAACTGCTGCTGCATGCCCTACCCATTTATCAGCATAGGCAACATGGAGATGCGTTCTTGGGGCACAAATGTGCAGTGAATATAAGATTAATGATGGACATCCCATACCACAGTCACCAATTCGTGTAGCTGAAGCTATCTGTACACTTCTCCATTCAGGTGCTGGGGTAAAACATCTAACGCAGTCACTATTTAAACCAATTGACACATCCTCTATCTATTCATTTTAATGTATTTATCAAACTAACTGAGTGTTTTCATTAGTTGTTCTGGTGCTTTTCTTCCTTTTCCCTTTTGTTTGCTCCTTTTCTCTCTGTAATGTTGTTTAATATACCAGGCGGCCCAACCGTACATATTTGACATGTGCAGATAACCTTTCGTGCGTTAAAAGAGTTGCAAAGCTCAACGGGGATATTCCAAATAGACCCAGTCAGTGGGGAACTGGCGCATTAGCGCCCTAAAAGTCCATTGCTACTGCTGCTGAACCAGCGGTTCTCAGAAATGTTCATATGGATGCACAGGGACGGTTGGAACGTCGTATCAATCAACAGGGGCCAAACTTCGAACATTCATTCAATGAGCGAAGTCAGAATAACAATACTGTTAGATGATGATGATAACAGTAATAATAATAGTAACAATCGCATTTGTAATAGCAAGCGAAAATATGGCAGTGAAACACTACGCTCTCTCATGTGTGTTTCTTATAGACCGTAATGCTAGGCAAGAAAACGTAAACTTTAAAGTAATAGTTATGGGCAGATAGGATACGTCAAATGAAGACATTTTAATTATTTGTCAACCTAAAAAGTGAAAGTGAAAGTTCACTCGAAAATAAAACCTGTGTAACTGAAGTGGAAAGTATTCTAAGACACTTTCGGTCTATTTTGTCATTAATCACGGAGTGTACACACTATAGTAAGCCTAGGAAGTGCCTCTCAATGAGCGCGATCCGCTCATCGGCTTTACAGATAATAAGAAGAGTAGGAGGAACCGGGGCTGGCTCCATAGCTCAGTCGGTAGAGCACCTACCTACCTGCTGTGCGGGTTCGATTCCCGGCTGGGATGGGAATTTTCCTATAGCCAAGATCCTTAATTCTCCCCAGTGTGTGTGTGTGTGTGTGTGTGTGTGTGTGTGTGTGTGTGTGTGTGTGATCTAATGATTAAAGCCCAAAGTTTACTAGAAACCTAAAGACAAGCGAATACGAGTTAACACCATTGCCTACAGGCAATAATATGTTCCGGAGGAAAGGCTGCCGATAAGATCATTGTAGTTAAAGGCGGAGTATAAATGAAAGTTAAAAGAAAAGAAAGCAAAGCTCGCTCACGCTAATTCGCCAGCTCCCCTCTGATCTTTGTTTAGTTGGAATTGCACCTTTGAGTTCTGCAACTCTTTTAACGCATAAAGATGTATCTACACATTTGAATTACGGCCACCTGGTATATATATCATGACTTTGTCCAGTTTTTTAACCGACACTTCTTTAAGTTCTCACTGTCACTGATTTCACTATTGGCACCTCACTAAGGTGAATTAGTTCAATTTTCCGTCACTTCACCTTCCTTCGTGACGTAGACTCTTCGTGAAGTGAACCTCAATCACTCTCCTCGCCTCGCACTCGACGCGGAGTGAGTGACTTAGACGAGAGCTATTGCTTATATACACAGTAAACTATACGAAGCTTCGTACTTTGTCCATTGTCGCATCTAAATCATTACTAGGTTCCCTGCATAGTAGTTCGTTTTGATGTAACCAGATGTTAGTTTTGCCTTCTATGTAAATTGGGGTCGTGAAGCTGTGAGCAAAAACTGGAGAAAACTATATGAGAGGCCAAGGAAGACCCAACATGAAATTATTGAACACAAATTCCAATGTATTTTATGCTTACTGAATTCAAAGGAGAGCCATTAGAAAATAAACTATCCAGAAAGAATTTGAATACATGACATACTTTATCTATTGAACATTCTACGTGTGCGATATCCAACTTAAATACTGCACAATTTGAGAAACGTACCGTATTTTAGCATCTGATAGCATGTGCTTGGAATGTTGGTGTGCTTGAGTATTTTGCCATGAACAGTGAGAATATAGCAGGCTTGTGAGGTAAGCTTGTAAAACAGAGGAAACTAGAAGCAGGAAGGCTGCATGTGAAGTATGGTGTGCTTCATCGACTCCTGAATTACGCACTCATATTTTATTCAAGTTTTAATTTCACAGTTTACATTGGAAATTGGCAGCTCATTTTTACGTTATACACACGAGGTGTGTGTTATTATCATTGTTATTACGGCTACTGATTATTCAATATCCAGTATAAACTCAATAGTTATACAAATTAGACTAGTCGTGTTTCTGCAGCTAATCAACACGGTAATGTATGTACGAGCTGCTAGGTTCCAACTGTTATGTTCGGAAAATTAGCTGTCCGCAATTTAGCAGCGAAGAACTAAAAGTTTTACACAAATCCCCATATTGCCATATGATGAAACGTTATTGTTTTGTTCTTTTGGAATATTCTCCTCAGAAAATTCTAAGGGTTTTTCAAAAAGAAGCAGGAGTTCTAATGAACGGTAATAGCTAGACACACGTACGACAGCACTGAATAGAGGAAAGTTCAAAGTTTTATTTTATGCGTTCAACATGAGCACCATTTGTTATGCAAGGGCGGCCACTGTTTTTCCTTCTGCATGTGCAACCGTCTTTTACGAATTTCTTATAGCAATTGTAAATCTATTTATGATGAAGCGGCTCTTTGTTGAACTTACAGTGAAATTCACACTGCACTGAAGTAATGGACAAACTCTTTGCATACTATAGCATACAAAACGACTTTTCCTGTGGCGTCGCCGTTTTCTCGTAAACAAATCACAGCACCGTTGTAGTCATTGGACGGAATTAATAGATGAGGTTTAGAACTTTGAACTTGCCTCTATCCGGTTTCGTATGTGTCGCCATCTATTGTCGTTCATTAGATACCAACATTTAAAATCTGCTGCTGTAATTCTTTAGAAGAATAACAAAGGTAGAAAGAAAACAAATCAGATTCTCACATATAACTCTAGAATGGAAATCCAATGTAAGTAGCTACCCAGTCAGACTCCAGATAATTATGCAAAAAGGGAAATCTTCGAAATTTAACGGTTAAAAGCCGAGATTAACAAATATTGGAAACTGAATGAATTTATGCGTTGGTATAATATGTGGGCATTCTTGCGACCATATGTATAGCTAGCTTTAAGTCACATGAATGCACTGAGGTGTGTGAATCACTCATGTCAACCTTGCAACTTTGCTGATAAGTAGACAGTTCTTCAACCTTGGAGTGAAACATGTTTACAGTGACATTTTATTTAGAAAATTAATACGTTTACATCTAGAATAAGCTGTACTAACTGTCTTGACGAAAGAAAGTGGCTAGTGTGCCATGGCAAGGATTTCGGCTTGTTTACGAACAAGTCCGCTGTGCTCTTTGCTCAATCGGCAGCTGAGAAGCAGCGTCTTAATACGGTCACAGATTTTCTCGCCTCGCATTTGCTGAATAAAATGTTAATCATAACTAGAATGGGGTCATATTCACAGACGAGGTGGCAGTTTCATCTACAACTGGGAGGAGGGAAGTAATTGTCTACCGTCCAGAGGTCGCATGTTGGAGTTGGATGTCACGGGATGGTGTGTGGTGGCAGCTTGATCGCACATTAAATAGCCAGTAGTATAAAGACATCCCCGAAAACACTATAGTTCCTTCTGTAAGGACTAGATATCCCAACTGAATTCCAGTAAGATAACCACCCTGTCCACACAGGTCAGCAGGTTTTAAACTGGTTTTTTCAGATATCACAGCGATTGACTGGCCTCCTTGCTCATCAAATTTTAATTCTATTTAAAATGTGTGGGTAGAGGGAAGAAAGTTTTGGAGTTAAATTGGTATGCAACATAACGTAAGACAAAATAGGTTATGTAGGATCAAGTACGGGATGCTTGGGTGGGAGTATACTCTCGTGAAATTTTGACTAAGCGTTTGATATCATCCAAGCCCGTAGAATGCGGACACTAATAGAAGCAGGGGATTTACACACCCGATATTAAAAATTAATGTCTGCTTTTGTTTGCCTTTTCATTTAGGAATATAATATACTTATTTCATATTTAGTTTGATAATAAAAGGAGAGTGTTTCATTTTTTGTGTATGACCATAAATGCTTTGAATTCAAATAAGCTTTAGCAATTGGAAATTCTATTATAATATGCGTAATAAGCACTGCGTGTTCTACAAAAGAAAAAGGCAATAAAGCTATGTTCGATATATGAACCTCGGTAAGCCTGCTTATAACTGCTTCGGCTGTCGCAGATATTCAATATGAAAGGTTTTAATAAAACAAAGCTAAAAGCACCCGTACCGAGATACCATTGTGAACCGGCTGCGGAAAGATTTGGACTTCGACAAATATATGCTTCGAGAGTCCGCTCATCTTTTTATCTTAGGGTATACACGCTAAGCACCGAGAATCGTGACGTAATACGCTCTGTTATCCGAGCTACCGCTGCGTCCCGTCTGCACGTTTCCTCAGATAGGCAGTATTATCGGACACGATATGTGTGCGCTTTAAGGAGGGCACCAGTTTTATTTATAATGCCTAACGTCATCAAGGCGTCAAGGAATGAGGGGTCAGTGTACAGTTGCACAACGAAACAGGCACTGCATTTTGTAGGCCTCAGCCTCACTAGTAAATGAAACTCAATGTATTCACTCAGAACTGCGGTTGATTCATTTACCTGGCTGTCCCTCCGATACCCAACCCGCTTGAACCGTAACAGTTGTTCCACTTCTCACCGCACGCAATCATATCGTAGTCGACTAGTACGTATTTGGCTATTATTTATGCATGTTATTGAAATTAAATAAATTTATAATTAGTATGATGTAAATAAATCAGAAAAAAAGAAAAAATATGTTTAAACATTTAGGGTTTCGAGCACCTTTCAGCACTTTGCACCTGAAACTTAAATAAGAGCTTATTCAGCACATTCGCCTCTATAGATTAGTAGTATTTACTACTGCCAATACTTGTCTATGAATTATTTTCTGAAATAACGTAACTCAGCACGTAGATGAGAACTGTGCTTCTAAGAGCAGAAATAAAAATGTGCACGGTTAACTACATTTGGAAGGTTTCATGTTGCATTTTAATTTAAACGCACTGTTTAAATGCTTATTCATTTATAGTTATTGATTTATTATAAATACAGCTAAGTAGCGAGCATTAATTCTCTAAAAAAATTAATAATTGAATATTCTCTTCTCTCGCACATTTGTATACTTTTGTGGCACAAATTCTTCAGATCAGGCGATCAAGATTCTTTGTCGGGAGGTGTTTCAAATTATGGGGGAAAACATACAGAGGATACTGTAATCTAAAACCAGAATTTGATTCATCGCGTTTGGATACAATAAACTGTCCTGAAACATCTTCTGTTCTAATTAAATATTTTCTATTAAGATTTGTTTCTACATTCAAAATTAAGTGGTAGCCTTCACCAGGGGTATTAAATAAATTCTTAATAATTAAGAAGGCTGGTTAGAAATAGAAGTGTCATACCTGGAACAAATAAGACTACATCTAAGCTTGCTTATGCTACCCAAATGAGTCTACGTCTGATGGACAGTGCGATGTAGAAAATGCGGGGAAAATGTTTCGTTCAATAAAACCGTAAAGTGGCTTTAGGTAAGGAAAGCATACTGGGAAAGTTCCATTCTGTAAATGCTTTTATGGTAATTTAAGGAACATTAATCAACTGGCAGTGCATAACAAGAAAGATAAGGAGGCAAAATGTGGCAATAGAAAAATATTTCCAACATATTTAGTTGTAAGGAAACTTTGTTAGCTTAACTTTATCTAATACAGAAATTAACACTGAAGTTGAGCTTAAGAACTTACTGAATCACTCAGCTGACTAATTTTACTAACCCAATTTGAAGTACTTGTACCTTGAACACAATAACACAGACCGTGTTTAAATATAGCATTGTGGATGTGATTATAGATCTAGAAAATTTGAGTACAAACATTTCGTGACGAAAGTAGTTCAAATTCCAATACATTGTTTGTGTGAATTCAGTTATACTATTTGGAACCTGTGAACTCTATAAAAGGTGATTTCGCAGAATAATAGGAATCTTAGGTAGAGGAATAGCTTTTCTCCAAGATACTCCTGATGAATTAGGTTTCAATTATTTATCCATAAAATTGCTGACACAATTATATCTGGAAAATGATATGTAGAAAATAAAACTGAGTTTTCGAGCAAAAGTTTATTAATTTATGTAAAGACAATTAAAATAAACCGCAGACCCCTGTTTACCATTGAAGATGGCATAATGTGCAACACCGTTACATTTATCTTCTCAAAACAGAGGTGCTGTTTGTATGGCGCAACAAGTGGGTATTTTAATAACACAGAGGAGATGTTGCAACTGAATATTGACGACTCAAATATTAAATTTGGCTCAGCAATACATATCTGGATTAGGCTTTTTGAGTGCCTCATAGACTTATTCCATAAACTGAATATTTAAAAAAGGTTCGTGATACCTCCAGCAAGCAACATTTTTACTGGAAACAAATTAAGAATTCGGTGCACGTTTAAGAAAAAGTATTGGTCTCCTTGTAGACAGACTGAAACTCGGAGATAGTGGTGGTGGTGGCGAAGTGAACAGCCATTTCTAGGAAAACGTTTATTATATATCAAAATTTGAATTCATATCTGGAGTTAGAGGGAAGTGTATATTTCCTGCTATAATAAGAGGCATCTGAGAAAAGGCTAGAAATACGAATGCGAATAAAACAGACAGGGAAGTATTTGTTAGGAGTTACAGAGTTGAAAATACAGATTACATTTTCATAATGGTTTTGGTTGCTTCTGATCCCTGCATTCCAAGTCTCCGATAGCTACCAAGGATAATAATTATTTCTCTATGGAAGCAATGAAGTTATAGTTATGCCTCACTAATGCAGACAAAAGACCTCAATTACAAGATCTTGCTAATGGGGAAAATAAGAAGGAAAAGAAAAATAAATTGACGATGACGGCGATAACCACCACGACAATGATGGAAACAATGACGACCAGCTTACATAGTATGCTGTGGGATGGCAGACAAAATGAAGGTGGATTTTAAAGAAAAATAAACTGCTTTTAAACGAGTAGTATAATTCTTATTTTGCATATAAGTGATATAAAATGTACGCTTTCTTATTTGTTGGATTCAAATTTCGCCTTTAATATCTCAGGCCATATGGGTGACTTTAAATTTGGAATAACTGATCATTGACAATTTGGTCTACTCATTTTTCCATGGTGTTAATCTTTGGGGCTGTTTACTTTGGGCTTTCTATTTAAACGTTAATTTCACACACACTTCCACCCTTACTCACATTTTCATACTCCAGGGAGGAGAGGTAATAACCCTAGCTAATTCCCATCCTCCACCCGGGACCTGTGATCTGGAAGCTAGCGTGCTAACCACCAGACCACAGAGGCAGTAATCGTTAAAGCCATAATCCTATGAGTTATATGCAAAAAATAATTTGGAAATTCAGAAATTTTCATTCTGCGGGAGATACCTTTTCATTAGACAAACTAAATCAAGATCTGATGCAGCAAACAAAAATAAAAATCTGATGTGTTGCACTCACATGACTTTCTCTACTCTTGTACAAACTAGTTTTAAAAACGCTTATTCTCCATATGCTTTATGATAATCGAGATATTGAGATGCTAATCTTATTGCTAATGTTCTTATAGATGCAAAGGGAATATGGTAATATTTAAGCGATAGCCAAATCTTTTAAGAGCTGGTTGCTATGTGGCGCATTCTATTGTCTTTGAGTCCAGGACATACAAAAATGAATAACGAATTCCCATTTGAGAAAAAGTATTGGAAAATTTAAGGGAATAACAAGCAATATCTCCAAAATCGTTCACTCAACAAAAAACATGTATATGATATAAATAGTGTATTTTAACGCGATCTAAATTTTTTTGTGTAGTAAAACTTTGTCTATCTCTTATGGTTTACCAGTTATGCAAAAGTCGTTCACAATTAAGAATACTTTTGGAGATATTCCCAGAAAGTTCGAGATATACATTTCGTTTGTCATGAAAATATCTTAAACATATGATATTATAATCAAAATTGCTAGAGCCATTTTGTAAAAATTAAAATTTTCGAAAAATGAACCATGTAAAGGTTAATCTGGGGTGGGGGATTTTCTTTAAAACCTTCGTGTCGCATCTCTGAAAGATACTGAACCTAAATACCAAGTTTGGTGTTTATCTGACTGTTCGTTTCTGAGTTATGCTGTTCACAGACACACAGACAGACACGCAGACACATACACGGACATGTTTCCAAAATGCTTTTTTTGGATTCAGGGGGTCTCAAAGCATATATATCCGGTGAAATCTCGATATCGAATTTTTGGGTGGAATGCAATACTTCCCCTACTTACTATACGTAGTAGAGAAAATAAAACTGGATATAGGAAAGAAAATTTTAGAAGCTAATGCAGGATTGAAACAAGGGTGTGGGTGACATATATAAACAGAGCAATAGAAGAGTGGAGAAGTACCAGCAAACCCAAGGAACTAAGAATAAATGAAAGTAAAATAGAAAACATTTTGTTTGCGGATAGTAGGTAAATATACAGAGAGCTGGCGCAGTTTTTTGAGCATATAAGGGAAAGGATAGGGAAAACGAGGCTAGATGCAGAAGTTCAAGGAGCAAAATGGGTTTATATGGGAGAGATAGGGAATACGGCGACCGATACTATGCTAGACAGGGTTGAGTAGGGAAGTGCATTTATATGGAAGAGATACTGGAGAGGTGTTAGGTTAGACAGAGGTTGAGGAGTGGAGTATGGTTTATATATGTGGTATAGAAAAACGAGAAGAGGTGTTAGGCTAGACAGAGGTTGAGAGTAGAGAATGTGTTTGTATGTATGAGAAGTTCAGGAACAGGAGGAGGGGTGTTAAGCTAGACAGAGGTTGAGGAGAAGAGTATGGTTTATATGAGAGGAACAGAAAAACGAGGAGAGGTGTTAGACTAGACAGAGGTTGAGGAGTAGAGTATGATTCATATGAGAGGTATAGGAAAACGAGGAGAGGTATTAGGTTAGGTGAGTTTGAGTATGTGTTTATAAGGAGAGACGAGAAAACGGAGAGAGATCCTATGCTAGGATAGACAGCTGTTAAAGGTAGAATGTGCATTATATAGGTTAGATAGGAAGGTGTTAAAGGTAGAATGTGCTTTATATAGGTTAGATAGGAAACCAAGGAAAGATACTCAGCTAGACAGGGGGCAGGGGGAATACGCTTTATGAGAGGTAGGGGATACGGGGAGAGATGATAGACTAGACAGTGGTTGAGATTAGAGTATGCGTTTATACGTATGAGAAGTATAGGAACAGGAGGTGGGGTGTTAGGCTAGACAGAGGTCGGGAGTAGAGTATGGTTTATATGAGAGGTATAGGAAAACGAGGAAAGGTGCTAGGCTAGAGAGAGGTCGAGGAGTAGAGTATGGTTTATATAAGAGGTATAGGAAAACGAGGAAAGGTGTTAGGCTAGACAGAGTTCGAGGAGTAGAGTATGGTTTATATGAGAGGTACAGGAAAACGAGGAGAGTCGGTAGGCTAGACACATAGTGAAGCACTAGGAATATGGACTTATATACAGGAGAGATATGGAATAGGAGGGGCGGTGCTAGACCTTGAAAGCGACTTTGGGCGAGAACTTCATGGAAATATGTTTGCTGGCAATGATGGTATAATAAATCTAGACAGCAATAGTGCACAACCCACTCACGGGAAAAGGTGACCAACACAGGAAAAAGGTTACACTCAAAGGGATAAAGGTGATCCATAAAGGGAAAGAGGTGACCCATTAAGGGAAAAAGGTGACCCACAAAGGGAAATGGTGACCCACAAAGGGAAAAAGCTAACCCACAAAGGGAAAAAGGTGACAAATAAAGGGAAAAATGTGACCCACAAAGGGAAAAGGTGACCCACAAAGGGAAAAAGCTGACCCACAAAGGGAAAAAGGTGACCCACAAAGGGAAAAATGTGACCCACAATGGGAAAAATGTGACCCACAAAGGGAAAAGTGTCACCCACTCAAGCAAAACGATGACCCACTCAAGCAATAAGGGTGACACACTCAAGCAATAAAGGTGATCCACTCACGCAAAAAGTGACCCACTCGCGCTGAAAAGGTGACCCACGCACGCAAAAAAGGTAACTCACTAACGGGATAAGGTAACCCACACACACTAACAGGTAAGTAATTCAGGTAGTATCACAGACTGGGACAGATTCCGGGAAGCGGATATAGCATAGTTCCGTATGATGTTACAGGTAATTCAGTTAGTATCATGGGTATTTAGGATAATTCAAGTATCATAGGTGTTTAGAGTCACTCAGCTAGTATCACAGGAGGCTAGATTCCAGAGGCAGGGCGTATCATAGCTGTATATGATTTCGCAGGCAATTCAGCTGGTATCGTGAGCATTTAAGCTACGTCAGCTAGTATCACAGGAGGCTAGATTCCAGAGGCCGATTGCATCATACCTGTGCGTGATTTCACAGGTAATTCAGCTAGTATCGTAGGTATTTAGGCTAATTCAGCTAGTATCACAGGAGGATAGATTCCAGGGTTGGGTATAGCATAGTTTCGTATTTCACAGGTAATTCAGAGAGTGTCGTAGGTATGTAACATAATTCAAGTAGCTAGGTGTTTAGAGTAATTAAGCTAGCATTACAGGAGGGTATGTTCCAGGGCTCTGTTATAACGTAGTTTCGTATATCACAGATAGTTCAGGTAATATCGTAAGTATTTTGGGTAATCAGCATAGTTTCACAGATATTCGTGATAATTTCGATCAGCGATTTGTATCATAGCTATTTAAGGTAATTGCAGCTGATTAAGGTTATATCAAAGGCATTTGAGCCATTTTAACAGATAATTCAACTAGTATCATTGATATTTAAGGTAAATCTGATAGTATCACAGCTGGTCGTGCCAATTTGGAGCAGGAATTCGTATCAGAGGTATTTAATGTAGTTTTACACGATTGGGGTAGTATAACAGGTATTTAAGTCATTTAACAGTTAATTCAACTAGTATCACAGGTACGCATGGTAATATAGAGAGTAATTACATTATAAACATTTCTCATCCAACGTTACTACGATTTATATACTTTTTTTTTAAATCTTACAAACTTATTATATGTTAAACAGTTATTGTACGATGCGGAGAGGGATAAACTGCATATGGGTTCACAAATTGTAAAGCTTTGCCTCAACATACCTTTATTTTAGTTCGTTGTATGTGTCTCTTCCTTTTATCTAGGCTTGAGACTAGCACTAGGATTGCTCCTAATGGCAGGGTTACCACCTTCCCTTCCATCTTCTTCTTTCTTCATCAGGCGTCTGCTAGTTGCATACACAGAACACGGATAAACTTCATTTTTTAAGATTGTAGACTCACAGAAAATCTTCGTCTTCGACTTACATTCTCTTAAGCACTGTTTGTAATACTGTAATGTCCATACGCATAGGTAGTTATTCCATCCTCAGCAATAATTCTTTTATCATCAAAGGGATTCAATGTAATTTTATTCACTTGCAGTGTGGTAACGGCATGATTTCGTGATAGGATTAGATTCATGGGCGTTCTGATGATTTCACAGGTTTTAAGACAGTCTATATAGCTGTCAAACGTAATGTACTGCTTAATAGCGCTACATTTTATACCTTTAATCTTTTTTATCATCGACCCTTGAATATCTAAGGCATACGTCATTTACGTCATTAGGTAGTTTCCTGGGAATGTATACTGGGGTACCTGTTGTCTTGGGTTCGATTCTTAATTCTTAAATCACCATTATCACGGAAACTAAGAAAATTAGAGTGATGGACCAAAGCATGTTTGATAGCTGCTATAATGTGTAATTAATACTGTATATAATTTCCAATCAGTTGACCTTAGTTTGAATCCCGATATTTCAATGACTTCCTTAATTTTTCTCTATACACTAGAATATATCACTTAGATTGATACTGTAACTTTATACAGCTGTTTTAAAGATATCAAACTAATATTGTAAATAATTTTGTTTCTGGTGTTCTGGGTTCGAATACCGGTAAAATGTAATTTATTTATAAATTTAATAACTCCTAAACTACTTAAGATAAAGACATCAAATAAACTCTTTTGCGTTTACGTCATTATGTAGTATCTTGTGAATGCATATATAGATACCTGACGACCTGAATTCGAACCTTAATTCTTAAATATCCATTTTCTCGGGAAATAAGCAAGGTAGAGGAGTCTACCAAAGTATGGTTGATAGGTTCTGTAATAAGTGGTTAATGTATATAATTGTCAATCAGTTGCGCTTCGTTGGAATCCCCATCTTTTAATGGTTTCCTTAATTTTCCTCTATATTCTAGAATATATCACTTAGATTGATAGCGTAACTGCATATAGCTTTGTTTAACATGTAGAGCTAATATTATAAATTATTTTGTTCCTGGTGTTCTGGGTTCGAATACCGATTCAATGAAATTTACTTCCAAATTTAATAACTCGTAATTTAATTTAGATAAACACGTCAAGGTAAACGTAAACAGAGTACCTAGTGCTTAAATATCGCTATCATGACAAAAATTACTTTAAAGTACTCAGATCAAATCCCGACGCGGCGAATTCATATATCTTCAAGCTTATGGATCATATCAGGTTCGAGTAAAGATTAAATGGTAGATGCTGATGTGGGGAAGCTAAGTTACTAAAAATACATTTATTAAAAGTATTACCGGGTTCGATTTAGAAGCTTAGAATCTGTGTAACTCTGGAAAAATTGCTTTTCTCGTGATTGTAGTGAAATCTAATGGTCTTTCTGTGGGAAGATGGAAAGGAAGGATTGAAAAGGGAATGAAAACATGAAATAATGTAGTATATACATACAGTTAAGTAAATAAGGGGGAAAATCTTCTACGTTACCTTTTAAGGCTTTACTTTTAAGTATTTTGATAATAGAGATTGTACTAGCTTTGGTGTAATGGGTGGTGGTAAGCTTTGAATGGAAATCTGATTGAATGAGCGTGTGGGAATACTTCTCTTGTTGGTGTGACAGCATATACAGGTAGCTACGAGACGAGTTTAAACGTGTTTGATACTGCCAGACATCCTGTCTCAGGGGTGACGTCATAAACATCCTGTCTGGGCGTGAGGTTATATGGTGGAGGTTAATACGCGTAGAGTGGTCATATACAACTAGTTATGGAGCGAGTTTATGATTGATCTAAAAGGTTCGTGCTCCTTCTATAAATAGGGAGATCTAGGGCTTTGGACTTCATTGCGCTAATTAGTCTTGAAGTGTCAACATCGTGTTCTCTCCAAGAATAATCAGCTTTCTAAAGTGTTATCAAGGTGAAGTGGACATCATTTCCCTTGAAGAAGGATTAATACATTATTACCTCAAGAATAAAGATGAATAACTCAGCGTATAAGGATATTATTCCAAGCGCTACTGGATACGCCTGCGGAAAATGTGGGAAGAAGTTCCTCCAAGGTTATCACAAGAGAAGACACGAGATGAGCTGCAAGAAGCTCTTCAAGTGTAAACATTGTAGCTTGACCTTCAATGATGGTTATAAGGGACAGCAACACGAAGATGTATGTGAAATAAGCAGTCCTCAGAAGAAAAGCAGATTGGAGCCTACTAAACATCATTTATTATCAACAATGGAGGACTGTGATATGAAAGAATATGAAACTTCATTCGAAGGACGATTGAAATCGTATTTTATACGATGTGAGTCACCTAAGGACCTGAATATGTATCTGCATGAGGCGAAACAACGCATAATCCAGGCTGTGCATAAAGAGCTGAGCATTCCTAAGAGTGTTAAAATTAATCTGCTGGCTGAGTATCGATTTGTAAACAGTACCGGAGAAACCTGCGACAAAACATTTAAAACACGGAATCAGCCTGTTTTCCTAGAAACAGATCTGGACTCAACACTGGAAGCGAAATTCAAGAAATTGGCTACTGAAATGGAGGAGTCTCAGCTTAAGGGTAGCAACTGGGCTTTGCTTGCAGTGGCAGGAGTTCGACTTCATATCAACAAGTACAATCCGTTACGAGGAAGTAGCTACATACCACTACCGTCATTTGTTGAAGCAAGGAAAGCGTGTATAAACATTCAGAACTTTAGTGATGAGAAATGCTACATGTATTCTGTACTAGCTAAATATGTTGAGAAGGATGCGCAACGTGTGAGCAAATACAAGCAGCTTCACGATAAGTACGACTTCAGCTGTGTTTCCTATCCTACTCCACCTTCTCAAATACCTAAATTTGAGAAGCTTAACAAGATATCTATTAACATTTTCGGGCTGGATGAGAAGCACGAAGTGTATCCAATAAAGGCTGCTGACATTGAACTACCTGAACACTGTGGCCTGCTACTATTGAATGACAGTAGTGGAAAATATCACTACGTATATATAAAGAATTTTGAGAAACTCGTTCGACGTCAGAAAAAAAATCTAATGGACGTGTTTATACCTGTAAGCGCTGCTTTACACATTTTGATGATCAGAGCGGGCGAAGTGGACTGGAAAAACTACAAGAACATACATCAATCTGTAATCAGCATGATGTTGCGAGGGTAGTTATGCCTACCAAGGAGAAATCAATTGTACAGTTTAAAAATGTTGAGAGGATGCTGAAAGTACCTTATGTCATCTATGCTGATTTTGAGAGTATTCTCACTCCATGCCATACGTGTATACCCAATCCTGAAACTTCTTATACAACCCCTTATCAAGAGCACACACCAATGAGCTTCTGTGTTTACGTGAAGCCTTCATCCAGTGTTGAACACATTGAAACTGATGTTCCTAAGCAACCTCATGTGTATCGTGGTTATGATGCTGCTCAGAAGTTTATGCTGTACCTGACATCTCTTGCAACAATGATTGGTAATATGTACAAATCTGCCAAGCCTCTGAAACTTACGGAACAGCAGCAAAAGGATTTTGAGTCTTCTACGACGTTCTACTTGTGTGGAAAAGGCTTTACAGAAGAGAACTACAAAGTACGCGACCATGATCACATCAGCGGTGAATATCGTGGAAGTCTTCATAATGAATGCAATTTAGCCTGTAAAACACCTAAATATATTCCAGTCTTCATGCATAACCTTAGCGGATATGACTCTCATTTCATTGTTAAGGAGCTGGGTTGTACAAGTGAACGTGTGGAGGTAATTCCTAACTCTGAAGAAAGCTATATCTCATTCACCAAGTATGTAGGAGATATAAAGCTTCGATTTGTGGACAGCTTCCGATTCCTCAGTACAAGCTTGGATAAGTTGGTAAAAAATCTAACCTCATATCCTCAAACACTAAAGTACTTTGGAGAAGACAAATTGAAGTTGATGACTCGTAAGGGGGTATTTCCCTATGATTACGTCACTTCCTGGGATGTTTTGTCGAGACCTACTTGCCTCCTAAGCACACCTTCTACAATAGATTAAATGAAGAAGAAATTAGTGATGCTAACTACGATCATGCTAGAAATGTATGGGAGCTGTTTAATGTGAGAAACCTGGGCGAGTACAGCGACCTGTACTTAACTTCGGATGTGCTTCTTCTAGCTGATGTCTTTGAAACGTTCACAGAGCAAACCCTCAACACACACAAAGTTGATCCCGCACATTATTTTACCTTGCAGGACTTACATGGGACGCCATGTTGTTATATACAGGAATTAAGCTGGAACTGTTACAAGATTATGATCAACTACTCATGGTGGAAACAGGTATAAGAGGAGGTTTATGCCAAGTTTCCCATCGGTATGCAGAGGCTAATAACAGGTATATGGCGAAGTTTGATCCGTCGAGACCAACCCAATTTATCACATACGAGGACTCTAATAACCAATATGGGTGGGTAATGTGCCACGCCCTCCCTTATGGAGGATTTCAGTGGGTGTCACCTGAAGAAATCAACTTAGAAAGAGTGCAAAAAGATGATCCTCATGGCTACATATTAGAAGTCGACATCGGGTATCCTGCAGAACTTCACGATCTACACAATGATCTACCTTTCCTGCCTGAGTGTATGAAGCCAATGGAAGCATCTACAAAGAAACTGATACCTCATCTTGGACCTCGAAAGAAGTATGTAGTGCATTACATGGCTTTGAAGCAGGCTCTTAGTCATGGAGTACGACTAATAAAAATCCATCGTGTGCTACAATTCAGACAGTCTCGGTGGTTGAAACCTTATGTGGAATTTAACAACAGGCTACGACCACAAGCTGCAAATGACTTCGAGAAGGATTTCTACAAGCTCTTTAACAACGCCATGTTTGGAAAAACTATGGAGAACCTGCGTAGCCGTGTGGTTATACGAAAAGTTGATCGCCAAGTCTACGTTTATTGATAGATCGATATATGCTGCTAATCTAGCTGATGTACATATGGCCTCTCGTCAGATTGTGTTCAACAAGCCTATATACATTGGAATGAGTGTGTTGGACATCTCCAATACATTAATGTAACACTATCATTACGACGTGATGTTGGCTTATTATGGAGCTGAAAACCTGAAGCTTATGTATATGGACACTGATTCATTCATTCATCGTGTAACAACTGAATATGTGTACCAGGACAAGCTACGTTTTCTTGAGCATCTGGATACAATTGATTACTCTGTCAAGTATATATGCCACTCTACTCAGAACAAGAAGGTATTGGGAAAATTTAAAAATGAGGCTAATGGCAAAATCATCCTACGCTTTGTTGGACTACGACCTAAGATGTATGCCTTAGATGTTCAAGGGTCGATGATAAAAAAGATTAAATGTATATAACGTAGCGCTATTAAGCAGTACATTACGTTTGACAGCTATATAGACTGTCTTAAAACCTGAGAAATTATCAGAACGCCCATGAATCTTATCCTATCACGAAATCATGCTGTTACCACAGTGCAAGTGAATAAAATTACATTGAATCCCTTTGATGATAAAAGAATTATTGCTGAGGATGGAATAACTACCTATGCGTATGGACATTACAGTATTACAAACAGTGCTTAAGAGAATGTAAGTCGAAGACGAAGATTTTCTGTGAGTCTACAATCTTAAAAAATGAAGTTTATCCGTGTTCTGTGTATGCAACTAGCAGACGCCTGATGAAGAAAGAAGAAGATGGAAGGGAAGGTGGTAACCCTGCCATTAGGAGCAATCCTAGTGCTAGTCTCAAGCCTAGATAAAAGGGAAGAGACACATACAACGAACTAAAATAAAGGTATGTTGAGGCAAAGCTTTACAATTTGTGAACCCATATGCAGTTTATCCCTCTCCGCATCGTACAATAACTGTTTAACATATAATAAGTTTGTAAGATTTAGAAAAAAAAGTATATAAATTGTAGTAACGTTGGATGAGAAAAGTTTATAATGTAATTACTCTCTATATTACCATGAGTACCTGTGATACTAGTTGAATTAACTGTTAAAATGACTTAAATACCTGTTATACTACCCCAATCGTGTGAAACTACATTAATACCTCTGATACGAATTCCTGCTCCAAATTAGCACGACCAGCTGTGATACTATCTGGTTTACCCTAAATATCAATAATACTAGTTGAATTATGTGTTAAAATGGCTCAAATGCCTTTAATATAACCTTAATCAGCTGCAATTACCTTAAATAGCTATGCTACAAATCGCTGATCGAAATTATCACAAATATCTGTGAAACTATGCTGATTACCCAAAATACTTACGATATTACCTGAACTATCTGCGAAATACGAAACTACGTTATAACAGACCCCTGGAACCTACCCTCCTGTAATGCTAACTTAATTACTCTAAACACCTAGATACTTGAATTATGTTACATACCTACGACACTCTCTGAATTACCTATGAAATACGAAACCATGCTATACCCAACCCTGGAATCTACCCTCCTGTGATACTAGCTGAATTAGCCTAAATACCTACGATACTAGCTGAATTACCTGTGAAATCATGCACAGGTATGATGCAGTCGGCCTCTGGAATCTAGCCTCCTGTGATTCTAGCTGACTTAGCTTAAATTCTCACGATACTAGCTGAATTGCCTGTGAAATCATATACAGCTATGATACGCCCTGCCCCTGGATACTAGCCTCCTGTGATAATAGCTGAGTGACTCTAAACTCCTATGATACTTGAATTATCCTAAATACCCACGATACTATCTGAATTACCTGTAACATCATACGGCACTATGCTATATCCGCTTCCCGGAATCTGTTCTAGTCTGTGATTTTACCTGAATTACTTACCTGTTAGTGTGTGTGGGTTACCTTATCCCGTTAGTGAGTTACCTTTTTTGCGTGCGTGGATCATCTTTTTAGCGTGAATGGGTCACCTTTTTGCGTGAGTGGGTCACCTTTATTGCTTGAGTGTGTCACCTTTATTGCTTGAGTGTGTCACCTTTTTTGCTTGAATGGGTCATCTTTTTGCTTCAGTGGGTCACCCTTTTCCCTTTGTTGGTCACATTTTTCCCTTTATTGATCACCTTTTTCCCTTTGTGGGTCTGCTTTTTCGCTTTGTGGGTCACCTTTTCCCTTTGTGGGTCACCTTTTTCCCTTTATGTGTCACCTTTTTCCCTTTATGGGTCATCTTTTTCCCTTTGAGTGTAACCTTTTTTCCCTGTGTTGGCACCTTTTCCCGTGAGTGGGTTGTGCGCTAATGCTGTCTAGAGTTAGTGTACCATCATTGCCAGCAAACATATTTCCATGAAGTTCTCGCCTAAAGTCGCTTTCAAGGTCTAGCACCGCCCCTCCTATTCCATATCTCTCCTGTATATAAGTCCATATTCCTAGTGCTTCACTATGCGTCTAGCCTACCGACTCTCCTCGTTTTCCTATACCTCTCATATAAACCATACTCTACTTCTCGAACTCTGTCTAGCCTAACACTTTTCCTCGTTTTCCTATACCTCTTATATAAACCATACTCTACTCCTCGACCTCTGTCTAGCCTAACACGTCTCCTGGTTTTCCTATACCTCTCATATAAACCATACTCTACTCTTCAACCTCTATCTAGCCTAGCACCTTTCCTCGTTTTCCTATACCTCTCATATAAACCATACTCTACTCCTCGACCTCTGTCTAGCCTAACACACCACCTCCTGTTCCTATACTTCTCATACGTATAAACGCATACTCTACTCTCAACCACTGTCTAGTCTAGCATCTCTCCCCGTATCCCCTACCTCTCATAAAGCGTATTCCCCCTGCCCCCTGTATAGCTGAGTATCTTTCCTTGGTTTCCTATCTAACCTATATAAAGCACATTCTACCTTTAACACCTTCCTATCTAACCCATATAAAGCACATTCTACCTTTAACAGCTGTCTATCCTAGCATAGGATCTCTCTCCGTCTTCTCGTCTCTCCTTATAAACACATACTCAAACTCACCTAACCTAATACCTCTCCTCGTTTTCCTATACCTCTCATATGAATCATACTCTACTCCTCAACCTCTGTCTAGCCTTAACACCCCTTCTCCTGTTCTTATACTTCTCATACATATAAACGCATACTCTACTCTCAACCTCTGTCTAGCCTAACACCTCTCCTCTTTTTCCTATACCACATATATAAACCATACTCCACTCCTCAACCTCTGTCTAGCCTAACACCTCTCCACTATCTCTTCTATATAAACGCACTTCCCTCCTCAACCCTGTCTAGCATAGTATAGGTCGCCGTATTCCCTATCTCTCCCATATAAACCCATTTTCCTCCTTGAACTTCCGCATCTAGCCTCGTTTTTCCTATCCTTTCCCATATATGCCCAAAAAACTGCGCCAGCTCTCCGTATATTTACCTACTGCGGATAATCATATGCGGAAAATGTAGAGGAACTGCAAAAACTAACATTTAAAATTGAATGAAATAACAAAATGACCCAAAATCCAAATATAAAATGAGAAAGCTAAAGTTATGGCCATGAGGGGGAAAGAACAATGAAAGTGAAAATAGTAATACAGGGAAAGTTAATCGAACAAGCGGACATTCAAATTCAAAGGATCCAAAATGTCAATCAGTGATAGGAAAGCGTTTATTGAAGAAAATATTGAAAAATATAATAAACTTATTGGTGATATAAAAAGAAATTTAGGATAAAATAGGAGAGAAATAAAAGTAAGGATCCATAGGATAGTATCTAAGCCGGCATTTAAACATTGCTTCAATAAAACATGGGTGTTGGAAATTGGGAGAAATCAAGGCTGGAGGCTGTACAAATGAGATTCCTAAGATCAACATTTCGAGTAACAAGAGCAGACGGGCTTAGGAATGTTTATATAAAGGGACGATTGGGTGAACCACATGAACAAGTACAGAAATATCAGCGGTAGTGGAAGGATCATGTGCATTCGAAATTTCCTTGACAAGCATTATTATACAATCTAAATAATTATATTATATTTTGTATAAACTATATGGACGGAGAGATAAAGAGCGACCACGAAGATGATGGATTGAACAGTTTCAAGAGCCTCGTAACTGGTCGTACGTGCTTAATTCTCGTAGGAAAGAAGAAGAAGAAAAGTCCATTATATGATGTCAATATAAATAAATGTAGTTTTTAAGTGTTGCATTAAATCTCCAGGTTCTGAACCTTCCACTGCAGAGTACCCATAAGCGTTGCTTTATTCATCCGAGTATTTGTCGGCACACAAAGAACTCAATAAGTTTGTAAATTTGAAATTCAAAAACTTTGGTGAACCCATTTTATTTAATGAAATCGCAAGTATAATCATTATTTACGTGGAATATATTTTTTGTCAATTATGTCCCCTAATATCTAATAGAGTTCGTAACAGACTTAAACAATGTTTAAGGTTTGAACTTAGTTCTTTTAAACGTATTGATATTGATCGGATATTTACGATATGTTATAATAATTGTTTGTGTGCGTCTACTAGTATAAATCGAAAGTATTTTTATTTTAGCACTGAAAATGCCGTGACAAACAACAGTTCTTATGCTAAATGCTGCGTTTGTAAAACAAAACGCTCTATAATTATAATGAGCGTTATTAGGGCACTGGTTTAAAGTTATTAGTGAGATTCGAATAATGTTTCATGCTTCAGAAAATATATACATACATAGCATAAATATACACTTTAAATACACCTTCAGAGGAAAACTATATCTTCCGTAAAGCTTCCCCACTGCTGCATATGTATCCTAAATTAGTAATAGCAAAACGCCGAGAATACAATATCCCTACATATACCGGTTGAACGGCATATAAGGCTATCCTCTTACAAAAATTAATCTGTATACAAAGATGAATTTAAAAAAATTCAAATTAAAATACCATTTTATTCCTTAAATGCGTATTTCAGAAGAAAAGGAGATTTTCGCAATTTTCGTAATTCGCATATGGAAAGATTAAGGCAAGCCTTATTGAAGTAGGTATCGTACATGTTAGAGCATCTAATCTACATTCGTTACTTAACTTTCTTACTTAAGGGCCTCATTTCGCCACAATTTTGAACCTTGGTTTTGTTTAAATCGTAGTTTACACTGGGGTTACCATATTCAAATTAGATTGTTTACAGTTAGTCTCCTCTATTAAATATTTGGTAAAATTCCTTTGTCCTATTGCAATTCCTGAATTTGTTGGATAGAACTACGATTTTTCTTTTTTCTTTATGAATGTTTAGATAAGCATCTAAATGTTTTTATCTTGTAGTCATAAAGTATTGCAAACCCTATTTGCTGTTTACATTAATTACGTAATATGTAAAACTGTCAGTCAAACCATTTCTTTAGTTTTTACTCAAAATTAAGCAAGTGTGTTAACACTTTCATTAAACAATAAGCATTTAGTTGAACATAAACAGAAGACTTTCTACATATATATTAACAGCAGAAAATTATAGGCCACCTTATAGGCCACCGTCCATAAATAAAAAAAGAATCAATCTCAACTTCTCACGACTTTCAAAAGCCACTGCATCCATTTTCACCATTGACTTATACAATGTGTACAGACGGCTCCATGTGCTTGTAACCTCTTGTCGAGATGTTATGCCAGTTGCCTTAGCTCATACCTGCTCTACAAGGTTAGGGGATGTATTAGTGCTAAGAAAATATCATTCCAACACATTTCCCTTAGACTTGGCTGTAAGAATGTAATAACTGTAAAAATAAACAGCAATAACATTACAGCAAGGGACATAAGCAGTAAACAAACTAATCTTTTGGAATTACATCATATCATTGTAGCAAAGTGTTAAAACAAAATGGTTGATTTTCAATATTCACCATTTTCTCTACCGCTTCTCAACTAACATGATCTTTATTTATCATAATATCCTTATAAAGTATGATTTTTCCGTGCACTTTACCTTAATCGTAACAAAAATGTTTTCAAGTTACAGTCAAGTTACACCTTTCCCTATTTGGTTGCATGCAAGATGCCGTAACGACAAACAGCCGATTATACCACTACTCTTCTTTTTAATGTCTCTACTATTTACCTATAACAAGGAGGGAAAGTATTGTATTCCACCCAAAAATTGAATAACGAGATTCACCGGAAATACACGTTTTGAGATCCCCTGAATCCAAAATATTCACTTTCTCTACTACATAGTTATACGTAGGGGAAGTATTGTATTCCACCCAAAAATTCAATAACGAAATTTACAGAAATACACTTTTTGAGATCCCCTGAATCCAAAGAAAGCATGTTTAGTTTCTCTACTTAGTTACAGTAAGTAAAGGAAGTAATGTATTACATCCAAAAATTCGATAACATGATTCACCGAAAATACGTGTTTTGAGACCACCTGCTCCATAGAAAGCATGATTACTTTCCCTACTACGTAGTTACAGTAAGTAGAGGAATATTGTATTCCACCCAAAAATGCAATGTAATTTCACCAGAAATCACGTTTCAGACTCACTGAATCCAAAGAATGTAATTTTAGAAAAAAAGGTCCAAGTGTGTGTGTGTGTATGTGTGTGTGTGTGTGAAAAGCATAACTCAAAAACAAAAAGTTGTTAAAAAGCAAACTTAGTGTTTGAGTTCAACCCCGCTCCAAACTACCTTTTATATCGGATATTTTTCGAAACTTTTTATGTCTTCGAAAATGGCTCTAAAGATTTTAATTACATATGTTTAAGCTATTTTCATGATAAATAAAATGTATATCTTTAATTTTCTAGCAATGATTTGTAAATTCGTTTTTATTGTGAACGAATTTTGGTAATTAGTAAAGGAGAAAAAAAGTTACTGCACAACAGATGTACGAGTAAATATTGTTAAAGCGCGAAATTTATGTCAAATAATCTATTCTGATTTACTCTTTGTTATTTGTTTGAATTTTTAAATACTATACATATACTTCTCTCAACTGCATATCGCTATTACTTTTCATGCTTTCTTTTTCTTTTTCTTGTTCATACAAAGAGAACAAACTTTCCAAGCTATCACGTCTATGGTCCGCAATCTGGAGGTAGTGGATTCGATTCCAGTGGCCGACCTTACTGACCCATGGGTTTTTCTCGGTGGTTTTTCCCGGGTCGCCAGGCGAATGCTGGGAAGGATTCTCACATCTCCGAATTTCCTATCTCTCCATTATCTTTCATCCGTTGGTCTCTTTCTGGGTTGCAAGTGTCAGCGATGGTCATTTCGGTGCAGTGTGACAGGGGAAACACACTCTTTGTGACTCTCCGTCCCTCGGCTTTCGACTGGCTGCCGGGGGTATCCAAACCCCCTTGAAGGGGGGCGTTGGTCCCCCTCTGTGCTGGGTAGGGCCCCGGTCTGCCTGTCCGGAAGCCACCATCTGCCATTCCTGTACCGTCACTCCTGGTTTCCGGCCGACCGGTGTCTCCTCTCTTTCCTCCCGGGGAGGCACAATATTCTCTATGTGGACCAGTGCTGAGTCCCCTCCATAGGCAATACAATCCAAAGCTATCACATAGTGATCAGCTTTGAGGGGCTTGGCTATCGCTTTAGCTTAATATGTTTTATTTATACCTACAACGAAATGTGTAAATAAACAATGAGCGTTATCTCATTAACATGAAATAGATGCAAGAATAAGCTTTGTAAGAATAGTTTGTAGAAGAGCGAGTAGAGAAAGTCATGTGAATAGCTCAAAAACCAAACATCAATCTAATACCAAACTTGATATTTAAGTTCAGCGTCTTTCAAAGATGTGACACGAAGATTTTCATGAATCTTCCCCACCTCGAACAACCTTTTACATGGAAAAAGTTTCCAAATTTGTTATTTTCTCAAAAAATGACTCTAAAGATTTTGATTAAAGTACACTCTGTTTAAGATACTTTCATGACAAACGAAATATGTATTTTGAATTTTCTGAGAAGAGTGTTACAAATCTTCATTCTAAATGACTTTTGTATAATTGGTAAACTGTAAAAGATGGACAAAGTTTTACTACACAAGAAATGTAGACCTCGTTAAATCACACAGTTTGTCATACATATATCTCCTATTTCTCAGATACTTTTTGTAACCGGGAAGTCGCTATTCGTTTTGTTTTTGTCGCGGTCATACAAATAGCATGACATTTCAAAGCTTCATGTTGTGATATACTTTTTGAAACGAGACCTGCTTTATCTAGTATCCTACAACGAAATGTGTAAATATGAACTTCTTTTTTTGTTATTTAATTAAGTCTTCTAATCGGATAGGCCATCACTTGACCTCTGACAAGTTCGCTCTGTTATACATTTCGTTCCATTCTAGACCAGGGAAGAGAAGCATTTTAAGAATTCAGAACGTGAATCATAATACAAAGTATCTAAGTCTAACACCGTATGTTATTTTCAAAGATTTTTTCCCCTTTTCTTTCCTCATATTTTTAATTTCGAAAGCAATTGAATTTTCAGAATAAAGTGCTCTCAAATAAGGAACCAATTACAACAAAAGCACATCAAACGTTTTGCATTAACACTTTCGTATCACTGTTTTGAAATGTTATCTAAACTGAATAAAACAGCTATATAGAAACTGCATATTTTGCGCTAAATGTTGTTTCTTCGTATCTATTAACATTTTCTCTTTTTAGATGCAATAGCTGCTTTTACTCTATGTCCAGTGTACTTGGCACGGTTTTACTCCCTTTGTCTTGTGAGCGTGTGTAAGAGGGGGTATGTTTCAAATAAAACAATATATACATTTTTCAGTAATCAACACAAAATATGGATCATTTAGAAGAAAATTGGATGTTGCACTTAATTGTGCTCAAACTGCTTCAACAATTTGACATTAATATTCCTTTTTCTTCCGTACTTCTAAAACGTTCCTTGTTATTATCAAAACTGAATGTGCCAACTGTATCAAACTACACACTTAACGCTAAACATTGTGATCAATCTCTATGAATATTAACAGGCAAAACAATTTTATATACATGATAATAAATACCCTCTGCTGTCGTAGTTCACGTAGATCAGTTATTATTATTATTATTATTATTATTATTATTATTATTATTATTATTATTATTATTATTATTATTAGCAACAAACATTAAAAACCAGATATACGAGTACATTATGTGAACCTTGTTTCTCAAGAAAATTATTGAATAATGCATCTTAAACTTCTGTAGCACCCGCATAAATAGTGCAATATTTGCTTTTTAAACAAATATTATGTAAAGAAAATTTTAATTTATTTCGTTTGGACAGATCTAGCAAAGAGAAAGTTTTGTCTTCTTTCCTCTTAAAGTCAGGTCGCTGAATTATAAGAGCATACACAAAAGTAAATGTGACCTTCGAGACGATAACGGCACTTACTGTTGGCTATAGCCAGGCATGACTAGTCGAGAAGACATTCCTTCCACTCCTTCTCTACATCCCCTGGTCCATCGGAAAACATTTGGAGCCTTCTGTACGTGCAATGCCGAGTAAAACAACTAGAATAAGTTAATCAATAAATGTATAACCCAAATAAAAGATAGAGGTATGTAAGCGTGATGATTAATGAGTAATTACAGAAAAATAGGTGCATGATAAATAATGTCAAAAAGGCTGGCGATTTTATGATATTGCAGCTGAAAGGAAACACATATTAATAGTATCATATTGATTTGGAAATCCTAAAATAATCCTGTTTCCTTTTTAGCTTCCAGGATCTTAAAACGATCTCTCGTTTTTTACGATTCACAAACAGCACCTAAGGAAAGGTAATCTTACCTTATTTCCTAGCTTGGTTAATAACACTGCTATAGGTATATGAAGTCCAGAGCTAGAAGAGACCGAGTACCCAACAACTTTGAAATTAGGTAGAGTTATTAAATACACTGTCTGAATTACATATCAATAGCCCGTAAGTCTCAGGCAACGTACATGAAAGGACCCAACAAGATTACAAACTCCATTAAAGAGGTGTTGGAAATGGTGGCATTGATTGAGAACACATTCACTGCATACTCGTACCTCTATCTTGTGCTGAACTGGATTTGGTTAGAAACATCCTGTGCGCCAAACTTTACTCATGAGATTACGAATAGCTATTTTGATGGAATTGTTAACGCCTGAAAACCTATGATGCAATTTGGTCCAGCACTTATTTATTTTCAAAAGAGTATTTCTCATATGAATCACACAAAACATATGCTCTTGCAAGTATGCTCAACATGATAAATGACTTATCAGTATTCAAGATAATTTTACTCTTAATGTGCGTCACAAATATCTCACATGTGAGTGCCAGAACTGAACAGATTAAACGCACATGCCGTTTGCCCTGGGCTTGAAAATGGACCTAGTGATATATGAGGCAACTGTCCAAGGCCGCAGCGCAGTCCGTTTAATCTAATCCTTCACGCACTATATGTAAACAGAACTTAGATGAAGGCTGTGATTAAGCTTCATTTTTATATAGAAGCTGGTAAAGCATAATTGGACTACTAGCATCTCAGGACTGTTCTCAACTGATGATATTTTCAGCCTTACTTTTCTTAGTTATCAATCGATGATATTGCAAACTTGAAACTAGCAACCGTCTCACAACACTAACAAAATTTTATTGTGAACAGGTGTTGTCTGCGAATGCGGGATGGTTAGTGCCCACAGATTTAGTCTCCTTTAGAAACACGGTAACAAAACGTCCTACATGATTAATTACCTGTCACGACCAGCCTAGTTGTTTCCTGAAGCAAGAAACACGCTAAGGCTAGAAAGCAAAACTTGACTTTTGGAGTAACCTCGAAGCAATTTCCTGCCTTTCTCAACAAGTTTTATAGAAATGTTACTTCAAAATATGTAGCAATCCTATTAGCCCAGAATCTACTGTCACTTTCTCTAGTTCTTCCGTCTCTCCCCCTTGACGAATATACCTTTTGTTTCTTTTTCTTCTTTATTTTTAAACCATGATGGGCAAGCTCAAATTTCAACCAAATTAATATATGTATTGAAAGTTCAGGGCAAGTGATGTTCACTGAGCGAACTGAGACCGTTTGGCAGTTTCTGAATTTCAAACTTTATTCTCCTACAAAAGATTTTATCCAATACAAGTTATTGTAGGTTTAGGATAATTGGGTTTTTAAAACTTTTAAGGATGCGTTACATTTAAATATCAATAATGATCATGAGCTCTGCTCATATTCACAGGTTAGATACAGCCAGTATTCACGCAGTGTCATCCTTCATTAATTATACTTAAACTCTTCATACAAATGAATGGTGTCACAACAAGTTTACATTTGGGTTCTGCTGACGAGATAACTTTTATCTTATAATCTATATAAAAATTTAAATTTAATTTTAAAATGAAACTGTCATGTTATTGCATGGGGCTATTATTACAGCGACAGATGAATGGAAGAGTGAAATGGAATGCGAAATATATATTAATCTATAATTTGCAGTGCAGATTTCTGAGCACTGACCAAAAAATACTCCAGGGCGATTAAATAAAAAGATGGTATACAATGCCCTTCGTCAAATAACCATGTAGGTGCTATGGGACGATGAATGAACGTATGAAACGAAAGGAAAATCAGCTCGGGAAAATAAAATGCTAAAACCACCCAATTATTCGTCCTACAGATTTAGGGAAAATCCCAATAAAATACACAGGCAGACAGCTTACCTCAAGCAGAATTCACCCTGAGCGCTTAGCAATAATCTTATACCTACAACAGGTCTCTTCAAAGCGTTTTCGGGCGGATGAGGAAATTAAAAGTTACTTTTGTAGTTTGCCAGAAGTGGATTCTGAGGGAGAGATATTGTTAAATAAGACGAACTGAGTTACAACGTCGACACAGAAGAGAACATATACCTAAAGAAGATAATCAACAATGAAGAAGTATATGGGAATTAGAACAATAGGCAATTGATACAATAATTATAGCCTCCATTCCAGTTGTGCCACATTTTACAATTCCTAGGCCATCTCAATTGATGAAAAAGCATCTACTGTGTGTTCAGTGACGTTTTAGCTGGTGAATGGGGTCGCCCTTCCAAGCAGGAGGGGTTCAGCTAGTAGAAGGAGGTAGGTCTGAAGCATGTTCGGCACGAGTTTACATACTGTGTGTTCAGTGACGTTTTAGCTAGTGAATGGGGTCGCTCTTCCAAGCAGGAGGGGTTCAGCTAGTAGAAGGAGGTAGGTCTGAAGCATGTTCGGCACGAGTTTACATACTGTGTGTTCAGTGACGTTTTAGCTAGTGAATGGGATCGCCCTTCCAAGCAGGAGGGGTTCAGCTACTAGAAGGAGGTAGGTCTGAAGCATGCTCGGCACGAGTTTACATACTGTGTGTTCAGTGACGTTTTAGCTAGTGAATGGGGTCGCCCTTCCAAGCAGGAGGGGTTCAGCTAGTAGAAGGAGGTAGGTCTGAAGCATGCTCGGCACGAGTTTACATACTGTGTGTTCAGTGACGTTTTAGCTGGTGAATGGGGTCGCCCTTCCAAGCAGGAGGGGTTCAGCTACTAGAAGGAGGTAGGTCTGAAGCATTCTCGGCACGAGTTTACATACTGTGTGCACCTCCGACCAGGAAATGCTTTATCTGAGAGATAAGCCACGCAACACCCTGGCTAAAACATCGCTGAACAGAGAGTAGTTTTGGACTTATCCCAGGACTGTGCTGTCAGAAGCGACGGGGCCTATCACCGCTGTTAGCGTAAAATATGGTGGGATATGCATCTGGAGGATCAGGGCATTCTTTATATGACTGTCATAAACGCGTTAATTCTGCGCTCAAAATGAAAAATACATAAATGCAAAGCAACGAATTAGAAAAATACGATCATAACTTTATTATTGTCCACGGTTATTGTAGATACCTTGTTAATACCAGTCCCACTAGTTGGTAAGAGAGAGAGTACTATATGATAAACTGATAAAGAAAACCTGATTGTTATTGAATTCTCCCGGCCTACACTACCGAGTGGTCAGTCGGTACTCCACATGTTGAGAGGTTCGTGGAAAAGAAATCCGATGTGGCAGTTTACACCAGCGTTATAAAATCGATGTACAAGCAGCAGTCAGTACATTTCATTTCACGGACCACTACCTTCAATAAACTCTTTATAAGCTAACGTTTTAATAGCCCTCACATTCTCTGAGTTTTGAGTAGTTGCCGCCCGCGGGAGAGATGACATTCAATAGCAGGCGCCCTTTCCGCCAACCTGGAATTTTTAAAATTAACCAAATGAACATCCCAGTGCGTCAGACGTGACTTTGCTGTTTATCGGATACAAACAGCAGCATTCCCTGCGCAGCTTCCAACATCCCGCTTTCCATTGTGCAGTAAATATAAAAGGCAAGCACCCATGGCTGGAACAAACGACTGACGGCCTTCTGCTGGGAAACAAATGATGTTTACTGCGATACCTAAAACTGGCTTTTAGAAACTTTCTGAAACTACCATATTCAGTTCTCTCTCTCTCTTTCTAGCGGCATATTTATGTGAATTACTAAATATCTCATTGCATATCTGGCAATTTCTAAACTTCCAGCGATGAACTACGTATGCTGGTGCAAATTTAAAAATTCCAAAACTGCTACTTAAAAGCTGAAATCTTTCGGTTATGCAATATTTATACGAATTACCTTAATCATTTAAAGCACCTGACACAACGTACTCCTGCATGTCACACTATCACATCGAGAAGTTTGCACAATCGAGGAAGGATGGAACGTAGTCACAACCCTCAGATTTAAACGGTATTTTTGCTCAGCAATATATTTTAAAGAAACGAAAACAATAAATCCAAACCAGCTTAGGTGTAACAACTAAGTTACGGAAACACTGTTCCCAAATAAACTTGTTGCCATAACCTTCAGAATACTAAGTCGCTGTAGCATATTGTGTCCATAAAGGATTGCCAAAATTTATAAAGCTTGAGCAGCTCTTGACATCCTAATTTTGTGCCAAAAATAAATTTAGTTCATCTTACAATAAGGATTGCATTGTTTTACATATTTAAATTCCTATTATGGGAACGTCATTTCAAAAGAATACAAAATAGCCCTTCCCTGAACCATGTCTAAATATGAACTATTAAAATGTAAAAACTAAGATAGACATCTTTTGTGTAGAATTCATATGCATGTGTTAAACATACACACCATATATATATATACATACATATATGGACCCTGTGTAAAACCTCATTAATTATTCCCAACTATATACATAGCTAATTGTTACAGTTCCGTAGATGAATTTGAATGGATGCGGTAGTTTCAAAAGTTGAACGGTAATTAAGAATGATTAATGAGGTTTCACACAGCGTCCAGTATTTTTAAATATATTCTTAATATAAAAATGAATTTCTACGTATAATAAAAATTATCTGCACATTAAATATATATGTATGATTTTAAAGCAAAGACGGTTTAAGAGAACGGAATCTTTCCGAAGCTAGAGAGCGAAGGGAGTGTGCTCTCAACTTATCGAACTGTCCGGAACTGCAATTGGGACAGATATAGAAACCTCCCGAATTTCCCTAGCCTCTGACCTCGTATGAAACTTCTAGTTTGACGCCTCTTAGGTATAATAAGAAGGCCGACTGCTGTCTCCAGGTTCCGTTCCGTTCTGTGTTTCCTAAGTGAGATCTTGTAGGCAAGTAGCAGTTGTCTACGCGAGGAGAGGAGAGTCCCGAGTTTGACAGGGCACAATCGAAAGAGAGAATATGCTAAGGTGCGCCCCAGTGAACTAAAGGTCTACATGTAGGAGAAAGAAATTAATGTCTTGAGAATATAATCGGACTGTCATAATATTAATATTTTCATTGTGCTTCATTTTCGCAAACACGATTCTTATTATTTTGTTCAAATTACATACATTTGAGAGAATGACAAAGAGTATAACAAGTACATATACGGGGTGGGCCATTTAAATTGGGACTGTACAAATCTCCAAAACTAAGCATTGTAGAAAGAAATGCCTTGAATAAAAATTCTTTCACATTGTGGGGGAAAGTAAATGCCATTAGTCGTGTTTTATTTGGAGGACGTTGTGATGGCCATTTTAGGGTCAATTTAATTTTTTAAAGTGGAAACCTACCTTTTTTATGTTGTTTTATCTCTCATAATAAAAATAACAATATTATATAAAGTACTTTGCAATTTCTCTTACACCTAGGTAAATAATAAACAATAATATAAATTCACATATAATTAATAATAAAGGCTGTCTACGAAGAGCGCAAGGAATGGTTGGATCATCCATGGATGGTCATTTGAGGGTCAAGTTACATTTTTTGTTTTTTATTATTATTATTATTATTATTACTCTATTTACTTTACGTTACTTTAACTACATGGTCATATCGCAACGGAACTATTGGTGGATAGCTCTTAGATAGAGGTGTGATAGACAATTAGCCTTCTAGGTCTCATCCTTGTAACCAACCGCTTTGTCGTGTCCACACAAACCCTAGCGCATAGCAACCGGATTTTCCGCTTCGTAGCGTGCAGATGGCATTAGGGTGCCGTCCAGTCTAACCGCCGCCCTCATATAGAAAGGTAGACAGTTAGTCTTCTAGGTCCTATCCCTGTAACCATGATTCTTGCTTCGTCACGTGTCCACAGAGACCTCAGTGCATAGCAACCGGATATTCTACTTCTTGTCGTGCAGATGGCATTAGGGTGCCGTCCAGTCTAACTGTCGCTTACATATAGAAAGGTAGACAGTTAGTCTTCTAGGTCTCATCCCTGTAACCATGCCATCTTGCTTCGTCACGTTCCACAGAGACCTCAGTGCATAGCAACCGGATCTTCTACTTCGTGCCGTGTAGATGGCATTAGGGTGCCGTCCAGTCTAACCGCCGCCCTCATATAGAAAGGTAGACAGTTAGTCTTCTAGGTCTCATCCCTGTAACCATGATTCTTGCTTCGTCACGTGTCCACAGAGACTCTCCTAGCACATAGCAGCCGGATCTTTTGCTTCATGCCGTGTAGATGGCATTGGGGTGTCGGGCAGTCTAACTGTCGCTTGCATATAGAAAGGTAGACAGTTAGTCTTCTAGGTCTCATCCCTGTAACCATGATTCTTGCTTCGTCACGTGTCCACAGAGACCCTCGTAGCACATAGCAGCCGGATCTTTTGCTTCGTGCCGTGAAGATGGCATTGGGGTGCCGTCCAGTCTACCTGCTTTCATTGTCTGTGAGTAGATGGCACAGCATTCGCTATTACCATCCATTTTTCGTTTTTACTATTGTTTTAGACTTAAGATAGAACTTTGGGTCGCGGTATTAAATATCCAATCCGGTATTTACCTTAGCGGCTGGGGGAAACCACGAAAAAAACCTCAGTCAGATTGGTCGGCCCACGGGAGTTGAACCCGGGACTTCCCGAATGCGGTTCTTATCACAAAATAAACAGTTTTTATAAACCATTTTCTAATGGGAAAACAACATAAAATGTAGGTTCTCATTTAAAAAAATTAAATTGACCCTAAAATGACCATTTTAACGTCCTCCAAACAAAACACGACTAATCGCATTTACTTTCTCCCATAATATCAAGCAACTTTTATTAAAGACATTTCTTTCTACAACGTTTAGTTTTGGAGATGTTGTACAGTCTCAACTTAAATAGTCCGCTCTGTATATTGCATGCTCTCTAAATAGCCTATGAAGGCCTCTTCATTACTTATTAAAGTTTGCATGCCTGGGAAAGTGCAACAGATATTCAAGAAATTACTTCTTTAATTTATAATAACTAAAAATTATTAAAATACACTGTTTATATCACAAAGGTATTCACTAGCATTAGTCGTCCCTGAAGCGTTCGTTGCTGCATGTTTTAAGTTTCTTAAGGTTGATGTATGATGCGGCATTTATTAAACTAGTGTATGAAACCATTTCTAGGCAAACATTTCTCGTGTTTAGTACAATGAGGATGAAAAAAACACAATTTCTATGTTAATATTATTGTGTATAAGGGATGATTCTAAATTGGTCTAAATTATATAGATCAGCATAATCAGAATAAACATAAGTGCCCTTAGTATTTATCTTTTGTAAAACTTTTTCCGATTTTTGTATTATACTAGGAACTGTTCTGCAACTAAAATGTATGGGCTACTTATTTGGAAGCAGAAAGCTCAAGCATGACTTGAAACCAGAAATGATATGGCAAACTAACCCACGATTATTTTCCTGCTGGGTGAAATCTCTGATCGGTTTTAATGGCAGATTTTGACATGGAAAACTTTTCAATGGCCCTCATGTTCTCCATCCATGCGGATAGGAAAGACACGCAGCATGGGGCCCAGTGATAATGACCTGGCATATTGCCATGGCTCCAGTCAGCAGTTGGCACCACTGGGAAATCAATGTGGGGCCACAAAGTCACCAACACACGGTGGCTAATCCCCTCTGTTCACTTACATATGCTCATATCGTATTGCCCGCCTGTTTCCAGAAGAAGGAGGAGGGGGGGTCCCGTATTGTTGAAAACCAACGAGGTGACTTTGGAATGACATCTGAGCTGGAAATTAACAGCTCGTTTTACCATGCTTCAGTAAATGATTTATATCGACTATGGGCCGAAAATGAAATAAATAAAAGTACTTACTTGGTTTCAGTTTCATGCAGCTTTCGTAGTTCCTGGAAATGTTCTTTCAAATCTCATTTAAAAGTTTGAATTATCAGATTTAAGTATCCGTACATTCGATTTTCAGCGAAAACTATAGCTCCTCGATTACTAGTTCGTTCTCTGTTCGCGAGGAAGTCATAATATCCTATGCCACTGCATTAAAGCGCAACAGTACAAACATTCATGCTGAATGAGCAAACGCAATAATAATAATAATAATAATAATAATAATAATAATAATAATAATAATAATAATAATAATTCTATATTACGATAGCAATAAGTTCTATGGGCGCACAGTTGCAACAGTTATTAGTGATATCCAAAGATTTGAGAATGTTAATAATAGAGAAAAACACAAAAACAATATAATTCTATGGGCTATTAAATGATTAAGGACATTGTAACAAGAAAATCAATATTTAATTGCTAATAATTAATAAGTTTACAGGCATCCTGAATCAGCCTAACGATCATCATTTGCCCCCAATTATGTATTAAGCGTATTATCTTTGAAATAATGGCATGAATGCATGACTGCATATTCAGCTCGAGAAAGTTTATTTATTTTTATGAATGACTTAACAAATATTACACACTAGTTGCATGGAACATTGAAGGTAATTTTGGGATTATAAATTTAATAAACTTACACATAACTTTCAACTGGATATTGTAGATAAAATGTGCAGCAGAAACACGTGGCGTCACTTTCCAAGGCAGCTAGGCAATTGCTTCTTCGTTGTCATCAGTAATAGGGAAAAATTGAAAATACTTTTATTTATAGACATATTAATGTGTTACATTCACATAACTTTCTCTGCTCTCTACAGTTTATTATTGGGTAACTTATTTTTCTATCCACTTCATTTTAATCCAGATAAACCTTTGTAGAAATAGTTAAATGATATATTTCTTTATAGATGTGAAGGGAACAGCGATAGTCAAACGTTTAAGAACTGGACGCCTTAAAATTCCACACCCTTTACATGCAATCAGAAGAAATAACTAAAAATCGACAGGACTTGAGAAGGATGAAACACGCAATTTTTGTATAGCACACTTTCGTCTAACGCTGAACGTTTATCAGTTATACACGATTATACAAAATTCCTTCTGAATGAACAGGACTTCACAGCTATTCCCAGAAAGTTCAAGGTATACATTTTATTTGCGATATGAATATCTTTAATATATGGTACCTATTTTAATCAAAATCATTAGACATTTTTTAGAAAATAAAATAATTAAAAAAATGTTCCATCTAGGGGGTACTGGTAATGGCGGGATTTCCCCGAAAATCTTCGTGTCACATCTTTGGAAGATACTGAACTTAAGTACCAGTTTGGTATTTTTCCGACTTTTCGTTTTTGAGTTACGCTGTTCACAGACAAACGCACACACCATTTTATATTTCAGGGATCTCAAAACTTATTACGAAATCTAAACATAGAATTTTTGGGTGGAATGCAATACTCCCCTACGTAGTACAGGAAGTAAAAACACAGCATAACTAAACAGTTTCAAGTGCGAGAAATTAGGATTTGTCAAATTCAGTGCTTTAAATATTAACTTCCTCTTTAAGACACGTGGGTATGCTTATTTAATGTCGGAATACATTTTCATTCTTATTTCTCACAACTGTTTGTTGAGAATTTTAGTAATGGTTTGTAAATAAAATCATCTTGGAACGTGGAACTTTTTCATATTCGAGGAATTTGCATAACGAGCTACACATATCGACATCTTTTGCTACCTTCACATGACACAAGAGCTTAAAAATTTAAAAGCATGGTTTTGTCTGCCATTATCCTTAATGCGTTCTAACTCCAGTAAAAGCTGAACGCAAATGTTGGATATAATAGTTTACAGATAGTAGGTTTGTGCATGTGTTACCGGAATGCGTTTGTGAAGGTTAAGCGAATGATGTAAAATATAATTTTATATTTCTCATAATCATGTATTATTGTGCTTCATTCAACTTGTTTTCTTCATTATTTACCTGTAATATGTTTAGCTATTCCGTTTTATAACATTTATTAGCAGCACACCGGTTTCACAACGGTTTTCACCGTCTTCTAGTTACCGCACTCCATTGTTCTTTATCTCTCAATTCTTCTTCCTCCAACCCTTTGGCTTCGATTATGTGATGTATTTCATTCCTACAGGTAATCCTGGGACGACCTTAGATTTTTATTTCTGGTGTAGCCCATTCAAATTATTGTCTTGAAATTCTTTTTTCTTCCATTGCCTTTAAGTGTCCATTTCAATAATTATTTTGGATATCATCTAATATGCCTCCACCTATATTCATGATTTCTCTAATTCTTTCATTATTTATTCTATCTAAACGAGAAATCCCAGCAGAGCGTCTTAGACAATTCATTTCTAATGCCATCAAGCGCCTGTTCTCCTCTACTTAATCATACTTCTGGTGTATAGCATTCAACACTTTTATTAAGATATTATATATTTGTAACCCTTTTGATTGTTCCTACTCCGGAAAATTCAATTTAGTTTGGATATTAATCTTTTCCTTGAATTATTGTTTCATTTAATTATTTAGTTTTCCTGTCGAGCTCAGTTTAGGCCCAAGTATTTGAATTCTGCCTCTATTACTTATTTCTCCATTATCTTCTAAACACACATACTTTGTCTTGGTCGTATCAATTTCTCTTATATTCCTCTCTCACTTTACGTCTCATATATTACAAATGATCTTTATCTTGTGCAAGAAATATTTGATCGTCTGCAAAGAATAAAGTAAGTATTTTGTTACCTTCACTAACAGACCCATCACTACGTATTTTTGTTTCTATTCTTTAAATACTCTCTTAAATAGTATACAATCTTTTCTCAATTCTTTGGATTTGCAAAGGCTTCAGAAATACTATTCTGAATCTTAATATGTTGCGTATGTAAGATTGTATAATGCTTTTTATAACATTGAGAGTTATTGAGTATTCAATATATATTTTGTGGAAATGTATTACTCTTGTTTACGTACCACCGAAATCCTGATTACTTTGATGGCAGCTCTCGCCAGGACGGTCCTCCCTGCCTGAGGTTTTTCCAAGGTTTGCCTCAGTCCTCACAACGGGCAAATGCTGGAGAGGCCTGGAACATCTTCAACCCAAATTTCCTTTCCGAATTATAATTTCATTTCAGCAATTATTATCAGTGTCCACCGTCGGTCGTGCCGTTCTCCATAAGAACTGGCGTTAAACACTACTAAAACAGCAATAAGTACATAAACAAAAGTAACTGCAGCTCCTTTTTATGTGAGTCCATGGATTTATAAAGACAGACTAAATGCAAATACAGGAATAATTACAAGTTACCTACAAAAGGAAAGTCTGATGTGATACATTTACACAACTTTCTCTGTCCTTTATTAGTGAGTATACAAACTATTATTACTAAATTTGTTTTTCTATCTACTTCATTTTAATCCAAACAAACCTTTACAGAAATAGCTACATTGCACATTTCGTTATATAGACAAAGATAATAGCGATAGTCAAATGATTAAGAACTGGAAGGTGTACGCTGGCCTTAAAATTACACACTCTTTCCATGGCATTGCGAAAAACAACTAAATTTTGACAAGGATTTAAAAGAATGACAATCTTGATCAACTCGAACCGCTAATAACGTTCTCAGAAATCTGATGATCTCAGAAATGGCCAATGATACAAAAATGGTATGTGAAATAAATTGTATTTTTTTAAAGAGATTTACATTTTTTGTATAGTACGTTTTCGTCTATCGTTTAACTAGTTATACAACATTATATAAAATTCCTTTCGAATGAGGAGGACTTCATAGGCTATTCCGAGATAATTCAAAACATACATTTTATTTGTCATGTAAATATATTTAATGTGTGGTACTTTTAATCAAAATCGTTAGTCAATTTTTATAAAATAAAAAATTTCGAAAAATTTTCCTTGTAAGCGGTAGTTTGGGGTAGGGAACTTTTCTTGAAAATTTTCGTGTTGCATCTCTGGAAGGTATTAAACTTAAACACACTTAAAGTTCACAGACACTTACGTACCTTTTCTTAAAATGAATTTTATTGGATTCAGGGGCCTCAAAACAAGTATTTCCGGTGAAATCTATGAATCTAGTTTTTTGAGTGGAATGCAATATCTCTACGTGGTAGAGAAAGTAAAAATGGAAGAGGTTCAGAGTGCTTGGAAACATATATATCTCGGCATCGAATTTTTGGATTGAATACAATTCTTCCACTATTTAGTGTACGTAGTAGAGAAAGTAGAAATATTAAAAAGGGCAGGATTGAAATGAACTTTCATTACTTTTTATAAATCTTCTTTTTAGACACTGGCAAACAGTACAGCTTTTAAGTGATACTAGGAGTTGAGGATTATAATATTCCATTGTTGCCACGCTTGTTTCTTGCTATGTATATAAAGCGGAGGACTTCTATCGATTAATCTAACGGCGGAATATTTGAATAACTCGGAAATTGATTCTTTAAATGAATTCAACTGTTTCCAATGTAATCGATGATGTTATTAATACACAAATTGTAACAATTGTACATCATCATAATAATTACATGAAAGCAATTTTAATGATAATGTAGCGCAACTCCATGATGAAGGGTTAGCCTGTCTGCATTATATTCAAGAAGTCTCGAGTTCGAATATTGGTTAGGGTGAGTTCCCCGGAATAGGTTTCTTCCGGGGTTTTCCCTTAATATATAAAGATAAATGACGGGTAACTTTTAGCTTTATGAACCCCGGGCTCATCTGAACATCATATCACCCATTTTAATCATTCATCGTCCGTTATGATCTAAATGGTTAAATACGTTAAACTAAAGAAGCTATGGTATACATGCATATTAATTTTTCTACCTATTTGTCTATCTACTTCATTTTAATCCAAATAAGCTTTTACAGAAACATCTGCCTTACACATTTCATTATAGATACAAAAGGATCACCGATAGCCAAATGTGTTAGAACTTAACGCTGGCCTATCCGGAATATCACGAGAAATAACTGAATGTCCACAGAACTTTAAAAGAATGCCTAAGTATTGAACAACTCGAAACATTACTAAGGAAAATATCGGAAATGGCTTATGTCACGAAAAACGTTAATTAAAATATTAATGTGTTTTAAAGAGATCGACATTTTCTGTGTAGTATGTCTTCATCTATCACTTAACGTTACCAGTTATACAAGATTATGCAAAATTCCTTCCGAATAAAGAGGATTTCATGGGCTATTCAGAAAATTCAAGATATACATTTTATTTATGATGTAAATATATTTAATATGCGGTATTTTACAAAATCATTAATGTCATTTTTCACAAAATCAAAATTTTCGAAAAACTTTCCATGTGAAAGGTGGTTTGGAGTGAAGAAGTTTTCTTGAAAACCTTCGTGTCGCATCTTTGAACAGAACTGAACCTAAATACCAAGTTTGATATTGTTTTAGTTTTTGAGTTATGCTGTTCACAGATACGCACGAAGCTTTTCCTAAAAATACTTATTTGGGGGGGTTCAGGGGGCCTCAAATATATTTCCGGTGAAATATGGACATCGATTGTTTGGGTGGAATGCAATACTTCCCTACTTACTATACGTAGCAGAGAAAGTAAAAATGATAATAATGATATATAAAGTTTGTGTTCATTAAGAAAATTATATTGCACTTATTTGCACTTATTCCGGGGATTTATTTTCTCCACGGCATTCTATATATTACAAAATATTATGATTATATAAGTGAGCATGTTGTCAGCCGTGGTGCTACAAAGGTGTAACAACAATGAAGGCTAAAGAACAACAGACTAGAGCTTATTATTTTGCATATTCAAATGTATAATGTGACTCCACACAAATTTCACCTGGATACTTTATACTTTAACATTAAGGACTGTCTAAAAATTGTACATGACAACATGTTAAAAGTGATTTTATTTTTCTCATAGGCTTACCACACTCGGATTTCAGCCTCGTTTCGCAAACATTCCTACTCGTAAAATATAACTCCACTTTTTACACTTGTATAACAAATGACAGTTTTTTATGTCACGCGACAATTATATCTCTAAATTTTATAAATAACAGTAACGCAGGAGTTATTTAATATTTTCTTCTAAAATAAATTTATGGAACACTCCATAGCTTTGGTCTGAGTGAAAATTTACGCTATGATCTCTTCAAATCGTTTGTAATATTTCGAATTGAAGAGCATTGCCACATTCAATATTTAATCCATTTTACGTTTTAAATCCTCTACTGTGCTGGAAAATTTCTAATTACAGTGATAACAGCACGGAATAAAGCTTGTTGACTTTTATCGAGGTAAAACCATTATTTACGTGTATGAAAGTGGCAAAAAAAAGCATTTATTCATCATGGGCGCTTTATATGGTTATTAATTTGATACGTGTGTCGCAGTTGCAGAGAAAAGAACCAAATATAAACACGTTTCCGTATCAATAATGTCCAATTATGTTACTATCAAGGATTTATTGTTATACGGGGTTAGTTAAAAGTTTCTCACCACTTAAATGGCTTTTGAAGCATGTAGTTGATTAACAGGAAACTCGGTGTACGGAGATAGTCAGGGAACTCAAAACTGATATTAACGAGTTATTGCTACTTCGGGTTTAGTCGGAAGTGACTACAACCATCTCATTTTAAATAGAACATCCTATTTCTTTTTAAGGATCTAGATATTGCTCTTCGATAGCTTTTCAACAAGTACCCACAGTATATGCTTTGTACAATTGCCGATAAATACTTAAAAAGGGCGACAAAACAGAAAAGTGTAGATTTAACGGATAAAACATTTCTTTTATTCTGTGATTTGAATGTCCTTTTTATATCCATGGAAACACGTTTATTGGTACTAATTTATTAACTAAATAATGGGTTTGAATCCGACATCTAATGTAAATAAACAAATAAATAAATAAATACTTTGTTCACGACGCTGTCAATTGCCAGGATCATATCAGCGCCGCCGGTGTGCCGGAATTTCGTCCCGCAGCAGTTCTTTTATGTTAGTAAATCTACTGACGTAGAGCTGTCGATTTTAAGCACACTTAAAAGCTATCGGTCCGGGCGAAGTTTCAACCCGGGGCCTTGGAATCAGAAGGCCAGCGCGTAATTAACTGAGCCATCTACACCGAAAAACACAAATAATACTCAATCTTACGTTAAGTGAAAGGAAAGAATTCTAATTTTAATGTAAGTTGGCTATGGAGACAGGCAACGATCCCATCGTGAGTATGATCCTCATGTACAGGATGATTTATGAAGAAATGACGCATTTATTTCTTTAATTGTTTCAAAACGAGTTATGCTAGCGACAACTTGTCATACCTGAAATGCAGAGGAATTTTGAGAGATTATTTACCTCTATAATTGTGCATAGGCACAACTCAACACGCCACTCCATGTTACTGGTCACTCGTTGGGGGACTCTGTTGTCAATAGCTTGAATCTTCAGTGTTATGTTGTACTTCAGATCGTCCAATGTCTGGGGACGTGTGGCATAAATCCTGTCTTTTAATTAACCCCATAGAAAGAAGTCCGGCGATATCAAATCCGGAGATCTCGGTGCCACAGGTTCTTGGAAATTATGCGGTTATCAAAGAAACTTACAATTAGTGCCATGGATTCGTTTATGTATGGCATGTAGCGCCGTCCTGCTGAAAATATCCTTGACTCAGCTCTACATCCTCTAGTTGCTCAGCAAACTGCATGAAAATTCGTCGGTACTCTGCAATGTTCACATTATTTAAAAAAAAATTCCTCCCACTATTCTCTGTGCGGATATTGCGCACCAAACTCCTATTTTAACCGGGTGCATAGGTGCTTCATGAATAACATGTGGATTTTGCTGGCCCAATAACGTGAGTTCACATAGCCGGATAAATGGAACCATGCTTCATCTGTGAAACATGTGATGGACAATATGGCAGGATTTTGCACAATGAACGCCTGAAACTAACGACAATAATTCAGTCGTCTATCTTTATCTTGTTCCTGTAGCTGATGGATAACCGTAATCCTATAAGGTTTTAGGCATTTCATTATTTTACGAAACTTTACACAAAATTTCATAAGATGCTGCTGGCTACTATACTGTTTCTCTCAGAGCCCACCAGCTCCGATGAAACTATACCATTTATGTAGATAGATTGCTCCTAGCAGTATTCATAATTCCTAAAGCATGCTAATGAGAATGTTTTAGGTAACACAGCTAACCAGTATAAGTTAATCTGAGCAACTTCATGGGGAACCTCACCCATAATATCAACAAAAGTAATGTATAATGCAGGTATTACACAAAAGTTAATTCATGTTATACATTATATATACATAGTGAGAGATGGAGAGAGTGGAAATCATTATATTCTAAAGCACAAGGAAAAGCACCAAATTCTGTACAAAGGAAACCTTGTATGCACGTGGTTAGCTCTTACAGATACAGACTCATAAAAGCGACGCGATATGCTGCCTCAAACGTGGTTTAATGTTTCTAATGAGACACATTGCGACTTCTCATGAAGAACTTTGGAATTGTTTTGTGCAGCAACACTTGTGTATAATACAGAACGGTCATTTTGTGGCCAGGCCACGATCGCATGTTTGTGTAATTCGTATGCGCTCCGATGACCATGGTATGCTTACTAGCGTGAATGATACGCTCAAGACTATGCATATCGGCTTGAAACTCTCAGGTGCTGCCTTCTGTTCGTGCTATAAAGACTAGAGTTTCTTAATTGTGTATCTACCTACTGAAAAATTCACGCTTGATAAAAGAATGTTAGTGCGATATATACGTTAAATCCGAATCACGTAGAAAGGTGTGTAGACAAGTTCAGAAGAACATTTCCAGATATTCCAGTTCCAATTGGAGATGCTGTCATAAATCTGGTTAATGTATTTAGGACAAAAGGATTGCTAAACGTTAAATCTTCTCCTTCATCTTCTTCAACGAATTACACTCCGGTTTGTAGGTCTTACATCCTCAAGGGCTTATAAGCCAATGTCGTGGGTCAGTAGCCTGTCGAGGAGCAAGCAAACTTTTGGATCATAGCATATCCATGAGATTGATCCACCCAATCCCTGGTATAGTGGTGAAGAATAAAGAAATGAAATGTTGTGATGAAAGGGTGGATACTACAATTCGCCAGTCATTTATCCAACCCAGGTTGTAGGTTGGTTGGGTTTGGACCAGAGACCTCCCGAATGCAAATCGCACACGTTACTTCGGCGCCGCAACGCTCTAAGAAGTGAAAAAGACATGTTCTAACGGAGAAAAAAAATTGTGGAACGCTGTCTAAAGAAGTCTCTAAGACGTGTTGCACAGTAGGTGGGTGTTTCAACAACCTCAGGTACCAAATTTTAAAACTGAAAACCTACGGAGTGATTATTGTTCATGAATCACAACTTGTGACGACGAGGAATGCCAGGAATGTCTCAATGCAGATGTATATCACTTTCAACATCACTTATAACAACTTAGTACTCATTACATTGAAAATTATATTACTCATGATGAAGCAGTACATTCCGCGTAGCTAAATACAAAATTATAACCATTGGGAAAATAAATGTTAATAACACTAGGAATAGAATTATTAAATAAGACTGGGAAGTGAGTATTACATGTAACGGTGAAAATGGGTTGAAAAGGCAGTGTCAGCAGCAGACCGGAAACGGGGTTGGTTTTCCCTCAATTGTTATTAGTGTACCGTTAGGCCGCCTGAAAAGCAGTTGCATAAAAAAGGGTCAACGTTATTAAAGCCTCAGATATCCACTAAGAAATAAGGAGGAAATAATGTGATAGTGAAATGGGGAGATAGGAAATTTGAAATAAAGAAATAGTAGAGCTTAGAAAACACTTCTTCTTCGTAGTATTTCCTTGGAGTTAGTTCTTAAACAAATGTGCCGGTGATGGTATAAAGCACGGCAGTAAAGAAATGCGTGTGTGTGGCAAGGAAATAAACGGGCAGGAAAATGAATAAGTCGTATTAACCACTAACACCAGATAAGATCTATGCAAATCCCTGAGCTAACATCGAACCCGGGACGTTTCCTGCAAATCCCGTACCGCCAAATTGGCGCTCAGCCACACAGGGTACCGCCGCAAAGAGGATATACCGCGGGAATTTTAGAATGGAAAACCCCCCGATGCAGTGCACAAGGCGCGGTGCAAGCATTCACGTGTTCCGGGCCGGGCCACAAAATGATCGTTCTGTACACTCCAGGTGCGCTCTGTAGGATTAAGGATCAGACTAGAACTTGGGTAAATATCAAGAAATTTGTTCACCAGTTTGTCTCGATGATCACGCGAGTTATCAATGAAAATAAAGTCTGGACAAAGTCGTATATCCAGGAGTGTATCTCCTTTTTATCTCTGGATAGTGACAATAATAGTGCGAACAGCGATAATATGCAGCCCACAGCCACCAATTGTTTCCGTAAGTTTCCTGATACTTAGGCCCTATGTTGGAATCAAGCTGCAAATTGAATACGTGCTGACGCTAATATGAAGAACTCCTAGTTTAAGAGATGGGCAACATACTACTGGAAGTCTGGCATAGAAGCCAGTTACCGTGAATTTCCGGTAAAAATTACGACAAAGAAACTCTGAAGGATCGTAGGACAGCTGCAGGATTTCATCGTACAGTTAAGGACAATATTGGTCATATTGTGAAGTCGTTAGCCTTTGAAGACTACTGCTGACCTTGCGGAACATCCGCTCTTATGAACCCCCATCAAAACCTAGAACAAAAAATTGTGGCATATTCGGGTCTGCTGAGACTTCGATCTATATCTGGGATGATGACATATCTTGGAGTCCTACGCAATTTTGTAATTAAATACGAGTTCAACTGGCGTTCTGTGTTATGCTCTTATGTTACATTGCACACGTTACAAGAGGCCTTATGAAGAGAAGACAGGATAACTCTGGGTATTCATTTATCTTACTTCTTATCAGCTGTGCTGTGCCTGTGAATACTCTTAAGCAATCGAGCGAGGTGGCGCCGCCCTAACATGTGCGACTTGCATTCGGGAGGTCCCGGGTGACCATCCAATCGTGTTTTATTGGGTCGTTAGGGTCTCCTTCTATAATGGCTTTCATGCCTCTCATTTCCCGTACCCACCATCTCATTCAGCGTTGTAGGACCAGGCGACTCGGCGGTGGATGTGCGCTTTGTAGGGATTTCTTCCTTGGCGTCGTTGAGGGACTGCTCGTTTAGGACCCGCCTCCGAATGGGCCTCTTCACGGGCGACCGCCGGGAGTCTGAGGCTTATGGGCGGGCCCATTCGGCGAGAATGCATTCCATCTGGAAACATTGGAGACCCCGTCCATGCTTGCGCCGGTTGTCATCCATTTTGTTTGCCTTTCCGCTCATCCCTCCCTCCCAGGAATCACAGTAGAAGCTGAAACTGCGTTGCAGCCTACTTGCTGTGCAGTTTGCGGAGCCCTTTCCGTTCGTCCGGAAGCATTTATCGTAATCATACAACGCTCTCCTTCCATATTTAGACGTTTCATACTACGCTTAACGTTTGGATAATGACCCATTACATTGCACTGGTCAACCGGATAGCGGACAGTCGTTTCTACAAGAATCAGTTGTTCATAACCCTTCATCTCACATCATAAACAAGAACATCCGTGCCCATTCAATGGACGGTTATAGCTATGTGTAGTCTGGTTTCAACAGAGGTATAACCCTGTGGACGGTCGTATATAGCACACAATTCGCAACAGGGGCTTCAGGAACACCCCTTAACAATGCATTAACCGCGTAATGACTGTTAAGGGTTAAAAGCTTAAATTTCCAGGTGTGATTTGCATGAATGCTTCACTGCAAAAGGTTACGGAATCATCTTTTAATGCTGAAAGTACGTTGAATGTTATTTCATTAATAATGCGAATATTACCTTACACAAATCGTATGGTTTAATGGCATGTACGGTTTTCCTACATAAGTTTTTTACTATCTTTTGTGGTATCCTAATTATACAAAATGCAATTAAATAAAGGGGATATTGCAGGTTATTAATACAAATTTCAACATTGACGTTTTATTTCAGACTTCAGCATCAAACAAATGCTATTTTAATAAAACATGCCAGTTTTGAAAAAAACAAAAAAGAAATGTCAAAGCTAGTTTAAGGTGGAGTATTTTCTTAAGAAATCTTCGTGTCTCATACATGAAAGATGCTAAGCTTAAATACCGAGACCTTTTTCTTTAAATATATTTTTGAATTCATTGAATCTCAAAATCTGTATTTACGGTGAAATCTCAATATCGAAAACTTCTCCTGTCTTTTGTAGGTAAGTGGTAAAGAAAATAATAACGTATTCATTTTGCGTTTTTGCTAACACACTTTTTTTTCTTTCTTTTCTTTTTCTTTCTTTTTGTGCCTGGATTATTCAGACTTTATTGCGCCTTCAATAATTCTAAATAATTGCATCCCTTTTAATTAAATGAATAAAATCATCAAATAACAATGTTTCAAACATATACCAATAGTTTCATTCGGAAACAATGTAAAGAATGCAAGACAGAAAGATAGGAGATATTCTGTGGCACAGAAAAGCCATCTCCGCGCCATGCTTTCGTCAGACTTCGACACGTCAACCCTCATTAGCAATATGCAAACGTAACTAACGTATCTGAAGCCGGTCTAATTAGCTACTTCATAACACATCCTGTACTTGCGACAGAAAGGACATATGATATATAGGCCCCGCAAAGTCATGAAAATGCCCAAAAGCTCCCAGAGAGTACACAGTGCGTACCAGCTATATAACGTATCCTTTTCAAGTGTGTGTATGTGGGTATTGATCTTATAAGTTCTAGACTGTCATTTGTTACAAATGCAAGAAAAATATTCTCTTACATCACGTCACTTTCTCTACGCCTATTGTTTATTTTTATATCGCGTCTATGAACAATTATTACGAACTTTTTAATGTCTGTCAACACTAATCGAGATAAAGACTTAAAAAACCTGTTTCATTAAACATTTCGTTGAAGGCACAACTGACAGTTACTTTTTAAAGAAGTAGGTCACTGACTATTATTCTATACTTATTGCTTGATATCGCTACAAGAATATTCCTATGTGTCTCATTCACATGAATTTCTCTACCCATTATTCAACAAACTATTCTTAAAGAAGCTTTTTCTTCATCTACTTCATGTTAATCGAAACATACATTTATAGAAATCATTTTATTACATATCTCCTTGTAAGTACAGTGGTATGGGGAATACAGTTGGCTAAAGCGATAGTCAAATGCTTTAAGAACCGATCTCAATGTGATGGCTTTGAAATTCCGTTCTCTTTGCATAATCAGGAAAAAAACAAACAAATAGGGACTTCCTATTTGAGAAAAGTGTAATTATTTGAAAATTCAAACCAATGCTAGGGAATACCTTGGAAATGGTCAGCTCCATTAAATAAATTATTTGACATAAATTGTGCGTTCCGATGAGATGCACATTCTGTGTGCAGTAAGATTTTGTCTATCTCTTGCGGTTTACCAATTATACAAAATTCATTCAAGATAAAGAGGACTACATAGCCATTTTCCTCCCCCTCCAAAAATCAATATATACGTTTTATTTATTTTGGAAGTATCTTAAACAAATGGTATTTTAATCAAATCGTTAGAACCATTTTTGAGAAAATCAGAATTAAGGAAAATGTTGCATGTAAACGATAGCTTTGGATGGGGAATTTTCTTGAAAAACATTCTTGTCCCAACTTGGAAGATGCTGAACTTAAACACCAAGTATGGTATATAACTTTTGGTTTTGTCTTATGTTCTTCACTAACACTATCTTTTCTACGTTTGTTATCCAAGGGTCCTCTAAAAGTGTACTCACAGGGAAAACTAAATATTGCATTTTTGGATGGAATACATTACTATAGGTAAGCAGCAGAGAAAATAAAAACGAATGATACTTCACCCCTTAAAAAGTGCCACTATATCTTAAAAAATCCAATACATTAGCAACCAATGTTTCGTAAATTCTTAACGCCACGACAATATCGTTGGGAATAATTGTGATTTTTAAAGAGATCTAAATGATTTGTTTATTTATATTAGTTACCAGTAATATAGAATGAAGAGGATTTCACAGGCTATTCATACAAAATTCAAGATCTACACTTAATTATGCATGCATCTGTTTTAACATGATGCTATAATCAAAATCGTTGCAAGCATTTCTAGGAATATTGAAAATAATGAAAAATGTCTATGAAAAAGGTGGACTACGGTGGGGAAATTTTGTGGAAAATCTTCATGCCGCACTTCTGGAAGATATTGGGCTTATAATACCAAGGGTGGTATTTAAGCAACTTTTCATCTTTCACTTATGCTGTTCGCAAATAACCCACATGTGCACGCACGGATGGACGGATGGACGAGTGTTTTTGCACATAGTTACAATTAATCGACTTCAAAACATGTATTTCGGGAGAACTTTCGATAATGAATTTTTGAATGTATCACAATATTTTACCTGGGTAGGTACGTGATAACGGCGCATCTTTTGGTGAAACATCTGATGTGTTACATTCACATGACTTTCTTTATCTACTCTAATGCTGTTCTTACAAAAGCTGATTGTTCTATAAATACAGGATATAGCGTATACAACGAAGAACACTTCGCGCACTGCGACCCACGGGGATCTATTGCATTTACCACCCCCAGAAGGAAGGGATGATGGAAAGGAACCACAAAAGGAGGCCACAGGTCGCAGGCAGGTCACAAAGACGCGCGGAAGTCCCTAACAGTTCCTGGATCGAGGACCCGTCCCACTACTGGAGCAGCCCAGAGAGGGTGATGGACGATCCTTTCAACCAAGCAGCCCTCTAGTGTTCACGGAGAATACTTTTCCTTTGAGCAAGCTTCCACTCCATCTGTCCGGTACCGCCCTACGCCAAGAAAGCCAGAAGAACACCTGAAACTTGAGAAAGAAACGAAATGAAAGGACAATTATGGAAAGAAAATCGTAGCAGATGAGAAACGATCACGAAAATTATAAGCTATCTTATAATTGTAAAAAATTATCCATCTTTTGCAGAAACTTCCACTGTTTAAACCATGTGGCCAAAATATTACACAATGATACAGTAAGAGTTGGCGAAAACCACAGGTTACGTCACAACTTCCAAACCGACCTAATCCTTATTTTTAATTTTATAGCACTCAAAAGTTTTAAAAAATTACTTTACTTTATTTTCAGTCCCTAAAATTATACTGCTTGGTGAAATTTGTGCGCTTGGACTGTAGGACTTGGTGAAAATTATAGGATACAATACTTCAACTAATACTAATATTTTTAACCCCTTTGGTACAATTTGTTACTATTTCACTAATCTGGACGAAATTTTCGATACATACGCTTTAGGTACAAGTACAAATTACAGACCACTTACGACCTTAAAAATATCCTGCATTTTTATTTTCAACCCCGTACTTAAAGAATGTACCAATGCAGTGTCGGACAAGACAGCTGATAGTGTTACATTCTTTTAAATCATTTTATGACGCTTCCGGGATTATTGTTAACGTTGGTTTGAACTTTTTAGTACTTCGTAATTTTTTTAAAGTACGTCGCTATTCAGTTGTTTCTCGCGGTATCATGGAAAGAATATATAATTTCAAAGCCACCTTTAAACATCGACTGTCGATTCGGTTTCCTCTATCTCTCTTGTACCTAATAGGAAATGTATAATGCAGCTCTTTTTGCTAACGTGATAGACGTTTATTAATTAGATGGAAAACGAAGCTTTTGTAGGTAAAGTACGAGAGAACTAGAAGTACCCGACCTGGCGCATATATATAGCAGTTATTGTTTCAAACAAATGACTATGGTGGAAACTACCACCCTTATAAAGCTTAAGTTTGAAGCTTTACAATGCTATGTTTTTTAGCAATTGTTTAGCAGCCATCAATAGTGAACATGAATTTGTAAACATGCATAAACTGGCCATGGTTATGTGATACAATACTTTCATTTGAAAGGTCCAACTAATATTCAGGCTGGGCTAGATTCTACTCTGGAGGAGTCTGCTCCTTCGTTTTCAACAGTAAAATATTGGGTGGCAGAGTGTAAGCAAGGCCGTACGAGCTGTCAAGGCGAACATCGCAGTGGTCGACCAAATGAGGTGACCACGCCAGAAATTGTGAAGAAAAACCACAAAATGTTATTGGATGACCGTCGACTGAAAGTGCGCGAGCTAGCAGACATTGTAGGCATTTCAAAAAGTGCTGTACATCGCATACTAACTGAAATTTAGACCTGAGAAAGCTGTGCGGAAATGGGTGCTGCGTTTACTCACAATGGAACAAAAGCAGCGTCGTGAGGATGTTTCAGTGGAGTGTTTGGCGATGTTTCGCTGCAATAAAGCCGAGGTTTAGCGTCCATTCATGGCTGAAACATGGGTCCATCACTTCGCACCTGAGATGAAGAAACAGTCAAAACAGTGGATTGAAAGGGGAGAATCTGCTCCAAAGAAGGCGAAGACAGTTCCATCTGCAGGCAAGGTCATGGTGTCAGTTTTTAGGGATGCGCGTGGGATAACTTTCATTGATTATCTTCAAAAAGGAAAAACAATCAAGTGCAAGTATTATGCAAACTTATTGCATTTGAATGATGAAACCAAGCAAAAACGGCCGAATTTAGCGAAAAAGAAGTTCTGTTTCATCAAGACAATGCACCAGTTCACACATACATTTTCGCCATGGCCAAAATCAACGAGTTAAGGTTCGAATTGTTTTCTCATGCACCCTATTCGCCAGACTTAGCCCCCTCTGATTATTTTCTGTTTCCAAAGTTGAAGAAATGGTTTGATGGTAAAAGATTTGCCAACAGTGAAGAGGTGGAGTTTGCAGTTGATGGCTATTTTGTAGAACTCGACGGTTCTCATTGTAAACAGGGTATCGAAGCTATTGAAGCTGGGAAAAGTGTATCGAGCTGAAAGGAGACTACGTAGAGAAATAAAGTTTTCCCAAAATGTTTGTGTTTTCTTTGTTAGGTCGGGTACTTGGGACAGCCCTCGTAGGTATTTGCATAAAATAAGTGATACTGTAGAGAAAAGGTGATGGAATACAACAGTAAGTTTTTTAAAGTGAACGGAAACTCTTTGGACCTTCTAGAATATTGCAGCAGACGTCATCTCAAATTGCACTAAGAACTATTAAATGGTATATTAACACTTTCAGCTATCCATCAACTAATCCTATGTAACTGGGATGTGCAATATTTCAAAAAAATGCATTAAACCTAAAAAAAGCCCAAATTTATTTAGAACTTTTCATCCAAAGGCATCATTGGGCGGAGTTAACCCTTGAGCGCGTTTTCCTCCCCATGGTGATAATATGCTCAATCCCGAAGAACCACATACAGTAATATTATCCGAGCGCTATAGGAACTGCATATGTTAGCTTTAATTTCATTAAATTTTTAAAAATCATACTAGATTAAGAAATTTCGTTTAATCCTTCAACAAATTCCCAAGGGCTTGTGTTAAATTCTTGCACAAAATGTATCAGCAAACTTAAAATAATACATTTGTTTTAAAGCATCATTGAATATTAACGTTTATAACATGTAGAAATACGGATTATACTTATTTTAAATTTATTTTCATAATATAGTTACTTAGGATTGAGTGTCACAAAAATCAACAACGTTACTGTTAAAAACAGTCTGAAGTACAATAATTAATTTGCTTACTTTACTGCTTTATTTTATTATATTGTAAACCTTTGTTACTGTAGTAATTTTTCATTTCCTAAATAACATATAATAATAATAATAACAACAATATTTTATAACGTTCTTTGTGTACAGTAATATCAGCATTACCAGCCAAGAATCTATTCTTATTTTTATGACCAGTTTCATGGATATTTATTTTATGGCTGAAAAATTTATTAAAATGTGTAATTGTCATTTATATTTAGAGCTTAATTCAAACCAGAGCATAAACTTTAGCGCTGATAGCATTTTATTACACACATATGTAGTAATATTTGACATTTCTGGAAAACTAATTATATCAAGTATTCCTCAAATTAGGGAGAAGGTAGTTTTGGAATGTTGAATAATTGGAATTTAATGTATCGTTTAAGAACAAATAACGATAGGTTTTCAAGAAATATCAGTTCCACAGAGTCGCTCAGTTCATAAAATACTTTTATGTGTTGGTTACATACGACTCTCTTTACACACTCTTCTACAAGCTATTATTAAAAAAGATTATTCTTCAACTTCTTGTTAATGAGAAAAACATTTGTAGAAAATGCCTTCATTAATATTTCGTTTTATGTGCAACAGGAATTCAGAAGGCTGAAGCAGCAATCAAATCCTTAAAATGTGGTTGCTATGAAATCCCGCTCTTTGTATAACCTCGAGAAAAAGAAAAATATCACCACCTAGCACTTGAAATATTAAGTGTTTAAAAATTATTAACACCAATAACAATAAATATCTTAGAAATATTAAAGACCAATGAAGTTATTAGACATAAATTGTGTGCTAAGCGAGATGTACAACTTTGTCTAGTACGCTTTACAAGTTATACAAACTCAGACAAAATGCATGCCGAATGAAGCGGACTTTACAGGGTATTCGCAGACAAATTTGCCAGATAAATATCTTAAACGTATACTATTTGAATAAAAACCGTTATAGCAATTTTTATAAAATCAAAACTAAAGAAAAGTGTTCCATGTAAAGGGTAGTTTTGTGTTTTCTTTCAAAACTTCGTCTCATGTCCTTGGTATTTATCGGAAATTGTTTTTGAGTTATACTGTTTACAGACATATGCACCCAACATTGATTTTTTTCTAAACATTCTTCTTTTTTAATCAGATAACCTTAAAACGTGTATTTCCGGCGAAATCTTGATGTCGAAATTTTAGCTGGAGTGTAAGCGGGATGGCTCATGTGGTAATGTCTGTGGTCTGTACTTGGGAGGTCCCGGATTCGAATCCAGAGGACCGATCAATATGACCTAAGGTTTTTTCGTGGTTGTCCTCAGTCACTAGGCGAATTCCGGGTTGGAGAATTTGATCCACGAATTTTCTCATCATACCTTTCATCACTACATTTTATTTACTTCTCCTTCACCGCCATACCAGGCACTGGACTGATCACCCATCCTAGATATGCTATGATCTAGCGTTTGCTTGCTCCTCGAGAGGCTACTGACCCAAGGTATTAGGCTGATCTCCCATCCTAGATATGCTATGATCTAGCGTTTGCTTGCTCCTCGAGAGGCTACTGACCCAAGGCATTGGGCTGATATCCCATCCTAGATATGATATGATCTAGCGTTTGCTTGCTCCTCGAGAGGCTACTGACCCAAGGTATTGGGCTGATATCCCATCCTAGATATGATATGATCTAGCGTTTGCTTGCTCCTCGAGAGGCTACTGACCCAAGGTATTGGGCTGATATCCCATCCTAGATATGATATGATCTAGCGTTTGCTTACTCCTCGAGAGGCTACTGACCCAAGGTATTGGCTAGTAAGCCCTACAAGGAGAAGGCTAATCCGTCAAAGGAGAAGAAGACGTGTAATGTTTTCTCCACTTACTGAAGTTAAGCAGTAGACAAAACGTAAAGGAGCAAATTAGTACTCGTTTATAAGTGATTTTATAGATTTCAAATGCACTGCCTGATGTTCTAGGAATATTGGATAGTTAGTAAGGCGGAACACCGAATTACAGCACAAGGCGGTTTCTATGTGTCAGAATATCGATAAAATGTTTTAACTTCCGCTCTCAAATTTGTAAAGTATGACGATGAAGGCTCGGGGTTCAAAAGGGACTTTTATCGCCATTAACAGTAAATTTCGATTTATAGGGTTGCGAAAGACGCGTTCTCGGATGTTACGGTTGAGTTGCGTTAAAGCATTAGATCACAGTCATATAGATTTTGCATTAATTGTTATATGTGCAATTGGCAGGACTGGAATGCCACAGAGAGTGTTGCCTTTGAGCCCTGCGTTGGCTGTGAGGTGTGCTGGAGGTGATAGACGACACAAATCCGGCTGGGAATTATGTTATTTCATGGTGCCGTGAACAGCTTCCCTTTAGTATGATGTAACCCCACAAGATCGTAGCTACAAACATGCAGCATGTAAAGAGCGCTCTTGTGTGAAGCCATAATTACAGACGGTTCAGCAGCGCACAAATAATGTCAAGTGCGTGGACCCCTCATTTGTCTTTTACCCAGGCCCTGCCCACTGTACGTTGTAACTTCCTGCTCGGCTCGTATACTGGTAAAAGAATCGGAATCAACCTGTCCTGGAAATGAAAGATACATTTCCTTAATTTTAAGCACATTAGACCCTAATATTGACAACAAGGTGCTTAATTAGGGTACGCATTTCCAGATAAAATTAAGTGAGTAAATACCAACAAGATAAATGTTATGCTTGTTTGCATGGAAAATACTCAATTTGTTCCCATAATACATACACTGAGAGGAAAATTTGCATATGAATGCAGGGGTGGAATGAAATAAGTCATTCTTGTTTCGGGTTTCAGAGAAGCAGTTTTAAAGTTTGAAACTTAAACCTTATGGGCGAAATTTGGCAAAAAACATGTGACCATTTACCATTTTTTTTAATTTTTATTACAATTATATGTCGCACTTTCATGCTATACAATTAGTTTCTTAATGCCAAAAATTTTAAAGTCACAAATGGCTAGTTAATGGTCCTTTACCATTTAAGGTAAAGTACCGCATTGCACTTCAAACTCCATGTTTCTCAATGCCTTCTTTTCAATACCTTTCACCTTAAGCAAAACACGGGAGGGCGGATTTACCGCCATGCATTGTTCACTCGCAGAGCTATGACGCATTCATATGGTCATGGGTTATCCAAACTCCAATGTTTGGTTATCTTGTAACATGCCATTGCGACCAGCCATCAGTGAGTGAGTGAAGGGAGTTGCTTCATAACGCAAAACGAAGGAGGTGGGGTAAAGCGACAATATGACGTAATAATTAGCTCATAAGAGACAAGTTCGGCTTCACTGCTTTTCAATATTCAAAATATTCCTCGGACCGCAGTTAATCAGTTATTACCTCGAACTTTTCAGGACAGCTTCAGGAATTGCGGATTTAAAAGTTCTTGTGCAGTAGTTAAAATATGAAATAGTTCTGTTGAAGTTAATTATTTTATAGAACTCACATTGAAAATGTTGAAAAACTGCAATAACATATACAGGATAGACCATTTAAGTTGAGACTGTACAATATATGCAAAACTAAGTGTTATAGAAAGAAATGTGTTGAATAAAAGTTGCTTGATATTATGGTGGAAAGTAAATGCGATTAGGTGTATTTTATTTGGAGGACGTTGTGATGTTCATTTTAGGGTCAATTTGATTTGACCGGAATTATAGGTTCCCATTTAATAAAGTTAAATTGACCCTAAAATGACTATCATAACGTCCTCCAAACAATCACGACCAATGGCATTTACTTTCCCCCATAATATCAAGCAACTTTTATTAAAGATAATTCTTTCTACAACGCTTAGTTTTGGAGATATTGTACAGTCTCAACTTAAATGGTCCATCCTGTGTACAAAACCTTTCTCTTAAACTAATTGAAATTAAGATTTACCTGCACAGTAATTTCTTTAATTTTTTATTCCAATTCCATTTCAATAAATTTGTTTATTTTTCTGTATACGTAGCTCAAATTAAAATTTTGGGAGTCCCGCAATAAACTGTCCAAATCCAAGGAGCGTTTCATATTGCCATATCAAAAAGTGATTAATGATGAATAAAACATTAATACCTGAACAATGGTTTGATATAGTTCGTTAAGTTGTTATGTGCACTATACTTTATGTTCTGAGCATATGGTAAAAAATTAAAAGTAATCCGAAGAAAGTTGTAGACCTTTGGATTTTTACAAATGCATTACCTTCATAATTTAAAATTTATCCACACACATAACAAATGTGAAAAGGAAAATGTTTCGGTAATTTTTGATCCTAGGTGACTAGCTGATGGGCTAATTTGAGGTAAAACACATAAACTGCTACATTCATATGGGTTTATTTAGCCACTGTCATTTACTTTTATAAATCTTACACAGGCTATGCTTGCGAAAACTTACTTTTCTATCTACTTAATGTTAACCTGGATAAATGCTTGCAGAAAGAGCTTTAATACATATTTTTATATAAACAAAGGAATTATAAGAGCTTGAGGAGATAGTGAAATCAATCAAAGGCGGCCACTGTACGCTGGCTAGACCTACTCTTCCCTTGACATCGCGGGGAACAACTGAATGGTAACAGCACTTTAAGAATAACAATATTAGTAAATTAAAAGCAATAACAACCCATATCTCATAAATGTTCTTTGAAATACATGGTGTGTTTTAAAGAGATCTACATTTTATTGTGGGGGTCGAAGTAGCTCAGTAGTTTCGTTCGCGTATTCCAAGGCTTCACCTATGACTAGCTCATGTCAAGTATTCCCAAGGCCCAGCGTGGTTTGTAGTTCTGGGTAAAAGCTGTAGGTCCTCTCATTCCATCGCAATGAACTCCCTCATTGGAGGTTACGGACTCCGCCCTCTGGAATATCTCCATATAAAAAAATGCAACTAGTTTGCTGGAACCAGGAGATCATTGACGATATGGGGAGCGTTGTAAACTAATCAATCAACATCAAGATTAAATTCTTTCACTTCCTTGGTGTAGGTTGGTGTGTCTGTTTTCCAACCTTGAAGATCCGAATTCGAATCTGGATTAGGTTTAGTTGTCTAAAAGGTGCTCAATCTTTCCAGCGAGGAGCAGGTATCATTGGTTTAATTGCTATTCCATTGTTTTAATCTATGTGTACAAAAATACCCGCCAATAATTATTATTCAAATGGAATTACTGAAATCAAATTATAACTAGGAAGAGAGTACATGCCAAACGAAAACGTTGTACGAGAGGCGAACTATATGGATTTACATTTTCTATTTTTATACCTTATAATCACACTATTTACAATCTGGTAGAAATATCTACCCTTTAACTCTCGGGAGGTTCACTTAAACCACAACCAGGTCTCCTAAAATAGCTTTACTTTCACACTCATCACCGGACAACTGCTTATAGTTATTCAAAATCGCAGAAATTGTCACGCAGCTGTATGTTCAAAATCCCCGATATATCATTATATAATGGAGCCAAGTTGAAAAGAAACATTGCTTGGAGTGCCTGAGTTCCCAACTCATTAATGTCAGTCTTCTCCGGAAATTTGTCTCCTTTGTTGATACCCTTATCTTACACCCAACTCTCGCCTATATACCCGCTGAACTTTAACCACTGAATTATATTTTACGAATTCCAAGATACAAAAAGCTTTTAACACGCGTTTAGTAATGCTTTTTTATTTCATTTCTATGAACACAAAGAAATCAAAGTATGCGCATGAAGAATGCAATCTTGCTAAGTTAATCTTCAGTTTAACTTATGGTTAAAAAATATTGTGTATGCAAAGAATATATATATATATATATATATATATAAGCTTATAACCCCTATAATGATTTGTGCATATTCTGTATATTGGATACAAATTTTGTATTTCAATGCGCTTTAAACTGTTGTTCTTTCAAGTTTTGTTATGGTTTTCCGTAGTAAAAATTACATAAAATATGACCAAACTTGGGAGATTTCATAGGCCGCTTTTGGAAAATTCAAGATAGGCTTTATTTTTTCTTTTAGTATTTCAGAAGCATCATAAATCAATCAAAATATGCCAAGGAATCTTTGAGAATAAGAAAAAAACAAGATTCATATCTTGCAGTTGTTTGAGCTGAAAGATTTCGAGAAAATATCACTTGCATTACAGAAAGATTTTGGACTTAAACATTAGTTTACCGTTTATTCCATTTTATTAATACCGATCTTTTGGGAGGAATGAGCCACAGAGATGACTTTTCTTTATTAAATGTATAGAAAACAACATATATGCAGGATGGAAATTTCTCCAACACTTCAGAAGCAAACTTGAACGCAAACTTAGACTATCCAGATCGAGTTACAACTTTTTAAGATTACCGGAAGACTTTAGAATTAAGCTCTACCGGCACAGCCGTAAAAACGTTTCACGAAGCCCATATAAGAAGGTGTATTCACACTTTTAAGCTGCCACTGCATCGTTTCTTGCTAACATTTTATAATCAAACATTTGATCATTCTATAACATGTCTGGTCTAATCCTTGGTGTCAGCTTGATAAGATGTCATACTTATTGTGACTGTTTAAAGTTCTCTTGTATACCCTTATGATTATTGTGTTTTACTGTTTACTTTACCGCTATGTACCGTAATTATACATATAACACACACACAATCAAACACCCATGCTCCTGGCGGGATTCGAACCCACGATCCTCAGCTTGTTGGAGCACCGAAGCTATACGCTCCAGCGACCACGACTATGAAGGTCGGCATATTAGCAGAAGTGATTAAAAAGAATCCATCTTCTATAAAAAGAATAAAATAACAACTGGAACTACAAACTATGTCCTTTGGCAGATCACGAAGCCATAAGAAATTGTACATGGCAGCTATGGAAGAAAAATGAATCAAATAAAATTTTTGTATCTCTAAGAGCAACTTGTGGATGTTTTAAATATGTATTTACTGCATGGTAAAATGATGAGTATGAGAAACTGAATGAAACTATGAGTACGAGAACCGCAATCACAACAAGGACGACGTTGATTATGTTGGTGGTGGTGGTTATCCGAAGTGTAAAGTTCATTATTGAAAGTCAATATGTATGGCTTCAAGTAGATTGGAAATAAGGTTTTCTCTTAATTTTTGTTCTTTAGGTGTGAATGTTTCTGCTAAAATCATCTCTGATCTGGGAAGTACTTGTTTTACAATGCACCTACAATAACGTAGTTCTGCAAGCTGTATCACCACATAGCAGTTGTAAAACTAATACACGTTCTGCATAACTTGTTTTGTATAACGCAATCTTTTATACAATAAGGAAGATGAGAACAAAGGACTAGTAGAATCTCATATGAGTAGTAACGCATTTGTTTCAGTGTCCGCATCACTTTCTGAAACACTCTTGTACTTCATTTTGTCAGCTTACAAATGGCATACTCTTGTATTCCACATCTTTGGACGTGAACTTCTGCTCCACATAATAGTCAGAAACCGAACTTCAGTTCTCTGCTTGTTAAATGGAATCTTTACTAGTTGTGCTATAAAGGCAACATAAACTTTGGTACAGAGTAATAATATATCGTTACAAGCCTTTTCGTCGAACACTGATGTAGTGCTGCGCACTGCATTACATTTCCACTTCAAACCATTTATTGTAATAGTAGAGTAGAAAGTAAACCGAACAAATGTTTGCAGAAGCCTTATACGAGAAAAATTCGGCTATCGTACGCAAAACTAACTTCAAACTCTCCTTCGGGAGATGCCGGGCTCGATTCCCTTTGAACCGGTCACCCCGACCTTGAATTTTATCCTGGGTTTTCCCAAGTCGATAGTGAATGCTTGGTGTATTATATAGTATCACTAATTTTCCTGTCCCTCATTTTCACTCAGTTCATTTCCTATCATCTTTCAGGGTTGAAAGGCCTGGCATATGTCGGTGGCGCCTGTAGAGGATGTGCTTTAAGGGGAGAGCTGTTTCTTTCCTGGCAAGAAATCTTGTGCTTTAATATATTGGTTCGTTTTCGGGTATAGTGGGCCTTCGAAGGGGCGTTAGGGGATGCTCATTCTGTAAAAGATAGGGACACCTTCCTCCGGAGATTTATTAGGTCCAATAGTCCTTCCCCTGGCCAAGGTGCAGAAATCCTCTTCCACTTAACACTAAACCTAACCCTAAATATGTCCTTGGACGCTACACAATGCGAGTGTCAGTATCATATTTTGAATCCCTCCCATATTCTATTTTTATCAGTTTTCGCTAAGCATGCTTAGCATATGTCCACCTCTTCCGCCGAACCGACCATTCTCCCCTTGATAGCCTACTATAAGCTCTGCGCGCGCGAGGGAATTTTCCTAAACAACCGTATACTGTCATATACGATGGAGGACATACATATTATGTAATTCTGCTGCAGAAAGGACGTAAATGCTTGCATAAGATGAACAGTCCTGTCGGGTTAAATTGGGATTATGTTTAACTTTGACGGTAGTTTTGAAACATCTGTTTGTTAAATTTTCTTACTAACGGTTTTAAACAATTACAATTATATTCACAAAAGTCTTGGATTGTATAAAGCAGGATAAGATGTGCGTATGCAAATGTAAGCTATCTATAAGTAGAATTTTCTACTTAACGCTTAAAAGAGTATCGAATAAAATAAATTTATATATCGTTCTTGCAACGCTAGGTACCACAGGATTGGCGTCTGTGGCACTAATATTATTTATTATAACCCACCCTAAATGATACCGACTTATCTGCAGACCCTTAACTGAACTTAAATATGTACACAGTGTTGAAGACAATGATGACTAACTATAACAAAGAATATCTCGGAAATGGTTAACGGCTCAGAAGAACTATTTGAAATACTTTGTATGCTTTAACTAGACTGTTTGTCTATCTCTTACGCTTTACCCATTAGAGAAAAGTCATTTACAAAAAAGAGAACTTCACAGTGTATTGTAAGATAATTCTAGATATTGTAGCAAATGGATACACAATTTATTTATCACTTAGGCACTCACCGCAGCACAAATATTACACTTGAGTCACTTTAGGACTCGGAACACAACACAATTGATCTGTCAAATCACAACTTGCAACTGAACTACACTAGCACTGTCCAATTTTCACTTCGTAACAATTTTCGCTTCGTCAGAACATACTGAACTCACTTTCCGCGTGCGAGCATTCCCTTATATAGGTCTGGGATACAAAGCGGGGCGTTCTCGAAAGAGAGGCTACTAGAACCTGCCGATAGTAATGTTCTGGAGCAGTAAAAGTTACGGGGGAAGCGGCACATAACGTGGTCATTATAGGCTACTATTCTGATCATTAGGCGTAAAAAATAAAAAATAACGAACATTTTTCTATGTAAAGAGGATTTTCTTCAAAACCTTCATGTCGAATCATTGGAAGACGCTCAACTTAAATAACTTAAGTGTTTAACAGACTTTTTGTTTCTGAGTTATGTGTTCACAGGTAGAAATTATAGACACGATACACAGAGTTTTTTCTAAAAATATTATTTTTGTTCGGGGTCTGAAAACGTGCATTCTAGGTGAAATCTCGGTATTGAATTTGGGGTGGGATGCGATAATTCCTCTAGTTACTACAAGCAAGTAGTAGAAAGTTTGAGGATGTTTATGGAAAGAAACTACTGGCCACAAAGTCAAAGCAAACTAATTTTAACCAGTCGCAAACCCAAAGGTAGCAACGCAAGGCACGATCCACAGGATACGAGTATTGTAGCTACTGGGATTAAAAAAATATTATGTGATACACTTACATGGCATTCTCTAACAACGAGCAGTCACATATATTCGATATATACCATAGAATTTATATATATATATATATATTTATTCTATCCACATTATATTACTCACGCTGTGTTTTTGCCTAATGATTTTAGATTATTTAATGGTCCCGTAGCTCAATCGGTAGAGCACCTGCTTGCTCTGCGGGGCTTCTGGGTTTGATTCCCGCTGGGAGTTGGAATGTAATGTTTCTCTAGCCAACATTATTCCCTATTCTCCTCAGAGTCTGGAAGTATGTATGTGTGTGGGATCTAATGAATAACACCCAAAGTTCACCAGAAATTCAACGACAAGCGAATACGAGTCTCTAGCCAGAAATATGTTCCAAAGAACATTGTAGTTAAAGGTGGAACTAAAAGAAGGATTATTTAAGAAATGCTTACTTATAGCAGGCGGAAACTGTATTTCAATTTTCATTGGTCGTAATAAGCTCTCGCAACAGACAGAAAATAAAGAAAAAATAATGATAAACAGAAGAAAAGTAGCAGTAGTAATAGCATTTGGGTGGCGCGAAGCTGCTAAAAGCATCAGCGTCGCGCCCTAATGTATATTTATTCACATTATGGTACAAAAACAATACTTCATAGCAATCATAGAGACATGCACTGGAATTACAAACAAAAAAAAAATAGGATTAGCAGACCAAAAGCTATAAAGACTAATCAGTAGAAATCTCACAGATTATGGTAAATAAAGAAGTAATCCTGAGCAAACATGAGCATACAATAAAGATCTGGCGCAGTTCAACAGACAGACGAGAAACTGCCTTTTATAGAAATAAATAATAAGTAAAATCAAGCAAGGTTCATCAGTTAACTTTCTTTAAGGAACCCATTAACTCAACATACTGTAGATACTGGTCAATAGAGCCAAAGCCGCCTGCTAAAATAGTACATAAATTACTAGATAGACCAAACCATTCTCGAAATGCGGAATAGTAATGACATTGAGTGAGAAAATGCATCACTGCATTCACTTATCATAGCGTGGTGGTGGGTCACCATTGAGAAGGTAGCCGTGGCTGAAATAACAGCGGCCAATACGAAGCCGAGCAAACACTGTCTCCTTGCGACGTGATGGATAAGAAGAATAACACCAGAGAAGCGATGTAGCCTTTACCACTCGGAGTTTGGTGGTAGGTGTTAAAACACTTTCCTTGCCAGTGAGAGAATATCTTTCATCACAGAAAGCTTCTCAAATCCTCAGATAAGCAGTGTAGAATACGTTCATCGGGATGGAGAATCATGTCCTTTGCTATCTGTTCAGAATTTTCGTTTCCTGCACTATGTCCAAGAATTCAGACAACACAGTTTGAAACCAACAAGACGTAGAGTGCAACTGATGATGGATTTTCTGAATACGTGAATGTACACTATAACTAAGTAGAGTACTAAGGAAGTCAGAACAAAGAACAAATGACGCTATATTGTAGGGAAAAGGAACGGATGAAAACTGACTTTAAGTATAGCATTCAGTTTGGCAGTATATATGGGTTTCCTAAACACCTTATTAATGCTATCAAGCGTTTGTATGTAAATACTAAAATAAGAATTAATTCTGATTTTAAAATGTCAGCTGAAATCTTAACAAATCAAGGTGTTCGACAAGGGTGTAGTATATCGCCCATTTTATTTAATTTATATATTGACGATCTAGTCTTGAAGTGGAAAGATGAAATACAGTTCGGGATCTAAATAGAGTTAGACACGCCTTTAAGTAGTTTACTATATGCTTGATCAAATACATAGTTATACAAGAAACAGAAGATAATCTACAATATGTAGATTAAGATAAGGTGCAATGCATTACAACTTAACTATACCTACAAATAAAACAAAGACAATAGCTTTCAAAGGGAAGAATCCCGTTAGATCAATGTTACTAATAAATGTAAAATATTATAACAGGGATTCCACTTCCTGCAATTATCTAGGATGCGACATTAGTTTTAAATTTGACAAAGACATTGAGATGAAAGTTAATAGGTTTCAAGCCATTTGTGGAACGATCAGTAGAACACTAGAAAGAAAAACTAGAAAAGAAACACAAATTAAGTTCTATAAGATTATGGCTTTACCTACTGTACTATATGGTTCCGAGTCGTGGACAATAACAAAAAGAATATCAATAACATATTCAGTTCGCCGAACTGAAATTTTTGAGGTATGTAAAGGGATGCACTAGAGCTGACAAAACAAGAAATGAATCAATAATATCAGATTTGAATATTGTATCAGTAAATGATAAGATTGATGAAAATAAAAGAAATGGGAAACAACATGTTGATAGAATAGCAGATGATAGATACCAAAAAAGATACTGAATTACCAACCGACAGGGAGAAGTTTAGGAAGACCACGCAAGAGATGGCTAGAGACCGGAACAGGTGATACTACCTTGTCCTTGAAAGAAGAAGACGAAGAGTTTGGCTTTCTTAAAACCTACTGTTGAGCAATGGGTTGATCCATTTGAAGCAAAAGTGGTAGTGGTAACAACAATAAGTATCAGAAAATAGACCATAGCAAGGTGGACGCGAGCTGTGGTGAACAGAAGGAACAAGACAACAAAAAGAGCCAGTAGAAGCACAAAGAAACGTGAAATATCCCGAATTGAGCGCGGCTAAATTATGGTAATCTACATTTGCAGTCATTTTTTTTACTCACAGACCATTCATAGACCGACCCCTATAAAGGATACTGTGCACTGAAATTGTCTACTATATGTAATGGTTGGGAGAGCTAGAGAAGCAAATCTAGAAAGCGTTCCGTAGCCTAGAAAGAAGTAGGTTGAGGTATGACGAGCAAATGGTGTACGAGAGATACGGCGAGCCAGTTGTTATATCCATAGTTAGTTGAACAGGAGTGCAGTACACGTTCTTGCTCACCAAGATACAGGTCCCACCATAGGCATGCTTGCCATCAGAAACAGTTATATAATCCTGGAAAATTATATACCAGTGAAAGTGCATGTGCTCTTCAGGACTCAGTTTTGTCTCCTGAAGACACAAACTCAAAGACTGATAAGTAGAAAACACAGTTCTAGGTTTTACTTATGGAAATTGTAACTACGCAGAATGGCCATGGAAGTAAACAAGAAGGAGAAAAAGAAGTCAAAACGCTTAAAAGTCAGAATCGACCTCTACATTTCCAAGATGTGTCAAAGCATGTCAGTTTTTCTGCTCTTTACCATAAATTCCGAATTACTCCTCCTACGAACTGGTGACTAGAGTGATACAGAAGGCTGTTTTGTAAAAAAAGGTTTATTTGTAGCGTAGACTTTTCAGCCTCTTTTGGTGAGTTCTGAATGTGCTTTATAGTCTGATCACAGAAAAACACTGTTTCTGTTTGGATATTGGTAGTGGACAGGAACGGATCCACAATAGCATTTTGGACAACTCCTTGTAAGAAGGGGACATCTTAACAGGAGGAGGTGCTGAAGAAATGTGTCACCTTTCTTGTGGTCCGTAACACTTGTAGTTGGAGATTTTGGTTCCTTAGATTTGTCAGAGGTAGCGGAAGACGAAGTTGTAGCCAAAGTCATTGGTGTACGAGAAACGCCCAGGCTAACTTCCGGATTTCTGAATGCGGATAGTTGGTACATGATTTATAACACACTGAAACTGTCAGACGAATCACTCACGGATTACTCAGTAGGTTCCTGCCTTAGTACATGGGGTGTACACGTAGTTATCTCGGAGGAACCACGAGCAGTAGGGCCTGGTCGTTATCCATAGATGGATGAGCAGGGTGAGTTACTCAACTCAATTCCCACAGAAAGTGCAGACTGGAATGGGTAAATCCCTGACGCTGGCGAGACTTTTGGGGATTAGAGCGTTGGCGGGGACACGTCGAAGATTTCAAAGGAGCTGAAAGTGATGATAGCTGGGAAGTAAAGGTAATTATGATAGGATAACCTACGATTCGGCATTGCAGGTACAAGGCAGGTATAATTTAGACTGGTGAAACAGGGGAAACAGAAGCTACGATCTGAAAACCTGACTAAAGGATCCGCGGACCAACTTCTTGAAAATAGCAGGCAAAGTTTCTCATTCGCCTCTCAATATCTATCGTCCTCGTGGTGTAGTGGTTACCATGGTAGCCTCTATCTCCCGAGGTCGCGGGTTTAAACCCGGCAGAGGACGATGGATTTTCTCGGGCTAAAAATACTTAGCATGGCTTCCTTCGGAAGGGAAGTAAAGCCGGTGGTCCCGTGTCGTAGATTTACAGCACGTAAAAGAACCTCAAGCCTGATAAAGAGGCCTATGAGCAAAATTACCGGTCTTTCACGCCCGATATAGAAAGGGACGCTAAGGTCCGCAGCAGTTAAACAGCGTCCATAAATAAAAACTCAATTTTGTTTATCTCGGTAGCCAATTTTATCCTTCACTCGGATTTCTTGAATTGCTTACTCTTTCTTATACACAGGGTAGTTGCGAGAATGGGCAGCATCGTAGTTCACATATTTGGAGGCAGAAGTGCAAGGAAAACCGTAGTGTCGACGATATTTGTCCGCTGACAGCATAAAGGCTGCTGCTTAGCGCTATATGTCAAAACCTTTGATATGAAAAACATTGTAAAGAATTGAACATTACGATTATGAACATAGTACATTACGTCATATTCAGCTTTTAGAGTGTTAGGAAGCTGCCTTAAGTTAAACTAAAAAAGACCGCGCTTGTAAGTACTTTTCTGTACCCTCTCAACGCAAGAGCCGCTCAGCTACCTGACATCTTGGTAAGAAAGATAAACAATAATATCCTTTTCATTGAGGTCATCTAAGGCACATGAAGTCATAACACCTCCATACATTCAAGGTAGGATGCTTCTACAATAACTTCATGCTTTCCAAATTTCCTGAAGCAGTAGCAGTTCCCACCAGTGCAAGCTCAACTATAAACATCAAATAAGTCTCTTTTTAAATAAATTTATATGAAAATCATTGGTAGTACGGGTTGCTATACCGGATTCCATGCTAAAGGAGGCGCCACTAGTCTCGTCTATCTTCATGCCAGGTCAAACCTCAAACGGTTCCGAGGGCGTCCTCAATCGTACTTAGGGAAATAAGTCTTTGGAACGAGAAAAATAAACAAACACACATGTAAACTTCAACATTGAGAAGTTAGAAAATAGCAAAAGCTATTACAAATGTGTCACAAATTATGTATTCTAATGAGAAATAAATTTTTGCTTTCTCTACTACGTATAGTAAGTAGGGGAAGTATTGTATTCCACTTAAAATTCGATACCGAGATTTCACCGGAAATATATGTTTTGAGACCCCCTGAATCCAAAAAAACAGGATTTTTGAAAACATGTCCGTGTGTGTCTGTGTACAGCATATCTCAGAAACGAACAGTCGGATAAACACCAAACTTGGTATTTAGGTTCAATATCTTCCAGAGATGCGACACGAAGGTTTTCAAGAAAATCCACCCACCCCAGTTACCTTTTACGTGGAACATTTTTCGAAGGTTTTAATTTTCTCAACAATGGCTCTAACGATTTTGATTAAAATGTTATATGTTTAAGATATTTTCATGACCAATAAATTGTATATCTTGAATTTTCTGGGAATGTCTCCAAAAGTATTCTTCATTGTGAACGACTTTTGCATAACTGGTAAACTATAAGAAATAGACAAAATATTTACTACACAAAAATGTATATCGCGTTAAAATACACAATTTATGCCATATACATGTTTTTTGTTGAGTGAACCATTTTCGTGATATTGCTTGTTATTCCCTTAAATTTTTCAATACTTATTTTCTCAAATGGGAACACGTTATTTATTTGTTTCTCTTGGATATGCAAAGAATATTAATCTGTGGCAGAGAACTGTGTTACACATAGCAACCAGCTACTAAGAGATGTGTCAATTCTTGAAGGCTACTGTATTTCTATATTGTCCTTGCAAATACAAAACAAGGGGAACATAGTACGCCTTAAGCGACAGTCAAATATTTTTAGAACTGGTCGCTATGTGTAAAATGTAATTCTCTTTGCATGTCAAAAGATCGTTTCTGCAAATGTTTATCTCGATTAATATGAAATAGATGGAGAATAAGAGCTTGTAAAAATAGTTTGTACAAGAGTAGAGAAAGTCATATAAGTATAACACATCAGATTTTTTTCTTCTGCAATAAGCTTCATATGTACTTTTTATTGCTTTATAGTAATATAAAATCTCAATTAGATGAAGAGGGCTTCAACACCAAGTGTAAAAAATCAAGATATATGTTTTATTTGTCCTAGAAGTATCCTAAAATTGTGGAATTTAAATCAAAACCTTAAGAGACAATTTTTGAATAAATCAGAACTCGCTGAAAGCATTATGTAAAAATTACATAGAAGAGGAGTTTTCTTGAAAAACTTCCTGTCACATCATCGGAAGAAATTGAGCGTAAATGCCATATTGGGTATTTAATCAACTTTTTTCGTTTCTTAGTTATGCTATTCATACAAACACTCACACACGTACACGTTCACAGACGCACAGGTGTCATAAATAATTTTGTAATCTCTGGGCTCAAAACACATTTCCGGTGAAACATTGTTATCGAGTTTTGGGGTGAAAAACAATACTTCGTCTATCTATTATGGGTAGGTGTACATAAAGTAAAAATCAGATGTTATTCATTCACATATGTTTCTGTACCACCGGCAAGTTCCCTATGTTCCTCTTTATTACACTATTCATATAAACATCTGATGAAGTTATCTTCACATACCAAATCTCTACTCGCTTGTTCATTTGTTATTCATAAGCAAGCTTATTCTTCTGTTTTCAAATGAGATAATGAACGTTTTCTGAGTTGATTAAGTGTGTACAAACAATTCATTGCCAGTAAGAGATACACAGCATCATGAAGCAAATGCAGATCTGAAAAGTTACATGATGGCAATTAAATTCCAGTTTTTACATTACTACGAGAGAAAATGTAATGTGATACATTCACGTGGCTTTCTCTGCAGAGTTTACAAGATGCCGAAGTCATAGTCAAATGTTTAAAACCGAATGCTGGCTGTGAAATTCTATAGCTTCCACATCACGAGGAATAATTGAATGGTAACAGAGCTTAAAAACAATGACGTAATGAAAAATTCAAACCAATAACAATGGATATCTTGAAAATGGATGGTGTCACAAAGTTATTTAAAGTGCTCTTTGTGTTTCATTAGAATTTACATCTTCTGTGTAACATGTTTTGTCTATGTGTTATAGTTTACTAGTTATGCAGAATTATGTAAAATTGTTTCCAAATGAAGTGGACTTCACGGGCTATTCCGAAAAATTACAAATATACGTTTTATTCGTAAGTCTCTGAAGCACACCTTTGTTCTACTGAAAGCATAAATATCAAAGGGAAATTTTTGTACAAATACTATATATATATATATATATATATACAGGGTGGACCATTTAGGTAGCACTTAACACTGTAAAATATCTCCAAAACTAAGCTTTGTAGGAATAAATGTCTTGAATAAAAGTTGCTTGATATTATGGGGGAAGTAAATGTCATTAATCGTGTCTTGTTTGGAGAACGTTACGATTGTCATTTTAGGGTCAATTTAATTTCTTTAAATGGGAACCTACAATTAGGGTCAATTTAAATTTACTTTAAAATGACCATTACAGCATCCTCCAAATAAAACACGACTAATCACATTTATTTACCCCATAATATCTAGCAACTTTAATTCTAGACATTTATTTATATAACCCTTAGTTATGGATATATTGTACAGTATCAACTCAATAGTCCACTCTGTATAATGCTTCAAATACTGCTCACAATTTCCTACAATGTTGCTCTCTAGGATAGCACAAGGTATGATTTTGAGGTCCGCTTGGTCACACAGTGAAGCACAGATCTGCTATCTCCTATAAGCTAAAACATATTTTACAACAAACGTGTTTTCACTCGATTTACTGTTATGATAGGTGATGAAGTTCTAAACAGAGAGGCGAAAATAAATGTTAAACCACTGCAATGATAATGAAAATAAAAATAAGCTAATATGCTTCGTATATCCATTTCTTGCGGATAACACTTCAACATAAGCACGCATGCTCACACATACACCCACACAACAGTTTGACGTGATAAGGCTATAGGGAGTTATGCTAATTGCAAGATGATAAGCGAATACAACACTAAATCAGTCGGTTTTGCCCTTCGGGAATCAACTATTTTAATTGGCAGGCAACACACAAAATTATAAGTTTTCTAATTACGATCTAATTAAAGTCCACGGGCAAGTAATGCATTTTGTTCTCTAGGCTGTGTTCACTTATATTGTCATTGCAATATAAAACTTCAAACATTGTTGTAATTAGGGCTCATATCCAATGTATCGCCAATCTGCCTAGGCTTTCTCGTGGTGTTCCACAATAGACAAATAAATACTCAACTTCACAACGCAGTCTCAAATTTCATCCACATATTAAAACAAATAAACATAAGTACATGATAAAGAAAGCGACTTCAAAACATTTCTTTCTAGAAGTTGGCGAGTTCAATGAAGTAGGAATGCGACTAGACAACAAAGGCCATCTGTCTTATGTTAAATTGATTACGCACGCCAAAACTTATAAAACATTCTAATTATTGTATTTGGCTGCACGCAGCAGTAAAGCTCAGTCACACATGTGCATACACGTAGCAAACCTGATGGAATATGGAGAAACATATATAGGAGTGGCCCTATTCCTGCTGTCTTCACGTGTATTTTAAATAGCTTGTATTGCTTACCTTATTTTCAATTAGCTCTACAAATTATAAGCTCTAATTCATGTTAACCGAGACGAACCTTTGCAGAAATAGTTTCACAGCATATTTCGTAATGGGTACTGAGGGGATATGAGAAACCGAATCAATAGTCATATCTTTAAACGCGAGTCGCTATATACTGGTCCAGAAATTCCATACACTTCGGACGACTTCGCGAGAAACAAATGAATAACGACAATATTTTAAAAAATGACAGACTATTGAAGAACTCAAACCTCCAATAGTTGATATCTCTATGGCTGATGTCAAAAAAGTCATTATAGATGAACTGTGTAGATGTGTATTACGATTTTTGTCTATTTCTTACAGTTTACCCGTTATACAAAATAATGCAAATTCCTTCCGAATGACGGGGAATACAAAGCTGTTCTTAGAATATACAAGATTAACATTTTATTTGTCATGTTAACATATTAAAATTGATACCGTAGTTATTGACGGGAAGATATAAATAATTAAATAAAGATGTGATAGTAAGATAAAGAAACAAATTCAATAAATAATCTCCGTACTAAATCAATGTATATTGTCATAAACCTAAGTTAAAAGATTTTTCCGGAGAAAAATGTCATTAGCGAGTCATGTTAAACAAAGTCATTAGCTGGGTTAGGATCTTTAGGTGCGCACTTTTTTCTTAGAGTGAGTTAAAGCACTGCGGAAAGACATCACAATGTGAAATTTTGTTTCCAGTTGCGAAAAGAGGCATTCTTTCTCGCACCTTTTTCCCTTTTTTGGGACCTTTACCCCTTTTTGGCACCTTTATTCCATTTTCCCTCAACCATGCCCTTATCCCCTTTCCCCATTTTATTTTAAGTTTCATTCCAATTCATTCCAACTTTCAATTAACGTGTGTGCGTGCGAATAGTAAGAATACCTCTTTCAGTAAACCCGCGCGGGAATTGAAAGCACACCCGCAACAATGGAAAATAACTGTGTTCGACGAATACCTCTTTCTCTCGCTTTACCGCTATAAAGTAGCCCGCAATAATGCAATTGACAATGACTGATTCTCTTCCACCGTAATCAGTAGCCTGCTGTTCGTGAATGTCAGTTTGTTACTGTGAGAGACGTCATCTGTTTGCGTGGAGGCGAAGGCTGAGCACGCAGAGACGGCAGTAACCTCACCCGTGAAGTTCCGAGAATTATTAAGACTGGGTTCTGCTCGAAAATACTAGAAATCGCTGAGAGGGAAGTTCCAGCATGAATGAGAACCTTCTGGTACTAGTCACGGTGTTATAAGAGAATGTGAACAACCAATGAGCACAAGAGTGAGTTGTGTGACAGCCGCATTGTGTTAGCAAGTGAACTAGTGTTAGCTCTCCAAACGAGTGTACTAGTACTAGATTTTACCATGCCAAAGGTGTCCAGTGCTCGATTTATTGTTCTGGCTGAGGAATTCATACAAGATTTCATAGACAATGATGGAACTGTTATGCGATGTACTAGTTGTGATTCAGGAATTTTGTTAGATATCGCATCAAACACCACATTTCCAACTCTAAGCATCAAATGAGCAAGACTCTTCAAGCAAACAAATCACGGCAACCTCTATTACGAAATGCGTTTAAAGAGAGTTCCACAAAAAGCCAAAATTTGAAGAAATTAAACATTGATTTGTATGCAGCTCTTACAAAAGCAGGAATTCCACTCAATAAGGTGAACCATCCAGCCTTCAAGGGATTTCTTGAAAAATACACAAAGATGTCAATGCCCGATGAGAGTACTTTAAGAAAAAACTACATGGAGCCTGTTTACCAAGAAACCATAGAAAGAATCAAGGAGAAAGTGTCTCATTGCGATGTGGGGATCATTGTGCTTGAAACCATAGACTCAATGGAACGACATTTTTTGAACATTTTAGTTTTTCCCTTAGGAGGAGAGAAAGTTAAGCCCATGATGTTAAAAATGCACGAGCTGCAGAAAGCCAATTCCAGTACAGTAATATAATCCATTATGGACTTCTACCAAAACCTCTGGCCTATTGGTATCGAGTTTGAAAAGCTTCTTCTTGTGGTTACGGACCAGGCTCCATACATGGTTTCAGCTGTTCACGAATTGAAACCTATATTTCCTAACCTGAAGCATGTGACATGCTTGGATCATACGCTTCACAGGGTTTGTGAATCCATAAGGATTGCATACGACATCGCAAAACAATTCATCTCTGCCCTGAAGAAGGTTCTACTGAAAGTTCCGAGTCGTGTTGTTTACTACAGGGAAATCACTGGTCCGCCCCTTCCAAATTTCCCGGTCATTACTCGCTGGGGATCTTGGAATGAGTGTGCTGCTATGTTGCGTGATATTTTGACAAAATTAAAGAGTTTGTGCTTTCTTTGGATCCATCCGACGCAGGTGCAATTTCCAAGGGACATCAACTTCTGTTACCGGAGAAAATACATAATTTGCAGACAGAACTATACTGTGTCCATAGTTACAAGCACCTGCCTGCAGCTATTAAACGATTGGAAGAACAAGGTCTGGAAAAGAAAAAACAATGGGATATTTTTACTTCCGTGAGGGAGCAGTTAGATGGTTTTGCCAAAGACATACTTGAATCTAGTCTTCAGAAAAATCCAGACAATGAGGAATTCGCCACATTCCGAGTGGCGAATTTGCCATTCCGAGTGAACACAAAGTTTGCCCCAGTGATTTCTGTGGATGTTCAAAGAAGCTTTATCATCTACAAAGACATTCTATCTCCTAACAAGAAACAGACTTACTTTTAAAAATGTGGAGATGCTTAATGTCTTGAAGTACAACAGCTTCATGTTTTTTCCTTCTTTTGATGAGTGATAATTTGGTGTACTTGTTTGTAGTTCAATAACTTAGAATAGAGGAAGAAAAATCGTTGAATTAGTTAAGGGAATGCACAACTGAAATTAAACCAAAATCTCATTAACTCTAAACAAAAAAAAAAAAAAAAAAATATTATGTTCCCAAAGAATTCTCCATTGCTTGTAGTCTTAGAATCCGCTTTTATTTTTGACCTAGCGAACGCTTCAGGATCGTTACGAGACTTTTTAAATAACCTTGCGCATTTGGTTGCTAGCTGTTTGTATTTTTAAAACTTCATTTTAAGGTGCTTCTTATTTTCAGCATTTCTGCATATTCAAAATGTTCCACACGATGCAGTTTGCATCGATTCATATTGACATTTTTATACTTATTTCAAAAAACCCCCAAAATAAAACTGTTTTATAATTTTTCTGTGTAATGAATAGTTTTTGCGCTACTAATTTTTGAAGATATCAATGTATACAAAAAAGCGAAAAAATGCATATACAAAACTGCAAAGCTAACTAAACTAAAAATGGCATAAAAAATTATATGACAGATTTTTAGTTCCTTGACATAGAAGCAACATAAGATTTTTTTTTTGAAAAATGGATCATGTGTTGCATTTTGCATAACCCATAATTTCATATCTTGAAAATTAATAACTTGAAAAATAATTAAGATTTTCCATTGAAATTCACAAAACTATTATCTCTGAATAAGGCTGACATGTGGTTAAAATTTCAGCCCAATTGAATGGATAGTATAGAAAACAGCAATTTCAGTTGTGCATCCCCTTAAATAACCCAGCACCTTATTGTCCCTTTTTTCACCTTATTTGAGCACCTTTTACCTTCGCGTTTTCTTCTGAAATTTGTACTTAAAAATCCTAACCCTGGTCATTACTAACCGCCGGCTAGCGAACGCCTAGTATCAGAGTTCCTACAATGCAGTTAGAGATTGGGTTCAGTACGCTTGCAAAGTAACGTAAGCGAATTCTATAAATTAGAAAGGAAATGAAATTCTGAGATTTGGGAGAGGGGTTTCCGCATGGAAACAGTGTCAGATATGCATAACTTAAAAGTTTTAAGATTGGACCGCGCGAAGAAGGAACGTTGGTAGAGTTATTGATATATGGGTGGCGCTTAAGACAAGGGCGTGCAACCCAAATCTGAGTCAGTTATTTACATGTTTCTGTGGGTTTATCGTGTGATGACCCTTGTGAATGTGAGCTACATTTTAAGTAGTGTAGTGCCTAGTGCAGCGCTTGAGTGAGTAAGATTTAGCGGTTAGTGCGAGGGATGTATCTAAACAACCTTTCTGCGACTTACGGCAACTGTCTCTTCCCTTAATTATTGTTATAGAAGTAATTAATTCATAAATTCAACATTCGGCGACTCTTCTGAAACCGAACGTTATAGTCAACATTAAAATTTGTCAGCTAACTAATTGGCGTTACCCTTTCAAAATACACTCACGCATTCCCTGAGATAAAAAACCTCTAAGTTATGCCACTAGAGCAACGGGCGCATGAGTCAACTCAGAACAACCTACGAAATGACATCATAAAACTCATCAACACAGCAGGTAACATTAAATGTTGCAAAAATTTTGAAGCAAGGAGCGGCATCCAAAATGTCGCAAAGAGAACGGCTTCAAATGGATGGTATTTTTAATCAATTTTTAGAATATCATAAATTCGGGGAAAAATCTATGTAAAGGGGTATTTAGGATAGGGGATTTTTCTTGAAAATGTTGCTTGGTATATTTGGTAGATACTGACCAAGTTTGGTATTTATCGAAATATTAATTATGTTCTTCACATACATACATACATAAATACATACATACATACATACATACATACATACATACATACATACATACACACATACATACAGACATACAAACTCGTATACATGGAAATGTTTCTAAAATACCTTTTGGGGGGGGGGGGTACAGGGAGCCCTAAAACATGTACTTGCGATGAAATGTAGAAACTGAATTTTCGGGTGCAATACAATATTTGCTCTACTTACCGTAAATATGCAGTACAGAAAGTAATATGCTTTTGTAAATACTTAGTTCTAGAAGATATAAAGTAAACGACAGTGGCTAGAATATATGAATATAGCACATCAGATTTTTTTTCAAGCGGTAAGTCGCTATTCGTTTTTCGTGATCAAGCAAAGCCTTTACATGGCGACCGAGTTCTAAAAATCTGACTATCGCTTTAGCCTACTGTAATTTTATACCCTCAACCAAATATGTAAATGTTGTAAAGAAGGTTTATCTGGATTAACAAGAAAAAATGGTAAAATAAGCGTTTGTAAGAATAGTTTTGAGAACAGTGAGTAGAGAAAGTTATGTGAATGTAACGCATAAGATATTTAGAAAACAATACATTTGTGTGTGTGTGAGTGTGTGTGTGTGTGTGTGTGTGAATATCACAACCCCAAAACCAAAAGTCGGATAAATACCAAACTAGACATTTAACTTCCTTATTTTACAAAGAAGCCACACGAAGTTTTCCAAGAAGTTTTCCCTCCAGCCCATACCTTTACATGGAAAAATCTCTAATGATTATAAATAAAATAGCGTATCTATATTTAAGATATTTTCGCGGGAAATAAAATGCATATCTTAAATATTATTGGAATAACTTGTAAACTTCATCCGGAAAGAATATTGTATAATCTTGCATAACGGTAAACGAGAAGAGGTAGAAGATAACATTCTTCGGAATAAATGTAGAAATCTTTAATGCACACAATTTGTTTCAAATAACTTTTTTGTGGAAACAGCCATTTTCAAGGTTCATACTGATTTGAAATATTTAATACTTTGTAATGTTTCTAAAGTGCTTGTTTCTCGCGATGTCATGGAAAGAATATGTTAACTTAAAGCCAGTATATCGCGAACAGCTTTTGAACAGCTGACTATTAAATTGGTTTTCTCTATCCTTCCCTTTTCCCCCTACTAAGAAATGTGTAAAGAAACTATTTCTGCAAATGCTTATTTCTAATAATATGAATTAGACAAATAAGCTTTCGCAAGAATAGTTATTAGAAGCTATATAAAATACACGATGTTGGGCAGAGAAGTCATACGAATGTAATATATCAGATTGTTAGGTTGGTAATATCTTTGTAGAATTACTAACACAAGAGTTGTAAGGATGGATTATAAATATGAGATCCTCTATTCAAAGATGCCCTCGGAAGAGGTCTCTATGCGCTCATACTTTACTTAAAGTTAACGACAAGACCATAAAGAGCTTCATTGAGAATAATTATAAATGACGCTGTGGAATTGAAACGATCTGAATTGAAAATTAAAAATTCCTAACGTCCTCCCTTGAGAATTAAGAGAAAAGGAGAAAACAGTTTGTATGGGGTGTTACGGCGCTACAGACTGATCTGTGGATCAATATGCTTTGCATACTACTCTAATCTTCTGCAGGAGTGATCATGAATTGCATTCCTGATCTTAGGCGAAGGTTCTCTAAACTATGAGGAATACTGCCTTTGGATAGAGAAAAATGTTAACCAAGTGAATTGCTGAAATAGCATTTCGCATTACACGCCCTAGTTTAGTAACAAATGAGAGGTGTGGCTCACCATTCGAGTGTGTGATTCAAGATTGAAACTGCTTGAATTCCACAACGCATCCCAATGTGTTGTGTCCCACGCTTCAGATATTTCATTGCACATACAATGTCGTATTGTGTACGTGATTTTGCTTAGCTACAGGCTCGCAGTGTTTAAGAAAATATAAGACACTATGCTGATGGGATAACGTTTGGCGTCTCTCGGTGGAGTTCAGTTCAGACTTCAGATTGAATGTGGCTGCATGCTAAGGATTTTACCATAGTTTTCAGGAAGACTATCAAGTAGTTTTAGCACTTTCTGTACCCGAGCTAGTTTGCCGATTCATTTCATACTTTCTGCTTATGTGACGTCTTGGTTTATACCGGTTGGAAAGGGTATAGATAACGCACCCTCTGAAGGTGATTCTATGTACAAAAATCTGATGAGTTACACTCACATGACTTTCTGTAGTCTTGTACAAACTATTTTTACAAACGCCTATTCTCCATATGCTTCATGTTAATCGAGATATCGAGATATTAATCTTATTGCTAATTTTCTTGTAGATGCCAGGGGAATTGGTAGGCCTTAAGCGATAGTCAAATATATCAAGAGCTGGTTGCTATGTGGAGTATTCCATTCTTTTTACATTACCAGGACAAAAAAAACAATAAGAATTCCCATTTGAGAAAAGAATAAGTATTGGAAAATTTAAGGAAATAACAAGCAATATCTCGAGAATGGTTCACTCAATAAAAAATATGTATATGACATAAATGGTTTATTTTAACGCGATCTACATTTTTGTTTAGTAAAATTTTGTCTATCTCTTATGGTTTACCAGTTATTCAAAAGATGTTGACAATGAAGAATACTTTTGGAGATATTCCCAGAAAATTCGATATATTCACTTTAGTTGTCATGAAAGTATCTTAAATATATGATATTTTAATTAAAATCGTTAGAACCATTTTTGATAAAATTAAAATTTCCGAAAAATGTTCCATGTAAAGGGTAATTTGTGGTGGGGGATTTCCTTCAAAAACTTTGTGTAGCATCTCTGAAAGATACTGAACCTAAATACAAAGTTTGATGTTTATCCGACTGTTCGTTTCTGAGTTATGCTGTTCACACACACACGGACATGTTTCTAAAAATACATTTTTTGGATTCAGGAGGCCTCAAAACATATATTTCCGGTGAAATCTCGGTATCGAATTTTTGGGTGGAATGCAATACGTAGTAGAGAAAGTAAAAAAAAGACGAAGCGTAATATTACAGTTTAGGTCTGTAAACGCTTATTTCTGCAAAAAAATGGGATACCTTTTTGCCACATTATAATCACTAAGGGAGGGATTAAGGCAAGCCTTATTGAAATATGTGGTAAAACAGCACAATATATTTTATACTTATTTTCTGCTTTAGCACTCCGTTTCACCATAGTTTAACATTCTGTTTTATAGAAATTCTAATTTATTTTGAATTCCGACGTCGAAGTGGGAGCTGCATGACTGACCACGCACACGCACACACATATACGCACATCTAAGAGCCAGGCATCGCTTTTCAGCTGGATATAATGAGTATATTTTCGGTATGAAGGTCCATACTGGCAGTAAAAGAAAGTTCAATTTGCCTTTATTCAAGGCTGTAATAAAAATAAGATATTTTGTTAATACTCTCGTTTATTAAACCTTTAAGCCTTCTTTTATTCATTTTCCTTAAATTTTAAAACAAACAGAACCATATTCTTTTATTTCTTTCAGTGAATACTTCGATAAGCACTTGATTGTATATAACATCTATAAAATACAGTAGTTTTTACATTAAGCGTATAACAAGCACATGTTTAAATTAAAATATTTACTTTCTTTTATTATTTGATTCGAAATTAAATAAATGTTTCTTGGCAGTAGCACATTTAATTACGCACGAATCATTAAACTGGAAATATATGATTGACTTCTCTTGATGTTTAAACATCATTACCAAATTCGTGGAACGGTAAATACTTGTTAGCCACATTGAAGACAGAGCGAACATTCTACTCTGCGGCGGACCTACATTACCACTCAAGTGTCATTTTCCAACCCACCTGCAAGGGTTGTATACCCTTGCCAAATGACTCTATATTTCTAAACGTTTTCCTAGAAATCTATGAAAGATAGAAGAAGAACTTCATAAATTTATTGAATTTATTCATTGAAACGTATATCTTATGCAAAAGAAGACATGTTACCCCCACGTGGTATGCGTGTATTTGTGCGCGCGTGTGAATGCTTTATTCTGCAGAGGATCTGCAGTTATATCATGCATGAAAAAAAAACAATTAATTACACTACGAAACCTTATTAGTTATTCTCCAAATGAAATTCTCGCTATATAAGGAAGATTTGCACCACACGTACAGTTGCGCTGTTTTCATCAGTACGAACCACATTTCCAACTGTAACCAATTTTGCTGTAAGTATATTTTATTTGATGAAAGGAGTTAAGTGAAAAGGCAAGTAAAAGGTTAATTCTTCCATGGACTGACTCGTCTTGAGAGTTTTTAGTCGTCCTCCGTAGTGTAGTGGTTACCATGTTAGCCTCTAGTTCCCGAGGTCGTGGGTTCAAATCCGGCGAAGGCGATAGATTTTTTTCGGGCGTAAAAATCCTTAGCATGGCTTTCTTCGGAAGGGAAGCAAAGCCGGTGGTACCATGTCGTAGATTTACGGCACGTAAAAGTACCTCAAGCCCGATAAAGGGGCATCTGAGCAAAATTACCGGTCTTTCATGCCAAATATAGAATGGAACGCTAAGGACCACAGCAGTTAAAGAGTGTCCATAAATAAAACTCAATTTAATTTGATTTGAGAGTTTTTACATAACCTACCCTACCCAGAGTAGGAGCCCATTACCCTAAAGGTAAAAGAAAGGTTATCTTATAGTTTATTTAACCACTTAAACTTATTTTCCATCTTTTGGTTTGTGAACCAAAATCTGTTCTACCAAATCATATTTCAGCATTATTTTCATTAATCCAACTGTCAGCATGCCTCAAATATTATTGTACCACAGATTTCTGTGGTCTTTAATTTTAGTTCACTTGAAACTTGTGTCACATTTTAATGCTTACTCGTAGTCTATGGAAAACTATTCAAAATGTTGAAACTGTAAATATAAAAGAGAATCAACAAAACATAAGGACAGCGTCCTTTCTTATTCTATTAAACTGTATTCCTCTAGGCGTAATTATAAGCTTATGAAATTTTGAAAACGTTACTCTTTATTATTGGTTGTAGTTTACTATATTGTAACGTATGAGCCAGGTTAAGTTAAAGTATTTTCTAAATTCGTTACTTCATATGGTGCAGTACTGGGTGTATACAGCTGGCATTCAGCAGCAATCATTTCCTTTGCTTCATGTGTGTAGTATGATGCGAAATAAGAAAGCAAAGGCTATCTCTCCACATTTGATCAAGTTCCTATGTGAAGGCGAGTAACTATAGTATAAAAACTCCTCCAGAAATCAACGTTCTAGATAGAAGCATCCCCGAGGAGATGTCGGAGGCGCTAGCCAAAGAAGGGTAGCTTCACGACATCACCTGCATCCAAGCATGGAATTTGACTTCACATCTGCTCTTAGGTAATACGTAACCAAACACTTGCATTCTTTACAGTATAATTCATAATGGCTTGCTGGCACACGTATGTCTCTACTCTATTCCATTATTGTAAACCGTGCCTTGATACACGTGTTGCTTACCCAACCTTTAACCCAGCTACGTTACAAAGTGCTGAACATGAAAGTCTGTTAACAGAAGGTTTAATTTAAATTCCGAACCTCTCTTATAACAAAAGTTTCCATGCTACCTATCAATTTGAGTAATGGTGCTGTAAGATCCTTTTTACAGCTAATAGCCATTGCACGTTTCAGTTGAGACACTTTGTATTTTGTGTACTCTTGTTTATTGAGATAGACAACTGCCCGGGGTAAATGACCTTATAATGCCAACCACTGCCATTCCTGTTCCACACGACCATTCATACACCCAGGTCACTTTCATAGGAAATCGGACCAGAATGTTTTTATGTACCCACAAAGTTTTGAAAATTTGATCAAAGCTAAAACATGGCAGGAGGAGCATAAGAAGCAATATGTCTCCTGTTATCTGAGGGATGCCGCGGCGACATGGTACCAAATCCTTTTTGCATTGAGTAGCTGCTCACTCCTGACGAAAGCTCAGGAATGGTCTAGACTAGTAGCATAGGTCAAAGTCCTGGAATTTCGCCTTCGACAGCGAATTCGGGAATTTTCGGAGCCTACCGAAAATTATATCTATGTCATCTTGGCACTTAGCGATCGGGTTAATCCACAGATGTGTGAAAAGCAAAAATCGGTCACATACTGCGAGGATTGAAACCCCCACTAATAGAGCATATCTTGCCCGCTGATCCTCAAACAGTGCAGGAATTGTTACAATACGTCCGCCGTATTGAGACGGCTATATATTTGGCTGATGAAGAATAGACATGGCACAGCCTACTCCAAAACATAAATCAGAATCACTAGGTAACAAATGAAAACTTTTTTCTGCCGTACGGTTAAAATAGGTGACCTTTAATAGTTTTTTGCGCACAATTCAAAAACGCATTCCGTTTTTCTGTAGCATATCTCGTTTTGGCAATATAACAATGTTCAATGGAAATGTAATTGTAAAGCTTGCAAAACATTGCACATTCATATGCAAATTTTAAAGATCATAAAGCAGAGTAATAACATGAAAGCCTACCTGGGTTTGAGAATGTATGTTAGTTATCTAGTTGTCTTTTTCTTTTCCTATGGAATTTCAGTGTACGTGATTTTCTCGAGTGTTTTCTGGTAGGTTCGTCGCGTGCAGGACACCAGCAGTGTACGACCATCATATATACAGCTCAACGAAGGACCGAGAAGGCCGGATCTCAAGACAGACGCCTGTGCCCGATTGACTGCACAGGACACAATACAAAATTGTTCAATTTATCTAAATCTAATATAACAATAATAGTACAACCTAGCAGTAAGTTAATGCTAAGTCATGTGACACGCAGGCACTCCCTGCAAACAACACACATTTTAGATCTTAGGCATTATTTAACACATACTAGCAATATAAGAAACATACGCAAATAACCCACTGGTATTGCTCAGGTTCCATGGGCAATACCAGCAAGTAACATTTGACGCGCTCGCATGCAATGCATGCCAGCTAAGTAGCTATTCACATACTAACCGGGGTGCTATGCGGGACCCGACTAAAAGCATGCAAACAAATGCACGTTTACACAGCAATATACAATTAACTCGTGGTAGGGTTTTTTAGTGGGTATTCCGCTCCCGTGCGGCGAGCCCCACATATCCCCCCAGCCATTGCACACCGGCTGGGGGTCGAATGCAATAATGCATTTTTCCCCCCACGGAAAAAAAAAAATCATATATACGTCTCAAGATCTCTGATAACGTCGTTCATCTTTCAAGTCCTGGTGAAACCTTTCACCTTGCTCTTCGCTGACAGCTCCTAAATACGACGTGAGGTAGTCAAGATGTGACTTGAAGAAACGAAGTTTAAAACTCATATTACAGCCCAGGAGTATTAAATTTGCCAATTTCTGACAATACTGAGGGTCTTTCACATTGTCCAGAAATGTCTTAACAACCTCTCTGAATCCATTTTACGCATGTTTTTCAATTTCATTCACAGAGCTAGTAAAATTAACATCTTTCATCAATTTCCTTATCTGTGGTCCATCAAATACTCCTTCTCTAATTTTAACCTGTGGCAATGATGGAAGCTTTTTGTACAAGTACTGGAAGCAAGGGATACTTAGTGCGTCCAAGAATTGTTTCTTAATGCCAAGTTTTATGTGTAATGGAGGGAGTAGAATTTTTTGGCACATTAGTAATATTTTTTTTATCCAGGTTCCAGTTGCTGCCTATCAGGCCATGTCACTTTCCCAATGTTTGTCTCTGGACCTGCTATCTCATTCACAAAGAAAACGAATTTTGTCTATCCTCCCTGTTGTCCTAGTAACAGATCAATGACCTTCAAGTCACCATATATTTGCCACTCATGGTTGCGGTACTTAATCTTCTCAAGAACCCACTTCAGAGTTTCATAAGACTCTCTTAGGTTCGTAGATTGTGCAAGCGGTATTGAAGCTAACTTGTTGCCATTATGAAGTAACGCTGCCGTAAGACTTCGTTTGGAAGAATCAATAAAAAGATGCCAGTTACTTAGCTCATATGCTTCCCTGTCCAACTACTGCGTAAGATTACACATAGCCACACAAAACACAAGTTGATCTTCCGCGTAGAACTTGTGGAACTGAATTTCGCGACTGCTATACCACGAAAATGTAACACCAGGTGGCAACAAATTCTTCTCCTGCAGTCTTGAGCTCAGTAATTCACTTTTTGGTTTTGTAAGGCCTAAATTCCTCACTATATCGCTTAACTCAAATTTATGAAACTGTTGTGGTGAATTGTAAAATTTTTCTGGATCGTAAACCAACTTATTGTCGGAATTCACGGAGCTGCTTTCAGATTCACTAAAATTTAAGTCTGCTGGTGGTGTAGGTATTGGTAGTTCGAATTCATGAGGAATAGACCGTGCAGCTGAGTTCAGATTTGGATATTTAATTCCTGTCGTGTTTGTTGTTGTAGCCAGCAACTTTGCACATACAAAAGTAAAAATCGCCATGGTGATTCTGTTGATTTCTCATATCATCGGCTTGGTAAGCGGCATTGCCTTCGTTTTCCTTCATACCAATAACGTACTGCCTCAATACAACTGTTACATGTAATATGAGGCGCGAATGGTTTATCCCGATCACCAACTTTCTCTTTGAAATATGAGTGATGTAGTTCCTTTGTTTGTGAGTCTATTTTACGTAAGGTCCCATCAAACACATAACACCCCAAATGTAACAAAGGTTTTGAGAACTTTGTAGACACTGTCTCATGAGAAATCCTGATGTAGAAGTCATACTCTTAGCACTACACATTCAGAAAAAACGACCGTGCGTATTAACACAAGTTTTCAGCCCAACTGAAGTTGAGATCTATGATAGCTGTAAATTTACCTCACAAGAAGACAGACCTGACCCATAGGACAAAACTGATAAGTGCTGGGAATATCAACATACACATCTGGGCGATAAGGGAGGATGGAAGTGAGCCGATTAGGAAGAAAATCAACAATAGATTTAGAATAACATAATAATGAAACACAGCAGTAGGCTGTATAAACTGAATGAATTTAGCACCATAAAAATATATGCACTTATCATAAAAACTAGATGTGATAGCCAAAAACGGACTTAATGTTTTAAATCAGGGCACTTATTTCCATAAAAGTCACATTTTCCTTTATACCGCAGTAAAAATGTTGACCAGTTATTCCATATGCTGATGCTTTAATTCTGGGTGTGCCTATTCCGTGAATCCCATAATTTGTTCTTTCTTACACACAATAATATATTCGGAACTGTTAGTTATGGCCCGGGGTCGAGCCACAAAGTTGTCGAGTTAGCGGTGCACAAGACATAGGTCGCTATCGAGTTAGTAAACAACTTGAGTTGCCTGTTGTAGGTCACGCTGCATTGATTAAGCATTGATACGCTGAGTGAAGTTAAATCATACATTAACGAGAACGTCCAAAAGCAGACACACCGTTGGCAGATTATGGCAGTGAACATCTTTCCTTTGATAGTCGGAATATTAATTGTAAGTTGTGTGAAAAGAACATACGAGGTGGATACCATAATAACAAAGAACATTTCGCAAGTAAGAAAGTTTAAGAAAAAAACTGCATTATATAATCAGAGAAAGAGGGAGGAAACTATGCTTCTAATGTGTAACGTTAATTCAAACAATCACACTGTTCATTAACATTCGAATTACTGGAAGGATTAAATTATTTAGCCATCTTCAACTCGATAATTAATTGTTGTTTCGCATGAGCCTGGTAGGACAAGGTTGGAAAGGTAGAATCAGACTGAAAGATTTAATGCCATAGCCATCATTGGAACTTACAATGTCTGAAGTGTTTTATATTCATAGTTAACCAACTATTAGGTCAACCGGTGCAAATCGCCATTGGGGAATGTCATCCCAAATGAATTTGGGATGTCCTTGTGGTTTACCGGAAAAATGTGAGGCAGTAGGGCAATTTAATGTCGTGTGGATATGTTGCCATAGTAACTTAGTGGGTAAGAACAACCGAACGGAAATCGGAAGATCCGTGGTTCAAACCCCGGCTATAGCAATGAATTCTCAATATGATGGCTATGTGCACCCTTCTCGATCAAAGTTTGATTACAGTCAATTCGACATTTGACCGCGTTCAACCCGCTTTTACGGTTCATCGACAATTATTAAAGTTAAACTAGGTAGTTGATTATGGTCGTTAGACCGCGGATCCTGGACCGACGAATTCCGTTGATTGAGATTAAGTCCGCTTCGTTTTTCTTGAAGCTAGTGAGGATGAGATAATGTACAAAGAACGGCAAAGAAAATCTCGCTGCACCTCGCGTCTGACACATTATTTACCGTTCTACGTGGCCTTGCGAAGCCATGGCCATTTCGTTGGTTGCTTTAGGCCACGGTGCATGGGTGCCCACTCCTTCTGCTAAATAGTTACGCCAATAGCTACAGCAAAGGTTACAAAATGGCGTAGAAACGAAATCTCGATCGTATTGGCTAAAAGAGAAAGAGTAGAGTGAGTGTCATTACAGACCTCTTACCTTATCGGCTAGTGCATGGCACGCCTTTGAAAGGGTTAGAAGCTAAGGGGCAAAACTTAAGGAGCACCCATGTAAGCGAAATGTAGAATCTGTAGTGTGAGAAGATTTTCAGGGGGTGGAAATTAAAGCTTGGGTGGTATTCATTAAATACATAGCAAGGCATGCACTTTAAAACAAAAAATAATCAGAACTGCATTCTCACTGTGATATCAATGCTTGTTGCTGCATAGAAGCAGACATAACTAAATAATAAATAAATAAATAAAGCCGCATGTTTTCCCTCTAATTCAAAATATAATTGGTTAATCCACCTTTACTAGCGTATTGCTGATCATAGGAATAAAACAGGATTATAGACAAAAGTATAACCTAATTTTATTGCCATAATATGTATGTCATATTCGGTAAAGCATATACATACACATATTTATCTCTAGTTTCTAAACACGACCAGTCATTTATAACAAAAGAATAATTTGCATTTAGTAAACGAATATCATCATCTGCGGATGTTTTACTGGGAGTTCCCACTTTCTGACGAGCATGTAGATCGTCTTCCCCACTTTCCTGAAATATTTAATCTAGTAATTTACTATAAAAACACTTTTATGCGCTGCCGTTGCAATTGCTGTAACAGTGCGACCAGCCTCCCACATACCCACGATACATCTACGAGTAATGTCTCTAGTATACGGCATGACTGGTTCTGAGATAATAAACATGTTTTGGTTTCAATAACACCAGAAAAAGCAAAGACATCGACCTTCACTCTTTTCCCCCCTATTGCTGTGTTATTAAGCCACCGCGCTCTGCGATAGGTAAGGTGAAGGACACGCCTCAAAACATCCCAGAAAACGACACAAAATCCACCGAAGATTTTCTTTTGCGCTCTATGTACCTAGAATACTTAAATCGGTACCAAAGTCAAAACCGGATCATTGTAGAAAGAGGGGATCCCTTCAAAGAGTACGGGACAGAAAATTTTAAGAATAATTCCGGCTATCAAAGGATGCATTGAGGTGCTTAGTAAATTACATCACTGGGAGGTTAGAGTGCCCTACGAACTGCATTACCCTCTTTCACCCATGCATACAATTTTAAATAGTGGATCATACTTTACAAGCGCTCTCCATACTGTGATTGCAGATATTTATAGTATCCACTGAACAACGGCGTTGCGTATTATCCTTAATGACAAATGCAATTGCCTCCTTTTGTATCGCTCACATAGAGGACAGAATTAAGAGCTGTGATGGATCAAATCGATGGATTTCCGGGGTTCGTGCGAAATATGTACCGACAATTACTATAGCATCCGTATTTGTTAAACTTCAGTCATAATTTTAATAACGCTAGTCAAGGTAATATAAACTATAATACGAAAACTCAATTATTGCGTTTCTTTATACTAAAATTTACATCACATTATTATGACTTAAGACATTCTTCAGTATTATCAAAGTGCTATATGAAATGCAGTTTACAAATAACTTTTTAATTTTCCGAAAGTTTGCACTTCAGGACTCACGCTATTTCGACAAATAGGGATTTATTTATCTATTTCGTTATTACAACTCGCCTAACGTCATGTTTAAATGCATGGCTAAATACACACATGCCTCCTGCTTGCCCTTCAAAGAACATGAGTCATTTTATTTTCGATTTTATTACAATATGGGACAGTTAATTCCAACAGAACGTCTATCTCTTGCCTAGAAAAACTTTGGAGACAACTTTTTGTTTTTAACTTTCGTTTACCGAAAGAATGTATAGTCATACAATAATTCAAAATCAAAACAAAACGAAGTGATATAGATAAGGAGATTGTAATTGCATTGCAACGCTTTTGGGTATAGAGTTGGATGTTTTCCTTTCAGTAATTCTTGTAGAATCATGAGCGTTCAGCAACGTTGCGCACGTCAGCTGATGGGGATTCTTTGAACGAGAATTAACAATGATACACCGCAACTACAATTTAATCGCGCGGTTAAAGTTTGATGATGTTTCAGTGATCTGCGATCAACAAGATATAAGGAAATGCTGCACATGGCAATGATTCTACCTTTCTTATCTTCAATTTGTTTGAGCAACTATTATCAGTTTTATGGCTCCAAGTATTAAACCTGAAAACGTCCTCCTCTTTGTTAGTGATGGGGCCTCATGAATACATAAGACGGATGTACCCAAGATCGTGTACGTGACGTACATTGCAAATTGTCTCCACAGAGTACCTGGAAGTGCTCGATCCCTATTGCCGCATTTAGACAGTTTCATTTCTTACAATGCTATACGTCCTTAATGAATAAAACGCTTCAATAAAACAAGCAAAACGCCTTGTATCCGAACAGCAATATCAGGTTCATTGCTAACAGTTTAGTAGAACTGTCGGGATGTATCGCTCTTCTAAAGAGTCGGAATATGGAAACAGCACAAGCGATAAGACTCGTAGGGCAAGAGCCAACTTGAAGATAGAGTACTTCTACAGGTTCAGCAGAAACTAAAACGCACTCTCCAAAAAATGTAGATTATTCTACTCTTTGTATCATTCGAGATAAACTAGAGGGTTCTGGAGGCCAAGAAAATGTCAATCTACATAAAGAAAATAGTAATACCTCAAAGACCTTTTTCGTTTTCAAACCTCACCATATGCACAGGCATAAACTATAAAATGATCACAATCAATTAGCTTTTCATTTACATGTACAATGTTAATACTATTGCATAATTTATAAAGATTTATGTTCACGTTACTAGAGTATGTACTTTGTTTAAAGAATTTACCTTATATTTGAAATATATTCTATGACGCTGTTTCCGTCATTTCACTGGGTTAGGTAGGCTGTCTTTCATCTGTTGTACGTATTACGTGCGTCAAACGCTGCACTCATGTTTACGAGATACAGGTAGCGTGTAACCCATATACATATATAAATGCATTACCAACATCTCACATCGGAAATTTCTGCGTGTACCACCTTTTACATCCCACCTCACCATAAGAACTGAACTTAACATGCCAGCAATAGCCCACAGAGCTACCCCAACGTGGGCGCAAATCAGACAACACACAAATATGCCGTACACAACATCGGCAGCGGCGAGCCCGAGCACCGCAAACATCGTAGCGCGAAGTTCTTTTAGAGCCACCTGGCTGTACTTTGGCTGCTTCCAACGCGCCCACCCCGGAGCTAACCGACCACACGCGGTCTGGCAGGAGCCCTTATAAATAAGTGCATGACAGTGTAGTGATTTTCAACGTTTAATTCTTCATGTATTTTACATATGTAATTAACACGCCTCTTCCGCGCCTTCCATCCCTGATTCGGTTACAGAAGTTAATGCTTGAATGCCGAACCAATAAGGGGCGGAATCATTCAGAGGCTAGAATGAACAGTTTTTTGGAGGTATATTGTTTCAATCGTTCAGGTGACATATACCGATTCTCCACCCCTTTCATTGCCCAGCTAAGTCTGACCTTTCTTCATAGTTTAGTGCTAGCGTATCGGACTTCAGGTGAAACCAATTAGAGAATAGCTCACCTAATGCAGGCGCGGAACACAAATGATGAGGATATTCTGCCAGCATTCAAGAATGGAAAACTCTAAAAAGTAACCAAAAGTATCGCCACCTTTTTGCACTCGATTGTATATAAAGTATAATCTGTAGATGTGTTGGTGAGTATATCTGTGTGTGCGCCAGGAGTGCGTGAGCATATAGAGTGTGCGTGTGATTTATACATATGTATATGTATGTGTGCGTGGGTAACAAAACAAAAAAAACTAAAAGAATGTCAAGTACGCATCTCGAATTTTGCAAATGGAACAAAAAACAACAAAAACCAGCTGTTCTCGCTTGCTTCAAGAAAAATACTTAGTATATACTGGTTGAAAAGTCTCAATTATGTTTCTACAAAAACACAAACCTGTACATAATGCCATTATTGGTAAACCAACCCTAAGTGCCGGCACCAAATCACCAAGTCTCAATATATAAAATCCTTAGATATTCTGTATCTCACTACTAACTGTTAAAACATTTCGTGACTAAACCCCGCTCTTACTCCTTACAATATGGGAACTAATGCCCAGTTTCCAGATTTTGGTTGCTCTATCTATAAACATAATCAAACTGCAACTGATAGTTTTCTTCGAATTTTAGACTTGGATAGAAAGTTCACACTAATATGTATAATGGGTAACCAAACTGCAACCAAAAATTACATACTTAAAATTTATGTGTGTACATTCGGATGCAAAAAGGCGTGCCGATATGAGGAAGCGCGGTTTGAGTTGGCAGTCAAAAATTAACACGCCTCTACAGCACCTTCCATTCCTCATTCGGGTACGGAAGTTAATGCTTGAATGAGCCCGACTCATTCAGCGGCTAGTATGGACAGTATTTTGGAGGCATATTGTTTCAAAAATTCAGGTGACATATACCGATTCTCCACCCCTTTCATCACTCAGCTAGGCTGACCTTTCTGCATAGGATAATGCTAGCGATCGGACTCCAGTAAAACCAATTACAAGATAGCTCACCTAAGGCAGGCGAGGAACATAAATGATGAGGAGACTCTGCCAGCATTCAAGAATGAAAACACTAAAAGTAACAAAATGCATCGGCACGTTTTTACTGCACTCGACTGTGCGTGTCTGTTTTATACTTTGAGTTGCCAAAGAAGTTGTAATCAAACTGGCGGGCAGCATACTTTAGTCCACAAGTAGGTTATAAACATATGTACTCATTTTCCTCACAACAGTTCTAATAGTACAACAAAATAAAAGTATACAAAATTTCGCTTATTTTTTGGTTTTTAGCCGAGCGAGGTGGAGCCGCGGTAAAGAGTGCGCCGCGCTGTTTGTGAATGTCGTGAGTAGTCTAAACTCTTCACTCGTATTTAAAGCATAAGTCCATGACGTTGTTCAGATTGACCACATAATGCAAACAATAAGGAATTGGAGTATGAGTAAGGGTAGTTTTCTGAAGTTGTAGAATAGCCTAGAATTTTCGCCCAGTCATATAGCTCAAATACACAAACGTGTGACGTAAGTGTCTAAGTAGTATATTTTTGGCAATAAGAGCATGAAAATTAATGGTAAGGGTAATATTAAAAATTTTGAGATACCATATGGTTGACAATAAGGTGTGAGTAGTTTTTGGAAGCTCTAAAGTAACGTATGAGTTTTACTGCTAATTTACCTACTCATATATTTTGACCAAATGAGTTAAGCTGTGAAGATTTCTACATAAGGGTTATGAGAACGGGTTGCTTTTGAGAGTTCTAAGGTAAATTATACCTTTCCTTAGTTCCTATAGCACCAGACTCTGTATAAAATAAGACATTTTTTATATTTTAAGTATTGTAAATACGGTTTGGTAATACGAGTATATGTAGCGGAAAATTTTGAACATTGTAGGGTAACTTGTCATTTTCGCCAAATTCTGAATCCACGTCTGCACACTTTGACAAAATAATACTAAATAATCCTTGATAACAAAGTTAAACGAAATAAGAGGGAGGTTGGCAATACGAACACAATATACATCTCCTCTCTCTGTATTAACTCAAGTTTAAAATATTTTTAAGCCCTTCCATTAAATGGTTTGTGCTGGAGGTTCATTTGTTTAGAAATAAACTAGCAATACATTCCTCTGATGTTCTTATTCAAAGAAACGAGGTTAAAACTGGTTGAAGCTAATATAAAAATCCTAAACATAATCTCTCAGTGATAAAATCCTTATGTACATTTTTTAGCTGTGTCCGTCTGGAGAAACTGCTTTTCAATGGTGAAAATATCTACCACGAGGAATTTTTCTCGTTCTTCATAATGTTATACAGATTATTAGCAAAAAGAGGCATTTCTATTTCCAGTTTTCAAAATATCATATGACATATAAGTTGCACAAAGAAGATGAGATGAGGGCGTTGGAGATGGTCCTGGAGAATGAAAAGGGAAAAGAGACTAAAACAGGGAAGTAGGAAAGGAAGTGAGTAGGGAAGGCAGCGAGATACACAGATCGAGTGAGAGAATGAGAAAGGAGATGAGGAAAATAAAGGAAGGTGAAGAGTCAGAAATTAAGAAAGGGAGAGAAAAAGAATTCCACATTTTACTGCAAAAAACAAAAAGAAAAACTCGAGTAGAGTTGCCGGTTAATTATATTTGCAGATTTTAAACCTGTTCTACTTATTTCTACCAAATAAGTTTAATTAATGGTGTTCAATTATAACAGAAATGATTTAAATATCTGGTCCTCTAATACTAAGATATTTATTAACATTAAAGATCCAAAACAGGCTGATTGTAAAGTTTGTGTTCTTCTACACACACGCACGCGCGGACACACTCAACTGTTTATGTTTGCTTAAATTTTATCCTTATTCTATATATGCTTAGAGGCTTAGTATAGTGATTAGTTTCACGCCATTGCAAATGACCCTGAACTTTGTACTCTTAATCGTGTCTCTTCCATTATTAAAATGGAGGTGCCAAGGGAGTGTTCGTACCTAGGCTGTGAGTGATGGCAGCAGATAAGGCCCCAGATTAAGCAGTCCATCAACGATAACCCTGCCGTTAGGTGGCGTTGGTGTCGCCTTAATCCGCCTTAATCCGTGGATTAACCTTTGGCGGTAAATTTGAAACGCCGTAGTGACTAGCGGTGGGGACTATTGATAATCCGATTTGCTTATTCTGGGGCCTCCTTTTTTAATTAAATAGGATACAGAGAGAGTTTAAATTGTGGTTATATTTATGGTAAAAAGAGTACACACAAGAAGCACTAAATACATATATGTATGATAAATTGGATTATAAACTATGAATACTGTGGACTAAATACACAGATGGATTATAAATTGGATTGATAAAATCAGATGGATATGTATATATAGCTTTACAATGATGGGTTATGCATATATGCGCTGTTTATATCTGAGATGCATTGTCACACATGTTTACGCACTCACGCACGACGATAACTTTTAAAAATGTGGTGTGCTTGGGCGGTGGACGTTGGACGCAGATTGGTTGTCCTTCATCGCTGCTGCTGTCGATGCGAAACACGTGACGACGACGGATACGTTGGGTGATAAGGTGATGAGCAGGTGGGAGAAGTTGTCGCTGAGAGCGTCGGCGGGAGCGGGGATGTGGATGGGTATGATGAAGCCTCTGTCGAAGCTGATGGCGTGGCAACCTGAAGCGGTGACTTCGTTGCAGAGTGCGGATTTTGCCTTGTTGTTGTTGTAGATGATGCAGGTGGAATCTTGTTGGAAGATTTTAATTTTGTTAGGAACGCAGATTACGTGAATGACTTCGGCACGATATATGAATAGTTTTATGGTGACGATTTTGACATCGCCGAAGAAGGTGGTGCAGGGGGAGACGATGCGGATATTGGAGAGAAATCCTCCTTTCCTGGAGACATTGGCCTTGAAGAGTAGTTTTAGTGTGGGGTTGTTGCCGACTAAACCTCGGTGTCGTCCTCTAGTTTGACGACGGTTTTGGTTCCGTATACGATATCGATTAATTTGCGTTTTCACGTAGGGATGGGACGCTGAGTATGTCGCAGTTGTTTAATAATTCCTCAAGCTGGCGATGGCGACTATTTTGGCAGAAGCGGCAGTGTTTAACAAACGGAGTTGGACCGTCGAAATGGATGCGTTGGGTTGTCAGGTTGTAATACTTGGTGCACCTTCGGTACGGAGCACACACTTCCTTGGCATCGATGGAAAGCTGATGCCAAATGACGTTAACCTCGTTTGGAGGGTAACGAGTGAAGATGGTGTTACCGTTTTGCTAGAACACTTGGCGTTCTTGGGGTTGAGGCACCTCTAAGGGTTTTTCGTTTTCGAGGAACTTTAACAATACGGCGAAGCACCCGCAGGTCAGGAAATATTTCTGCCGGTGTATTTGCGGAGAAACTCTTGGATCTACCGGACAAGCTGAACGAGGTCTTCGTAGAAATCCTGGTAGCACCGCTGGAAAAGATGAGTAAGCGTGCACGGACTCTGCAGCTGCACGTGGGATGGAAGAAGGAGCAGTGGACAACCGAACAGAGATCTGCTGACATGTTACGACGACAGCTGAGCACGGACTGCGTGCTAAACGTGCAGGGAAAGCTTATTTGAAGGCAACATCAGCAAGAAATGTATGAAGGGAGATGATGAAAGACTACAGCTGCAGGAAATGGTGGGGATGTTAATTGGCAGGAAGAGAGAAAGGGAAAAACAGAGATCATGAGGAAGTGATAATGAGTGTGGGAATGGATGTGAGCAGCGATATAATAGGAAAGCGGACATCCGCAAAAAGAGGTGAGATGGTTAATTGGCAGGAAGCGAGATGTTGAAAAAGAACGGTTCCAAAACTCGCATCCATAGTAAGCGATAATGGGAGGATTTGAATTGGAAGCAAATAACGGTCGATTGGAGAAAAACCAAGCTCACCACCAAACGTTACTTTTGCGATAGGTGTTTCTTCCTTGGTGTTCTTCTTCATCTTGCAAGATGGTTCCGTTTTTATGGACGCTGAACTTCCACTTATCGTGTATAAAATCGGGTAAAATATGGGGTGGTACATTGCCCTAATGTACCGTTAAGCATCTACTGAATCACACAAGGTCTTGGTGTATAATTTACTCCATATTAGCTACGGAAATGTCCTGTTTTCGAAGAAAATTATGTATAATCCCCTTGTGGCAACAAATTCGAAGCATTAATGGTACTATTGGTGCTTTTATTCTTCTTGTTCACGATTTGTGTTGCAGGAAGCCCAAACATAAGATTTGAAATGGAGATCATTGAACCTGGTGCTGGAGAACACAAAATGAATTTGGCTCTCGCAGCTGTGAACCTTGACGGACACAGGTTTGCCCTCGTAGGTACGATCGATTAAACGCAGTGCATAAGGAGCATTTTAGGATGCCCTTCGTAATTTCTAAATACCTTGGTTCCCTCGCAGTACACGAAGATGTAGTTTCTGTATCCCATGCTGCAGCTCCTGATTTGGCGGTGGTTGAGAGGCGACTGAGGGTTATGTTTAAGTAATGTTTTGGATGAGGAGAGGTTTTAGGAAATGTTCTATTTACAGGAAGGTTCGAAAATTAGCGCACCGGATATACTTGTGAACTGGGTAAAGTTTGTGGAATCGAAAGGGACGTTGGAAGCATGAAGCAGGTACTTGCAGTGAGCCATGATTTGGTTTTGCACGTCCATTTCTGCTTTCCTCTTGTGATACACGATGTCGGTAAAGATTCGTTGCAAACTATGAGGTACGACCCATTCTTGCGGTGTGAGGGAGATGCTGTTATCTTGCAGAATTTTGAAGAACGATGTTTAGCTTTCCGAATGCGCAACTGAAGAGCGCCGAAATGCGTTTCCAGAACTGATACTCTTGCAGATGTCCCTAGTAATGGTAAAGGCGGCGATGGATGACGGACCTAGCTTCGGCGACCTTGTTCCGTTCTGTGGAACTGAGGACGACGGCATTGCGTTTTCCGCATTTTGCAACGGTCACCACTAGTTGGTGAGGAGAGGCGGGTGAAAAGCCCAAGCACACGAACTTGATTTGTTGTCGATTGAGAAAGTATATTCCAAAAAGGGCGCCGATGAAGGGAAGTTCCTTGGCAGTTGTTCTTGCGGATCGTTGGGATGCTCCTCGAGAATAGTTGGTTGCCTTTTGGATGAGGATGATTGAGCCGGAGTGTGTGGACTGAAGGCAGTGAAACAGGAGAGAGAGACGAGCGTGATAGACCTTTTAAGATGAGCTGAAAGAAAGGGGAAAACCGGAGAGAAGGAGGAGTTTGCTTACCTGGGCGGTGTCTGTACGCGTTCCATGTTTCACTGCGAATAACGCCGGAGGCACGCGTATGGCGCTTTATAGCAGCGAGAGCGAGTTCTGAAAGTTATTGAGAAAGAATGAGCACCGAGACTATGGAGCGATATGATGTGGTAGTTTGTTACCTGCAAAGGTTGACACGACTGTAGAGCACCGGAGCATTTTGGGAGACATGCGTCTTTGTAGGTGTTTTGAATGACGGCATCGTTCTGCTCATAATCGCTGGCATTGTGCGACCAGCGGTTACTGGAGGAGCCGTTGAGAAACTTTAGAAAATAAGGCAATAGCGGAGCAAGACCGTAGCTGTCGAAATACTCTCCGTGACCGGTTTGTGCGACAAAGATGCAAACACAGTGCTTGCCTGGCTGGGTAATGGGGTCACTTGGACAAATATGTCGCCCACCACTTGCGCTGCTACCAGATTACAGTGAATACATATTTCGAAGTTGAACCCCATATAAGGGTCTATTGGGTGTTTGGGGTGTTTCTGCAGGATGATGTTGGTGTAGGGTTCGAAGCCAAGCAACGTTGTCATGGCGGGCGTCAGCAGCAAGCTGTAAATGCGATGAAGCGGTTTGGTGCCGGCGGGACGCTCGAAATCGGGAGTTGCGGCGGTCTCGGAAGTAGCCGAATGTGCGTCTTCGCCAGCGGGTGTCGAAGGAGCGGTTTCCTTTGGATTAGGCTGCTCTACAGCAGCGAATGGGGCAATCGCGCCACTTGCAGTTTTGGGAGTGGGGGACCATGGGGGTTTTGTCGGCTGATGTGTGCCGCCGGGTCTGGGCCTTGGAGACGGTAGTTTGGGGGTTCTCGAGGGGCTTAGGTTTGCCAAGTGTGTCGCTCATCATCTCTGCGCCAGGAAACGTGGTATTTGCGAAGCTAACAACGTTCTCCAGGAATCCGTCAAAAGGAGTGTCGGATAGCTGCTGCTCATGCGTGACTGCAGCGTTGAAGCTGACCGTTTTATTGCGTTCGGGGTATAGAAAATAGTTTTCTAACTGCCAATTCTGCTCGATGACGGCGTTTACCAGGCTGACGAGGTCTTTGGTATCGTGTACGATGTCCGGGGGCATTTGCAAGCTACATTTCGAATACGTGGGGAGGCGCGTCATCGTGTACTTGGTGACGATGAGCATCGCCTAGAGCAACTTTATAGAATTTCACCGGGTACCTCACCTTTTGCAGGGCCACTTCCCACTCTCCCTGCAGCACAATTCTCTCGGGCAATAAGTTGGACAATTTGGAAGTGGCGTTTTCGGTAAGGTCATCCATGGAAGCGTTGCTCCCGAGCGTGAGGGAGAAGGGTTCGGTATTGATCATATCCAAGCGATCGTCGAAGCCTGAACCCATGAGTTAAACTTGGAAGGATAGTCCTTCCAACTGGCCAAAAGTTGTTTGCTGCGCCCGCGCCCCTTGGTTTGCAGGACGCGATCGATTTTGAACTTCTGAGGAAGCTCGAACATTTGCAACTCTTCGGTGCAAAAGTTGCCATCTATGTCAACTCCGGCGTGATCCTTGAGCTTATATACTACCGGTCGACCGCGCAAGACCTTGTCGATCACGAAGATTTCGTCCGTGATCTCCGACAGAGTATTTGGGCAGCGTTTTGCGGGAAGGCGTGTGTCGACGTCCAGATGGTAGTATGTTTGCACGATGTTAGTATCGTTCACGTCCTTGGCTGCCATTTTTATGGACCTGTGATACGAACCGCTGTACGACTGCAGCATTGCCGGAAACACCTTCACGTAATTGTAGGGGTTCGTGTGCGTGGAATATTTCCACATCTTCGTCTTGACAGTGCGGTTGAAGGTTCGACGACGCTGGCTTTGACATTATTTTTGGTGGTGTATGAAGTACGTCGTGTTTGTTGAGAAAGACGCGAAACGATTTGTTGGTAAACTCTGTTCCCTTATCGTTCTGCAGAACCCGGGGTACGTGATCGCAGAATATAGAGCAAAACGCCGGTGCCACTTCGGAACCCAGGTCTGATTTTAGGGATGCGGTGAGCGTACTTGGAGAAGACGTCGATGACGGTCAGAATGTATGTGTAATGTTTGTTGTGGTCCTTGATGTTGTTCCTGACGTTCAGATCCGCCTCCCAAGGGCGGTCTTACATATGTCGCGCGATCGAGATAGTTTCCCAATTTATATTTCATTAACCGCCACTTTTGGTCGGCTGATGTTTCCTTGCGCTGGACGTCCTCCGTTTCTTTCGCTAGGGTAACGATGGTTTTGTCGACGAGGAGAAGCTTTTCTTCGGTTTTCGGCAGCAGAGTCACCACTATCTGCGTACCGAGCTTCATCCCATAAATTTCGAAATTGCGCGCCACCCAGAGAAGCCAGTTGTTAGCAAGCACGCGCTTGTTCACAACCATTTTGAAGGTCTTGGTGCAGGGTTCGGTGACCAACGTCCAGAGCGGTTTTCTCCATATCTGAGTACCCTGGAGCGTCACCCTCTTGGCATTACCCGTCAGCACCTTGTCCCAAATCACGTGCGCGTTCATGCGCCGCAGGTTGCCGGAATTCAGGGTGGTGCCCTTTACCTTGCACATCGGAACTTGTCCGTCTCCGGATACTTGATTTCCTGTCAATTGTTCTTTCGACCCGTGAAGACCTACCAAGAGACGTGCGCGCCTTTGCCGTACTTCTTCAGCTCGTCGGTGATGTCCCCCCGGAAGCGACCCACGGGCGGCATCTACTGTGCCGGTTCGTACGTCGGGATCACCGAATCCGTATCGAAGTAGCAGACCCGGTCCCCCAACACGAGCAGGTATCGGTGCAGCTGCGTGGCGACGACGGCGTTGCCCAAGGGGTTCATACTGTGGCTCTGGTCGGCGTACCTCCACACCACGACCATCACTTCGGCCGTGTCCGGAAGGTAGGAGTGCACCTCTACAGCGGGGTCTTTAGCGGTTCGATGAGCCTGTCGTAGCGACGAACCAGTTTGCACGTGGGCAGATTGTCTCTTTGTCCCATCCTGCCCAGAAGGAGTTGAGCATCAGCTTGGCGATCTCGTGCCTGCCCGGGTAGGGGACTACGGCGACGCCTTCTCGTTCGAGAAGCATCTGCTGGTACTCCTCCTTCTTCTCGGGCGAGTCGCAGTCCGACGGCCAACCGGAGGCTTCGTTCATGGTCCTCAAGAACTGCTTAACGGAGTCCTCGAAGAGCCCTTCGCTCCCGAGACGGGGTCGTGCCGCCCCGTGCCGTACTCCCAATTTCGTACGCGCGGAGAAACCGGTAAGCCTCCCCCAGGGCCGCCTTCGCTTCGTCCAGGACGCACGTCCCCGTCAGACACCTCTCGTCCTCCGGGAGGAAGCGTCACTCTGAGCCTTCGTGGCCTCGGCGTAAGTCTTCGTGCAGTTGGTGCTGCCTTCATCGGATTTTGCGGTTTGGGTGGGGAAAGGTCTTCACGAATGCCGCCAGTTTGGGGTGGAAGTTCGTCATCGCGTCGAATTCGCACTCCCACATCTCGATCACGTGATATCCGATGTTTCGGAGGTTGTCAAAATTTTGATCCTGCTGTTGTACCTTCCGGCCACGGTTTCTTTTCCCATATTATACAGGACTGCGTGTCGATTATGGAAACATCGTTTGCAACCGTGACACCAGCAGCCGTGAAGGAAAAAATCTCGCTTCGCATTGCCATCTTCCCTATACCCGTCTACTTTGTGCCCCAGAACCTTCACTTCGCGCCCTCTCAGGGCGTGCTGGATGGTTATGTTATTCTGCGCCTCCACCCAAGACAGCCATATGCAGGTGATGCGCAATTGCTTGTCCGCCAGACGGTATCCGCCGGTCGGCAACAGCGCGATCTTTTCGCGCGACATAAGCTGCTTCAGGTACACGCACATGCAAGCATGCACGACGGTGACGCACTCTCCGAACAGGTCAATTCCGTTCTCGTCGAGGAATTCTCTCTTAAATTTGGAAACTCCCCGGCTCAGCAGAAACACGTCCATCTCGCATTGCGTCCCCATTTCCTGTTTCATGTCGAACACGTACCCCGAGAATGCCCTTTCCTCTGCCACTGCTCGAAGTACTTCCTCCCCTCCACCGACGTGCCGTTCGGACAGTAGTACCTTTTGTCGGGAATCGAACCCACGTAATGCTCCTTTTTCTTCGCGTTGAAGAGGTAATAGCCTCTGCTTTCCTTCAATCCGAAGGTTTTCGAAAAGCGAGCCAGCGGAATGGGAATGAAGTTGAGCGAGTGACGTCGCCGTGCTTCATTTGATAGATCTTGGTACCGTTCATGATCAGCTCGGGCGTCAACTTTAAAGTGCCCACCATGTATTTCAATGGAAATTGTCCGTCGTAAACGCGCATGTTGTTTGCAAGCAGCACGACGTCCCAGGCTTCGAACCTCGGCTGCGTCACGTGATCAAACAACTGCTTCACCGGGTCGTCCGTGCCGCACTCGGTACAGTACGCCATTTTTCGCATTCGTCTATACACAGGGGGCACGCTTGATAAAGCACGAATAAATTTGGAACGTGCTCGTAAGTGTTCTCTTTGTCTATGTATCCCGTGTTTTGCGTGCATTCAAAATCTCTGAACACGAAGCGGTTTCTCTTACTCGGTGAACAGTACGGCTGCATGTAGCACATGTATATACTCTTTACGTGAATCCTGCAATTGGATCAAAATATTTCTCCGCACTGGTGGGCCCCTTTTCGGTGTCTCAAGTTCAGCAGCTTATTGCAAGAACTGCACACCTTTTCCACGTCGCACACCGACAGCGCCTTTTTTGCATGGTTCGCAAAACATGTCGGCCCCTTAAACTCGCGGTTACACGCACAGCAGTGTATGTAAGGTCCATAAGCTTCAGCGCACTGCTGGTGATACTTTGAACACATGCTGGCACATTTATGGAATTCCTTTTTGTGCCGCCAGGGATGTGACACTGGCGGCAATAGAACGTGCATTTAAAACACATGTGTACGTCCATGATGGCCTTAATGTGCCCCTCGTGGTGCTTCACGTCAATGTGCTTCTCGCATTCCTTCTCTGATGCGTACAACACGTGTTTTCCCGCATGATCTTCAAATACCGTAACAGCATATCCCTTTAACACGGTGTCAAAGCGTCTGACGTCATCCATGGTAAATGATTCGTTCATTTTTTCAAAGCTCCGGCACAAGTTTAAGCATGCTGTTTTTGCAAATACTCTGAGCGCCTTATGGGGGCATAAGTCATGTCACCATCCTTTTTTGCTTTGCATACGACAATCGCTCTGGTTAGGCACAAGTTGTCTTTGTTCGCAATTTCTATAATACCTTAATTGCTCTACATTCAACGCACGGTTTGTAACACGATCCCGAGATCTCCTTGGTCCACACGAATGTTATTTTCAAGGGAACCCCTAACAGAAACTTTTGCATAGCTTTTTGTATCGCCTTTATGACCGCATCGGCATTCACTTGTTCTACGCGTCTAATGCTCATATTGAACGGTTTTGCCGGCCGCTGTTCGTCCGAAATCCTTATGCCTAAATCTCCAGGTTTATCCTCTAATAGGTTTTCCTTTTCAAAATTTACATTGTCATTGAACAGCATTGCTGAGGGTTTGCACCTTGGTTTCCCGGGATTACAGTAATATTTGTTTCTGTGTATCCAGAGGAAAGCCTTTTCATCGACTTCTGCTTATGTGAAATAATTTCAAACCTTGTCTGCAAGGTTACGTCTTCACTTGCCCAACGTCCCCGCTCCATGATCCGTTACGCAACGCATAAAACTTTCACAAACCGGCACGTTCGATACAAAGTGCTCTATTTGTGTCCACTTTTATGCTATATTTTCTATAACAGCTAAAGTCAACTGTATGGCCTCTTTTGTGCAAATGTATTTCTCCTATATAACTACGTCAATCAAATAGATTTTGTGTTGCATGTGGCGCAATTCTGGTATTGCACGTACAAGTATTATGCAGAAATATGTACAAGTATTATTCGTCTAAGATGTATAATTTCTCCAAAACACCGCTTCCACGCATAAATCTCACTTCGGCAGGTCGGTTATCGCTCCGTGATTGCAAAGGCCACCTTATCGCCGCCGCAACTTTCTGCTGCGCTCCAGCTAAAGGCCTAATTAAAACACCCAGTGTTGTTTATCTCACGCTTTTCAACATATACAGCGTGTCCAGCCTCGCCAGACAACTGTTTTCAGTTTTCGTGCTAATCATTCGTTTAAAATAACAATGCGCTGTCGCGAGCGCGCCCACTCACTGCACTAATCCAATCGCTTCTTTCGTTAACCTCAAGATTCTATTCTCGCGCAATACGCGTAAAGTCGTATAAAAATACGTTAAAACTATCTTCCAAACAAACATTGGGTCTTTTGCCGCCAGTTCGCACTTAGGCAAGCGTCTTATCGCCTTGCGCTGTTAAAGGCACCTCATCCCAGCTTGCGTATGCGCTGAAAGACCTGATTTAAAAAACAAAACCAGCGAATCATATAACCACGGCTTCCAGAACTGTAATCTGGTGCGCAACACTTCCGGTCAGACCATCCAACCACCGCAACATTCGCTTTCCGTAGGGAACAGGTTTTTCCTACCTCAGAACCGCATTTTAATAGATTTTCTCGCTAATGAGCTTCCGTTTGCACAACCATTGTTAAGAGCTTACTCGTAAGTTTAAAAAAATCCTTTGGCAGCCATATTGTGACGCAAATCCACACACCTCATTATCCATGCTTTTAACGCATTTAATCATTCGGTTCATCTTCATTTCGTCTCAACTTCTAACTCCTCTTCCCCTCCCCACTCCTCCTCAAGCTCTGCTACCTTTCCGAATTTTCGTCGTAAGGGTTTCATAATTAGGAAATTCAGCCTCTAAACCGGTGCACGCGGTTTCTAATTTACTAATTATCTACTTCAAAGCTTCATATTGCTCCATCATTTTCAACACATTTCCCTTTATTGTGTTCACCAATTCCTACTGCTTCGTCACATTCTGGTTCTACTCCTCCAGCTCTTTTCTCATCATTTCCACCATACCCCTATTATTTGTCTTTTCCTCTCTTCAAACTTTTAATTCCTCATTTCAAATCAGTTTTTGCGCGTGAATGTTCACACCCACATGGTTACTTCTTCGCATGGCTTACCGCTTTTAACGCCTGCTCTTACCATTTCTAAAAATCACATATCGCCTTATTTTACTATAGCAAACCCTTATACAACGTTGCGTCATTTGCCAAACTAAAACAACAAACCCATCTATAACCCACAAAAAAATTACCCTCCCTTATCCACACCTCTTCGCGCAAAAAAGATCCCAATTTTTTTCCGTGCGCGCGCGAGCATTTGCCGTTATCCGTCACTGTTGCCATATCTACTTTATCCATCTCTTTAATCCCACGCCATCTTAGTTAAAAAAATTCAGCGCTAAGACTTTTCTCTTCCCTAATCCTATATCCCATCCTAAATCCATTCCAAGATCCAATCACAACGCGTCTTATTTCCACCCATCCACACCATTCATTACATTCCGAATCACCAATATCATCTCGTCTTGTTTTCACCAATGAAAACTATCCACATTACTTACTGTTCTGCATTTTATCCATCACTCATCATCTTTTCCCTGTTTTTACCCCCGCACTCCGCACCAACAACTCCTCGCTCCTCCTTTCCTCTAAATCACGTGACATTCTCTCCCCATTTCATTCATCCTAATCCAAAATCCACCTCGTCATTTCCGATACCCTTCTTTCCTCGCTAATCTTCTCCCAACAATAACTAATCCTCCTTCCTCTATTCACACCCCAGATTAAGAAAACCGATTATCCTTAATCCCTACCACTAGTGGCGGTGTTTCTTCTTGAAAACTTACTACCATGTCGCCATAATCCACCTTAATCTACGGATTAAGGAAGATTAACGCGACACCAACGCCACCTAGCGGCAGGATTATCGTTAATCTACTTGCCTAATCTGGGGATTAATTACTGACGGCAAGACCGATTCAAGGTTACAGGAATGCCCCCTTCCCAAGCATTTGTTCACAGTAGTCAAATTCGGATATCCTGTGTTTAATTAAGAAATGTTTGCCACAAGATAATACATATCATCATATCCAGCATGAACTAACAAAATATCCCTATTAATATATTTTTAGAAACGGTTGTTTTATTACACAACTTCACCCAAATCACATACGCTATAGAGGGGAGATAAGGTAGGTTATCTTAGCAAAAACACACAATGGATTTGCCCCACTTAGGTCGAGCAGTATAGCTCTTCACCTCAAGCTTGCCTGGTCATTAAACAAAACAACACGAATATAAAATAATTTCCGTGACGCCGCAAAGTAAGTCCCTTACAAAATATGGAGAATTAGATAAAGTTGATCACTTTAACAATTTACATAAACTCCGAATAAACCCCAATTTAGTTAAAAGCTGGACAAATTAATAATTTAGATAAAATCTGAACAACTCAACAGTGTGGATGTAGCTTTATAACGTTCTAAGTTATCTGAATTTTTAATGCCGCGTGATAGTGAAACAATTTTGAAGCAGTGTACTTTATCTGCTTCTGATGTCGTTAGCTCGTTGCTCGTTCTGTTGTCTTATGTGCCAGCTTTTCCAATGTTTGGCTAAGAGATCTTTTTCTCAGTGTATGCGCGGCTAATGTGAAAGAATAACACCAGTTAAATTGACCGAGAAATGTAATGCGATCTTGAGCTATTGAAGCGAGTTGCCAGCGGTTTGAAGATATTGGATGAAACTGATTATGAATCTTAGCACTCGAAACCTTAACAGTTGAATTAGTATGCTAACTTCTGCAGTATCAATTTTACGGTTTGAAATAACTGCTTCCGTAATTAAAATAAAAACCAAACGCTTAAAATAACAGAGTAATCACCGGATAAGTGACTAATTCTCAAGAAAGAATGCCCTGAATGTGTGCACAAAGACTTGCACAAATGTATACACGAACGAGTGTGAATACACGCCCTTATACTAACTCAAGCTCCGCCTACATTTTACTCCCCCCAGCAACGTTACTTTATGTGCGCTCCAATCTCAAAACTCCTAAGTAAGCGTATGTTTTCCGACTCTCAGAATTTTCTTCTTTCGCTTTATCACAACTTCTTCCTAATGACTGTTCTAACGCACTGAACTTATAACGTAACCGCATTCCGAGAATCTTTATACTAATGTGGTCGCTACTTCGGCTGTTCCTAACGATTTTGCTTATCATGACTCGGTAATTATCTTTTCCTTCGGATAAATTCTTCAACTCATGATTGTTGCATTATGCATTTGTTTAATATACGAAAAGTATTTATTGCAATCGTTTCTTTATCTCGATTTTATTCTTTGTTTCATTATTTATATATTCCGTCAGTACCATGCTTAACAAAATCACAAAACTAAAGGCAATTAAATATTTTCTAGAATGGCCAAAATGATGGAAATTCGCACATTACATATAAAAAAATCAAATGACCAAGTCAAAACAAAGAAATTGTTGCAAAGTCAACAAATATAAATGACGTCCATGGCTCCGTAAAATAGATACATTTTAAAGCCGATGCATGAGCTTGTGGAAAAATAGCAACGGGCAAAGCCGGATAAATTAATCCGGTCAGCAAACCAACTATCAATCCCAGAAGTTGGCTTACTAAGCCATACAGGAAACTCAGCTAGGAAGAGATGTGTCCTTTCATACTGGCAAAAACGAGCTCCTGGAGCAGGGTGGATTCCCAACCTAGACATTCAAAACGCATATTCGGGGAATAACAGAAATACAACACCGCTCAACGGCAACAACCGAAACTATCACGAATGCGTCAGATGAAATAACCCAATAAGAGAGAAAGTGATGTGCGATCATCACGTTTTCCACAACTGGACAGCGGAACCTTTCGAGGGCATATTATCTCATTGCTTTGCGTATTTTGCGGGGAATAACTTAGGAAAGAGGAAACCAACAACGAGAGGCAAAGTAAGAAAACACAATACTTTTTACTTTCTCTACTACGTAGAGTAAATAAAATTATTACAGTCCATCAAAAATTCGATACCGAGATTTTACCGGAAATACCTGTTTTGAGGTGCCCTGACCTGAAATAGAGCATTTTTATACACATGTACTGCGTGTGTCTGTCCGTGAATAGCATAACTCAAAAACGAAAATTCGAATAAATACCAAACTTGGTATTTGAGTTTAGTATCTTCAAAAGATCCGACACTAGGATTTTCAAGAAAATCTCCACACCCCATACTACCCTTTACATGGAACATTGTTCGAAAACTTATTTTCTCAAAAATAGCTCTAACGATTTCGATTAAAATAGCTTATGTTTAGGGTACTTTCATGCCAAATGAAATGTAAATCTGCAGTTTTCTGGGAACGTCCTTAAAAGTCCTCTTCATTCTGCAATGACTTTCGTGCAACCGGTTATCTGTAAGGCATAGACAAAATGTTTCTACACAAAAAATGTACAACTCATTAAAACACACAATTTATGGCATTTACATTTTTTGTCGAGTGAACCATTTCCGAGATGTTCCTTGTTATTTTTTTTCCAATTTTTCAATACTTTTTCTGAAATGGGAATGCGTTATTCTTTTTTTATGTCCTGGACATGCAAAGAATGCTCCACATAGCAACCAGCTCTTACAAGATTTCAATATCACTTAAAACCTCACATATTGCCCTTGCAACTACAAGAAAATTAGCAATAAGTTTCTGCAAATGTTTATCTCGATTAACATGAAGTAGATGGAGAATAAACGTTTGTAGGAATAGGTTGTACAAAAGTGGAGAAAGTCATGTGAGTGCAACGCACTAGATTTTTTCCTTTAGCTTTCAAAGTGGTAATGAAAATTGCACGTTAATCCGAACGCTCCTAAGGGACAGCGAGCTCAAGAACTCGTCCTCCTGTTCGACTGTAAGTTGGGTAGATATAAGCAGGAGAATATTTTGCTGCTACCACTCTTGTGTGGGAGGCTGGGATTTATCCCTATGGAAAGTCACTAACAAGGTCCAGCTTAAGACTCTGGATTAACTCAGACATGAATTAACTGTACTCTCGTTAGAAAAGAATGACCAACAGAAACTCCAGCTTCTGGAGGTACAAAAGTTTCGGCTTGTGCGTCCCGGGCTTAAGTTTCTCAGTTTCTGTGAACTGCGCTTTGAAATTCTGCAGAAGCATTTACAGCTGCTTTTAATAAATTTAAGACAAACGGTATGCGAATGTTTACATTATGAGTTTAGTTCTTGCTATACGAGAACAATGCATTATTGTTAACATTGTTGTAAAGGAACAAATGTTTCTAATACATAGGGAAGTGGTAGCGGAAAAAAGAAAACAATCTAAGTGTTACATTCATAAGAATTTCTCTACCCATTATTCTTTATTTTAATACAACTTCTACAAACAATTCTTATGAATGCTTATTACGTTCTCTACTACGTTCACGATAACCCCTTTAGGTCACGCATTTTATTGTTTATGACGACTTTTCTTTTATATTTAAAGACATTTTAAATTTACCGGACTATCTTAAATTATAAACAATAAATTAGTTAAAGTGTGTTAGGAGGTATAAAGCTTTTCAGAATACAATAAAGACATAATATAATATATCTACCGTTTATGTTTAAAAGTTATTTTTATTTACATTATTCATATAAATTAACATATTTAATTATATAAGGCATAAACAAATATGGAGAGAGGGAAAAAAAAGGGTTTTAATACTAAATATCCAAGGACGTGTCTTCTATTATTTTAATTCACATAACAAGAAACTATATTATATTAACTTCATTACTCCATCTACAACTACATAGATTCCACTAAGAGTGAAGGAAATGGAGTCTATGTAGTTGTAGATAAAGATGCTAAAAGTAAAACACTGTTTCAAAGGATACCTGAAATCAAATTTGGGCTAAAATTATTTTTTTCCCTTTCATTTACCCATCTCAAAAACGAATCCACTGTCACCCTCAAAACCAATCCACTGTCACCCTCAAAACCAATCTAGTGCCACCCTTAAAAGGCAATCCCTTACCTCCATAAAGAAAGCAATCAATTACCACCTCCAAAAGCAATCCCCGTTGTACTAATCCACCTACTTAAAGAGAGTATAGGAAGTACCTATTGTATTCCACATAGAACTTCGACGTGACATTTTACCGATAAATGGACATTTTAAGGCTCCCTGCAACTCCCTGAGGCTACCCAGAAAAGCATTTTAGAAAACGGTCAGTGTGTGGGTGTCTGTGTGTCTGTAGAGGGTGGTTGATGGATAGGTGTGTTTGTGTGATCAGATAATTTTAAAACCAAAAGTCGGATAAATGCCTAATTTCGTATTTAAGTTATCTTACAAAATTGCGACACGAAGATTTCAACCCCCGACAACTACCCTTTTCACGGAAATTGTTTTTCAAACTTTTATTTTTCTCAAAAATGTCTCTACACATGTTGATTAAAATTTCATGTATTTAACATGTCCACATGACAAACACAATGGACGTTTCTTGGGAATAGCTTGTAAAGACGTCTTCATTTGGAAAGAATTTCGAGTAATTTTGAATAACTGGTTAACCATAAGAAATAGACCAAGATGTACTACATAAAAACATGTAATTTTGTTTCAAATAAGAACTTTTTATCTCAGTAACTTTTTTACGGCATCAGACGTCGAGTATCCATTGTTATTGTTTTGAATTTTTCAATATGTTTGTCAGTTTTAGTTCTCTACGACATAAATATTAGGTAGAGAAGGCATTGCATACCACCCAAAACAGATACCGAGATTTCACCAGAAATGCATGTTTTGAGACTCCAAAAGCAGCGTTTTTGGAAAAAGGTGTGTTTTTGCTTGTGAAAAGCATAACTCACAAACGTATAGCCGGATAAATCCTGAACTTAAAATGGTATTTATGTTCAGTGTTTTCCAAAGATACGACGCGAAGGTTTTCAAGGAACCCCCCCCCCCGCAAACTACCCTTTACATTGAATATTTTTTTATATTTTTTACTTAATCAAAATGGCTGTAAGGATTTTGATTAAAGTACCGCATATTAAAGATAATTATATAACAAATAAATTGTATATCTTGAATTTTCTGGGAATAGCCTGTGGAGTCCGCTTCGCTCGGAAAGTTTTGTATAACTTGGTAAATATTAAGCGATAAACGAAAATGTAGTAAACAAAAAAATGTAGATCTATTTAAAATACAGAATTCATTTGAAATATCTTTCATGTGGCATAACCCATTTAGGAGATATCTCTGATTTATAGTTCTGATTGTTCAATAGCTTGGCATTCTTTTTAAGTCCTGTCGATATTGTGTTGTTCCTCGCGATTCCATGGAAGGAGTATTAAATTTTCAGCCAGCATATAGCGTATAGTTCATAAATATTTGACTATCACTATTTCCTTTGTGTTTGTAACGAAATGTGTAATGTAGGTATTTTTATAAAGGTTTTTTTATTAAAATGAGGAGGTATATAGAAAAATAAACTTTTAGAATGAGTTTTACACACCTACTATTGAACAATAGAGAATAGAGAGTAACACACCAGATTTTAAAGGATTACATTTATATTAAATATTGCAGATGTCGATGAACGTTTCGATATTTGCAGTGCATGTTACGTTAAACCATAAGCACAAATGCAGAGATTTTGCTCCAGAGAAATAGCGGGCCACTTCTATGGCGTATTCATCTATTAGAACATCTGCTGCTTGAACAATACGAGCTGTTCTTCAGAAGCACGCAGTGTAATTGCTCTGGTTAGCGGCTTCATTAGGATCATTAGGGCAAATAAGAATACAGACTTATCCGCTGCAATAGCTTCTGGTTGTTAGAATTTTGCATTCAAGACGTTATGTAATTGCTTGATTCCACGACCCCAAATTATATGAACACGTTGCTAGAAAAAAATAAAGGCAGCAAATCTACAGTTTATGTGACAAACGAAAGTAAGCTGCAAACATAATGGTTACGATTGCCAGGCCTTTCATTTAGTGGATTTTTGTGCGCCGAAATTTTGAAATCTCATAGGAGAAGGGGAGGTGAAGTTGTTGAAATCATCGGAACAGATCTCAAATGTATGATAATAAGCATGATGTAACAAGGATGAGAGTGGTGGTTTATTTATTATTTAGTAGTGCTAAACGCCCGATTTTACTCCATACGTCACCACAGGCAGTGACGCTGGTGATAGGATAGGACTAGAAGTGTAGGGGAGGACTTAGGCAGATCTTTTTGTGCCTAAGCCCTTGATGGGGCGCTCCGGGTGGGAGAGATGTGATGAGTGGAGAAAGAGGGCCAGTGGGCAGGGTCCCTACTATTTACAAATTTGAACTCCCGGGTGCTGGCTGGTGCAGCCGGCGCCCCTACTCCTGTGGGTTTACGCATTCCCTGGGAGGGGGGTCGGCACCCGGAGACCGCTCGCAGTCCGGAGGACGAAGGTTTCCTCAAAGCATCCTTTTCCCCTGCAATGCACTCCCGCGGACACTTGCAATCTTGAAAGCAGGTGAAAGGTGAGGTGAAATGAGAATGGACATGAAATGAAGGGACAGGAAATTTGGGGGATGTAATGATACTTTCCAGCATTCGCCTGGCGGCCCGAAGAAACCACCGATAAAAACATGGATCAGGAAGGTCGACCACGGATCAAAACCAGGACCTCCCGAATGCGGACCACAGACTTTACACCTGAGCCTCCCGCTCGATGACCTGGTTTTAAATGCAATGAAATTATAATGATTGAGACAGGAAATTTGGGAAGGACACGTTCCGGGGCCCGGCATTTGCCAGTTAGGAGGACTGAGGAAAGCCTGGGAAATACCTCAGTCAGAGAGGACGGTGCTGGAACTGCAGACCTCCCGCTCAAGAGTACTTGCTTTAAGGACCAAGCTACCTTGGCGGTAACTGCAGTGGTGACTGCTCTGTTAATACAATAATGGTGATCACAGACAAGAAAGGAAAGAAGTTGTGTTGAAATTCACGATTTTTAGTTTTTAAAATATCATTTTTGGTGACTATTTTTGTTATAGAAATTACTCTGAATCACATTTTTTTTTGCTAACCTGTCAAAAAATAGAGGTGGAAACCGCTGTTCTGTTGAGATCCAGAAATAGTGCATCATAAATACCTGTATACATTATCATGGCATAGTTGCATGGTATGGTTCTTGTCTGAGGTTTTGTATCAGCGATTTTTCTGCACCTCTTAGGATGAATATTTGATGCTCTAGCTGCCCGAAATATTTATTCATCCATTTTATATACTTTCATTCATCTTTCAATATGACTTCTGTGATTAAATGATTCCATATTGAATTTTTGAGCGTGATGCATCTACTACTGTAGGTAAGTGGTAGATAAAGTAAAAGGCGTTTGAAAATTAAAACCATTCACAAAAAAAAATCGGAAATAGCACTATCACAAAAAAAGAAAGAAAAATTACTTGAAATAAATTGTGTCCGTTAACGAGATATACATTTCTTTCTTTCTTTTCATTTTAACAGTTATACAAAAGCCATTTAGAGTGAAGAGCGCTTCGCAAGCTATTCCCACAAATATCAAGGTACATTTTATTTGCCATGCATGTATCATAAGCATGTGGTGTTTTCATCTAGGTGGTTAGAGTCATTTTTTCGAATCAAAAATAACAAAACATGTTCCACGTAATGGGTAGTTTGGGCTTGGAGAATTTGTTGAAAATCGTTGTATTGCATCCTTGCAAATATCTGAACTTTAAGTTACGAGGTTCTCAGACGTTCAGAAATATGTACGCGTACCTGCGCGAACCATTTTCCAAAAGTTCTGATGTGGAATATTCACATGACTTTCCCTACCTAGTATCGTTTGTTTATTCTTAACTGTTCTTACGAAGGTTTGTTTTTGTTTTTCTATCTATCATAACACACCTTACCTGGGATTTATTCACAAAAACGTTTGACTTCTCTACATAGTCAGCAAAGGAAACAGGATGAAGGGAGGTGCCACAGATCGTAGACTGGCCACACACGACTGGTTCCAACGACCACTTACTCTCGAGTGACGCTATCTTGCCGAAACCAACCCTGACAATTTCAAACAGATGTCTCGCTTTGGCGTGATCCGCGCCAAAAGGAAAGACCGTCAAACCGAAATATAACTAAGGAGACCCAATAATGCTACGTCTGGTAGCAATAATACAGCACTACAGTACGCATATGCCACAATATGCTGGCTTAACATTCCATACTCTTTCCACAATATCGCGAGAAACAGCTTAAAAGTGAGCGCATTAAAAAATGGCAGAGTATTGAAAGTTCAAACCAGTATCTGAAATGGCTGATCACACCTAATTTGTGTGTTTTAGAGATATCTACATTTCTTATGTAGTACCTTATGGTTATGGTACCTCATATCCGTATGGTTTAACAGTAATACAAATTTATACAAAATTCCTTCCGAAAGTAGAGGGATTCACAGGCTAATCTCAGAAAATGTAAGAATCATATTTTATTTGTCATGTAAATGTATTCAACAAATGGTATTTTAATTAATAATTTTAGGGCCATTTTTGAGATAATCGAGAATTTTTAAAAATTTTCTCTGTAAACAGAATTTTGGGGTGCGTGTTTCTTGAAAATATTCGTGTCTCATCACTGGAGGATTATGAACATAATACCAAGTTACGTATTTATCCGGATTTGCGTTTTTACATTATGCTGTTCATAGACACACATACTAAACTTTTTTTTTAAAAAAAACTTTGTTTGATTCCTCACAACATATATTTTAGGTGAAATCTCGACATCTGAATTTTCGGTTGAATACATACTTTCTCTTTACTATTGATTGGTGGCAGAGAAAGTAAAACTTTTGGGGGGGGGGGGGTATTCAGTGCCCTCAAAACTTCTATTTATGATGAAAATTCGATATGGAACTTTTGGATGGAATGAAATGCATTCTCAGCCTACTAGATATGCGATAGTGAAAGTAAATATATAATTTATTTAAGCTAATGATAATTGAATAAAATAAAGTCCTTAATCTGTGGTACAAACAAATTTAATTCTAAAAAAAACTTGTGTTTCATTAACATGACATTCTCCATTCAGTCTTTTAAAAAATTGTCTTACAAAAGCTTATTGTTCTATCTACTTCTTGTTAATTCAGTAGAATTTTTAATTCATTCTCAGATTTCTTTGTTGGATACAATAGGTAATGCGATATTCAGATTTTTAAAGAGCGTGTCGCTATGACAATAATGTATTTGTAATACCTTGGTGTTTATATGACGAGAAAAAAGCATATGCCTACCAGTTAAAATAAAAATATCTGCACATTCAAACCAATAACAAGGAATATCTCGGAAATAAATCGTTGACCCCAATAAATGTTTGACATAAATTGTGTAGCTTAACCAGGTTTACGGTTTACCAATTATACTAAACTAGTTCAGAATGAACAATTATATTCCCAGAAAACTCAAGACATATATTTCATTTGTCATGTAAATATCTTAAGCAAAATCGACAAAGCCAGTTTTTGAGAAAATAAAAAATGTATACATTTTTTGCATGTATACGAGTGTATACATGCGTGGTACGGGATGGAGGGATTTTCTTTAAAATTTTCGTTACGCATCCTTGGTAGATACTGAATATAAATACAAATTTTTGTATTTAAATTCAGACCGACTTTTCGTTTTTGAGTTAGGTATGTTGTTCAGACACACACAAACGAACTTTTTATAAAAATCTTTCTTTTTGGATTTGGAGAGTCTCAAATGTGCATTTCCGGTGAAATATGGGTATCGAATTTTTGGGTGGATGCAATATTTCCTTAGATAAGTACATGAGAAAGTAATACCACTCATATATTCATGGCTAAATACTTTAGAAAACCATATGTATATTTTGAGCTGGATAGGGAATTCTGCTTCCTAGGATCATTAATAACGCAAAATGTAAATACAAGAAGTTTGTAAGCCGCTTAAAATTCAGAACACTCGCGCAGTTTTAGATTAAACTTGCCAAGTCTTTAAATATAGTAAGCCGATTTAAATTAAGTGGAAAACGTTGCCCTTTGAGGCTCGGGAGCTTTAAGTCAGAATGTATCTTATACTCATTAGCGATGGAACCCGGCAAAGCGATGATTCATTTGCGAATATTAATTATGGTGAAGGTTGTATGCCTATTTAGTATGCGCAATAGATACACAAGTGTAACAAACAAAAGCATACATTTCTGCATTCCACATTTATCTGCAGAATATACCGCAGTATTCGAACTTAGGAAGCTGTTATGATAAAAACACAAACTTACAATTACACATACCTAAATCAAAAACAACTAAATTATTGCATTACAATGTTTGCATGTTCTGACGGATGCCAAACGGATATTCTGACGCACAGAGAGAACCAAAAATCTAGAAACCGTCTGCGCGGTGTTTTTCATGTCCGCGTTCTCGGCGCTCGTTGCCGTCTGCCGCTGTCATAGAAAGGCGGGGATGAAACCATCCAACATTTTTAAAACAACTTTTAAAGGCTTTACTTGTCAACTTTATGAATGGAGATGCTGAAAATGGCCACCGTCGTTGTCCATACATTTTTGGCACCTCTTTAGGAAACTATCCATCACTCGGCATAGTTCACTTTGAGCAATGCTGGCAATTTCCTGGCAGATATTTTATTTTAATTCTTCCAGGGTGTGTGGGTTTGTCTTGTACACTTTGTTTTAAGCTATCCCAGAGATAGAAATTGCAGTGGGTTAGGTCGGGGGACCGAGGGGGCAACAAATCTCTACTAATGATTCTGTTCTCAAACACACTTTCAATTGTTCACTGCGAAATGTTGGCCGTATAAGCTATTGAAAAGTCTTGCTGAAAAAAGACAAGAACACATCGATCCATTTCATTTGGATATTGCAATTATAATTACGGTAAATAAGTATTTATTATAATTTCACGCTTACTAAAAATTCTTGTTATCTTAATTCTCTAGTGGGTTATACAGTTGGTTTTAAAGAACAAAATTCTACATATACAAATCGGATTTAGAAACCGAAACGTATTAATAAAAATGTAGCTATACTTGCTGTAAATATAGTATTTATTACAATTAGAGCTTACTAAAAATTCTTGACATTTTAGTTCTCTTGTGTATTATACAGTTTTCGTTTTAAAGAACAAAATCTTACAGGTACAAATCAGATACCATATTAATAAAAAACTCATGGGTTAGCTTTATCTACCCAGTATAATATTGTCATATTTCTCCTTCAGATTGTTCATATAAAATTTATTTTGTTTTATGTTCATCAAGATAACTTTACAAAAATAATTTCATCGAGGTAAAGAGGGTTGATTTCATGCATGGGGAGATATTACGCACCGTCTGGAATTAGTTGATTCGCGGACAAACAGTCGAGGTGAAGACGTTATAGTAAGGAATAGTGTGTGTAAGTTTCTTGTTGCATCTTTTGTTTGTTTGTTAAGAAGAAAGTATAAGTAACGAATGAAGTTTTTGTGGTATTAGCCTTTATGACGTATAAATGTGTTGAAATTTACTACCAGACAGCCTGCAAGTGAGGTTGAATTCAGTGTAATGACTGCAAAAGGTGTCTGCATGAAGCTTGCACAATGCAGGAATACAAATTTTCTTTGTGAGGAAGACTTGAAAACAAGGCAAGAAAATATTCCAAATAATATTCTGTTCAAATGTTGTTGACATGTAAACTATTCCCACTCTTTGTAGTACATGTTTCACATAAGCCATGTAACTCGCCTCTTTTTCTCGTATCACCCATTATCATTGCCAAAACACCTTTCTATAATTCAAAATTACAAATATTAAAATGAGTGCATTCCTACAATTTTAACATTTATTTTAAGGAAATAAGATTTATAATCCGTATTTCCAATTTCAGTTCTTTTTTCATTTTATCTGCTCATTATTCCCATGTTTGAAAACCTGCGTCATCTCGAACTTGTTTACCCTAAACATTTCTTTTTTGGCGGCTATATTGGGTCCTACAGCGAGTGAGGCGTAGTCAAATGTTTAAAAAGAAGGTCGTGTATGTTAGCGTTGTAATTGTGTATTCTTTGCAGGACCTAATGGAAAACAAAATAATGAAATTTGACACTTCACAAGTGTATCACATATTATTATAAAATACAATAAAATAACGTCGAATATGTCCGAAATAATTAATACCACAAGCATTTCTATTTGACATACGCTGCATATTTTAACAATAGTTGCATTTATTTTCTGTAGTAAGTTTTGTTCATTTCTTACATAAATACCGTTATACAAAGGTAAAGAATTTTCAGTTAGAATGAAGAGGGCTTAAAATGCTGTTCACCGAAATACAAGGCATACATTTCGTATGTCAATATATAAAACATAGCTATGATATTTTAATCAAAATCATTAAAGCTGGAATTAAAGACAGAACTTGGTAACTATCGGACTTTTAAGTTGGAGTTATGCTATGCAATACGCGCGCGCGCGCACACACACATGTTTGCGGCCTCAATATTCATTTCTGGTTAAATCTTTGTATCATATTTTTAGTAAAGTTCATTACGTCGTCTATCTACGATGGTAGATCAAGTAAATTGTCGTCGCAAGTAAGCAAATAAAAAAAATTATTTGTCGTGTTCCATTCAAATGCCTTTCTCAATCTACTCTTATAAAAAATATTCTCAGAAAAGCTTATTCCTCAAGTTAATCGAGTTAAACATTTTCATAAATGGTTATATTATACGTGTCCAGATCATCAGGCTTGGAACCATTAGGGAACTCTGCACATCTCTGTCGATCCTGCCTCCCTCCTAGAGCCTTTTAAGATTCCTTCACCTTATCCATTCCTCCTGAGGGTGGTAAGCTAAAAGATCCGCTTTGGGGTGAGGTGCGTTCCCTGGTCATTCATTAATATTAAGTAAGTGGTGTAGAACGTAATAAATGCAAGTATAAACATGTTTAGTATTAATTTGTTTTAAAATTGGTTCTCTAAAGTCATATAGCTACCAATCGTATCTCAATGTGGAGAACAGGAACTCTCAGAGTTTATTAACTCAAAGAAATTTAAATATGAAGAAACACCAGTAACTATTTCATTCTAGTGGATATTGCTAACACGGGGTAATAACGCTACAAGCCTTTGCTTAAAAATCCTCATTAACAACATAAAAGGTTTTGAAATTATTGAATAGCTACTCTGTGGGTACACGAAAAAACTTTAACTCATTAAGCAAAAACACTCGTGTGTCTATGCTATGATTATTTTAAAACAGCTAAAAGAACGACATAAATGAAGCCGTCGTTATTAATAAATCTGATGCGTTACATTCACAAGACTTTCCCTACCGACTATCGTTCATTGCAAGAATAGCTTGTTGAACGTGTAGAGAAAGTCATGCACATATAACAGCACTTTTTTTCCCTTTCTGCACCACGTATAGATAAACGTTTGCAGAATTAGTTTCCTTACACATTTTGTTATACGTGAAACGGGATGCAGGAAACCGAAGGGATAATCAAATGTTTAAATGCTCTTTCCATAGCACTTAAAAAAATGACCAAGTTTGGGAAATTCAAACCAATTACAGATGGCAGAGTAAAAATTGTATGTTTTATAGAACTCTACTTACGCTGTGTAATCCTTTTGATTTACACGCTGTACAAAATTCTTTTCGAATGAAGAGGAATTCATAAGCTATTCTCAGAAAATGTAATATATACATTCTGTTTTTAATGTAAATATCTTAAATACCAGTATTTCTATTTTAATAAAAACTGTTAGATAGTTACCCGGGTTCAATCCCAGGGATCCGCATGTGGGATTTGTGGTGGACGAAGCGGCGTCTGGGCGGGTTTTCTCCGGGTTCTCCGGTTTCGCCCGCCATTCATTCCACCAAATGCTCCATCATCACCTTTCCTTTCATCCATTTCACCAACATTTCATTTCATCTACTTCCTTCATCCCATACCAGGCATCGGGCTGATCACCCATCCTGGATGCTCTGTCTGATCCATGAGTGTCTGCTCCTCGACGGGCCTCTGACCCCAGGCATCCGCTTGTAAGTCCTGGGGGGGGGTGTAAGTCCTACATAAGAGGAGGGTAAACAGATAATGAATGAATGAATGAATGAATGTTAGATAGCTAATGAGGAACTAAAAAAATGTCGAAAAAATCTAAAGTGTAGTTTGGGTTGGGGAGAATTACTTGAAGATCTACATGTCGCGTCTTTCGAAAATATTAAACTTAAATATCAAATTTGATATTTATCGCATTTTATTTCCTTGAACTATGCTATTTGCGGACGCATAGACACACACATATACAACGGACCTTTTTACAAAAATTATGACGTGTTACATTCACATGGCTTTCTCTAACCACTTTTCTACAAACTAATCTTACAAAAGGTATTCTTCTATCCGCTTCATGTTAATCGGGGTAAACATTTGCAGCAAAGGTATTATTATACATCTATTTGCAGGTGCAATGTGAATACCGTAGGATTAAGCTTCCATAATCTCGAGAATAAAGAATATTGTCATTGGCAACAGAACACCAAACATTAACAGTTATCACAGATGATACATATAGTGCCATCACTTGAGAACTCTGTACTTTTAACCTCACCAAATATCATTATTTGGGCTAAGAAAGCCGAGGCGCATGTCTCTTGTCGATTGTTATGTTTGTTTGCTTTGTAATAGAGGGTTGTCATGGAGTAATAAATAAATTTGCGTTTATGTGTTTTGATGACATATGCGCGTATTATAATTTTAACATCACGAGTACAAATCGACTAAAATGACCAATCTCTTTAACCATTTTCACGGAAAAACACTTCTTAATATTAAAATTAAAACAGTTTGTTTCCTTCCAGGGATTATGAAAAATCTTAGAATGTAAAGAACAAAAACAAACAAGGCACTTGAAAACGCTGCTCTAAAAAATACAATTTGAATTATGGTTAAAATAAAACATTCGAAATTGGTTCAATCCACACACCTCCAAAGCAAAAGCTGCTGAAAGAAGATTCACAAAATGTATCTTCAGTACGTTACTACAGATGTTTACATTCATTCGCAATATCAGAGCAGTAAATTGATTTCTCCATGCAAACAGTAATAGACAATCAAAACAAGCGGAAAGCTCATTCAAATGTTTAGCGCTTGCGATGCAAAGAAAGACAAAAACAAAACGCCAAGAAACAAAGGAGGAAATAAAGAGTACCTTCAAGCATGTCGATTGGATGACACAATATTTCCAAAAGCAGAAAATTAACAGAGCATTTCTAAAACGGCTAATGTTTAAAAAGATATATATATATATATATATATATATATATATATATATATAATTCTTCCATCTAATTAAATAATTACACATAATCTGTTATAAGACTGCGCAAATATAATAATAATAATATATATATATATATATATCTTTTTAAACATTAGCCGTTTGACATAGACCGCGTATTTTAATGAGCTATAAATTTTGACGCTGACCTTTGACACATCTGTGTTGTTCCTTGCTGTCGCTTCAGGTGACTCAGAGCCCCGGGTTCGATTATTGGATGGCAGGAATTTAGGAATTTCTTCTGGTAGAGCTGAGGTTCTGGTTTTCAGGGGTGGTGACACTGCCTTGATAATATTAATAATGCTGCCGGCGAAGATTGAGTTATTACTTTATTTTGTTACGAATATTCCTATCTGGTCGACCCGCCACCTTCGTCGTCAAAACCAATGTTATTATTGTCGTCACTTTCGAAGTCGCTACTTATATGTTCCTCCGACTAGCCCTCGAATTGCCTAGATCTCACAACTTCATTTTTACACTTCAAACTTTCTGATTATTTTCTTCTTATTTTGTTTCATCAACCGTCCTCGTAGTTAGTTTGTACCGGAATGTGTCTCGGCGTTTCTTTTCCTTTTTCACGCCTTTCGTGGAACTTAGAATTTTCCCCCACCTTTCTTATGTTTCGTTCCGTTTTAAGTTGAAACGTATCATGTGATGTATACGCGATCTTTGATTGGCTATCACTTTTGTTTCATGATTTTATTATTGGTTACCCCCACTTGACAACTTTCACGTCTGCTTCTTTCAGCTTATTTTCAGTTTTAAAATCTTCCCACGAATATTCTTAGATCGTAGATAAGACACGTATACTTTCTGACCCTGCTAAGCTTTGAAACCATTGTAAACTACAGGTCCCAGCCAAAGTACAAAAACGAAACTTCCGGTAGACTTGTCGCCGATAGCAGGTAGATACATCTGCTTTCGTTTCGAGTAAAACAAAAATTGTTTTTCTGCCTTTTCAACAAAACCCATTCCTAGTATGAATTTACAGAGCGGGCGTCTTTTTATTTTATAAATTGATTCTCTTTATATCCTTTATCTCTTTTCGGCATGTTTTTTGTCGTTATGCTTGGTTTCGATCGTATATTATTATTATTATGATTATTGTTATTATTATTATCATTATCATCATCATCATCTCGCCTGGGTCTCGATAACCGGCTTCAATTTCCTCTTTAGTAAAACTTTGTCTACCTGTTATTGCTTTCTGTACTTGCTGCCAAAGGGATTGACATTTCGCGGAGAGAGAGAGAGAGAGAGAGAGAGAGAGAGAGGCCACGTTGCCGCTTATCGCGGCCACGAGGAGAGCGCGTTAAAATTGTGTACGAAGGCGACTGGGTGGCATCTGCATTGTAGGATGGGTATTATTTACATTCCTATATGAAGACAATTATAAAACAATGAATCTGCATGCAAAGGATAGAACATGCAAGAATATATCAGTGTAAAGATCTGCGTTAACAAGAGAGACATATCTGTGAAATATTGATACTTACTCTAAGGGAAAATGTCGGTGATTCTCTCATAGAACATATTATTTCCTGTGCTTGTCCTTTAATTGGAATACCTTTACCAAATACATTTTATTCGCCGAGTATGCTAGGTTTTTCGTTTGGTTCCCTGTCTTTGTCACATTTTTGGAGATTGTTAAATATCCATTAATAATGTTAAATCAATTGCAAATGCTCACAACACACCCACACATACACGGACACCGTAAACACAAAGCAAATAATGGTACAAATAAGATGATGCAAAATAACTTGTCAGTAGAAAGGCAATCTCTAAACTGACGCAAACACATTGCAAGCTGTGGCTATAGGAAGTCACTGCTTTTAACTGCAGCGACAGCAGAAGACAACATGTGCAGTTCATGTTACTGCAACGGTCGCTCGCCAGGCACATCATGTCACAGGATCGGCAGCAAGGTTTATGCGTATATCGTTGCTTTGGAAAGGTCATAGTTCTAATCGTTTCTATGACGACCGCTATGGCGTATCCATCACCTTCCATTCATTTAAAGCTTTCCGTCACGTGGTTAGTAACTGCCAATCGCCTTCTGGATTGTCGCCGACTATAGTTAAATAACTTTATACAAAATTTAATAAATAAAGGGGGCTTCACCTTCAAGTAAAGGGGATCAAAGTCCAGTAAAGGGTAGTTTGAGGTGGGGAATTTTCTTGGAAATTTTCATGTCGCATCTTTGCAAGGTACTGAAATTAAATACCAAATTTGTATTTATAGGAGTTTTCATTTTTGCTGTTCCCTCTCCCCCCCTCACTCACTCACTCGCTCACACAAACAGGCACACACTTGCACAGACCATTTTCTAATTTTTTTATATATAAGGCCTTCAAGGCATGTATTTCCGGTGAAATCTCGATGTCACATTTTTGGTTGGAGTATAATGCCTCCTATAACTACTAAGTACGGCATAGAAAAAGTAAAAATGAAATGACATTATTGAAAAATTGAAACCATTAGCAACAGATATCTCGGAAGTGGCTGGTCCACCCCCCAAAAGAGCCTTATTTGAAATAAATTGGTTATTTTAAAGCGATTTACAATTATTGTGTAGTACATTTTGTCTATCTCTAATGGTTTACAAGATATTGAAAATATTACGATATTCCTTCCGAGTGAAGAGAACTTTACAGGATATTTCCAGTAAATTCAATATATATGTTTAATTCATTTAACTATCTTAATCATATAATATTTTAATTAAACATTGTTATAGCCACTTTTGAGAAAAAAATTAAATATAGAGTAATTTGGGTTGAAAGGAATTTCTTGAAAAATCTTTGTCTCTTATCTTTGGAAGGAACTGAATTTGAATACTAGGTTTCGCATTTATCCCACATTTTGATTTTGAGTTACACTGTTCATAGGCACACGCACAAGCACGCGCGCACACACACACACATATGCATACTTTTGCACAAGCACATGCACGGATCTTTTTCTAGCAATTATTTTCTTGGATTCATGGGGGTCCCCAAAACATGAACTTCGTTGAAATCCGATATCGAATTCTTGGAAGCAATACTTACTTCATCTAGCTCTTGGCTACATGGTAGCGAAAGTGGAAATTTGATATATTGCATTCTTCACTAATTCTTCTGCAAACTATTCCTACAAAACATTATTCATGTCTCTACTTGTCAGTCGAAATAAATCTCCAGTCTACATTTATATATTTTGTTGTATGTATAGGAAGAATACAGTAGTAAAGCGATAGTCAGATTTTTAAAACGCGGGTCTCTGTATGATGGCATTTCAAAATTCAATTTTATATGCAAGACCACGAAAATAAACAAATAGCAACTTAACACTTCAAAAAGTATGTATATGAAAATTCAAACTAATTAAGAATATTTTCGAAACTTTTAGCGTCACAAAGGGTATTCAAGAAACTAAATAAAATATGTGCTTTAAGAAGATATATACATTTTGTGTAGGAACAATTTGTCTATGTCTTACGGATTAGTAATTATACAGAACTGTATCAGAATGAAGGGGACTTCATGGGCTATTTCCAGAACATTCAAGATGTTCTAATTCTAATTGATGAAAATGTTGTTTTAATAAAAATCGTAATAAATAGTTTAATAAAATAAAAAAAAATATCGAAAATTTTTAATTTAAAGTATAGTTTGGAGTGTCGAAACTTGGGAAGATCCTGTGCTCATATACCAAGTTTGGTGTTTAGCCAACTTTTTGTTTTTAAAGTTATGAAGTTCACATATCTATACACACACTACCTCCACCATTTTCTAAAAACGTTCTTTTTTATTCAGGGGTCTTCAAAACACTTATTTATGGTGAAATGTGGATATCGAATTTTTGGGTGAACACTTCCTCTACCTATTAGACACTGAGACATTACGTTCTGCGTGTCTAAATATAACATGATAACCACAGGGAAAGTAAGTATTACAAGTAAGGGTGAATATGTGTTGAAAAGACAGCGCCAGCAGCAGGCAGCAAATGGGGTTGGTTTTTCCTCCTCGACTGCAGCTAAGTGAGAGCAGAATACGCTTTGTTAGTGTACCGTTAGGTCGCCTGAAAATCAGATCTGTAGAAAAGGGTCAATGCTCAGATAGTTCGAGGCATCCAATAAGAAAGAAGGTAGAAATCATGTGATAGTGAAATGGGGAGATGGGAAATTTGAAATAAAGAAACAGGAGAGTTTAGAAAACACTTGTTCGTGGTATTTCCTTGGAGGTGTTTCTTAAACAAATGTGTCGACGGATAGGCGCGACTATATGAATCACAGCAGTAAAGAAATGCGCGCGCGTGTGTGTGGCGTCAGATTTTAAAACGGTGTCGGGAAATAAACGGGCAGAAAATTAATCAGTCGTATTAACCACCAACCCTAGATCCAAGATCCATGCAAGTCCCTAAGCTAGCATCGAATCGAGGACCATTCCTGCAAATCATATTGGAGCACAGCACCTCCCACGGCACCACTGCAGTACGAAGGGAAAATAAAAGTGACAAATTATTGAAAATTCAAACCAACAATAACACATATTTCGGAAATCCCTGTTGCTACAAAAGAAAGAAGCTAAGGTCCCTCTAAGCCAAGGTGCCTATCTTGGAGACCTGCTGGGCATTTATCTAACTTTCACTCCGCATTTCAGGGCAACAAACTGCGCCCCGGCAGTTGCATCACATCTTCAGGTCTATCTTGCCCACATACCTAAATCCACTACTCGTGCGATAGTACCTCCTCTGATGCTGAATAGATGTGAAGTTTGGGGTCGGTGGTTGCAGCCAGTGCAGAATAGGGCTCTCAGAATAATCTACTGAACAATTAGTACATTACCTTCACGCATTCTACACACAGAATCCACGCTCCCATACAGCGTTGAGGTTGTGCAAGAAAGGGCTCGCATCACAATCCAACCATCTGGTGCGCATACTGGGATTACGCCCATAGACTTCCAGAAGACTGATAAGTTACCGCCCACTCAAAGATTCTCTGGGTTGAAAAATATGCCATTGTTCCCATCCACACATCACACTGCAGCATCAGTGTAGCTTGGCATCTCACGATTTAAAAGCCTGCATCCAACTTGCTTCCCGGATGACCGTCACAACGACCAAACCCTCCCCCAACAAAATCAGCGAAGGAAAACAAAATTCCTCCCTTGTATCTCACAAAAAGACAAAAACTTTTGCATAATAAATATTTTACTAATGTACAGCATAGTAAAGCCGTAATTAATATGGATTGCTAATGGCGATTTACCTACCGCCTTAGTATACCTGGGTGACTTGAGCTTGCCTTTGTCTCCTGGAAATTAAAAGAGCCTTGCATCCCAAAAACGTAAAAGACAAGCGGGTCAGCCACCCGAGAAGAAAGCTATAATATTTCTCCTATTTTGAAAGCATTACCGACGGCATTGCTACACTTCTTAAGCGACATAGTGTTGAGAACATTTTCGAAATACACAAAACAAATACGCAGCACACTCCGCTCCAGCATCTGGAGTTTACATAATGTTATGCTCCCACAACGACGCAGTGACCCGGAGAAACCATCGCCTAGATCAGCCCGAGGAATCACCGTTGTCGAACTTGCGCTCTTTGGAGAAGAGAGCTATGATGGAATTGGTATCCTGACAATAACAATATATTACTGCACACGCGTGTACCGTTAGACAGTAAACATCCACAAATACGGGAATACCTTCAACAGATAGGAAGCACAAAAGCTCATAGCCTATATAGCAATCACCTCTTTTCTTTACCCTACGCATTAAAACAAGTTGTAATAAGCTGTATTTTCAGGCATATCATTCAGTACCATGATCATTATTTCAAATTAATGAAACAACCATGTTCTGGTTCATTTGCACTCTAACCAATCTCTACGTAGTGCAAGCTTATTAACACAAGCTAAACGCAAAAGCTAGGCGGTATATGCGTTTAATAAACCTCCAACAGCTAAAGCATATAGTAGTGCTCTTTTCTCATTACTTTTGGCTCCGATATGGACCAAAACTCTGCTATTTTCAATTACGCTAAAAGCTATAGGTGGTTTCTAGATGCATGAATATGAGGTCAGAGTATTGGCTACCAAAGGATTTTCCTCGGGTATTTCTGCAATATAGTGCCCACTACACCAACAGGGAAGCCGAAGCTCTGTTTTACTTGAAACAGGAAAATAAATGAATGCTGTGTGTTGTGATATGTAACTTCATCAGCAACCTATCTCGGGCTTATATTTAACTAGGCAAAAAACATTTAAATGCATGCACTGCGTTCCTTTATATCTTATTTATTTCTCTTTATTATGAATTAAAATGTAGTTTCTGCTGAAGGGATAATTGAAAATCCATTTCAATCACACTGTTTGTGGCCTTTCTGAATCTGCTATATACGGCGTGAGCTTTGTGTCCGTTTTGGAGGAGCCAAAATGCTGAGTGATTGCTTTCCTTCTGCAGCGTACGTTTTTCGTATTAGAGCCTGACAGATACAGTAAGTTATGTTTAATCTCTATGCAACAGGAATTCACATAACGTTGTATACCCGGTTAACATGATATATCGCGTTAATAATTATAAAAGTGTAACATAGTGTGACTTAAGTCATCGGATGAACGAATGAAACTCCGGATTAAAGAATAAGGAATAGAGCACCGTGATACCTGAAAGCATTGCTGGCAGGCACCTTCTAACGTACACTTGAGTGTACGGATACTTCAGCGTATCAGTTTGAAATAAATTGGGGCACACAAACACTACCGTATGCATAACGACCAATTTTAGATGAGTAATGAAAGCTTCAGAATGAGTGGCTGCTGTTTTACAAAGGCTGTGATGAATTTTACTGCACGTCAGCTTGGACAATAGACAGCCTTATAGCACTTAGATTGCCTATGAAGGTAAGGAAATAGAATCAGATAAGGGCTGAGTGTGGGTTGTAACCTTATAGTAAACACATAAGCCACTGTTTCTTACATCGAGAATCTTCCAAGTATTAAATGCACTTGAAGTGAACGAAATGCATTTATTTGATATGATATTTCATAAAACCTAAAATGGTATACAGTTTAGAGCAGAAATTTAAATATTGCATCGAAAGGATAGAGTAGCTGCAGCGTCAACTTCTGGCTGCGATTTCAAGAGAGGTAAGGCATGAAGAATATCGGTGAAAAGTTGCACTCGTTACAGAACCAATATCTGATGTTAACTGCCTGGCAACTCTATAGAGTTTGCATCGCCTTTGGGGCACCACTTTCCAGAAAAGTCGTTTATCGAACATTCAAGGCAGCAGTTCTCTGTGTTACTATCCTTAAAAGTAACACTGCATTCGCTCGAACCAGCATTTTGTTCTGGCCGAGGTGATTTAGTTCTAATAAATTAGAAAATTGTTGGCTCGAGGCGCTATTTTGGGCCATTTGTGTCCGTTAATGTAATGACAGTTCGCCTTGTACTTAGCGCGTGGAAGGATTGTGAAATTCCAGTGAGTATTCATCATTGTGAGCCTATGTATTCATCATTTGAATATGATAAACCCATATAAAAAATCTGATGTGATACATTCACATGGCTTTCACTACTCTCTATCGTTTATTAAGGAGTATACAAACTATTTTTACTAAATCTTGTTTTTATATCTACTACGTTTTAATTCAAACTTTCGAAAAATTGGCTACATTGCAAATTTCGTTATTGATACAAAGGGAACAGCGACAGTTACAAGTTTAAGAACTGGACGCCATATGTTAGCCTTAAACGTTCACACTGTTTCCATGTAATCACGAGAAACAACTAAATGTTGAAGCAACATGCAGTACTAGCCAAGGGCCAACAAATACGATAGCTGATTAATGCAACAAGATATCTAATTAACAGCTTCACGAATACGATAACTCATTAATGTAATAAGATACCTAATTAACACCTTCCCAACATAAAAACATTAATAATTTCTTTCTTTAATAATTTTTGTTCTAAGTTTTTACGTGTTATGTATTTTTTGCTAATACCGCACGTATACTAATTAAGAGGATTTTAAAACCACATAAATTCATAATGTACACTTGCTAGAGAACAAGTATATAACGTTATAACATATAAAATATACTCTAGTGTGCAAAACCTAAGGACGAGATGGGTAAAGTAACATAACAAATGAACTACTTAGTGGAAGTAGCTGAAGGTGCGGGAGCATGTTGCTAGAGGTCTCTCACACGTACACAAAAAGCTGGACGTCACATGGCGTGAGTGTAGCGAGCCTATAGTGCCAAATGAGTCTGGTCCCGCAACACGGGGCAGTTGACGAAACAGGACAAGTGTGGCAATTAGCGAGCTGTTACGGTGCACTGTAGTGATGTTTTTCATTGCAACGTGGCCCGTAGACACCGTTTGGATGACTTCACATGGGGAAGAATCATCCGTAAACTGGAAGAAGGACGAAGTGTGACGAGTGTTGCTCAGGAGTTTGGAATTGCTCACAGCATTGGTTCACTGCAGAGGAACCTTCCAAACCACAGTCACTGCTGTCCCAAGGAGAGGTGGTGGTCGACCATGTTCAACTACAGCAGCAAATGGCCGCTACATTGTGCAACAGGCAAGAAGGGATCCACGCCAAACAGCGGGTGCAATTTCATCCACACTTTACAGGACAGCTAAGCACGCAATCTCAATATACACAGTGGCATGGCGACTACACAGAGGTGGTCTCTTTGCCCGACGGCCAGTACGTTGTATTCTATTGACATCCGCACATCGGCGGCACCGTTTGCAATGGTCCCAAGAGCATCAAAATTGGACCAACGAGAAATGGAGTCTCGTGCTCTTCTCGAAAGAGAGCAGATCCAGTCTAAGTAGTGATTCGCGGCGTACTCTCATCTGGCGAGAGGTGGGAACACATAATGTACCCAGGAACATCCTTGAACATGATCGTGTTGGTAGTCCGGGTGTTATGGTTTGGGGAGGCGTAATGTTCCATGGGTGCACTGACTTCCAAATCTTTGAACACGGTACGCTCACTGGTCAACGTTATTGTGGTAATGTACTCCTTCCCCATGTGCGTCTTTTCAGGGGTGCAGTCGGCCCTGACTTCATTTTTATGGATGACAATGCGCAGGTGGAAGATCTTTTGGAACGAAAGGATATTCGGCGAATTGACTGGCCTGCTCATTCCTCCGATTTAAATTCCATCGAACACGTGTGGGATGCTTTGGGGAGACGCATTGCAGCACATCCACATGCACCAACGACCATCTAACATTTGTCAACAGCACTGGTGGAGGAATGGAACGCCCTACCACAAGAACTGCTTACCAACCTTGTGGCCAGCATGGGAGCACGATGCAAAGCATGCATTGCTGTCCGTGGTGATCGCACACCTTTTTAAGCACCACGTATCTGTTTCTGTAAATCTAGAGAGCCATCATATGTCGTGTTGACTTTAGTGTAGCTTATGGTCTATGAATAAAAGTGGCATTTCTGTTCGTCTCATTGCATATTTCGTTTAGTTGCCTACTGTAGCAGTTCCCTGTATGTTTGATTCAAGTTTCATTGAGCTGTGTTACTTGGCTGTGTTACAGTATGCGAAGATTGCTTTCGTCCTTCGGTTTTGCAGGGAACCGGTAACGGTACGGAGAAATAGAACGAGACAGATAGAGAAAAGAAAGCGCAGGAGATAGTGAATTGGCTTCACAACGCTACATGATGGCGCTTAAGCGCACGGACGTGAAGCAAGATATTCTCATACATGTTAAGTAACGCGGTCTGAGGACCAAAAGGAAACGTCGTTACATTTTTAAACGCAGAAGTGAGTGTCACTAGATTCACCTATATAAGGGCAGACAAGGCTTTAGAGCCCACTCTCTTGCAACTGATCTTCTAGAATTGCGTCGGCACAAGGTGCTACAAATGCACATGGGTGCATACAAGGGTGGGAGTGCGTGTGAAGATAGCTAGGCTCCTGACTTATTTAAAGTGGTGGGGTTGTAATAATGGGAAAAGCTAGCCGCCCATAATTATTTCAATTGTGAATAAACTTCATTGATTAAGGGAAACTCGCAGTGTATCTTTTAACTTGCCTCACCCGCCATAACCTGAGAATTAATAATTAGATATAGTTAGAAATGGAATACGCAACAACCGACGAGCATCTATAGCCGAGGAAGAAGAACACTGCAACATGCAACAACAACCCAAGGACCAACGATTTCGCGCTATAAATAGCGCACAGCACCGTTTCCCGCTACACGTTATTCTGGGAGTTGTAACGGAAAACCGGTGCTTATATGCCTTCGCCAAAGAATGATGCTGCCTATGATGAAAGCCAACTCAGCACTTCTTGTTTCATCGTCGTTGAATTGTTTTCCACCAAGGTTATTCTTCAGTTGAAGAAACAGATGAATAAATCTTGGTGCCAAATCCGGACTGTAGGCGGGGGTGAACCAATTGTTCCGAACCAAATGTTGCCATCAGAGCTTGCGTTTGTTTGGCTGTGTGTGACCGGGCATTGTCACACTCGTTAACATCAGAGTAAACACTAAATAGATAAAACGCCCACGTTGAATTTAGTTACAAAATAACAAAAGCATATATATTGCCATGTGTAGCAGGATGCTATGCATACAAACACTTGTGTATCATTTGTCTGTGAACAATTTTTTTACACACACACACACACACACACACACACACACACTGTGTATTGCCTTCTTAATATATGGTATTTATATATAGCCAAACTGTAATCGATTTTCTTGGCATTTCGATTTCATTATTCCAAATAGTTTATGAAATCTTTTTTAGTTTGAGTTGTTTGAAACTGCTTGATTCCATATGTTTTGTATTAAACTAGAATGGAAGCTTCCTTTTACTTTAAAACTGGTTTGTTGTCCAGACATTATATAAACACCGAAACAATATACAAACATTATACCTATGTTGCAGAATCATGCTTCACATTTGGCACTTGATTCATAAATGAATCCTGTGTTTTTAAAAGTTCTTTTAACATGCCTTAAAGATTGTGTAATATGTATCAAAGTACCAACTCTCACGAGTAAAAAACATAATTATGTAAAACGTATTACATGTGGTAGAAATTGCGCATGGCGCTATTTTACATTACGGTGTCCATCGTAACGTGAAATTACGTTCTCTGCTTAAGACAAGGGCAGACCTACAGTGTATTGCGCTCTCCCTTGATAGCAAAAGCAGACGATGCTATGCAAAATATACACGGTCGCAGCTGAGATCAACAATGACATAAGAAACGCCTACCATTTCTATTCAAAGGTGTAATGTTGAAACGATGAAAATAGCTTATTGTATTGTCTTTGGAAAATACCGTAAGCACCAGCATTTATACAATTATTCTACATGATATAATATAATATTCTGTTTTCGGCGATCATCCTTAAGTAGGAAGAAAAGAACAAAACGTAGCCAGTGTGTAATAGTTAAACAACTTTCTCTTTCCATAGGTTTCCTCTGGATTTCACAGTTTCTTCCTATAAAACCCTTCTTTTTCTAAGCACTTTTCATTACCGAAATTAAAATCTGCGGAGAAAACGAAGCCTCGTAGCTCAGTCGGTAGAGCACCTGCCCGCTGTCGAGGGCTCCCGCCTTCGATTCTCGACTGGAGTGGAAATTTTTCTCTAGCCAAGCTTATTCTCTATTCCTCCCCAGAGTCTGGAAGTATGAATGACAGTGTGAGTGTGTGTGATCTAAGGAAGTAAAAAGCAAAAAGAAAAGAAACTCAAAAGTTTACCAGCAATACTACGACAAGCGAATATGAGTTAACACCATTGTCTATAGGCAATAATATATTCCAAAAGGAAGGACCGCCGGTAAGACCATTGTAGTTAAAGTTGGGGTAAAAACAAATCATAACTGCGTTATTCATAGTATATAAACATCTCTCTTAAAAATGACACACGTTTTCTAAGAATGAAACCATATTGTTATAATTTGGTTTAAGTGTCCATTATCTGCTTTTCAGTTATCTGATGATTCAGACATGCTTGAAGTGGTGTCCTCTTTGAATAAATTGCTGCCTTAACCAAGCGCAGTTGACCCGGACAAAGTTGTTGCTCTTCTTCATAGATCTCGTAGCAGAGAGCCCACACAGCAGCCTTCTACTGCACATTGTTCATGAAAGAGATTCCGCTTTCTAAAGCGCCATTTTCTTTCAAGTATAGATTATTTACAACGCTTGAGATAGCAGTCACTTATGTATTTGATTGGAAATAATAGGTGCAGTTATCAAGTCAAACAGTGCTCGAATTTATTTACATAATAAGGTATACAATGATTTACCGAGCGATATGGCTCCGCGGTAAGGTATGAGGCTCGCATTCGGTAGATCTCGGGTTCGATTGCAGTCGACCGACCACTCTGACCTTGGGTTTATCGCGGATTTCCCCGGTCGGTAGGAGAATGGGAGGTGTACCACATCTACCACGACTTAGTTTTCATCATTTCCCCTTTCATTCTTTTCCTTCCATCTTTTATGTGTGTTTCTAGCTTCTAGGTTTTGTGATGTATGGCGTGTCGGACAGTTGGCGCGGAGGGCTGCTTGGTCGACGGGTCGTTCATGGCCCGCTTTAGGCAGCTCCTACAGTGGGACGGGTCTTTAAACTTGGAACTTTTAGGGACTTCCGCGTGTTTCTGTGACCTGTGGCCTACACTGGTTCCTTCACTTCATTCCGCTTTAGGGGTGGTAGCCACAACACGTCAACAAAATGGGTGAAAGCATGCTTAAATGAGCCCGGGTACATAGAGCTTAAATTATCCCAAATTTTCTTTTCAGGTTAAGGGAAAACCCCTTATCTGGGTAACTCTAACTAATCGAGATTCAAACTCAGGACTTCATAAATGCCAGGCAGTTACTCTACCCCCTTACCACAGAGGCGGACTAACTTATTACTGTGTCCAGTCCATGATGCCTAGAAGTATCGTAACACCATGATTGTAATAACTTAACACTGTTTACCCTGCTAATGTTAACGTTCTTGCTATTCACGCTGCGAGTCTAAGTTGGAGTCAACCTTAGCCACTAAGAATAATATCACTTAGTGTAGCACCATCGTGCTTGGGCTAATTTAAGCATTATTTCTTGCTTTCGTTTATAGTCCAATATGACGTAACCGTATCAAGCATACGGAAATATACGAATGGGTATATTTTCATATGCCTTAGAATCATAGAAAACATCACAAGTTTACGACAAACATCCGTATTTGCTAAACATAAGCTCATGAAAATATAAATAATAGCTTGACGCAACCTTCGCCTATCTCCCGCACCATACCTAGCAGGCATGTTCTCCATTACCAGCCGGTGCATGATTGTTTAGAGAGAGAGAGAGAGATGAAGCGTCTTCGGCCCGAAAAGTCCGGAACGCTAATCGGGATGCGAGGAGAAGCTTCTGCACCTCTCGTTCCCTTGCCCTGCCGAATTTCTCGAAGACTCGTGCGAGTATAAAAGAGACCGTATTCGCCGCTGCAGGAGGTGTAGTAGTGAAGTTCAGTGCCATACTAGCGAGCTCTGCGTGACGAGAATTTGTGTTCCACGCGTCGGTGAACGACTGAAGAGAGGACAGGTTAGAAGGCCAGTTCGTTAAGTGAATGAGCGACCGGAAGAGGGAGGAGGCGATTTGCGCGCAATTTGTTAATTGAAACGTTGTGGGTGCAGTAGTTTAAACAGATAAAGGCATTTATGTAAAGAGATTACATAAAAAGCGGAAAAGTTACAATACACATTGCATGTCACAATATTGTGACGCAGAGGCTACAGCCCAAGGGGGGTCGCCGCTGAGCGGTCTCAGTAAACAACGATAACACCGTTTGACAGTTTACACACCGGGCACGCTGCGGGGAGATAGCTAGAGCTTTCTGCAGGCATAAGGTGTGTCATAATAGTTCTAGAATGTTCGAGAACCTTCTGTGGAAGATACCACTGCCTACATAAGCTAGCACTCACGTGGGCAGTCAAGGTAGTCGCGAGTTGAGTGCGACAGAGTGGAGTCAGTGCCGAGTCGACTGTGAGTTGAGCGAGTTGGCGGATGAAGTTCTCGTATGACATCAAGAGCGATTCTTCTAGAAAGTTGATGACGGCTTCTGTGACGTGCAGCGAGTGCTACCGCGGAGCTCCACGGTTGTGGAGTCTTGTATTCGACTCCAGAGTGAAGTGATCCGTTCGGGAGAAGAGACTGCGTTACCAAGGAAGTGAAGTGGCGGAGAAATTAACTGGATCACCTTAGCGAAGTGACCTTGGTGAATGAACTCCCAGTGAAGCTGAACATATAAGAAATTAAAACAGCGACAGTGAGAGAAATGACGGTTGGAAAACTGCAAAAGTCACACTGGTGTCAGGAGTGTGATTAAGAAGCCAAAATGGAGGAAAGGTTAAAACTATTATTGGCGGAAACGGAGGAGAGAATAATTTCCAAGATGGGAACGTAAATGCAGACCTAAATGGGAAAGATGGGAATAAAAATGGAATCCAGAATGGGAAAGACAATGGCGGAAATCAAGAGTGTGAAAACAGAAATAAAAACCACGAACTTAAATCCGATTTCGTTGGTGACATCAACTATGTAAGATCTGAGACAAAGGCAACGGTGAAAGCCCTGAAAGACGCATTGCAAAGGAGTTAAAAGACACTAAAATTGACATGAAGGATGACATAATGTCATGGTGGAGGAGGTCTAGATCGGAAGAAAAAGTTAGAAAGACAGACGAAGGAACCAACAGGACGGGCAATGGACGGGCGTGTGGACCAGCAGATGACGGAGAGTGCTGCAGTTCTATGCTCAACCCACAGCTGGTTGGGACGAGGAGGCCTTGAGGAGGGAGCAGCTGGAAGATCGAGACATAAAGTGATCCTGAAGGATAAAAAATTTGGCGAATGACCCGCGTGGGCGAATGTTTTTCCGAGGCCCGAGCCATGTGAGCTGTTGGACGCGGTGGGACTCCCTGGTGGTCAGAAACGGTGTATCCTAGAAAGTGTGGAAGCCTGCAGTCAGAAGGACTAGGGTAGAACAGCTAGTGCTCCCGAAGAAGACTGTGAAGAAAGTCCTCGAGGAAACCCATGCCAGCACTACCGGGGGGCGCCTGGAAGTGGCATTGGTGAATGAACTCCCGGTGAAGCTGAACAGATAAAAAATTAAAACATAAGAAATGAGAGAAGTAACGGATGAAAAACTGGACAATTGACAGTGAATATAGATATGTAAAAAAAGAGGAAGAAGATATAAAGGCTATTATGATGCTTAATTATATAAAGTGTAGATGTGTGCGCGCGCTCGCGTAGAAGAGTTTTGTCTATCTCTTAGCGTTCCCATACTCACTGAGAATGAGGAGTACTTTGGCTGCTAATTGCTGAAAATCCAAATTGTGTTTTTGTCATGTCTAAACATCAAACTTTTTATACGAATAAAATTCTTAGAATCGTTCTGAGGAAATACAAAAATAATAAGAATGCTAACATATATAGGTTGCTTGGGATTATTTTCGCTGAAGTCGCCTTACCAAATTTCAGGGTCGAATGCAACCTGATAAGTGAGAGATATAAAACATGTATGAACCTAAATAGCTATGCAATTAATAATAATCATTAATGATGTTCACTTGTTCCATTATATGTTCCAGCGCAAGAATTTGATTTTCAAAATATACTAAAGAATTTGAAAATTATGAAGCGTAGGTGTTCTAAAATATAGTACTTATCCCTCACTTTGTCCCATAAATTTTGTATTTTTGTCGGTAGTTCCTCAGTACAAACAAAAAGAACGATATCGCTTAGTGTACACAATCTGCAAATCTACCGCCAAAGAAATAAACACTCTTACACGCTCCTTTACAGTATTTATTTTATATTTATATCAGTTTCTTCCTCTGTCTAGCAAACAATCTCCTATCCGAACTGTTTTCCTTACCATTTTCTGCCTCAACTCCTAATTTCTTCTTTCCTCAGTTCTTTGACTGAGTTTCCAACGGAGAAACTATGAAGGAGAGACAATCGCCTGTGCAATCTCTTCTACGTGGATCTACCAAAGGGATAAGTACCTAAGAAACCCAAACTCGGGTGAAAATACCAGGTTCAAGACACACTGTACATATTCTATACCATTATCTTTACTCCACTTTCAACTTAAAGTGGTTCATTACTCTGAGCAGCAAATTCTTGGTTTCAACAAACCTTTTAGTAGTAAGAAAACAGTGCTGGTACTTTTGCAAACATTAACGGGTGATGGATGTCATTTGGAAAATATGGTATAGGCAAACCCAGCGTCATTACTACTTACCACTTTAGGATGTATATATGGAGGACTATAATTTTTAATGGCTGGTTAATAAATGGTTACGGTATACAATATACAGAATATATATCAAGACATAAATACAAGACTTTATGTTAAATGATTCCCCCGACACTAACTGGAAGAGAATAATAATACTTTGTTGTCAAAAACAACTCTGCAGCTACTAATCGTATAAGGAATACTTTTCCCATATACTTTCACCAGAGTTGAGCACATACTGGATTGGAATACAAAGGTTTCACAATAACCGCGTAGTCGGTGCCATTAAATTACTACCCCTGCCGTCGGTAAAGACTCAAAAAGAAAGAAAGAGAAAAAAAAGTGGTCTGCAACACCCAAACTTATTACTATTTTACAGGTGTGCATTAGAATTTATATTTGTATTAAAAGTTCTTGTTTTAACTTTGTTATGTTAATCACCTTAAACGTTTCCTATAAATTATTTCAGTATATGCAATGCGAACTTGGTTTACTTGAAAGCTGTGGAAACAAGTATATCACAAATCTGTTTTTCCCTGTCCTAAAATGCGAGGAAAAGAAAGGAAATGGAGAGAAATTTTCTCCTTTTCAAATGTGTTAGAGAGCGACTATATATTTATTAATCCTAAAAAAAACTTAAGGGCTGAAAACTAATACGAGGAAAAGTCTAATACAACGAAACGTTTATTTGAGGTACGTTTTAATGGGGTATAAATTGTTCATGTAGTCAGCTTTCTCCTATCTCATGTGGCTTTAGATGCTAAGATATCAGACATATGATTAATCGAAATTTTTAAGGATATTTTGAAAAAAAATATAAAATACGGAAAATATATTTTGAAAATGGTTGTTTGCGTGGCTTGGATTTTTTATTAATTGGTTTTGAGATCTTCGCATGTTGTGTCTAACGAAAGTATGAGTTTATGTTTAAATGACTTGGAGTTTTTAGCTTATGTTTTTCGCGCGTTAGCACACACATAAATATACGCGGAACTTCTTCTAAAAATTCTTTTTGGTGTACTTTGGGCACCTTAAAACCTGCATTTCTAGAGAATCCTGTGTACGGAATTTTTGCTTGGAATAGGTAGGCAGGCAAACAGATGGGTGGACCGAGAATGGGTGATGGGTCGTTCAGTGGGTTGGTGACTCGACCTCGAGATACTCCAGGGGATAGGTCGCCATTTGTTCTGTAAAACTAATGGTTCTAATACATGTTATAATTTTGCATCCAGATATATTTATTACATAATGGTTACATGAAATATATCTTATAAAGTGAAGTTAAAACAAATTTGAAGATTAATATAACCCTACAACATCTAAAGTATCTTTGCTATCATAGTCACAGTTTTCTTAAGTTTTATTTTATTTCACATTTAGCTAGAATCTTCAGGCACGCCATTATATAAACTTTAAACCTAAAATCATGGTTAAATTACTGCATTTGTACAAACTAAGTTTATGTACTACATTCTTTTAACAGTTTAAACCGCCGTAATTATAACTTTTCCCCAAAGGGATTAAATTCAAGCAGAATCTAAAATTTTGACAGCATATTGCGTATATTTTTAAAATGTTTAAAAAAAAGAGAAAACTAAGCGAGAATTCCTAATACAGTGTTTTCTCTACCTACCATAGGTAAGGTAGAGAAAATAAAAATGCTTTGAACAGCTGACTTAAATTTAAGTGCCTGTTGGTATTGCAGAAGGTAAGGTGCAAAGTAGCATTTCTGGTTTTGTTTGAACAGAGTTGGAGTTGCGGAGGTAACGTTAGACTTCTATTGTGCAAGTATCTACGGAATCTAAAGCGTGTGTGAGTATTCACTAGAGCATAATAATTAGCTCGGCAAATATATGTCAGCTATCATGATGACAATGGAAACGTGAATGAAATTCCTGCACGGAGCAACTTTACCGGGTAACAGTTATTACATGTTGCTGTTCAAATGTTCACTCAAGTTTCATATTTGCTGTTTCTTTTATGTATTTTGTGAGAATTAAATTGGAGACTAAACAGTGCTGTGATAGTAATAAGGGGGGAATGGAATTATATTTCACATACATATTCCATTTCGTAGCCTCATTCAGCTGTAAAACCTATAGTAGAAATGCTTTAGAACTATGTAAATTTCATAATGTCTTGCTATGAAAATGCAATATACAGAATGGCAGAGTATTAGCAAAGAATTTTAAAAGAGTATTCCTTAGGTAGTAATTTTTGTCTTCGATTAAGGAAACACAAATAAGAAATTCTCCACAAGGCAAACTTTATTTTAAAAACGGATAGACATAATTTGTTTTTTTTTTAAACATTCGCATTTAAGTTATTTTGTGAAGACTGTATAAAAAATAAGATAGAAGAGAAAACATAGATTGCTTTTTGCTCTCTCTCTCTATCACTTATTTATTGTAGGAAAAGAATTGTATTCTATCCAAAAATTCAGTTTCGAGATTACACCGTGTTCTCACGTGTATTTCAAGAAACACTTTCACCAGAATGAGGTCATCCACCCCTCCGAAAACAATTACGGTGTATTTTTGTGTGGTTTATATGTGAGGGAGAAGGAGAGGAGAGCGCTTCGGTTGCCATAACTAAAAAACGAATACCAAGCTTTTCATTTAAGTGCAACAAGAATGAAATCGCAAAATTTGCTCCACTTTATTTTACGATACATTCTATTTGCTCAAAATAAGCTCTGGTATTGAAGTATCGTGTACATAAGACACTGAGAAAAGATAAGATGTGCATATTGAATTTATTGTATTAAGACTCTGAATTCATCTTTATTCAGACGAATTTTGTGAAATTGTGCATAGCAGGGAAACCACAAAACCTTAACACATAAGAAATTCAGATTTAATTATATATGTATTAATGAGTTAGTAGCATTCGCTAACTTCTGCTGACGTTCATTTTAATGTTGCAGTATTTTATGAATGTGTATTTTCAAGTGGCGGTAACCATTTATTTGTTTCTTGTCAGATCATGCAAAGAGTATGCGTGTGAAGTCCATCATTTTTAACATTCAATAACGGCAGCAACGTGGATTTCTGACAAATCACAATTACTCTGATCATAGGCTTAACTACGAGGGGCGTCCAACAAGTAAGTTTCCCTATTTTACAAATAACATTAACACTATTGATCATGTTGAATTAATTTTATTTATGTTGTACAATTCTTCTGTTACTTTTCTACATAGTCAAATGCTTTTTCAAGCATTTTTGGGGACGTGACACAAGTTTTTCCAAGCCAGAGTTGTACCACGTCGGGTCGTGTGTTCGCAACCAACTGTTCTCTGATTTGGCTTCATCATCAGTGTTAAAAGTGCTTACCTTTGAGTTGGAGGAACATGTGAAAATTACTTGGGGCAAGCTCCGGTGAATATGAAGTTTTCTCGCATTCTCCATATTCATTAGATCCTTTCCCAGATGATTTTCACATGTTCCCTGACTCAAAGGTCATCATGGAGGTAAGCACTTTAACACCTTGCCGGCCCTCGTAGTTGTGGTCGCTGGAGTGTATAGCTCCGGCGCTCCGCCAAGCCGAGGGACGCGGGCTCGAGTTCCGCCATGTTTGTGTGTGTGTGTGTGTGTGTGTGTGTATGTATGTTGCGGTAAAAAGCGGTTACAAAAACAGTAAAATACAGTAGCATAAACTGGGTACAACAAGGAACTTTAAAAAAAACAAACAAACAAAACGTGACGAAGATGAATCAGAAGTGAACCAGAAGTCGGGTCCTCTGCTTGTAACCAGTTGTTCATTGTGATGTGAATTAATATGTAACGACTCACTTTAATTCATAATAAGATAACATCACAATTAACAATACTTCTGTCCATTATAACAAAAGATTAATTTGCATGATACAGACGATATTTGATTGTATTTCTCAGAACTGTCAGGTTCCAAATAATGTTGCGTCTGGAATGTTCGCACTGTAATTGGGCAATGAACTTGAACTCATTGTTCTTGCGAATCAGAATTATGATAGTATCTGAGAAGCGCAGAGCAAATTTATTGCAGATGCACGAAGCGTGTTTTTAAAGTACCGTTTTAATATTTTGCCGCTGCAGTCGCGTTTTTGTGCACGCGCGATCACTTCCTCCAGCCAAACGCAGCTGTGAGCGTTCGTCACTTTGTGTTTTGCTGTTGTTGGAGCGTACGAAATGTTCACAACAATCGAACGACCTGTCGACTGTGAAGACAGATCAGTGATTCGTTTTTGGAATGCGAAAAATGTTACGCCAGCAAATATTCATCGCCAATTGGATAGGTTTATGAGGAAACCATAACGAGTTACAATGCCCGGCCACAGACATGCAAACAAATTCAAGACCTCATATTATCATTTGGTTGGGAACAATTCGAGCACCCTCCCTACAGTCCGGATTTGACACTAAGCGATTTTCATGTTTCTTCCTCTGAAGAAATTCCTTGGTGGAAAACATTTTAACGACGATGATGATGTGAAACAAGAAGTGCAGACCTGGCTTTCATCACAGGCGGCATCATTCTTTGACGAAGGCATACAAAGCTCCCGTTACAATAGGTGCCTGAATAACGGCGGTGACTATGTTCAGAAGTAGTGTAATGAATAATAATAACTTATTTGGAAAATAATGTACGGTTTTTTTTAATATCGGTACTTACTTAAAGAACACGCCTCCTAAACATCATTAAGCACTTCTCGCTGGAGTAGTTCCTTATAAAAGCTGTAAGTTTATTCGCCCCGGTGTGATGTTAGCTTTAAAACATTGTATACTTTGTGCTTTGCAGCTTGGTGAAAAAGTGAGGTGGGTAGGTTATGTAAGAATAGCCGGAACCGGGCAGAACCAACCGAACCGCTGCAGCACAAATGAGATATTTAATTTGAAAACAATAGTAACCCCCCAAAAAAGCATTGGGATGCACATTCGATCGACACAGCTTTTATGCAGATAATATAAACCTCCGTTGAATGTAATGCGCACCTTCTACGGGTTGCAATTTTTACCGTAGTGGCAAACTTTTTAAGCTTTTCAAGGTGTAGAGAAACATGCACATTCATATTTAATTTACAGGGCATTCTTATACAAAAGACTAGGTAATAATATAAGATTACTTCCTTTCTTAACAAATTAACGGGTTGTATACGCCATTTTACCGTTTTATTCGGCTAGAGGCTTAGATTCATTTAAGACTAAACTTGGCTTACTTGCGAACTAAGATCCTTTATTGTGCTTATCAAGGAAAGATTTACCTATCACTCACATTGTGAATGTGCAACTGCAAAATTTGGTTAAACTTGAAGCGTAAACCGCAACGATAATTGCGTATTACTGCGTCGTAGCAAGCAAAATACGCCATCGTTCATGTTATCTTACCTACACGGATTAAACGGAGCCATCATAGCACCAATACAAGCCGAAAAGATAATAATGAAACCTTTATTAGAAAGGTACTTGTTAAAATGAATGTGCAAAGAAGCTTAGGAAGTTAAAGAACTATGGCTAACTCATTCCCATCTTAAGGACCGAGTATTAACATAGAATAAAATACTGAACCGTGCTGCTTTAACCACAGGGATTCCAAATTGGACCCTTAGTGTGGAAAGCAAATTTCTACTTATGTCGCCACTGTGACTTTAGAGAAAAATGTCCACACTTTGGAACCTGTAATATTCTATTTGTTCAACAATTATGGATATCTGCTTCATTTGCGTTTGCATAAGCTGTTCTATACCAGCCTGTAATCGTTCAGGTTGATATCCTCAACCAAAAATTAAAAATAAAGTTGGAATTAAACTGAAATTTGTAGAGACTTGGAAGCTGATATTAACGATAAGGAGTGATGCTTGATGTTCACAAACAGGAAGCGTAATTTCAGGAAAACTTAACTCTATTTAAAGCACGCCAAGTATTTATCCAACAGTTTCGTTTTGAGCTGCAAGTTTCCAGGTTTTTCATAAATATTGCTCTGCGGTATAGTCCACGGTCTGCGATCATGGCACGTTGTTCTTCCCCAGCGTTGTAAACTCCATATGATGTGCAACAAACCTGCAGTAATGTAAATGAGGTTTAGAAACTACGTGCAACAGAATATTAAAATCAGATCCGGGAGCAATTCCTTCAATGCTGTAATGTGATTCCATTATGGGTTCCTGTCGTGCTTATGTTCGTTGCTTCTGCTGATCCCTCCTTTTCCTTTGGCATGCAAAGCTAAAGACATACCTGCTGTTCCTAAAGAACAAAAGAACTAACTGTACTCATATATCTTTACACGAGTTTTACGAATGTGAATATTTCACACACACACACACACACACACACACACACCTGCTTCATACAGTTTCTCTCATGTAACACGTTTTTCTCAACACTACACTAGCGATTTTTTGAGCCCTAACGTAGATGTGGATTCTGACATTGTGCCGGTTGGAAACCTCCTTCCAATATGAGCTTCATAGAAGTATTACAAACAAAAACGTATAATGGCATTTTGTTCTTTCAAATGCCATTTTCGATAAAAAAAATTGCTCCAAATTAGATGTTTTATTAAACACGAGTGTATGAATATAATAGTTTGCTATTTCTAATGAGTAGAGAAAACTATTTCTGATATAGTGTCAGTGGTAGCTTTGTGACATCATGCAGGGATTATAAATAATTAATCACTTATAAGAATATTCCGAACACCTTTTTGAAAACTTAATGTGGCAATATTGCAAAAAGTTGAGATAGGACACGCAATATGAATCGGCTTTTGGACATAAACAAAACATAGCCTACATCACTCCTCTCCCTTATCTGAAAAGGGCGCCTAGCGTTTTAGTCTCCACACGTCCATCAATCCAAACAAACACGACGAAAGGGTGATGTAATGTTTTGGCGAAATAGCAAGTACAACACACCTACCTACCTACAGTATAGTGGAAGGAATGCCTTTAGCGTTCACTAATGGACTAAGGATGTTTTGTGTACACGTGTCAGAAGGATGATTTGATTGATTATATTACAGCAGTATCAGTTGGAAAGCATATTTAAGTTTAATGTTAAACGATTTGATAAAAAGATCCGTAGATTATAAGTTTCGGTTAAAAAATGCGTCTTTGGAAGATTCAGATGCAATTATTAGTTAGTTTGTTTACGCTCATGAAAATGAAGCTGGATGTGTGGTGCCGACCCCTCCAATGGTAGAGCTATGAGCATTTTTCCTCAGAGTGTACATAGATGTATTGCGAAACACAACACAAGTTTAACTTCACTGACAAATTTAATGTGAACTACTATTTGAGTTCCTGGAGTGAGTTGCCGACCGTTTGAAATGAAGAAATAGACTGATTCTGAATTGTAGCACTCGAAACTATAACACTTGAATTATTATATCTGCTAACTTCTGCAGGATCAATTTTATGGTTTGAAACAACCACTTCCGCAATAAAAGAAACTAGACACATAACTCGCCGTTATTCACTAAAATGTTGGCCGTCAAGATCCTTCACACTAGCTGCTACTCACACAAGCGCGTCACTGTACGCTTAAAATATCACGCGAGCAAATACCGCTGGTGGTACCAGAGAAGAGAGTATCTAAAGCTTGCACAACTGTGAGATTTGAGCTTTTTTTATGGACGTTCTTTAACTGCTATGATTCTTAGCGTCCCATTCTATATTGGGCGTGAAAAGACCCGAAAGTTTGCTCAGAGACCTCTTTAACAGGCTTGAGATTCTTTTCTATGACACGGGACCACTCGCTTTACTTCTCTTCCGAAAGAAGCCATGCTAAGGATTATTACGCCCAAAAATTTCATCATCCTCCGCCGGATTTGAGCACGCAACCTTGGGAACTACAGACTAATATAGTATCCCTAGACCATAGAGGGTGACATGTGTGCACAAATGTGTCGATCCCTGCCAATGATGGCACCAGGCCAGAGTAAACCTCGGAACTAGATGCACGAAGATTTATTAATTTTAGCTTCGCCTACATTTTTCCCCTCAAAAACATTCTAGCTTATATGTTGCCAAATCTCAAAACCCTTAGTATCCGAATATGATAATGTTACTGGGGCTTAGCTAAAATTCTATTTCCGTCGCCTTTCTCTTTTCAAGAATTCTTGCCTATGTGACTGTAACGTACTGAACTTAACTCTAAACTTTCTTCCCAGAAGTCCCACGTGCTCGGTACTCCGGTGGTCGCTATCCTCGGCTGATACTAATGAATTTGTTTAACCTGACTGCCTAATTATTTCCATTTTCCGGCCAAAACTCTCAACTCAAACTTCTTATATTATACACCGATTTAAATACGAAATTAGTTATTGCAATTATTTTTCTGTTTAACTGTTATTTAATTGTTTATATATTCCCGGCGATAAACACGGTATCAAGTCTTCCGCCACAATGAAACCTCTTTACGGGATGTCCTCTAACTGGTTTTGAAAGTGGTTGTGACACCCCGCTACCATGGGTCAGGAAACCCTGCAAAGTTGCCAGCATTCTGTTTTATATTCTCCAAAAGCGTAAAATATCTCCACGGGAAATGGACATACAAAAAATGGAGGTTCAAAAATGTATTCAAATTAAAATACTGGTTTAAATTAATGTAATAACTTCCCTCCATACGGTATGGCACCTGCACACGAAACCAAAAATGTGCTTTAAATCGTCTACCATTAAAAGCCATTCTTAATGCAATGCAGCTTCTCCAATCGTGGAATAACGTAATCAACCTAAGTGCGATGAATCAGGTTAAACATAAAAGGAAATCCTCCACTGACTTCACAACAGCATGTAGTATTGCACGAATCAGCTAATACCTTAAAAAAGTAATCTGATTGAAATTCTTCGAATGCACAAAGAAAACTACTGTTTTAAATAGAGGTTATTTGTTCCGCAATAGTAATTGTGTATCCAACAGTCAATGAGAGAGGACTAGAACTACTGTTGACATGCTGAGTGAAGTAAGGGGAAACTAAGCAGAGGCCTTAATTCCCTAGACACGATTTAAGCTCGTCAGTGTTTATAGGGTGTTCTGTGTTAAATAAAATGCACTTGCTTCTTAGTTAACCACTCGCACCTCAACCCCAGCTGAGTGTCCCCACGCAGCTCGGTTACCATGGTTACTGAAAGCTTCTCAATTCTGCTTCTATTATTAGACTACCATCTTCACGTCATTACCGGCTCTCTTCTGTCTTCTCGTTGGTCCCGCTGTGAGGCATAATCCTCTAGGGCAGCATAAAATAAAAATGATATCTCTGGCTGAACGAGTTCTCTGTCATTTAGAATGATATGAAACGTACAATAGTGGCATATATCCTTCCTTGCAGTCCTGGGACATATTTGGCTTCACTGTGCCTGTTATACGCACCCTGATCCTAAGAACCACCCTAGTAGCATTACTGGGGATCCTATAATGTGCTCCTTAGAGCCGGTTTCACAACCGATGTTAAATTTAACAAATGTTAAAGTGATTTAACATTGAAAACATCATACATTCTATTTCATGGAACCGTTGCCGTGTAACGGTGTTGCAGGACTGCAGAGTTAAGCTTTTCTGGATTGCAGATAAGTCCCGAGTCTAGCTCGAAAATAAGGCAACGTAGCAAATAAGAAGGCACAAGCTGTAGAGATGAGAGGAAGTTTATTAGTGAAAGTTCAAGAAGAAGCGGGTCCTCTTTGAATACTGACGTCAGCGTTAACATTAATGTTCGATAATCAAGACTTGGGATAGGGGGCTATAACCTGAACGATAATAAGTATAGGAGGGACAAAACTTATGTGTGTATGACGGAGCTCATGTAAGGGAACTCATCTTACAGTTATCTAAGGTGCTTGTCCCTTATTTATATTTATATTTCCTATTTAACACTAAGTAAAAATCCAGCTGCGTTTGTGGTAGTAATTATTGCCGGATACCAAAATTGAAAATATTACTAAAGTACCTTCTGCCAGGAAATATCTTTGGTAAACAAGCTGGCATCCTCTAGTTGGGGTGCTCTACGTTGTCATATCAACGACATTGTATTAAACTTGTTAATATCGCCATGCCCCGGTATTAAGGCTACCGCAAACCAAGCTGTTGAAACGTCGCTAGTGGATGCCATTCATAACTGAAGAGGAGCCCTGTGTTATAATGGTTTTTAAAACCTGCATGAGGAGGCACTTTGGGCATGGAAATATGAGAGAGGTTGCAATTCTACCAACAGAAACATGTTTCGTTCTCTTTTGCTACAAGTGTTAATTACTCTGAGGTTTTATGCTACTGATATTTTTCATTTAATGATAAAATAATGTTGAGGTTTCTACAGCTACCGTTTGTGGATTTATCCGGAAAATTTCCGAAGTAATTGCTTCATGAGGCGAATATTGTTTTAATTGGGGTCTGCTTGATCCACGCAAATGCACTTTCGTCCACTTTAGCTACAATGTACAGTCCACAACCAGTTTTAAACAGTTCTATATACTCTTCGCACCTGACCTTTTTGTGTTACGTTTTATGTTAGCACAAAGTTGCCATAGTTGCTGTTTGCCTGGAAGCAACGCATGCATTGCATTTAAGTTCCTTACGAATTTTCTCCCGGGCTGTATCCTTCTCCTTTAATTTGAATCCGTCGTTTTTTTCCAGAGATAATTTATCTATACTTATTAACCAGTTCTATAATTAACTCCTTTTTGAACAGCGAAAAATTAGTTCCTCTGCACCTAGAATGTTCAGTTCACGTCACGATTCTAAGCTCAAACAATTGTCTATAAATGTAGGTAGTTGTCAGCTACTGAAACAGAGAGCGCATGATGCGTGACAAAAGCGCATCGCAGCGTGTTCAGAAGTTATGTAGTTCGATCTCCGCCTTCTCGAATGCTGTTGTCCGCAATAGTCTGACATTAACATGTTGTTGCTTAAGGATTCGCCGCAAGCTTGATGAAATCCAGGACTTTAATATTACATTAAACGTTTAAAATAATGTTAGCAAACAACGTGTCAGAGTATTTTTAACATCCAATGGTAAAACTGGTTCAATATTTTAAAAGGTTTAACACGAATATGCAACAACATGTGAAGGCGTTTTAAATTGAACTACACTATAATACTAAGATTTAATCATTACACCATTCGAGCTGACTGATTGCTCTAATAATTTGTGACAGACATACACTAATGTATACACTAAATACATTAGAGTATTTCCAAAACGCCCGCACTTAACGAATGAAAGCCAACAATTTCGGAGATACGTTACTCTTTAACTGTCGGCAAACATTTCATTCACAGTAAGAGGTATTGTGATAACGCAGTTCTAGTGAAGTAACGCCTTTTCTTCGCCGAGTTTCTCTGTCACTCATTTTGGTCGCACTGGCTAAGTGACACGTTAATTCTAAGCGGGCAAGATTCAGCAATAAAATATTTCATTATCTCTGGCACATTCATCTACCATATGAACTAGCATCTGTTCACATAACGTGACAAAAGAAAATGGTTCTAAAGCATTTGGACATTTTTAACTTCGCCACTGATAACTTGCATAAATATCTGATGTAAGTCAGTTCGCCAGTTGCAGAAATAAATAAATTGTTTTGTTTTAACTGGGTGAAGTGGACAAATGATCAGGCAATAATATTTCAACAGGACCTAAGACTTAGAAAAGTTCTCTGTTTCTGGAATTTATGGAATCTAGATCTCGAGACGTTTATTAAAAATCTGTTATATTACATTAACGTGACTTTCTCTGCCTTACATAGCTTATTATTCTTTCGAAAGGCTATTTCCTGTGTATTTCATTTTAAACGAGGTAAACCTTTCCGGAAATAGCTGCATCACACATTTCGTTATAGATGCAAAGGGTAGCGATAGTCAAATATTTTAAAGTTAAAAACTATACACTGGCCTTAAAATCCAATACGGTCACAACACCGTGAGAAATAAATTGAAAATAGGCAGAACTTTAAAAGAATGCCTAGTATTGAACAATTCGAGCCATTAATAATGGATATCTCGAAAATGTCTGATGCCACAACACAGTTATTTGAAATAAATTGTGTACTTCAAATAGGTCTACATTTATTGTTTATTAGTTTTCGTCTATCACTTAACGTTTACCATTATACGAGATTATACAAAATTCCTTCCTAATGAAGAGGATCTCACAGGCTATTCTCAAAAAATTCAAGATATACACTTTATATATATATATATATATATATATATATATATATATATATATATATATATCTTTAATGTGTTGTATTTTAATGAAAATGTTAGTAATTTTTAGATCAAAAATTTCGCAAAAGTGTTCCATATGAAAGTACATGAAAGTGTTCCATATACTCACATTTAGGTTCAACAGTTTGCTTTAGCAAAGAACGATATCATTGCAAAATACAGGCACTTGCATCAACATTTCTCTGCTTGTATTCTCCATTACCAATTATGGAGATTTTGCAATACGATAAGTCGCAAGTCGCAGGGATAAAGTTATCAGGGAGAACTCTCAGCTAGTAAATCAAGAAATATAACACAGGTTGAAGACAATAGTACAAAGTTAACAGGTGTTGTAGTTCACAGAAGAAAGCTACAACAGCACCTTTTGTTTTCAGAGCCTGAGTTTAGCATGGACTGCTTTCTTTGGTAAGTATTTATGAAGTAGAATAATATGCCTATAGTACTAAAAAACACGTTATTACAAATACCTGATTAATTTCGTTTATGTAAGTAGAATTCCGAATGTTCAAACTACGAGGCGCACCCAGAAAGTAAGTTTCCGTATTATTTTAAAACAAAGAAGACATAGTTGCATGAAAAACTTTATTGGCAACAGGTACTGCAATGTTTGAGTTATTGTTCGATATAATCGCCACAGAATTGAGGCACTTGTCGTATCGTGGGATCAACTTTTGTATTCCTGTGTGCAGAAGTCTGCCGCCTGTGAATGGAACCAGCGTGTGACAGTCGTCTTCAGCTTTTCGTGGTTGTTAAAACGCTGACCGGAAGACAGGAATTTCTTGAGGTGCAAGAAAAGATGGAATCGCTGGTGGCAAAATCAGGACTGTATGGTGAATGATCAAACAGCTCCCAGCCGAACTCCTGCAGTACATTTGCTGTTCGCCGAGCCTTATGTGGACGAGCATTGTCATGGAGCAGCACAACATCTGCAGTAAACATACCACGCCTCTTGTTTTGAATGGCACGTCGCAATTTCCACAGTGTTTCACAGTATCGGTCAGCGTTAAATGTTTCACCTCTGGGCAGAATGAGCAGAATGCCCTTCCTGTGCCAGAACCCCTAAACATCACGTCCTGCGCCATCACAGTCTGTTTGAATTCCGTCTTGACCGGAGATCCACTGCGACGCCAATGCATTCACTGCTGCTTGGTGTCCGGTAAAGTGCGAAATCCACGTCTCATCGCCCGAGACGAGGAACTCGTCGCCGCCATCATGATACCGCTACAGTGCTGCTCCTAAGCGTTTCGTTTTGTGCTCGGGTGTCAGGTTTTTCGGCACCCAGTTAGTGACAATTTCATGCAACAAGAATCGCGAGGTCTGCGGAAAATGGCTGCCGAGCTTCGTAATCGTGAAGCGACGGTTCTCCACGATGCGCTGCCGCATCAGCTCAACAAGGCGATCATTGATGAGGGACGGTCGCCCACTGCGCTCTTCATCATGGACACTTTGACGACCTTCGGAAAACTACCTACACCAGCGACTCATCTGTTTGCTCATGAAGTTCGGTCCGTAGACCTGACAGAGCTGAGATGAATTTCAATCTGCGCTGTTTTGTGCAGTAAGAAACTATCACTGACTGAACCTCGCAGGCGGCGGGAGAACGAGTAAGAGCCGCCAATTCGGACCACTGCCTTCGTGCTACTGGCACCAGGCGGGGACCTGTCCGGCCGGCATATGATTTATAAGTCATAGATGTGTAACGCATGCACAATTTTCCCGGCTAAATGCGTTTACTTTAAACAAAACAAAATCGGAAAACTTACCTTTGGATGCGTCTCGTGGAAGCGGGGCAATCTCTTAGGCATACATGCCATCGAACACACATATGAAGTCACACTAACTTCAAATGGATAAAATAAATACTTAGAAGTTAGAGTAACATTCCTGTTATTCACACCAGTAACCCAAAGTCCCCTTTAGCTCTATTCCTCGCAAATCAGTGTCGGCGCCAACCAATTTCTGTCAATGTTACCCGCTTACGAGAATTGGTGGTAATAACAATAGGTAGAGATAATAATGCAACGACGTTGATAGTAGGTATAATTGTTTCCGGGTTCATTTTCTTCCGCTATTCGAAGGAAAGGGAAATAAATCGGAGTACCTACCATTAATACGGTCGTATTAGTGATTTGTTGCCACACAAATGTGAATGATACTCATGAGTTCAACTCTGCAGTGATAATAAAAATAGTGTCTTGAATAAATACACATTGTTATAGCTTACGAAATGTGAATCAGTTCTTAAATGCTACGTATTATCAAACACCGTACAGTAAGAATAGTGAGTCATACCGGCGTCATTAAGGCGAACAAGAGCAGCAGTAGATGCCACATGCAGCGCAGTGGTCTGTGTATCCAAAAACGAAGTGCTGCATAAATGCCAAACTTGATATTTAATTTCAATATATTCCACAGGTGTGACAATGAGATTTTTAAGAAAATCCTTCTCCCCATTGAAACAAATTTCTATATTTTTTACTTTCTCAAAATTGGCTTGGTAAATTTGATTAACATAATATATATTTAAGATATTTACATGAAGGATAAAATACATATCTTGAATTTTATGAGAACAAGCTGTGAAGTCCTCTTCATTCGGAACGAACTTTGTATAATTTTCTATATTGAGTAAACCATAAGAAATGGACAAAAGCGTACTACACAAAAAATGTAGAACTGTTTAAAACACTCAAACTATTTCAAATAACTTTCCTGTAACATTAGCCATTTCCGAGACATTCGTTGTTATTGTTGTGGGTTTATCAATACTCATCTCATTACTTTAAGGCGCTGTCATTGTTCAGTTGTTGTTTCTCAGAATGTCTGGAAAGAGTATGGAATTTTTAGGTTAGGATGTGGTTCATTGATTAGGCTGTGGCATTCTAATCCCGAGATCGCGGGTTCAAATCCGACCCAGACGCTTAAAAGCGAGAGCCCCGTGTCAGTAGACCTACTAGCATGTAAAAGTATCCTGCAGGACGAAATTCCGGCACACCGGCGGCGCTGATATGATCCTGGTATTGACAGCGCCGTTAACAAACAAAATTATTTTTGTAGGCCAGAATATAACAGTACGCTGTTAAACGTCTGACTATCGATTTGATTTCCTCTATTCCCCTGTACCTACAACGAATAGTGTAATGAAACTATTTCTTAAAACATGAAGTGGACAGAAGAATATGCCTTCGTAAGAATAATTTGCAGGTATATAAATGTAAATGATATTGGGTAGAGAAAATCGTATGAATGTAATACATCAGATTTCTTTTCTATTTACTTTATATTAATCGATATAAACCTTTGCAGAAATAGTTTTATTACACATTCCGTTGTAGATAAAAGGGGAATAGAAGAACCCGAGTCGGTAGCCAGATGTTTATAAGCTAATTGGTATATTCTGGCCTTGAAATTCCAAACACATTGCGAGACACAACATTACGGAATAGCGACAGCACTTCAAGAAAATGAGTGTCCAAAAATTCAAATTATAAATTCAAAATTTCTTCCCAATAAGGAGGACTTCTGAGGCTATTTCCAACAAATTCCAGATATGTGTATGTGTGTATTTCGTTGGTCATGTAAATATTTTAAATATACCGTATTTCAGTCAAAATCATTCGAAATTCTTTTTTGAAAATCCAAAATTTGAAGAAATCTACCATATTAAGGCTAATTAAGGGAGAGATTCTTGAAAATATTCGGGTACAAGTCTTTGGAAGATGCTGATGCTAAATACTACGTTTGGTGTTTATTGAACTTTTCACACACACACACACACGCACGCACACGCACACACACATACACACACATACACACATACACACATACACATACATACACACACATACACATACACACACATACATACACACATCAACACACACATACATACTCATACATACACATACATACACACATACACACATACATATACATACACATACATACACACATACACACACATACATACACATACATACATACACACATACACACATACACACATACATACACATACACATACATACACATACATACACACATACATACATACACATACATACACACATACACAAATACATACACATACATACACACATACATACACATACATACACACATACATACACATACATACACACATACATACACATACATACACAAATACATACACATACATACACATACATACACACATACATACACATACATACACACATACATACACATACATACACAAATACATACACACATACATACACATACATACACACATACATACACATACATACACACATACATACACATACATACACACATACATACACACATACATACACACATACATACACAAATACATACACACATACACACATACATACACACATACATACACACATACACACATACATACACATACATACACACATACATACACACATACACACATACACACATACATACACACATACATACACACATACACACATACATACACACATACATACACACATACATACACACATACATACACATACATACACATACATACACACATACATACACACATACATACACACATACATACACACATACATACACACATACATACACACATACATACACACATACATACACACATACATACACACATACATACACATACATACACATACATACACACATACATACACACATACATACACACATACATACACACATACATACACACATACATACACATACATACACATACATACACACATACATACACACATACATACACACATACATACACACATACATACACACATACATACACATACATACACACATACATACACACATACATACACACATACATACACACATACATACACACATACATACACATACATACACACATACATACACACATACATACACACATACATACACATACATACACATACATACACACATACATACACACATACATACACACATACATACACATACATACACACATACATACACATACATACACATACATACACACATACATACACACATACATACACACATACATACACACATACATACACACATACATACACATACATACACACATACATACACACATACATACACACATACATACACACATACATACACACATACATACACATACATACACACATACATACACACATACATACACACATACATACACATACATACACATACATACACACATACATACACACATACATACACACATACATACACACATACATACACACATACATACACATACATACACATACATACACACATACATACACACATACATACACATACATACACACATACATACACACATACATACACAAATACATACACATACATACACACATACATACACACATACATACACACATACACACATACATACACATACATACACACATACATACACACATACATACACACATACATACACAAATACATACACATACATACACATACATACACACATACATACACATACATACACACATACATACACATACATACACACATACATACACATACATACACACATACATACACATACATACACAAATACATACACATACATACACATACATACACACATACATACACATACATACACACATACATACACATACATACACACATACATACACATACATACACAAATACATACACATACATACACATACATACACACATACATACACATACATACACACATACATACACATACATACACACATACATACACATACATACACACATACATACACATACATACACAAATACATACACATACATACACATACATACACACATACATACACATACATACACACATACATACCCATACATACACACATACATACACAAATACATACACATACATACACATACATACACACATACATACACATACATACACACATACATACACATACATACACATACATACACACATACATACACATACATACACACATACATACACATACATACACACATACATACACATACATACACACATACATACACATACATACACACATACATACACATACATACACAAATACATACACATACATACACATACATACACACATACATACACATACATACACACATACATACACATACATACACATACATACACATACATACACACATACATACACATACATACACACATACATACACATACATACACACATACATACACATACATACACACATACATACACACATACATACACATACATACACACATACATACACATACATACACACATACATACACATACATACACACATACATACACACATACATACACATACATACACACATACATACACATACATACACACATACATACACATACATACACACATACATACACATACATACACACATACATACACATACATACACACATACATACACATACATACACACATACATACACATACATACACACATACATACACACATACATACACACATACATACACATACATACACACATACATACACATACATACACATACATACATACACACATACATACACACATACACATACATACACACATACATACACATACATACACATACATACACACATACATACACATACATACACACATACATACACATACATACACATACATACACACATACATACACATACATACACACATACATACACACATACATACACACATACACACATACATACACACATACATACACATACATACACACATACATACACATACATACACATACATACACACATACATACACACATACATACACATACATACACACATACATACACACATACATACACATACATACACATACATACACACATACATACACATACATACACATACATACACACATACATACACATACATACACACATACATACACATACATACACACATACATACACATACATACACACATACATACACATACATACACACATACATACACACATACATACACATACATACACACATACATACACATACATACACATACATACACATACATACATACACATACACATACATACACATACATACACATACATACACATACATACACACATACATACACACATACATACACACATACATACACATACATACACACATACATACACATACATACACACATACATACACATACATACACACATACATACACACATACATACACATACATACACACATACATACACATACATACACACATACATACACATACATACACACATACATACACATACATACACATACATACACACATACATACACATACATACACATACATACACATACATACATACACATACATACATACATACATACACATACATACACATACATACACATACATACACACATACATACACACATACATACACACATACATACACATACATACACACATACATACACACATACATACACATACATACACATACATACACACATACATACACACATACATACACATACATACACACATACATACACATACATACACACATACATACACATACATACACATACATACACACATACATACACATACATACACACATACATACACATACATACACATACATACACACATACATACCATACATACACACATACATACATTCCATACACATACTATACATAAATACACACATACATACCAATAATACCCCACAATACTACACATACACATACATACACATACATACACATACATACACACATACATACACATACATACACATACATACCACATACACACATACATACACATACATACACATACATACACATACATACACACATACATACACATACATACACATACATACACACATTACATTACACATACATCACACATACATACACATACATACACATACATACACATACATACACATACATACACATACATACACATACATACACACATACATACACATACATACACATACAAACACAACATACACTACACACATACATACACACATACATACACATACATACACATACATACACATACATACACATACATACACATACATACACACATACATACACATACATACACACATACATACACATACATAACACAACATACACATACATACACATACATACACATACATACACATACATACACACATACATACACACATACATACACACATACATACACAACATACACACATACATACACATACATACACATACATACACATACATACACACATACACAATACATACACACATACATACACACAACATACACATACATACACACATACACACATACATACACAACATACACATACATACACAACATACACACATACATACACATACATACACACATACATACACAACATACACAACATACACATACATACACACATACATACACACATACATACACATACATACACACATACATACACATACATACACAACATACAACACATACATACACATACATACACAACATACACAACATACACACACAACATACACACATACATACCACATACATACACACATACATACACATACATACACATACATACACACAACATACACATACATACACACATACATACACATACATACACAACAACACATACATACACACATACATACCACACAACATACACATACATACACAACAACACACATACACACATACATACACACTACATACACATACATACACATACATACACACATACATACACATACATACACATACATACACATACATACACATACATACACAACAACACATACAACACACATACATACACATACATACACACATACATACACATACATACACACATACACATACATACACAACATACACATACATACACAACAACACACATACATACACATACATACACATACATACACACAACATACACATACATACACAACATACACAACAACACACATACACACATACACATACATACACAAACATACACATACATACACATACATACACATACATACACAAACAACACAACATACACACATACATACACATACATACACATACATACACACATACATACACATACATACACATACATACACACATACATACACATACATACACATACATACACATACATACACATACATACACATACATACACATACATACACATACATACACATACATACACATACATACACACATACATACACATACATACACATACATACACATACATACACACATACATACACACATACATACACATACATACACATACATACACACATACATACACATACATACACATACATACACACATACATACACATACATACACACATACATACACACATACATACACATACATACACACATACATACACATACATACACACATACATACACATACATACACACATACATACACACATACATACACATACATACACACATACATACACATACATACACACATACATACACATACATACACACATACATACACACATACATACACATACATACACACATACATACACATACATACACAAATACATACACATACATACACATACATACACACATACATACACATACATACACACATACATACACATACATACACACATACATACACATACATACACAAATACATACACATACATACACATACATACACACATACATACACATACATACACACATACATACACATACATACACATACATACACACATACATACACATACATACACATACATACACACATACATACACATACATACACACATACATACACATACATACACATACATACACACATACATACACATACATACACACATACATACACATACATACACATACATACACACATACATACACATACATACACATACATACACACATACATACACATACATACACATACATACACATACATACACACATACATACACATACATACACACATACATACACACATACATACACATACATACACATACATACACACATACATACACATACATACACACATACATACACATACATACACATACATACACACATACATACACATACATACACACATACATACACATACATACACATACATACACATACATACACATACATACACATACATACACATATACATACACATACATACACATACATACACATACATACACATACATACACACATACATACACATACATACACACATACATACACACATACATACACACATACATACACATACATACACACATACATACACATACATACACACATACATACACATACATACACACATACATACACATACATACACACATACATACACATACATACACATACATACACACATACATACACATACATACACACATACATACACATACATACACATACATACACATACATACACATACATACACATACATACACACATACATACACATACATACACATACATACACATACATACACATACATACACATACATACACACATACATACACATACATACACACATACATACACATACATACACATACATACACACATACATACACATACATACACACATACATACACATACATACACACATACATACACATACATACACATACATACACACATACATACACATACATACACATACATACACACATACATACACATACATACACATACATACACACATACATACACATACATACACACATACATACACATACATACACACATACATACACATACATACACATACATACACACATACATACACATACATACACATACATACACACATACATACACATACATACACACATACACACACATACATACACATACATACACACATACACACATACGCACATACACATTCACTTACACACATACACACATATACACATACACATATACACACATACACACACATACACACATACATACACATACACATATACATACATACACATACATACACACATACACACACATACATACACACATATACACACATATACACATATACACACATATACACACATACACACATACATACACATACACATATACATACATACACATACATACACACATACACACACATACATACACACATATACACACATACACACACATACATACACACATACACACACATACACACATATACACATACACATATAGATACATACACATACATACACACATACATACACATACATACACATACATACACACATACACACATACACATTCACTTACACACATACACACATATACACATACACATATACACACATACACACACATACACACATACACACATACACATATACACATACTAACACACATACACACATACACACATACACATACACACATACACACATACACATACACACATACACAAACACACACATACACACATACACACATACACATACACATACACACATACACACATACACACACATACTCATACACACATACACACACATACACATACACACATACACACATACACATACACATACACAGACATACACAAACACACACATACACACATACACACATACACACATACACACACATACACGCACACATACACACATACACACATACACGCACACATACACACACATACACACATACACACATACACACACATACACATACGCACACACATACACACATACGCACACACATACACACATACACACACATACACGCACACACATACACATACACACATACACACATACACAGATACACACATACGCACACATACACACATACACGCATACACATACACACATACACACATACACATATACATACATACACACATACACACACATATACACATACACACACATACACACATACACAATATACACACACATACACACATATACACACACATACACACATACACACATACACACACGCACACACACATCCTTTTCTAATTTGTTTATGCGTATTTTATTCGGGGAGCCTCAAAGCACCTTTTTCCGGTGAAAGCTCGTATCGAACATTTGGATGGAACAGACTTTCTCTTGTTATGTATTTAAATGGCAAGTATTAGAAGAAGACGCAAGGAATCGAGTCGAAGCTATATTATTTATTCTGCCGCAGGGGCGCAATTTTGAGCACCTCTTGCAGTAATGAACAACCTTGGCTTTAGGAGAATAAAGAGGCATTAATCGGTAGTGCATTGTAAAACAGTCTCATCATTTGCGTATTTGAGGCCAAATTGAAGTATTGGAAATTGCAGCTTACAGTTTGCAGAAAGAAAATGATATATAGGTGCATATATTTCAGTTCTATATATTTCTTTGTGTTAAAGCTAAGATATTATTCCAAAGTTGCGCTCATTTCTCGCTCATTTCCGGCTCATTCTCAGTTATACAATAGATTCTTCTCGTGTGTGTAATAAAACATTGATAACAGACCACAGTTATCTGTATCATTTATTGCTAAAGCCATTAGAAGTTCACTTGCAAAAATAACTGTGAATAGATTATTCAACTTTCTTTATAATAATAATAATAATAATAATAATAATAATAATAATAATAATATGGGTCCAATTGGCACGTTCCGGCTTCATATTACCTATTAAACTGTTGCCCCAGCATTTTTCTTGTCGTTCCCTACTCCTTTTTCCACTTCTTGGATTGTAATGGAATAGGATATATGGCAACCTAGTTCCTTTCGTTCTTGGAAGATGTTTTAAACATTCTTCTTGTTTCCTTGAGATGTACTTTAATAACACTAATAATGCTGTTTCATAATAGCTACATAACGGTTCTTAGCTTGTTTCGATAACAAGGCTTTAATAAAATACCAGAATATGTAATAAAATGTATATTTTATAATAATTTCCTCAATAAAGTTGAGATTATATTATATTAATAACTGCATCCATATAGCCATACATAAGGTTACATGTAACACTTTCACATTTTTGCGTATTCATTTATTAATCTCTGTTTATAGTTCTATGTGGTATTGTTTGCAGACTTTACTACACTCGCTGGAGTTGGGTCATTATAGTTCTTGTTTATTTTAAATAAATTGTGTGCTTTACATCTTTTGTGTAGTACATTTTCGTCTGTCGCTTAACGTTTACCAGTTATACAAGATAATACAAAATTTCTTCCAAATGAAGTGGACTTCACAGGCCATTTCCAGAAAATTCAACATATATAGTAGTGCGGGGCAAAAGTACGCTGCGGGTAAGAGTACGCACAAGGGATATTTATATGAAGACGGCCGTGCAATTGGCAGTACTGTATGCTGTTGGAAGAATTACATGGCCGATAGCCTCTCTACATAGTTTCGTTGTGCTGGTGTGTTTCGTCTTTAAACTATGAGGTAAGATTGAAAATCATTCATCTTGATGTTAGTTTTCGTGGTTTTGGAAACGTGATTGAGCTATTAGGAATGTGGGACAGGTATTTTAGCATTATGTCATTTCTCAGACAAATTTCTGTAATAACGTGTGGTGGCTTGGCCATTGTGTGAAACTGGTCACAGATGGCAGTACGGTCTGGGAAATGTTAAAGACGACAACGGGGCAAGAGTACGAACTGTGGAGTGGGGCAAAAGTACGCACTAAACAGCATGCGAAGGAATTGGCAGAGCTTTGCAGACTCCTTGACTCTCACTTGTATAGTTTAACATTGAAGGATTTGCGTAGAACTGGCATTTTAGTTTGCTGAGATTAACAAGGTAATCCATCCATTTAACAAGGACAGCAAATTAGCTGGCAGAGACTGGGCACTAAAATTTATGAAACTGCACAAACTATCACTCCGTGTTTCCACCAAAACAAGTCTTGCTCGAGTTATGGGCTTTAATAAAGCTCAAGTTTCTTTGTTTTTTGATAATCTTGAACAAATGATGGATCAATACAAGTTCTGTCTATCAAGAATATATAATATGGATGAATCAGAATAAGCACTGTCCCTAGTAAGACTTCTAAGGTTGTATCACCTACTGGTAAGAAACCAGTTGGAACAATTGTTTCTACAGAAAGAGGAAATTTAACAACTGTTGTTTGGCAGTCAGCGCAGTGGAAATTATGTTCCCCCAGCCATAATATTTGCAAGAAAAAGAGCTAAACAAGAACTCATGCACGGAACTCCACCAGGTTCAATCATGATGTGCTCAGACAGCGACTACATCAACAGTGAGCTATTTTCTGAGTGGCTGAAGCATTTTCAGAAGCATGTAAGAGGAAGCATGGAGAATCCAATACTTCTGGTGCTAGATAACCACATATCCCATATAAACTTGGAAGCAATTGTCTACTGCAGACACAATGGTATTCATCTATTATCGATTCCTCCCGATACTTCACATAGGTTGCAGCCCCTTGACAGATCATTTTTCAAGCCGTTAAAAGATCTATATTCTGCAATGTGTGACAAACGGTTACTAAATAACCCAGGACGTGTAATAACACAATTTCAATTGCAGAGGAAAGAAGTAAGAGAAGTAAAAAATTGGAAGTACTGACTAGCTCACCCTTTAAAAGAAGATTGGAAATGAATCAAGCCTTAAATCATCCAGTGCTTCAAAACACGTCAAGCGTGATGTATCAAAATGTGCACAAAACGATATGAGACCCCAAAGGACCAAATACCATTCAGTCCTACCCAAAGCGTCAACTTCAAATGAGAAAATCCACTGTCCAGGATGCGACGGGGAGTATGTTGAACCACCAGAAGAGGATTGGATTCAGTGCCAAAAGTGTGCAGAATGGTGGCATGTAGCTTGTTCCACCCATGAGGGAGGCAGCAAATTTATCTCCGACTATTGTTAAAAGTGAGAATATTTCAATCTTTTCTTTATTCAAATATTTTTATATTTAGGTTATCATCTTATTCTTAGAATGATGTTCAATATTAGTCAGACTAAGGTCCTTGGTATATTCTTATAATGTAATAAAAGTTACAGCACCAAGCATTAAAATTAAACATTTGTGTTTTCTGCGTACTTTTACCCCACCTTATGCGTACTCTTACCCCCATCTATGGAGCAAAAGTTCGCATGGGTCACATTTTAATTGAACATTTATAAAACTATTTTTCGCATGTAAAAATAGGTTTTAACCACTGTTTGTGATGGACAATAGAATAAAGATTGCATAATAAAAATTTCAGATATACTGGTTGAATAGATACCGTTGCAGAGGTCTTGAAAGTTTAAGTGCGTACACTTGCCCCACGCTACTCTACATTTTATTTGATATATAAGTATCTTTAATGTATGGTATTTTAATCAAAATCGTTGAAGCCATTTTTCAGAAAATCAAAACTTTCGAAAACTCTTCCATATAAAGGGTAGTCTGGAGTGAGGGGAGTTTGTTGAAAATCTTTGTGTCGCATCTTTGAAAGGCACTGAGCTTAAATACCAAGTTTGGTGTTGATTCGACTTTTCGTTTTTGAGTTATGCTGTTCATAGGTACACACACATACACGGACCTTTTTCTAAAAAAAAATTGTTTTCTTTTTATTCAGGGGCCTCAAAACATGTATTTCCGGTGAAATATCGATATCGATTTTTTTGGATGGAATGAATACATGGTACAGAAAGTAAAAGTAACTCAGAATTTTTTTAATGTCAAAGTAGATTCACGGTAGCACTTAGAAGTCGTTTTTAATGTACTAAAACTTAATTTAGCTATATTATTCTATGAGAAAACGGGTCATTTATGCTAGAAAATGTTAATATCAGAAAAAGCTGATCAAAGCTAAAATGGTGAAAACAAACTCGCGCATTATTGCAAAGAAAGAAACGAATGGCTTGAGAAAGCTATATAGTTAACAACAGTATCAATATGTGATGTAAACTTTCTACTAAACGATGGGCTACACCTTACCTCTCTACTCCAACGTGTGTAGAAATTACGATGTTGTTCTGTGAAGTGGTGCAGAATTCATTGTATATGCATGGCGGATGCAGTACCATTTCTAAAAATATATGTAAAACATAAGTATTGTGCCTATAGTGGTAAAACATATGTCAATTTAAAAAGCAAATTCCAATTTATACGAATGCAAAAAAACAAAAGTATCAATCTTGGCAATTTTCCCAATTTAGTCTCCCGTTAATTAAACCAACAAACTTTTATGTACAAAATACGGGCTAATTATATTTTGTCATAACACTGAACTAAATCACTGAACGACATAAGTTTAAACATATTTCCTATTTCAAGTGAACTAAAATAGGAAATGCTCTTATAGAAAATCGAAGCACTGAGTACTAAGTTTATAATACTCAGTCAAAAATGCAGCATAAATGCTAATTAATTTCGCAACAAAAAGTTATGAAACTCATGCATTTAATTTTCGATTCCATTAGAGGCGTTCCAGAAGCCGTTTCGGTTCACCTAAACGCGTGTCGTCTATTAAACATGTCCTCCTGGAAGTCTCTGTATAAGGTTACAGGTTGCTATTCCACATCCCTTACTGTTCACATAAACTGTGCTCCTGCTGTCTTCATTATGTTCTACAAACATTAATTATGAGGCCAACGCTCTGAAAATGCTAAGAAGACTGTAAGGGCATACAGTAATAATATGTGGGTACAACGAGAATTACACCACCTTAAGATATACGCATATGCCAGGCACCATGAAAGATGCTTCTTATGCAAATATTGCACATAAAATATAACAAGAAGTAGTAAGGATTTAAACAGCGATGTATTCACAAAGAAGGGTAAGTCATAATTTTAATTCCTATAAAAATAAGTAATACAGCAGCGCTATTTCGCTTCTTCCAGCTGATCATGTGCGTTATTATTTAATGCTGTGTTCCAGTCAGTCTTAGAAGTGTCTTTTATAGTTTATTTCTATTAGTGTTACGAAACGCACCATTCTGTACAGACACGAAATTAATTAATTATTAATCGCAGATCGCAACAGCCGCTTTCTCTTCGTAAAATTGCTCAGTTGTTTAGATAGCGTTTTACGCCAAGCAATCCTTTGTGGTTGTCTGACTATCCTGAAGTAAATCTCGGTAAATAAACTTCAACAAAAGTTACGTTAACATAAATACAAAGAATAACAAATATTGCCCCATTTATATTTTTGTAGTTTTGGCAGGTGTCGCTCCTCCATTATGGCAGCTGGTCTTGTTCGAATGCATTGCGGCATTCATTGGCTTCATACTAATGTAAGTTCTGGTATCGTAGTATCAGTACTTTGTCGTTATTGCTCAGTCTTCTGCGCTAAAACTATAACTAATACCTTTATCTGCCAACGAACTTCCCAAGTATGTTAAAAGAATAGGAAATAACCTCACGGCATGCATTAGCACGACTTTCGCATAGACATTCCAAGAAACAAGAAATGTGAGACGGGGGCATGTAATGTCAAGTTGTGTATATAAGGTCAGTTAGTGCTAGCAAAGAATTGAAAATCCAGTAAAAGTGCCCACCCATTTGAGCTACGAGGTGGAGAGAAAATCTCCAAGGCAACATAAAATGGCTTGTATGCCATGAAACACAGTACAAAATGAAAGGGTTTAAAGTACACGATTATATTTTTCAATTAGTTTACAACCTTATTCTGATCTTATGAACGACAAATATCATGTGTCACATTCATTTATAAATGTGTATCAGTGGAAAAAACCACTCTCTTGTATTATTTGATCTCTTAATTGTCTTCTCTCCATTGTTTCCACAATAGGTATCCCTTTTTCATGCTACCATGGTTTTCCTCTTTTCCTTCTTCTTGCTGGAATCTATTCTAATGAAGAAAGTTCTGGTAAACATTCATTGGCAAACGAACCGTTTGTGGGACAGTCACCACTAAACAATACATGGACATACAGTAGCATTCCGGGTGGTAGAATCGAATCCTCGATGCTAAGTTGGGCAATATGCGAAAAAATGTTTAAACGTTTGCTGGCGGAATTTGTGGATTACGAGCACGCTGAGGTTGGAAGAAGTTATGGCTCTGAAGGTATATAAGGCAGGAGTAGTAAGGTCAGAAGGAGAGACCACTTCGTGAAGCTTCCTCCAGCGCAGAATCCACGTCAGTAGTATCTTAGTTTAGTATGTGTATAATTTGTGATTATCAACGCTGTCCATTGTCGAACTTAAGGTACACACGAAAGCTGAAATACTTAGTGTGGGCCAGGGGCCATATCTAAGAGAATGGAGCCCTTAGGGAATAGGTCCTTATATACTTTGACTCATACCACCTCGTGCTCAAGCTGAATGATCTACCCCTAACTGCCCCAGTAAGGGCTTGAGGCCCCTCCCCCACCGGGTTCGTTAAAATATCCTTATGCTTATCGCTGGTGTAACGGTATGCCATTTTGGCTATAGTAAAGCATAAATGACACCGTTAGGGTAAGTATTATGCTTCTTAACCTTTTCAATATGTGAATGCGCGCGAGAAGTTACCTGCGGACAGACGGTGTGCGCATCCGGGCCCAGCACGAGTGTAGCCTTTCAGAACAATGGCTCGCGCAAGAAACTCATTATGTGCCGGATACTCGTAGTTTGTAAAATTACTGCTCCAGAAGGTTCCTTTAGTTAGATTGTGTAGCTTCCCCTTCGAGAACGTTCCGCTTTGTATGCGAGCTGCTCTTGCCTCGACAGTTGTTTAAGAAGTCGCGAAGTTAAAAGTGAACAGTTAAAGCGGGCAGTACATAGCAGTTTAATGGTGAGTTGTGGCTCAGCAGTTCAATTGTGAGTTGTGATTCCACGGATCAGTTGTATTCTGTTTTCAGTATGCGTCAACAGTAACTCAAGTGTAACGTTTTTGCTACGCTGAGTGCTTAAGTGATAAAGTGTGTTTCATAGCAACTTTTACAATACTGTGTTCCATGTAAATCCCGTACAACAACACATGGTTAAATTGTAACTCCACCTGCAATTTTCAGTTATGTAAATAAACAAATAAACTTCGGACTGCTCTTTAATTTGCTTAAGCAGAAAAGCAAATGTTGACAAACAGTTTTGGCACTGGCGGTTTGTAACCATAATATATACGCAACTACCTAGCGATAATTTGCGCACCATAGTCATTGAGGCAGTTTTAATTCAATTATCATATACTTTTAACCTTTTCCTTCATGCTGTCAATTTTGATGTCGTGTACGTTCATGAGAAAATTTTCTCCTGCTGTGTCTTGTCATACCTTGCCACTTGTGGTCTCACAACTTAACATGCCCATGTAAATTCATTTATCAAAATACTTTCAGAAGTGGAGAAATGCAACATTTGACGAAGTATAAGCATAAAAACTGAAGTAGTGTATATGATGCTGCACAATTCTTCTCATAATGTGGTGCCGATTCCTACAGTGGGTGGCTGTCGACGAAATCTTTCTCTCAGGGTACGTGTGGGCGGGTGGAAAGGATTACATCAGCATATATTGACTGAGAAAGTTAGTATGTTCTAACATTTCAGTTATTGAGAGACGAGTTGCCGAACGTTTGAAGATAAAGAATGAAACTGATTATGAATTATAGCATTCGAAACTATAATAATTGAACTGCTAACCTCTGCAGTATCAATTTCACGATTTGAACTGTTTCCGTAATAAAAGAAACTAGTAATGTAACTTGTGGTAAGTCACTAAAATGCTTACCGGTGAGAGCCTTCGCGATGGCCACTAAATCCTTCTCACACAAGTGCGTCACTGCGCACTTAAAGTAACACACGAGCCGTCAGAAGTATCCAGAGTGACGAATGTATGCACGAATGTGTGCACGAACAAGTGTCTGATTAAGAATGCAGGCCTTTATATTAACCTAAGTCACCCTATATTAGAACTGCCCCACCAAAATTCTATTATACGTTGCCAAATCTTACCCATCTGAAACACAACTTTTATTCTTTGGCTACGAAACTCTAAGAATTCCTTTTTTCTCTCTCATTTTCCGAACTGGTCTACGTGCAGATTCTTACCTTGTTGCTCTATATGGGCCTTTCCGACTCTCAGAATTGAAGTGTCTTTCTCTTTATCAGAATTTCTGCCTACGTGACCCTGTAAACTACTGAATTTTATTCTAAACTGCATTTGCAGAATTCGTACGCTTAACGCGTTCATTACTTCGTCTTTTACTAATGGCGTTTCCTAACATAACTCACTAATGACCTTTTCTTCTAATAAATATTTTCAACACAAGTTTATTACATTACACATTGATTAAATATACAGAATTATTTGTGCATCTTCCTATCATTTCCTTATTTATATCCTCCCATCAATAATAACACGGTATCAAAAGTGAGATTATGGCTGTCTTCTGAGGGACGCTGTGGTGCCTTATAAGGCATTATGAAAAACACCATCTTAAATTATTTGATAATTTTTCCATCTGTTGCCCTAAAACGATGCTACGTTTATTCTTATTAATTTAATGAGCACTTAAATTTTCTGAGATTTTAATTTTTCAGACTCCTAGGAATGGAGCCGCTTGTATTATCTTGTATCCCAAAAGATGGGTAAGTGGCATCACTTGGGAAGTCGGGGTTCAAATTTCGTGTACCAAGAATTCTATTGGGGCTTTATATTCTTTTTCTCTCCCATTGGGTATATGATTCCACCCAAAGAACAAAACTAAGCAGAAATAATCAGTGGATGGCAGAGGAAGGTGACTAAACCACTAAGGCGCAAGCTAACCAAGAAGATGGCACAGGAAGGTGACTACAAAACTAAGGTCTTCTATCATCGAACGGAATAGCTCAGGCAGCAAAGTCTGTGACCCGCATTCGGGAAGTCCCGGTTTCGATCCCCGGCGTTCGCCCACTCTGCCCCATGGATTTTTAATTGTTTCTCCGGGGTCGACAGGCGAATACTGGTGTGGTTTATTCTATACCAAGATTTCCTTTCCGTCATTTCCCTTCCATTCAGTTTCCTTCTTAACTTTCAGGTGTGCTTCTAGGCCTCGTGGTATATGGCGGTGGACACCAGAAGGCTGCTCGACTGGTGGGTCCTTCATCGCCCTCCCTCTGCGGCTCCCTGTGACACACGGGTCTGCGAGCCTGGAAATGTCAGGGACTTCCGCGCGTCTCTGGACTTGTCTGCATGTGGCTTGTAGCCTCCTGCGTGGTTCCATCACTTCATCCCTTCCTCCTGGAGGAGTGGTACGAACAACAGATCTCTGTAGGTCGCAGTGCTAAACAATGTATAACCTATATGGTTATCTGTCAGGCTTTGTGTCGTACCATGGAGGTCTATGGGTACCATGCTAGCCTCTAGTTTCCAAGGTTGCAGGTTCAAACCCGACTGAGGACGATGGATTTTTCTCGGGCGTAAAAATCCTCAACAAGATTTCCCTTGGAAGGGAAGTAAAGCCGGTGGTTTCATGTCGTAGATTTATGGCACGTAAAAGAACCTCAAGCCTGATAAAGAGGCCTCTGAGCAAACTTTCCGGTCTTTCACGCCCAATAAAGAATGGGACGCTAAGAACCATAGTAGTTAAAGAGCGTCCATAAATACAACTCAATTTAATTAAATGTATCTGGCATCGTAATCACTACAACAATCACAAGTTCGCAAAAGTTTATCTTATAAAGTAGAAAGCAGTTTACGTAACCGAGACCATCTAGAAACAAGCTATTGAAGCAGATGGTATAGAACTAACGACTACGCTGCCGGGTCATATGTCCGCCACACACAATGAATCGGGTGTATCAAAGAACCTACAAGTTATTGTCGCATTATAATTTCTTAAAATGATACTAAAACGCTTGAAAGGGAAAGTAAAGAATTTAACATCTGAAATAAAAACTGAAACTTTCCTGGCGACGAACATACTCTATACGTTCTCGAGCCTCAAGCCAGGTGAGGTGATGTTGATACATCGACGTTTCGGGAGCGTGCATCTCTCCCATCTTCAGGATGCTGAATGACTGATTGGGTGATGCATCAACATCAATTCACCGACTTCAAGCCCGAGAACATCCTGAGTGAGTTAATATCCTTTTTGATGAGAAAATGTTTCTAAAGTCAAAAACAGGCTACGGAAAATAAAACAGAGAACGCTACAAATCACGGGTTTAGCATCAAATACTTGTGTAGCACAGGGAATACTAGTCTTCAGAAAGGTACTAGACAACAAGGAAGGCTGTTGAATTATAAAAATGGTTCTTGTGCAGACAAAGAGTGGTACTAACGGATGCTTACCATTGTTACACAAACGTGTTACCAGTGGATCACTGTCATTTTCAACTTAGACAAAGATAAGCCATTCACCTCATAAATAAACATGTTTTAATGTTTTGTCACGTGTGAATCTGTTTCCTATGCAAATGAAAATGTAAAATCTATATTAGATTTAAAGCATACATTTAAAATTCATTCTGTAATATAACATATATAACAGACACATAGAAAACTATTGGAAATAATTGAGTAATGTTGTTACTGTTTCGCAACGTATGTTAAAAGCATACACGACGTATAAAGCTATCAAATCCATCAACTGGAAATAAAACTGAGCGCCGTGATTATTTTTAAACTTACATGTGCATATATATATATATCATTTAATGAAGCACATAAGAGAGGTAATGAATATTACACAATAAGATCAAATTTGCTGACACGTAAGGAAAAATATCAAATCTAGTAATAAAAAATAGTTTCAGATTTTAATGCTTATATACTTATATATTTTCTTCTTTCAACTTTTTACTTTCCCTACCACATACCAATGGTTTTAATGCTATATTTAATCTTGCTTATATACCTATATTTTTTTCTTTCAACCTTTTACTTTCTCTACCACATATCTATGGTAGGTACAGAATATATTATACAGATAAAACAATTTGGTATATACACGTGAGTATATGTGTGTGTATATGTTTGTACAGCATATCTGTATACTTTATATTAAAAACAGAAACTAGAATTAGTACACAGCTTTATATTTTAGTTCAGTATCTTTGAACGATTCAACACGAAGATTTTCCGAAATTGCAGTATCCCAAACTACCCCTTTAGACGGAAAAATGTTGATTATTTTTTCTTCACCGCCCGAATGATTTTGGTTAAAATGGTCTACATGTGTTTCAGATATGGAATAAAATCATTGGTGAATAAAATATTTGTCTTGAAATTTCTATAAACTGGATGTAAATCCTCTTGCAATGATTATTAATATGAGCAGTGTATGTAAAAACACTTTTCATATCTGCAACCGAATACGAAACATATACCATTTTCCGCTTGAATTTTCGAAAACTTAAGCAAAAAGCTTGAAGCGATTTGTCCATTCTTTTGATTCTAGGATCTCACGTAAAGGGATATACAATACCAAGGCCGGATGTTGTAACTTTGTCCAATTTTTACAAATTTTCACTTCTCTCAGTTCTCATTGTCACTGTTATAAGTTCTTATCTAGTTCAACTTCACTAGGTTCACTTCGTTCACACTATCACTTCACTAAGGTGAACTAGTTCAACTTTCCGTCCATTCTTCCTTCGTGACGTAGCCTTTTCACGCTGGACGGTTAACTTCTCTCGGTAGTTCAAATACAAGACTTCCCAACCCTTAGCTCCACAGTAGCACTCGCTGCACGTCACAACAGCCGTCACCAACTCGCTCGGGGAATCGCTCTTGATGTCACAACAGAGTCGCAATAGCTCGCTCACTGACTGACGCAACAACCTCACTCATACGACTGGACTTGCAACCGTCGCCACTTAATTCACACTCGACACGCACTCACTCGACTGCCCGCGAGAGCGCTCGCTTACATATTCAGTGGAATCTTTCCACAAGGTTCTCGAACGTTCTAGAACTATTTCGATACACTTCTTGGAGGAGGGGGAGAAGAAGCTTCCAGAAGCTACTAGTTATCTGCCGATAGTGTTCCCAGTGCTTGCTCTGGTGAGCGGCACTTATCGTTGCTTATTCAACCACCCGGCAACGACCGCCCGACAACTTTGGACCATAGCCGCTGCATCACAATACAGTGTCATATTTTGGCACATTGGATTGTTTTAGGCTCCTATATGCTCCTACATAGCTAAAATGAAATATATATTGAAACCATTATGACCTGTATTAATTATCATCCTTTTAATGGAAAGAAGAGAATACAAGTTTAAAAGAATATTTTGTCAGATAGCCAAGAAAATAAGTTATAACCACAGCCATGAGTCTGTAAAACATAAGATGTGCTAAAAAAAATTCCAGGCATTTTGTTACACATGCTACAAAGTATTCGTAAATGACAACAGCAAAGGTTTCGACTCGAAATTTGGTGCAATTATATTTTCATTACGGTTCTTTTGTTTTTAAAATGCAAAGATTTTGCACTACCCTGAACTGTGGTACAGGAAAGCTTAAACTTTAGTTGTCCTACATTTCTGATGCATGAAGATTACGGATTAATGTTAAAGAAAACAGCTTCAGATTGTACACCCTCGTTTCACAAACGAATATTTGTTTGAATGTTTAACATATGACCACCATATTGAACAAACTTTACTCCTATTTTCTCCCATTGAGTTATTTTCAATTTCGTTTATGGCAGAGAGTACGTAAATACATTTGCTGCGCAGAGGTCCCAAGAGAAATTATTGCCTTTATTTATCCTAGACATAATACAAGGTGTTGGTTTTCATAACGTTCTATTATATCAACAAACTAAGTAACTGTAAACACTCTTATTAATGAACAATCAGAAGTTTCGTTTTTGAAAATAATTTCCTTGAGCCACCTGTAGCTACCTATCGCAGCACCGTATCGGTTTTTGAATAATTCCTGATCCCCATTGTTGTCAGTTTTCTCATTAGTTTTCTTCCTAAGAGATCTTAAAATAATTATGTTTTAATGAAAATCCTTATGGAGGTTTTGAGAAAATAAGTAAGAAAGGTATTTTAGTATACTATATGTTAGTAGATACAATAGAGGAACTCTGGCACAGTTTTTGGGCATATATGGGAAAGGCTAGGGAAAACGAGGCTAGATGGGGTGGTTCAAGGAGGAAAATGGGTTTATATGGGAGAGATAGGGAATACGACTACCGATACTACGTTAGACAAGGTTGAAGGAGGGAAATACGTTTATATGGAAGAGATAGTAGAGATGTGTTAGGCTAGACTGAGGTCGAGGAGTAGAGTATGGTTTATATGAAAGGTATAGGAAAACGAGGAGGGGTGTTAGGCTAGATAGAGTTGAAGGGTAGAGTATGTCTTTTATGTAAGAGAGGTAGGGAACAGGAGGAGAGGTGTTAGGCTAGACAGAGGTTGAGGAGTAGAGTATGGTTTATATGAGAGATATAGGAAAACGAGGAGAGGTGTTAGGCTAGACAGAGGTCGAGGAGTAGAGTATGGTTTATATGAGAGGTATAGGAAACGGAGGAGAGGTTTTAGGCTAAGGAGGTTGAGTATGCGTTTATAAGGAGAGACGAGAAAACGGAGAGATCCTATGCTAGGATAGGCAGGTGTTAAAGGTAGAATGTCTTTTATAGGAGCGGTATAGGAAACCAAGGAGAGATACTCAGCTAGACAGAGGCGGGAGAGGAATAGGCTTTATGAGAGGTAGGGATACGAGGAGAAATGCGGCCAGACAGATGTTGAGGAGTAGATTATATGTTTATAGGGGAAATATAGGTAAGATGCTAAACTAGACAGAGGTTGAGAGTAGCGTTTGCGTTTGTATGTATGAAAGGTATAGGAACGGGAGAAGTGTTAGACTAGACAGAGATTGAGGAATAGAATGTGCTTTATATGAGAGGTATAGGAAAACGAGGAGAGGTGTTAGGCTAGACAGAGTTCGAGGAGTAGAGTATGGTTTGTATGAGAGGTATAGGAAAACGAGGAGAGGTGTTAGGCTAGTCAGAGATAGAGGAGTAGAGTATGGTTTATATGAGAGGTATAGGAACAGAGGAGAGGTGTTAGGCTAGACAGATACTGAAGGAGTAGCAATATGGGTTTTATATACAGGAGAGATAGGGAATAGGAGAGGAGGTGCTAGACTTTCAAAGCGACTTTAGACGAGAACTTCCTGGAAAGCTGTTCTAGACAGCTGCAGCACGTAACCCACTCACGTAAAAATGTGACACACTCAAGCAAAAAGGTGAGCCACTCAAGCGAAAAAGGTGACCCACAAAGGGGAAAACGGTGACCCGCGCAGGGTAAAACGTGGCCCACTCAAGCAAAAAGTGACCCACACAAGCAAAAAAGGTGACCCACTAACGTAATAAGGTGACCCACTAACGTAAAAAGGTGACCCACTCACGCAAAAAGGTGAACCACAAAGGCAAAAAGGTGACCCACAAAGGGAAAAGTGACCCGCTCAAGTAAAAAAGGTGACCCACTCAAACAAAAAAGGTGACCCACTCAAGCAAAAAGGTGACCCACTCACGCGAAAAGGTGACCCACTCATGCAAAAAAGGTGACCCACTCACGCTAAAAGGTAAGTAATTCAGGTAGCATCACAGGGTAGCACAGACTCCGGGAAGCGTATATACCATCGTACCGTATGATTTCACAGGTAATTCAGAGAGTATCGTAGGTATTTAGGATAATTCAAGTATCATAGGTGTTTAGAATCGCTCAGCTAGTATAACAGAAGGCTAGATTCCAGAGGCTAACTGCATCATAGCTGTGCATGATTTCACAGGTAATTCAGCTAGTATCGTGGGCATTTAATCTACATCAGCTAGTATCACAGGAGGATAGATTCCAGGGTCGGGTATAGCTTAGTTTCGTATTTCACAGATAATTCAGAGAGTATCATAGGTATTTAGGATAATTCAAGTATCATAGGTGTTTAGAGTAATTCAGCTAGCATTACAGGAGGGTAGGTTCCAGGGATCGGTTATAAAATAGTCTCGTATTTCACAGGTAGTTCAGGTAATATCTTAAGTATTTGGGGTAATCGACATAGTTTCAGAGATATTAGTGATAGTTTTGATCAGCGATTTGTTTCACAGGTATTTAAGTTAATTGCAGGTGATTCAGGTTGTATCAATGGCATTTAAGTAATTTTAACAAGTAATTAAACTAGTATCATTGATATTTAGGGCAAACCAGATAGTATAACAGGTGCTCGTGCTAATTTAGAGCAGGAATTCGTATCAGAGCTAGTTAAGGTAATTTTACATAATTAGAGTAGTATCACAGGTATTTAAGTTATTTTAACAGATAATTCAGATAGTATCACAGATATTCATGGTAATATAGAGAGTAATTAGATTATAAACATTTCTCATCCAACGTTACAACGTTACAATATGTTAATCTGTTAGTGTGCGCGGTGGAGAGGGATAAACTGCATATGGGCTTACAAACTGAAAAGCTCTGCGTAAACGTACCCTTATTTTAGTTCGTCGCACGTGCCTCTCCCCTTTTATCTAGGCTTGAGACTAGCACTAACACCCCCGCTTCCAACTTATTCTTTCTTCATCAGGCGTCTGCAAGTTGCATACACAGCACAAGAATAAACTTCATTTTTAAAGTTTGTAGACTCACGAGAAAATCTTCATCTTCGACTTACATTCACTTAAGCACTGTTTGTAATACTGTAATGTCCTACGCATACGTAGTTATTCCATCCTCGGCAATAATTCTTTTATCATCAAAGGGACTCAATGTAATTTTATTCATTTGCACTGTGGTAACAGCGTGCTTTCGTGATAGGATTAGATTCATAGGTGTTCTGATATTTTCACAGGTTTTAAGACAGTCTGTATAGCTGTCAAACGAAATGTACTGCTTAATAGCGCTACGTTTTATACCTTAAATGTTTTTTATCATTGAGCCCTGGATATCTAGTGCATACATCTTTGGTCGTAGTCCAACAAAGTGCTGGATGATTTTACCTTTAGCCTCATATTTAAATTTTCCCAACACCTTGTTTAGAGCTGAATAGCAGATATGACTTGTGGGATAATCAGCTGTATCTAAATGCTCAAGAAAACGTAGCTTGTTGTGGTACACATCTTCAGTTGTCACTCGGTGAATGAATGAATCACTGTCCATATACATAAGCTTCAGGTTTTCAGCTCCATAATACGGTAACAACACATCATAGTGATAGTGATACATTAATGTCTTACAGATGTCCATCAAACTCATTCCAATGTATATAGGCTTGTTGAACACAATCTGACGAGAGGCCATATGTACAGCAGCTAGATTAAACGTAGGCTTGGCGATCAGCTTCTCTAGAGTTTTTTCATTGGTCACCAGTCGTATATCTACACGCTTACGCAGGTTCTACATAGTTTTTCCAAACATAGCGTTGTTAAAGAGCTTGTAGAGATCCTTCTCGAAATCATTTTCAGCTTGTTGTCGTAGCCTGTTATTAAATTCCACATAAGGTTTAACCACCGAGACTGTCGGAATTGTAGCACACGACGGATTTTTGTTAGTCGTAACCCGTGATTAAGAGCTTGCTTCAAAGCCATGTAATGCACTACATACTTCTTTCGAGGTCCAAGATGGGGTATGAGTTTCTTTGTAGATGCTTCCAATGGTTTCATGCACTCAGGCAGGAAAGGTAGATCATTGTGTAGATCGTGAAGTTCTGTAGTATACTCGATGTCCACTTCTAATATGTACCCATGGGGCTCATTTTCTTGTAGTCTTTCTAAGTTCATTAATTCTGGCGAAACCCACTGTAATCCACCAAAAGGAAGGGCGTGACACATTGCCCAACCATATTGGTTATTAGCGTCCTGAAATGTGATAAATTGGGTTGGTCTCGACGGATCAAATTTCTCCGTATAAGTGTTATTAGCCTCTGCATACCGATGGGAAACTTGGCATAAACCTCCTCTTATACCCGATTCCACCATGTGTAGTTGGTCATAATCTTGTAACAGCTCCAGCTTAATTCCAGTATACAGTAACATGGCGTCCCATGTAAGTCCTGGAGAGGTAAAATAATGTGCAGGATCAACTTTGTGTGTTTTGAGCGTTTGATCTCTGAACGTCTCAAAGATATCAGCTAGAAGAAGCACATCCTAAGTTAAGTAGAGATCGCTGTACTCGCCTAGGTCTCTCACATTAAACAGCTCCTATACATTTCTAGCATGATCGTAGTCAGCATAACTAATTTCTTCATCATTTAACCTACTGTAGAAGGAATCCTTAGTAGGTAAGCAGGTCTCGTTCAAAACATCCCATGACGTGACGAAATCATATGGAAATACTCCCTTACGAGTCATCAACTTCAATTTGTCTTCTCCAAAGTATTTTAGTGTTTCAGGATAAGAGGTTAGATTTTTTACCAACTTATCCAAGCTTGTACTGAAGAATCCAAAACTATCCACAAACCGAAGCTTTATATCTCCTACATACTTGGTGAATGAGATATAGCTTTCTTCTGAGCTAGGAATTACCTCCACACGTTCACTTGTACACCTCAGCTTCTTGACAATGAAATGCGAGTCATATCCACTAAGGTTATGCATGAAGACAGGAATATATTTAGCTGTTTTGCAGACTAAATTGCATCCATTATGTAGACTTCCACGATATTCACCACTGATGTGATCATGGTTGCGTACTTTGTAGTTCTCTTCTGTAAAGGGTTTTCCACACAAGTAGCATGCCGTAGAAGACTCAAAATCCTTTTGCTGTTGATCCTTAAGTTTCAGAGGCTTGACAGTTTTGTATACATTATTAATTTCCTTTGCAATGAACGACAGATATTCCATAAACATCTGAGCAGCATCAGCACCGCGATATACATGAGGTTGCTTAGGAAGACAAGTTTCAACATGTTCAACACTGGATGTAGGCTTCACGTAAACACAGAAGCTCATTAGTGTGTGCTCTTGATAAGGGGTTGTATAAGGAGTTTCAGGATTGGGTATAAACGTATGACATGGAGTGAGAATACTCTCAAAATCCGCATAGATGACATAAGGCACTTTCAGCATCCTCTCAACGTTTTTAAACTGTACAATTGTTTTCTCCTTGGTAGGCATAACTACCCTTGCGACACCATGTTGATTGCAAATGGATGCATGTTCTTGTAGTTTTTCCAACCCACTTTGTCCATATCGATCATCAAAATGTGTAAAACAGCGCTTACAGGTATAAACACGTTCATTACATTTAGTTTTCTGACGTCGCACGAGCTTCTCAAAATTCTTTATATATACGTAGTGATGTTTTCCACTACTGTCACTCAATAGTATCAGGTCGCGGTGTTCAGATAGTTCAGTGTCAGCAACCTTTATTGGAAACACTTCATGCTTGTCATCCAGCCCGAAAACGCTAATAGTCATCTTGTTAAGCTTCTCAAACTTAGATATTTCAGAAAGTGGAGTAGGGTAGGAAACGCAGCTGAAGTCGTACTTATCTTGAAGTTGCCTGTATTTGCTCACACGCTATGCATTCTTCTCGACGAATTTAGCTAGTACAGAATACATGAAACATTTCTCGTCGGTAAAGTTCTGGATGTTTACGCAGGCTTTCCTTGCTTCAACAGATGGCGGTAGTGGTATGTAGCTACTTCCTCGTAACGGATTTTACTTGTTGATACGAAGTCTAACTCCTTCCACAGCAAACAAAGCCCAGTTGCTACCCTTAAGCTGAGACTCCTCCATTGCAGTCACGAATTTCTTGAATTTCGCTTCCATTGTTGACTCCAGATCAGTCTCTAGGAAAACAGGTTGATTCCGTGTTTTAAATGTTTTGTCACAGGTTTCTCCAATACTGTTAACAAATCGACACTCAGCCAGCAGATTAATTTTAACACTCTTGGGAATACCAAGCTCTTTATGCGCAGCCTGGATTTTCCGTTGTTTTGCCTCATGCAGATACATATTCAGGTCCTTAGGTGATTCGCATCGTATAAAAGTGGGTTTCGCCAGAATTAATGAACTTAGAAAGACTACAAGAAAATGAGCCCCATGGGTACATATTAGAAGTGGACATCGAGTATACTACAGAACTTCACGATCTACACAATGATCTACCTTTCCTGCCTGAGTGCATGAAACCATTGGAAGCATCTACAAAGAAACTCATACCCCATCTTGGACCTCGAAAGAAGTATGTAGTGCATTACATGGCTTTGAAGCAAGCTCTTAATCACGGGTTACGACTAACAAAAATCCGTCGTGTGCTACAATTCCGACAGTCTCGGTGGTTAAACCTTATGTGGAATTTAATAACAGGCTACGACAACAAGCTGAAAATGATTTCGAGAAGGATCTCTACAAGCTCTTTAACAACGCTATGTTTGGAAAAACTATGTAGAACCTGCGTAAGCGTGTAGATATACGACTGGTGACCAATGAAAAAACTCTAGAGAAGCTGATCGCCAAGCCTACGTTTAATCTAGCTGCTGTACATATGGCCTCTCGTCAGATTGTGTTCAACAAGCCTATATACATTGGAATGAGTTTGTTGGACATCTGTAAGACATTAATGTATCACTATCACTATGATGTGTTGTTACCGTATTATGGGGCTGAAAACCTGAAGCTTATGTATATGGACAGTGATTCATTCATTCATCGAGTGACAACTGAAGATGTGTACCACGACAAGCTACGTTTTCTTGAGCATTTAGATACAGCTGATTATCCCACAAGTCATATCTGCTATTCAGCTCTAAACAAGGTGTTGGGAAAATTTAAATATGAGGCTAATGGTAAAATCATCCAGCACTTTGTTGGACTACGACCAAAGATGTATGCACTAGATATCCACGGCTCAATGATAAAAAACATTAAAGGTGTAAAACGTAGCGCTATTAAGCAGTACATTTAGTTTGACAGCTATACAGACTGTCTTAAAACCTGTGAAAATATCAGAACACCTATGAATCTAATCCTATCACGAAAGCACGCTGTTACCACAGTGCAAGTGAATAAAATTACATTGAGTCCCTTTGATGATAAAAGAGTTATTGCCGAGGATGGAATAACTACGTATGCGTAGGACATTACAGTATTACAAACAGTGCTTAAGAGAATGTAAGTCGAAGATGAAGATTTTCTCGTGAGTCTACAAACTTTAAAAATGAAGTTTATTCTTGTGCTGTGTATGCAACTAGCAGACGCCTGATGAAGAAAGAATAAGATGGAAGCGGGGGGTGTTAGTGCTAGTCTCAAGCCTAGATAAAAGGGGAGAGGCACGTGCGACGAACTAAAATAAAGGTATGTTGACGCAGAGCTTTTCAGTTTGTAAACCCATATGCAGTTTATCCCTCTCCACCGCGCACACTAACAGATTAACATATAAAAGGTTTGTAAGATTTAGAAAAAGTATATAAATTGTTGTAACGTTGGATGAGAAATGTTTATAATCTAATTACTCTCTATATTACCATGAATATCTGTGATACTATCTGAATTATCTGTTAAAATAACTTAAATACCTGTGATACTACTCTAATTATGTAAAATTACCTTAACTAGCTCTGATACGAATTCCTGCTCTAAATTAGCACGAGAACCTGTCATACTATCTGGTTTGCCCTAAATATCAATGATACTAGTTTAATTACTTGCTAAAATTACTTAAATACCATTGATACAACCTGAACCACCTGCAATTAACTTAAATAACTGTGAAACAAATCGCTGAACAAAACTATCACTAATATCTGTGAAAATATGTCGATTACCCCAATACTTAAGATATTACTTGAACTACCTGTGAAATACAAGACTATTTTATAACCGACCCCTGGAACCTACCCTCCTGTAATGCTAGCTGAATTACTCTAAACACCTATGATACTTGAATTATCCTAAATACCTATGATACTCTCTGAATTATCTGTGAAATACGAAACTAATCTATACCCGAACCTGGAATCTATCCTCCTGTGATACTAGCTGAATTAGATTAAATGCTCACGATACTAGCTGAATTACCTGTGAAATCATGCACAGCTATGATGCAGTTAGCCTCTGGAATCTAGCCTGCTGTGATACTAGCTGAATTAGCTTAAATGCCCACGATACTCTCTGAATTATCTGTTAAATTATGTACAACTATGATACGTCCTGCTCCTGGAATCTCGCATCCTGTGATACTAGCTGAGCGACTCTAAACACCCATGATACTTGAATTATCCTAAATACCTACGATACTCTCTGAATTACCTGTGAACTGATACGGAACTGTGGTATATACGCTTCCCGGAATCTGTGCTACCCTGTGATGCTACCTGAATTACTTACCTTTTAGTGTGAGTGGGTCACCTTTTTGCATGAGTGGGTCACCTTTTCGCGTGAATGGATCACCTTTTTCCTTGAGTGGGTCACCTTTTTTGTTTGAGTGGGTCACCTTTTTTACTTGAGCGGGTCACTTTTCCCTTTGTAGGTCACCTTTTTGCCTTTGTGGTTCACCTTTTTGCGTGAGTGGGTCACCTTTTTACGTTGGGTCACCTTAATACGTTAGTGGGTCACCTTTTTTGCTTGTGTGGGTCTTTTGCTTGAGTGGGCCACGTTTTTCCCTGCGCGGGTCACTTTTTCCCCTTCTTGGGTCACCTTTTTTGCTTGAGTGGGTCACCTTTTTGCTTGAGTGTGTCACATTTTTACGTGAGTGGGTTACGTGCTGCAGCTGTCTAGAATTTGTGTCCTGGTATTGACAACAAACAGCTTTCCAGGAAGTTCTCGTCTAAAGTCGCTTTGAAAGTCTAGCACCTCCTCTCCTATTCCCTATCTCTCCTGTATATAAACCCATATTGCTACTCCTTCAGTATCTGTCTAGCCTAACACCTCTCCTCTGTTCCTATACCTCTCGTATAAACCATACTCTACTCCTCTATTTCTGTCTAGCCTAACACCTCTCCTCGTTTTCCTATACCTCTCATACAAACCATACTCTACTCCTCGAACTCTGTCTAGCCTAACACCTCTCCTCGTTTTCCTATACCTCTCATATAAAGCACACTCTATTCCTCAATCTCTGTCTAGTCTAACACTTCTCCCGTTCTTATACCTCTCATACATACAAACGCAAACGCTACTCTCAACCTCTGTCTTGTTTAGCATCATCCCTATCTTTCCCCTATAATCACATAATCTACTCCTCAACATCTGTCTGGCCGCATTTCTCCTCGTATCCCTACCTCTCATAAAGCCTATTCCTCTCCCGCCCCTGTCTAGCTGTGTATCTCTCCTTGGTTTCCTATACCGCTCCTATAAACACATTCTACCTTTAACACCTGTCTATCCTAGCATAGGATCTCTCCGTTTTCTCGTCTCTCCTTATAAATGCATACTCAACCTCCTTAGCCTAATTACTCTCCTCCGTTTCCTATACTTCTCATATCAACCATACTCTACTCCTCGACCTCTGTCTAGCCTAGCACCTCTCCTCGTTTTCCTATCTCTAATATAAACCATACTCTACTGCTCAACCTCTGTCTAGCCTAACACCCCTCCTCCTGTTCCCTACCTCTCTTACATAAAAGACATACTCTACCCTTCAACTCTGCCTGGGCTAATACCCCTCCTCGTTTTCCTATACCTTTCATATAAACCATACTCTACTCCTCGACCTCAGTCTAGCCTAACACATCTCTACTATCCCTTCCATATAAACGTATTTCCCTCCTTCAACCCTGTCTAACGTAGTATCGGTCGTCGTATTCCCTATCTCTCCCATAGAAATCCATTTTCCTCCTTGAACCGCCCCATCTAGCCTCGTTTTCCCTATCCTTTCCCATATATGCCCAAAAAACTGTGCCAGAATTCCTCTATTTACCTACTTATGTTGCTTTTAAATTAGGTATTTATCCAACAGCCTTTTAAGTTAGGCTGTTCAAGGTTTTCAAATGGAGTTTTGTTAATTATAGGACCTCAAAACAAGGATGAAATAAACTTGTATATCGAGTCTTAAGTCAAATTTACTACTTTCTCTATATTAGATAACTGATGAAGAAGGTATTTTGTACCACGAATTAAGATTTTTCCATCCGCTTTTCACATCAAAGTTAAAGGTCGGCAACGTCGCAAATAAGGCCTTGAACTCGTGGCTACTTTCACAGCTTCTCGGACGTTCAGAAACGTCTAGAACGGGAAAGAAGCTGTAATGCAAAAAACATTTTCCATAGGTCCAAACTCCAAGTAAAATATACAAGACACACAGTTATGGTCGGTGATGTGGTTCAGTTTCGACAGCGTTAGCAGAAGCCCGCACAGCAGCGGAATTGGCACCAATTAACGTTTAATTTACTTCTATTTGTTTGCTACAGTAGGGTACTTCACTAATTTAGTTTAAGGGAACACAGTTGTAGTTTACAAACATATTGTTTTAGCAAACCGATTTAAACCCTATGTTTACTTTCTCTATTACTTACCTCTACCAAGTAGAGGATGTATTGTATTCCACCCAAACATTCTATAGAAGATTTCACAGCATATACGCATTTTGAGACTTCCTGAATCCGGAAAAAGTATTCTTGGAGAAAGGTCTGCGCGCGCGTCTCTGTGTCTGTGAACAGCATAACTCAAAGTGTAAAGTTGGTTATATAACAAACTTCATATTTTAAGTTCAGTAACTTCCAAGGATGTGATACGAAGATTTTAAATTAAATCCCTCACCCCAAACTACCCTTTACATAGATTTTTTTTAGAAACCGAAGGCTTGATAAAACGAAGTGTATATCTTGAATTGTTTAGGAATAGGGTCTGAAGTCTTCTATGAAAGCATATCTTGAGTTTTGTAGGAATAGGCTCTGAAGTCTTCAATGAAAGCATATCTTGAGTATTCTAGGATTTGCCTCTGAAGTCTTCTATGAAAGCATATCTTGAGTTTTATAGGAATAGCCTCTGAAGTCTTCTATGAAAGCATATCTTGAGTTTTGTAGGAATAGCCTCTGAAGTCTTCTATGAAAGCATATCTTGAGTTTTGTAGGAATAGGCTCTGAAGTCTTCAATGAAAGCATATCTTGAGTATTCTAGGATTTGCCTCTGAAGTCTTCTATGAAAGCATATCTTGAGTTTTATAGGAATAGCCTCTGAAGTCTTCTATGAAAGCATATCTTGAGTTTTGTAGGAATAGCCTATGAAGTCTTCTATGAAAGCATATCTTGAGTTTTGTAGGAATAGCCTCTGAAGTCTTCAATGAAAGCATATCTTGAGTATTCTAGGATTTGCCTCTGAAGTCTTCTATGAAAGCATATCTTGAGTTTTGTAGGAATAGGCTCTGAAGTCTTCAATGAAAGCATATCTTGAGTATTCTAGGATTTGCCTCTGAAGTCTTCTATGAAAGCATATCTTGAGTTTTATAGGAATAGCCTCTGAAGTCTTCTATGAAAGCATATCTTGAGTTTTGTAGGAATAGCCTCTGAAGTCTTCTATGAAAGCATATCTTGAGCTTTGTAGGAATAGGCTCTGAAGTCTTCAATGAAAGCATATCTTGAGTATTCTAGGATTTGCCTCTGAAGTCTTCTATGAAAGCATATCTTGAGTTTTATAGGAATAGCCTCTGAAGTCTTCTATGAAAGCATATCTTGAGTTTTGTAGGAATAGCCTATGAAGTCTTCTATGAAAGCATATCTTGAGTTTTGTAGGAATAGCCTCTGAAGTCTTCAATGAAAGCATATCTTGAGTATTCTAGGATTTGCCTCTGAAGTCTTCTATGAAAGCATATCTTGAGTTTTATAGGAATAGCCTCTGAAGTCTTCAATGAAAGCATATCTTGAGTTTTATAGGAATAGCCTCTGAAGTCTTCATTGAAAGCATATCTTGATTATTCTAGGAATAGCCTCTGAAGTCTTCTATGAAAGCATATCTTGAGTATTCTAGGATTTGCCTCTGAAGTCTTCTATGAAAGCATATCTGGAGTTTTTTAGGAATGGCTTCTGAAGTCTTCTATGAAAGCATATCTTGAGTTTTGTAGGAATAGCCTCTGAAGTCTTCAATGAAAGCATATCTTGAGTATTCTAGGATTTGCCTCTGAAGTCTTCTATGAAAGCATATCTTGAGTTTTATAGGAATAGCCTCTGAAGTCTTCAATGAAAGCATATCTTGGGTTTTATAGGAATAGCCTCTGAAGTCTTCATTGAAAGCATATCTTGATTATTCTAGGAATAGCCTCTGAAGTCTTCTATGAAAGCATATCTTGAGTATTCTAGGATTTGCCTCTGAAGTCTTCTATGAAAGCATATCTGGAGTTTTTTAGGAATGGCTTCTGAAGTCATCTTCATTCTGAATGACTTTTGGATGACTGATAAGCTGTAAGAGATAGACAACATATTACTATACAAAAAATGTAAATCTCGTTAAAACGCACAACTTCCACTAAACTTCTTTAGGCGCGGTAGGGCAAATTGGCTTGGATCAGACGAAAAGTGACACACATCCCCCTCACCGATTCCAACCAGCAGTTGAGAACAAAGAGGGATAATGAATACTTCACCTATCATAAACCTATATTTATTTCTTAGAATATGATTTAATTGGAAATTGATGAATAGAAGAAATATTTAATTTAATTAAGAGGGACTTTCTTCAGTGAAATTCCACATAAGTATTTCCTAGTCCTGAAATTATATAAAATCGTCAGCAAATGCTAGAACCTAATAATTTTTTGGGGGGAGGGTAGTCATTTCCGAGATATTCCTCGCTATTGGATTGAATTTTCAAATATTTATACTTTTCTGGAATGAAAAGTCATTATTCGGTTTTTTTTCTCGTCATGCAAAGAGTACGGAATTTCAGAGTCATCACATACCGGCCAGTCTTTAAAGATTTGACTATTGCTTAAGTCTATTCTATTTCCCTATTACCAATGTACCTACAAGGAAATATGTAATAAAACTACTTCTACAAAAGTTTAACTCGATTAACGTGAAGAAGACGGAAGAATAAGATTGTGTAAAAATATTTCTTTGAAGAATGGTTAGCGAAAGTCATATAAATGTAATAACTCGGACTTTTATAATACTGTGAAGCATCGGCTATGGCCTAAGGTTATCGAGAGGTCAGCCTGGTTCAGAGTAAACAACGATAACCGCTGCTCGCCATCGTAAACACCGGACGGGCTGTCGGCAGATAACTAGAACCTTCTGGAAGCCTATTCTCACCCCTTCCTTTAGAAAGTGTATCTAAATAGTTCTAGAACATTCGAGAACCTTGTGGAAAGATACACTGACTATATAAGTGAGCGTTTTCGCGAGAGACTCCGTGTGGAGTCAGTGCGAGTCAAGTGTGAGTGGGTAGAGAAAGTCTTGTGAATGCAGTGCATTGTGTTTTGTTTCTTTATTTACAAAAAGACCATATAGGAGTGGTGAAGTTGCTCTTTGGCTAATTCGGACACCTATCTTTCAGGTATTAAACCTCCGGAAGAATAACCGCACTCATGGAAACTTAAAACCTGGATAACTAAAGCTAGGACAAAGGAGCAAGGAATCAACATAACTACCACCCTACCTAGTACACGCGAAGTACAGTCCAGTAGTTCACTTGCGTTAATGGAATGGTTGAGTTGCTCTTTGTGAGCTCTGTGTTTTACGTTCTGCTCTACTCCTGGCGCTTCTGTTTACAATTCAGGGTTACCTGTGGCGACCCCTTCACCTCGCCGCATCGTTATATAATGTTGGAGCTTGCATATATTGTAAGCCAAAGAATATTGGCCCTAGCTCTGGTGATAGCTTCTGGTTTAGCGTTCTCATTTTTATAAAAATGAGATAGATGCTTTAAGTGTTAAGAAATAAAATAAAATTCTAGAGAGAGATACCCTTATAGTTTCCATAAGACACTTATAAAGAATGGTAACAATAGACTAAGACTTCGACATACAGTGAAACATAAGGGAAGAAATTCATATTACATGGTTACCATCGTGTATGCAGGAAATACGCTGAATGAGACATTTGAATGCGCTACGATTCTGGGATGAAGGAATGTAAGAATCCGTAAATTCTATCGTATTTCACGGAGGAAGTTATTAACTCTGAAACAGTCTCTTTCAGCTTGAAAACAATTTAATATTAACTCTATGCAGAAATTTTCATGCAAGTTAATAAAACTAATTTGATGTTGAACATGGGAAACGTATATTAAAGAACATTTCGGTATAGGAAATCATGTCAAAGCAAATTTGTAGGATTTTAGATATGAATACACTAGCTTAAAACCCGTGAAATACTCAAGTAAAGGTATAGAAATATGTTTTTCTATAAGTTTAACTGTCAGCGACTATTTCCTTAAATGGACTCATCAGAGTTATTCTCAAAATATTACTAATTCACTTCATTTTGTAGTCTGAAACACATCCGAAGATTTTAATTCATCTTCGTCTTATTTTAGCCACGTAGTCATCCGCTTTTCAGTCAGGCGGGCTATACTTATTGGGACCTCATAAAATATGGTAAGTTCCAATAGTATGAATTCGACTCTTTGTAGCATATTCCATATAATTTACTATAGTCATAGTCATTCATACAGCACTACAAAATGACACCAAAAGAAAGTAGGGGCACTGGACGTTCAAGAAAACTCTGAAAAAATAAAAGATGAACTAAGATGGAACTAGGGATTCATTGAATCCACTACTTCGTAATATTATTTTTTTATTAAAAGTAATTCACTAGAACTCCTTTTTCCTTACTGTGGTATTTTATGATTTCTTTGACACAGTGTGACTTATTGAATAAATGAAAACACAGTAAAATGAGTTAAAAGCAAAAATGACAAATTCATCAATATGGGCAGACCAGCATATTGTAACAACTCTCAGAAATACATTTGAAAGCTATCAGCTGTCTTGGAACGCAATGTTTAGAGTAACGTCTGTGTGCCATTATATTAAATTTGTTACACTGCTATTGATTATTCCCATCATACAGAGTTGTCATTTTATCGTCCGGCCGGGGATCGCTTGTACGCGTCCTCCGCGGGTACTTTTTATTATAAAACTCCCACCTTGCTTAGTCATGAGTATTAACAGCATGCACTACTTGTTATAAGTAGGGCACCTCCGCAATGAGTCATTCCCTCGTCTTTGGACGAAATTTCCATTCACGCGCATAAGTTTCTCTTGCATCATTTTCCTTAATTCTGTTCAAACATCCTCATTTTAAGGCTGTCTGTGGTGTGCAAACTTTCCTACAAACTTTATTATCTAGGATTCCCCACAAATAGAATTCACACTAAAATCTAGTCAACTGAGAAGACATAACCCTTTAGAAATAATCCTGTCATCAAACACAACCTTTGTCTTCCAACTATTTTAGGCAGAATGGGCTGTGGCAGAATCCTGTTGAAAATATGTCTCGTCATCTGAATTTGATAAAATTTTAAAAGAATATTTGTGCTCAATACCTGTCAGAATTTGCGGTATCTCTGAAAAATATGGGCCCCTTTATCCGCTTTGCTGTTGCGGCACACCATATACCAATTTTTACATCATGTAACGGAATTTAATGAATTAAATGAGTTATCTCATGGTTCCCATATCTATTGTTCTGTGAGGCAACATGATCATTTACGTAAAACCATGCCTCATCTGAGAAGATGTGCGTAAACACTATTGCCAACGATATTTTGTAAAATCCAGCTACAGAAATGAACTCGTTTTTCCGTCGTCACGAGGTTGTAATTCATGAACAATAGTCACTCTGAAGGGTTTCAATTTTGAAAATTTAGCACCTGTATAAACATATGTTTTTTCAAACATCCACTTGCTCTGCAACACGTCTTAAAGACGTCCTTGGAGAGCGTTCGAATGATGCATCAATTTAATATATCTTTTTCTACGTTAGAACATGTCTTTTTCGCTTCTTATGTTTAGCATTTAACGATCTCGTATTTACCAAGCATCTGACAGTATCCCTATTTGGAATTGTAATTTTAGGAAAAGTTTTCTGAAATTCTCTACTTACCTGTGTACATGATTCGGTTTTTACGTAGATATGGATCATACATAAAAATGCCATGTTCTTGTGCTTTGTACTTTTTGTTTCGGTAGGCATTTCAGTGGACTAATAACAAGATAAGATACCCAACAATGATATGAATACTCTTAAGTAATTCACACATAACAAAGATGGCTGAATAAGCTTTCAGTGGACTAATAACAAGATAAGATACCCAACAATGATATGAATACTCTTAAGTAATTCACAAATAACAAAGATGGCTGAATAAGCTTTCAGTGGACTAATAACAAGATAAGATACCCAACAATGATATGAATACTCTTAAGTAATTCACACATAACAAAGATGGCTGAATAAGCTTTCAGTGGACTAATAACAAGATAAGATACCCAACAATGATATGAATACTCTTAAGTAATTCACACATAACAAAGATGGCTGAATAAGCTTTCAGTTTTCAGATGCACAATGAACAAAGCTTAATCTTTACAGCACGAAGACAAGGCTACAACTGAAAATTGACATTCGCAGCCGACCAGCGTAGCCTTGAACGCGCCATTCACCGTTAGTGAGCCAGAGAAACGATACTGATGTCACTGCATTGCAAGCGAAACATGCATACACGCGATCAGTGGCCGGGCCAGAAAACGAAGGCTCTGTATTTTTCTAAACAATTGAACTTGTTGTATAATTAGACAATTTTCTAAATATCACATAAGGCATTTTAAATGCATAAGGAATTAAAAAGGTATACACTTCTTCCTTTAAGTTAACTTAATGCAGTAGGAGTTCTTGGGAAATGGGATAGCTTTGGAGTCCCGGAAATAAATATCATATTGATCTAAAATAGGGCATAATGAAGATGATAATTACGGACAATTTAATACAGCGCTGTAATGAACCTGCAGTGTAATTTGGAAATCCTAAAAGTAATAATCTGCTTGATCGTACTTGCTTTCGTTTCGAAAGTATCTTAATTGAGTTTCCTTGGAAACGTAAACACCTGTGTAAGGCCTTGATGATGGCAATCGCTTTAAAGGGTAAGCAAGGTATTCAAGACCACTCAAGATATTGGATCCGCTTTCTGTATCTTAGCTAATGCCGTTTCTTCGGAAACCGTGTTTCTTTGTTTTAGGTTTGCTCAGAAACGTAGAGGAACATTGTGTGTGAAGCTTCTTAGAAGTCTTTAGGTCGGCTTAAGTAATTACATACTGAATTCAAAATAATAAAAACACAAGTATGAAGTACAGGTACGTCAATACCACGGAATGAAACACGTTTTCTTTTAGTTCTACTAGAAGTCACTTATACTTCTTCTAAGGTTATTACCAAGACTATACGTGTTAACGTCAGCGTGCCACTCAAATAAGAATTTAAAATAAAGTGCAACAAGACAAATTTTCATTAAACCTTTAGCTTACTTTAACACAATGTTCCTTCTTCAAGTTTTTGCAGTTAGGTACTCTTGGTGGAAGCCTTAAACCAAATTCCTGGGCGATTCTTTCTTCTTCTACCTCAATGTACGTAAATATTGGCCCGTTCCATCTCTCATCGTCCTTCGTGGTTTAGTGGTTACTCTGCTAAACTCTAGTTCGCGAAGTGGTGGGTTCAAACCTGGCGAGGGCTATAGATTTTTTCGGAAGTCAAAATCTTTAACATGGCTTCCTTCGGAAGGGAAATAAAACTGGTGTTCCCTTGTCGTAGATTTACGGCACCTAAAAGAACCTCAAGCATGATAAAGAGGCCTCTGAGCACAATTACCGGTCTTTCACGCCCAATAAAGACTGAAATGCTAAGGACTACACCAGTTAAAGGGCGTCCATAAATAAACCTCAATTTCATTTTGTTCCATCTCTCGCCGGATTTTGTGACCTTGATGTTTTCGTTTTTGCTGATAATCATGTAATGTTCCTGCTCGTTCATCCGAGGGCATATTAACAGTTGCTGCACCCAACTTTCTTATTTCCGTTATTCTTTATTTAGCTTGTACCTACATATTTAGCTACTTCCCTATAAAGTCATTTCTCATCTTATCTCTTATACCATAACCAGCAGCATACTAAGTATTTTATTTCGGCTGTTTCAGGCATTTATCTGTTTCTTCTATTCATGAAAAAACAAGGAATAGGTTTACGAAGCTTAATATGTTTATGTTTTACGAAGGTTTTTCTTTAAATTTTCAACAGTTGAACCTCAAATGGTCTGATATGTATTTAAATTGTATTGCGTGTTTTCTACTTTCAAACTATAGCCGAATAATATTGTCTTTAAAGAATTCGTCAGTCATTCGTTCTGAATTTGCCCACTGATCATCTCTTCTCCCTCTTCTTAGATTAATTTACATAGCTATTTCGCTTGGCATTATTTATATTAGTTCTTTCCTTAATACCTTCAGACTCTACTTCACTTTGCTTCTTAATTAACAGGTGCAATTATGACACGGCTTTCTGAAATTCCAGTGGAGATCTCAAAACGATTTTTAAATTCTGTTTTTTTTCGGAATAGAAACAGTTTATTACTGTAATAAGTTGATGCCGACACCTTAATTCTTCTAATATTCAGCATAAAATTATGTCAATATTCCCGATTCTATATCATTATATTTACAAGGTGATTCTCTTCATAAATAAATAAAACGTATTTAAACTGTATGTTTGACACCTAATATTTTTAAGCACAACTGCCTGTTTTCGTTTTTCAGCCGAGATTAATATACCACCCATTTCTGTTGCTTTACTGAGCCGGATTAGTATCTGCTTTTAAGTTCTTAGGTGTTGATAGAAAATTCGAAAATCCAAAAATAAACATAGAGGATGCATTGAGCGAGGCTCTAGAAGCTTACATCTGTTTTTAGCGAACTGCCGTGGAATTAGCCCTTCCACTACTTTCCCAAAACCCTTCTTAGTATCATTAGACCTGGAATATGTATTGCTGCGTCATTTATAATTTGTTTTAGGTTATTACGTTAATTGTTTTCTATTTTTAAGTGCCTATCTTAAATATTAAAATAAAATAATATTATATAATGTTATACAATGTTAAATAAACATTTTGAAATAACCTTTTAATTAATGAAAACATAAGTAGCGCAGATTCAGCGGAACCAGCCCACTTAATACGCAGTAATTTGCAATTAATATGCTAATTAAGTCCGCCTTCCACTTGCCAGCACCCGCTGGTAACTTTTGTGGCCGCGGAGGTCATAAATTTTGTAATGTATAATGGAAAGGTTCACAGGTAATTACAGCGGAGTTATTAACGTATTCCATCCCTTGTCAAAAGGGCAATGGAATGTAATAAATTATGCTTTATAATCACACCGACAAAAGAGAAGACACTGATCTATTCTGCCATTGCAATCCACAGTACCCTTGCACGTGTGCGCTAAGAAAGCACACTTGCAACAATCCCCTTCACCTCTGCATTCCATTCTCTGCTTTATACCTTACCGGCTTCTCCAAACACACACACACACACGCACACCTGCACTATAACAAAAAAACCAGACGGGTGCCATACACCGCCCCCGGGGCAACCTTCATTAACAGAGAATACCTGGGAGCAATAAACTTCCTCCTTGTCAAGGAAGCATTCACCTTATTACAGACAGGGACATCGTGGCGCGCAGCCGCTGTATATTCATCCTCTAGACCACATAACAAGAAAACTTGTCTTCGGTTCAAACAATGGTTGTCCATGTGTATGATTCTAACAGAACAAATATATGCCTTATTCACAAAGTTAACACTAGTACAAGTCTCTGTAGCTGAATGAAAAAACCAGACTTTAACGTTTAATAACCATAAAACTAAGTGACTTAAAGTGTGTTTAACCTACATCATTGCCTAGATTAAACCCTGGTATATGCTTAGGTATCCTTAGGTCCGTGTTCGTATCTTACTGCAAACAAAAGTTTAATGTTTAATTGTTAATGAAAAATGATCCTTGGATAGGGTGAAACTTTATTATAACACTACCCGGAATAATGAAAGAAGTTCTCAGGTATTCAGAGTCCGAACTCAAGTCTTAGTGTAACGAAACATGAATGCCTAACACCTAATAAATTAAGGAACATAGACGAGTACGCCAAATCATGTTAATTTTTATATATAATTTCGATGCTTATTGTAGTATATTTTTAGGTGGTCTGAGGTCCTAGTTCGAATCTTACCTCTGCGAAACTCTAATGCTTAATAAATATTAAACTATGGGAGTATGGACGGACAGATTGAAATGTATTTAACAAATATAATTAGTTATATTAAATCTTGGTGTATACTTAGGCATCCCGATTCATAGACTGAATTTGTATTGCCTTTCTTCTTTCTCTTCTTCTCTTTTTTCTTTCTATCTATCTCTTTCTTTCTTCTCGACATGCATACATCTAAGCATGCATATGCACACGTACACACATACACAGTGCCCTTACACATACATGTACACACACATACGCCTACAAAAATATATACATACATCCGTGCGCTTACACAGACACACAGATTCACAAACACTAGCATTGCAAATTATTGTGTCTTTAGAGAATTCAAAAACCCTTTGATTCATTTCCTGTAACCTAGCAAAATGTAATTCTTTTCATGCTAACACATTCATGACTCCTCCCAGCACATTTTTATAGCTTGTGTAAAGGCATTATGGAGATACTCTCTGAGAAAGAGGGAGAGCGATGGGGGTGGGAATTGAATATTGAGGGCCTCTGCGCAAGTGCAATAATCATGTGACATGTAAACCCACCTACACAAAGATGCGCATGCGCTTTAAGGGGTCTTAGGATACAATATGCGCCTTAAGGGGTCTTAGGATACAATATAAACAGCTAACGATGCTAGCTAGAATCAGTCTGAGCTTATTAACTCAACATTAAAAATTTTTAACGCTCGTGTGCTACAGTTTAATTGAAGCCAGTGCAATTTTCTTCTACACAGCATTTATCTTCGCTAATACAATGCAAAATGAGTGACTTTTTACATAGCTATACAAATCACTGGTGGCTTCTTACATCGCACTTAATTTTTGTTTAAACGATACAGCGTCTCAAAAACGAAGCGGTGCATGAGTATCACATTACTCATTCTTTGTTTGCTTACACATTCTTCCTCAATTAACACTCATACGATTATCTCTACTCATTCTTAATTTCGCTACACATTCTTCTTTCATTCACATAATTTTCTCTACCCGCTCATTGCTTCACATCACAAGGATTTCTACACACACTCTTCTTCCATTTACATGATATTCTATACCGTTCATTGTGCCACCATCGCATGAATTTCTACACCCACTCTTCTTCCAATTTACATTCACACGATTCTCTCTACCCACTCTTTGTTCACCATCACAGGGATTTCTACATACACTCTTTTTCCATTCACCATCACACAGATTTCTTCACACATATGATCGTCACAATCTAACATTTCTACCAAGCACCCGAACGTGTACGAATACCTACGAGTATTCCCGAGCACAAAGTTGCATAAACCTACTTACAACCCCCTGCTTTGTTACAAAACTAGCACTTCTACCAAGCACAAGAACCTGTACGTAGACCAACGAGTATACCCTAACACATAGGCATAAACATACTTACAAAGACCTGCAGTCCTGTAGCAATACACACACACATGTACACTTACAGTACATGCACGCACACGCACGCACATACAACCGAGCACTTACACACACATACATGCACCCCCGCATACACTTTGGTTCTAATATAAAGAAATGCATAACTTGCCTTTCCACCTGAATAATTCATTGAAAAATATCATTCATTATCAATGTCTGTTACAGAGTGTTTAGCAGATAGACTTAATAAGATGGTTGAAGTGCGCAGTTTCCTATCGGTTTGGCGAGTTCAAGATCTCGAAATTGGTCCTAAATATGAGATAAATGCCTTAATGAGAGCTCAAGTAAGATACGGTACCAGGATCGCGTCTTCATTGGTGGGTTTCCAAGTATTATTGTCTCAGCGATATAATTCGGTAACCGACGAGGAGCGTGCAGAAATGCCAGGAAAATTATCTTTGATATACAATAGCATGACAGTTGGAGGAATTTAAGACATGTAAATTCTCTTTTCTACCCAAAGCGAAGGTATGCAGAAATGCTAAACTTAAGAATTTAATCCTTTCTTATTTTATAATGAAAAAATTCATAAATAAAACAGCTGTCTCATTGATATTACATGTAAATACATACAATGTATAGAATATTCCATATTAAAGACACATGCTATAAAATTTTATAAAAAATCATTAAATCACAATGTCACTTGTTTTGAATTCAGTTATATTTATCTGTCGCGTTGAAATAACAACTTATATCCGAATGTTTATACAAATCTTTTGTGTTTCATTTTCCGTGTAGCTTAACAACAAAATGTAATTCTTTTCAAGCTACCTACACTTCCAAAAGTATGTTTACTAAGACTTTCATTGTACTATGTTCCAGATGGAATAATAAGGGGAAGAAGAACAGCTTTGCCGATCTGCAAAGGAGGCTGACGCTCTTGGAAGATAGAATAACCAGCATTTGACACTCCAAGAAACATGCAGGCAAGAAGCGGGCTCCGAGACATTTACATCTGGAGAAGCACAACGTTAGTATACGGCTTGACAATGCATAACTGTGAGATAATTCGAGAGAGTCTCCATATATTCAAAGCATTCCTCAATTTCAGAAAGTGTCCGAGAGTGGAATATCGTGAAAATATATGGTTTAATCTTATGTCATTTCTTATATGGAACAGGACAAAATAAGAATTATGAACACTAATTTAAATGATTGTGAAATACCTATAAATAGTGAAGAAATTTGCACCATAAAAAGATTTGAATCGTGTATACATCACCATTTAGGTAACATATCTGTTGCAAGTGTAACGCCATATGCTAGAATGAGGAGTTGGTGGTATAAAGTACTGGAACTGTATGATAAAAAAAATAAAATAGAATGGAGGTATGATTTTATAGATTGTTCTATTCATTAAAAAATCCTTACATTTCTAATGAAAAATAAATCCCTGCATTACAATGATTAGTTTAAAATAAAAGCTGCATCACATAAGTCAGAGGCGCGTATGTAAATACTTTATTATGAATTATCAAACAATACAATGAGGTCTGTGCAGGGATGTTTGCACTAGCTTGAATTTCTATTCTGATGTTGATGGCCCCATTTACAGCTTCCTCTAGCTGATACAAGCAATGTATAACAAACATAGAAGCAACTTTAAAAAACAACTTTTCTCTTTAATAAGGCATAATTGTCTTTTTCATAATAAGAGTTTTCAAACTTTGAGCACATATCATACAGTGATGCAAATCTACAGTTTCCAAAGTTCAAATTCATGTCGTGGTAGGGATAACATTCACTCTTAAGATAAAGTCTCAAATTAATTATGTTACAATGATCAAAAGGGAACCGCCTTTAGATGTATTACTCGATCTTAAAGAATGACAAATCTCGGCTTCTCCATTTTAGATGTTATGTTGACATTTCAGGTGAATGATTTAGTTTGCGACACAGCAAGCTGAGTATGCAGATCCATGGTGCTAAATGGGAGAAACGGCGGCGTGTCCGTCTTGACAATTTTGAGGACTTCAACCTCCAGAGCTGATGTAGTATAAGACAAAAATACATGTTCCTTCTAAAACTCGTAGCTATCGAAATAAAATGACACTTTGCCACCCTTCTTTATAGTAACTCAATGAGTGACTTCATTCTCTGAAGTATCGAGATTGACGATAATTCTCTCTCTCTCTGTAACGAGGCCTTAAAGGTAACTGATCGATCATGTATACACTTCTAAAATAAGTAATCTTTAAACGTCGTGCTCACAATTTGAGAACGATGTTACTCAATGCTGTTCCGAGACAAGTATAGCCCTCTGCCAGAGTTTTTTGAATTCCCTTTCTTGCTCTGCCTACGCTTCCTTTCAGTGTTCATCACCTTATTCCTCTTCACACGAAGGCCTCTCCCTCTTGCTGCAATTTCTCTGTTGCCTCATCATTTCGGCAAGTTGTTTATCTATAGGCGTTTTCTTAGTTACGGCTGTAGCAAATTGTGCTGCATCTCAGCAGCAGCACCTAGAGCTGTAATAATTGACATGTGAGGCACAAATCCTCCTCGTTTATTTTTCTTGGATCCAGCAGCAACAGCCACCTTTCCCTTCACTCTTGCTTCAATTCTTCTGTTATGCTTCATCATTTCTAGAAAGAAAGTCTAGACCCATTGTTATAAGAATAACGACAATGGAAAAAGGAGGGAAATTTTAAGGAACTCCATGAGGTTAAGAGGCTCAAACATTTTTATAGAGCAGGACTATATGAGTGAGGAACAAATTTTGAAAAAATAACTAATTGCCAGGATGAATGAAACAAGAGCAACTGGGAAAAAGGAATCTTTGAAAGATTTAAAAGTATGCGTGGAAGGAGAAGAATAGAGTATGACTATACGGAGCTATGAACGAGAAAAATGTGCGAACTTCAGCAGAAGCAATGCACCAGGACACATACAAGTCAAAGAACCGAGAGAATGTCTAAGTCGATATTTTGGAGAAAGGAGCAGAAAACACTGATCAAATCACAAACTCAATAGACGTGGGAAACAGTCATGAAAGGAGAACAGAAGAAAATAAGGAGGAAGAACCCGCAGCCATGGAGGGGAAGAGGAGCTAACATTGGTAGCAGCGGCGGGGCGGGAAGGGATGCAAAGGAGCAGAACTGGGGAAAACAGAGAGAACAGATGACTGCAATAAGGAATGCATATACAGAGGAGGGAAACAGCCATGAAAGGAGTACAGAAGAAAATAGTTTGGAAATAGCAGCAGCTAGGGAGGGGGAGGAGGAGGAGCTAACATTGGTTGCAGAGGCGGGACGAAAAGAGATGCAAAGAAGGAGAAGTGGAGAGAAGCCGAGAGTAAAGATGATTAACAGTGCAGCAAGAGATGCGTATACGGAGGAGGGAGTGATACGAGTGAGAAGTGGGGAACTAATAAGAGTGAGAATAGTCAGTGAAGCGGAAGAAATTGCAAGAAGGGGAGGGAGAGGGTAAAAAATAATAGATTTGAGAGAAGGGAGAGTAATGCTACAAGGGGAGGAAAGTGTCGACCCGGTATCCAGACGTACTAGACTTAGAAAAGGAATGGAGTAATTTAGTATCAGGATAAAGCAAAGAACTAATAGGGAAAGGGATAAATGACACGTTAAAATAGCATTAAGACAGAGATTTAAACTGAGTTCAGTATTATTAACCTATTCATAGAAGATATATTAGAAGGAGTAAAGGTAAGAAATTAGCATTGTCAAGTAATAAGAGAAAAGGGGATTCCAAGTTCAGGTTCATTATACGCAGACGATTTTATGGTAGGCACTATATCGATAATAGAGTTACAAAAGCAATAAATGAAATTCAAGAATGTGTGAAAATGGAGAATTAAGGTAAATATAAACAAGTACTTAGTGATAAATGGAGGAAAGAAGAAAAATGGTATCTAGGTGGTCAAGAACTGGAGGTAGTCAAAGAATATGACTATTTAGGAATAAAGTAGAGTAATAGCAGGGAAATTGGAGATAAAGTAGAAAAATTGACCAAAAGTATAGAATGGTTTATAAAAAAATAATTGGACTACTAAGAGCAGCACCAGGAGAGGCGGCATTAGTAGAACTAGGAAGAATGAGAAGAAAAAGGCAATAGTAGAAAGAAATTTAAACATTTTTGTTTAGATGTATGAACATGAAGGAAGGTGAAATCTTAAAGATATGACTGGCTCGATAAAAGGTTCTAAGAAACAAATTCAAGGATATGGGAGAATATTAAAGAAGTAAAGGAAAAAATGCTATAGAAAGGTAAGAGATGTAAGGGTCGCTCAGTGAACGAAAAGGCCGGGGAGCCAAGCAATCTGAATGGCCCAATAAGAAAACAAGCACCAGACAAATTGTACAATAGTTGTAGTGGTATAATTATATACGAATATACATTGTATGCATTGAAAACCAAACTGTAGCACTAATTGTACAATAAAACCACTCATTCATTCATTCATTGATACTCATTGCCTACGGTCATTAGCATATATACATTAAGCATGATTTATTTTATTTTAGCTGCTCCGATGGAGCTGGCGAAGTAAGATTGCTCGCTGCCTATTCAGGCGGTAGACTTTGAAAGCGACTTTTGACGCGATAGTTACTGAAATCTGTTTCCTGACAATGTTATAGCTCTATTTCTAGGTAGCTCTAGCGCTAGAAAAAAATGTATTATTCAAATAATACTTCACGAGAATGGACTACGTTTTGAAAACGTGCACATTTATTCAAAGTTGCCATACCGACCAAAGTATCAATATCTCATTAAGCTGCTTGAAAATATAGAGGGTATGGGAGTGAATACTCATGAAGACGGAGAAGATGTCTTGCACCCATCGGAAATTAAAGGAAAACTCAATCTTTATATTTTATGACGTCAACACAGAAAGTCAAGACAAGATTGTCTCATTTTAGAGCATGGGCAGGCATCGAAATGTGGATTCTACATATCTAGCTCAATCCTATGCCAAAGTCCCAAAGCATGCAATTCGAGATAATGCGAACATGGTCATACTCTTCAGATAGGATAATTTAAGCTTGAAGCACATATATGAAGATTATGTAAACACAGACATGTTGTATACGGAATTTAAAGATTTGTGCAAAGGTGTTTGGCAGAGCTCTTCAGAAGGATAGGTAATAGTTTCCGAATTTCTTAGGAATGATGTTCGATATAGGTGAGGATTCAATATATATATAGGAAAGTAGATAATAAACAATTTGCTCATTTTTAGTTTGTCATCAGTGTTAACGGGCTTGGATCACAGAGGACTGCATCAGTGAAAAGGTCGCTACATTTGATCATGATAAACAGAGAGGGAAAAGAAACCATTTTCACTAAAACGTAACCCACTCTCGCTTAAAAGGTAAACTACTCTCGGTAAAACGTAATGCATTTTCGCTAAAGGTACTTCTCGCTAAAAGGTTACCCAGTCTCCTTAAAAGGTAACCCACTATCGATATAGGTAGCCCACTCTCGCTAAAAGGTAATCCACTCTGGCTAAAACGTAACCCACATTCGCTAAAAACGTAACCCGTTTTCGCTAAAAGGTAACCCATTTTCGCTAAAATGTAACCCACTCTCCCTAAAACGTCACCCGCTCTCGCTAAAAGCTCTCAGATATGTGCACCATTTTCGTTAAAAGTAGGATGCATGAGTTTCAGCTTAGACGTACCTAGATCCGTATCTCGCTCAACTTAGACATTCTTTGTGCTAACTAACAAGCAAAGTTGCACTCTTACCACTATGAATCCATTTCATGCTACTTGGATGTATATGTAATTAATGAAATAGTTATAATTAGCAGAATTACATGATTAAAATGTGAATACTAGAACATTTAGTTTGACCTAATTTGGCTATAGTGGTTTATATGTATCAAAGTCTGAGATCATAAACAAAATGTGTAAACAGCGAATAATATTTCAGTCTCCTGTTATCGTATGCGAATTCAACATCGACAGTGTACAGTGACTAGTTGATGTATACTGCTTCAGCATGAATACTCATAAAGATGCTCAATTACAGTCAATTTACGAGAATCTTGATTTTTCCTATGTTACCCAAAGGAGAAGGAATCGTTTTGTTAAGTGCTGCATATGCAATGGAGCTTTAAAAATCAGACTTATATCGAGGCTGAAACAACATACGAGAAGATGCTGTAAAGAGATGGCCAGTTGTGTAGTGGTTGGAACTCCCGCACGCGATTCTGAAGTCTCTTCGAGTTCTGAAGTGACGGATTCAATATGTACAGTACTTGGAACTCCCTCAAGTGATCCTGAAATAGCATCATGACCTGTCATGAATGAAACAATATGGGCAGTGTCTTTGGATGTGCAAATTCTGAATAAACACACTAATGAAATCAAACATTCTAATGTTAAGTTACCTAGACGAGAAGATATATCCAATGTGTATATTGAGGAGATACTATAATCCTACACCGATCCTAATGCCTTAGTAGACCGCCTAAGGATGCTAATTATGTTGCATACAGCAGGTAAAAATGACTTTTCGGATGAGATTAGCGGCATTATTCAGAAGTTAAAGACGGTCGGTTTCATAGCGTGATAGCTGTGGAACCCCAAAACCTTCGAAAGAGTTAGATAGGTACATCAGAGGTGTCAAGGTACTGTATGACACTAAGAGGATTTATAGTTTAGCACAGTTATCAGTAGGCATTTGTGCTTGTAATTTCTATCGCAATGAGTTACACTATCGCTGTTAGTAGCAACGAATCTGTTCTTACTACATTCCTGCATCTCTCTGCTGATAGTCCCTAAGAGTGCATTATGAGATCGCTCTATTGCTTTTTTGAAACCTTCTATTCAATTCCCAATGTTGATTAGAGCAATAGTCAATTTCAAAACATTTAAAATGGTAAATTTAAGGATCTCGATACACCCTATGAAACTTACGAGTTTACCAATATTAATGAATACATCTGAGATAAGCCAACGGTGGATGAGAATGTCTTCTTTATTAGCTCTATTAATAATATCATGAAGCCTGAAATTATATGTACTTTCAACGTTGATTTTTTCCAATGATCGTTCAATACAGGATCGCGCTTGGGCATCAGTGCCAATAAAGTTATTCCAGCTAATCAGCTGGCTGAATCTGATTTCCTGGTGAATATTTAAGGTGAGCATCATACGAATCGAGTGCAGTATTGCATCAGTCTCTTTCATCGACGGTAAAAGCGGGAGGAGACGCTCGATCTATGAGTTTTTTTCTCATCTGTTCTTCCTGGATATCATATTTTACAACAACCTACTAATCGAATTTATCTACCGTTCATAAACATCTACTTCGTAGATCAAACCAGCCTTTGTATAGGAGACCATAACGGTAATATCATTGACTTTATAAACAAGGATATAAGCATAAGACCTCACATCCGTCGCAAATCCCATAGATTTTAGAGGCAGAAATCCGCGAAGTAGAGGATATAATAATAGAGCGATTCGAGGAGATTTTAGACGAAATCAGCGGCTTCTAGGATATAATAACGGATTGATTCGACGCCCACTCCATGCTCTGCCATTGACAACCAATGTGTTAACTTCATTCAATCGAGAGTTCCTCCAGGCATTGGGCCATAGAATCCTGTAATCATGGACACCTCAAGTGTTACTGAGACGCCATGTTTCGACGACGAGATCACTAAAGAATAAGAACATGTGTTTTTGTCTTATAATACATTAGCTCTGGACGCTAATGACTAATTTACAATCGTTTGTCAGGCAGAGGATTTATACGCTTTACCTAATTGAAGTTATCTATACATCAAGGGAAGTATTACTACAGCTAATGCTGCAGCTACTACTGCAAAGCCTGCCAATATTCTATTCCATTATACTTGATGAGATTCGATTGGATATGGATGGGTTAACTATTGTTGGAACCAGAAACCACTGGGTCACATCAGCTTTACGCAACTATGCTGCTCTAAACCCAATGGAATCTGATGGTCTACTGGATGGTGTTATCCTGGAGCAGACATGGAGATTGCACATGCAGGAAATGGTACCTTCAATGGTATAGCACCGCTTTCGATGCTTCTGGGATTTTGCAGGCGATCACAAAGATCTCATACCGGATAGCAAGTTTGAGTTGTAGCTGATTCGATTCAAGGACTCTAAAACTGTATTATAGCGCCTCAGGGTGAAGAGAATCCTATTGTTAAACTTGTACGAATCGAGTGGAGAATGCCTATGATTCGACCTTCTGATGCTGGAAAGGTTGAAATCCTCAAGATTGTCAAGTTGGACAAGCCACTGTTTCTCCAATTTAGGGCCATGGATCTGCATACTCAGCTTGCTGTGCCGTAAACTAAATCATTCACCTGGAATTTCGCCACCACATTAAAAATGGAGAAGAGGAGATTTGTCATTTTGGGTGCTCAGGCTTTAAGATCGAGTAATGCATCTAAAGATAGTCCTCTTTTGATCATTGTAGGACAACAAATTTGAGACTTTATATCAATAGTGAATGTTAACCGTACCACGACATGAAATTTAAATTTGTAAACTCGAGATTTGCATCATTGTATGATATGTACTCAAAGTTTCAAAACTCTTATTATAAAAAAGAGAATTATCTCTTATTGAAGAGAAACGTTTTTCTTAAACTTATTCCTATATTTGTAATGGATTGCTCACATCAACCAGAGGAAGCTGTAAATGGGACTGTCAACATCAGAATAGAAATTCAAGCTAGTCCAAATATCCCTGCAGAAACTCCATTGTATTGTTTGATAATTCATGATAAAGTATTTCCATACAAGCCTCTGACTCATGTGATGCAGCTTTAATTTTAAACTAATCATTGTAATGCAGGGATTTCTTTTTGATTAGAAATGTAAGGATCTTTTAATGAATAAAACAATCTGTAAAAGCATTCCTTCACTCTTTTTTATTTCTTTATCATACAGTTTCAGAACTTTACTCCTCACACTTCTCGTTCTAGCATATGGCGATACACTTGCAACAGATGGGTTACCAAAATGGTAATGTGTACACGATTCAAGTCTTTTTAGGGTGCAAATTTCATCACAATTTAAAATAATTTCACAATCATTTAAATTAGTGTTCATAATTTTTAATTTGTCCTGTTCCATAATATAATCAATGACATTGTAAGAGAAAACAATATTTTCACAATATTCTACTCTCGGGCAATTACTTGATTGGTGGAATGCTTGGAATATAGGGAGCCTCTTTCCAATTGTTGCACAGTGGTGAATTGTCAAGCCCTATCCTAACGTTGTGCTTCTCCATATATAGACATCTCGGAGCCCGCTTCATGCCTGCATGTTTCTTATGGTGTCAATGCTGTTTATTCTATCCTTCAAGAGCGTTAGCCTCCTTTGCAGATTAGCAAAGCTGTTTTTCTTCTTCTTCCCCTTATTCCATCAGAAATATTGCAGAGGGAAAGTCCTAGCAAAAATGCTTTTGGAAGTGTAGGCAGCTTGAAAAAAATTACTTTTTGTTGTTAGGCTACACGGAAAATAAAACACAAAATATTTGTATAAACCTTCAAATATCCGACGTTATTTCAATGCGATATATATAACTGAATTCAAAACATGTAACATTGTGATTTCATAATGTTTTAACTGTTATAGCATTTATCTTTTATATGGAACATTCTACACATTGTATGCTTTTATAGATAATATCAACGAAACAGCTGCTTTATTTATGAACTTTTTTCATTGTAAAATAGGAATGCATTGCATATTTAAGTTTAGCATTTCTGAATATCTTCACTGTGGGTACAAAAGACAATTTATGTCTTAAATTTATCCATCTTTGTCATGCGATTGTATACCAAATATAATTTTCCTGGCATTTCTGCAAGCTCCTCGTCGGTTAACGAATTATATCGTTGAGGCAAGAACACTTGGCAATCTTCCAGCGCAGATACTATCCTGATACCGTATCTTGTTTGAGCTCTCATTAAGGCCTTTATCTCATGTTTAAGACCTATTTCGAGATCTTGAACTCACCGAGTCGGTAGGAAACTGCGCACTTCAACCATCTTATTATGTCTATCTGCTAAACACTTTGTAACAGACATTGATCATGAATTATTTTTTCAACGAATTATTGAGGTGGAAAGGCAAGTTATGCATGTGTTTATATTAGAAATAAAGTGTATGCGGGGGTGCATTATGTGTGTATAATTGCTCGGTTGTATGTGCGTGCGTGTGCGTGCATCTACTGTAAGTGTACATGTGTGCGTGTTGCTACAGGACTTCAGTTTTTTGTATGTTTATGCCTATGTGTTCGGGTATACTCGTAGGTCTTCGTTTAGGTTCTGGTGTTTGGTAGAAGTGCTAGTTTTGAAACAAGGAGTTGTAAGTGGGTTTATGCACCTTTTTGTTCGGGTATACTCGTAGGTCTTCGTACAAGTTCGGGTGCTTGGTGGAAGTGTTGGATTATGACAATCATGTATGAGGAGATATCCGTGTGATGATGAACGGAAGAAGAGTGTGTGTAGACATCCCTGTGATGGTGAAGCAAAAAGTGCGTAGAGAGCATCGTGTTAATGTTAATGGAAAGAGAGTGGGTTGTAAAAATCCATGATATAGTAAAACAATGAGGGGTAGAGATAATTATTTGAATCAAACTGGAAGAAGTGTGGGTGTAGAAATCCATGTGATGGTGAAACAATAAGGGATAGAGAAAATCATGTGAATGGAATAAGAATGTTTAGTGAAACAAAGAATGAGTAGAGATAATCGTATGAATGTTAATTGAGGAAGAATGTGTAAGGAAACAAAGAATGAGTAGAGAAAATTGTATGAGTGCTATTGGAAGAATATTGTGTAGAGAAAATCGTATGAATGTTTATGCTTTAGCGGCTAAAGGAATATTGCGCCAGCGACGAAAGCCTTACATGTTTTTAAAATATGATACTCGTGCACCTCATCGTCTTTCAGGCACTGTATCGTTTAAACAAAAATTAAATGCGATGTAAAATGCCACCACCGATTTCTATAACTATGTAAAAACTCTATCAATTTGTATTGTATTAGAGAAGATAAATGCTGTGTAGAAGACAATCTCACTGGCTTCAATTAAATTGTAGCACATGAGCATTATAAATTTTTAATTTAGAGATAACAAGCTCACTATGGTTCTAGCTAGCATGGTTAGCTGTTTACATTGCATCCTAAAACCCTTTACGGTGCATGCTCGTCTTTGCTTAGGTGTGTCCACATGTCACATGATTATTGCACCAATGGAATTATCACCTGCTGCACATGCGCAGATACCCTCTGTATTTGTATCCCTACTTGTTTCAAATCCCCCTGTCTCTAAGAGTGTCTCCATAGTGCCTTTACACAAGCCATAAAAATGTGCTGGGAGGAGTCGTGTGAATGTGGTAGCCTGAAAAGTATTACATTTTTCTAGGTTACAGGGAAATGTATCAAAGTTTTTTTTTGAATTCTGTAAAGACATCATAATTTAGAATGCTAGCGTTTGTGACTATGTGTGTGTAAATGCACTGGTGTATGTATGTATTTTTGTAAGCGTATGTGTGTGCACATGTATGTGCAAGGGCACTGTGTATGTGTGTGTGCGTGTGTATATGCATGCTTGGATGTATGCATGTCGAGAAGAAAGAAAGAGATAGATAGAATGAAAAAAAGAAGAGAAAGAATAAAGGCAATAAAAAATCCAGTCTATGAATCGGGATAGCTAAGTATACACCAAGGTTTAATATAAATAACTATATTTGTTAAATACATTTAAATCTGTCCGTCCATACTCCCATAGTTTAATATTTATTACGCATTAGAGTTTCGCAGAGGTAAGGTTCGAACTAGGATCTCAGACCACCTAAGATTATCCTACATTAAGCATCGTAATGATATATAAAAATTGACATAATTTAGCCTACTGGTCTATGAGCCTTAATTTACTAGTTATTAGGCATTAATTTTCGCTGCACTAAGACTTGAGCCCGGTACTATGGATACCTGAGAACGTCTTTCATTAATCCGTGTAATGCTATAATAAAGTTTCACCCTATCCAAGTATCACTTTTCATTAACAATCAAACATTAAACTTTTGTTTGCAGTAAGATTCGAACACGGACCTAAGGATACCTAAGTACACACCAGGGTTTAATCTCGGTAAGATATATGTTAAACACATTTTTAAGTCACTTATTTTTATAGTTATTAAACATTAAAGTCCGGTTTTTTCATTCAGTTACAGAGACTTGTACTAGTGTTAACTTTGTGGTTAAGGCATATATTTTGTCTGCTAGAGTCATACACATGGACAGCCATTGTTTGAAGCAAAGACAGGGTTTCTTGTGGTACGGACATGAGGCTGAATATATAGCGTTTGGGCGCCACGGTGTCGCTGTCTATAATAGAGGTGAATGATTCCTTGTCAAGCAGGAAGTTTATTGCTCCCAGGTATTCTCTGTTAATGAAGGTTGCCCCGGGGGGCGGTGTATGGCGCTCATCTGGCTTTTTGTTATAGGCGCAGGTGTGTGTGTTTAGAGAAGCCAGCAAGGTATAAAGCAGGGAATGGAATGCAGAGGGGGAGTGGATTGTTGCAGGTGTGCTTTCTTAGCACACTCGTGGAAGGATACTGTAGAATGTAATGGAAAGTAGAACAGTATCTACTCTTTTGTTGGCATGATTACAAAGCATAATTTAGTACATTCCATTGTCCTTTTGTCAAGGGATGGAATACCTTAATAACACTACTGTAATTACGTGTCAAGCTTTCCACTACACACTACAAAGCTTATGACCCCCGCTGTCACAAAGCGTACCAGATGGGCTTGGCAAGTGGAAAGGGGGACTTAATTAGCATACTAATTGCAATTTCCTGCATATTAAGTGGGCTGGTTCCCTTAAATCCACCCTACTTCGTTTACACTAATTAAAAGATAATTTCAAAATTTTTATTCAATAATATTTATAATTCTAATTATTTTGTTTAAATTGTTTTTGTATTCTATATCTTAAATTTTTGTTTAATTGCTTATCTTTTATTATTTATGTAAAATATTTATACTCAAGGCATTAACATGTTTGGGAGTATGAAATTACCCTGTACAGTTTCATTCGTTACATTTTGGTTCATGGATAAAAGTATGGTAAACTTCCTGTGTAGAACTTTCTGTAATGGTTACTAAACAAGCGATATCGGCTAGATTAATACAAAATGTTGACGAATATTAATAGTTTTATTGCAGGTAAAGGTTTATTTACTGATAGAGTACTTCCTAAAGCCATTTTGCACAGAGAAGGATTTAAAACTGAGATTCTGTCACGCGATAATTACTGGTTATACTTTTGTGTTTTTCGAAATGCCATGCTGTTGATTGATGTGTTGGTGGTTGCCAACACTGTCATGACATAACAAAAACAAGGCTGGAGGCTCGTGGTCAGGTGGGGGGGGCCGAACTGTGTAGTGCTAGCATAGCTTTGCACACAGGAGGAAGGGAATAAAAATAAATAGGAAAAAGAAAGCTATATAATGTTTCAGTTGTTGTCATCGTAAAAGGACGTCAATTATAATAATGTAATGTAATAACATGGCTTAGATTTAACTGTTGGTTTATATTGATTTCCAGAATTTTTGTCTGAGCACAGGGATAACTTAAGATCGTAAGGTAATTATTTTTTTAATTTCTGTATTATTGAGAGCTTTATAGGCCTAACTTTGTCCAAGTGCATGAAATCCCTTTTTGCTTTCTCTACAGCTTACCTAGGTAGAGGAGGTACTGCATTCCGCCGAAAAATTTCATATTGATATTTCACAATAATATATTTTGAGATTCCCTGAACCTATATTAATGTTTCTAGAAAAAGCTTCCTGTTTTTGTATGTCCACCGCAAACTACTCTTTACATAGAGTATGTTTCCTGACTGTTTTTTCTTCTTACAACCGACCCATATGATTCTTATTAAACTGTCAAAGTTTTGGGATATTATTGGGAATAACATTTTGAATTTTATGGAACTGGGAAACTATAAGAGATGGGCATACGTTTACTGCAGATAAATAATGGGACTCGTTAGGATATGAAATTTATGTTGAATTTGTTGTGGCTTTGTTCATTTCCGATATACTTCCTGCTTTTGCTTTGAATTTCACAGTATTTCAAGCTACACATTTCTTCCAATTTGTTTTTCAGCCCAATCAAAAATTATGTACTATCAAGGGCAGCATATTACTGTTATTCTGATATACGGGTTTTATATAACCTTTGTAAGGTGTTAACATTGTTATGTTATTCAGTATTATTTGATTAGGTACATTTTTGTGTATCGAAAAGAAGTAACCATTAACATTTCGGAGAACATTTATCATAATGTCTAAATGGAAAATTATTAGACAGTAATACAGGTTTTTGTAAACTGAATATAACAGTAGTAGAGCAGGGAAGACTGTGTAATTGTAATACATAAATATGTTTTGAATATCTTTCGTATTGTATTCACTTTTTGTGCCCTCATTGGAGCTTTTTCCACAAAAATAGTTATTTCGACTTTTGTAATGAAGTTAAATCACACGTATTTATTTTCATTTACAGACACGAACTTGTTTCTTATAAACTACCTAACTTCTAATTACTCATGACACTATTCAAGAGAATCAGTATTGGCTTGGTTTCTTTAGAATATTTTGTCCATTGAGAACGGAGTATTGGTGCTAGAGGGTACTCTAATATACTTGGAAACTTTCATTATTTTTTTAGTGTCCATTTCGAACTACTGTTATTGAAAAGCCCTACAAGTACATAACTGCTTAATATCGTCTCCATCGCTCCTTCTCTCTCAGCCATCTTACCATTCAAATAACTTAACATTGTCTTTGTCATTTGAAAACTACTTGCTCTGTGTATTCAGTAAATAATCCTATCAGTTGCAAATAAACTCTAGACAGTTTGGATCCCGGTTAAAAAAGAAAAATAAAACACGAAAGAAAGCAAAACGTACTTATGCCGTATAAAATAAAGATTTAATTTGGCGGTAGCTGTTAAAAAAAGAACGCCTAACACCTTCTTCTAAAAATGTTGGAGATTCAAAGCAACTCAAATGATTGAATTATAAATGATTGAAATGCATTCAAATGATTCAAATCAAACTTCTAACAATGGTAAACAGGTTTCTAACTGCTTATAGTCTTGGTATAATAGGTTTTATATTCTGTATTTGTTCATTCCGATATGGCTGTATCCGCGGGTGATTCGTCAAAATTTCAATTGACAACGTAAATTATCCTTTGTTTAATAAGATCAGCATACTATTTCTTCCCTAGAATTCTGAAGGTGTAGTTGTTTTATATGTTTTACCCATTAATAACTTCTGCATTTGGGCAGTAAAAACCTACAGTTACAAAAATACCAAAAAAGTAATTTCTGAATTATCATGCAGGTGTCATATTTACCACTTTGCAGACTTCAGTTTTGAACAATTTTCTAGGTTCCAAACTTGAAGTTTAAGCAACTGTAAGGATCTCTCAACGTTGCAAATATGCATAAGCTGAAGCAGTTTCAAATGCTGCCATATCAAGTCCATTAAGAACTACTCAGGTTGCAGAACCAAATTTATTTTAGCTGGAATATTAATAATTCGGTAAACTTACAATTCTGTATGTGGAATTACGCTTAAAGGTAAAACCTTCACTATAAAACCTCCTTCTCCTAACATGTTATCTGAAAAACAGCTTCATATTTCTTTCCTGTTCGTAAACTTCTAAACGACGTCGTCCTAAAATGAAACCCTGGACTTCAGTTTTTCCAGCACCTCCTTTTCCTCAGTTTCAAGAGAGAGAGAGGGAACGCTAAGATTGGAAAGTCTCTCTTGCCCATGCGTGCACCTACGGTAAGTGTGAATCCTCTTTATGGCAGAAAAGTATCCCTTTACTAAGGCAGTTGTTGCAGTTATAGGATTATTTAGTTCTGATAATTTCAGCACTTCCTTGAATCCTGATGCAGAAGCGCAATAAGTCACAAAAATAATTATTCTGTAACTTCTTCGAAGAGCATATTGCCACAAATTTACTTTTTTAATCGAACGTAATAAAGAAATCATCTGTGGAGACAGATGTCTTTCAATTTGTTTATAAGAATCTATGGAAATGAGTTTTTGAAACTTGAATACTCTAGAAGATAGAAATAATCGAGCTTCTCAAAATTTGCAAACCCTTCTTTCAATGAACCATTATTTTGTCTACGATCTTATAAAATAGTCAACGACATTAATCCTGTTCTAGATCACCATGGTGGCTTTAGTTTGGAGGTGGTTCACATTCCACTACTTTCTTTTTACTGGAACCATCCAAGAGTTGGTAAGAACTGAATTTCTTTGTGCTTGTATTTCAGTTTTGATCTCTTACATTTTGCTGCATTATAAGATTAACTTATTTGTCTGAAGCTCTTGTACAGTATATTTGTGTACGCAACTATTTTTTGAAAAAATAAGGTGAGAATTTGTTCTCGGGGCGCGTAAGGAGGACAAAACTCCTTGCGATTTAATTACTCCATTTTCATTCTATTCTTCAGAGTTATCAATTACATGTTCAAAGAAATCAAATAACCATCTAGTGTGTGAATAAGTCGTGAGGGGAAATTCCATCTAGTAGTTGCTACATTCAGTAGCTTCTTTGTAAGAGTAGCAGTTATATTGGATGACTTGGAGAAACATGCAGACATGTCATTAACAGCTTGAAAAAATATTCTACATTGCTTGTTGTAGATTGCAAAACAAAATTCAATAAATGGACATAACAATGTGTAAAAGGTACTTTAAGGTAAACGTTTCAAATTCTCTTTTGTAACCGACTTAAATGACCTGCGATAACAAATGTACCATCATGCGTTTACGCTATTAGTTTGTCTGCAAAATCTTATTTTTTCGCAATTATATTATTCAGATCAATAAAACATGCCTTCTGAGGTTCTAAAACCTGCAGTCAATAAATCTCACAAATCTCTCACAAATATTTCCACTCAAGAAGTATCCTGACAATTGAGATTTGCATGACATATCACAGCTTTCGTTGAGCAGAATGACTAGTAATTCTCTGGGTTTTATTTCATTAACCACTTCATTAATAACATCTGTCGCAGTCTTAATTATGTTGTTTTGTACAGCTGGAGAAGTTCCGCAGGAAATTGACGCATGTTGTAGTGGGTCGTATTCCCCAAGCACATTCAAAAACTCTAGATAATTACATATGTTTAGTGATTCGCTATTTTTATCATACCCTCGAAATGTAAGCTTTGCTTGCTGAGGAAGGTTATGGCATTAGTTAGCTGTTTCGTGACTTCCCTCTTTCTCTTCACCATTTCATTATGCTTGTTGATACTTTTATCCTGTTGGCCACTAAAGCATATCTACTTGGATTTCCGAACTTCTATCGTTACAACAAGCACTGGAGGTTATACTTTTTTATTTAGTTTTTTAATGTCGCTGTGTTGCTATATATAAATGGTTAATCAAATTATGTTTTACTCCAGACACTACCTTCGAAAGAAAATGAGAAACAAGGTCAGTAAAACAATTTGCTTTTCTTTTCACATCCAGTTAACTAGTCAACAGTGTTATACAGTGACAATGACAAAATGTCATGTGTATATTTCTGATCTAGACGTATGTACTGACTGTTATTAAATCCAGAAGTTTGGGGTATGGTTTGTCTCTCATCATAAGCTAAATTTTTCACCAAATAATAGGGTGCAGCATTTTCTAAGTATCTTGACTACGTTTTCACACTTTTATGTGGGTAATAATATTACTATATTTCTATAGTATTAGGCAAGATATTTAATACTCTGAAGCATACTGAAAAAGTTTAAACTGCCATAAACATTGAAGTAACACAAACATTCATTAAATTGTCGCGCGACAATTACGTTTGATGTATTGTGTACGAGGAACAAGGAAAAACTGAGAGCTGTTAAAGAATGGTACAAACTGTCAAGTAACATTTTTCCCTACCCGAAATCCTATAATGGACGCAATTATACAACATCAGTACTAGCTTTAATCGTTGATTAATTACCTATTGGCATTTCTAAACTAAATATAGGCAAGCATAAAACGAAATAAAGTAAATATAATAAATAATTAAATAAAGATGCCTCAAAATATTTCTGTTTATCTATGATTGTAAGAAATATTTTATATACGCTGTAATAAGTAAACATAAGAAAAATGAAACTTAGGTATATGAATGTCCATGCTGTGATGCGTCGATATGGTCCAAAGTTATCAGTCCGTGTAACTGCCGCTCGCCACGTAAATACCGGACGCGCTATCGGGAGATAACTAGAACTTCCTGGAAGGTAATTCTCCTCAGAGACCGCGTCGAAATAGTTCTAGAACATTTGAGAACCTTGTGGACAAATTCAATTGACTATATAAGCGAGCATTCTAGCGAGAGCAGAGTTGTTGAGTCACTGTGCGAGCGAGTTAATGACTACGTTTCTGGGCGATTCTCCGAGCGCGTTAGCGACAACTTTTATGACATGAAGCGAGTCTACTGCGGAGCGACGATTTGTGGAGGTCTTGTGTTCGTCTCTGGAGTGAAGTGAACCGTCCGGCCTGAAGAGGCTATGTCACGAAGGAATGTGAACTGACAAAGTGTTGAACTAGTTCACCTTAGTGAAGAGACATTAGTGAAGTGAACCGTCCGGCCTGAAGAGGCTATGTCACGAAGGAAGTGAACTGACAAAGTGTAGAACTAGTTCACCTTAGTGAAGAGACATTAGTGAAGTGAACCGTCCGGCCTGAAGAGGCTATGTCACGAAGGAAGTGAACTGACAAGTGTTGAACTAGTTCACCTTAGTGAAGGGACATTAGTGAAGTGAACTCCCGGTGAAAGTGAACTACTTAAAAACGAAACAGGGAGAAAAAAAGCAGTGAAAAATTACAGTTGAAAAACAGGACATTCACAATATTTTATGTTTCGGTGAAACAGCACATACAATTGCGTAAAAATTCGGGCTCTTCTGATAGCCAGGTACAGGAGCTTTTAAACCCTTGTCTTCAAGTTATCTGCACTCAAAACAAAGACTGCAAAACAACGCAGGCCAAGGGTCAATGAAAGGCCGGCAAAACCGTTCCTAGTGTTGTCCGCAAACGCCATTCAACCTAATTTCCCTCCGTCGTGGCTTTAATGCTTAGAATTTCCCATGCCTACTGATAGCCGTACCATGCAGAAACAGCAAAACCCAAGTTTACAGAACGCAGTGGCCACGAGTCTGGAGGTAAGAAACCGAAAGCTACGGAATCCGTCTTCTGCCACCCATGCGAGCGTTCGGAATATCAGGATCAATCTCACAACTAGCAACTGCTGCATTATAATTTGTTTTATTATTATTTTTCTTCTCGGAAATAAGTGTACGCCGCACACATAGGCGGTATGCCACTACACATTATGGTTTACCGCACCAAGTAGTGTGCCAGCTGTCCAAAGATTCAGGAACGATCCGGAACGATGGAAGTTTTGTTCCCTCAGGGAAAAGACAGGGTTTCGTGTTGGAAGACGTAGACATGAGAAAATATGAGAAAATTATAATAATTCTTGAGGATCATATTCCCCTGTGTCATATAAGAGGAATCTCTCATCGGTTCTTTCATGACGACTTCGAAAGCTGTGTGGTAAAGGTGTCATTACTTATTTTATTGTTTGTTGATGATGTCTCGCAGATTGTGTTCCTGTTCGGAAGTACAGTCACTACTGCCTCATCACCAGTTTTTCTCTCGATACTGCTGATGAGGCTCGTTAGGATGGACCTCCGCTCTTCTTTCGATTGCACGAAACTTCTTTTACTTTTATTTATGTTGCGTCACGAGAGAATTGATAGTCATAGGCTGATGGATTTATATGCATGTACGGTCGAAATTCGTGACTGATGAACATGTATCTTTAATGCCATGGCACCAATGATTTTTATTGCTTCCATTGTAACTACACTTGTAATTGTCAATCTCTAACATAGGTCGGACTCTGTTGGACTGTACTAGTCTTGGCCTATCAAATCTGCACTACAAATGTTGTACCAAAATCAATAGTTTCACAGCAGAGGAAATTATCATTGTATCGGCGAAATGTTATGTGTTGATCAAATTTTCCTCTTGACTGAAATAAATGTACCCGAAAACACTGATGACGAAGAATTCATAATCATACTGCCGTTGAGCAAACAATATGCATTAATCGTCTGTTAGCGAAAAGTCCTGGAAGCATTGGTCACTTCTGAAGACGAAATGCAAACATTAATATTACAATTGTAAAAGGATTTATAGAGGTACACTAAAGAACAAACGGAAAGGGAAGAGGAGGATAAGAATAAATAGTAAACTAATATATCAGACATCAAAATGTAGATGCCATATACTTAATGGAACGAATGCGGATATGAAGTAGAATATTAAAAGGTAATAATCTAAATTGAATAAAAACATTTAACTAGCAACCGGAATATCCAATTTTATTAATGCTTCCTTAGATGAATATATTTTACCTTCTTAAAGAAAAGGGGCACCGTTTAAAATGTAGGTACAACATGACCATTACATATGTTTGGAAACTAAATGTGAATATTTTGCAGCACTATAAGCTGAAAGATAATAAGAGGTGTGTTTTTAACAGAAGTACCGATAATATTTGAACAAATAACAGAACATTATTTTCCCAATACTTTATTATTAGTCATCACGCTACCTTGCCTTACACTACATCTCCACATAGTCACCGCCGTTATTTAAGCACTTGTCTTAACGGGAAACTAGTTTTTGTAAGCCTTTATCAAAGAGCGATGCCGCCTGTGATAAAGGTCAAGTTGCCTTTCTTGTTTCACAACATCTTTGTCTTGAAATGTTTTCCACCAGGGAATCTCCTCAGATGGAGAAACAGGTAAAAACTGCTTGAGGCCAAATCCGGACTGTAGGGAGGATGGTCGAAGTGTTCCCAACCAAAGGATGCAAGCAGAGTTTGTTTAGCTGTGTGTTGCCGGGCATTGTCACTCATTGTTACCCCATAACCTCACACAATTGGCGATATGTTTGCTGGGTAACACTTCTCGCATTCAAAAACCAATCACAATCGCCAGGCCATTCGATTGATTTGAACATTTCGAAACGCTTTAACAACAGGAAAACACAAAATGACAAACGCTCAAGCTGCGTCTGGCTTCCTAATGAATGGAGGAGGTGATCGCGCATGCATAAAATCGCAACTACAGCGCTGCAACGGCAAAATATTAAAACGTTACTTAATTTAAAAGGACGCCTCGTACAATATGATTTATCAATAGCAACGTTTTGTACTGTTATGTACAATTTTACACCTTCATGAATGCACAAAAGTACGTAGAAAATAAAACTGAGCAAAATAAATATTATAAAAGAAAACGTAAGGATCAATTAAAATAACATAATATTTATAATTAGAGTATACGTCTGTACATAAAATAATTTACGCCCATGGTACACATCATTAGCGTCCACATATTTGGCTGTATCACATAACACAACTTCGTTTAGTTTTCCTATTATTCACTGAAAGTCACTATTTGTCATTCATCATCAACAACATCCCCTTCTGTCATTTTTACCAGTTTAAACAATTACACATATCGTCGAGGCAATGCTAAAGTTGTGAAACGACTGCTATTCTTTCTTCTACAGTGAGCATTCTTTCGAATCACCTCCTGCATTAGTGGTATCCGAAAAATGTAAAGAGACTTTTGAATCATCCTGTATGAAATTAACAAAGGCTTTACTTGAACACAACTACAAATATACACGTGTTAAATTATCTGTTGCATGAAAGGACTTAAAGTGTAGTAAAAACACAATCGCTCATTGCTGTCTGATTCTTCGGATGCATCAGGTACTAGAAAGATGATCGTAGATTTGGGTAGAAGCCGTAATAATTTCTTGGAATGAGCAAATCTTTGCATAATTTTATCAGGTTTCTTTTCTTTGCAGGCAGTGATTTTGGATCTGTGAGGGTATGGATTCACACTAGTGAAGTCTTGATAGTCATGGAGAAGAGTTACCACCTCCTAAGGTCGTGGATTTGTGGGAGCTGTTCTCGTTGCTTCTGCCCATCCTTCTGGAGTAGAAATAAGGATAACTTTTGATTTTCGTTTATTTTGGAATGGGTGGAATCACATGATGATCTTTTTCAAAACATAGTGACGCTGCTGTTCAAGGTTCTCTAACTCACGAAACATTCTTCGTGTAAAGGATAATAGTGTACCTTTGGGAAATGCTTGAACAACATGTTTGATATTTATCCTATATTTCGTTTTTTATGTTGTTCACACGCATATACACACATTATTCTTACTCTATTTTTTTATTTTGGAGACCTTAAAACGTGTATTTATGGTAAAATCTCATATATACTTTTTGGGTGTAATACAATAGTTCCTCTACTTAAACTAGGTAAATGGTAGAGAAAATAAAAACATAATCGAAGGAGTTAGAACATATTAAAAGAAACTGAGAAGACATCTGGAAAGTACGAGCCAAGATAGGTTGGAAAAATTACTATATACCTACTGATTATTTCAGTTCTAAACTTGCAATTGGAGTTTGATTATCAAACATTGATTAGGAAGAAGTCTGCGATAAATAAAACGTATTTTCTGAATTTAGGAGGTGAGGTCCTCTTGAATATAATGTAAACTTAAGTAATATACACTCAAAGAGAAACTTTGGTCTTCTAAACCAATAACTATATTTATCAATATATTTGTTATTGTATGTTTAGTTTTGTCTTCAAAATTTAAGTCCATCTGTTTTGATACGTATTGTTTAGTTTCCTAGACGTGTGCATTGACTTTTTTCAACACACAACTGTAATTTCATCCAGTTGTATGAGACGTGTACTACTACGGTGTTAACTGAAACAATTTGTTTATATCTTATTCGGATTGTAAAAGCCTATTTTTATGAAATGTATATCAGTAGTTGTAAAATTTGGAGAGACGTAACCACAAGATAGAGTGCTTGTTTTGCTGCGTTCATAAATAAATGGAAAGTTTTCTCCAAACTGGTAAACGATTTAGAACTGTTTTTAAGGAATTGAAAATATTGGTAAGGAGTATTCTTTAAAAAATTCAGGGTAGTCTGCTAATGGCAATTATTTTTTGGAGGAAGGGTGTTTAACGCCCATTATCTTAGGAAGACGAATAGAATGGTGATGACTGATGATGACTAATGAGTGGCCGAATGACCATAGAGCCAAAGAGAACAGATTTTACCCGATGTTTGTTCTTGCAGGATAAGTGAAGCCTCGAAATTTGCCATTATCCTCAAAAGATTCAATATGCAAATGCTCTGGTCTACAAACCTATGTTTTCATGAGAGAGGAATGGAAATAGGTGCAGCAAATTGTGATAACTTTAGTAATAACCTTACATACAACTGTTCAACAATTTTTATATGTGTAGGCAAAAAATTCCTCTACAGTATTTGCCGTTCAGCACTCTACTGATGTTATAAAACTATTTTTAATTTACTGTCCTTGCGACGTATATAAAATGCATTATAACTTATCTAGTCCTATTCTTATTTATTTATTTTTATCTTTTGGCCGTGTTCGTGGATGCAGCCGTTTTAAACAAAAATATTTTAAGAACTTTTAAAATTAATGAGAAAATTACTTTATCTAAGTATTCTTTATTTAAGTATTCGGAATGAATAGGAATTTATTATTTCACTAACAAAAATTAAATCTATTTTCATCTTATTCTTCTTTTGTACAAGAACATACTTTATAGGTCTGTTTTGGGAAGGTCTGTTGTCTGTCTTAAAATCTACTTTGCACATGTTTCTTTTAAGGTTCCCTTGTTTACCCAGGTTATGATTAATGTGTTTTACTGTTTACTTTACCGCTTATTACCGCAATTATACATCCAACGCACACACAACCACCCATGCCCATGGCGGGACTCGAACCCGCGACACTCAGCTTGGTGGAGCGCCAAAGCTACATGCTCCAGCGACCACGGTTACGAGGGCCGGCTCTCTTGGATAACTCAGATCAGCTGTAAAAATGTGATCTATGAATATTTCAAGATGGTAATCATTAAATGAGAAGGTCTTTTAAATGATTGTGGTTGTTACATAGGTTATGGTATTTTTCTTAAAATGAAGTCAAATAGATTAGCATTTAAAATCAAACAGGATGATTAGATGAGGCGTATTAATAATTTTGGGGATTACATTATTGTTCTTCATCGTCATTATCACACACATTGTTATTTACGTCACTCTTGGCTGGAAGCTTTGCTAGCCACGAGCAGTGGGAGATAGCGTCACTCTCAGTTAGGATTCCGTGAGGAACGGACCGCGTGTGTAAGTCAGGCTTTGGATCGGTGGACATCTCCAACCTTCAATTTTTAAAAATCTAGGAACCTCAAATAAATTTAGAAATGTGTGAGGGGATTTGTGCTATGGATTTTGTACAGTAAAGACCCACGCCCTCCTCTGAACATCCACACCACGTTTCGGTCCTCCGCAGCCAAGTAAGTATACGTCCCCTTAATGTGCGTGTTGGATATTAATTTAATTTTGATGTGAACTTTTAGGCCACCCACCCAGCATTTGTCTGATTAAATCATTTAAATAATTAAATGATGAAACCGGCATGTATATATCGCGAACCTTTTCATAATGCTTTTAGCTGAAAAATACAAACGACTTCCATGCTAATTATGTGTTTGATATAGTCGGGATGAGGCTCTTGTATTCCTCACAAAAAAGTTTAGAGGGAGGCTTACGGTTTTAACCTCATCATTTTTAGCAAAACCTTTGTCGATGTTTCACTTTACCTATGTTGAGCTTCCCCCATGGCCGAGGAAATCCAAAGATAAAGATTTTTAACTATGCGGTTGAAAATACCAGTATGAGTAATTTTGTGAAATAGTGCATAATTGAATGGGTACTCGCAAGAATTGGTTAACCATAATTTTATCAGAACAGAGATAAGTCAAACATTTAAACGCCAATAAAACAAAATCGCCCATAGATTCTAGCATACATAGGAATAAAATAGCTACTCCGCCCTCATACTTAAGTGCCAAGTGAGCCTAATTTGCTATAATCAAACAAAGTTGCACGTTTTCAATAAAATTTCATAAAATTAGAAGCTTTGTATTTCATCACACAGATTTTCTTACGATTTCCATAGGCTCCTTAGTGCAATGTAATATCTGCAGTATCGTAGATCGAAGCATGCAGCTACATAGATTTTAAAAAAAGTTATGGTTAGCCCATTTTTGCGAGCACACATCCAATTATTTCAAGTCCGGAAGAGTATGTGATGAAAGCTTTGCCCGGATCCATCAAACTATGCTGATTTGGATATATTTATTAGAGTTTATACTCGTACTTAGAGCATACGGCACCTCATTCAGTTGAAATTGGCGGTACACAAAATTAAGTATTGGGAAAATAAATTTTGAAAGGCAAGTACCACGCCCAAGTCTAGGCTACCTCTTTGGCGCTTGTCATTAATTGTGACAAAGAAAAACCTGAAAAAGTAAACGGCATTAATCTATAACCGCAGATCTCCCCTTCAGGAATCTTTGGCTTTCGACCATGGCCATACGCGTCGGTGATTTATATATAAAATTGAAAAAAAGAGTAGTGGCGATTTTTGAAGAATGTAAAATTATACATACCTAGCAGGGAAATTTATACAGATAAGACAAATACTATAGTTGTTAAAGAAGGGGTTGAAAAGTGGGAGACGTAGCTTCTGTTGTGATTTTTCATGGGTCCTACAGAACATTTTGATAGGACAGTCAAGCTGCTACAAGAATTTGTAAATAAGACGTTGAAAACAAAGAATTGGCGGTAAATATTGAAATCGGTGAGGTAATCTATAATTCGTATTGGAGTACATCGTGTAATTGCATAGAGGTTCAAATGGTTACCTAAAACGTCTTAAAATGCATTTCAGAGTTGTTATTTGTTCCTGGATATTATAAAAATACTCTATGATATCAGGATTCAAAGAAATAAAAGGGAAATTGAATATAGTGAACAGAGTGCACTCTCCAACATATACATACAATGATTACGAAACCCCTCTTTATCCCTTAGAAATGAAATGCCAAAATCTCTCTATATTTTAAATCAAGCACTGAAGTTTTCCTGATATTACTATTTAAATAAATGGAATGTAATTGGGTGACATGAGAATGAACACACATACATACATGCACACGCGAGTTATTTCTCTATAATATGAGTATAGAAGTGGCTAGAAGATATGGTATATCAATCGCTTAATTATCAGAAAAAGTTATGATTTGTTATTTTTCTTATTGTCAAACAATGAATATATGAACCACTGCTATAAGAATGTTTAGAAGTAAGGAATGGATATACGACAGGGTTACATGAAGAAAATGATGGGAGAACAGGCTTTCGGTTTGCTCTGAAGGGTTGGTTGCACATGCTTGAGATGATGACAAAAGCATATTAAACCCGATATGCTAGCACATCACAAAGTTCCTTCCGCTGGAAGATGACGCACGTATACACACACACACACACACACACACACACACACACTTTTCCTCACCCCCTCTCTCTCTCTCGTTATATAGCAGTTTCCAACTCCTTCCATTTGTGACTTCATACTACGATTAAATACCGCTCTTTATCAACTGCCTGACTTGTTGAAAACACTCTCCTTCCCCTAGTCCCCACCCTCCTCTCCACTTCGGTTGGCATTATTGCGCTCGACGTTCGAGTTTTCTTTGTGCGCCAAGACAGGCCTAAGTGTACTTGCGCGCTCCATTCATAGCCTTGAGGTGCTTCCACAAACAACTCTTCGAAAATTCATTCATGCGCGCTCTTCTATGCATCTTTATATCGGGAAGTTACTTCATTTTTAAAGACCTGACGCTCATTAAAATCGTGCTTGTTGATGGAGGCGTGTATCTACATGCTTGTCATGTGCAATACAGGTCTTCCGAAATGAGCTTTTAAATCCCCCTTTACTCTTGCAATTTTTCAAAGACTGAATGCATTAGGATGTGACAAAAAGTTGAAAACCTTTTACGAAATTAAAAATTAACATTTGTTACAAGGTGCATATGATTACAATGGTTCATACAAGTTTTTTTGAATCCGTTATATTACTTTTAATTTTCTTGTTTTTTTCTTTATCCTGACTCTAATATAAATGCTAAACGACTCTTCATCTCACGCAGTGTGCTAAGATTTATTGTTAATGAAAGAGCAATAACATCACCATTATTATAAAATGCACAATTTGGGCCTTAAGATCCGTTCCGGCTACACGGAGTTACAGCTGATCTTTCCATCTCTTTTTGGGTCTTCCTACACTTCTTACAGCTGGACGGTAATTTAAAACTTGAAGAGGAAGTTGTGCACACCATTTATCTACTTTATTATCTATAGTTAGTGAAGGATAAAAGGTTAATATGAATTTAGCATCGCTGAAGTTCTTTCACTTTAAGAAACCGTTTTAGAGCAGAATTATGCATGCGACTGCATTCGCTGCTTTGCTACATACTCTGACATGCGAGAACCGACCCTTTCAGAAGTATAGTGACTGGTCATCCCAGTGAAATAATCCTCTTGATCCAGTGTTCGTATAACTTCATGAAGAGTGGTGACATCCGTTCGGAAAAGCCAACGAAAATAAAGAGAATGGTAATTTTTCGGGAACTGCGATGTTTTAGTAGGCATACGCAAACACACACACACACACACACACACACACACACACACACACACACACATATCCATAGTTAACCTCGGCTGTAATAACCATGAGAGGATAATATCACCGATACATTGGGGATGTAAGTACAGTTGTTTATAAATGCGTGAGAAAACATTCTTAACTCCAAATAATAAGCGCTACAGTATTGCATGATTTGGAAACCTGAATAGAACACTTGCTCTTTGGGGAGTATTTATGGTCGCATGAAATCTTCCTTAAATGTATACAATGCGAAGAGACTCGCAGGAAACACGAGACAATGATCTTCCGTCTTACATGCGTATAGTACAAAAAGTAACTTCTGAAAAGGTGTGGGACGTGGAAGCAGCAATATTGCGCAACCCATGTTTTTGTACAGGGACTATTAAGGCGATGGACTGTTTACGAATTCTCGGACATCATGTGCGTCCATTCCAATGAAAACCTTTTGACAGGAGACGGCACGTTTTCCAGTAAAACAATGTGAATACAGAAACTTGCGTACGAAATCACCATTTTCAAACTCTCCGTGTCATCCAGAGAAAGCCAGAACAGCTGTAAAAACACGACTGCTCAGTAACATTTCTGTACCAAAAATATTGAATGAACGTTTCCGACAGTAGTGATAGAGGATCCCATATTTATGTTTCTTCAATGCCCTAACGTCTTGCTGTTACATGATATTCTTAGTGATGATAGTATTCCTTGGTTGGTTTTCCTAAGAGAAACGAAGCGAGTTGTTAAATTATCATTTTAGATTGTTACATTAAATAAAAATAATTTTGAAGATAGTTTTTTTCTGACTCATCTTTTGAGACTTAATCTCAAGTGTTCCAACATTATTGAAGTTGATGCTATAATGTATTCCAAGAGACCGCAGACCGTCAGCATTATCATCCTATGCATTTCGAAGATACGTAGCGAAATTCTTCGCTTTGAAAAGTGAATCTCTGTCCCTCAAAAGCTTAGTTCAACACTATATATTTTAAAAGTAGATTTCAATTAACATCCACGTTATGACTCTCTAAGTTTATTTTTAGAATAGTGGTATAAAACGGTTAAGAAAATAATATAAATATAGATATTTCTTTATACGCGAATGTTATAAACATTCAATGTCTAAATGAAAAACTCATTAATGCATATGAGCATTTATTTCAGGTACAGTATTGTGACGTATGCAGAGATTGTTGCGCATACGTCTCTCTGGTCACCTAGATTCGAGATGGCGGTTAGAGCTTGGGTGTGGGAATTAGCAATTTTAGGTGGGGATAGGTTGTTTAGCGTCCCCTACGCTTTAGGAAGCGTGGCTTGGGACAGAGAGTCAGTGAGGTGAAGTCAACCAGGACAGACGTGTAATCGCCTTCTCAGCGCAGCATGCATGGCGGCCTCGCCCGACAGACAGGGGACTAAGGAGATAGGTAATGTATCCTGTGTTATCAAATAAACCCCTTACCATCCAGATCTTTCCTGTTTTATTTATGATAGTATAAAGTTCCTTCCTTCCATTTTGAGCCATGTAAGTGTCCCTTTTGCCAGTGTTTAGTGATATTTCTGTACTTTCTTTAGCTGCGTCCCTCGTCGTAGCCTCGCCATGTTACAAGTTTGTTAATTTTCCGGTACCTGCAAGCGAGTCGCCCACCTCACAATGAGCATTAGTTAAGAGGCTATGACAATTGGTGGAGGGCCGGGCATAATTTAATTTTTTCTGAGGTTTTTAAGTGCAATTTTTTCTTCTTCTGTAAAATATAACGGTTTTGGTCCTCCACGTGGTTGCTAAAATGTAAATCTGTTTCTTGGCTTAAGGGTAAGGGTTTCGGTGGTATAATTTGTGATTTCTGTATTCTAAATTCTTGTTGCTTTGCTCTCTGAAAGTCCCGAGTCTGAATTTCAATTTTAAGTTCATTTTTATATTTGTTCCATTGTCTGTCGGCGTGACGCTAAAACTCCTGGCTCCATTTTCCCCTTACATTGGCTTCATTTCTACTAAATTCTATTACTGTGCTAAATTATTCGTGCTGGTTGTTTTAAAGTATAAATTTTTGTGAATTGTGAAAAATTGGGTGAAATTTGTAACTTTGATAATATAGTTGCGTGTGTGAGCTGGTCTGCGTAACATTGCATTTATTGGCTGCGTCATCTTGTAAGTGTTAACGACTCGAAATTGCAGCAAATATTTCAAAATCCGTGTGTTGTGTGTTTAACACCTGCGTGTGTATAAAAAGTGTGGTGCATATGTTTAGAATAATAAAGTAATAAAATGAAACAAGTCGAGTATATATATTGAAAATTTTTGTGCATTGTACACTCGCGGTAAGAATAGTGGTAAAGATAATGATGATAATTTTGCTTCACCGTTGCCAAGTTTGGTTTATCTAGTTACGCAATGCATATTTTTGGGGGAAAATGTTTCAAAATTACTCATTTAAGTAAAAGTTTCAGGAGCTACTACCAACCTTGCCAGTATCTTCACCTAATTAGGTTTAATGTGCCTCTAATATGGACCAGTACGACGTGGATGTTGATGGGTCAGCTATATGTGTGTTACCAGATTTTGGAAAATTGCACTGGAATTTTGTGGTGAAAAAAAAATAACCTGTAAGTATGCGAAGATTGTGTGTGCTAAAGTTTGGACGAATGAAACAGTTTCACAACTCACACAGGTATGCTAAATGTTTATTGTTTCACTGACTGATGCTTAATTAAGCTTTGCTTTTCAGGAATAATGTGTGCTATGAAGATCTCTGCTAAATTAAAAGTATATTATTATTTGGGGTAACTTACATTTTGAATTATCTTTTGGGCATTGCAAATCATTTGTTTTGTTGTGTTATGCTGCAGGAATGTGTTTGATGTGTACTATGTGCTTAATTGAGCTTTGACTTTCAAGAATGTTATGTGACAGTATTGTTTTGAGTAATAATGTGATTTTGTTCTGTTGCATTTGATTTGATTTGATTTTGGGTTTCATTATGATGCTGTGATCTTTTCTTTGCAGAAAATTGTTGCATGAATAGTGTGTGTATGTATGTGTATATTTGAGGTTATGTGAGAAATATGAGTTAATATTTGCCTCGGTGGAAGTGCGTAAGAGTAACTCCGACGGTGGTAATGTGAGAGAGGAGAAGAGATGAGATGATGTCAGCTTCGGTGGAAGTGCCAAAGAGTAACCCCGATAGTTGGAGTGTAAATGTGCTGATTTTTCAGGAGGGCTACATGTACCTGGAAAGTTGATTTGATGTGATGATTTGAGAGATTTTGCTTATTGGTGTTGCTGTAACGTGCCCAGTATAGCGTGTGTGATGTATTCACACGAGAGAGTAAATGTATTGAAGTGAATGCATTGAGAATAATTTTTTTTTTGTGTTTATGCAACAAGTTTAGTACGATCTTATATAGCAAGTTTTAATACCATCTATTTTCCAGCTTAATTTTGATTCGGAGGATATGGATGCAACAGTATAATGTCTTGTTATTTGTGTCATTCCTGAAATGTTAATGTGATTTCTTTAAGGTTATGCCTATGTTAGGTATTTTTGACTTTGCAGCATGTTGAATGAGACACGTCAGTGAAGATGTTTTATTTTCTCAGTAATTACTGTCTACGAGAAAGTTGAAAGTTAAGATAAAGATGATGATGATTGAGATGATGAGGATAATAATAAGATGGAGAAGATAGTAATGTAGAGGAGAATTTGTGTTAGTGACAGTAGAGTATGAATATTGTAGTTGAATGAATGTAACGCGGTCTAGTTTGAATTTGTACTGTGGATTTATTTTTGAAGTCTGTAGTAATACATACAGTAGTTTTGAGTAGTTAGTTAAGTGAGTGTTGTGTATAATTTGGGCCATGGTCAGTATGAATGATTCCATTTCATTGTCATGTATGAATGTATTGTAAGTGCACTTATTTTCTTTTCATTAATAGTACCAGCTGGTTAAGAATTAATATTGGGATCCCAAATAAGTTTATATTTTTCAGTCATGTTATTGTATGGAAACAATGAATGTCACTGATATAATATTAATGTATTCTGGTCCTTTGTGATTTTGTATTTGGACTTTAAAGCATTGTGTGTAAAATTTTGGATGGTAACCCCCTGAAAAATTTAGTTTTTATGTCAACATGTAGTCATTTGTTTCTTTCTCTTTGCCCCATATTAAAAGAATTCATTGAGTGTAAACCTTTTGGACATTTTAAATATTTTATTGTAAATGACATACTATTTCTTTTATGTGTGATGATCTGTTGGAGCACCGCTTCTACCGTTCTACGGTTTCTGTTGTAGTCACTTTGCTGATGGCGGAGCTCGAGCGGATAAGACGAGCACTCCCCGCCTATCACGCCAGAGGTTCCAGAGACACCACAGGAGAGCTGTCGTGCAGCCACTACACTGCAGTGGCATAAGGAGCCACTATTTTGGGGGGCAGTCCAAGCCAGCGATTGCCCACCCCTGCCTCATCTTCAACGACCTGCAGCATCCAAAAGATCACAGCTAGGATATAATTCGTCGTTGTGGGTGATCTGCAAATCCCACCCACAAACAGTTACGTCGGAACATCAATCCAGGTGCAGTGTAGTGTGCATGTGACAGTGGCAGCATGGTGTGTGTGCGTGTGCGGGGTGCTCGAGCATAAGTGCTCTGAAGAAACATAATCCGTTAACACTCGAAACTCATAAATATGCCAGTCAATATTGTTTTTAATGTCTTCGTTTGGGTGTTCCATATATGGTCATAAATACTACGTCTGTAATTATCTCATTTTTTGTGTATGTCATGTTTTACTCTTTCTTGTAATTTTTTTTGTACAACATTTGCCTTGTGTCGACGTGGGCGTCGATCTCGGTGGCCAGGGGGAGATGTGACGTATGCAGAGATTGTTGCGCATACGTCTCTCTGGTCACCTAGATTCGAGATGGCGGTTAGAGCTTGGGTGGGGGAATTAGCAATTTTAGGTGGGGATAGGATGGTTAGCGTCCCCTACGCTTTAGGAAGCGTGGCTTGGGACAGAGAGTCAGTGAGGTGAAGTCAACCAGGACAGACGTGTAATCGCCATCTCAGTGCAGCATACATGGCGGCCTCGCCCGACAGACAGGGGACTAAGGAGATAGATAGAGTATCCTGTGTTACCAAATAAACCCCTTACCATCCAGACCTTTCCTGTTTTATTTATGATAATATAAAGTTCCTTCCTTCCATTTTGAGCCATGTAAGTGTCCCTTTTGCCAGTGTTTAGTGATATTTCTGTACTTTCTTTAGCTGCGTCTCTCGTCGTAGCCTCGCCATGTTACAAGTTTGTTAATTTTCCGGTACCTGCAAGCGAGTCGCCCACCTCACAACTAGCATTAGTTAAGAGGCTACGACAGTATGCACTACCAAATAGAGTATACAAAATCTTATGTAAGAACGTAGGTTTTCACGGCCGGTGTCACAATTATAACTAATATAATTTTCCGAAATACTTATGCCTAAATACCCAGGTTTGTTCTCTAATAAGCTTTCCTTTGCAAAATTTACAATATCATTGAACAGCAGCGTTACCCATTGCTCGGGACATGCATCTGAAGTCCCGTGATTACAGTAATGTCTGTTTGTGTATAGCCAGAGAAAAGCCTCTTCACCAACCTCTGCTTATGCGGTATAATTTCAAAACTCGGCTGCAAGGTTACGTCTTCACTACCCCATGTCCCCGCTCCATGGTGCTACAAGTGCTTCATTAAACAACGCCTAAACCTTTCACAAAGCAGTACGTTCGATACACGACTGCAAAATGCTGAATTTGTGTCCACTTTTATGCTGTATTTTTTAAACAATATAATGTCAACTATATGGTCTCTTTTTGTGCAAATGTATTTCTCCTATATAACTAGGTCATTGAAATTGCTGCTGTATTCCATGTAGCGCAATCCTGCGATTGCACGTACAAGTATTATGGAGAAACACGTATAAATATTATTCGCATAAAACGTATAAGTTCTCCAAAACACCGCTTCCACGCACAAATCTCACTTCGGCAGGTCGCTTATCGTTCCGTGCTTGCAAAGGCCACCTTATCGCAACCGCAGCTTCCTGCTGCGCTCCAGTTAAATGGCTAATTAAAACACCCAACGGTCTTTCTCTAAAGCTTTTCAACATATACAGCGTGTCCAACACTGTCAGGCAACTATTTTCTGTTTTCGTGTTAATCTTTGGTTTAAAAATAAAAATTCGTTATCACGTGCGCGCCAGCACAATGCACTAATCAAATCGCTTCTTTCGTTTACCTCAAAAATGTTATTCTCGCGCAATACGCGTAAAGACGTATAAAATTGTGCTAAAACTATCTTCCAAACACACTTTCGCTCTTTTACCGTCAGTTCGCACTTCAGCAAGCGTCTTATCGCCCTGCGCTTTTAAAGGCGCCTCCTCCCAGCTTGCGCATGCGCTGAAAGGTCTGATTTAAAAAACAAAACCAGCGAGTGATCTAACCACAGCTTGCAAAGCTGTAATAGGGTGCTCAACACTTCCGGTCACACCATTCAACCACCGCAACATCCGCTTTTCGCAGGCAACAGGATTTAATCATTCAGTTCATCTTCATTTCGTCTCAAATTCTAATTCCCCTTCCCCTCCCCAACCTCTTCCTTCTCCAGCTCTGCTAACCCTACCAAAGCTTCATCGTAAGCGTTTTCATAATTGGGAAATTCAACCTCTGAACCAGTGCATGTTTCAACCAACTATAATCGATTTTATTTTCACCTATAGCATCACATTATTTCAATTAATCCATCTATCACAGATAATCTTATTTTAACCAGTCAAAACCCTCCACGTCACTTCCTGCTCTACTTTTTATCCCTCGATCGACATTTTTAAGCTCTTTCACCCACCTACTCCGCACGTTCGACAACTCGCTGCAGCACTCCTCTCATTCACGTCACTTTGGTTGCCTATATTTTCTTTCACATATCTTTGTCAATCAACAATTTCTTCTCATTTCCGGTTCTCCTCATTTCGCATTTTGATCTCAATTCAAATTAAAAGCAATTAACCCCACACCGACGGCGGCTAGCCAATGCATTATCGTTAACCCGTTTCAGTCACCATTTTTCACTCGGTTTAACTTAACGTCATCTAGTTTTTCCCTAAAGCTGTTTCTATACGTGTACATCTAGTTTCCATGCTATATTTTTTCATTATGCCATCATGTTTTGCTCATCATTTACAAATCCTCATTCCAAGTATGTGCTTCTTTATTTCATTTTTAAACGCATTTCATCCAAGCCTATGTCGCCTTCATTTTCCAACCTTATGCATTTGTAACCACCGTATCCCAACCGCATACCATTTCCATTTACTTCTCACTAAGAAGGTTCTTTCGCTTTCGCTACTTAGTTTCAACTTAACCATAGATGCCGTCCGTCAAGAAGTTTTGCAGTAGTGGCAACTTTTCGATCTCATTCAAAATCAACCATTACTTCCACTTTTCACCCCACATCAACTTTTTCTCATTAAACGCACATTGGCACTTCTAAATTTCCTATATTATGCAACCTCTTGTATCTTTCTTAACGTCGAGTGCCATATCTTTGTGATGAATGTTTTGCGCCCTGATCTTGAGGGCCTTGCCGAGGCGGTTGTGGTAGCAGCTTTTCTCACTCTTCTACAATTTTACCAATTCAAGGAAACGCCTTATTTCAGCAATACTTCGTTCAAGAGGCCCTTCCAGGATAAGGAAAACACCATCCAAGTAATACTTTATTTTCTTTATTGCTAGCACTGCTGCCTTTACTATTTTCTTCTTTTAATTCCTCATTTCAAACAAGTTTTGCACGTGGGTGTCCACACCCACATGTTTAATTCTTCGCAGGATTTACCGCTTTTAACGCCTTCTCTTCACATTTCTTACAATCACATACCGCCTTGTTTTACTATAACATATCTGTTTTATCCATCCCTTTAATCCTAAGCCATCTTATTTCAAAAATTCACCGCTAACACTTTTCTCTTCCCTAATCCTATATCCCATCCTAAATACATTCCAACATCCAATCACAACGCGTCTCATTTCCACCAATCCACACCATTCATTACATTCCTAACCACCAATATCACCTCGTCCTATTTTCACCAATGAAAACTATCTACGTCACTTCCTGTTCTAACTTTTATCCATCACTCAACATCTTTTCCCTCTTTTTAACACCGCACTCCGCACCAACAGCACCTCGCTGCTCCTTTCCTCTAAATCACATGACATTCTCTCCCTATTCCATTTCATTCATCCTAAACCAACATCCACGTAGTTATTTCCAATACCCTTCTTTCTTCACTAATCTTCTCCCAACAATCACTAATCATTCTTCCTCTATTCACACCTCGGATTAGGCAAACGGATTATCCTTAATCCTCACCACTAGTGGCATGCTTGTGTTTGTAAATTTACCACCATGTCACATTAATCCACGGATTAAGGCGAATTGACGCGACACCAACGTTATCTAGTGGCAGGAATATCGTTAATCCACTGGCTTAATCTGTGACCTTAACTACTCACCTTTGATGCCGTCTCTAATATCTCCGTCTTCGATGAATCCTCTGCAGATGGTGACTTATGCTACGTTTCTCTAAGTGTACGCCTAGGTGTATGTGAGAATAGACAACACCAAATTAAACGAAGGATAATATTAAGCTGATAAAATTAATGGAGGCTAATACATGAGTTATTTCAAGCGAGTTACTGACGGTTTGAGGATGAAGAATTAAACCGCTTCTGAATCCTAGCACGAGAAACTGTAATAATTGAAACATTATATCTGCTAAGTAGTATAGAATTGCGCGGACTGGCCCAGTAATTTATGCATGGCTATTCATATGCAAATGAGCTCCCCCACCTCTTCTCCCCCCACCTCCTCTCCCCCACCCCCTGCTACTTGGCATGCGGGGACTGGCCCAGTTAATTTATGCATGGCTATTCATATGCAAATGAGCTCCCCCACCTCCTATCTCCCCCACCCCCACCCCCCGCTGTGCCTTGGTAGTTTTAGTTGCAGCTGCGGTCGTAAATCATGTTGAGTACAATGGAGGCTTGACAGTTAAGCAATTAAGGCTGTCAATCAACTGTCAAAACGAACAAAGGGGTCATAAATTTAAGGTTCTGTAACAAAGGCGAGATGTTTTTCCTACCCATCCCACATTAGGCCACTTCTGCACCTGGTCAGTTACCACCCCCACTTCCATTGTGTGTCGAACACGTGGCATACTCGTTCCACTAGCTTTTAACAAAAGAACAATGCTTAACCTTCAGCTGTCAAAATGAACAAAGCCCATGATGAATTAGGGTTGTAACAAAGCCTGACCCTTTCCATTGTGTATGTGATTCTATTGTGTGTGCCTTTCTATTGTCCTTGGCAAGGCTAGTTTAGAAAGACACCTGCAGTGTTCCCATCCCAATAACAAAGCCTGACCCTTTCCATCGTGTAAGAGATTCTATTGTGTGTGCCTTTCTATTGTCCTTGGCAAGCATTCTTTAGAAAGACCACCTGCAGCGTTCCCATCCCAATAACAAAGCCTGACCCTTTCCATTGTGTAAGAGATTCTATTGTCCTTGGCAAGGCTAGTTTAGAAACACACCTGCGACGTTCCCATTGTTTGGCCACCTGCTAGTTTAACAAAAGAATTCGAGGGTTGCTTTATACTCGACTTGTCTTTGTCTGACTGTGGGAAAAGAGAGAGCCATGAGTTCCCACGCGTCCTGACCTTGTTTGTGTGAAAGAGAGAGAAACTTGTTTACCAACTCTGCGTGACGTCATACTTTAGAAAGACACCTGCAGCGTTCCCACTATCCAATAACAAAGCCTGACCCTTTCCATTGTGTAAGAGATTCTATTGTGTGTGCCTTTCTATTGTCCTTGGCAAGGCTAGTTTAGAAAGACACCTGCAGCGTTCCCATTGTTTGGCCACCTGCTAGTTTAACAAAAGAATTCGAGGGCTGCTTTATACTCGTCCTCTCCTTGTTTGTGTGAAAGAGAGAGAAACTTGTTTACCAACTCTGCGTGACGTCACAGTCGGCCATCATGATTTTGCCTGAGGGAGTTCTCTCCGATGTTTTACGATCTCCTACGAATATACCCGAGCATAGTTAACAAGCATTCTGTTTCAGGCAACGACTCCGAAAAAGCGCCTAATATCCATTACATTACGTGCATTAAACCTCTGAGTGATATCCATAGATCGGTGTTCGATTCTTACTGTAATCAAAAGTTTATTGCTAATGAGAAATTAATGACTGATATTATTATATCATTACCCTAATTAATAAAAAGGCGTTCAGAGAATTCTAGCTTGAGTCTTACCAAGTGAAACTCTAACGCGTAATAACTATTAAACTATGCAAGGTCAGATTAAAAAATGTATTTATCAATTATAATTTAATTTTTTATATATCATTACCCTAATTAATGAAAGGGTGTTCAGAGGGTTCTAGCTCGAATCTTACCCAACGAAACTCTAATGCTTAATAAATATTAAACTATGCAAGGTCAGATTTAAAAATGTATTTATCAAATATAATTTTTTATACATCATTACCCTGATTAATGAAAGACCGTTCAGAGGACCCTAGTTCGAATCTTACGCAGCGAAACTCTAATGCTTAATAAATATTAAACTATGTAAGGTCAGATTAAAATGTATTTAACAAATATAATTTAATTTTTATATATCATTACAATAATTAATAAAAAGGGTGTTCAAAGGGTCCTAGATCGAATCTGCGAAACTCTAATGCCCAATAACTATTAAACTATGCACGGCTAGATTAAAATGTATTTAACAAATATAATTTAATTAATGAAACGGTGTTCAGAGGGTTCTAGATCGAATCTGCGAAACTCTAATGCTTAATAAATATTAAACTATGTGAGTATTGGGCGGTCAGATTAAAACGTGTTTAACAAATATAATTTAATTTATACAACATTACAATGTTTAACGATCTGTATTGTTAGGAACCAGAGGCCCCTAGTTCGAATCCAACCCTGTGAAATGCTATAATAACTATTAAGTTATTGAAGCAGCGGGCGGTCGGATTAAAATTGCATTTAACAACTATAATTATTTATATTAAACCCTGATGCATACTTAGATATCCCGAAGCCTAGACAACATTCTTTCTTCTTCTCCTCTCTTTTTCTTTCTATCAATCTCTTTCTTTCTCCACGACTTGTACACATTCAGACGTTCACATATACACGAGCACTTGTACACGCATCATCAAACATACACTGGTGCACGCATGCAAGCACACACACACACGCACATACATACACCAGCACACACACATGCACATACATACAACAGTACACACACACATACACCAGTACACACACGCATTCACGCACCTCATGCGTATACATACATACACCAGTGCTCTTACACTCACACATTCACGCACCTCATGCGTATACATACATACACCAGTGCTCTTACACTCACGCATACATATACATGGACACACACACACACACGTGCAAGCACATATGCCTGTTCACTTACACCCAACAGCAGCAACCCACACACGCACACACCAACTCACGCGCATGTCCTGAATGAAAAGAGACAAAATGATGCAATAAAAACTAATTATAGCTCGGGATGCAAGGCTCCATTTACGATTGCTCGAAACCGGTCTTCTAATAACTCCTAAACTAATTAAAATAAAGACAGTAAATAAACTTTATTACTTTTATGCCATTAGCTCGTTTCTTGTGCATGTATATTAGAGTCCGGGTGTCATGGGTTCGATCCTTAACTTTAAAATCTCAATTATCTCAGAAACTAGCAGGGATTAAGGTGCGGACCAAAGCACGATTTTTAGTTCCTACGATGAACAATTAATGCTTTATATAATTTCCAATCAGTGTCCCTAGCTCGAGTCCCGATCTTTCAGTGACTTCCTTAATTTTCCACTGTGTTCTAGAATATATCACTTAGATCAATGTTGCAACTGCATACAGGTCTTTTAAACACATCAAACTAATATTATAAATAATTTTGTTTCTGGCGTTCTGAGTTCGAATACCGATTCAATGAAGTTTACTTATAAATTTAATAACAGTAAATAATTAAGACAAAGGTACCAAATAAACCTATTACGTTTATGTCATCAGATAATATCTTGCGGGTATATATTAGGGTACCTGACGTCCAAGGTTTGATCCTTAAGTTTAAATCTCAATTATCGCAGAAACTAGCAGAGATAGAGCTGTAGACGAGAGCATGTTTGATAGCTCATACAATGAACAATTAATGCTGTATATAATTTTCAATCAGTTGCCCCTAGTTCGAATCCCGATCTTTCAATGACTTCACTGATTTTCCTCTGTACTCTAGAATACATCACTTAGATTGATGCTTTAACTGCATGCAGCTTTGTGTAACGACATTATGGATGTACTCTGTGTGAGAGAGAGCGAGAGAGGAGAGAGAGAGAGCGAGAGAGGGAGAGGAAGTGAAACAAGCAGGGATAGAAGTGCTGAGGGCCTCTGCGCATGCGTAGCAAGAGATGATGTCATTGGCTGCAGTAATCACGTGACGTGTAAGCATCACAGCCATGATGACGTGCAGGCATCGCCTGGAGGGGGTTTAGATCCCTATATAAACAGACATCTTTCCCATGTTAGAACTGTTGTGTACTTATTAACTTTACAGTCAAGTTTTAAAGAGCTTTAAAAGCAACGTGAGCTGCAGGCCGTCTACACATTCAGCACATATCAAAACGGGGGCAATGCAAGGTGAGTTTTAAATAACTATACAAAATCACTGTTGGCTTTTACAATACATTTAATTTTATTTAAACGTTACAGTACATGAAAGACGATTCGTTACAAAGAGCATCATATTTTCTAATCTGTGCTTTACATTCACATGATATTCTCAACACACCTTCTTCTGTAACATTTATATGATTTTCTCTACACCTTCTTTGTAAACATTCATACGATTTTCCCCTCATTCTTTGTTTCACTATACACTCACATGATTTCCTCTACTCATTCTTTATTCCACCTACAGGTTCATGCTCTGTTAACATTCACATGACGTTCTCTTCACATTCTTTGCTTCCATTAACATTCACATGATTTTCGCCACACCTTCTTCTTACATAAACATTCATACGACTTTACCCTCATTCTGTGTTTCACTATACACTCACATGATTTCCTCTACTCATTCTTTGTTCCCCTGCAGGTTCATGCTTTGTTAACATTCACACGACGTTCTCAGCTCATTTCTCTATTGACATTCACATGATCTTCTCAACACATTCTTCTTACATAAACATTCATACGATTTCCCCCCCTCATTCTTTGTTTCACTATACATTCGCACACGATTTCCTCTACTCATTCTTTGGTTCTCTGCTGCCTCATCTTCAATGAACATTCACATGATTTCTGTACTTATTCTTTATTTCTCTACACCTTCATAGGCTTACTTACAAAACATACACACCCTAGTTCTTCAACTTGAATAATGTAGTGAAAATAATAATTCATGACAATGTCTGTTACAGATTGTTTAGCTGATAGACTTAACAAGATGGTGGAAGAGCGTAGTTTCCTACCGACTCGTCGAGTTCAAGATCTCGAAATAGGTCTTAACTATGAGATAAAGTCCTTAAAGAGAGTTCAAACAAGATATGGTACCAGGATCGTATCTTCGCTGGAGGATTGTCAAGTGTTCTTGCCAGAGCGCTATAATTCGTTAACCGATCAAGAGATTGCAGAAATACCTGGGAGCGTATACCTACAGTATAATGGCATGGCAGAGAAGGGGAAATTTAAGACATGTAAATTGTCTTTTTTACACGCAAAGAAGGTGCGTAGAAGTGTCAAACTTAAGTATTGAATGTTCTCCCATTTCATAATGAAAAATTCATAAATAAAACAACTGACTCATTGATATTACATATAAAGATACAAAAGATTCATATTATAGAATTTTATAAAAAATTAACGAAATTACAATATCACATGCTTGAGTTTAATTATATCTAGCGCATTGAAATAACTCTAAATATCCGAATGTTTATTCATATCATTGTGCTTCTTTTACATGTGCCATATGCTTCATTTTACATGTATCATAACAAAAAATGTAATTCTTTCCAGGTTGCCTTTACTTGACCAAGATAGTTTTCTAAGACTTTCATTGTGCAATGTTTCAGGGTGTGCAATAAGAGGAAGAAGAAGAGGAATAGCCTGCTACCATGCAATGGATGCTGACGCTATTGGAGGGTAGAATACCTACAAGAAACATTTCGGCAAGAAACGGGTGCTGAGGCATCTACATCACCGAAACACATTAAGACAGGATCCTTATATAACATTACAGGGTATACAATGAAAAAATACGGTCAATTTTGCATACAATTCAATGCACGGCTGAGAGTTAGCTCGAACTAGTCTCCCTATATTCACTGAAATTAAGCATTGTGAGCAATAATTTAAGTGACTGTGAAAATACTTTAAGTAATGGTGAAATTTGTATCCTAAAAGACTTGAGCCCTGTATACATTAACAGCATTAAGACTGTTTGCCGCGCAGGAATAAAATTATGAAAATAAAAAGACTTTCATTTAAATAATAAGGAAATTTGCATAACCTGCTGTTACAAGTGTAATGACATATACAGAAACAATGAGTCGGATGAGAAAGTGATGGAAATGTAAGATAAATAATAACAATAAAAGAATTAAGGTATGCTTTTACATAGTGTTTTTATTCATTAAAAATCCTTGCATTCCTAATGAAAAATAAATCATTACAATGATTAGTTTAAGTTATGTTACAATGATCAAAAAGAGAACCGTCTTTAGATGCATTACTCGATCTTAAGTCAGAGCACCAAAAAATGACAAATCACGGCTTCTCCATTTTAGATGTGGTGTCACTATTCAGGTAAATTCCTGTAACACAGCAGGTTGAGTATGCAGATCTGTGGTCCTAAATGGGTGAAACAGAGTCTTATCCAGCTTAACAGTCTTGAGATCTCAGCATCAGAAAGTCGAATCACAGGCCTTCTCCACTCGATGAGTACAGGTTTAACAACAGCATTCTCTTCACCCTGAGACGGTGTAATGTATATAAATGTTCAACTTGACAAGGGATTCTAAACTCGTTGTTAGAGTCCAGAACTGATGTATTATATAGTGAAAACACATGTTCCTCTTCTTAGTGATCTTGTCGTCGAATCTCGGTGTCGGTAGCATTGAAGATGTCCATGATTATAGGATTCTGAAGCCCAAAAACTGTAGGAACTGCTGATTGCGTGATGTTAACCTGATGGGCATCAAGGGCAGAGCATGATGTGTGCGTCGAATCATTCCATTATTATATCCTCGACGTCGTTGACTTCTTCTAAAAACTATAGGCATTATGCTTATATCCTTGTTTCTAAAGGCAATGATATTGCTGTTAGGCTCCCCTGTTTGCTCTATGAAGCGGATCTTTATGAACAACAGGTAAAATTTGATTTGATGGTTCCTGTGAAATACGTTATCCAGCCGTAACAGATGGGAAAACTGGTAGATGGAGTGTCCACTTTTACTATCGAGGAAGGAGACTGATGCAATACTGCGCTAAATTCGTATGATGCTCAACTTAAATATATTCACTAGGAAATCAGATTCAGACAGCTGATTAGATGGAATAACTTTGTCACTGAAGGGCCACAGAACGTTCGTATAGAACAATCACTGGAAAAAATCAAGAGTGACAGGACATTTTAATGACATTTTTATTATTATTATTATTCACTGATCTAATAAAGAAGACATTCGCATCCTAATATGAGGAATCTTTCTAACTCTTTCATGGTTTTGCAAATGCTAATCACGCTATAAAACCACCCAGCTTTAAATCCTGAATAATGTCGTTAATCGCATCGGAAAAGTCATTTTTATCTGGTGTATGAAGCATTATGAGTACCCTTAGCATGTTTACCAAATCATTAGGATCGGTGTAGCGGTATAGCATCTCCTCTGTATTCGCTTTGGATATATCTTCTAATCTAGGTGGGTTGACACTAGTATGCTTGCTTTCATTGGTGTGTTTATTCAGAGCTTGCTCATTCAAAGAAACTGCTCTCATTGCTTCATCAGTGGTAGCTCTTGACGTTATTACAGGGTCGCTTGAACTGGCTCCAAGCACAATACATCTTGAATCCCGCTCTTCGGGACTTGAGAAGATTTCAGGATCTCGTTTGGGTGTTGTAGTCAATGCACAGCTGGCCATTGCTTTACAGCATCGTCTCCTATGTCGCTTAAGCCTTGAAATTGTCCTGTTTTTTAAAGTTCTATTACATATGCAGCACTTAACAAAGCGATTACTCCCCCCTTGGGAAACATACGAAAAATCAAGATTCTCGTAAATTGACTGTAATTGTCCGTCTTTGTGAGTGTTCATGCTCAAGCAGTATATATAAACTAGTCAATGTATAATGTAGATGTTGAATTCGTATACGATAACACGAGACTGAGTTATTTTTTAACATTTATGTATTTATATATGTACTCAGGTTTTGATGCATATAAACAGCCATGCCCGAATTAGACTAAGCAAAATATTGTAGCATTCGCACATAATAGTTGTAATTCCGTTAATTATAACTATTTCATTAAGCACAAGCAGATTCAAGTAGCTAGAAATGGATTCATAGACGTAAGAGTACAAGTTTTCTTGATAGTTAGCACAGAGAATGCGAGAGTTAAGGGAGATACTGGTCATTTTCACTTTGCAGGTCACCATTTTTTTTCCCTTTGCTGGCCACCTTTTCCCTTTGCTGGTCACATTTTTCCCTTTGCTGGCCACCTTTTTCCCTTTGCAGGTCACGTTTTTCCCTTTTCTGGTCCCATTTTCCCCTTTACTGGTCACCTTTTTCCCTTTGCTGGTCACATTTTTTCCCTTTGCTGGTCACTTTTTCCCTTTGCAGGTCGCATTTTTCCCTCTTCTGGTCCCATTTTTCCCTTTGATGGTCACCTTTTTCCCTTTCCTGGTCACCTTTTTCCCTTTCCTGGTCACCTTTTTCCCTTTGCTGGTCACCTTTTTCCCTTTCCTGGTCACCTTTTTCCCTTTCCTGGTCACCTTTTTCCCTTTGCTGGTCACCTTTTTCCCTTTGCTGGTCACCTTTTTCCCTTTGCTGGTCACCTTTTTCCCTTTGCTGGTCACCTTTTTCCCTTTGCTGGTCACCTTTTTCCCTTTTGCTGGTCACCTTTTTCCCTTTGCTGGTCACCTTTTTCCCTTTGCTGGTCACGTTTTTCCCATTGCTGGTCACCTTTTTTCCCTTTGCTGGTAACATTTTTCCCTTTGCTGGTCACCTTTTCCCTGAATGGGTTACATGATGGGAACGTATATAACGTTGACATGAAACAGTATTCCACTAAGTTCACATCTAAAGTCGCTTTCAAAGCCTAACATATCAATAGGCTGTGAGCATTCTTGTTTCATCCTCTCTAGCTAGACGGCTAAAATAAAATAAATTGCTCTTAATGTATATACGCTAATTAGAAAGTATAAAAGAACTATCCTGAATAAAAATCGATTAGTATAACGTGAGAGCTAAGGTGGTTAAGCTCGCAAGAGTTTTCGGTTTAATTAACTCTCTCACTAGTCTGCAATCATTGAAGTACATTTACCTGGTTACATAGGCTGAGGAACTGTGGTAAAGCTAGAGAAAAATTAAAGAGAGGAGACCCTGGAATCATTCCGTTAGACGATTCGTGTAATCTTAGCGGCATTGCCAACGCTCAGCATAAGGTCTCTGCTTCGAGAAACATTGCTGCCAAGATCTGACTGAAACGACTTGGAAAAGCGAGCAATCTGATGTTACATCAGGTGAAAAAGTTGGCAGCGTGACTAGTAACAGCAATTATGAAGGGAAAGGTAGCTCCAGGTGCAGTAACCATGAAGAAGAAACGAGGAGGATTTCTACCTCTCATACCAATTATTGCAGCTCTAGGCGCTGCTGCTGGAGGTGCAGCCCAAATTGCCTCAGCAGTAAATAAGAAACAGGCAGCAGATAAACAACTTGCCGAAATGATGAGGCATAAGAGAGAAATTGAGAGAAAGTTATCTGTTGGCGGAGAGTCCAAAAAGAAGAAACGAGGAGGATTTCTACCACTCATACCAATTATTGCAGCACTAGGAGCCGCCGCTGAGCTGCATCACAAATTGCTACAGCTGTAAATACGACAAAAGCTGCGGATAAACAACTTGCTGAAATGATGAGACGTAACAGAGAAATTGAAGCAAGAGGGAGAGGTTTTCGAGTGAAGAAGAATAAGGGAAGAAACACAGAAACGAAGAGGAGACAGAGCCTGAAAGGGAATTCAAAAAACTCTGGCAGAGGACTATACTTGTCCCGGAAAAAACATTGAGTAACATAGACCTTGACTTGTATGCCCGACGTTTAAAGATTCCTCATATTAGGATGCGAATGTCTTCTTTATTAGATCAGTGAATAATAATAATAATAATAATAATAATAATAATAATAATAATAAAAATGTCATTAAAATGTCCTGTCACTCTTGATTTTTTCCAGTGATTGTTCTATACGAACGTTCTGTGGCCCTTCAGTGACAAAGTTATTCCATCTAATCAGCTGTCTGAATCTGATTTCCTAGTGAATATATTTAAGTTGAGCATCATACGAATTTAGCGCAGTATTGCATCAGTCTCCTTCCTCGATAGTAAAAGTGGACACTCCATCTACCAGTTTTCCCATCTGTTACGGCTGGATAACGTATTTCACAGGAACCATCAAATCAAATTTTACCTGTTGTTCATAAAGATCCGCTTCATAGAGCAAACAGGGGAGCCTAACAGCAATATCATTGCCTTTAGAAACAAGGATATAAGCATAATGCCTATAGTTTTTAGAAGAAGTCAACGACGTCGAGGATATAATAATGGAATGATTCGACGCACACATCATGCTCTGCCCTTGATGCCCATCAGGTTAACATCACGCAATCAGCAGTTCCTACAGTTTTTGGGCTTCAGAATCCTATAATCATGGACATCTTCAATGCTACCGACACCGAGATTCGACGACAAGATCACTAAGAAGAGGAACGTGTGTTTTCACTATATAATACATCAGTTCTGGACTCTAACAACGAGTTTAGAATCCCTTGTCAAGTTGAACATTTATATACATTACACCGTCTCAGGGTGAAGAGAATGCTGTTGTTAAACCTGTACTCATCGAGTGGAGAAGGCTTGTGATTCGACTTTATGATGCTGAGATCTCAAGACTGTTAAGCTGGATAAGACTCTGTTTCACCCATTTAGGACCACAGATCTGCATACTCAACCTGCTGTGTTACAGGAATTTACCTGAATAGTGACACCACATCTAAAATGGAGAAGCCGTAATTTGTCATTTTTTGGTGCTCTGACTTAAGATCGAGTAATGCATCTAAAGACGGTTCTCTTTTTGATCATTGTAACATAACTTAAACTAATCATTGTAATGATTTATTTTTCATTAGGAATGCAAGGATTTTTAATGAATAAAAACACTATGTAAAAGCATACCTTAATTCTTTTATTGTTATTATTTATCTTACATTTCCATCACTTTCTCATCCGACTCATTGTTTCTGTATATGTCATTACACTTGTAACAGCAGGTTATGCAAATTTCCTTATTATTTAAATGAAAGTCTTTTTATTTTCATAATTTGTATTCCTGCGCGGCAAACAGTCTTAATGCTGTTAATGTATACAGGGCTCAAGTCTTTTAGGATACAAATTTCACCATTACTTAAAGTATTTTCACAGTCACTTAAATTATTGCTCACAATGCTTAATTTCAGTGAATATAGGGAGACTAGTTCGAGCTAACTCTCAGCCGTGCATTGAATTGTATACAAAATTGACCGTATTTTTTCATTGTATACCCTGTAATGTTATATAAGGATACTGTCTTAATGTGTTTCGGTGATGTAGATGCCTCAGCACCCGTTTCTTGCCGAAATGTTTCTTGTAGGTATTCTACCCTCCAATAGCGTCAGCATCCATTGCATGGTAGCAGGCTATTCCTCTTCTTCTTCCTCTTATTGCACACCCTGAAACATTGCACAATGAAAGTCTTAGAAAACTATCTTGGTCAAGTAAAGGCAACCTGGAAAGAATTACATTTTTTGTTATGATACATGTAAAATGAAGCATATGGCACATGTAAAAGAAGCACAATGATATGTATAAACATTCGGATATTTAGAGTTATTTCAATGCGCTAGATATAATTAAACTCAAGCATGTGATATTGTAATTTCGTTAATTTTTTATAAAATTCTATAATATGAATCTTTTGTATCTTTATATGTAATATCAATGAGTCAGTTGTTTTATTTATGAATTTTTCATTGTGAAATGGGAGAACATTCAATACTTAAGTTTGACACTTCTACGCACCTTCTTTGCGTGTAAAAAAGACAATTTACATGTCTTAAATTTCCCCTTCTCTGCCATGCCATTATACTGTAGGTATACGCTCCCAGGTATTTCTGCAATCTCTTGATCGGTTAACGAATTATAGCGCTCTGGCAAGAACACTTGACAATCCTCCAGCGAAGATACGATCCTGGTACCATATCTTGTTTGAACTCTCTTTAAGGACTTTATCTCATAGTTAAGGCCTATTTGGAGATCTTGAACTCGACGAGTCGGTAGGAAACTACGCTCTTCCACCATCTTGTTAAGTCTATCAGCTAAACAATCTGTAACAGACATTGTCATGAATTATTATTTTCACTACATTATTCAAGTTGAAGAACTAGGGTGTGTATGTTTTGTAAGTAAGCCTATGAAGGTGTAGAGAAATAAAGAATAAGTACAGAAATCATGTGAATGTTCATTGAAGATGAGGCAGCAGAGAACCAAAGAATGAGTAGAGGAAATCGTGTGCGAATGTATAGTGAAACAAAGAATGAGGGGGGAAAATCGTATGAATGTTTATGTAAGAAGAATGTGTTGAGAAGATCATGTGAATGTCAATAGAGAAATGAGCTGAGAACGTCGTGTGAATGTTAACAAAGCATGAACCTGCAGGGGAACAAAGAATGAGTAGAGGAAATCATGTGAGTGTATAGTGAAACAAAGAGTGAGGGTAAAGTCGTATGAATGTTTATGTAAGAAGAAGGTGTGGCGAAAATCATGTGAATGTTAATGGAAGCAAAGAATGTGAAGAGAACGTCATGTGAATGTTAACAGAGCATGAACCTGTAGGTGGAATAAAGAATGAGTAGAGGAAATCATGTGAGTGTATAGTGAAACAAAGAATGAGGGGAAAATCGTATGAATGTTTACAAAGAAGATGTAGAGAAAATCATATAAATGTTACAGAAGAATGTGTGTTGAGAATATCATGTGAATGTAAAGCACAGATTAGAAAATATGATGCTCTTTGTAACGAATCGTCTTTCATGTACTGTAACGTTTAAATAAAATTAAATGTATTGTAAAAGCCAACAGTGATTTTGTATAGTTATTTAAAACTCACCTTGCATTGCCCCCGTTTTGATATGTGCTGAATGTGTAGACGGCCTGCAGCTCACGTTGCTTTTAAAGCTCTTTAAAACTTGAATGTAAAGTTAATAAGTACACAACAGTTCTAACATGGGAAAGATGTCTGTTTATATAGGGATCTAAACCCCCTCCAGGCGATGCCTGCACGTCATCATGGCTGTGATGCTTACATGTCACGTGATTATTGCAGCCAATGACATCATCTCTTGCTACGCATGCGCAGAGGCCCTCAGCACTTCTATCCCTGCTTGTTTCACTTCCTCTCCCTCTCTCGCTCTCTCTCTCTCCTCTCTCGCTCTCTCTCACACAGAGTACATCCATAATGTCGTTACACAAAGCTGCATGCAGTTAAAGCATCAATCTAAGTGATGTATTCTAGAGTACAGAGGAAAATCAGTGAAGTCATTGAAAGATCGGGATTCGAACTAGGGGCAACTGATTGAAAATTATATACAGCATTAATTGTTCATTGTATGAGCTATCAAACATGCTCTCGTCTACAGCTCTATCTCTGCTAGTTTCTGCGATAATTGAGATTTAAACTTAAGGATCGAACCTTGGACGTCAGGTACCCTAATATATACCCGCAAGATATTATCTGATGACATAAACGTAATAGGTTTATTTGGTACCTTTGTCTTAATTATTTACTGTTATTAAATTTATAAGTAAACTTCATTGAATCGGTATTCGAACTCAGAACGCCAGAAACAAAATTATTTATAATATTAGTTTGATGTGTTTAAAAGACCTGTATGCAGTTGCAACATTGATCTAAGTGATATATTCTAGAACACAGTGGAAAATTAAGGAAGTCACTGAAAGATCGGGATTCGAGCTAGGGACACTGATTGGAAATTATATAAAGGATTAATTGTTCATCGTAGGAACTAAAAATCGTGCTTTGGTCCGCACCTTAATCCCTGCTAGTTTCTGAGATAATTGAGATTTTAAAGTTAAGGATCGAACCCATGACACCCGGACTCTAATATACATGCACAAGAAACGAGCTAATGGCATAAAAGTAATAAAGTTTATTTACTGTCTTTATTTTAATTAGTTTTGGAGTTATTAGAAGACCGGTTTCGAGCAATCGTAAATGGAGCCTTGCATCCCGAGCTGTAATTAGTTTTTATTGCATCATTTTGTCTCTTTTCATTCAGGACATGCGCGTGAGTTGGTGTGTGCGTGTGTGGGTTGCTGCTGTTGGGTGTAAGTGAGCAGGCATATGTGCTTGCACGTGTGTGTGTGTCCATGTATATGTATGCGCGAGTGTAAGAGCACTGGTGTATGTATGTATACGCATGAGGTGCGTGAATGTGTGAGTGTAAGAGCACTGGTGTATGTATGTATACGCATGAGGTGCGTGAATGCGTGTGTGTACTGGTGTGTGTGTGTGTGTACTGTTGTATGTATGTGCATGTGTGTGCTGGTGTATGTATGTGCGTGTGTGTGTGTGTGTGCTTGCATGCGTGCACCAGTGTATGTTTGCTGATGCGTGTACAAGTGCTCGTGTATATGTGAACGCCTGAATGTGTACAAGTCGTGGAGAAAGAAAGAGATAGATAGAAAGAAAAAGAGAGGAGAAGAAGAAAGAATGTTGTCTAGGCTTCGGGATATCTAAGTATGCATCAGGGTTTAATATAAATAATTATAGTTGTTAAATGCAATTTTAATCCGACCGCCCGCTGCTTCAATAACTTAATAGTTATTATAGCATTTCACAGGGTTGGATTCGAACTAGGGGCCTCTGGTTCCTAACAATACAGATCGTTAAACATTGTAATGTTGTATAAATTAAATTATATTTGTTAAACACGTTTTAATCTGACCGCCCAATACTCACATAGTTTAATATTTATTAAGCATTAGAGTTTCGCAGATTCGATCTAGAACCCTCTGAACACCGTTTCATTAATTAAATTATATTTGTTAAATACATTTTAATCTAGCCGTGCATAGTTTAATAGTTATTGGGCATTAGAGTTTCGCAGATTCGATCTAGGACCCTCTGAAAACCCTTTTTATTAATTATTGTAATGATATATAAAAATTAAATTATATTTGTTAAATACATTTTAATCTGACCTTACATAGTTTAATATTACTAAGCATTAGAGTTTCGCTGCGTAAGATTCGAACTAGGGTCCTCTGAACGGTCTTTCATTAATCAGGGTAATGATGTATAAAAAATTATATTTGATAAATACATTTTTAAATCTGACCTTGCATAGTTTAATATTTATTAAGCATTAGAGTTTCGTTGGGTAAGATTCGAGCTAGAACCCTCTGAACACCCTTTCATTAATTAGGGTAATGATATATAAAAAATTAAATTATAATTGATAAATACATTTTTTAATCTGACCTTGCATAGTTTAATAGTTATTACGCGTTAGAGTTTCCCTTGGTAAGACTCGAGCTAGAATTCTCTGAACGCCTTTTTATTAATTAGGTTAATGATATAATAATATCAATCATTAATTTCTCATTAGCAATAAACTTTTGATTACAGTAAGAATCGAACACCGATCTATGGATATCACTCAGAGGTTTAATGCACGTAATGTAATGGATATTAGGCGCTTTTTCAGAGTCGTTGGCTGAAACAGAATGCTTGTTAACTATGCTCGGGTATATTCGTAGGAGATCGTAAAACATCGGAGAGAACTCCCTCAGGCAAAATCATGATGGCCGACTATGACGTCACGCAGAGTTGGTAAACAAGTTTCTCTCTCTTTCACACAAACAAGGAGAGGACGAGTATAAAGCAGCCCTCGAATTCTTTTGTTAAACTAGCAGGTGGCCAAACAATGGGAACGCTGCAGGTGTCTTTCTAAACTAGCCTTGCCAAGGACAATAGAAAGGCACACACAATAGAATCTCTTACACAATGGAAAGGGTCAGGCTTTGTTATTGGATTGTGGGAACGCTGCAGGTGTCTTTCTAAAGTATGACGTCACGCAGAGTTGGTAAACAAGTTTCTCTCTCTTTCACACAAACAAGGTCAGGACGCGTGGGAACTCATGGCTCTCTCTTTTCCCACAGTCAGACAAAGACAAGTCGAGTATAAAGCAACCCTCGAATTCTTTTGTTAAACTAGCAGGTGGCCAAACAATGGGAACGCTGCAGGTGTCTTTCTAAACTAGCCTTGCCAAGGACAATAGAATCTCTTACACAATGGAAAGGGTCAGGCTTTGTTATTGGGATGGGAACGCTGCAGGTGGTCTTTCTAAAGAATGCTTGCCAAGGACAATAGAAAGGCACACCCAATAGAATCTCTTACACAATGGAAAGGGTCAGGCTTTGTTATTGGGATGGGAACACTGCAGGTGTCTTTCTAAACTAGCCTTGCCAAGGACAATAGAAAGGCACACACAATAGAATCTCTTACACAATGGAAAGGGTCAGGCTTTGTTACAACCCTAATTCATCATGGGCTTTGTTCATTTTGACAGCTGAAGGTTAAGCATTGTTCTTTTGTTAAAAGCTAGTGGAACGAGTATGCCACGTGTTCGACACACAATGGAAGTGGGGGTGGTAACTGACCAGGTGCAGAAGTGGCTTAATGTGGGATGGGTAGGAAAAACATCTCGCCTTTGTTACAGAACCTTAAATTTATGACCCCTTTGTTCGTTTTGACAGTTTATTGACAGCCTTAATTGCTTAACTGTCAAGCCTCCATTGTACTCAACATGATTTACGACCGCAGCTGCAACTAATACTACCAAGGCACAGCGGGGGGTGGGGGTGGGGGAGGGAGGAGGTGGGGGAGCTCATTTGCATATGAATAGCCATGCATAAATTAACTGGGCCAGTCCCCGCATGCCAAGTAGCAGGGGGTGGGGGAGAGGAGGTGGGGGGAGAAGAGGTGGGGGAGCTCATTTGCATATGAATAGCCATGCATAAATTAACTGGGCCAGTCCCCGCAATTCTATACTACTCTGCTAACTTCTGAAGTATTAAGAAATTTACGGTTTGAAGTAACTGTTTCCGTGATAAAAACGAGAAGCACAAGTTGCTGTGAATCGCTGAAATGCTATACGGCGAATCACCTTGTCGCTCCTAGCAAGTATGTGAGAACCCGAGCACGTTCTTTAGACTCTATGGACTGCCGATAATCGATCACAGTAAAACATTTCTGTAAAATATAAAAGTCTGTACTGCCCTAATTTTAGAAATAAACGCTCTTTTATCAACTTAAGTCCCGCCTACTTCATGACTGCCCCATTAATCCTCCGTCAGTCCCTAGGGGCCTGAGAGACCCCTGGCATTATATAAATGTTATAATTTTCCAACGAACGCACCTATGCAATTGCCTGACTAGGACATCTAACATTACACCTTGCGCGATTATTTGCTGCAGCGATAACCTTATCTGTTTATTTGTTTGGCTGGAGGAATGAATAATCAGCAGTTACGTGTCGCACAGGTCAACCAGGCCCCGCGCGCCTGTTCGCGTTACATATTGTTGACAGATATGTTTCTCATTAGCTTTTGTGTAATATTGCTTTACTATTGCAAGGAGCTGTTACTGCTTCGTCATGAATACGAGTAAAAGGTACGATCTACAAAATCCGAATGATATGGAAGAAGTACATCGCCTACTTTACGATGATGATGCCTTGCCCGTGGATGACAACTTATATGAATAAGAATACTCTGATTCAGAAGATACACTCGAAACGAGATCTTTAGATTCAGAAACTGACCATTAAGATGAAGAGGAAGACGATGAAAGCAGCTTGTGTGATAACATGTATTTTATAGGTAACGTCATATGCGTATCATAGTAATTCTTTTCTTCTTCTTCTTCTTCTTCTTCTTCTTATTATTATTATTATTATTATTATTGACAATACATTCTGTTTTTATTCACAGGAAGAGATGGAACAAAATGAAAAAAACACCTTTGAAAATAACACAGGCAAAGGCTCACAATATATTGAACAAACTTCCTGGTGTGGTAGGAGCTGCCAAAAATGCGAAAACGGAAATTGATTGTTGGAACGTTTTTGTTACCGAAGATATAGTTGATTTGATTGTTGAAAGCTCAAATGCTTACATTAGCAGTGTGCAGCACAAATTTGATTTATGAAAGAGACAGCAGACCTACAGATGTAATAGAAATAAAAGCTTTCCTAGGCTTATTGTACCTGGCAGGAATTTTTCGTGGTGGACGCCAGAATATTCACGAGTTTTGGAGAACCGATCTTGGAATTCCTCTATTCCGAATGGCTATGTCCGAAAAACGATTCAGTTTTCTAATACGCTGTATTCGCTTTGATGACAAAAGCTCAAGACTGGAGCGACGAAGATTGGATTAATTGGCCGTAGTTAGAGAAATGTTTACATTGTTTCTGAACAACTGTCAGAACCATTATTCTCTTGGACAAAATGTTACTGTCGACGAACAGTTGCCGGCATTTCGTGGTCTATGTGCTTTTAGACAATATATACCATCCAAGCCAAACAGGTATGGCATAAAGATATTCTGTTTGAGTGATGCAAAACTGTTTTATACAACTAACGCGGAGATTGATTGTGGACAGCAGCCGGACGGACCATATTTGCAAACTAACTCGGCAGAGACTGTAGTGCTGAGACTAACTGAACCAATCTCTGACACTGGACGAAACTTTACTGCAGATAATTGTTTCACCAGTGTATAGCTGATGAATGAATTGCGCAAAAGACAACTTTCTTTCGTCGGTACAGTGCGAAAGAACAAAAAAGAGTTACCCACTAATTTCACTTCTCCAAAAGATCGCAGACAGTACGAAAGCATATTTGGCTTCACAAAAAATGAATCACTTGTTTCATATATTCCAAGAAAGGATAAAACAGTAGTTTTGCTCTCAAGTCTACATGTTTCATCCACTTAGTTATCAGAAGGTGCTGAGAAAAAGCCTGAAATAATCCTGCATTACAACGACACTAAATTTGGAGTTGATGCAGTAGATAAATTGTGTGCTACATACAATGTAGCCAGAACAGAGGTGGTCCATGGTAATTTTTGACCATATCTTGAACATTGCATGTATTAATTCTAGGGTTATCTTCCTTGGAAACCAAAATAAATATTCCACAAGGCAGGAGTATTTGAAATCACTATCTTTAGCTTTACTGTTGCAACAGCTACAAAGGAGAGCAACAGCATCAAATCTATCCGATGATTTGAAAGGACTTTTGACAAAATATAAACCTGAAGAATCCGGAGGAGATGAATTGTCAAATACACCACTATGCACATTGAAAAGGAAACGATGTGAACTCAGCAACAAAGACAAAATGAACTGCAAAACTAAATATGCATGTGGGAAATGCAACACCTGTGTTTGAGCAAACATGCTAAAATTATTTACGATAGTTGCTTAGTCGGGGAAAACACGGGTGAAATAGTAGATGATTCTGAGTAACTGAACATTTGAAATTACAAGTTGTATGTATACCTGGAAATGGCAATGTATTTCTTTATACTTACTGTAATACAATTTATAACGTATATGTACTCATATTTTAGCTTATATTTTTATTTTGTAAGATAATACCTATTAATGAAAGCCTTGTACGCTTAATCTAAATAAAGATAAAAACAGGAAAAAAGGAAATAAACGAAATAAAACAAAAATACAAACAATAACAACAAAAATATAGTGCTGGTCTACTAGGCCCCGCGCGACTAACGGCGTTCTACCAAAGCGCGCGCCTGACGGAGGGTTAAAGTTCCTACATTATACGTTGTCAAATCGTAAGCTTCTTAAACACAACTTTTACTATTTTACTAGCTAAAGTCTATGAATTCTCTTACTTTCTGATTTACAGAACTGGTATAGGTGTATTTTCGGTACTACTAAGTTCTAATTACTAAACCTTAAGCTGATGGATGTCTTGTTGAGTGAGTCCGCCGAAAATATAATTGCCTTAGCTAGCATGATTTCTAACTACATAATTGCTTTACCTCAAAAACTAACTTACCTGGTAATGACTTCTTATCCACTAGCAGAATTGTAACTGTTCCTTACATTATGCATTGATTTTGATATATAGAAATTATTTATTGCAATTATTTGTTTACCATTTATTTTACCTACCACGCCTTTATAAAAGTATTAATAGCACAGTCAATATTCGACTTAAATCAAAGTAGTGAAAGTATTACATTCCACCTGAAAACTCTGTATAGAGATTTCATAAGAAATGGATGTTACGAGGTCCTCTGAACAAAACATACATATATTACTTGAACAAGGTCTCTCTCTCTCTCTATCCCCTCTATGTGTGGCAATTTTTGTGACAGTGTATTGGGTGTGTGTGTTTAAGATCAGGTAACTCAAAACGAAACGTCAGACAAATGCAGAACTGCCTTTAAATTTAGTAACTTCTGAGACATTATTTTTATTTGGTAAAAAATGGCATTGAGAATTTTGATTAAAAATCTTATGTTTTGTATACTGAAAATAGAGAAATGTGTACATTTTAATTTTCTGTGAATAACTTGTGAAAAGTAAATGATTGAACTTTCTAAGGCTTTATATAATTAGGAAACCTTAAAAATATATAAACATACTACAAAAAACATTTAAAACTCATTTAAATATAAGTTTTCGATGACACACATTTTTTCGTAGCATTATTGAAACACTCCGGGTTGCCAGTTTAAACGTTTACCAAGCATCTAATGGAAATTTCTTGATCATTTCTCATTTCCTTTGAATGCGTCAAAGTGTGTGATTCCTTTCTTGTCTTTTCTTTTCATTTCAAGAGCTGATTACCACGAAAAAAAATTCAAATGCTCTTCCCGCAGGTTGAAATTAATTCACTAAACACTTCTTACTTAATTTTAAATCGTTCCTTGATAAAAACTGTATCTCGAGTAAAGTAAGTGGATAAGATGAATCGCTGACCTCCTAGCACATAGCGAGCAAGAGTGAAAGAAAGAGACAATATAGTATCTCTGACTCTCTCTCTCTTACTACGCTGTGGCTTTCCCTAACCTGCCTTATATGTGTTCCCGACTGTAGCCTTCTCACATGGTCCATAACAAAAGTGATGCATCAAGTATAGAGAACAATTTGTTATTGTTTTCGTTATGATTAGAAGTTGTGTATCGAATGGCTGATGTACTTGCTTTAGTAAAACCTTAAGAAGTTAAGCACTATAAAATGCATGACGTGATTCTTTCTTACTTATTTATTCATAATATAGTTGAGGCATCCGAAGTTATTATATTCCAGCCAAATGTTCGGTGTTGAAATGTAATTACAAAAATTAGTTTTCAGGTCCTTATAATTAAGAAATCGCATATAGAAAGTACGCGTCATAATTAATATATGTGTGTGAGTACGTGCATGTGTGTGTAACTCGAAAATAAAATTGTCAGTAGATACAAAATGCCTTCTTTAAATCAGCAGCTTTTAAGAATTCAAAGTGAAGTGTTCAGGAAATATTCATCCAGCCCAAGAAATTATTTAGAAGGAGAAAAGTTCCGTGAACTTTTATTTCCCCAAAAATATTAAAATCGTTTTGATGGAGGTATCTGAGATGTTTTCATGATGAATAAAATGTACATATAGGGCTTTATGAAAATAGGCTGTGATATTCTCTCCATCACCTTTGAAATCTGTACGCCTTATATAATCATTTCCGTAATTTACTAGTATTTGGAATGTTTAAGTTGGCATTGATTATGTAAGAGGATGCGCACGCAATATCCCTTGTAGCCGAGGCCTGGCCTTCGTCAACCCTGAGAGACTCGACGACTCCTGTTTCTTCCGTTAACATCGATTCTTCTCTTCTCCTTGCAAGATGCAGCTCTTATGTAACGTTTGGCTTGCTAGCAGCGCTATGCACTCAATCTTCGTATTGGCTCAAATCTCCAAATTCCCGCTTATTATGGTGCCACAGTTAACTAAAAATTTTAAAACGCTTTTATGTAACTTTATTTGTACCAAAATGAAACGAATACTTATTTTGTTAGCAAGGTTTATCATTTTTATTTAGAATGCCTTAGTAAGTTAAATGGGGCAAAATATGTTATAGGATATTTGGAAGGATTTGTGAATAGCTAGTGCAGATTACCGTTAGCCTTTTGGTAAAAGGGCTGACGTTTAGGCCGAATATCTGATTCATTTAGCATTTGCTCATTGTACATTTCTTAAATATATATTTCTACCTTCTCTAGTACGTATAGTAAGTAGGGGAAGTATTGCATTCCATCCAAAAATTCGATACCGAGATTTCATCGGAAATACATGTTGTGAGGCCTCATGAATCCAAAAAAAGCATTTTTAGGAAAAGGTGTGTCTGCGTGGATGTGTATCTCTATGTCTATGTCTGTGAACAGCATAACTCAAAAACGAAGAGTCGGATAAATACTAAACTTGGTATTTAGGTTCAGTATCTCTCAAAAATGCGACACGAAGATTTTCAAGAGAATTCCCTACCCCAAACTACCGTTTACATGCAACATTTTACGAAAATTTTGATTTTCTCAAAAATGGCTCTAACGATTTTGATTATAATATCATATATCTATTTAAGATGTTTTCATGACAAAATGTATATCTAGAATTTTCTGGGAATGTCCCCCAGAAGTCCTCTTCTTTCTGAATGGATTTTCCATAAGTGGTAAACCGTAAGAGATAGACATTTTCATTTTACACCAAAAAATGTAGATCTCGTTAAAGCATACAACCAATATCATATACATTATTTTTGTGAGTGAACCATTTCCGAGATATTCCTTGTTATTTATTTGAATTTTCTAATACTTATACTTTTTCTCAAATGGGAATTCGTTATTTTTTATGTCCTGGACATGCAAAGAGAATGGAATACTCCACATAGCAACCATCTCTTTAAAGATTTAACTATCGCTTAAAGCCTACCATATTCCACTTGCATCTACAAGAAAATTAGCAATAAGATTAATATCTCGATATCCCGATTAACGTGAAGCAGATGGAGAATAAACATTTGTAAAAATAGTTTGTACACGAGTAGAGAAAGTCATGTGATTGTAACACATCAATTTATATTTTGGAAATATCATTTTCAGCATATAATATTACTTTTGTATTATTCTTTATTTTTATTCAGTAGATTATTGTTATGTTAACAATAACTAACGTTATCGATGTACGTTTAAGTTGACTTAATCCAAAGGTAGATTCCTAAATCACATTAAAACCGTCTAGGAATCAACGGAGAAGGAACTATATCCAGCTTACAGGTTACAAAACTGCGAAAACCTAAGATCTGCAGAGAACATACTACCACAGGAACAATATAAGATACAACATATTTGTAAAGGAATTGTTTTGTCTCAAGAACTTTAAAAACTTTCGCAATTTTTCATTCCATGTTTTCCGCAATTTACGCAGTACACATTGAAATGTTATGTGGTGGATTTTTTATCACAAGTTCATTCAAAGAACACGTAATTTAACTTGTTATGTTTAAAGAATATACAATGTCTTAGTTTCCCTCCCCGTTTCACTGTACTGGAAGTAGTGGTGTAAACAACGTATAGCTCATAAGTGGCAAGTGAATGCACGTGTCTCTCGAAGCTGTACACTCGGGCAATCTAAAAGTGGCCAGACTCTTGAGCATTAAGTTTTGTAGAGAACCTTGGAGTGAGCGCGCGGTTCACAAGGGTCAACATCTTAATCCGCTTTGGCTACCTCTATAATACAAGGCACAGTGCACTGATTGGGCTAGCTACACACCGTACTTAGTGTGGTCAGCTACTTAACTTCTAAGCAAGTAGCTCGAGTTTAATAATCGTAGAGGATTGTTATCTTTTACAACTCCTTTTACTGTAATTCAGTTAAATAATATTGCTTGTGTAACTTCATTTTACTTAGAAATATAATCACAATAATGATGAAATTTCTGGTTATAAAATTAAATCGGCTGAATATATGAAACTTCCTCATGGCCCATAAATTAATGTCATTGTTGCCATCTACTGGTATGAGGAATAGTAAATAAACGCCACATACATAAAAATTAAGAAAGCCTGTTATATTTTTACTCGTGTATTTAAAATGAAACGAAAAATTTGAGTAGATCTACGGAGATTTGAACTTGCAACCACAGGAATATTGAAATAGTAAGCCAAATCCATACCATTATGCTAAGAGCGCTGTAGTGAGTATGGCATTGTAACGAGCTTTAGTCATATTTCACTTGAGAGCATAAATCAATAGGGTGTGTGTTGGTTACAAATATTCAATATTGAAATACTTTGAAACATCTGTCTGTTTTTTCGGAAGACCTTGTGATTATAGTTGTGTTCCCCATTATAACTGCTACAATAACATACGCAGTCTTGTGAACAAAGGCTGACTGTCCCGAGCGCACACGGAAGTACCCGATTCGAGCTCATCTCTCAGATGCCGGCCAGTTTTAAATATACAGCATTTAGACCGTTAATTTGTCTCCAATAATGACAGTTTTAGAACTTCACGTTGCTCTCATTCAGCAGCAGAAGATGCTCCGTTTCTGACACTTCATCTATTACATTCTTTAAACCAATTACCAATTATATACGTACTTTAGCTTTCACGGCCAGCGTCGATATTATAAAAATTATTGTTAAAATTCTTTTAAACAACGGGCTTTTTGGCCGTGGTCTAAACGATAAAACATAGCCTTACCGCACTGTGGTGATAGAAGTCGTTCAGTGTGTCCTCTGAAGATGCCCGCCGGCATATTGGGCGAAACGTCAGATGATGTTTTATCGTTTAGGCCACGGCAAAAATTTCGGATTATTTTAAGAATTTTAACAATAGTTTTTATAACACCAATTCCCACTTGTTTGACAAACACGTAATGTTTTTTTAATCAATTCTTATGGTGAAGCTCCTCAAACCTTATATATCCTTACAGAATAAATGCTGATTAGGAGTAGATTTACGCGGTAGTGTAGAAACAAGGGATTGAGAGTAAGGGAATGTAAAGTAAATATGGAATTACCCGGATTCATGAACTGAAATTATATATTAAAATTCTTTCTATGTACTACATATCTCAATTCTCAGTCACTGCAACACAAACGATATTCTCAAAGCTAAGCCATACAGAAACGTTCTTCAAAAGCTCAAGCAATTAAGCCACTTACATCGCCTTAAGCTGAGTTCCTATAATTTTTAGATTACACTAATTTGTGTTCGAATATACAATATTTATTTTGTATATCAAAGTTTTCTTATTCAGGTTTCACTCCGTCGTTTGTCCATTTTATGTTACAATTATTTTGCAGCTAATGGCAGTAGAATGTCCAAGCATCTTCTGTTTAAATACTGCTTGGTAATTTTCCGTTCCGAACGCAATAACTGCTTCTTTATTTGACGCCACTTCTTTCTTATTCTTTGATATCGTTTAGTCTTTATAACTTAATTGGAGCCATGGAGCCGCTGGAAAGTTCACATAGGGTGCCTTGGGTTTCGCGGAAAACAGATTGACATCCCGTGCACTAAACTACACTCTAAACAATACTTTGTTGGTTGCTTTTGTGTGAAGACTGTCACGGAAACCCCTGGCGGCTCTACCAGATGTGAAGAAGACAAGAATGTAGCACAGGAATCTCATCGAGAGAGTTATAGTTGCGAGTAACTTGAACATTCGTGAAGGGTGACATTATTCGACGTGTAATTTTGATTTCAATAGAGACTTTAATATTTCTAATAACAAATGTAAACTACATAGCAAGAGGGTGAGAGTTAGACAGCTTGGGGTTTGATAGAAATACTCACGTGTTCCATCCTCGTCGTGCCCAGGGCCTACGTTGAGGTTGTAAGCTAGCACAAAATAAATTTAAGAGCTGACAAGCACAGAGTCGTGCTAGGCAAGTGATAAGCCAAGCCGAGGAGTGTGTTGACTAGTACTTTAGCTAGCATTGGCGTATGCTGGATTTAGCATGAATTGCATAATCCACATACTATATGAACATGAGGTGATCATTCCTCTAAAATCATACGATCATAGCATCCGGGAAATGACTCGCAAGAATTCTAAAGCCAATTTCATGGATTTAGCTGAACAACTTTTGTCCTGAATATTTCGAACTTTATAAAACTACATTTACACATTCCTATTAAACTATAAGCGTCACAATACTATTAACAATTCAGCCATATAGAAGTATGTTTCATAATGGCCTTAGCCTATACTTAGATTTGTGTAGCTTTTGGATGTATAATTTCTCTTGCTTTCGATGTAATATGTTAACATTTGTAAAACATTTATATCATAGAATAACTTTATCATTTTTATTAACTTTATCGGTTACCAAAGGTTACTGTTTGTAATTAATATCGAATATATATATAACATTAATTAGGTTCACTCAATTTAACATTTATACTATAAGCATAGAGAAATACCGCCATGCATTTTGAATCATCTGTCATAGAAATAGGTTTACTAAGATAACCATGGTGTACCAACCTAATACCCGCAATGTTAGAAAACAGTTTTTACTTTAGTACTACTTTATTACTTAGAACATTTTTATTTTACTACCTGCCTAGAGTAAATAGAGGAAGTATTGCATTCTACCCAAACTTCGATGTCGAGATTTCACCGAAATACGCATTTTCAGACTCCCTGAATAAAAACAAATAATTTTAGAAAAATATCTGTGTGAGAGTGTGTGTGAAGAGCATAACACAAAATTAAAAGTTAGTTCAATACCTAACTTGGTATTTAACGTCTTCCAAGGATGAAGATTTTCAACAAACTCCCTTTACAGGGCATCTTCGCTATTTCTTATTTTCTGAAAATTGGCTCAAATGATATGGATTAAAACACAATATTTGTAACAATTTTGCATGAGAAATAGAATGTGCGCTATACCCTACATTAATAAATTATAAATATTCTTTAAAAGGATTATCCCTTTTAAAGTTAAGATCATAATATATTTCAATATTAAATAACTTATATTCTCAGATTTAAATTCATTTATTAAATAACTAGATATCTTTGAAAACGATCAACATTTCATTATCAAATATAAATTTCTCATAAACTTTCTGGGAATATTCTGTGAAGTCCTCTTTATTATAAATGACTTTTGCATGATTGGCGACCATAAGAGGTAGACGAAACCTGACTGAGCAAAAGTGTAGTTCTCCACAAAATACACAATTTATGTCAAATAAATTTTTGTGACATTAACCATTTTGGAGGTATTCTTTGTTATTGGTTTAATTTGAAAATACTTATTTTTTTCAAGAGATAAGTGGAAATTCTTTTTTCTCTCACTATCATGCAGAGAACACAAAATTTCAAAGCAAATATATAGAAATCTGTCTCTTTTGAGAACGTGACTATCGATTTAGCCTACTGTATTCTTCTTATACCTAAATGTTAAACTTTGCATTAAAACTTTATCTCGATTAAAAAGAAGTGCTTAGAAAAATAAGCCCTTTAAGAATAGTTTGTAGAAGAGTGAGTAGAGGGAGTCATCTGAATGCAACGCATCAGATGTTTACTTACTCCTACGGCGAAATAATGGTATTTCACCCAAAATTCGATATCCAAAATCTGCTTTCAGTTTCCTAGGTCCCTTGAGCCCAAAATGACGTTGTTTGCTCAAAACGTTCAGTATGTATGTCTGTAGGTAGCATACTCATAAACTAAACCAAACCAAACTTCTTGGCGCAACAGCCAAGGCCTGCCTCCCGCTCCTCTGCCTATAACAGGCATCATGAACGGGTGCAATACTGTAGGATGGGACGTGGTTCTCCATGCGGCCTCCTTAACCTGGAGCCGCTACTTTTCAATCAAGTAGCTCCTAGATTGGGCCCCAGGTAACTAACTGAGAGCACCCCGGCCCAGCCTCCCAGCAGGAGAAAATCCCCACGTCGGTACCGTGAATCAACCTGGGGTCTCCCGCTTGGTGCGCAGTAGCGCTACCCGCGATAAGGAGACGACCGACACCTTGGTTAAATCATTTCGTATTTAAATTTAGCATTTTTCAAGGACAAAGATTTTTCCAAAATTTCTTCATTCCAAACTGACAGTTATATGGGAAATGTTGCTAATTTTTACCTTCTTAAAAACAGCTCAAAAAGTATTGATTAATGTATGAATAAACTAAAGTTATCGGAAGATTAATATGAAAGAAAAGAAACTGTTCTTGAGTTCTATGTGAAGGGCTTTTTGTTCTTATTGAACGCTGGTGATTTCATACACCTAGGAAATCATTACAAATAGACAACGATTTTCTGCAGGGAAATGTACACCTTGTTAGAATACATGATTTTTTTAAATCATGTTTTTCATATCGGTAGCTGTTTGAGGTTCCAGGTTGTATGTTTACATTTCCGAAGTGTACCTGACGGAAAGTTTGCAAGTTTGCGATTCTTCTTTATCTTTTCTTTCGTCAAGTTCATTAGCACTGCTACTGGGTTTATTACTTCATGGTTCTGATATTCACATTTTAATGCTTTTCATGTGTATTGTATGTAACTAGGTTTTTGTTGCTTAGTTTGTAATTATTTGTAGATGAAACGTATCGAAGGTAATTAATTGATCTTCCACACAAGCCGTGTGTAGGACAAGGTTGGCGGTAGAATCAGACTGAAAAATTCAATACCATAGCCGGTATTTGAACCACGAAAATTACAGTTTCCGTCCGGTTTGCTCTAACTGAGCTACTATGGCAACATGTAGGCACGACATCAAATTTCTCCTACGAGTCAAAATTCATCATTCGTAAATCTTTCTAGTTGTTTTTAACATAATTGATAGAATATATATATTGGTGTTTTTAAGACGTCTGATATTTTTACTTTCTCTACTACGTATAGTAAGTAGGGGAAGTATTGCATTCCACCCAAAAATTCGATACCGAGATTTCACCGGAAATACACGTTTTGAGACCTCCTGAATCCAAAAAAAGCATTTTTGGAAACATGTCCGTGTGTGTGTGTCTGTGTGTGTGTGTGTGTGTGTGTGTGTGTGTGTGTGTGTGTGTGTGTCCGTGAAGAGCATAACTCAAAAACGAACAATCGGATAAGCACCAAACTTGGTATTTGGGTTCAGCATCTTCCAGAGATGCGACACGAAGGTTTTCAAGAAAATCCCCCCACCCCAGACTACCCTTTACATGGAAGATTTTTCGAAAATTTTAATTTTCTCAAAAATGGCTCTAACGATTTTGATGAAAATATCATATGTTTAGGGTAATGTCATGAGAAATGAAATGTATATCTCGAATTTTCTGGGAATGTCTCCAAAAGTATTCTTCATTGTGAACGACTTTTGCATAACTGGTAAACCATAAGAGATAGACAAAATTTTACTACACAAAAAATGTAGATCGCGTTAAAATACACAACTTATGTCATGTACATTTCTTTTGTTGAGTGAACCGTTTTCGAGATATTGCTTGTTATTTCCTTAAATTTTCCAATACTTATACTTTTTACTTTCTCTACTACGTACAGTAAGTAGGGGAAGTATTGCATTCCACCCAAAAATTCGATACCGAGATTTCACTGGAAATACATGTTTTGAGACCTCCTGAATCCAAAAAAAGCATTTTTAGAAACATGTCCGTGTGTGTGTCTGTGTGTGTGTGTGTGTGTGTGTGTCTGTGTGTGTGTGTCTGTGTGTGTGTCTGTGTGTCTGTGAACAGCATATCTCAAAAACGAACAGTCGGATAAACACCAAACTTGGTATTTAGGTTCAGTATCTTCCAGAGATGCGACACGAAGGTTTTCAAGAAAATCCCCCCACCCCAGACTACCCTTTACATGGAACATTTTTCGAAAATTTTAATTTTCTCAAAAATGGCTCTAACGATTTTGATGAAAATATCATATGTTTAAGATAAAGTCATGAGAAATGAAATGTATATCTCGAATTTTCTGGGAATGTCTCCAAAAGTATTCTTCATTGTGAACGACTTTTGCATAACTGGTAAACCATAAGAGATAGACAAAATTTTACTACACAAAAAATGTAGATCGCGTTGAAATACACAACTTATGTCATATACATTTCTTTTGTTGAGTGAACCGTTTTCGAGATATTGCTTGTTATTTCCTTAAATTTTCCAATACTTATACTTTTTCTCAAATTCGTTATTCATTTTTTTATGTCCTAGACATGCAAAGAGAATGGAATGCGCCGCATAGCAACCAGCGTTAAAATATTTGACTATCGCTTAAAAGCTACCATATTCCCCTCGCATCTACAAGAAAATTAGCAATAAGATTGACATCTCGATATCTCGATTAACATGAAGCATTTGGAGAATAGGCGTTTGCAAAAATAGATTGTACAAGAGTAGAGAAAGTCATGTGAGTGTAACACATCAGATTTTTCTCAAATGCGTTATTCATTTTTTACTTTCTCTACTACGTATAGTAAGTAGGGGAAGTATTCCATTCCACCCAAAAATTCGATACCGAGATTTCACCGGAAATACATGTTTTGAGAATCACTGAATCCAAAAAAAGCATTTTTGGAAACATGTCCGTGTGTGTGTCTGTCTGTGTGTCTGTGTGTCTGTGTGTCTGTCTGTGTGTCTGTCTGTGTGTCTGTGTGTCTGTGAACAGCATAACTCAAAAACGAACAGTCGGATAAACACCAAACTTGGTATTTAGGTTCAGTATCTTCCAGAGATGCGACACGAAGGTTTTCAAGAAAATCCCCCCAACCCAGACTACCCTTTGCATGGAACATTTTTCGAAAATTTTAATTTTCTCAAAAACGGCTCTAACGATTTTGATTAAAATATCATATGTTTAAGATATTGTCATGACAAATAAAATGTATATCTCGAATTTTCTGGGAATGTCTCCAAAAATATTCATCATTGTGAACGACTTTTGCATAACTGGTAAACCATAAGAGATAGACAAAATTTTACTACACAAAAAATGTAGATCGCGTTAAAATACACAACTTATGTCATATACGTTTCTTTTGTTGAGTGAACCGTTTTCGAGATATTGCTTGTTATTTCCTTAAATTTTCCAATACTTATACTTTTTCTCAAATTCGTTATTCATTTTTTTATGTCCTGAACATGCAAAGAGAATGGAATTCGCCACATAGCAACCAGCGTTAAAATATTTGACTATCGCTTAAAAGCTACCATATTCCCCTTGCATCTACAAGAAAATTACCAATTAGATTGACATCTCGATATCTCGATTAACATGAAGCATATGGAGAATAGGCGTTTGTAAAATTAGATTGTACAAGAGTAGAGAAAGTTATGTGAGTGTAACACATCAGATTTTTTCATGTCCTGGACATGCAAAGAGAATGGAATGCGTTACATAGCAACCAGCGTTAAAATATTTGACTATCGCTTAAAAGCTACCATATTTTCCTTGCATCTACAAGAAAATTACCAATAAGATTGACATCTCGATATCTCGATTAACATGAAGCATATGGAGAATAGGCGTTTGTAAAATTAGGTTGTACAAGAGTAGAGAAAGTTATGAGTGTAACACATCAGATTTTTATTAAAATATTATACGAGGTATACAACACCCGAAATATGAAATATCCTTCAGTATAACCAATTTTAGTACCCATGCAAATATCTCTAGGGGTTTCTGAGATGAGGTGACAAATTTTTAGAAATACCATTTCCGGGTAAGCTTACGAACATGCATGAATTAGATGTAAATTGAATGTTATTTTTGGAGGGTAATTAGAAGCAGCTTTCATCATCATCATCAACATAATATAAAACACATCTTCATGTTTATTGTCTGTCTCCTTGCTTACTTTCATATATAGCGATTTAGTGATTTCTATACAAATACTTACTCTTCTAGTCCTGATTTTCACTAGTATTTTCTTCAGATAACTCCAATTTTCTTAAGTGCTGATTTCCTTCATAGTTGCCTTTTCGTAAGAATTGTTTCTGATCTTATCATTTTTGGGTACACAACATCACGACTCATTTTGAATAGTGAGTGTCTGCTTCTTAATGTAGAATCTCGGTTGGGGCGAGTTTCTTTCTACGTATGTTACCTCGCTTAAACTAGATTGTCATCCCGCGATGGAATCTGTTAGAACTTACCTCGTGGCTCGTATGTGACAGCCTTCTAGGTTTCATTCCTGTAGCATAACATCTTACTTCGTCGCATGTCTACGGAGGCCTCAGTGCCAGGCAACTGTACATCTGCTTCTGTAACAGGCGGATGGCAATTTCGGCACGTATCCACAGAGACTTTAGCACTAAACAGCTGTATCTCTGCTTTCACAGGTGCCTGGCAGATGACATTAGGGTGCCGTGCAATCTACCTGCTTTCATTATTTGTGGGTAGTTGACACAACATTCGCTATTACCATCTAATTTTATGTTACTAATGTTTCAGATTTAACTTTAGGTCGTGGTGTTAAATACCCAATCCAGTATTTACCTCAGCAACGCATGGGGTGAAGGTTTGTTAGACTATCGGCAGTTTTCCCTTGTTTTGAGAACACAAATATCTAATAACTGTCGCTCCATGGACCTTGGATGCTTTTAATCCTCATTCCATAAATCCATTCATCGTCCCAGATATCATATCGGTTGAATTTCCTATACATATCTCCAAAAGAGTTTAGAAAAAATGTTTTAATTACCTCCTATTGGTATGCTAACGAATCAAAAAGTTCTAAAGGATGTAAAACTTTTAAGAATTAGATTACTACTAATTTAGTTTCTAACAATACATAAATTAATATATCATTCTTTAATACCTCTACTCGTTTCATCACATTGCTGAGCGTTTAAGTGGTATATACTTTCCCTTAATTATCAAATAACTTTTTCCCCAAAAAGTAAACTTTATTCTACATGGGTATATTAGGGTTAGAGTTTACAGATAATTTACAGATTTGTTAGAACAATAAATATAGTTCACAAATAATCATGGATATGGCGAGTAAAGTTGATGAATAGCTTATAACAATTCCTACGTAATATTTGGTATAAAAGTTTTCTATAAGGTATACTACATTTACCAGATGCTTTAAAAGGGAATTACTTTTTCTCTGGAATTAGTGTAATTAATTAACATGTGCTCAATCCACTGTTCATTTCCACAGATGCATCGGTAACCATTTTCTGCATTAATATGAAATATTTGAAAATACAAACCAAATTGTCATGGGCGGAAAGAAACTATGTTGTAATAAATTCAGGTAAAACCAATTTGCATTTTAATCGACAACGCACATCAGGGAAGAAGATTATATTTGTGGTACACCATTGGTACTTTCTCTGCATTTCAAATACCACATATCATTTACTCTGGATTTGGCATCCTCTCTGCTGTATGCTGCTGCTTTAGCAAGTTCATCGGCTCTTTCGTCTCCAACTTGCCCCTATGTCCTTTAACCCATGAAAGACAAATGTGAAATTGATAGTTGGATAAATAGACCTTTATTTCTGAGACGTTATATTTGATCACTAATAGCAAGTAAAGAGGCTTGTGATTTGGAGTAAATTTGCGACGTAATTTAGTTGTCTACACACCATTTTATTGCTTTACAGAGCGCAAGAGGTTCAGCCAGAAAGATAGTGCAAATATTTGCAAGTCTAAAGCCAGCAATGTAAACTTTCTCTTCGTTTTCGTAAACAAGAAAAGCACAACCAACCAATTCTTCTCCTTTTTGCAATTATGCATTCTGTTGCAGGGAGTCCTAGTGATGAAAATGTTGGTGTTATCGTGGATGTCCAGCGGAAATGAAGTTGCTTTCTTCTCCAATTCTGCCAGTGAATAGTGAATCCTTCTTTTCTTTAACCAAATCTGCTTGTGCTATAGCTGTTATATATATACAGGGTTATTCAAAAAGAAGGAACAGACCTTAAAATGTTTATTTCTAATGAACGACAATAGATGGCGACACATGCGATACATCACTGAAATAGAGTAACTTCATAATTTTATTTTATGTGTTCAAAATGAGCACCATTTGTTATGTGAGGACGACCAGGGCTTTTCCGTTTGCATACACAACCATCTTCTACGAATTTATTGTATCAGTTGTAAATATTTTATGACGAGGTAGCTCTTTGTTGAACTTAACAACGAAATGCACGCTGCAATGAAACAATGGATTCACTCTTTGCATACTGCAGCACATAAGACGACTTTTCCTGTGACGTTGCCATTTTCTCGTAAACAAACCCAGCGCTCCTGTAGGCACTGAATGGAACTAATAGGTGGGGTTCAAAACGTTGACCTTTCCTCTTTTCAATTATGTTTCGTATGTGTTGTTATGTATTGTCATTCATCACAAATAAGTGCTTAAAGTCTGCTCCTACCGTTTGAATAACCCTGTATAATGGTGCTATGCATATAATAACTAAAGCTGTATCAATGAAAATTGTTCTATATGCGTTGGCATATAAATTAGTTATCAAACTAATTTTATAACACCTAAGATAATTTCAAAACGTAGTAAAATTCAATGCCAAGCAGTGTTGTTGATTCTTTCTAAGTGTTTTCCACTTAGATGATGAAAAATATTGGTTACAAATTCCAATATGTAGAACGTTTTGATATGCAAAAATGTAAGAAAAATAAAAACAGAAATTTTTTTTTTTTAAGTAATGAAATTCTACTACACAACGTGTGTCTAATTTAACGGCATAAAGTTTGTAAAGTTACATTTATGCTAATTTTGGAAGCTTAATTCAACGCTGCTGAAATTTGACATTTAGTTGCCTACCCAGAAGGTATGAGATCCTAATTTAAATTGAAAGTTTGCTGTACAAGAAATGTTAAGGCTGAATGCGAAGAAGGCAATATTGCATGTTTTACTACAACATGGCTTGTAACACCAACAAAGTCTTTAGTTTACTTTAAGTATTACTAATACAGAAAATTATAAAACTTTGATTTGACTCGGTATGTTACAAGCATTCATCTAAAAAATATAAGAGTAAGAAACTTTGAAAGAGCTAACACGTTTCTGTAAAACTCGTCATCTGCGCACTCCTCTAGCGAGCTCACTACCGCCTCTAAGAGAGGACTTCTCAATCCGCAGACTGAGAAGACTCACCCGATACAATTCATGTCAAATGAATGTTTGTGGAAGACACTTTCTGTTATTGGTTGAAACATTCAAATACGTCGTATTTCCTTCAAGTGCTAACCAGCCGCTCGCTTTTCTTTTTATTGTGCAAAGAATGGAAGTTCTAAGCTATCACATAGCAACCGGCATTTTTTGTTTATCTTTTAAGCCATCTGTATTACACGAAATGTGTAATAAAAACACACATACATACCGGGTGAGTCTTCTCAGCTGCAGATTGAGAAGTTATGCAGTCCCGGCGTTTTACAGACTGTACCATCGCGTCGTATCAATTTCGGTCGAAATGACTGCTTTGCACAGCTGTGCGTGCAGTGACTTGCACCCGTAGCGTTGGCCTTCAGTAGTGAAGCTTCCAGGTACAAATAATCCCACTTGACGGTACTTCTTATGTTCAGTAAATTTAATGAGAACTGGTAGTTTGGCATGGAAGAGTCGTTTCACTTAATTTAATTATGTGAATTTCATTAAAACACAAATTGTTGCATGTTAAAAAATGTACTTTAATGAACACCATAAATACATATAGCATTGTAATTAAATTTACCAACATAAATCATTAGTAAATAATATATGTTTACAGTTCTTCCAATGTGGGTTTACAGTGCTCCAGTAATGCATGTTGTGGCGATTTACATGGCATGTGTTGTGGAACCCTGCTTCGTCTGTTGCCAAAAATGTGGATCTTGTTGAGTTTGTCGTATGATCCACATAGCGAACAGCACTCTCCATCCATGGTCCGGCTGCAGCAGCTCCTGGTGTAGTTGAAGATGGTGAGGATGAAACTTTGCATGATGTAGTGTTCTCCACGCGGAATATTCGCTAATATTGAAATGCCTGTGAATGTCCCTTGTACCACAATGCGGATGCTGAATGACAGTCAGTCACACGATCTGCCGTTCCGTGGTCACAGACAGGGTCATCTCTTCGTAGATCTGGAGCCTTGTGCACTGTTCCTGATTCCAGAAGGCGGTTCCCAACTCGCAAAAGTGTTCTCTGCGGAAACGTCTGTTGGTATAGATGGCGTACCTCCGTTGTATTCTGCTGCGCTTCCCCGCATACTAACAGCATGTTTAGATACTTTCTATTTGAAAACATTGTTCCACAGTGAGCATGAACGACTAGAACTTCGTTTTATAAGCAAATTCATTTTCTAGTGCATTCGGAAAGAAATCATGATTTGCCAGAACATTCTCGAAACATGAACAGAAATGAATAAAGAAAAACATTTATTCGCAGGCGTGATCTGAACTTCCGACGTTCACCATGACTTTCCAGCATGTTGATCATTGCGCTAGTAAGTACATTAAGACCTAGCACCACGGTAGACCTCGGCTGGTGAATGCGGTATCAGCACCTGCATTTCCATCGTCTGTAAAATACGGGGTTGCCCAGTTATAAATCCGCAAGATGAGAAGACTCACGCTATATATATATATATATATATATATATATTATCATGGAGCGTTTGGCATTAGCGTTAATATGATTAATGTATAGCTTTTTGATATATATTCTAAATTGTTAAAGCTGGAAATTAAAGCTACAATACGGTAGTTGAGTAACGAAACACAGAAGACGCTGCGTCAGATATCGTTAAAGCCATTGTCCAACAAATATCTTGAGTTGCAGCGAGGACATTAAGGTAAATAATGATGTATTGGGCATAATTAAATAATGACATATAGCCAAAGTTTTCTCTATAAACCCATGGTTTCAAGCACGAGCGTCGATTTTGAATCGTCTTTCAGCGAGAACCCACGCCGGTCGTATTCTTGAACAACCACCTGATCCAAAATGTTATTTTAAAATGTGATAACGAGGCCATGCATCATCACCCTCCACGACAGGTAAGGTACTTCTGCATTCAATTATTTGTAAACTCCTTTCCGGCCTCTGCCATACTTCGTAATAAATTCTATTTTTATAGAAGTGAGGGGCCATCATGTAATTGTTCAGGAATGTCCTTAGTTACATCTGCATCCTATCCCTTGTCAAGTACTATAGAGTATAGGAAACCTTAAAGAATCATCCTAGGTTTCCTTTTGTGTTCAGTGAGTTGCTCTGGTTCGAGTACGAACCCCTAAGCTAGAAGCAGAATGTATCTGAGACCCACGGGTCCTCTGCCACATGTTGGGTCTAGTCACACCCCTGGCCTCCTCCAAGCTATTTAAGGCGGTATTCATAGTCCATCTTGGTCCGGACTAACTTGTTACTTCCGGTGGATTTACAGCCAAGCATCGATTTTCTTATTCATAGACCGGGACTTGCTTTGGTCCGGGAATCAAACGCTCTTGTCTGGACCAAATTTTTTCTATCTCAGGGAGATAGATTAAAGGCAGATAATCTTTACAAAATGGATGTCTATGGAGTGATCTGCGTGGCTGCTGTGCGAAATGAGAGGTGGAGTAAAACTATCTACCAGGATTAGACATAATTGGAAATTATGATGACATAGGCTTCAAAACAAATATAGCTTTAGTAAAGTAAAAGTTAGAAGGCTGATAAAACTGGTTCATCCTAACCTATATGACAGAGAAGATAACGAGGCTTGAGTATCTCAATTGATACACAAATGCTAATAGAGTTCCATATTATGCAAGAGGGGGTAACAAGAAAACACTACTGACCTTAGTAAGGTGTCAGTAGGCCGCATTATAACTATGACTCATGTGCCATTAATCATTAAACCGGGATTATGATAAACCTTGCATAAGATGATGGGACGTAACGTGAAGTTAGGAAATGCTTCTAAAGCAAAGGTCTAATTGGGGTGCACTTAATGTAACGGAAATTAATCTTGTTTGATTGTTCTCCTATTATTTTATACTACTGATTCACATCTATTGGTTCTAACTACCATATGACACTAAACTTGATGTAATGGGAAAGAAAAGCTTTACACTGCCAATTTTCTAACGTCGCGCTAAATTAAGTCACGTTAAGACAACCCTAAATAGGTCCATTTACTACAATGTGTAAGACCTTTACGTTACGTCGCGTTGAGCTAAGTCACTTAGGTTAAGTTCAAAGTAATTCCGGCTTTACTTACGTTTCCCCGGCGAGGAGAGGAGGATTAAGATTCCCGGAAGGCTCATGATATATCAGGATTTCCTCAGGTAATTACTTCTGTATAATCACTATCACACAATGTTTATTTAGTTAAGATCCAGGATGAGATACATTTTAATAACAACAAATGTTGCTTGCTATTTCAATTCGATTTCATTCGGTAATTTTAAAGTTAAAAGTTAATGTTCCAGCAAGTTAAATTCTTATCAAAATGATTAATAATGCAATGAAACAGCGTCTTTACTTTTTTGCGTTAAAATTTGTCGAAACCGATTTGTTTTCAATAATAATCCATCATTTTTTGTATTGAGAAAAACAGGCGTTTTCTTCCTCCAACATTTTCAATGCACGCTTCTTAGTTATCTCCATTTTTGCTGAGGGTGGGGAGTGAGCACTGAACCGACAAAAAACAGCTGTGAAGAGAATACAGAAACTTAAAATCTAGGGAGCAAATGTTGGGCAATGGTCATTCACCAATAACTATTTCTTTAAAGAATTCCATAACCACATGTACTTTTAATACTAAGTGGAAATTTCTTAAAGCAAATTGGCCAATGTATCAAAACCTTACTAGAGAAGTTATCTGAATAATTCCTTCACTCACTACTCGTTCTCCAATAAAACAGATTCTATTATTGCTGAATTTACTACATTAATTGTTACATCCACAGAAGCTAGCGTACCACATACCACTGCATCTAACACTAACAGTTGTGTAACATGGTGGAACGAATCTTGTAAAGTTGCTCTGAAGAACAAAGAACACAGCATTCTACAAGTACAAGAAACATCCATCCTTAGAAATTAGCTTAATTTACAAAAGCTTAGATCAAAAGCACGCAGTCATAAAGGACAACAAAAAATTAAGCTGATTGATTTTTATCTCCTTTAAGTCATAGCACCCTCTCCGCGTTGTTTGGGATAAAATTAAAAATATAAATGGTGTATGCAGATCTCCTCATATAACTAGTCTTTGGAATGCTGAGGGAAATAAAACTGATGGTTCTTCCACTGACATCGGAAACGTTTTCACGACTACCTTCGCCAGTTTATCAAGCGATTCTAACTTCGACGACAGGCGTTATCAGTACTAAGCATCTAAGCTAGAACCAGGGTTAGGTGCACTATCTGTGGACTGTGAAGATAGCCACAATGAAGAATTATCTATCCGCGAACTAACGAACGAACTATATCGGTGTAAATCCAAAAGTTCTGGATCTGACAACATACCGTATGGACTGCTAAAGCAACTTCCCCTAGAAGCACTTACGTATCTTAATGAAGCATACAACTTTGACTGGACAAATAAAACATTCCCTAGCCAGTGGCAACTAGTAATATTTGCCCCTTCATTAAAACCCAACAAGGACCATTACATTTCACAAAACTTCAGACCTATTACTCTCACAAACACTATGTGAAAACTAATGGAAAAAATTATTACCAGAATATTAAACCGATTTTAGATCAACAATTCTTCACCGAAACTCAAAGCAAGTCAAAGTGGCTTTCGTCGTCACCATTCGCCCACCGACACCCTAATTGCACTCGAAACAGCAATCCTAAATGCTTTCTCAAAATCACAGCATCTCTCTATGACACATTTATACCTATAAAAAGAATATGATATGCCATCGAAACTACACATTATTAGGAAATTTTTGGACTACAAGATCAGAGGAAGAATGGTGGCCTTTATTTACATCTTTCTTCATAACCGCAGCATCACGGTTAAAACCAAAGGCATAATCTCCAAAGAAATGAAAATAGAAAATTTGCTGAGCTTCAGTGCTCATTGAACAGTGTGACTCTTTTCCTCATAGCTATAAATAACATTGTTTCATTCCTTCACCCACCAGTTAAGGTATACCTTTATGCTGACTACCCCACAATTTTCTGCCAAGGCAAAAACATAGTTACCACTCAAAAATACTTCAGCCAGCCTTAAACAATCTCTAAGAATGGTCGCCTGCTACTTGTTTTAAGATCTCCAGTAGTATAACGAAATGCATCACCATCAAGAGAAGAAGGTTTCCTCAGAAGGGCATTGATATGTATCTTAATGAAGAGAGACTCGAGGTAGTTATAACCACTGGTGTTATTTACGACCATACATTTTGATGGAGCTCTCATGTTAAAGCCTTAAAATAATCTTGTACAAACGACATATTCAAGACTCTTGCCGCAAAAAATGCGGTCTAATTTACACTTCTCAAAAGCTACAAGGCGCTCATGAAATCCAAACTGGAATATGCAGCTACTGTATACGACACCCCAAAAAGATAAAATTTCAAAACCCTTGATTCCATATACTATACTGTCCTAATCTCTAGTTTCCAAATAGAAGTATATGAATCGCATTTAAATATTCGCAGAAAAATATTATGCCTCTGTCTTATCACTACACAAACCTTACCGGATGCCTACAGAACGACATAGCAATCCGTGTTACATCGAATTCTCCAATACCTAAAAGAAATCGATAAAAGCCCTTTTATCTATCCCAGCTATTACTGATTCCACCACACCTTACTAGCATATATCCGGAGTGCAGGTTCAAACCAGGCGGAGGGCGATGAATCTTTTCGGGGTAAACATTTTAGCATGGCTTCCTTCGGAAGGGAAGTAAAGCCGATGATCCCGTGTCGTAGACTTACGGCACGTAAAAGAACCTCAAGCCTGATAAAGAGACCTCTGAGCAAAATTACCGCTCTTTCACGCCCAATAGAGAATTGTACGCTAAAGACCACAGCAGGTAAATGGCGTAAATAAATAAAACTCACTTTATTTTATACTGTCTTATACTAAGTCCACTAATTGATAACCAAACTTTATCTTACACAAAATCTCAAACAGCTTCTTGATCCTCAAGTAAATGTCAAATTCTTTACTGCACAAATATAATTCTACCCCAAAAATTATCACTGATGGATCGGCATCCACAGAAGGAAGAGGATACGCCATAATATATCCTGATCAGATAATGCTCTACAGCAGCGGTGGCGAAAGCGCGACTCGCGAGGCAATTGACTCACAGGCGCAACTCCTTTTCTAGCCGTCTATTCATTTGTTTTCCTAGTGCTGCTGAGTGGTGTAGTGCGTGTTGCATATTTGCTGACTCGAGAGTAAAAGGCATTTTCGCCACCCTTGCTCTACAACTTACCTAACTTCTTTACAGTTTTCTCTTGTGAATCATTCGCCGTTAAGGAGGCCTTTCTATATATAAATAATTCATTCACTAAAAGCCACTACACTATCTTCAGCTATTCATTAAGTGTACTACCTGTCACCCAAAATACTGAACCTAACCACGTACTATAAATAAAATCCGATTGTTGACCTACAATATAAATAAGACGATAAAAGGGTATCCTTTTTATGGACACCCTCTCACATTGCCATAGAAGGTAAGGAAACAGCGGATGAAGCTGCAAAAGAAGTAACTAAACATCCCGTCAGGGATTCATCGATTGCCTCTCCACACCAAGACGTGACCAGTTTCATTAAACACATATACATGCAAAAATGGAAATTGAAATGGTTATCTATCAATAGCAAACTTAGTGAAGCTCGCTAAGGTTCCACACATACTTTTCGGCGTTTCCGAACTCTCACAATAAGAGATCAAGTTACCATCACCCGGCTAGAATTGGGAACTCCAAGCTAATGCACTGTTATCTTCTCACTAAGAACTCTCAAAAGAAGAGATCAAGTTACCATCACAGGCTAGAATTGGGCACTCCAAGCTAACGCACTGTTATCTTCTCACTAAGAACTCTCAAAAGAAGAGATCAAGTTACCATCACAGGCTAGAATTGGGCACTCCAAGCTAACGCACTGTTATCTTCTCACTAAGAACTCTCAGAAGAAGAGATCAGGTTACCATCACCCGGCTAGAATTGGGCACTCCAAGCTAACGCTCTGTTATCTTCTCACCAAGAACTCTCAGAAGAAGAGATCAAGTTACCATCACCCGGGTAGAATGGGGCACTCCAAGCTAACGCACTGTTATCTTCTCAACAAGAACTCTCAGAAGAAGAGATCAAGTTACCATCACCCGGTTAGAATTGGGCACTCCAAGCAAACGCACTGTTATCGTCTCACCAAGAACTCGCAGAAGAAGAGATCAGGTTACCATCACCCGGCTAAAATGGGGCACTCCAAGCTAACGCGCTGTTATCTTCTCACTAAGAACTCTCAAAAGAAGAGATCAAGTTACCATCATCCGGCTAGAATTGGGCACTCCAAGCTAACTCACTGTTATCTTCTCACTAAGAACTCTCAGAAGAAGAGATGAAGTTACCATCACCCGGCTAGAATTGGGCACTCCAAGCTAACGCACTGTTATCTTCTCACTAAGAACTCTCAGAGGAAGAGATCAGGTTAACATCACCCGGCTAGAATTGGCCACTCCAAGCTAACGCACTGTTATCTTCTCAACAAGAACTCTCAGAAGAAGAGATCAAGTTACCATCACCCGGCTAGAATTTGGCACTCCAAGCTAACGCACTGTTATCTTCTCACTAAGAACTCTCAAAAGAAGAGATCAAGTTACCATCACCCGGCTAGAATTGGGCACTCCGAGCTAACGCACTGTTATCTTCTCACTAAGAACTCTCAGAAGAAGAGATCAAGTTACCATCACCCAGCTAGAATTGGGCACTCCAAGCTAACGCACTGTTATCTTCTCACTAAGAACCACTCCATATTGTGAAATCTATGAATACGACCCTTGGTGACACTCAATCACTTCCAACCCTTATTCGACCTGTGGCATCTTTGCCGTATCATGCACATCAATCCCATCCTTACATCCCTTTTCACTGTGACATTTGGTGGATACGATACTTTGGATGTCCACCGTCACCCAATAAGCATTCCTTACTCCACCCGTGACAACTTCGTGGATCAGGTCAAGCTAGCGGTAGGTTAGTACCCTTGTGACCCGTTGCGATATCCCCTATTTGGCCCGTGACAACTTGCTGGGAGGCGCCGGTTTGTTGAGCGCCTCTCCCTTCGAAACCCTTAATCCCGTTTCCTATTTTACCGGTCACAATGTATATATGAGTGTAACATCAGATAATGTTTCTTGTTGTCGTGCAAAGAGTATCGGATCTCAAAGTCATAAGATGGCGATCCACTTCTTAAACATTTGACTATGGCTTCAGGCTTGTGTATTTCTCTTGAACATACTCGTATCTACAACGAAATGTGCGACGGAACAATTTCTGTAAACGTTTATCTCAATTAACAAACGTAGATGTATAAATAAACTTTTGTAACAATAGTTTGTAGAATGATGTACCCATTATTCTCAAATGTAACATCAGCCTTTTTTCTTCATATTTCAACCTATGGTTTTATTTAATATGGATTATGTCATTATTCCATTTCAAAAGAATTCCTTTTTTATAGATAAATAAAGTTCATGAGATTTTTTAAATTAAAGATGATACCCCCTCATCCAGCCTATTCCTTGGAAGCCTCGTGTGCACAACTGCTCCTTGATCCTATAAGGGCTTTCTTAAGGCACCTCACGTCCTGGATATATTACAAATCAGTAGTTCAATTTCACATCCCTTGCTCTGCGAAAAGTGGAGGACATTCACTTTCGAAAAAAGCATGAAAATGGAGCACGCACCAGTATGACGGTGGTCATCATCGTAAAAGTAGCAAATATGGTGATGCAATTTTAGTCATTCTCCCTGATTACTGTTTTTTCACAATGATGTTCATATTTCTTCATTACATCAACTTTTACTACCTACAAACACAGAAACCGTGTAGCCCTAGGGTAGAATTAGGAAAACTACCAATATAAATTATTGATGCCTACTGTATTGTACTTACAATAGAAATAATTGGGCTCAAGCTTGCTGTTTTAGTATAGTACACAACATAGCGAGATTAATAACTGCTTGTTTTTGTATTTATTTGTTTTATTCGTCTTCTCAGTTGGGACAAATAAATAAAATCTGAAATATTCCATCCCGCCACATTGTTACCTAAAGTGGGATGTGTATTAACAGCTTTTCAGTTTATTAATACAATGCACTTACATTATCACTGTACAGATAATTACCTATAACTAATAAAAAGAAAGAAAATACAACAAAATAACAGTAAAAGTAACTAAAATAAAATTTTTAAAATTCCACCCACTAACTCAAAATAGACATACAGCAATTACATTTATACTGGTAGCCGGCTATCTAACTAAACCATTTAAATATATTCTAACTAAATAACTGAATATATGTACTCCAATACAAAACTAGAACTATAATAAATAAATAATTCATAATAATTCATTTATGGGTAAAACGTTTTTGTCCTGTATGCTTTAATTGTTTATGAGATATTTAAATTTCTCTTCTTTTATTTCTTTTGAGGTGTTTATGTAATTATATACCATAATTAGTTAAATTTTAATTTATAATCAGTTCACTCATTTGCCGTAACTTCTCAGTACTAAAATGTATACAAATTCACAGTTATTAAATTTACACTTCACTTCCATGTCACTTCAGTAATCTGATACTAATCTATATTGATATCATATTAAATATTTCACAATACACTTCACTTTCACATCTCTTATTCAATAACCACCAAAACTGTTCTTCATGGCGGCAGTAACTCCCACTTCTACTCCTCCCTTGTAACTGCACCGATCTCCTCACTTTCTTCTTCGGTGCAACATACTTCTCCTCGCACCATTCATCAACTACCGTCATCTTTGCTATTAGTTATCCATCCCGCTTCTCTTCCTCTCATCATAGATTCTCCTTCTGCCTTTCCAAAATATACTGCTTTGCTTATATATTTATTTACGTCTAGTGGTTGTAATAGTCAATAGGTTGAATCTTGTTGTTATATTGTCATCATATAACTGGGCAAGTTGTTTTTTAAGTGTCATTGTATTGTCCATTAGTTATTAGCAGGGTAAGCACTTTTAGGTGCGCACCTTTTTTCTTAGGGTAAGTTAAAGCTGTGCGGAAAGATATCACAGTGTGAAATTTTGTTTCTAGTTGCGAAAAGAGGCATTTTCTCTCGCACCTTCTTCCCTTTGGCACCTTTATCCCATTTTCCCCCAACCATGCCCATAAATCACTTTTCCCTCTTTTTTCTTTTGAGTTTCCAATTTATTCTTTAACTTTCAATTAACATCTCCTCAGCTAACTGTATGCGTGCAAATAGTAAGCCTACATCTTTCGGTAAACGCCGCGCGGGAATTGAAAGCACACCCACAACAAAGGAAAATAATTGTGTGCTCGACGAAAACCTGTTTCTCTCGTTTTAACGCTATAAAGTAGCCCGCAATAATGCAATTGACAATGAGTGATTCTATCTCATCAGAATCAGTAGCCTGCTGTGCGTGAATGTGAGGTTGTTTCTATGAGAGACGTCATCTGTTTGCATGGAGGCGAAGGCTGGGCACGCAGAGATGGCAGTAACCTCACCCGTGAAGTTCCGAGAATTATTAAAACTGGGTTCTGCTCGAAAATACTATAAATCGCTGAGACTGAAGTTCCAGCATGAATGAGGACATTCTGGTAATTGTCGCGGTGTTATAAGAGAATGTGGACAGCGAAAGGGCGCAAAGGTGAGTTGTGTGGCAGTCGCATTGTGTTAGCAAGTCAAATAGTGTTAGCTCACCAAACGAGTGTACTAGTACTAGATTTTACCATGCCAAAGGTGCCCAGTGCTCGATTTATTGTTCTGGCTGAGGAATTCAAACAAGATTTCATAGACACTGATGGAACTGTTATGCGATGTACTGTTTTTGATTCAGGAATTTTGTTAGATGAAAAACACCAGCGAAATCGCATCAAACAACAAATTTCCAGCTCTAAGATAAATGAACAAGACTCTTCAAGCAACAAATCAGGGCAAACTCTATTACGAAATGCGTTTCAACAGAGTTCCTCAAAAAGCCAAAATTTGAAGGAATTAAACATTGATTTGTGTGCAGCTCTTCTTGCACCAGCAGGAATTCCACTCCATAAGGTGAACCCTCCAGCCTTTAAGGGATTTCTTGAAAAATACACAAAGATGTCAAGGCCCGATTTAAGATAAAACTACATGGAGCCTGTTTACCAAGAAACCATAGAAAGAATCAAGGACAAAGAGTCTGATTGCGATGTGGGAATCATTGTGGATGAAACCATAGACCCAATGGAATGACATGTTATGAACACTTTAGTTTTTTTCTTAGCAGGGGAGAAAGTTAAGCCCATGTTGTTAAAAATGTACGAGCTGCAGAAAGCCAATGCCAGTACAGTAATGCAATCCATTATGGACTTCTGCAAAAAACTCTGGCCTACTGGTATCGAGTTTGAGAAACTTCTTGTGGTTACGGACCAGGCTCCATACATGGTTTCAGATGTTAACCAATTGAAACCTTTATTTCCTAACTTGAAGCATGTGACATGCTTGGCTCATACCCTTCACAGGGTTTGTGAATCCATAAGGAGCGAATGCGACATCAAAATCAATTCATCTCTGCCCTGAAGAAGATTCTACTGAAAGCTCCGAGCCGTGGTGTTTCCTACAGGGAAATCACTGGCCTGCCCCTTCCAAATTTCCCGGTCATTACTCGCTGGGGATGTTGGATTGAGTGTGCTGCTATGGTGTGTGATCATTTTGACAAAATTAAAGAGTTTGTGCTTTTTTGGATCCATCCGACACAGGTGCAATTTCTCTTACCGGAGAAAATACAGAATTTGCAGACAGAACTATACTGTGTCCATAGTTACAAGTACCTGCCTGCAGCTATTAAACGTTTGGAAGAACAAGGTCTGAAAAGGAAAAACAATGGAATATTTTTACATTCGTGAGGGAGCAGCTTTGCCAAAGACAAATTTGAGTCTAGTCTTCAGAAGAATCCAGATATTGAGGAATTCGCCACATCTGTAGAGTTGCCATTTCGAGTGAATAAAAGGTTTGCCCCACTGGTTTCTGTGGATGTTGAAAGAAACTTTAGTATCCACAAAGACATTCTATCTCCTAATAGAAAGAGACTTACTTTTAAAACTGTGGAGATGCTTAATGTCTTGAAGTGCAAAAGCTTCATGTTTTTTCCTTCTTTTGATGAGTGATAATTTGATGTACTTGTGTGTAGTTCAATACATTAGAATAGAGGAAAGAGAAATTTGTTGAATTAGTTAAGGGGATGCACAACTGAAATTAACACAAAATCTCAAAAAAATCTAAAAATAAATAAATTGTGTTCCCAAAAAATTGCTTGTAGTTTTAGAATCCACTTTTACTTTTGACCTAGCGAAACTTCAGGATCGTTACGAGACTTTTTAAATACACTTGCGCATTTGGTTGCTAGCTGTTTATATTTTAAAAACTGCATTTAAAGGCGTTTCTTATTTTCAGCATTTCTGCATATTCAAAATGTTCCACATCATGTAGTTTTCATTCCATTCAAATTGACATTTTTATGATTATTTCAAAAATCCAAATCAATAAAACTGTCATATAATTTTTCTGTGTAATGAATAGTTTTTGCGCTACTAATTTTTGAAGATAACGATGTATAAAAATGCAAATACAAAACAGCAAAATATTTTTTATCTTGAACTAAGAATGTTAGAAAAAAAATTATATGGCAGATTTGTGGTTGCTTGACATCGAAGCAACATAAGATTTTTTTTTTTGAAAAATGCATCATGTGTTGCATTTTGCATATACCCATAATTTTATAATCTGTAAAATAGTAACCTAAAAACTAATGAAGATTATGAATTGAAATTCATAAAACAATTATATCTAACGAAGACTGACATGTTAAAATTTCAGCCCAATTGAATGGATAGTTTAGAAAATAGCAATTTCAGTTGTGCATCCCCTTAAACAAACCAGCATCTTATTGTCCCTTTTTCATCTTATTTGAGCACATTTTCCCTTTCTTTTTTCATCTTAAGTTTGCACCTAAAAATCCTAACCCTGGTTATTAGTAATATTTTTCACATTTGTTATTGTTACTATGGTTATGTCATTAGAAATTGTCGCTGTAAAAGTTTGTAGTCTTGTGATGTAATCCATATGGTCATTATTTCAATATGTATTAATATGTGCTAGATCTTAATTTCTTCTCTTCTATATCTCTCCCTCGTTCTTTCTTCCTCTCCTTTCCTCCCCCCTTTTCTACTCCTTATCTTCTATCTTCTTCTCGTTCACTTATTCCTCCATTTTATTCCCCATTTCTCTCTCTTCTTTCTTCTCCTAACCTACTCTTTTCTTCAATTATTTCTCCTCTTCCTTCTTCCTTGTTATTTACATCCTCCATGACTATTAAAACTCCTTCTAAATTCTTGTCTCTTCTATTCACTTAAATGTTTCCTTTTTATTTATTCTTATTTTTATTATTTTCCCCCTTAATTTTATCCCTCTTTTTAACCGCCTCATAATTTACTTCACCAATGAATCCTTCTCTCTTCTCCCCAATTTACCGCTTCATATCTTTTTACGTACATTTAATTGCCACTGCTTTTAAATAAAATCTATCTCCACATTTCTTCTTCCTTTTATAATCCAAAGCTATCTCCTTATATTATCATCATTATAATTATCCTCCTCTTCTTCTTCTTCTTCTTCTTCGCTCCCTTCTTCCTCTCCTACGTTTTCATCTCTTCTTCCTTCTCCCTGTGAAATAAATTGATATTGTAATCGTATACGTTCTGATCTTCTTACTGTTACTTCGTCTTCATTGGTTCCTAAAAGGTCTTCTTGTGGTATCACCACATCCCTCTCTAAATTGCTTATTTTTAAGGCTAATTGTTCTAGATGCATATGTAATTCTTTATTTCTCAATATATTATACACTTAATGGCCACTCAAAACTATTCTTTCTTCTCTAACGTGTTCTGAAAATTAAATACATTTAAACAAAACGTGCTTTGGGTTGGCTTCACTTTTACACAGGCTACATATATCGTCCTGTGTTCTGTTATTTTTTTCCAGTAGGTTTTGTATGGTTCATGACTTTTAAGGTAAAGGATAATTCCTTTGGTAGGTTTAATATGATTTAATATCAATATTTCCGAAAAAATTATTAAATAAATTAAAAGTTCTTCCAGCCTAGTGTTTTCCCATTCCCACTGCCATTGAGTTTTTAAACTAAATTTTATATCACGTATATCGTTACATTGTCTGCCAGTTATTGCCTATACTTTCTACATGCTTCCTTTCTTAAACAAAAAAACTGCGCCTCCTAATTTTATTATTAAATCATCTGGCCATATGCTTGTAGCTACTAATAGGGCCAGGGTACGTGAGGTGCTTAACGCTCCAGTAAATCTTAACAAGGTTTTCTTAATCAAATATTGGAATGACTTTATTGAATTGCGGGGTTTTATATGAGATTTTATTAGAATTATAAGGTTTTATTAATAAATTCCCCTTATATGCCTTTTTATTTACAAGTTTCAGAGGTATTACGAGATTTGCATTATTTTATTAATGAATTCCTGGAAGTAATTATTAACTTAAAAGTTTTGAGTCCGATACTTAATTAACTCAGACTTGGTTTGGTATTAACATGAGAAAAATCATACAAATAATTATATTTTAACCGTGTCTTCTTGTAACTATTCTAAATAAACTTGTAAAAGTCTATTATAAAATTGGTGCTATGCAATGTATCCTATTCATAAGGCAAATTGTTATGAAATGAATGGAAGTCTTTTGAAACCAGTGGTAAGTCAATGAATGTGTCTTTCTAAGGGGAGCACTGTACAGACCAGCAACTATCATCTCAGAAGAGTTTTCACTACCACTTTTTCTTCTGTTATACAGGTCATTCCACGGATCTGAGAGGAAAGATATAATTATAAGTCTTTATTTAAAATTTACTTTTTTTCGAGACTTATACTTTATTTAGATTATTTATCTCTGAAATCAATTTTGAACCGCGCTGTCATGTAGGGGCATTACTTCAAGCAACACATGTCGCGTCCGCTTTCTTGATGCCTGGAATGTATCTTCAATGAACTGTAATCCTTGAAGAAGTTATGGCTTAGGTAATATACTTCGTATGGTTTAGGTTTCAGTCTTGTTGTCTTAAACACTGCAACATAGCTTGCAGGTGTGTACATGTCCTGATATTTTAACTTCTTCTCTATGCAAAATGCACTGAATCCCATTCCATTTGTGGTGTGGCATTTTGGCAAATACTTTTGAACTATCAAGACGTTCATCTCGTTAGCCAAATCAAGTAGCGGTTTCTAGTGTCACATTTCTATTCTGATAGCCACAACCATCACTGTAAAATATTATTTCATCTTCTTTGCAACACATAACACGTTTTGAGACGAAATTGCACAGAATTGTAGCAAATTCATTAGCACTGAGCCCTCCTTCACTCTCGTACAACACATAGCAATCTCGTAGTTCCCATTATTCTACTTGTTCTTTAATACCATACTTCCATTTACTTCCAGTTCTTCTGGTCCTCCCTATATGCCTTACCATGCATTCCCTTATTTTTATTTATTTGACGTCCACGAAAGTTCTCGTACTAAATTTCTTTTCTTTCCTTCCTCCAATATAAATGTCATTGTTCATGTTTTCTGTAGCATCACTTATATCAAAGTAGTATCACTTTGTATAAATTGACAATTGTAGTCATCGGAATCTCGTTCAGGTTCACTCCCCCAATTAAGGAAACTGGAATGCCTAATTCATCAAAAAACGTTCTCCTTGAGGTATATCATCTGAATCTACCTTTAGAGAATTTAAAAGTATTTTATTTCCTACTAAAGGCGACAGTTCTAAAACAGTATAATGCACGTCTTCAGTTACATCTAACTCAACACCCTTCTTTTCTCTATCAGAGTTTCTCCAGCATTAAGACATTTCTCATTCCACTCCATTCCTAGAACGGTATGTTTTTCATCTGTATTTTTGTTTTAATCTGAACCATGAAGCTCCTTTTAAGTGTTTTCAGCATCTAAATCATTAATAATAAATTCGATTTTGTTTGTTTGCACAACGTTTGAGGAAAATTGAGATTCATTTTCTTCATCTTCAGTTCTCTCAATAGTTTTTGTAGATCATTTTGTCTATGTTCTCTAGCCAACGATACTTGTATTCCCAAAATATTCAGCATTTTCTGGGATCAGGAACTCATTTTCTGTTAAAAATGAAGAAGGGAGAACGCAATGGTAAGTAATAGATAACAAACGTTTGCTTTAAGTAACTATGTTAATAGTATTCCCATTTGAAGATTGCTTCCTTCTGTTTCAAACCAGGAATCGAAACGGAAAACTATACCAAAGAGAACGCTAATCTAATCGACTGAACGAAAATGTTGACAAAATGGAAGGCTATTAAAATCTCAAATTTAACCAACCGAACCTATCATATTATTTCCCACTCATTATTTTAAATCCTGTCAAAATGTTTACTTATTAACGTTTAAAATTCAGACTTATTTAAAGTTGCAGTATACCTACCTGGGGAGCTTGTGAGAGCTTAGTACAAAACTACACTGGCTTTCTTTATTCTTTCTTTTTATTAACATTATTATGTAAGACTTAACAATCATTAAGTAAATAGTTTTTCCTAAAAACATTTGATAAGCTTACATGCAAACTGGAACATGAAGGTAACTGCATAATATAGTAATCAAATTCGAAATACGAAAAAGTTAGTTTGCTCTTCTCCGCACTACATTACAACATAAGTGTAAAGTGAAATAATGATTATATAGCTATTCAACAATACGGGATGTGAAACAACAGTTTTCGTGTAAGAAAAGGGTACTATAATTATACTAGCTGTGTAGGAATGTTGTACTCAAATTACACCTGCAAACTGTAGGGGTGCTTGCTGCTACAAAATTTTCCACATTTGTTATTGATACATCGTTTCTTGTGTCCTTCGATTTTTGTATGCAGAGTATTTCATTACACACCAAAACGGATCGGAATGGTACACATTTTTCTTAAAAGAGGGAACGGAAGACATCAAAGTTTTAAGAAACAGAACAGGATTTTGTTTTGCTCTCCTCCACTTCGAACCCTGATTAAAACTCCTACCTTTACATTCTACGAAGTCTTAATTTACCTTAACCTATTATATTACGAATACTTACCATTAAATGTCGGAGTTCTTGATGTACTAATATGAAATACCACGTCACAAACCACTCACTAAAAGAATCTCCTCGTAGAATGAAGTTTCCACACAAAATTATCACTCATTGTCACAGTAAGATAAAGTACGCAAACAACAGCGTAATTCGACATCATTAAGAATGACCGCCAGCTGGAAAAGTGTTTGTTGTTTCTAAACCAGATCAACTGTATAATAAAATAGCACCTCTCATTGGACGAAAAAAAGACAGCCTAAAACCCAGTTCACAAATTCATCATTTATTATTATCGGTTTATTTATAGACTGCAATCATCTCTCTGATCTTGAACTTGGGTTATAAGAAAGAAAACAGAATTGTCATTCTTATTGCAAAGTACTGAATTTTGAGAGTTAAAAGCAATAATTTTCTTAATAAAACCTTATATGTATTAATTCAATAAGAAATTAAAACTTAAGAGTTTTTAAGGTAACACTGTTCATTCAAAAAACCTCGCAAGTCCTTCTTCCAGAATAAAATGGAGACTTACGAGTTTTTAAGGTAACATTAAAGGCTTAGAAAAATACGAGGTTTACGTTTTAATAAATAACGGTCTTAATATAGCGTTCAGACTTACGAGGTTTTAAACGACGATAGAGCATTAAACATTCGAATTAAAACACAAAACATTTCAAAATGGACTAAAATCAGACTTACGAGGTTTTAACCGACGATAGAGCATTAAACATTCGAATTAAAACACAAAACATTTCTTGATGGACTAAAATCAGACTTACGAGGTTTTAAGCGACGATAGAGCATTAAACATTCGAATTAAAACACAAAACATTTCATGATGGACTAAAATCAGACTTACGAGGTTTTAGAAGTAAGCCGATGATATTTGCATATGTTGTCCATACTGTTATCATCCTGAGGACGTAACTTATCCAGGAGAGCATTTACTGAATTTTGCCAATTTGTTGTCATTTCCCCATTATTCTTTTGCAAAGTATTTAAAATCTCGGGCCTTTTATTTTATTATTATTTTATATTATTATTTTATAGGACATACCCCATATATATATGATTCTAATTCTTTTGCAACAATATTTTTGCACGAACGTTTTCTAGTTTCTTCTAAGGTGTCCTTCTATTTCATTTTCGCCTATATATTTATTCAAATTCTCCTCTCCTTCGTCCGCAATTATTGATCTTTGATAAATCCTTCTAAGTTTCCTAACATTTCTACGTGCCTTCTGTAATGCATCTGTCCGAATATTGAAAGAAAGCCAATGCCAGTACAGTAATGCAATCCATTATGGACTTCTGCAAAAAACTCTGGCCTACTGGTATCGAGTTTGAGAAACTTCTTGTGGTTACGGACCAGGCTCCATACATGGTTTCAGATGTTAACCAATTGAAACCTTTATTTCCTAACTTGAAGCATGTGACATGCTTGGCTCATACCCTTCACAGGGTTTGTGAATCCATAAGGAGCGAATGCGACATCGCAAATCAATTTTTCTCTGCCCTGAAGAAGATTCTACTGAAAGCTCCGAGCCGTGGTGTTTCCTACAGGGAAATCACTGGCCTGCCCCTTCCAAATTTCCCGGTCATTACTCGCTGGGGATGTTGGATTGAGTGTGCTGCTATGGTGTGTGATCATTTTGACAAAATTAAAGAGTTTGTGCTTTTTTGGATCCATCCGACACAGGTGCAATTTCTCTTACCGGAGAAAATACAGAATTTGCAGACAGAACTATACTGTGTCCATAGTTACAAGTACCTGCCTGCAGCTATTAAACGTTTGGAAGAACAAGGTCTGAAAAGGAAAAACAATGGAATATTTTTACATTCGTGAGGGAGCAGCTTTGCCAAAGACAAACTTGAGTCTAGTCTTCAGAAGAATCCAGATATTGAGGAATTCGCCACATCTGTAGAGTTGCCATTTCGAGTGAATAAAAGGTTTGCCCCACTGGTTTCTGTGGATGTTGAAAGAAACTTTAGTATCCACAAAGACATTCTATCTCCTAATAGAAAGAGACTTACTTTTAAAACTGTGGAGATGCTTAATGTCTTGAAGTACAAAAGCTTCATGTTTTTTCCTTCTTTTGATGAGTGATAATTTGATGTACTTGTGTGTAGTTCAATACATTAGAATAGAGGAAAGAGAAATTTGTTGAATTAGTTAAGGGGATGCACAACTGAAATTAACACAAAATCTCAAAAAAATCTAAAAATAAATAAATTGTGTTCCCAAAAAATTGCTTGTAGTTTTAGAATCCACTTTTACTTTTGACCTAGCGAAACTTCAGGATCGTTACGAGACTTTTTAAATACCCTTGCGCATTTGGTTGCTAGCTGTTTATATTTTTAAAACTGCATTTAAAGGCGTTTCTTATTTTCAGCATTTCTGCATATTCAAAATGTTCCACATCATGTAGTTTTCATTCCATTCATATTGACATTTTTATGATTATTTCAAAAATCCAAATCAATAAAACTGTCATATAATTTTTCTGTGTAATGAATAGTTTTTGCGCTACTAATTTTTGAAGATAACGATGTATAAAAATGCAAATACAAAACAGCAAAATATTTTTTATCTTGAACTAAGAATGTTAGAAAAAAAATTATATGGCAGATTTGTGGTTGCTTGACATCGAAGCAACATAAGATTTTTTTTTTTGAAAAATGCATCATGTGTTGCATTTTGCATATACCCATAATTTTATAATCTGTAAAATAGTAACCTAAAAACTAATGAAGATTATGAATTGAAATTCATAAAACAATTATATCTAACGAAGACTGACATGTTAAAATTTCAGCCCAATTGAATGGATAGTTTAGAAAATAGCAATTTCAGTTGTGCATCCCCTTAAACAAACCAGCATCTTATTGTCCCTTTTTCATCTTATTTGAGCACATTTTCCCTTTCTTTTTTCATCTTAAGTTTGCACCTAAAAATCCTAACCCTGGTTATTAGTAATATTTTTCACATTTGTTATTGTTACTATGGTTATGTCATTAGAAATTGTCGCTGTAAAAGTTTGTAGTCTTGTGATGTAATCCATATGGTCATTATTTCAATATGTATTAATATGTGCTAGATCTTAATTTCTTCTCTTCTATATCTCTCCCTCGTTCTTTCTTCCTCTCCTTTCCTCCCCCCTTTTCTACTCCTTATCTTCTATCTTCTTCTCGTTCACTTATTCCTCCATTTTATTCCCCATTTCTCTCTCTTCTTTCTTCTCCTAACCTACTCTTTTCTTCAATTATTTCTCCTCTTCCTTCTTCCTTGTTATTTACATCCTCCATGACTATTAAAACTCCTTCTAAATTCTTGTCTCTTCTATTCACTTAAATGTTTCCTTTTTATTTATTCTTATTTTTATTATTTTCCCCCTTAATTTTATCCCTCTTTTTAACCGCCTCATAATTTACTTCACCAATGAATCCTTCTCTCTTCTCCCCAATTTACCGCTTCATATCTTTTTACGTACATTTAATTGCCACTGCTTTTAAATAAAATCTATCTCCACATTTCTTCTTCCTTTTATAATCCAAAGCTATCTCCTTATATTATCATCATTATAATTATCCTCCTCTTCTTCTTCTTCTTCTTCTTCGCTCCCTTCTTCCTCTCCTACGTTTTCATCTCTTCTTCCTTCTCCCTGTGAAATAAATTGATATTGTAATCGTATACGTTCTGATCTTCTTACTGTTACTTCGTCTTCATTGGTTCCTAAAAGGTCTTCTTGTGGTATCACCACATCCCTCTCTAAATTGCTTATTTTTAAGGCTAATTGTTCTAGATGCATATGTAATTCTTTATTTCTCAATATATTATACACTTAATGGCCACTCAAAACTATTCTTTCTTCTCTAACGTGTTCTGAAAATTAAATACATTTAAACAAAACGTGCTTTGGGTTGGCTTCACTTTTACACAGGCTACATATATCGTCCTGTGTTCTGTTATTTTTTTCCAGTAGGTTTTGTATGGTTCATGACTTTTAAGGTAAAGGATAATTCCTTTGGTAGGTTTAATATGATTTAATATCAATATTTCCGAAAAAATTATTAAATAAATTAAAAGTTCTTCCAGCCTAGTGTTTTCCCATTCCCACTGCCATTGAGTTTTTAAACTAAATTTTATATCACGTATATCGTTACATTGTCTGCCAGTTATTGCCTATACTTTCTACATGCTTCCTTTCTTAAACAAAAAAACTGCGCCTCCTAATTTTATTATTAAATCATCTGGCCATATGCTTGTAGCTACTAATAGGGCCAGGGTACGTGAGGTGCTTAACGCTCCAGTAAATCTTAACAAGGTTTTCTTAATCAAATATTGGAATGACTTTATTGAATTGCGGGGTTTTATATGAGATTTTATTAGAATTATAAGGTTTTATTAATAAATTCCCCTTATATGCCTTTTTATTTACAAGTTTCAGAGGTATTACGAGATTTGCATTATTTTATTAATGAATTCCTGGAAGTAATTATTAACTTAAAAGTTTTGAGTCCGATACTTAATTAACTCAGACTTGGTTTGGTATTAACATGAGAAAAATCATACAAATAATTATATTTTAACCGTGTCTTCTTGTAACTATTCTAAATAAACTTGTAAAAGTCTATTATAAAATTGGTGCTATGCAATGTATCCTATTCATAAGGCAAATTGTTATGAAATGAATGGAAGTCTTTTGAAACCAGTGGTAAGTCAATGAATGTGTCTTTCTAAGGGGAGCACTGTACAGACCAGCAACTATCATCTCAGAAGAGTTTTCACTACCACTTTTTCTTCTGTTATACAGGTCATTCCACGGATCTGAGAGGAAAGATATAATTATAAGTCTTTATTTAAAATTTACTTTTTTTCGAGACTTATACTTTATTTAGATTATTTATCTCTGAAATCAATTTTGAACCGCGCTGTCATGTAGGGGCATTACTTCAAGCAACACATGTCGCGTCCGCTTTCTTGATGCCTGGAATGTATCTTCAATGAACTGTAATCCTTGAAGAAGTTATGGCTTAGGTAATATACTTCGTATGGTTTAGGTTTCAGTCTTGTTGTCTTAAACACTGCAACATAGCTTGCAGGTGTGTACATGTCCTGATATTTTAACTTCTTCTCTATGCAAAATGCACTGAATCCCATTCCATTTGTGGTGTGGCATTTTGGCAAATACTTTTGAACTATCAAGACGTTCATCTCGTTAGCCAAATCAAGTAGCGGTTTCTAGTGTCACATTTCTATTCTGATAGCCACAACCATCACTGTAAAATATTATTTCATCTTCTTTGCAACACATAACACGTTTTGAGACGAAATTGCACAGAATTGTAGCAAATTCATTAGCACTGAGCCCTCCTTCACTCTCGTACAACACATAGCAATCTCGTAGTTCCCATTATTCTACTTGTTCTTTAATACCATACTTCCATTTACTTCCAGTTCTTCTGGTCCTCCCTATATGCCTTACCATGCATTCCCTTATTTTTATTTATTTGACGTCCACGAAAGTTCTCGTACTAAATTTCTTTTCTTTCCTTCCTCCAATATAAATGTCATTGTTCATGTTTTCTGTAGCATCACTTATATCAAAGTAGTATCACTTTGTATAAATTGACAATTGTAGTCATCGGAATCTCGTTCAGGTTCACTCCCCCAATTAAGGAAACTGGAATGCCTAATTCATCAAAAAACGTTCTCCTTGAGGTATATCATCTGAATCTACCTTTAGAGAATTTAAAAGTATTTTATTTCCTCCTAAAGGCGACAGTTCTAAAACAGTATAATGCTCGTCTTCAGTTACATCTAACTCAACACCCTTCTTTTCTCTATCAGAGTTTCTCCAGCATTAAGACATTTCTCATTCCACTCCATTCCTAGAACGGTATGTTTTTCATCTGTATTTTTGTTTTAATCTGAACCATGAAGCTCCTTTTAAGTGTTTTCAGCATCTAAATCATTAATAATAAATTCGATTTTGTTTGTTTGCACAACGTTTGAGGAAAATTGAGATTCATTTTCTTCATCTTCAGTTCTCTCAATAGTTTTTGTAGATCATTTTGTCTATGTTCTCTAGCCAACGATACTTGTATTCCCAAAATATTCAGCATTTTCTGGGATCAGGAACTCATTTTCTGTTAAAAATGAAGAAGGGAGAACGCAATGGTAAGTAATAGATAACAAACGTTTGCTTTAATTAACTATGTTAATAGTATTCCCATTTGAAGATTGCTTCCTTCTGTTTCAAACCAGGAATCGAAACGGAAAACTATACCAAAGAGAACGCTAATCTAATCGACTGAACGAAAATGTTGACAAAATGGAAGGCTATTAAAATCTCAAATTTAACCAACCGAACCTATCATATTATTTCCCACTCATTATTTTAAATCCTGTCAAAATGTTTACTTATTAACGTTTAAAATTCAGACTTATTTAAAGTTGCAGTATACCTACCTGGGGAGCTTGTGAGAGCTTAGTACAAAACTACACTGGCTTTCTTTATTCTTTCTTTTTATTAACATTATTATGTAAGACTTAACAATCATTAAGTAAATAGTTTTTCCTAAAAACATTTGATAAGCTTACATGCAAACTGGAACATGAAGCTAACTGCATAATATAGTAATCAAATTCGAAATACGAAAAAGTTAGTTTGCTCTTCTCCGCACTACATTACAACATAAGTGTAAAGTGAAATAATGATTATATAGCTATTCAACAATATGGGATGTGAAACAACAGTTTTCGTGTAAGAAAAGGGTACTATAATTATACTAGCTGTGTAGGAATGTTGTACTCAAATTACACCTTCAAACTGTAGGGGTGCTTGCTGCTACAAAATTTTCCACATTTGTTATTGATACATCGTTTCTTGTGTCCTTCGATTTTTGTATGCAGAGTATTTCATTACACACCAAAACGGATCGGAATGGTACACATTTTTCTTAAAAGAGGGAACGGAAGACATCAAAGTTTTAAGAAACAGAACAGGATTTTGTTTTGCTCTCCTCCACTTCGAACCCTGATTAAAACTCCTACCTTTACATTCTACGAAGTCTTAATTTACCTTAACCTATTATATTACGAATACTTACCATTAAATGTCGGAGTTCTTGATGTACTAATATGAAATACCACGTCACAAACCACTCACTAAAAGAATCTCCTCGTAGAATGAAGTTTCCACACAAAATTATCACTCATTGTCACAGTAAGATAAAGTACGCAAACAACAGCGTAATTCGACATCATTAAGAATGACCGCCAGCTGGAAAAGTGTTTGTTGTTTCTAAACCAGATCAACTGTATAATAAAATAGCACCTCTCATTGGACGAAAAAAAGACAGCCTAAAACCCAGTTCACAAATTCATCATTTATTATTATCGGTTTATTTATAGACTGCAATCATCTCTCTGATCTTGAACTTGGGTTATAAGAAAGAAAACAGAATTGTCATTCTTATTGCAAAGTACTGAATTTAGAGAGTTAAAAGCAATAATTTTCTTAATAAAACCTTATATGTATTAATTCAATAAGAAATTAAAACTTAAGAGTTTTTAAGGTAACACTGTTCATTCAAAAAACCTCGCAAGTCCTTCTTCCAGAATAAAATGGAGACTTACGAGTTTTTAAGGTAACATTAAAGGCTTAGAAAAATAAGAGGTTTACGTTTTAATAAATATCGGTCTTAATATAGCGTTCAGACTTACGAGGTTTTAAACGACGATAGAGCATTAAACATTCGAATTAAAACACAAAACATTTCAAAATGGACTAAAATCAGACTTACGAGGTTTTAACCGACGATAGAGCATTAAACATTCGAATTAAAACACAAAACATTTCTTGATGGACTAAAATCAGACTTACGAGGTTTTAGAAGTAAGCCGATGATATTTGCATATGTTGTCCATACTGTTATCATCCTGAGGACGTAACTTATCCAGGAGAGCATTTACTGAATTTTGCCAATTTGTTGTCATTTCCCCATTATTCTTTTGCAAAGTATTTAAAATCTCGGGCCTTTTATTTTATTATTATTTTATATTATTATTTTATAGGACATACCCCATATATATATATATGATTCTAATTCTTTTGCAACAATATTTTTGCACGAACGTTTTCTAGTTTCTTCTAAGGTGTCCTTCTATTTCATTTTCGCCTATATATTTAGTCAAATTCTCCTCTCCTTCGTCCGCAATTATTGATCTTTGATAAATCCTTCTAAGTTTCCTAACATTTCTACGTGCCTTCTGTAATGCATCTGTCCGAATATTGAAAGAATGCCAATGCCAGTACAGTAATGCAATCCATTATGGACTTCTGCAAAAAACTCTGGCCTACTGGTATCGAGTTTGAGAAACTTCTTGTGGTTACGGACCAGGCTCCATACATGGTTTCAGATGTTAACCAATTGAAACCTTTATTTCCTAACTTGAAGCATGTGACATGCTTGGCTCATACCCTTCACAGGGTTTGTGAATCCATAAGGAGCGAATGCGACATCGCAAATCAATTTTTCTCTGCCCTGAAGAAGATTCTACTGAAAGCTCCGAGCCGTGGTGTTTCCTACAGGGAAATCAATGGCCTGCCCCTTCCAAATTTCCCGGTCATTACTCGCTGGGGATGTTGGATTGAGTGTGCTGCTATGGTGTGTGATCATTTTGACAAAATTAAAGAGTTTGTGCTTTTTTGGATCCATCCGACACAGGTGCAATTTCTCTTACCGGAGAAAATACAGAATTTGCAGACAGAACTATACTGTGTCCATAGTTACAAGTACCTGCCTGCAGCTATTAAAAGTTTGGAAGAACAAGGTCTGAAAAGGAAAAACAATGGAATATTTTTACATTCGTGAGCGAGCAGCTTTGCCAAAGACAAACTTGAGTCTAGTCTTCAGAAGAATCCAGATATTGAGGAATTCGCCACATCTGTAGAGTTGCCATTTCGAGTGAATAAAAGGTTTGCCCCACTGGTTTCTGTGGATGTTGAAAGAAACTTTAGTATCCACAAAGACATTCTATCTCCTAATAGAAAGAGACTTACTTTTAAAACTGTGGAGATGCTTAATGTCTTGAAGTACAAAAGCTTCATGTTTTTTCCTTCTTTTGATGAGTGATAATTTGATGTACTTGTGTGTAGTTCAATACATTAGAATAGAGGAAAGAGAAATTTGTTGAATTAGTTAAGGGGATGCACAACTGAAATTAACACAAAATCTCAAAAAAATCTAAAAATAAATAAATTGTGTTCCCAAAAAATTGCTTGTAGTTTTAGAATCCACTTTTACTTTTGACCTAGCGAAACTTCAGGATCGTTACGAGACTTTTTAAATACCCTTGCGCATTTGGTTGCTAGCTGTTTATATTTTTAAAACTGCATTTAAAGGCGTTTCTTATTTTCAGCATTTCTGCATATTCAAAATGTTCCACATCATGTAGTTTTCATTCCATTCATATTGACATTTTTATGATTATTTCAAAAATCCAAATCAATAAAACTGTCATATAATTTTTCTGTGTAATGAATAGTTTTTGCGCTACTAATTTTTGAAGATAACAATGTATAAAAATGCAAATACAAAACAGCAAAATATTTTTTATCTTGAACTAAGAATGTTAGAAAAAAAATTATATGGCAGATTTGTGGTTGCTTGACATCGAAGCAACATAAGATTTTTTTTTTTGAAAAATGCATCATGTGTTGCATTTTGCATATACCCATAATTTTATAATCTGTAAAATAGTAACCTAAAAACTAATGAAGATTATGAATTGAAATTCATAAAACAATTATATCTAACGAAGACTGACATGTTAAAATTTCAGCCCAATTGAATGGATAGTTTAGAAAATAGCAATTTCAGTTGTGCATCCCCTTAAACAAACCAGCATCTTATTGTCCCTTTTTCATCTTATTTGAGCACATTTTCCCTTTCTTTTTTCATCTTAAGTTTGCACCTAAAAATCCTAACCCTGGTTATTAGTAATATTTTTCACATTTGTTATTGTTACTATGGTTATGTCATTAGAAATTGTCGCTGTAAAAGTTTGTAGTCTTGTGATGTAATCCATATGGTCATTATTTCAATATGTATTAATATGTGCTAGATCTTAATTTCTTCTCTTCTATATCTCTCCCTCGTTCTTTCTTCCTCTCCTTTCCTCCCCCCTTTTCTACTCCTTATCTTCTATCTTCTTCTCGTTCACTTATTCCTCCATTTTATTCCCCATTTCTCTCTCTTCTTTCTTCTCCTAACCTACTCTTTTCTTCAATTATTTCTCCTCTTCCTTCTTCCTTGTTATTTACATCCTCCATGACTATTAAAACTCCTTCTAAATTCTTGTCTCTTCTATTCACTTAAATGTTTCCTTTTTATTTATTCTTATTTTTATTATTTTCCCCCTTAATTTTATCCCTCTTTTTAACCGCCTCATAATTTACTTCACCAATGAATCCTTCTCTCTTCTCCCCAATTTACCGCTTCATATCTTTTTACGTACATTTAATTGCCACTGCTTTTAAATAAAATCTATCTCCACATTTCTTCTTCCTTTTATAATCCAAAGCTATCTCCTTATATTATCATCATTATAATTATCCTCCTCTTCTTCTTCTTCTTCTTCTTCGCTCCCTTCTTCCTCTCCTACGTTTTCATCTCTTCTTCCTTCTCCCTGTGAAATAAATTGATATTGTAATCGTATACGTTCTGATCTTCTTACTGTTACTTCGTCTTCATTGGTTCCTAAAAGGTCTTCTTGTGGTATCACCACATCCCTCTCTAAATTGCTTATTTTTAAGGCTAATTGTTCTAGATGCATATGTAATTCTTTATTTCTCAATATATTATACACTTAATGGCCACTCAAAACTATTCTTTCTTCTCTAACGTGTTCTGAAAATTAAATACATTTAAACAAAACGTGCTTTGGGTTGGCTTCACTTTTACACAGGCTACATATATCGTCCTGTGTTCTGTTATTTTTTTCCAGTAGGTTTTGTATGGTTCATGACTTTTAAGGTAAAGGATAATTCCTTTGGTAGGTTTAATATGATTTAATATCAATATTTCCGAAAAAATTATTAAATAAATTAAAAGTTCTTCCAGCCTAGTGTTTTCCCATTCCCACTGCCATTGAGTTTTTAAACTAAATTTTATATCACGTATATCGTTACATTGTCTGCCAGTTATTGCCTATACTTTCTACATGCTTCCTTTCTTAAACAAAAAAACTGCGCCTCCTAATTTTATTATTAAATCATCTGGCCATATGCTTGTAGCTACTAATAGGGCCAGGGTACGTGAGGTGCTTAACGCTCCAGTAAATCTTAACAAGGTTTTCTTAATCAAATATTGGAATGACTTTATTGAATTGCGGGGTTTTATATGAGATTTTATTAGAATTATAAGGTTTTATTAATAAATTCCCCTTATATGCCTTTTTATTTACAAGTTTCAGAGGTATTACGAGATTTGCATTATTTTATTAATGAATTCCTGGAAGTAATTATTAACTTAAAAGTTTTGAGTCCGATACTTAATTAACTCAGACTTGGTTTGGTATTAACATGAGAAAAATCATACAAATAATTATATTTTAACCGTGTCTTCTTGTAACTATTCTAAATAAACTTGTAAAAGTCTATTATAAAATTGGTGCTATGCAATGTATCCTATTCATAAGGCAAATTGTTATGAAATGAATGGAAGTCTTTTGAAACCAGTGGTAAGTCAATGAATGTGTCTTTCTAAGGGGAGCACTGTACAGACCAGCAACTATCATCTCAGAAGAGTTTTCACTACCACTTTTTCTTCTGTTATACAGGTCATTCCACGGATCTGAGAGGAAAGATATAATTATAAGTCTTTATTTAAAATTTACTTTTTTTCGAGACTTATACTTTATTTAGATTATTTATCTCTGAAATCAATTTTGAACCGCGCTGTCATGTAGGGGCATTACTTCAAGCAACACATGTCGCGTCCGCTTTCTTGATGCCTGGAATGTATCTTCAATGAACTGTAATCCTTGAAGAAGTTATGGCTTAGGTAATATACTTCGTATGGTTTAGGTTTCAGTCTTGTTGTCTTAAACACTGCAACATAGCTTGCAGGTGTGTACATGTCCTGATATTTTAACTTCTTCTCTATGCAAAATGCACTGAATCCCATTCCATTTGTGGTGTGGCATTTTGGCAAATACTTTTGAACTATCAAGACGTTCATCTCGTTAGCCAAATCAAGTAGCGGTTTCTAGTGTCACATTTCTATTCTGATAGCCACAACCATCACTGTAAAATATTATTTCATCTTCTTTGCAACACATAACACGTTTTGAGACGAAATTGCACAGAATTGTAGCAAATTCATTAGCACTGAGCCCTCCTTCACTCTCGTACAACACATAGCAATCTCGTAGTTCCCATTATTCTACTTGTTCTTTAATACCATACTTCCATTTACTTCCAGTTCTTCTGGTCCTCCCTATATGCCTTACCATGCATTCCCTTATTTTTATTTATTTGACGTCCACGAAAGTTCTCGTACTAAATTTCTTTTCTTTCCTTCCTCCAATATAAATGTCATTGTTCATGTTTTCTGTAGCATCACTTATATCAAAGTAGTATCACTTTGTATAAATTGACAATTGTAGTCATCGGAATCTCGTTCAGGTTCACTCCCCCAATTAAGGAAACTGGAATGCCTAATTCATCAAAAAACGTTCTCCTTGAGGTATATCATCTGAATCTACCTTTAGAGAATTTAAAAGTACTTTATTTCCTCCTAAAGGCGACAGTTCTAAAACAGTATAATGCTCGTCTTCAGTTACATCTAACTCAACACCCTTCTTTTCTCTATCAGAGTTTCTCCAGCATTAAGACATTTCTCATTCCACTCCATTCCTAGAACGGTATGTTTTTCATCTGTATTTTTGTTTTAATCTGAACCATGAAGCTCCTTTTAAGTGTTTTCAGCATCTAAATCATTAATAATAAATTCGATTTTGTTTGTTTGCACAACGTTTGAGGAAAATTGAGATTCATTTTCTTCATCTTCAGTTCTCTCAATAGTTTTTGTAGATCATTTTGTCTATGTTCTCTAGCCAACGATACTTGTATTCCCAAAATATTCAGCATTTTCTGGGATCAGGAACTCATTTTCTGTTAAAAATGAAGAAGGGAGAACGCAATGGTAAGTAATAGATAACAAACGTTTGCTTTAAGTAACTATGTTAATAGTATTCCCATTTGAAGATTGCTTCCTTCTGTTTCAAACCAGGAATCGAAACGGAAAACTATACCAAAGAGAACGCTAATCTAATCGACTGAACGAAAATGTTGACAAAATGGAAGGCTATTAAAATCTCAAATTTAACCAACCGAACCTATCATATTATTTCCCACTCATTATTTTAAATCCTGTCAAAATGTTTACTTATTAACGTTTAAAATTCAGACTTATTTAAAGTTGCAGTATACCTACCTGGGGAGCTTGTGAGAGCTTAGTACAAAACTACACTGGCTTTCTTTATTCTTTCTTTTTATTAACATTATTATGTAAGACTTAACAATCATTAAGTAAATAGTTTTTCCTAAAAACATTTGATAAGCTTACATGCAAACTGGAACATGAAGCTAACTGCATAATATAGTAATCAAATTCGAAATACGAAAAAGTTAGTTTGCTCTTCTCCGCACTACATTACAACATAAGTGTAAAGTGAAATAATGATTATATAGCTATTCAACAATACGGGATGTGAAACAACAGTTTTCGTGTAAGAAAAGGGTACTATAATTATACTAGCTGTGTAGGAATGTTGTACTCAAATTACACCTGCAAACTGTAGGGGTGCTTGCTGCTACAAAATCTTCCACATTTGTTATTGATACATCGTTTCTTGTGTCCTTCGATTTTTGTATGCAGAGTATTTCATTACACACCAAAACGGATCGGAATGGTACACATTTTTCTTAAAAGAGGGAACGGAAGACATCAAAGTTTTAAGAAACAGAACAGGATTTTGTTTTGCTCTCCTCCACTTCGAACCCTGATTAAAACTCCTACCTTTACATTCTACGAAGTCTTAATTTACCTTAACCTATTATATTACGAATACTTACCATTAAATGTCGGAGTTCTTGATGTACTAATATGAAATACCACGTCACAAACCACTCACTAAAAGAATCTCCTCGTAGAATGAAGTTTCCACACAAAATTATCACTCATTGTCACAGTAAGATAAAGTACGCAAACAACAGCGTAATTCGACATCATTAAGAATGACCGCCAGCTGGAAAAGTGTTTGTTGTTTCTAAACCAGATCAACTGTATAATAAAATAGTACCTCTCATTGGACGAAAAAAAGACAGCCTAAAACCCAGTTCACAAATTCATCATTTATTATTATCGGTTTATTTATAGACTGCAATCATCTCTCTGATCTTGAACTTGGGTTATGAAAAAGAAAACAGAATTGTCATTCTTATTGCAAAGTACTGAATTTAGAGAGTTAAAAGCAATAATTTTCTTAATAAAACCTTATATGTATTAATTCAATAAGAAATTAAGACTTAAGAATTTTTAAGGTAACACTGTTCATTCAAAAAACCTCGCAAGTCCTTCTTCCAGAATAAAATGGAGACTTACGAGTTTTTAAGGTAACATTTAAAGGCTTAGAAAAATACGAGGTTTACGTTTTAATAAATATCGTTCTTAATATAGCGTTCAGACTTACGAGGTTTTAAACGACGATAGAGCATTAAACATTCGAATTAAAACACAAAACATTTCAAAATGGACTAAAATCAGACTTACGAGGTTTTAACCGACGATAGAGCATTAAACATTCGAATTAAAACACAAAACATTTCTTGATGGACTAAAATCAGACTTACGAGGTTTTAAACGGCGATAGAGCATTGAACATTCGAATTAAAACACAAAACATTTCATGATGGACTAAAATCAGACTTACGAGGTTTTAGAAGTAAGCCGATGATATTTGCATATGTTGTCCATACTGTTATCATCCTGAGGACGTAACTTATCCAGGAGAGCATTTACTGAATTTTGCCAATTTGTTGTCATTTCCCCATTATTCTTTTGCAAAGTATTTAAAATCTCGGGCGTGTTATTTTATTATTATTTTATATTATTATTTTATAGGACATACCCCATATATATATGTTTCTAATTCTTTTGCAACAATATTTTTGCACGAACGTTTTCTAGTTTCTTCTAAGGTGTCCTTCTATTTCATTTTCGCCTATATATTTATTCAAATTCTCCTCTCCTTCGTCCGCAATTATTGATCTTTGATAAATCCTTCTAAGTTTCCTAACATTTCTACGTGCCTTCTGTAATGCATCTGTCCGAATATTGCCATAGTACTTTTTAGCTTTAATCATTGGAAATGATTTTTCTATCGCCTTTTGTATTGATTGAACTAAATTTTTTTAGCATCCTTGTCTATATATTCCCCTTCGTATTCCAGCTGTAAGTTACCAAATTCTTATCTCCTATTCCTTCTTTGCGTTTAGGTTCCCCAATGTAGTAATCGAAAAAAATTAATCTTTGATCACTGGTCGTCATATCATGACCAAATTTCCAGTTTAGGATTTTATTTTTTAAAGTAAATTACATAGAGTAATAACCATATTTGCTGTAGCACTGACTGTGTTTTCAAATGTAGGAGGAATATTTGGTTCACTTTTAATAAACAGATTTTATTCAGAAATAAGTTCTTCCAATTTTTCTCCTCTTTCATCCTTAATACCACCAATCAGATTTGGCATTGGCATCGCAGGTAAAAATTTGCTCATAGTTTTTAAAAATACTAATAATTTCTTTTGCTTTGTTTATGTATGAATAAATGGGATGGCTGTATTGAAAATATTGATTTGTTAAAATAAATTTGCCACTATCGTATGTCATTTCAATACAATTCGTATGTGAGTCTTCTAGTTGTGTGATATTAACTATTTGCAAATTTTAATTATAAGTAATAATAGATGCCATTGAATTTTCGCCGTAAATTATTGCTCTAGCTCTAAGTAACTCTAGCATCTGTTACTTTTCCTTTTTACGTATACCGTTCCTGTATACATAATACATCTAAATTTAATTCCTCCACAGGTTTCCTAAGTTCAGACATCACTCGTTTACTTCTCCGGGCATTTAAGTGTCCAATTTTAATAATCGTATGCTCATCGCCATCTACCATATTCTGGGTAAAATGTACCCAAAGTTTGCAAAAATAAATTATGTATGTTACCTTTCTTAAATTCCTGATAGGTTACCGCTCTAATTAGTTTATGAACACAAAAAAGCCTGGTTGTGGAAATGTTCCTTGGCCTTGGCATTTTCAATTTGGAAGTTGGGACAGTTGCTGAAGAATAGAGTTCCTTTTGTTCTTAACCTCAAAAGTGTTATATAGAGCAACCTTAATGAGGAAATGGAGTTCCTGGATCGCTGCCACATTTACAAGCAGTTATTGATATGTTCGTTATTTCCTATCAATCTAATGAAATCGTAAATAAAGTAGATGTATACATATATCTTGATATATGATATGCGTTATACTAGGCCATGTTGGACTCTTAACGTGGACCTCCGTGGTGTAGTAGTTACCATGCTAGTCTCTAGTTCCCGAGGTCACGGGTTCAAACCCTGCTGAGGACGATGGATGTTTTCGGGAGTAAAAATCCTTAGCATGGCTTCCTTCGGAGGGGAAGTAAAGCGGTGGTCCCGTGTCATAGATTTACGGCACGTAAAGGAACCTCAAGCCTGACAAAGAGGCCTCTGAGCAAAACTTCCGGTCTTTCATGCGCAATATAGAATGGGACGCTAAGGACCACAGCAGTTAGAGAGCGTACATAAATAAAACTCAATTTAATTTAATTTTATGGGCTCTTAGGAGCGGGTTTTGGTAAACAAAGCAGGTAATACGTTAAGCGGCCCTAGGACTGAAGTCGAACCCTAGTAAAAATGCTTCTTTGAATGCAATATTTTTATATTTCTGAGGTTGTAACGCAACATACACATGCCTATGCATACATACATAATACATACATACATACATACATACATATACTCAATCACACATACATGTATACAAGCATACATGGATTCATAAATGTTAAAATCAAACTAAGGTGCCAAACTAAGCTACAATTTATGTCTTCAAGATGAAACATGATTCTATAATGGTCACAAATAATGTTCAAACTTTGAATGTAATTTATACATAATTTAAAAATATTTAATATCTTATAAAACATTAAACAAAACATTGGTATTGGAGGCGCCTTGTAACACAAAAATTGAACCAGAGAAGTAAATATGTTTTTCCTTTTATTAAGACAAAATAAGGGTAATGATTCACTTTTATTCATTCGTTTATTTATTTAACAATATATTATTAATTAAACTATTTTAAACCACGTGCAAAGGAACGAAATATAATTATTCAAGACAGTAAAAATAAATTCTGGATATCTTTATTATAGTCACTCAATTACAAAACAACACAGCGAAAAATCTGGCATAAAATTAAAAAAAAACGAAAGGAATCGCTCATCCAATCCGAATCACAGTGTTTCTGAATTCAGAAAATCCTTTCTTTACCACCGACAAGGGATGTCTCATAAGTACCCAACCTAACGCATAAAACACAAAAATTTGGGGGAAAATATCTTTATTTCATTACATAGTCTCATTTCAGCTTGATACACTTTTTCCAGCGATGTCCAATTGCTTCGATACCCTGCTTATAGTGAAAGCCGTCGACTTCTGCAAAATAGCCATAAACTGGAAACTGTACCTCTTCATTGTTGGCAAATCTTTTACCACCAAGCCATTTCTTCAACTTTAGAAATAGAAAATAGTTAGAGGGGTCTAAGCCTGCCGAATAGAGTGCATGAGGGAGCAATTCGAACTTTAACTCATTGATTTTGGCCATGGAGATAATGGATGTGTGAACTGGTGCATTGTCGTGATGAAACATAACTTTCTTTTTCGCTAAATGCGGCCGTTTTTGCTGGTTTTAATCATTCAAACGCTGCAATAAGTTTGCATAATACTCCCCATTGAATTATTTCCTTTTTGAAGATAATAAATGAAAATTATTTCACGCACATCCCAAAAAACTGACACCATGAACTTGCCTGTAGATGGAACTGTTTTCGGCTTCCTTGGAGCCGGTTCTCTCCTTTCAATCCACTTTTTGGACTGTTTTTTCGTCTCAGGTTGAAGTGCTGGACCCAAGATTCATCCATGGTTATGAATACATGCAAAAACTCGGCTTTATTGTAGCGAAACATCGCCAAATACTTGACTGAAATATCCTCAAGACGCTGCTTTGGTTCCATTGTGAGTAAACGCGGCACCCATCCTGCGCACAGCTTTCGCATGTCTAAATTTTCAGTGAGTATGCGATGTACAGCACCTTTTGAAATGCCTACGATGTCTGCTAGCTCGCGCACTTTCAGTCGACGATCATCCAATATCATTTTATGGTCTTTCTTCACAATTTCTGGCGTGGTTACCTCATTTGGTCAAGCACTGAGATTTTCATCTTGGCAGCTCGTACGGCCTAGCTTAAACTCTGCCACCCAACATTTGCTGTTGTAAACGAAGGAGCCGGCTCCCCCGGAGTCTAGCTCAGCTTCAAGTCCTTTCAAATGAAAGTATTGTATCACATAAAATGACCATTTTTGTTCATGTTTACAAATTTGCTGAGAGTGTTCCTATTGGTGGCTGCCGAACAATTACTAAACAACGTAACATCATCAAACTTAAACTTAAGCTTTATAAGGTTGGTGCCTTACCTAGTCGCTTGTTTGAAACAATAACCACTATCTATACGTCAGGTCGGGTACTTCTGGAACTGCCCTCATATAAAGAAATGTCTGATACTCCAGTTCAACGTTTCTCAACCTGGGGGAGGGCGCCCCTGAGGAGGCTTTGGAGGATTTCAAGAGAGGCGTGGTGAGCACGAAAAATATACACGAAATTTCCAAACAGAAAAGCTGTGACAAACACAATTCCCTCTTGTAGATCTCAGAAAATAGTCAAATGCAAATAGTTATCTTCGTCATCACTAGATCTAACCGGATTTGGACACTGCCTCTATACCGTTAGATCCTTCTGCATCTCTGCAGAGACAGACGAACAGTGTTCCTAGGCAAACTTTTATCATGCCTAGGTTAATTTTACTATCTGTTGGTGGCTACTTTTTAATGTAAGAACAGACAATTGATGTTTGTTATTGTGTTACAGTCACTTGAAGCGAGTGATTGTTGCGTACAGTGGTGCTAAACATGGGTAAATCATTACGAAATATAAAAATGATACAGCGATGAGTATATGAGAGCAACATTGAAAATGTAAAAATAGCAAACGAGGATATAACGACTAACTACAAGGCGCAAACACCCAAATGGGCCAGAGCCTTCCCTCCTTAACGCCCACCGAATCGTGGACTCACACTCCCCAGGACGTACGGCGACGGCCGGGGCAGACGTCTGACGGGAGGGAGAGGGCCTTAGGAACAAAGAGTGAGAGACCGGGGTGGGAAATCAGACACACGCCCAGGATGAGAGCGAGGAAATAAATGATAGATGCAGATGAGAGATGAATGATAGGAAAGATGTTGATGGAGCACCGGTGGAATGAAGCATGGCAAGGGAACCGGAGAACCCGGAGAAAAAACCCACCTAGATGCCGATTTGTTCACCACATATCCCACATGTGGTCCCAGGGATCGAACCTAGGCCGCCTTGGTGAGAGGTCTAACCACTCGGCCACAGCGCCGCCTCAAACAAGGATTAATTTTAAGCTTTGTATTTTTTTTTTTTTCAAAATATTCACCTTTAACATCAGTACAGTTTTACATCAGATGAAACCAGTCCTTAAAGCAATGATTCTACTCTTCGTGATGCACTTCAGAAACCAGGTTTTCATGTACGATTCAACGCATTTTATCGTTAATTTTTGGAAAAAAAAGAGATCACAACGTGCCAGGTCAGGGAGAGTCCAGCTGCTGACCTTTAGGACATCCAGATACTCAGCTGTTAATTTTTTCTGTAGCGACGATGCATAGTCATGGTACAACATTATCTTTCTTTTTGGGCGTTGTTCACGAATTTTTTCAAAACTTTGTGGTAAACAGAGATTTATATAGTAATGGACAATAAGGGTACGTCTATTTTCTAATCCTATAATAGCAATATGGCCCGCCCGTTTTAGAAATAATACACTAGTAACCATCTTCTTACCATCATTGCGAATTCGTTGGACTTTCGTTGGCATAGGTTAAGTTAAAAAAACCCATTGAGCCAATTGACTTCTTTTCAGGATCATAATAGTAAATCCAAGATTCATCACTCTTAATGATATTTCAAACCAAGTTTGAAGTGCCACCTTGGAATAATTTCAGAGTTTTTCTGCACCAATTAATGCGTTGTTGATTTAGATCGGGAGTCAGTTTATCGACAACATAGCTTTCTCACGTCTGGATCTATTATGTAAAATACCTTTGATTTGACTCATACCAATGCCCAATTCGAAAGAGTATCGATCTTCTTCAAAAATTGCTCAAAAGCGGCAATATTGTTATCAGTATCAACGGTTCTTGGACGTCCTTCACGAAATTCGTCATTAAGAAAAAACAGATCTGTTTTCAATAGGCTGTAACAGCAATAAATTATTGCCTTAGTTGGGGATTGTTAACCAAATGTTTTTGTAAGCCACTTTTCACATTGTTTAGAGATTAATGACGAATTTAAATCGTACAAATCATAGGTTGGAAATGTTCTCTAGTCAAACTAATCTTTGGGGCAACACAAAATCTTTTAATGATGATAATTAACGAACTATTTGAGCAAATCGAACAAATTATACGATAATCAACTCGAAAATATTAGAAAGGAATAATAATAAAACAAATTACATTTATTTTTAGTAAACATTTCCAGTATCGCCCTTGCTTTTAAGATTCGGCTTTACGTACATTGAAGAAAATAATATTATTACCATTTGTCACAATGTTCTGAATGATGAGACCAGCACGTTTAGACCTCCATCTGACCACCTGTCATCCCGTATGGAAAGAAGCATTCACTCAAACGAATAAAACTTAATGCAACTGGAAGTTTTAATGTGGAGAACAAAAATGTCATTGAAGTGTGTAATAAGCTCGTTTTGCTTAAGGCAAAGGACAAGAAACACACACCATTTTTGAGTCATTAATGGCATGCAGCACTTTCCTTGGAGAGTAAAGTTGAAAAAGGAAAATTGCAAAAATACCGCTCTCAAGTGACTCAGTAAAATGCAAAAATCTAAAATGGTGCAACATTTAAAAAGCAAGTAATAAAAAAGTTAAAGAAAACTTCGTTTCTTTCTCTGCAATGTGATGAGATAATTGACGTTTCAAACCACTCTCAGTTTGTGTTTTATTGTAGATATTCTGACAGATAACGTTTCATGGAGAGAATATTGTTTTACCAATCTCTTCAGATAACCACAAAGTATGAGGATGTTTTTTTCTACTCTACGTAACCTTTTGTCAGCTAACAATTTTCCATGGGAGAAGGCTTTTGGAAAATGCACTGATGGCGCGTAAACCATGACAGGTTGTAATCTGGATTTGTTCATCTTGCAAAAACAGAACCCTAACATCATTGGTTCGCATTTTAGAGTACACAGACAAGCTTGGTTTATAAGACTCTGCCTGAAACATTTAAAACTACATTGCAGTTGGTAATCGAAGTAGCGAAATATGACAAATCTAGTGCTGTGAATACTACAGTTTTTGAGGTTTTAATCAATTTTTAAGTAGTGACCAACAAACTCTTCTGTATCACACTGAAGTTCGTTTGCTCTAAAAGGCAATATGTTCGCTCGGCTATTCAATCTGAAGTTGACATACTTTTGATGAGTTAAAAAAGAAGATATATGCATATGCAACTTACAGATCATAAATGCACGACCACTTAGCGTATTTCTCAGATTTCTTGGAATCACTCAAATCTTTTGAATTTGAAACTACAAAGAACATAAATATTCTGAAGGTTTATGATGCAATTAAAGGTTTACTGGAAAAAATAACTTTATGGCACCGCCTTCACAGTTCGCAATCATCCTTCGTGTGCTCCGATTCTCTCCAGGAGCTGGGGGACTAAGTTGGCCTAAAATGTGATTCCGAAGCAAAAACGAAGTTTCTAAACTTGACCGCTGAAGAATTTTCATTAAGCTATTTTCCTGTATACCCACAAGCTGCTATAGAAGCTGCAAGGTTGTTGGTGCAGTTTCCATTAAGATATCTGTGTGAATCTTGGTTTTCTGGATTTACTATGCTAAGCTCAAGTTCCCGAGGTCGCAGTTTCAAACCCGGGGGAGAGCGATTAATTTTTTTCAGGCATAAAAATCCTTGACATGGCTGCCTTCAGAAACGAAGTAAAGCCGGTGGTCCCGTGTATAGATTTATGGCACGTAAAACAACCTCAAGCCTGATGAAGAGGCCTCTGAGTAAAATTACATGTATTTCACGTCCATTATAGAATTGGACGCTAAGGACCACAGCGGTTAAAGAAGGTCCATAAATAAAACCTCACTTAATTTAATTTTTTTTCACAGTTCAGAACACAATTTCACGTCTTTTCCATCTTCGCGAGTTTTAAATGACACACAAAACCTTACATTAAATTTGAAAACTAAATTTAAAAACTAAATTAAAAATCAATTTAATTTAAATTGATTTGAGAACATTTGTATTCCTTGAAAACCGAAAGCGGACCCTACTTCCCCTATATTTCTTCACAGAGCTGACAATTTTAGTTGACACAAGATCCGGTCATAACGGAATTGAACTTGGTTCTGATTCCCTCCAGGAACAGGCAATAGACCTAAAATGTGATTCCGAAGCAAAAACGGAGTTTCTAAACTTGACTGTTGAATAATTCAGGTTGAGCTATTTTCCTGTATACCCATAAGCTGCTATGGAAGCTTCAAGGTTGTTGGTGCAGTTTCCATCAAACTATCGCTGAATCTGGGTCATCTACGCATCAAATCGAAATACTCTATATTTTGAAAGCGATCTGAGGTGTGCAACATCACAGTTGGAACCACACATTCAAAATCTTGTAAAAGAAAAACAGTGTCGTTCATTTCATTGATTATTGTGTTCTTACAAAATAAAATTATTTAGTTTTAAATGTTAATGGCCGTGGATGAAAAATATTTTGTAATATTGGTCCAATAAGCACTATTATTTAATTGAAATGTTCTATCAACAAAACAGAATTAATATGCTATTAATTAATTTTAAATGTAAAGGTTTGCCATTTTCTATTTCTTCTTTAGCTGACATTTCTTATGTTTATTTTTATTATTAGTTATCCGTAATTTGCTTTATTTTCTTGTTGTATCATTACTTGCGTTATTGATTAATATTTTTTTTACATTTTTAATTATCATTTTCAAATATGCAATACTATTTATTAATTCAGCACCCATATTATGCTTTGCCCCTGTTTATTAATTTATTATTCTTGGGGCTGTATGCATTTCATAAATAAATAAATAAATAAATCAAGAAATGGTTTAATACCAGTAATAAAATACTTATAAAATATTCCTTGAGTTATTAATCCTAACAGAAAAGTAGAATTTTGTAAATCAATACTTCATTAGGGGGTGTGAACTTATTTAACCACGCAAAGGGGACGTAGGCCCAAAATGTTTGAGTACCACTGCTCTAGTTGCTTAATTTGAAGAGATTGTAATGAAAATGACAAGCAACCAGAATATTTTGATAGTATGAATGAATATGGGTACAAACATGATGATTCCCCAAAATGCAATAACATACAAATTGTTTTAGACACTGCTAAAAATTCTGTCTACTCAGATCTGGGGCTAATTCTATACTGTATAAAATACAAAACGTAAGGCTTATCTAAATGAACTATATAATTATATTTAAACCGAATACAGAAAATTTTCTTTACCTCAAGCTCTTAGAAGACAGAAAAAGGAACTATCAAACATTGTGCAATGGATCATGTGAAAAAGCAAGGTCTTTTGGAAGCGGATTCGCTTCTACTTGCTCTAGAAGCTGCAATTGGAAAGCCGTTTAATAAAAATTTCCAAAACCTAGTTACGATGAGTATGGGATAGAAAGAGCTTATGACACTGTATCTAGATAATTTATATTAAAGTTCTATTGGAAAATAATATCAATGCAAATATGCTACATTTCATGGAATATTTCCTCAAAAACACAAAAACATAAATTAAGAATGAATGTTCAACTTTCCAAAGTGGCGAATATAACAAATGTTGTACCACAAGGGTCAGTCTTAGGTCTGACATACTTCCTAATTGCTATTATTAATATAGTATCCAATATCTTTATTTAACAGGAGGTTTAATATTGGATACTATATTAATAATAGCAATTCGGAAGTGTGTCAGACCAATGATTTAACAGGACATCTCCTGTTAAATCATGATTGTTTACCGATGATGCCATAATACTTTGTCAAGGCAGTAATATGTATGCAAGAGAAAAGCTTTCTATATAACATGAAATACAGAAACAACAACAGGAATAAGACTCTCAGAAAGTAAAAATATGTGTACATTATTTAAAAAAACTGCATAAAAATGTCATCTCTTTAAAGCACACAGTTTATTTAAAATAAACTTTATTGTGGCATCACCTATTTTCTAGATATACGTTAATATTGGTTTCAGTCCTATCGCTGTTTACTAGTTTTTCGCGATATCATGAAAACAGTATGGAGACGCTTATAAATACCTGATTCGGTTTCCTCTATCCCTCTTGTGCCTATAACGAAGTGTGGCATGAAACTATATCTGCAAATCCATTAAGATGAAGTAGGTAGGAAAGTTATTAGCACGCATAAAAATAGTTTGTAGAAGCTGCATAAAAATTGGTAATTGGTAGAGAAAATCATGCGAATGTAACAAATATGATTTTTAGTGCACATTTGCGATCAAGTGATAGAAAAGTATGTTTTCTTTGCTGAGACTGCATTTCCACACAAATAGCAAGGGACAGAGAAACAAACTTGGAAGATACACGCAGTTTTATGTTGTTAAATAACAGAATGGCAAACGAGCATTGCATAAATCGGTGAATCTTGAAAGTTAATACCTTCTTCGTTGCCCACAACCAAGGCTGTATCGCTTCGCTATATGTTTATATTCCTGGTGCCGATGTTCTCTGAGACTTTTATCCTTTCCGGAGCTTAAAAGGCTTAAAGGCTTAAGTCTTTACGGCTAGAAACTTTCACCATCTTCCGCTAGTCTGTATACTTCTCCCTATCTAACACCTCATCAAGGCGGTTTTTCTTACAGCATCAGAGGAAACTTGTACTGACAGTGGTAGGCAGTTTTAAAATTCCAATTTCGGTTTGTTACAAGCCGGAGTCGGAGATACTGAACAACAATAACTAAGAAATGCACGTCTGTAAGTGACAAATATGCTTCAAATTTAGCTCATTTGGGTCTGCTTAAAAGAGAATGGGAGCATTGAAATTAAGTTGTTTTAGACATTTTTTACGAGCTTTATGGAATATTTAGTCAAATTTCCTCTTTTAAAGAAATAAAATAACATCAGTTATTCTAAATAACTCTTTGGTTAATGATATCAATAGGTTGGAAATTTAACACACATGTTTAAAGAAACGAAATTATTAAATCCAATTTTGGTTACTTAGAGATATCTGATATATTTTATCTGCTACAGTTATCTGGTACCAGAGCTTCTACAGCTTTTTTCTTTGTGTATGAAGTAAGAAATCCGAAACAGAAATGCTTTGAGTGTCAGTCAATCATAATGTTGTATTCTATCAGGTTTACAATTGTAAGTGTATTTTATGTTTATCATCCAATGCAAAATGATAAAAAATAAATGTTAAATGAAATGTTCAAATCACGCACTTTATGAAATGAAGTAAATTATCAGAGCTAAATTACGAAAAATAGATATATACAAAGAATATAACAATTCCTATGTGTTTTTTTTATTTGACCAAATTGCTTAAGCTACGAAAAGAGCTAATATGGGTTTACAAAGGCCAAACAATGCATATTTCTGTCAATTTTACATTCAACAGGCTACTGGTTTCAAGCAAAACGGACAGAGAATACTAAGCTTGTTATTGTGGCTTAATTTGTTTACCACATACAGGGTGTCCAAAAATGAGTGCAGATATCCATGTGGAGGTACGGAACGTCCATACTAGTATTTTAATACAATGAGCCTTAGGACTGAAATCCATTCTTGTGAAGCAAAAAGTTGCATTGTTGAACAGAATATTTTGTTTATTGTGTTAATTGCACAAAATACGAAGCTATTGCATGCTATTTTATAGTAATTGCTGAAAAAGTTGGCCACAGACCTAGTTGCATAGCTTCGAACTCTCACAACGAATTGATGAATATATGTAACACATGTAGCTGCTCATGATTTTCTCTCCCGCTGCCACGATCCTCGCTATAAGCAGTCACGTAAGCAAGTGATTTCATGTATTCCCACAGAAAAAGGGTGTAAGAATTAGGGGTGTCAGTAGCTATGGATCCACCTCGACCAATCCAACGACTTGAAAATCTTCCGTTGAGGAAATTCCTATCAAGTTTGAAGGGGAGGGCATCAGTATGTTGGAACCACATTCTACACCGTAAGTTGAGACGAATTTCCTCAAAGAATTCTGTAGCAACATTTCTGAGAAAATCCAAGTACTGTTGTCCTATCAGGCGAGAGGGAAGCAGATAATGATCCTATACAATAAAGTAATAAACTATTGTTTAAATTCCCGCTCAAACACTTGCTATATCTCTGTGGTGAAATAAACATATTTGTGTTACACAAGAGTTGACGAGTGCTCATACACTACTGCTACACAAGTGCTGAAATTACCACAGTGGATAAACTGGCCTCGTCTGTCCACAACAATACCCACTCCTCAACAAACAAACAAAAAACAAACAAAACAAAAACAAAAAAAAAGAAAAAAAGAAGAAGAAGAGAGGATGGAAGGAAAATGGATAGGTAGCAACAGCTATAGTGTTATAAAAGTTTCAACAGCGGCTTACGGGAGGTAATTTTTTCAGTGAACATTTAATTTAAAAATTTGATGTGATACATTCACAAGACTTTCTCTACCCTGTATCGCTATGCCGATCGCACATTTTTAAATGATTCTGTTAGGTCACGGCAGGTAGCATCATGTTTCTTTGTTAATTTGGTTTTTCCCCGCTCGTTGCGCGTCGGTGCTTTTCCTAGCTTGGGTTGCTTTCAGAACGGAGGGTGATTGCCTGTGCCACGGACACACCTTGGACTTGGTGAATTATCGAATGGCTTTGTAAGCTATGTATGTGCTTGGAGGGTTTCGTAGGTCTCACCTGTTCTGATTTATTCTGCTACCTGCCGTCTTGTATGCAAGAAATGTTTAATGGAGTCAGAGTCCAGATTTGTGTTTCTCTAAATTTTAATTCTTGTTATAATCGTATGCTGGTCTTATGGATTAATGCATACCGTAGACCGTTTAGGTAACCTTGTTAGTTTTCTTAATGCCTTTAACTAATTGTTGTGTCCATAAAATTTATATAGTTGTTAAACGGTTGGGAGTTTATATACATTTAATGAAATGGGTATATTTATTTAAATTGTTAACTTATTTCCAGAGGTTATTAAATTCCCAGTTTTAGCTTTAAAGGTAAATTGTTAATGTGTGCAAGACTTATTCCATACTTGCTTTTGTTAATTATTTGTTTACCGCCTCACAGGGTCTTATGAAAGCCGGGTTCGTTGGTTGTAGGCTAGGGTGAGATGGACAGTTATGAGTATACACTTAACATTTTGTAATTCCAGTATAAATAATGTGAGCATATTCTGCCTTTCTGTGTATTAATCTTACGTAATATTGCACCACGATTTTCAATTATAAAAGAACTGAACTGATAATTTCATAATGCAGGCTGTATCCAGCAATATGCATTATTTTGTGAAAGACTTTGCCAAATAAACCTATAATATAAGACTTGAAATCTGTTTTCAACAAATGCTTTGGGGGGGTACTCCTAGTGTTTACTTTTGGTTGACCGCTATACCTTAGCCTGGATCCGAAAATTCCTTTGTAGCTCCAGCATTCTGCTCTAGATTATGTCAATAAGTAAGAGGCACACTAGAGTGGTGCAAGGAAGCGTGCTGGGCCCATAACCCATAGGTCCGTAAATCGAAAGCACGCTCTGCTATCAAACACTTGCACCCCAGGGCAAGCAATATAAATAACGTGAAAATATATGAATAATCAAAATGGGAATATGTAATAATATAACATAAATCCATAAGATTACTTGTACCATAAAATGTAGTGACGTGTAAGAAACATTATAATTAGCTAGGAAGCAAACATACACACGCTAATGAGCACAGAATCACGTCCAGCTGAGAGGGGAAACAAAACCGGAGATAGGAAGACAATTCTTGGAAAGTCAGGAAGTTGGGTAAGAAGTCAGCAACGAGACACTTTTACCAAAGAAGGCAGACAGAAGCTTGACCTCTAAAAGTGAACGATTTCTTTCTCATAGCACGTCAGGTAAATAACCAATCTAAACAAAGATTAGGTAAAAAGGCGCGAAAACTAGCGTCATAGCAGCAAGATATGTAAGGGAGGCCCGTCACAGATTTCAACAGTATTTCATATTCTCTCACGTGAACTGTTTTGGCGAGAGGTGCTGTAACGCGTGTGCATGTGATTGGGGAGGATGGCCTGTGAGCATAGATAATTCCACTGCAATATTCAACGTAGTGGGAAGATGTTTAATGCAGTTAATATATTACTTCATTATTATTTAAAGAGGAACAGTTACTAGCCGCTTCGATAAATTTGTTGTGTTAAAATAAATGAAATTGTTAAAGAAATCCAGCTTATTAAATGCCTATAGCCACAATATCCTGAGATACATATAGCTAGGAATAGGAGTTTATTCACAGTAAGACTGGCAGCCGAGGCAGAGAATTTCTGAGAACTTCAACCTGGAACCCATCACGAAGGTGAGGTTTGACATGTATATGCGAAACACTACAATCCTTTCGCTACAAGGAGGTTGTTAAGGACACAAAAGAATCTTTCTTGGTATTTTTTACGATTTGCTGGAGCAATTAGAAGCAGACAGACAATGGTACTATTGATAACAATGGTTATGTGAGATATAGATTATATAATTCGTATAAAAGAAGTTAGATATTTTTTTAAAAAGGAGTAATATGGAGATGGTTGAGAAATTAATTGGACGAAGAGTAATACAGTTTTAGAAATCAGGCAAAATTTAAAAGTAAATTGGCAAAAAGCGTGCAATAAAATTGAAAAGGACAGACGCGTTTATGAATGTTTTCCTGGTCCACAATAAAGATTGATATTACAGCGCATATAACTGACCGGCTTATTTATTATATTACCGGTCATGAACCATTAATTAAAACGTATTGGAAGAAAATAAAGAACACATAAAATGGCTATGTGACCTATGTGAAGTAATACCTGAGCGTACAGTGTTAGAATGCTCGAGGTAAAAATTAAAAGAAAGAAGAATTTTAGAAGGTTATATGATGAAAACCATTTTGAGACTCTCGGAACTAATACTATACTTACAAAATTTGACTAATTATATCAGTAAAAGTGTCTGGGAAAAGGAAAATAAACAACCAAGATATCTAAATCAAGTACCTCTAGAATAATCAGAAGAAGAGTACACGGGGTAGTCAAACGATCGGAGAGGATTCAGTTACAAAACATAAATATAATTGGAGAAGTTAGAACTTTAAACGAGGAAATTATTCCACAATGTATGACAGTTACAGTGAGAGACGATTAAGAGGAAGCAGGAGAGAAGAAGAAAGACAAATACCTAAATGATGATACTAGTAAATACTGAATAATAGGAGGACATACTTTATAGTATCTTTTGGTTGATAAGATTAGATAAAGAGATGAAGGATAAGATTAAGAAGATTAGATGGTGAACACACAAAACCATAGAAGGAGCTTAGGAGACGGAAGAAGAATGAGCGAGATGCAGGAAGAAGGTGCTGGTGTAGAGAACAAGTCCGCCGACTGCTATATTTAAGAGGAAGGACTTTTGATGGGGAGTAGGTGATGTTAAGGGATTTCAGGGGATTGGTGCCACATTATGGTTTTGGATGGAAGAATACCAATATGAGGGAGGAGTGTTTGCGGAAGTTGTGTGTAGTTAAAGTGTTGTTTGGGGTATTGAGTGTGTAGGAGTATAACGAGTGAAATTAGTGATGGTCATAGAGAAAATAGAAGAGTTATTGTTCGGATTATGATAAATAGACTAATTAAAATTAAATAACATTCAAATACACAAACTTATCAAATATACAAGTGCAATAACAAATAAATAAGGCATTAGTAACCTAAAGTAAGAATATAATAAACATCAATTACATATAAATTTATATTAAATACTACGTTTAATTTAAATGGAATTAATAGTAATACACAAAATTTAAGATATAAAAATAATTGGTGAGGAATTAAATAGTAACAGTTTAACTCAGTACGATTTAAAATTAAATAAAGCAAATTATATAAAAATTAGGATAAAGGATAATAAATTAATAAATTATTTATAATTAAGAAATGATAATGTCTATAAAAGTTTAAGTAAATGAATGATTTATGTACCGTAATATGTAGGGAAATTATTGAATTAACTTATGAGTTGTGTAATTAAAGTAGAATATGTTTAAACTAATATCCATTGCATGATTACTGATTACTTTTAAGCAAACAAAAATTCAAAATGTGAATTGATTGTAAAAAGGAAATAAATAATTAGTAATTAAATAGTTAATTAACTGAATGAGGAATTAATTCGTTACAATATAAACGAAATGTTAGGGATTGCTTAAATAGATACTAAGTAATATACTTATTAAAATACTTAAGAATAGCTAAAATGTGCTGGATACAGTGTTAATAGTTCGGTGGTTACTAATGAATAATACACTGCCGTTTGTGAAAATTGCAACACCAAGATGGAAACGCGTGAATTCGACCTTTGAGCCCTAATATTCAGTATTTGGTGTGGTCTCCATGCGCTGCAATTAGAGCAGCTATATTCCGTGTCATTGAATCAAAACGGTTCTGAATAAGTTCCTGAGGGATTTCCATCCACGCAGTTTGTATTCGAGCCCACAAATCCGCGACACTGGTTGCTGGAGGACCGTGACGCACCAGGTACCAATCAACCATATCCCAGACATGTTCGATGGGCTACATGTGCGGCGAACGTGCAGGCCAGGGAAGCAATGGTACCCGTCGCTCTTCGAAGAAGGCTTGTACATTCCTCGCAATATGTGACCGGACATTGTCCTGTTGAAATGTGGCCTGTGGAGATGCCTGAAGTAGGGTGGGGTACTTCAGGCTCTAAAACCACCGTTAGGTACCGGTTGCCGTTCAAAGCGCCCCAATTTGTAGGAGGCGAGATCGGTTGTTGTAACCAATGGCGCCAAAAACCATCACACCTGGTGTTTGTCCGCTATGCCGCTCATCAATGTAGCTCACCACGGTACTACCGGACATCTATGCGGCCATCACTGTAGGACACGCTGAAGCGGAAATCTTCCGAAAAGACTACATTTTGCCACTCAGGACCCCAGTGACGGTGTTCACGTGCCTATTGCAGTCGGAGAAGCTTGTGGTTTCTGGACAATGAAAGCCGACGTAATGGCATGCATGAAACCAGTCCCACCTGCAGCAGACGGCGACGAACCGTTGATGCAGACAAGTTCACACCTGTTGCAGTGCTCCAGCGTCGAGCCAACACTTTGGATAAAGCTGTACGTTCCGTTATGGTCATGCGGACAAAAGGACGGTCATCCTGTGCTGTGGTCATATTCCGTGGTCCAGTACCCGCTCTTCGCTGCGTACGAACTTCTCCATCCACTGCTTCCACATACGTATCACTGTCGTAGCAGCATGCCCTGTACGAGCCGAAATGTCACGGAATGACCAACCCGTTTCCTGGAGACCGATCATTTTGCCCCGTTTGAACTCATTCGCATCCCGATATGGCTCCCTTTGAGGTCGAGGAGGCATACTACATTATTGTTTCCACCTTGTTTGACAGCTCTGCACTGACTACACTGGGCGCAACACTGACCTTTTCGGACCGACACGAGTAGGCTCTGCTCGATCTACATGCACCCCATCTCTCTGCAAACCTAATCACCTATTGCTTGCACACTTTTCTACACTTCCACCAAGTTTGGAGTTATTCGGGAAATTATTTCTTGGTGTTGGAATTTTCACAAACGGCAGTGTAGATAATTAAAGTATAGGAGTTGAAGCCGCTGGTTACCAGCTTCGGTAACTGGAATTCCAGTAGCGATTACGAAATATTGTTAGTTTTAATTCTTGATGTAATTATTGGTTTACTTAACCTTGATTCTTAGTTTCTCTTCTAATTCTTTTTCTTTCTTTTCTTCCTTACTAATGTTTTTTTAATTGCTTTTGTGTAATTTTAGATATATCTGAAAAATAAATCAATGATTGTAAGAACTGTACCTGCATGTTTCGAGAACTAGATTTAAGATCTGAATATAAGTCTCGGTATAGTAACCTAGGTGCCGGAATTATGTATTCAGACATTATTTATTTATTTTGTTCAATTACCATGGCGAACTCCTGTAGCGCCTTCATTGAAGCTGAGTAGGATAGGCTGCGGCCAAATGGTTCACAAACAGGTTTGCCAGTGCCTCCTAGATGTCTCCGGACGACACCTGGTCGGAACTTCTGTCGCCTATCCTAGGAGGCTAGCTATCAGCTCCTCTACTGGCTATCGGTTTCGGCGTAAGACTTCGAAAGTTGACATTCCCTCGTAACTTGGTGACTACACGCGCGCAGATATAGTGCCGCGTGCTGGCGTTCGATCTTTAAGCTCTTAAGCTTCCCGGCAAGTATTTCTTCCATTAAGGCATTCAGTTCCTTGGCAGTTTCGTCGACTCTTCCAGAACGCTGCTCTCCGTCTTTGTTCATGCCGGATAGTGTCTTCGTTTCTTCCTTTACACCTTTCATTTCTCTCTGCATTATCTTCGTTGCGGAATTCGCTGTCGTTATTTCACTTTCCATCTCGTCCATTCTAGAATTTACATTATTCATGTTTCTCTCCATCTTCTCCATCCTGTATTCCATTTTCCTCTCTATCTTCTCGATTTTGGACAATATCCTCCATCGTGACGCAAATGTAATAACTGATACTGCGAAACACACGTTATGTATCAGTTAGGTACTCAGCGTAGCACAAGCGTTACACTTGGGTCACTTTTGGCACAGACTCGAAACACAGCACTATTGATCCGTAGAATCACAATTCACAACTGAACTGCACTGGCACTGTCCATTTTCGCTATCCACTTTTCCATTCGTAACTTCTTAACAGAACTCAGCCGAACTCCCGGGCCCTTATATCGACCTCGCATACAAAGCGGAATATTGTAGAAAGAGTATGTCGAAGGGACCGTTCTGGAACAGGGAAGCGGCACATAATGGGCTGTTATTGCTCTGCTTTGGCTATTGTTCCGACGACCGGTCGAAGGCCCCACCAAGGTGCCCGGTCGGGAGGCGTTTACCAGCGGCCCATCGGTAGCTTCGCGAGCGCGGTCACAAAAGTGACTATAATTGCAGATAATCATGAATAAATTTAGTTTGAAGAGTTGAAATATTAGGGGATGAACCATTTGGGATATAAAATACTTACGAAAATAAAATAACAGAACAAATGTGACTTCTGAATTACTTGGTTTAATTATTCATACTGTTCAAATGAAAAGTTAATGCAAAGTTTAATTTTTGTTGTTTATCAATAGAAATTATTTTTGAAAAATCGTCTTACACTCAAAAGTTGTAATATCCCATATGCATGTAAAAGAAACACTAAAATTCAGTAGTATGCCAAACACATTATGAAATACAGAAAAGGTTGCTCAAGTTAAGGTGAAATGTACGTTAGAGTGCAGCACTTTTGAAAAGCCCTGACACATTTTATAGCCTGCAAAGTTTCGTAAATTTAGATTGTGTGGTTTGGAGGAGAATATTCCTTAACTATGAAAACTATGAATCCTGATAAAATACTTTAAAGTTGAATTCAAAATGTAATTTAAAACCAGGTTTCACTTCGTTTGCATCCACCTGGCTTGTCAAGGTACGCCGTAGCACCCGTTATTTAACCTTGGCTCACCCCATCCAATTCACATGTGAGTTGGGACGGCTAGTTACGGCCTTAAATTACAGGCTTTCAGCTCCAAGCGTCTGCTGCATCCTTAAGCAAGCGTCCACAAGAGTTCGATTATAAAAGAATTAAACTTTTTCTGTGCCTTGCAGAGGTTAGTAAACCTATAGATCGGATAACACAGTTAATCAAATTGCGGGAAAACCAGATATTTATTTCAGATGTAGCGTTTTATCTAAATACGACAATGAACGAAGAGATATTGAAATACGCAATTCCTACTTTCATGATCAGTTCTTAAAATTCTTTCACAGGATGAAATCTTTACATAGGATTGAAATCAATTATCATAAATAAAACATTGTTTTTAAATATTTGAACCACATCTTCTATCGAGTGCCTTACTGCCTGCTTCTTAAGAGATTTTTCTGAAAACTAACATGACAGCTTCTTATTCACTGTTAGTAATTTCAAGTCCCGTTGAGTTTCACAACGAATGAAGCTTAAATGAAATATGAATGTGGTGCTTTCTGGAGCAGGTCCAATGATAACAACCTACCATAAGAGGAAAAGAAGGAAAAAGAGGAAGAACTCACCCCGAAGCTCTTAAGTTACAGTTTCCTGACTTCACCATCTCCATGGCACTTAAGCCCTTAAAATAACATCCCAAACATCACAGGAAATCGATTCTGAGCCCCTTTGGGTACGAGGGAGAGAGGGAGAGTGAGAGAACTGCTGTAAGAAAATGCCTTTGAGAAGGTACCAGCTCCTCGTCACCGTTGTATTGCAATCGTTTATCCATTTTCGTACAATAATACATCAACAAATCTTCATTGCTTCTCTGAAAGTTTGGTTAAATGGAAGCCGTTTTTACTACATCATACATTCTCGATAGTTACAGATACATGACGTCCTGATGTACAGGCATGAACCAAGTGCATTTCATTTCGTTTCCAAGCTGCATACAGAAAACTTTGCATTTAAAACACAGTCGGGAATTAAAGTCAACCAGCAAGCAGAACCCTTCGTTTCTTTTCTATTCACAGCGGACTGCCAGCTCGAATTATGTGTTGTGTATGTCTGCACTTTGTGGGGAGGGGAAAGTAAAATTGTAAACGTTTTTAACGAGCAACCCATTAGAAGTTCTGAATGTACCATAACAGTCCGGGAAAGCCCGAGGCAAATGGAAACAGAATTCCTTTACTTTATGTTTAGAGACGGACTCTAACGGCGAGTATTATCTATCTATATTCGCATATACTGTCGTAATTCAGTGGGTAGTAAAATGTAATAATTTATGATATAACACACTATGAAAAGAAAACGAGCTTTGGGCCTCCAACTTTGCAGCATAACAGAAAAGCCACGGTTTATGTATCGTTCTATCCAAAAAAGGTTCTGTGTCTACTTTGTGTGCACTAAAGCAACATCCGGTGATTTAGTGAAAGGGTGTCATCGCGCATTAATTCATTTCATTTACAGTTTATAATACTAACTCTACTGCGTTACTTAATAAAATAAAGGTTTGGATGTTTATTTTAATTAACTCACTGCCCAATTTATTTATGTTATCTACACCACCATTAATTCTAAATTTCATGTGGAATAATTTGACCACCGGGTACATAGTTTACCTACTGGTTTTCTTTTAATGAATTAACTTGCGATATTTCAAGTGTTCATCACATGGCTTAATCATAAGAAATTTCTAGAAATTATCCTCTCTTTCCTTCTCCACCACGTACCTAGTGTATAGAGGAATTATTTCATTCCACCCTGAAATTCGATACCGAGATTTCATAGAAATACATGTTTTGAGGCGCCTGACTCAAAACATCTGATGTGCTACACTCATATGACCTTCTGTACTTTTGTACAAACTATTTTTACAAACGTTTATTCTCCATCTACTTCATGTTAATCGATATAAAATTTTGCAGAAACTATCGTATTGCTAATTTTCTTGTAGGTGCAAGGGGAATATGGAGGCTTTAAGCGACAGTCAAATCTTTTAAGAGCTGGTTGCTATGTGCGGCACTCCGTTCTCTTTGCATGTCCAGGACATGCAAAAAATAAAAAGAATTAAAATTAAGACGAATAACGAATTTCAATTTGAGAAGAAGTATAAGTATTGGAACATTTAAACAAATAGCAAGGAATATCTCGGAAATAGTTCACTCGACAACAACAAAATGTATATGGCATAAACTATGTGTTTTAATGATATCTACATTTTTTGTGTAGTAAAATGTTGTATATTTCTTACGGTTTACCAGTTATTCAAAAGTCATTCAGAATGAAGAGGACTGTTGGGGTCATACTCAGAAAATTCAAGATTTATACTTTATTCGCCATGAAAATATCTTAAACATATAATATTTTAATCAAAAACATTATTAACATTTTGAGAAAATTAAATTTTTCGAAAAATGTTCCATGTAAGGGTAGTCTGGGGTGGGAGATTTTCTGGAAAATGTTCGGGCGCGTCTTTGAAAGATAATGAACTAAATATCCAGTTTAGTATTCTTCAGAGTTTTCGTTTTTGAGTTATGCTGTTCACAGGCACACACACACACGGACTTTTTTCTAAAAATGTTTTTTTTTATTCGGGGGAGGGCCCAAAATATATATTTCTGTTAAATCTCGATATCGAATTTTTGTGTGGAATGCATTACTCCCCTACTTACTATACGTAGTAGAGAAAGTAAAAATACCTTGTTACTTTGTCTACCACAAGCCTAATAGGTAGAAGAAGTAGCTACAACGACATACGTAATAAAGCAATTTTTGAAACGTTTATATCGATTAATACACAAAATGTTTACTGTCTCTACCACATACCTACTGGGTAGAGGAAGTGTAACATTCCACCCAAAAATTCAGTATCATATTTCTTCGAAAGAACATGTTTGGAGGCCCCTAACTAAAATTTAACTCCTAAATGAATTGTAATGGCTTCCGCTCATGTAAATTAACTAATATATTTGATTTACACTGTAGGTATAACAAAGAGGTATAACAAAGCTGCTGCTAGTATATCATCCGCAACCAGTTGTGGCGTTTTATTGCATTCAGGTGCATGTAACAACATGAAACAATATTGGATAGAATATTTCTCGTAATAGTGTTATGTAACTTATCATTATTCTTGTGCATTGAATGTTTCTACAGTATCACTCTTGTACTTAATTATTTCCATAAATGTAGTATTCAGAACTGGAGATACATTATGATACTATTTGTTGCGATTAGGGATGGAGCCTCAATTCCCTCGATAACTCGATACTCGGTGGTAAGTATGTCTAATATCTTGAGATAAACCTTCATACTTTTTCGATACTTTTAAATGCTTATCTTTTGCATTATTGAAAGTTGTTGAGTTTAACTTAATGTTAGATAAGGAATGAAAGGAGTCGAGACTTCATGTTATTGCTCGCAACCGTCCCCAAAGAGTTGCTGGACTATATTTCTTGATAAACCTTGACTGCGTTTCCTATGGATGCATCAATGCTACATTCCATGGACTCTTGCATCTAAAAGAAAAAATTCAAAACAATGGAGGAAGGAGTAGAGATACTCATGTAACATGCAGCCTTAACTGAGTTGTGAATGAAGCTGATTTAGATTACGCACTAAAACTCATTTCTGCAAAAGCCTGGTTGGGTGACTTCCTCTCACATTTACCTAATCCGGTGAACAAAATCTATGAATGTAGCAGAAACAAATCAAAACTTTGGACGTGAGATAATACAGCGCATGGAAATATTTCCTCTTTCCTTCCATACTTTGGTTTGTGTTTACGCAAATCAAACTGGAGCCACGAGCGTAGCTTACGGTCTGTGGCATTATCAGGCTAAAAAAATTCTGCTAATTGGAGAATGTCAAACAGGAAGATATTCGAAATTAGTATATAATACAAAATTGGTTACATGTGTTTATACACAGAAAACTATAATAAGAACATAATTCAGTGAACAAGCAATTGTCTGTACAGAGTTTTGTAAAGTGAATTTCCCATATTTATTTTCTAATATGGCAGAATAGTGCAATGGATTTAAATTCCATAAATAAAGTTATGAGTATCGGTGTGAGTATCGAGAAATAAGGTATCTCATTACTAGCTATGATCAAATTATAGCTTTATGGTAACAAATAAAACTGTTAAATATCACTTACTCATTTATTTCTTTAGCCCAACGTCCTTTTACCGGAGACTCGATGAACGTAAAATAAATACGTAAATGAACGCAGAAACCTAAAGCTCTTGGATATATATTAGGTGCAAAATATAATACATAATCGGTTTAGGTTTGGCCGATCAGGGAGCGATTGGTAATGTCACAGATCCGGTGGAATAACCGATCTTCAACCGGTTACGCATGACATCTTTTGCGATCTTACGAGCATGGGTGGTCAAGGTCGTTAAGGCACGGACTTGTGAATGCGCAGTCCCTGCCTGAGGCTTTTCCAGGCTTCCTCAGTCTTCATTCATAATTGATAAATCCCGAGAAGGTGCCCTAACCTGAAACGTTTCGTTCGCAAACTTCCTTTTGCAATTATCATTTAATTAACCAAGAGTGCTTTGCTACCATACTAATAAGTACAAGCGTAAAATACTACTACACAACTTGGAATATCAGCAGTCGTGTACACATTTATCTACTATGCAACTGGATGGACTAGGAAAAAGTTCACATTTCGAAACACAAAGTAGTTGATTGTGTTGATTATAATAATTATTACTATACTGAATACAATTCAAATACAGCATTCTTTTTCCACGGGCAACGACTGCACTCAGGGGATGAAAATAAATTTGAAATTAAATACTTTTATTATTTTTACCTGAACCAGAAAATGGTTGTAAAATTCCTTTTCTAATATTAAAAAAATTATTTATAATCAGCTTATCTTTTAAAATCAGATACCTCTTTTACCAAAAAATAATGCCCGTGAGATTTGTAACATAAAAACAGGATTAAAATACAACGCTTTTACGTAGACGGTAATAAGAAACAATATCCAACTGTATAAAGTAATTATCCAAAACAATAATGTAATACAACTGCTAATATATATATATATAATAATAACTAAATGTTCATCACAAAATTCTACTTTTTAGAATTATTGTGACTAAGTAATAGAACAATTCTCCGATCTGGATGTTACTGAACCTGCCTTGCTGAAGTTCTCAATAAAACCACTTGCTGTTGCAATACGCAATATTTCTTTCTGAAGTGTGGCTATTAAAAATAAACTATAAACCAGTTTAGAAGGCATCATCTATTCATAATTCATGACTTTATATAGATTCATATCAATAATAACTGTGACGTTTCCGCTATGACATCCTTGCTTGGATGCGTTCCCTTTCTTTAGTAGTGATTTGTGACTGCAGTCGTGGCAAATGAATGGTCTTTTAATTGAGAACGCATCTGCCGCACTTCCCCGTAGAGTTTATCCCCAAAATCTTCTGCCAACATTTTCAAATGTGGGATAAAGACTAGGTAAATTACCTGTTTTGTAAGTGGAGCTTGTTTCCACTTCGGCTTCTAGCAGTTTGTATGCTCATTCTTTAACGTCTTTCTCTTCCTCAACTTTAACCCCAGAAACTCAACTGGAATCTCGTATTTCTTTCTCTCCCAAGTTGCCTGTGATTCTCAGAATTGATTTATAAACACCTTCCTTCAAATTCATTGTTGAATACTTGGAATGGTGACAAGGAATTCTCTTTTTTTAAGATATTCACATCGATTATGTAGAGCTGTGCAACCAGTGTATAGCCACTATTCCATCTTGTACTCACTTTCTCTTTATTAGACTGCAAACTTTCTGCCATGTCCACTCTTTTTGTGTATTTGTCAACAATTTTACAACGTTTGTATCACTTGCAAACATAGGGCCTCATTCTAGATGTATGAGTCAAATTACTGCTTTGGCAGTGAGCTGTGCAGAGGTAACGGATATGATTTTCTAATGTATGTTTAACATACGTTTGTTGATCGCTAATACACACTGTCTAATTTAAAATATGAAATATTTCCAGATAACTTTGTTCTTCAATTTATTTAATGAAGTTTTAGCTATCTTGTTTTTTCCTTTTGCGCATTTGAAAGTTTCAATGCCAAAAGTACAATATTCAGCTTTTACTTTCTCTACTACGTATAGCAAGTAGAAACTAAGGGAAGTATTGCATTCCACCCAAAAATTCGATATCGAGATTTCACAGCAAATAGCTGTTTTGAGGCTCCCTGAATACCCCCCCCAAAAAAAACATTTTTAGAAGAAGGCCTGTGTGTGTGAACAGAAAAGTTTCCCAAATGCGAATTCTTTTTTTTATGTCCTGGACATGCAAAGAGAATGAAATACTCCACATAGCAACCAGCTCCTAAAACATTTGACTATCGCTTAAAGCCTACCATATTCCCCATGCACCTACAAGAAAATTAGCAATAAGATTAACATCTCGATTAACATGAAGTAGATGGAGAATAAGCGTTTGTAAAAATACTTTGTACAAGAGTAGAGAAATTCATGTGAGTGCAACATCATATTTTTTATAGTATTCATTTATGTGGTGGGTAGTCAAAGTTAAATACTATAGCTGAGTGATAGCACCTATTCACAACCACTAGCCTATTTTTAGATGCAGGGATAATCCCAGGGATTATGATGTTGAGCGTGAAAGGCAATTGTAGTAGGATGGGTTAACATTTCACTGATATTTCACCTCAGCAGCATTAAAATTTATTCTTGCGACGTTTGGAATCCTCTTCCATAAACTATATACATATTTAGTAAAGGGAATTCTTTTTTGGTACACACAATCACATTCCCTAAATATATTACCTTTGTGTGAAATGGTTCCATCATTACATTTACACGAGCAATGCTGAGCAATAGTTTGGACGAAGACTGGGTACATACTCTGGTGGAATGCATACAATGGAAGAACCGGCAGAAACATTCTTAAGTTCAGCTAGAAGGAGACTGGCATGTTAGGATATACTGACTGGAAAATTTCCTGGCTACAATTCCCGAAGTCAGATAAAATTTGTTCAGTAAGCCAGAAACAATTTATATCCCTTTTATTTCTTTTTGTACCCTTCAGTTATATCTTAAATTTGCATCTGCGGTCAAGGCCTATGCACTAAATGTTTGCGTAACAAATGCAATAATTTGGCACTAACAAAAGATACCCTATCCATCTACTTTTACAGGAATGTACCTTTATGCGAGACTTGCTAGATGTGAATGTCAGTAAAGCTGAACAAATTTCATTATATACGTGGCTAAACACTATGACAATAAGAATAAACCTACTTCATACAGTGGTGGCTTTACATTTCTCTAATTACTATATTATATTTTATAATTTACATCTTACTACTACTGGAAGCTCATGCCGCAAATTTATGCACTGAAAAGCTGCAATAATAATGACTAAATGGTTGATTGTATAACCAAAGAACTTCGCCGCCCACTCCTTTACATGTTTCCAGAATCTGTGAGAGCATGATTACTTTAGTCGACACGCATAGTTTATAAACGGTGAAGTATTCAGTATGCATTAAAGAAATGTTGTGCATGCTGCCTTAAGTACACAGCATTCTCTTTCTCAACTAGTTGGTGTAGGTCTATTATAGTGGTGACGCTCATCCTAAGGACCGAATAAATAATTCCCAATACCTTACACAATACGCAATTGATGTATAAGCCAGCCCCACATTTTGAGAGTAAATAATGTGAACTCTTAATCAAATTATTGACTATGAATTCATCCAAGTCAACACCTACAGAAATGCTTGAGGTGTGACTCATTCGCTTGCCTTTTATAACGAGATATTCTTTTCTTCTTTAATCCTGTCCCCATCACATATATTTGTAAGCATAGATTTATTGAGGGTGGAAATCTAGTATAGGATTAATACTTTCCCCAAATTAGTGTCACTTCATCGAACAGTGTTTGGAGAACTGGGACAGTGGTCATAAACCATACGTGCCTTTTTCACTCTTTCTCAGCAAACTTAGACATGTTTTTCTTCGGTCTTCACAATCACATTACGGCATTGATCGTGGAGTGAAGGCGAAAAGCTTAACTTAAGATACAAAATGAATATTTTATATAAAAACCATTTGTTCTGAAATCAAAATTAAAGTCGGAAGAATTGTGATAGAATTATACTAAATGTCCGTATAGTGCAAAACATCAGCGAGACAGAAGTAAATCCATGAAAGTATCAGACGTTTCTCTCTCGTATTCACAAGCAGCCAAAAAAATTATTCTGAGTATTCCAAAGCTGACACAGACACAAACTGAAAGTGTATTTCGAAGTTCCACGTGTAAAAATAGAAGTCCAGAAATGCAAAATATAGAAGATAGAAATCAATAGAATGGTGGAATTGCTGATTGAATAATGTAAACGAGAACGTCAAATTTCATTATTTATGTCAAGAAAAAGAATAAATAAATATTCTCATTCTTGGTACAGAAATCTCACTATCTATTTAAATACATTGCTACCACATTCTACTCACCTAGGACTCACTCATCTCCTTCATGACATTTCAAAGGACTGTGCCCTTAAATAACTGATAAAACCTTATGCGCACGTTTACTTTTAACCTATTACTATCATTATTATTTATTAATCTTTATTTATTTTTTTTGCTCTTTTCAGAAAATAACACAACGTCCACAAAAACAGTGTCCTCAAAGTTTACACAATGCACATCAAAATTAACGTAAGAAATATTCTACTGGAAGTTTGATGTGTCTCAATTTATTTTTAAAATACAATTTGTCCAAATGTGCTAATGCATTTTTTATATATTTAAAAAGGTATACACCATATAAATCTTCTCTCGGACGACTTGTTACAGAAGCATTAGGAATATAATTTTAAAAAAACTTAATATCTTACATTCACATGATTTTCTCTGACTATTATGATTTATTTTTATGTAGCTTCTACAAAGTATTCTTACAAAATATTATTTTACTGCTTCATGTAGCTCGAGATAAACTTTCAGAAAATTGATTTTATTAAACATTTCATTGTAGCAATAAGGGGGATACAGGAAAACGAAATGATAGTCAAAATTTTACCATACTCTTTCCCTGACATCACGAGAAATAAAGTCTGATGTATTGAACTCATATGACTATCTCTACTCAATCTTCTCCAAGTTATTCTTACTAAAGCTTATTCTTCCATCTGCTTCTTGATAATAATAGATAAACTTTAATTACAATTTCGTTGTATGAAGGTAAAAGGAGAATACGGTAGGGTAAAGCGATAGGCACATATTTAAAAAGCGCATCGCTATGTGATGGTTTTAATATACCATGTTCTTTGCATAGCTACGAGAAAGAACAATAGCAACTACACACTTGAGAAAGGTATAAGTATTTGAAAATTCAAATCAACAACAACTATCCAGAGTATCCAGAAATGGCGAACGTCACAAATTTCTTTATTTGAGATAAATTACGTGCTTATACGAGATCTAAATGTTTAGTGAAGTAAGATTTACCAGCTATAGAAAGGTAATTCGGAAAAAGAAAACTTCATGGAATATCCCCAGGAAATTCAAGAATATACATTTTGATTGTCATTCAAGTAAAATGACAATGGAGTTTTAATTCACGCCGTTAGAGCCATTTTCGAAAACAAATTTCGAAATAACGAACAAATTTTCCATATTGAGGTAGGGAATTTTCTTGAAAATCTTTGTGTCGCATTTTTGAAAGACACTGAACTTATTAAATGCCAAGTTTGGTATTGAACAGACTTTTCGTTTTTGGATTATACTGTTCAAAGATAGACACTCCCACACACAGAAAACACACACACGCACGTGGACGTTTTCCTAAAAATATTCCTTTTGGAATTTAGGTGATCAAAAGATGCATTTTCGGTGAAATTTTAGTATTAAAGTTTTTGTGGAATGCAAGATTTCCTCTTCTTACTACAGGTAAGTAGTACATTCGTTACATTCACGTTAATTGTTCTACCCACTACCATTTTCTACAAGCTTATCTCAAGTTTAGGTAAAGTATCTTCATTACACGTTTCGTTACAGGTACACAAGCCGCAATAAGCAACCTATAGCGAACTTGTGTCGGGGACTGTGGGCATTTCCTTGTCCTCCCTGGGACTCTCGAGGAGGGAGACGTAGGGGAAATAGTTTTCTGTAGTTTACTTCATTGTCTTTCACAACCTAAAAGTAATTGACGACAGCAAACATGCCTTATATAAACGAGGTTGCTCGGGAACTTATTGTTCAGTTACGGGAAGCAAGACGCACAGTTACGGAAGTTGTAAATATCGTGCAAACCAGTAGGTTCATGGTGAAGTCTTGCATTATACGATTCCAAGAACATGGACTTGATGCTCTAAAACACACACAAAATCAGCGGACCCTGTAAGACTGCTGAAGAAGCCAAAACTGCAATTGTAAATACTAGCAGAAACGCTCCATTCAGACCTGCTACAAGATTACGTCACGATTTACAGTTAATCCGTTCCATTTGATAGTAAGAAGCCGCCTCCAACAAGCTGGCATCCATTATAGAGAGGCAGCCACGAAAACAGATATGGTTGAATATCGCCGCAATAATTGAATGGGATTTGTGCTTGAGTACCTGTCAAGCCAGACAGTTTTTGGGAGCCAGCTATTTGCTGATGAAAAGGCATATTGTTGCCCATAAAGGAAGTGACCGGCGCTGGATGTGTGCTTCAGGGACCCGAGAGCTAATCCAAATATAATCTCAAATGGATTGTGCAGAATAATAGTGTTCTTGAGGACTGTATGCTTCTTAGCGTTCGAGCTGTTTATTCAGCTGGCGAAATGTTCACCATTACTTTCGTGCAGAACAACAGCAGTCTCCATATCTACTTCTAAAGCAGCCAAAGATTGAATACACACGCACACAGAAATTTCGGTAATCGACTGTCGCGACAAGAGTCCCGATTTAAACCCAATTGAACATATTTGAGCCCTAATAACTCTTGGCTGGCAACCTCATCAGGAACGAACTAGGGATGCTCTAACAAACTGAGCTTCTGAAGTATGGAAAATGTGAGGATGACGCCCAATGTATGCGATTTCCTAGAGAAATCAATGAATAAACGACTAAATGCAGCCTTGGATAACAAGGATTGTGGACCCAATATTGCCATCTGAAATGCGTTTCTAAGCGTTAGAGTAGAAACAATAAATTAATTCGTTGTTTTTTGTTTTAATTGAATTCGTTATTTCAAAAAGGGTCACAAGCATATTTCTCCACCTATTTGTAAAATTTATGAGCGGTTTGAATGACGTAATATTGTTTGATATTTGACAAGATAAATATTTATGTTCTAAGACTGAGGTTCCCTATTACAATAACTCGATTTGAAATATCTGCGTTTCTAAAACTGCATTCAAGCAATATAAAATCCTTATACGTAATGAATAATGTTATTGCAAACGCTATAAATGAATGCTTACTTCATATAAAAAGAAGTGGGAGACTAATTACAAACATTTTACGTTATATTAACATTTGATGTATTTATACTAATGATCAGTGGGAGGGATAGAAGGGTAACTGACAGACCTTTTATGTATGCCGTAACTTGCTTAGCAACTAATACTTGCTCCTAAATTAACGATGTTAAATGAAGAATCCAATTTGGTGATCCATAATTTTATTTGGGAACACTGGAGCTTCATAGTTGTAATTTCTGTCGCAAAAAGTGAGCGTTTAAAATAACACTCTTTATTGCACAAGGAATGCGTTTTATAACTTTATTCGACTTCCAAATCGTTATCTTAGTGCAGTTCAGACCTGAATTAATCAATCAATCGTAAAGCAGCTGACACAGGTTGCAGCGAGTCTGTTGTTACGCACCTTTAATAATATAATGTATGTCATAGCTTAAGTCCTTGACCGAGCTAAATTATCGCTGATTAATTTCATTCCATTCATTCTTCCGTACATTGCTTAATTTATCCAATTATTGTGTCGTATGTCCGTACCATTAAAATATATGAAAATTACAAACACCAAATCGAACAGTAATTTATACGCTTAAAAATTGTTATGGGCACGTAAGTCGCTATCTTGTGTGTGGTTAAAAGCGTTTTAACCTATAAACACAAAACATTTGTAAAGAAATAAGAAAGTCATGCACAAAGTGAACAGCTGCCACCATTTTGCTTGTAGAAGAAGTGTCCTGCAGTGACACGTTTATCAACTAGCCAATATGTTGAAACATTTCATTTTATTCTAAGCGATACAAACGATTTGTATGCTTATTGGCGCAATATGTAGTGAAGGGATACCTCTAGCTGCATGCGGACTACCCCAGCCAATGAACTGTAGACATGAAGTCACTAGTCACCGACAAACGATAAGAAATGCGATGCAGGCAAGGTGGTCGTGTAGATTTTTAAATGTGGTGTTGTACAAAGGGATTAGCTATAGTCAAATGTTTTGAAAACTGATCGCTATATATGGGCCCCGAAATTTGGGGCTCTTCCCATGAAGTCACAAGAAATAGCTAAATATGGTAGTGTTTTAGAGAATGAAATAAAAGTATTAAAGAATTCAAACATATATCAACGGATACCTCGTAAATGGCTAATATGAGACAAAAAATATTTTAAATAAATTGTGTGTGTTAAACACCCTACATTTTGTTATATCGTACCTTTCTCTGCAATTCTTATTATTTACCAATTATATAGTATATTATGTGAAATACTTGCCAATTAATCCTTAGAGCAATTTTTGAGAAAATAAAAGATAACGAAATGGGGATCGTGTGGGGAGAGGAGATTATCTTGAAAATATTCATGTTCCATCCTTGCCAGTTACTACATCAACTTAAATACGATGCTTTAAGGTTAGGTTGATCACATGGAGAGAGATGACAAAGACAGATCCACATACATACGCATACGTGAGCACGTGTGCGCACTCACACACAAACAAACCTTCTTCTATAAAGCGCTGTGGTATTCAGAGGACTTCAAAGCCCGCAATTCCATTGAAATATCTGTATCGAATTTTTGGGTGGATTGCAACCCTTGCGCTATCTACTATAACTAGTGTTATATAAATTAAAAGGCGAATAAATAGAAAAAAGTAAAAAGCGAATCTATAAAATAAATATGAAAAAGTTATAAAGAATACAAGAGAGGAATTAAGAACGAGTGAATAAAGATATGAGAGATCATCTTCCGTAGTGCATTCTCCAAAGGATTATGCAAGAGATTAAAATATATACAACATACACTTCCTTAATTCCCCCAATGAATGCTCCAGTTGTCCTGGAATTATTTAGGAGCCCCAATTGTCCTCATTTCGAAGGTTATGGGATTTAGCCTATCCCAGTTGCCCTGTCCCGGATTCATTAACAATGTATCCTTCTGGTTAAGTGTCACTTGCAGCTCGAGTAAAGCTAAATTTTAAGGGATAGTCATTTAACTTGTATACCTGTGGAAGGTACTTTTGCAATTGGGCGATTTTTATAAAGGTAGGTCCCTAGTCCTTGAAAAATAAACCAAGGGGAAAACAACACTACATTTTAATCGGTGGTCATACCCTCTATAACCAACAAGGACAAACTGTTATAGGCACTGTTTAAACGGCAACAGAGATTCACTTTATCCTGCTGAATTTTGCTAAACTTACAGCTCGGGTACTAAAGAGAATAAAGTCACAAAGGTTTTGTTTTTGCTGAAAATAGTATGTGTTACCCTTCTTATTTCAGAGGACTTGAAGCATTTTCCATTTAAACAATTATTAAATAGGCCGTACTTATCTTAGTAGCCATCTTTAGTTAGCCACCTCCATTTTATTGCATTTATCAATATTTCATAGATTTTGCGAAAATGTAAAGGGAAAGTTTATTACTGTATGTTATAGTATACAATAATATATATAAGGTACCGAGATCGATACCATAATTGTAGCGACCCTTAGGGTAGTTAGCCCCTGGGATTGCTTACAACAGGAGGAATAGGTTCAGATGGTAGGGCTGGGTGGTGCCGGGATGCAAGACGCCATAGGGGATATTCGAGTTTCTAAAGAGAGTTTAATAAGAACTCGTGGATTATATAAAAACCTAATGACTATATTCTCAGATACCTAAGTTGCCGATGGGTGGCCCCTCGGTAGAGGGGTCGTGCATGCAAGAACTTAATCACATTCACACAATTCTTACCTGTAGAGTTCTCTTAACTTAACTTAAGTTAACTTATTAGAGTAGCACACGAGGCCCTTGAAGAACGTGGTCTCGGTGTCGTTCGACTATTGAAGAGAGCTACCTTTCTCGTGTAGTAAGATTCAGATAACACCAAGCAACAAACTAGGCTTATATAAGAAAAAGAAACAAGGTATTTTTCAGGTTAATATCTCAAATTTATAAATATACTTTAATTATCTTATTTAGCAATATGTACAAGAAATTAAAAGACAAGGAATGTTTATCGTATAAATGATGAGAATTGAGAATACAATGAATATAATTTGCTTACATTCAGGAAAGATACCAGAATTAAATAAAAAGTTTTGTTACCTGGCTGATTTTTTATTTGCTCCCTCAACACTCATACAAACGCGTGGATCCTTTTCTAGAAATGGTGTCTTTTATTCAGATGGTCTCATAGCGAACATTTTCGTAATTCAATACATTATTTGACCTTAAAAATCTACAATACAGAGCAAGTAAAATGGTTTCCACCAAACCTAGCTTTTCCAGGCATCCCTTCTTACCCTGCTCTTCGTTAAGACCATCTCAGAGTTGTGTAGTGGCCGTTGCAGCGCTTCCCACGTCTACACGTGAATACCTCACCTGGATGATCAACTCGGGTGGAAGTTCTCCTAGCTATCTAGCTTTGTTGAATCTCAGGATATCTGGGTGAAGGCAAATTTTGATGAGTGGATTTTTATTCCAAATAAACAAAATTATTGAAGCGGCTAGGAACTTGTTCCTCCTTTGAGTAATAATAAGAATATCCATAAACCGAAATTCCATGTTGGTGCTACTTAGAATATTGCAGTGGATCTATGTATGTCACAGGCTGTTTTCCACCCACACGCACAAATTACGACAACCTGCCGCCAGTTATCTACTAGAGAATATATGTGAAGGAGTGTCGAAATCTGGGGAGAAACGACCTTTATATCCTGCTGCTGTGACGCTAGTTTTCGCGCCCTTTTACCTAATCTCTATTTTGATCGGTTACTTGCTTAGCGCTCTATTAGAAGGAAATCATCCAGTTTCGTAAGTCCGGCTTCTGTCTGACTTCTTTGGGGAAACCCGTGTATCTCTGACTCCCTCATAACAGTTGCTTCTCTTTCTATTTCTTGACTGTTTACCCAACTCCCAATGGGGCCGTCACTCTTCCTGCAGTTTTCCCTGTATCTCTATCCTTGTCTCTCCTCGACCTCTCTCTCCACTCATCGCGATTTTCCGATTTCTGTGGCCTAGAGGAGACCGATTTTACCATCAAAAATAAGTTTGGTCTGTGTATTATATTATAAGGATCATATATATATATATATATATATATATATATATATATATATATAGGTTATTGCTAAAGGAACAGCAATATTGGATAATTTGTTTCATTGTTCCCATGTTAAAATATTCCTAGTTTTCCAAGTTAGGATGTCTTAAAAATCTTGGGAGCATAGAAGTGAAACTATTCAATGCCCGACTTTTGTATTTAAGCGAGGGGTAAAAGTCTCTCCTTATGTTGTTAAGGACAGAGAAAGTAGAGTAGGTAACGTAGAAGGTGAAATATCGAGAGAAACAGGTGAAGTCCGAGGTTACGTAGTGTATAGAGTCAGATGCTTGAACCATTAAGCCAATAAGAAGAGAGTAAAATGATGGCATTGAAGAGAAATAATGATGAACGGCGAGAAATAGTGACCAATAAGAATATTTTTAGTTATATTCCAAGCGCGGGTGTAGTTTGGTATAAATATATTAATAAATATTCGTCAGTATGCCAGTCTCGACATGTAAACCATACCGAATCCACATTTGTGAGAGAAATTTCGCGATCACTTATTCCGCGGATAATGAAGGTGGCGATGAAAATACTCCTGCGAGATTAGTATTTATTCCGCGAAGGTATTGATAGATATCACACCTTACACTTTAATGTATAATTTTGGGTAAATCAGAAAATTACACGGGAATCGTTGATAGTGAGAGTTGGTGACGCGATACAAAAGAACATAGTTCACTATGCCAGAAATATTCTAACAGCGGCACGTATTCTGTGAAAGTGTAAGAAACGGAATATTACAAAGAGTGATGTAATGTGTTAACAAGAGTTTAATTGCAGTTTAGTCACAAATTTTATACGTGTTTGTGTATCAACTTAACCAGTGATCCAGTTACCTGTTCACGATCCTATATCTCCGTTACCCCTAGCAAAGGTACTTGCCTCTACTCTGAGGAAATTTTAGCCAAGGCAAACCTTTAATTCGCCATAACAAAAATAATTTGACGGAGATTGGCTATAGAAGTAGAAGCCATATTGCAACCGGAGGAACTCCGACGAGCCGAGCCAGGCCATTCTTTCGACGCAGCTTACTCTACATGTAACAATAGACTTCCTGCCTCACATGATAGCCTCTAGTTCCCGAAGTCGCGAGTTGAAACCTGGCGGAAGGCGATGGATTTTTTCGGAAGTAAAAATCCTTAGCATGAATTCCTTCGGAAGGGGAGTAAAGCCGGCTGTCCCGTGTCCTAGATTTAGGGCGCGTAAGAAAACCTCTGAGAAAAGTTTCCGGCCTTTCACGCTCAATTTAAAACGGGACACTAAGAACTGTAGCAGTTAAAGACAGTCCATAGATAAAACCATATTTAATTTAATTTTTTCCGATTTCTGTGCTCATTAATTTGCTTCATTGGTGCACTTCTGCCCTGCTACTAGCTCGCTTCTTAACTAATTACAACGTTCCTTACCTATGTCTAACATTTTATAGTACAAGTTATTTCACAGTATTTCTTCATATTATTCCTATCGTGATTATGATTTCGTGTTATTTACAGTATAGGTTTTGTCTGGTATGTGTTCTCCTACACTTCTTTGAGTTGTTAGCTGAAACACTTATAAGTAGGCAGAATACGCAAAATGCATTAAAGTACCCAGAGCAGCAAGCGTATTGGAAGATTCATAGATGGTTTTATGTGTAGCATGGGATGTATTTCTGCTTAAACCTACTCTAGGAAGTAGTGCAAATACTACATTCCACCCAAATATTCAACATCGGTATTTCATCGAGAATAAATACTTTGAATACATTACTGAATATAAAAAGCTCTGTGTGTGCGTGTTTAATCAATATAACTCAAAAACGAAATGTTGGATAAGTACGAGTACTAAACTTCATATTTAACTTCAGTATCTTCTAATGATGTTACGAGAAGATTTTCAAGAAATCCCCCACCCCCTAAATACGCTTTACATGGAAAATGTTTGAAAGCTTTGTATTTTATCAAAAATGGCGGATAAGAATACTGTATATTACAGACATTTACATAGAATACAATTACTTTATGAATTTTCTGGGAATTACCTATTAAGTGTTCCGGAAAGTAAAGTTTTGTTTAAGTGATAGACCATAAGAGATGGACAAAAGCGTACTAAACAAAAAATGTAGGTCTCTTTTAAAACACACGCAGTTTATGGTACATAATTGTTCTTTCACAGAAGCTGGTAAGTCAAGGTTGCAGAGGTAGAATCAGGCTGATAAATTCAATGCCATAGCCGGGATTTGAACCGATTTTCATTCGGTTGCTCTAAGCAACTGAGCTACTGTGGCAACATGCCGACAGGACATTAAATTGCCCAAAGGACTCGCACTTTTCACGGTAAACAACAAGGAGATCTCAAATTCATTTTGAGATGATATACTTGCACCAATGGCAACTTACAGCGATTCTATCTTTCTAACCTTCTCCTACAAAAACAATTAATTAAGAAATGGTCGACGTAATAGTTGGTAAAGTACTGACATTGTAAGTCGCCATTAGGGTATGTTATCTCAAAATAAATTTGAGATCCCCTTGTAGTTTACCGGGAAAAAAATGTATCAGTTGAGGAATTTAATTTCCTGCTGGCATGGTAGCTTACTTGGTTAGAGCAACCGGGCGGAAACCGGAAGATTCGTGGTTCAAATCCGGGCTATAGCATTGAATTTTTCAGTCTGATTCTACCTTTCCAACATACTATTTACTTCCAGTAATCCAATTGGCCTTACCCATTTCCTGAATATCTCTTTTTAGTTTGAATTTGTCGATACTTTGCTATTTCATTTTATTTCTCTACCACGTACATATCAGGTAGAGCAAGTATTGCGTTCCACCTAAAATTAAAAATCTAGATTTCACAGAAAAAATATATTTTGAGGTTCTTGAATCTGGAAAAAGCATTTTTAGAAATATAATTTTGATTAGACAGTCATTTACATGAAAAATACAATGTATATACTGAATTGTCTCGGAATAGTGTGTGAATTCACAGGTTTTCTAATAGTTTCTGTTAATGGCAACAACGATTTCAAATGTCCGTTGTTCTTGGTTTGAACTTTTCAATGTTTTGTCTTTTTTAAGTTATTTCGGTTATTTCTCGCTATGTGTTCTCGCTCATAGTAAGTGTGACTAATTTCAAGGCCAGAAGATAGCCACCCGATTTTAAACATCTGGCTATCGATTCGATTTTCTGTATTTCTCTTGTACCTGCAATTAAATATGCAATGTAACTATTTCTGTAAAGTCTATAGGTATAATAATGATGTACTGCGGTCACATAACTTTCTCTACTCACTCTTCTACAAGCTATTCTTTCAAAACCTTATTCTTCTATCTTCTTCTTTTTAATACAGATAAACTTCCAGTACCCATTTACACAAATAGTGGATATAAGGAGAACCTCAAGTGCATGAGGTAAAGCTGAAGATAAAGGTGCGTATCACGGAGGGACCCCGGTAACCGCACGCGGGCCAGTCGGCCCATTGTGTTTCCAACGTAACCCCTCTGAGGGAAGGATGAGGGTAAAAACCAGATCCGGATGCCGACGGCGCAAGCATGGACGGGATCCCTAACGTTTCCAGTTAGAACTCACGGTCCCTGCCACCAACCTTCAGTGCCCCCCATGCTGAGGAGAGACCTAACTGAGCAGTATCGCAGCGACGACAGGAAAGAAACCTTTACAGCGCGCAAGCCACCGCCCAACCGTAAGATGGAGAAGAACCCCAGGATTCACCTGGCGACCCGGAGAAACCATGGGCCAGAGTGGGTGGTCGCCGAGATCTGCCAAATGCCTGAGCCTTCCCGTTTGGTACATAAGGTAAATATCACGCGAAATGCGGCAATTATATCGTTGAGTTAAAAAATAGAAAACCACAGAATCCATGACAGTAGCACTTCGAAATGAGTGTTCCCTTCGTTTTATTGCGGAAACCGATTCAGTCAGCTGAAGCGGAAACGTCTTTAAAGAAGAATCTTTTGAAAGGTACAGAAAAACTGGGCTTTGGTTTGATGGAACAGGTCGCACACACCTAAAAGCTATACATACAGATTTGAAATGCAGGTCTTTAAATTACCAAATGATCCAAAACATAGCTACAAGTTGGGAAAGTTATTACTAAAACTGAAAACGCACTTGTCCCTTATACGCGAGTATACATTTTATAGTGATACGAGTAGATGCCAAAGCCTTGTTAAATAATCAAATTGTATACTAGAATGAGAAAACAAGAGAGAAGAAGGTGATAATATAGCCGGAAAGAATAAGACATTTTTTGGCTCGATTTAGGTTTATTGGATACCAAATTACAAACTTGGTTGATAACACACACACACAAACCCACACACGCACACGCACACACACACATATGAAACACATGAAACACTAAAATTAATGTACTTTATTTAGAATACGGTGAAGAGTAAATTCAAATTAAATTAATAAAATGTATTCTTGTTGCATTATATAGAACAATCAACATCGGAAATAGGTTACACTGGGTAACAGATTTTGTTGCACGCAGGATGTGCAGATAATGTTTAAGTGTTTATATCCCAAATTGCTTTTGGTAGTCATGATTTAATAGGTGAAAATAAAATAGCAATCACAAATGTGCAAATTAATGAATGGCTCTCGAAGGAAAATTTACCTAGAAAATTTAAATCGCCAACTGTGAATATCGTCCAGGAGTTATTAAACTCACCTTAGTGATTTCATGTTGTTTAATGCGTGTTATTACTGGACCTAAAGTTGTATGTCATGTCTTGGTACATGCTTCTTGCAGTCGTTCCTTTGGTTCTTAAAATGGTTGTCGTTAGCGGCCACACACCTTTCACAATGGCGAATTTATTCTTAAACAACGTTGACCAATGTGTCCGTGGGTATTTCTGTACATTCTACTGTAATTTATTGACGAAGGATTTCCAGCATAGGTGATTCCTTGCGATACAGGGCATCCTTCAAGCCTACAGAAAGGTAAAAGTCTAGATGTATTAAATTTGGTGGACGTGCTTGGAACTCGTGCATACCTCTTCGTCCTATGCAATGTTCCTGCAGATTCTTGTCCAGTAAAAGCCACACGCATTGAATGTAGTGTGGGCTGCCCCTACTTGTTTGTAGAAGAACTCACTGTTTGCATAAGTGCACATATTGGTGGGAAAGATTTATGTGTACCTGCCGCCAGAAAGAAGAAGGATCCTATTAAATTCCTAGATGACAGTTCACACCAGAATTTCACCTCCGTTAGATCAATTGCCGTCTCGACGTGAACGTGTGGACTTTCTGGTCCAGTGAACATAATTATGACAATTTACTGTTGCATTAAGTTTGAGTTGGGCCTCATCAGAGCACACAGTCTTCGTCACAAGCTCGTCATACTCACTTACCATATCCTGAAACCATTCACAAAATTCATTCTGCGATCTGTTAACTCCGGTCTAATGAACACATTGTGTAGCAGACTTCTGAATCGACGTTGCAGACTTTTCAAATACAAAGACGAAGAAGTAGCACTTGTAACTGTACGGGATCTTCTTGTGCACAGCACAAATGGTATAATTTGTCTCAAACAAAGCCATGTAATTGACAAGCGCATTGCTTTGCAAACTTGCGCTTCAACCCGCGTAGAACTTTAACGACATTTTCAAACTTGAACCCCCACTTTAAAATGAGCTTCCGTTCATCAAACTTGAAGTCATTTTGATTCATTATCATACCTCATGTGTTAGTCATAAGAAATATATGGGTAAAGATATCTCTTGACAAAATGTCCACAAATTCCGCAAATAATTCTGTTGCAATTTGGAAAACATAAGCACTTAACTACCATTTGTTAAAATGTGTATATTATCTTTCTTGACGGACTCGGGTTTTAACGAAATGTGGATTTACTCTGTCATAAGGTTTGTCCTTTTCCCTTTTTATTCTATTTCTCATTATTTTTTCCGGTTATATCAGGTGGTCCAATAGTGTCGGTTTCAAGTGTGTAGATATCCCTTCGTGCGTAAAATAGGTGCAGAATTTAACGGGGTAATTCCAAGTAAACACAGGTCAATGGGGAACTGGCGAATTAGTACGAGCGAACTTCTTGTTTAAGAAAAAAGTCAATTTATATCCCGCCTTTAACTACAATGGTCTTATCGATGGCCTGATTGCCTATACACAGTCGTGTTGACTAGTATTCATCTGTCTTTGGGTTTCTAGTAAACTTTGGGCTTTAATCATTATGAAAATGAATATACTGAAGGAAATATTAGCATTCGGCATGTTATAATTGCATTTTCTCTCGTACTTCATCCTGTTGTTTCTTTATGTGATCTCAGAACAGAAGTAAACCAAACTCAGATGGGTTATAAAACGCAAATAAAAGAATGAACTAAGGTTATAGTGTTAATTCAAGTCCAGGAAGAACTCGGACTGGATGTATGAGTATTACTACATATAACAATACACATAAAAGAAATCCAGCGTTGATTTACACTCTAAAATAGTTTATTTCTATTCCGGAAGCCACGAAAATAACTACTATTGCAGTATTTTCAAAATTATTAACTTTGCTTTTCTTGTAAAAATGCTCCGCCAGCAAGATCCATTGCACCATTAATACCTTCACTTTCACATTTAGAATCATATTATCAAGGAGACAAGCAACAGTTAGCTGCAGTAAGAACATAGTCATTCCCATGCTCGGCTATCAACCTGGAGTTGAAAATCCGTATAAACGGTTGATATTCTCTTTCTTTCCTTCTTTTTTAATGCAGAAAAACTGTGTACATTTGGAGTGAACCCAATTTTAAATTCTTGCCTTTATTTCAAAGTTTAAATGCATGTTATGGGGGTATTCAATGGAATGTTTGAACATAGTATGATCACGATTTCCTGCAAGTAGCAGCAGTTCAGAGCACTTTTATCGGTGACGTACTGGTCCATTGTTGATTTGCATGTTTTGCAAACAACCATGAACTAAAAGACCATAAGTGTTCTGTTTCAAAGTGCTCTCCTATAATCTTCCTCTATAAACCCTGAAGATTTGTCGGTTAAATTCTGTAACACCTGTGTGTATGTCTATATAACTCCATTTTTCAATCAAAAGTGGGTTAACATTTTCTTATAAACTTTGCAGATAACCATTGTGTCCAAACATCCCCTTTTGTCCCATATTTTCCTAATTTGGCACAGAAGTCCTGACTCCTTACACTCTCTCACCTCTCGGGTTGCTCAAAGATTCTGGTTTTAAGCGGCGACTGCCATAGGTGAAAAGAAACATTATTAGTTCAAACTCCGTTAGCCTTTCTCTATTTCTCCTTTTAGTTTGTCTTTAGTTAGCTCCGGAATAACAGCTACCTTTATATCCATCAAGAAACGACAGAGATGACTACGCGGTAACGTGTAAGCTCACATTCGGGAGGTGAAAGTTCGAATACCATTAGATCGGGTTCCCTAAATTTGGTTTATTTCCGTGGCTTTACAAAGTCAGTAGGCGAATTATTGGTGGCTCCTCTTTTACCAGGAATTTCCTGTCTTTTATTTCCTTTCATCTGTTTCACCTTCATACGTTTCAGGGTTGCAAGATCATGCGACGGTGATTGGTGCAGAAAGTGGAGTTTACGCTGTGTAAAGAATTTCAGTCTAACGATGGATGACCATCTGGGGGCTCGTTTGCGGGACAAAGGGTTGATGATGGCTCAGAAAGCTCACCCTGACGTCAGGATTTGTGTCATTCTGGAATCCTTAGGGATCCTGTCTTTGCTAGCGTCCATCGTCGCCCGGACCTGGTCACCCTTGAGGGTCTCTCCTCCCAGGGGAGGAAGACACAATGGGCCTACTGAGATGGTTTGCATGAGGTGTTGAGCTCCAGTGTTTGGGGGTTCCTTTCTTCTGACTATTGTATCCTATCAGGAACCAGAATGTAGGTATTTAAAGAAAGTTTGTTAACAGTTGAGTCAAGCAACAGCCAATTTAACAGCTATTTTGCAAGTTCCATTTGAAGTATTCCAAATATCTTCATATGATCCGTCAATTTCCGTCTAGTTAAGTGCTTGAATATGTTTTCCATTCTCTGCATGCACCGTGCTTATGACGAGTTTTTTGAAACAAGCATCTGTATAAAGATACCATAGCAGTAGAGGAAGACTGTGTGGATGTTTTTCAAATAGTAGCAGCATTTAACAATTCTACAACAGTACTCAATAAATTTGTGGATATCCATTGTCCTATTGCTTTTATATAAAGTGTACCTAACACATATTAATGTTTGAGCCACGTTCAATACGTTAAATTTGCCAGTGTGATATTAATGTAGCCGTTGTGCCGAAAGTTTGCCTCGGAAATCTGTTCTGTAATGATAGATGTACGGGTATACGCATTTAAGCCTATTTCATCGTCTTCCTGTTTTTCATTTTCTGAATGTGCGTGAGCAATGTGATTCTCGAATTCTTCTACCTTAGTAAATATGAATTAATGTTTACGGAAACAAATGCCATGTTATAATGTTTCAGAGATACTGCAAAATAGAAAAGTATTTTGGTATACAATATTACCAACACAGGCCCGCATTATATCAGTTGAAACGCGAGATGGAGTTTACTAATCTTGTGAAAATACGTTAGTTACACTGATGCAGCAATTCCCGTTTGGAGATAACCTAACTGGTCAGCAAAACGAATCGTGTAATCAGTAAATACACGATTACATATGAACCTGTCATACAATATATACTATCCAGGAGTTACTAAATTGTTCCTTTGGAATACTAATTTTGAATTGCGTGGATCGGGATCATACCATACTCTTTTAAAAGGTATTTAAAGGCCGGCGGCGACAACAGTTATGTAGCAATATATATCGTAACACCCGCACTAATAAAGCTTTCGATCTCGGGACTTCCGCCCATTAGGTCAGAGTGAGCATTAAACAGGAGCGTTAGGAAGACATACACTCAGAATTGGCTGGCATGCATGGAAGGAATTTAAACAACTACCTACTTTTATAATTCTAGAAAACGTAATGTATTCATGGTTCATAACTCACCAAGATCTCCCTTTCGAGCAGAAATAACTTGTACACATTACCATTTCTTCCATAGGTCTTTGTTTTCACTCAAAAGTGAAACAGAAGTGAAATACATATACCGCATAGCGTCAAAATTAGTGAAAAAGTAATATGCACCGAGAGTTACGAAAAACCGCAAAAATCAATGCCAAAATTGTCAAAGTATACACACAGAATAAAAATAAATTGATACTATATTTTACAATAACACCAGGGTCTTACTTTTCCTGAGTACAGAGACTATAAGCTTTACAGTAATTGGTGTTAGACAACCGAATCCAATACGAATATATAGTTATTGTCTCCAACTAATGAGGAAGTTGCTGAAGCTCGGATGAAGACCGATAAGTATCTTCCCAACTATAATTGTGCAATGCCAGGACCAGTTGAAGTTATTTAATGTAATTCCTTTGTTTGTAAACCTCGAGATTTAACAACACCCTCTACCGTTTTGGGATGGATCTGTGCGTCTGTCCATAACTATGTACTTCGCATCACTACAATCTGTAAGCCTATGATCCAGCATGTCCAGTTCTCCACATTGCGACCGTTTGCATTGAGGGAAGATAAATATATTTTGCCGATTTTTTTCCTAGTGGAAACAATTTTGTTTATTATCTAATATGCGCTTGACATCCACTCCGAGGGTGTGCCTCCATACTTAAAGCATTTCCATGTTCGTTTCCAAGGTCGCTATAGATATGCAGTAGCAAAGTGTATAACAGTGGCTTGCGTTTCCGGCAGACCTATATATTACAAATACCTTATTCTCTCCAATGATCCCAGAACCCCTCTGGTATACGCCGTACACCGGACGAAGGGGTGAAGGCACATCCAATATTCTGTTTTGCTGATTACAAATCATTACCTCTTGTGTGCGTCCATATCTCACTTGTGCCTAGAGAGCATATTTAGCCAGAAAAACATTGCACTTTAGGCTTGCAGCTATAAATTCTAGACTTTCTTCCCCAATTTTCAGGCGCAGTTGTTTCTTACGACTCGAACCACGTATAGGCGCCATAGGTAATGCCCAACAATCATATAGGTCCTGGTAACAACTCGAGAAGGTACAGATAGAGCATGTGCTAGATAAGGCAAATATATTAACATACGAGTATCACACCATTTGTACCATTTAAGTTCCGAAAGAGATTCCGGAGTAATGCCATTTGCACGTTATCCATTATCATTTTCCAATGAATTACTTTCTGTCATTTCAATGAATCTCGACACCACCAGCATGCTTAAGATTTTCTTTTCCTTCTTGATGGGATGACCATAACAGTCTTGTTACCTCGCCAAACGCCCAGGTGTGAGAAATTATTGCATCATTTAATTTTGGATCGGAATTTTCCTCATAGTGGTACATTATTTGCTCCAACAAAACAGTATCACCCTATTGGAATTCGGAACCACGTCTAAGGCAGCTTGGATAGGTTGTAGGAGAGGTTCTACTGCCAATTGAACTAGATCATAGATAAATAACATCCCCATCGAAAAGAAGCATCAACACTGTTTCGGTACTTGCATCCGCACAGAACTTTCAACAGCGCAATAAGTTGTGGTGTACGTGCAAGCTTATTGCGTGATGTCAACACTACATAAATTCATTATTAATACGATTAAAGTGTTTTAAAAGCCCAATCTTTATAGTGGCCATTCCTTCCTGCGTGTATTGTTTGGAGTAAGAAACCGCATTACAAAGACTTTGGAGATTTTCAACAATAGTTTTTCCCGGAATGACGCATACATGTGCCATCCCAAACATGTGTGGCAGAACTGGTTTTATATGACATACAGTCAGTTTCATGAGGAATTTATAATCTGAATTTAACCAGGTAATTGACCTGAAACTTCAGACAGTGTTCGGTTACCGTGTTTTATGGATTAAATCAATGAAATGTATGTTTCTTGAGGTAGGTTGTAAAAGGAAGTTAAATAACATAACCCCTATATACATTGCGTTCAATATGCTTTATAAAACATGTAACCGTGGCCGAAGTTTCGCTTAGCTTGCAAGTCTTAATGACCTATTGACTTCGCGTTTTGTTCCAGGCCTCAATATCGGTAATAAATGCGGGAAAAGAAGGATTTCTCTTACTTCGCTCGAGGTTCTGTCTGTCTAAAATCGGCTCTTAAAGAAGTCTTCAACCTCCGAGCCGAGCATTGCGTAGTAGGTGTGAGGTGAAGACCTTCATGTGCCGCTACATTGGCGAATGTACCACGACTGTTCCTTATCTTACAATTCCTTTGCTACGCGCCAAATATGTAGAGGTATTAATGCATTCCAATCAAATATTGCATGTCGGTATTTCTTCGAAAATACATGTCTTGAGTCCTGCTGGATCAAAAAATAGCTTTGTTCGTGTGACTGTGTAGAGCGTTACTCAAAACGAAATGTCGGATAAACAACAAACTTGCTATTAAATTTCAGCATGTTTCATAAGTACGACAAAAAAGACTTTCAACATAGTCCTCCCAGCCAAAATTACTCTTTACGTGGAAATCTTTTTCAATGTTCTTGATTTTCTCAAAATGGCACTAACGATTTTGATTAAAGTAAATATATTAAAAATATTTACATTGCAAATAAAATCTGCACCTAGAGTTTTATGGGAAGCCCTTGAAGTCCTCTGCGTGTAGAAGGGAAGGAAAGTTTTATAGGTGATGAACAATAAGAGATAGACAAAATTGTACTGCATAAAAATTGTGGATTTCACTTAATTCAAGTATATTTTTATGGTATTATTGGTTTAAGATTTTCAATATTAAACTTTTTTTTTAAATTCTGTCTTTCTGTCTTTTAAGTTCCGTATTTTAAGTTTTTATCTTTGACCCCTTCAATGTGAAGAAGACGTTTTGGCTAATAACGTGTCCTGTAGTTGTTTGTGTAAAGCCGGCTGGTAAAAAGTCGGTGTAGGTATTAGTTTTTCTTTGGTCTTTTCCTAACACCTTCTCGTAAAAAACCCTCCTCTGTATTCCTGGCTTTTAGAAGTTATATCACTTCTTAAAGATATACCCTTTGACCTTCCAGCCCTTTATCCAATTCTCTCAGATAAACAGCAAACAGCTCTAAAACCTGCTTATCCTGGAAAAGCTTTATTTTCAATTTACATGTTCGACCATATATCGGTACTCTGGCGTTAGTTTGAGAGGATAACAGTCTGAGGCTGCAGGCAAAAGCACTTTCGCTTCAGCAACACCAGCCCGTTATGTTGTTATTAATGTACACCCTATCCACCTTGGGCCCAAGACGTCCTGAAAAAACTAAATTTTGTGTAATGGATTATCTCCCAAATATCTCTCAATTGTGCTCCTTGAGCTACTCTCTGCAATGCCCGTGAGGGATTGTACCCCGCATTTTGATCTTTTGCGCTCAGGACACAAATGAAGTCAACTCCAAGCACAAGGTTTTTATATCTACAGCGACGATGCAATATTCTCGTTGTAAATTCCCACCTCACTCTGTGTTTATTGCTGCCGGATGGTAAGTATATATTAACCTACAGTTGTCTCCCCGTGGTCAACCACGCCATAATACGCCTATTCATGTAACTAAGAGCAATTTGTATTTGTATATACCCTATATGAAATTGCAGTGCCTCTTTTTTCCTTACATGAAAATCCCAGCTATAATAAATTGGGGTGACATAAAGCTAATATTTTCTATGTTAACCTCCTGTAAAAACAGCACATCGGTATCACTAATGTATGCAAATTCTCTCAACAAGCTTTCAAAGACAATTTATGTTACGAGTATCATAATTTCTAATTACAGTTATCACGATAAGATGGAGAAACTTGTGCGTCAAACTGTTCTCAAGCTTCAGTATGATATAAGCGAATTGCAAGATGGTTACAAACAAAACACTCGTTCACATAAAAGCTACACAAGGTCCCATTGTACCACGACAAGTCTCGAGATTTTCCGGAGAAGAGAAATCCTAGTTTGCTCTTCTCTTTAATAGGTTTCCTAAGGGAACGTGAAGTCGAACGCTGTTTTCCAGGAGATTTCTGCGCATCACTTTCCACTCAGCGTCTTCTCCCGTTTCTGTCTTCATTGCGAGTTCATTTTAGACATCCTTGATTTTCTCTTGGAGTCGTTAATTCGCGGGTCCCGGTTGTTTCTCGCTTATATAGTAATCTCCTCGTCCCCTACCCTACCTTCACTTTAAGTTTCTTTAGTCACGCTTTCATTGGTACTACCCGTTCCGACGGTTTTTCCTTTCCCAAAAACCTTTTCTACCCTATTGCCTACGGATGTAAATAGGGACATCACATCGGCGATTGTAACTTCAGTGTCGGAATAAGAATGCGTTGTGTCGCCACAGTTTCATCCTCAACCTTCTTCATATCCATAACCTTCTCTGTCTCTCTCTCACACTCTCTCTCTTCTCTCTCTTCTTGTTCTTCACCAAACTGCGTTGCTCTCCACTCGCATATTCCCCGTCAAGTCAAGGGAGGTTTCCTTCGTTATTTGTGCGTCAAATTGGTCCAGTGCTTTAAGGTCACTCATTCTTAAAGGCATTCTGGGTACATAGTCTACATTGTGTCTAAACACGTGGCTGGGATGATAATAATATAGTTGTACTACCACAATGAAGGTACATATACTGTTGTCCCGGGTATGTTATAAAGCCCTCCTGATTTCCTAGCATCAGGTTGAGGGCATTAGTAGTCAATCACCATTCGAGCAATTCGGATTCCCATGTTCACATCATAAACATACCGCGTTGCTCAGTGCTCATTTATGACCTCCTGAACTTTCCCGAACTTTTTCACAGTTTTTATTCTTTCATTTGACACCTCTGTTGGAATGTTCATTACCTGTACTCTCGTTGTCACGTGATTATTTTTACATTTGGCAACACTATGTGTTTTGGTTCCCCGTGTTTCCTTAAATATTTTCAACGACTGGCAACGGCTTTGAATTTGAGAAAAACTGCTTTAAGTTTCCCTATTAACTTCGCAGTTTGTATCATGTTGTGGACGCATTTGTGTAACTTCAAAACTGCAGGTATTGACTCTTGGCAGTCGAACTCTATTTTCTATATTCACTTGTGCCATTTTCGTATTAACTTTTCCCAACCTCACTAAATAAGCAATAAATTTACGTCAACAAGCCATGCAAAAGACCGGCCGATAACAAGCGACGACCTTCCTCTCAAGCTGCTGCTACCAGATTCACCATCATGAGCTGACGTACTGCCCTTCTGGAACGTCACAAACTGAATTGATATTCCGAGAGAGTCTTATTATTCAACAGCTTTTAATCTCCGCGTTAATTCAATGGCACGAATGGTCATCAGGCAGAGGAGTTTTGGTACGTAAACAGAGCATTCCTGTTTCCCCTGGAGTATAGGTGACGTTAGATATTGTGATTCTCCTCCCCGTCCCTCCACAACAGCCGGTTTCGTTGCGATGATTCCTTTATTCGCCGCATGCGAACCAGTGGAGAACTATGGTAATATGCCTAAAATAAATAAGAATCAGGCATCAAAACTATAATCACAATTAGCATAGTTTATGCTGGGATTTGGCAGCAAAAAGTTCATCAGTACACTACGTTCAATATTACGACAAAGTTATTAATACCTTTGACGAGAGAAAAATATCACTATACCTACAGTGAAGGAAACAGTTTCACCAGTTTTGTTTTTAGATCTTTCATATATTCACATACATTTCAGCAATATTGCAGCTACAACATATGTATTTGCAAGCATATACACTAAATATACCAGAAGCTCTTGAGGCTCTGGTTTCAGAAACTCTGAAGGACAAAGGAAGTTAAAAGTATTCTAGGGAAGAATTCAGGGTACGCAGAAATATGTAAACGAGGGACATTTGCTGTTGCAGGGAATCTCAAGCAATCCTGATCTTTCGTTCTTTATTTGCGGCTACTACGTCGGGTGATTTGGAACGTAGTTTTTGCAAATATAACAACTGCCTACGTGCTATTCACATGCGACTTGTGTTCAATGTATTTGGAAAATACATTATTGTACATTCTAAAACTCACGACGTGACAGAAATGCCTAAGTAACTCAAATTTCCGTAAATTAGCACCTTAATTAAATAACTAAACAACTTTATTCCACATTGCTTATAGGTAAACATCTATGTCATTTTCTTCCAAAACTCCGTAAGCCTGGTCTACCTACTTTCGCAGCAGGATGTAGTGGTCATACTTGTTTACAGAGAACACTGAAAGGTCGTATTCGTTTCCTGCTTTCCTCGCCAACAAATCTCGGTGCGTTCCTAACTTGATACTTACTAAAACCCCTCTGCCTGATAAACATGCATATCAGCCACTACATCAGAAGTGTTAAGCTAGTGATGACCGCAGTCTAAGTCAGTTATATGAGCAAATGTAAACTAACTTCCTCATTTTGTGATATGTTAGGTGAGAACACCACTTTATGTTATAGCCATAAGAAAGTGGGATTTTAATTATCGTGCTCATTGGTTCTCGTTGATCGCTAAAATACTGTACGTTAGATTCCTAGTTTTAGCGTATTTAGTAATTTTTGGGACGTATTTTAGCTACCAAAAATTAAATTAGTTTCATATAAATTTATGAGATATTGTTTGCGTTAATGTGTTATTACTGGGTAACACAGTATCAAAATAAACAGCAGGAACTGAATGACTGTTCTGGGAAGAATCAGAATTCAAGTGCTAATCCAAAGCTATTTGAAATGTAACACTGGAGCATTTTAAAATTACCTCTTTATCTGAAAATAAGATCTCCCTGAGGTACATCTATTAACGATGAACTTAAATCCTCTTGAATGGACTTTTATTTTTGTGGATGCATAAATCGCCTTTGGGCATACTTCACATGAAAGATTGAACCGATCCGGAGCTCCAGCGTGTCTGAAGCCTTTGTGCTCTCACAAGACAAGTCGAATAACGCAGCCAACTTATGTCATAACCAGGGTTAGGATTTTTAGGTGCAAATTTCAGATGAAAAAATCTGATGTGTTACACTCACATGACTTTCTCTACTCTTGTACAAACTATTTATACAAACGCAAATTCTCCATATGCTTCATGTTAATCGAGATGTCAATCATATTGCTAATTTTCTTGTAGATGCAAGGGGATTATGGTAGGTTTTAAGGGATAGTCAAATATTTTAACGCTGGTAGCTATGTGGCGCATTCCATTCTCTTTGTATTACCAGGACAAAAAAATAAATAACGAATTTGAGAAAAAGTATAAGTATTGGAAAATTTAAGGGAATAACAAGCAATATCTCGAAAAGCTTCACTCAACAAAAGAAATGTATATGACATAAATTGTGTATTTTAACGCGTTCTAAAATTTTGTGTAGTAAAATTTTGTCTATTTCTTATGTATTACCAGTTATGCAAAAGTCGTTCACAATGAAGAATACTTATGGAGACATTCCCAGAATATTCGAGATATATATTTCATTTCTCATGAGATTATATTAAGCATATGATATTTTTATCTAAATCGTTAGAGCCATTTTTGAGAAAATTAAAATTTTTGAGAAATGTTCCATGTAAAGGGTAATCTGGGGTGGGGGGATTTTCTTGAAAACCTTCGTGTCGCATCTGACACACAGACACACACACACAGACACACACATGGACATGTTTCCAAAAATGCTTTTTTTGGATTCAGGAGGTATCAAAACATGTATTTCCGGTGAAATCTCGGTATCGAATTTTTGGGTGGAATGCAATACTTCCCCTACTTACTATGCGTAGTGGAGAAAGTAAAAAGGAAGGGAAGAGGTGCTCAAATAAGGTGAAAAAAGAACAATTAGGTGCTGGTTTATTTAAGGGGATACACAACAAAAATTGCTATTTTCTAAACTATTCATTCAATGCGGCTGAAATGTTAACCACATGTTAGTTTTCTTTAGACATAAGTATTTCGTAAATTTCAGTCTAAAATTTTAATTAGCTTTCAACTTATTAATTTTCAAATATAAAAATATGGATATATGCAAAATGCAACACATGATACATTTTTCAAAAGAAAAGGAAATTTTTCTATGTCAAGGAATTACAAATCTGTCATTAATTTCTTCTACCATTCTTAGTTTAAGAGAAAAAAGTTTTTGTATATTTGTATTTGCATTTTTTTCGTTTTTTGTATACATTGTTATCTTAAAAATTAATAGTGCAAAAACTATCACTACACAGAAAAATTATATGACAGTTTTATTTATTTGGGTTTTTGAAATAACCATAGAAATGTCAATATGAATGAATGAAAACTACATCATGTGGAACATTTTGAATATGCAGAAATGCTGAAAATAAGAAATGCCTTAAAATCAAATTTTAAAAATATAAACAGCTAGCAACCAAATGCGTATTTAAAAAGACTCGTAACGATCGTGAAGTGTTTGCTAAGCCAAAAATAAAAGATTCTAATACCACAAGCAATGAAGAACTTTTTGGGAACATAATTTTTTTTAGATTTTTTTTAAGTTTTTGGGTTAATTTCAGTTGTACATTCCCTTAACGAATTCAACGAATCCTCTTTCCACTATTCTAATTTATTGAACTACAAACAAGTACATCAAATTATCATTCATCAAAAGAAAGAAAAAACATGAAGCTGTTGTACTTCAAGACATTAAGCAATTCCACATTTTTAAAAGTTAGTCTGTTTCTATTAGCAGATAGAATGTCTTTGTAGATGCTAAAGCTTCTTTCAAAATCCACATAAACCAGTGGGGCAAACCTTGTATTCACTGGGAATGGCAACTCTACAGATGTGTCAAGTTTCCTCAATATCTGGATTCTTCTGAAGACTAGACTCAAGTTTGTCTTTGGCAAAGCCATATAACTGCTCCCTCACGGAAGTAAAATATCCCATTGTTTTTCCTTTTCCAGACCTTGTTCTTCCAAACGTTTATAGCTGCAGGCAGTACTTGTAACTATGGACACAATATAGTTCTGTCTGCAAATTATGTATTTCCTCTGGTAACAGAAGTTGATGTGCCTTGGAAATTGCGCTGCGTCGGATGGATCCAAAGGAAGCACAAACTCTTTAATTTTGTCAAAATTCTCACACAATATAGCAGCACACTCAATCCAAGATCCCCAGCGTGTAATGGCCGGGAAATTTGGAAGGGACAGGCCAGTGATTTCCCGGTAGTAAACAACAAGGCTCGGAGCTTTCAGTAGAATCTTCTTCAGGGCAGAGATGAATTGATTTGCGATGTCGTAATCGTTCCTTATGGATTCCCAAACCCTGCGAAGGGCATGAGCCAATCATGTCATATGTTTCAAGTTTGGAAATAAAGGTTTCAATTGGTTAACATCTGAAACCATGTATAGAGCCTGGTCCGTAACCACAAGAAGTTTCTCAAACTCGATACCAGTAGGCCAGAGGTATTTGCAGAAGTCCATAATGAATTGCAATACTGTACTGGCATCGGCTCTCTGCGGCTCGTACATTTTTAACAACATGGGCTTAACTTTCCCCCTGCTAAGGGAAAAACTAAAATATTCAAAATATATCGTTCCATTGAATCTATGGTTTCGTCCACAATGTTTCGCAGTAGCATATTATAGAAGAAGCTGGCACAGTGTTTTGCATTTATATGGGAAAGGATAGGGAAAACGAGGGTATATGCTAGGTTGAGAGGCCCTTCAAGAGGGAAAAGTGCGTTTATATGGGGAAGATAGGGACTACGAGGATCGATGCTAGGCTAAGAAACTTGAAGGACTGCGGATGTGCTTTATATGTGAAGGTAGGGAATACGAGAAGAAGTGCTATGCTAGACAGGGTTTGAGGTATGCAGAATGACTTTTTATGCGAAAGATAGGGAAAACGTGAACAGATAATAGGCTAGACAGATACTGAAGCAGGAGGAATATAGGCTTATACGGGAGAGATACGAAATGTGAGGAGAGGTACGACTAGACAGGGCTTGAAGGGTAGAATATGACTTTTATATGGGAGAGGTATTAGGCTAGCAGGGTTTGAATGACAAAGTATGCGTTTATATGGAGAGACGAGGAAAACGAGGAGAGTAGCTAGGTTGGAGGAAGCGTTCAAGGAGGAAAATGCGTTTTATGGAGAAGATAGGGAAAACGAGGAGAGTTCCGAGGTAAATCAGGGACTGAAGGAGGGAGGGATATGCTTTATACGACAGACATAGGGCATACGAGGGGAGGTGCTAGTGTAGACAGAGGTTAAGGTGTAGGGTATACGTTTATATGAGGAATATATGGAAAACGGGGACAGAGGGTATGATAGACAGAAGATGGGCCACGTTTGCGTTTATATGGGAAAGGATAGGGAAAACGAGGGTAGATGCGACGGTTCAAGGAGGAAAATGCGTTTATAGGGGAGAGATAGGGAATACCAGGGCTGATGCTAGGCTAGTCAGAGGCTGAAGGAGGGAGGGATACGCTTTATACGAGAGAGATAGGGAATACAAGGAAAGATGCTATACTAAACAGGTCTTGAAAGGTAGAATATGGCGTTTTATATGGGAGAGCTAGCAAACCGAGGAGGGGTATTAGGCAGGAAGGTTTGAATGACAGAGTATACGTTTATATGGAAAGACGAGGAAAACGAGGGTATATGCTAGGTTGAGAGAGTCTTCAAGGAGGAAAATGCATTTATATGAGAGCGGTAGGGAATACGAGGAGAGGCGCTAGTCTAGACGGGGGTTGAGGAGTAGAGTATGCGTTTATATGGGAGACATATGGAAAACGGGAGAGATATAAGGATAGACAGGGGTTGAAGGAGGAGGAATGTAGGTTTATACGGTAATATAGAGAGTAATTAGATTATAAAACATTGCTAATCCAAGGTTACAACACTTTTATATACTTTTTTTCTAAACCTTACACACTTTTTATATGTTAAACAGTAGTGTGCGAGACGGAGAGGGACAAACTGTATATCGGTTTACAGCGAAGTATACGTCCTAACCTATCGCCCCACCTTGTATGCTCTGGATCTTCTCATTGTCTATTCATTCCTATCATCATCTAATATAATCACGTAACAAGACGTAACACAACGTAACATCACGTGACATGTAACCAGAAACGTCAGACGACGTAACAACACGTAGCAACCATTTAGCCACGTAACAAAACGTGAGAACAACACGTAACCAATCCATTGCTAAGGCAATCTAAACTAATCCATCCTTCATAACTTAGACAATAAGTACGAGGGTCTAGCCTAGATTAACCTGAACAATCCCAAACGTTCCTCTCATCATCTATTCTACTCAGTCATCGTCTAACCTAATCTAGCTAACTAGAGATAACCTCGACTTTTTTGCGAAATTGCAATGTTTTATTCAGGTTTTATTATTCGAGAGTTTTAATTGTAAAGTTTACGTCAACATACCCTTATTTTAGTTCGTTGTAGGTGTCTCTCCCCTTCTTATCTAGGCTTGAGACTAGCACTAGGATTGCTCCTAATGACAGGGTTACCACCTTCCCTTCCATCTTCTTCTTTCTTCATCAGTCGTCAGCTAGTTGCATATACACCACACGGATAACCTTCACTTTTTAAGATTGCAGACTCACGAGAAAATCTTCATCTTCGACTTACATTCTTTTAAACGCTGGTTGTAATGCTGTAATGTCCATACGCATATGTCGTTATTCCATCCTCAGCAATAACTCTTTTATCATCAAACGGAGTCAATGTGATTTTATTCACTTGCACTGTGGCAAGAGAATGCTCCCGAGACAGGATCAGATTCATGGGCGTTCTGATGATTTCTCCGGTTTTAAGACAGTCAGTATAACTCTCAAATGTAACGTACTGATTAATAACACTACGTTTAATGCCTTTAATCTTTTTTTTATCAATGAGCCATGGATATCTAGTGCATACATCTTAGGTCGTAGCCCGACAAAGCGCTGGATGATTTTACCATTAGCCTCATCTTTAAATTTTCCCAACACCTTCTTGTTTAGAGCTGAATAGCATATATGGTTGACAGGGTAATCAGCTGTATCTAGGTGTTCGAGAAAACGTAGCTTGTCCTGGTACACATCTTCAGTCATCACACGATGAATGAACGAATCAGTATCCATATACATGAGCTTCAGGTTTTCAGATCCATAATATGGCAGCAACACATCATAATGATTGTGGTACATTAATGTCTTGGAGATGTCCAACACACTCATACCGATGTATATAGGCTTGTTGAATACGATCTGATGAGAGGCCATATGTACAGCGGCTAGATTAGCAGGATATATTGTTCGATCGATAAACGTAGGCTTGGCGATCAGCTTCTCTAGAGTCTTCTCATTTGTCGCCAGTCGTATATCCATACGGTTACGAAGGTTTTCCATTGTTTTTCCAAACATGACGTTGTTAAATAGTTTGTAGAGGTCCTTCTCAAAACCATTTGCAGCTTGTTGTCGTAGTCAGTTGTTAAATTCCACATACGGTTTTAACCACTGTGACTGGCGGAATTGTAGCTCACGATGAATTTTTGTTAACCGTAGTCCATGATTAAGTGCTTGCTTCAAAGCTATGTAATGTACTACATACTTCTTTCGAGGTCCAAGATGAGGTATCAGTTTCTTTGTACTCGATTCTTTAGGCTTCATACACTCGGGCAGGAATGGTAAATCATTATGCAGATCATGGAGTTCATCAGGATACTCGATATCGACTTCTAATGTATATCCATGAAGTTCATCTTCTTGTAGTCTTTCTAAGTCGATTTTTCAGGTGATATCCACTCAAATCCAACATAAGGAAGGGCGTGACACATTGCCCAACAATATTGGTTATTAGCGTCCTCGTATGTGATGAATTGGGTTGGTCTCGACGGATCAAACTTGTTCGTGTAAGTGTTATTAGCCTCTGCATACCGATGTGAAACTTGGCATAAATCTCCTCTTATACCGGATTCCACCATGAGTAGTTGGTCATAATCTTGCAACAGTTCCAGTTCGATTCCAGTATACAGTAACATGGCGTCCTATGTAAGTCCTGGAGAGGTAAAATAATGAGCAGGGTCGACTTTATGTGTTTTGAGGGTTTGATCTCTAAATGTCTCAAAGACATCAGCTAGAAGAAGTACATCAGGTATTAAGTAGAGGTCGCTGTACTCACCCAGGTTTCTTGCATTAAACAGCTCCTATACATTTCTAGCGTGATCGTAGTCAGCATCACTAATTTCTTCTTCATTCAATTTATTGTAGAAGGAGTCCTTTGGAGGATGGCAGGGTTCGTTCAAAGCATCCCATGAAGTGACATAACCATAGGGAAATACATCTTCGAATAACATCAAAAAGTAATTAAGATAAATATGTCGAATAAAGGTTTATAAATAAAACTAGTTCCTTTGTAATGCATATTGGTCTACTGTCGACCTGACGAAATTACATCTCTTGGATGAATGCATGACTAAAAATGGTAAAAATAACGAAACGAATACGCGATACGTCGATGCGTCTTAAAGTGAATGCGAGAGCTATACTTCCTCCCTGGACGAGCCTCTCGGGCACACTGAAGTACCCTCTATTTTGCATCCCTAATTAGACCTGGTTATTCCCGCCCCACTCTCGCTAGGACCGGTAGCCGCCCCCCGCTACCCTCTAGGTACGGCTCGCAACCTTCAGAGCACGCCTACTCTAGCGGAGAGAGTCGAAAGCACGCTGCCCCACTCACCATTAGTAGCTGTGAGGAAGCAGCCATATTGAAGGGTTTAACGCGCATGACAGCCATATTGGGTATATGAAGACATCCGTCATATGCATTAAACGCATGTATGATTTGATTTCAAATATGGATTGCGAGGCATTATATTTTATAAGATGGCTTTAAAAATGAAATATGATAATCTTTACGCTAAATGTAAATAGCTGGAATCAATGACTAAAAATGTTTACCCACTTTGAACTGAAAAAATATGATAAATTTTCTAATACGATCCCACGGGATTAAAATCCGTGTAACTCTGGAAAAAAATTACTTTGCTCGTGAGCGGTTTTCTGTGATAACTGCGAATTAAGCATGGTTTTCTGTGATAAATGGACATTAAGCGTATAAAAATGTCATATTGTGTACTGATTCTTTAGGGTGAATGAGAGGGACGAGGGAAACAAAGTACTGAAAACATGAAATAAAAGGGTATATACATGAATTTAATTAAATAAGGAGAGAAAGTATTATAGTAAAAATATTTTAACTTTGCTGTGAAATGGATTGAGGTGTTGTTATGGTAGGCATTGAATGTAAACATCTGTATGAACGATCAAGCGCGTTTCTACCTGTCGATTGACCCCCGACAGTCTGTCTACAGGTATGACGTCATCTGGCACGGCATCCTATTGTTATGAGTTGTATGGTATAAACCTGCTTTTACGGTCTGGTTCATACGATAACGTCTGTGACTTGCATTCGAGGTCCTGGGTTCGATTTCCGTAGGGACAGTCACTCTGACCTTAGGTTTCGAGCAGTTTTCGCTGGTCTGCCTGCGAATGCCTGGGCGGTTTCTCATCTATCGCGACTTACTTTTCCTTTCATTTACATCTTTCACCTGTATAATCCGATGGTTTCCCTGGTTCGATTACCATCGGCTGTTCACTCTGACCTCAGATTTTTCGCGGGTATTCCTGGTCTGCAGGCGAATGCCTGGCTCGTTTCTCATCCTTTCATACTATATAATTTACATCTTTCACTGTACAATCTGAAGATCTCCCTGGTTTGATTGCTGTTGGATGTTCACTCTGCCATTAGATTTTTCTCGATTTCCCTGGTCTGCGGGCGAATGCCTGAGTGGTTTCTCATCGATTTCTATTTTCTTTCATTTTATTTTATTTACATCTTTCGCGTGTGCTTCTAGAGTCCTTTGTTTGATTTCTCTGTCGGTCGCTCACTCTATCCTGGGATTTTTCATGGTTTTCCCTGGCCTGCAGGAGAATGCCTGAGTGGTTTTCCCATCTATCACGATTTTCTTTCATTTTATTTGATTTACATCTTTCACGTGTACAATCTGAAGGTTTCCCTCGTTCGATTGTCGTTGGTTGTTCACTCTGACATCATATTTTTCGTGATTTTCCCCGATCTGTAGGCGAATGTCTGGGTGATTTCTCGTCTATCACGATTTTCTTTCATTTTATTTGATTTACATCTTTCACGTGTGCTTCTAGGCTCCTTTGTTTGGGTTACCGTCGGTCGCTCACTCTATCCTGGATTTTTCATGGTTTTTCCCTGGTCTGCAGGCGAATGCCTGAGTGGTATCCCATCTATCACGATTTTATTTCATTTTATTTGATTTACATCTTTCGCGTGTACAATCTGAAGGTTTTCCCGGTTCGATTACCGTCGACCACTCTCTCAGACCTGAAATTTTTCGTGGTTTTCCCTGGTCTATAGGCGAATGTTTGAGTGGTTTCTCATCGATTTTGATTTCCTTTCATTCTATATAATTTGCATCTCTTACGCGTGCTTTTAGGGTTCAGGAGTTCGATACCCATTGGTTGCTCACACCGACATCATATTTTTTATGGTTTTCCTTGGTCTGCAGGCGAATGCCTGAGAGGTTTCTCATCGATTCCGATTTCCTTTCATTCTATATAATTTGTATCTTTACGTGTGCTTTTAGGGTTCAGGAGTTCGATGCCCATTGGTTGCTCACTCCTACATCATATTTTTTATGGTTTGTCTTGGTCTGCAGGCGAACACCTGGGTGGTTTCTCGTTGATTCCGTTTTCCTTTCGCTTTAAATCTTATTCATTTATATCTTTCCCTGGTTCGCGTCCCGTTCGACGCTCACTCTAGCCTGGGATTTTTCATGGTTTTCTTTGGGCTGCAGGTGAATCCTGAGAGTTGTATGCTCTCACGATTTCCTTCCATTCTATATAATTCACATCTTTAACGTCAACAATCTGAAGGTCTCCCTGGTTCCATTCCCATTGCTCACTCACCCTGGTTATGGATTTTTCGTGGTTTTCCCTGATCTGCAGGCGAATGCCTGCGTGACGTATGCTGCCAAGATTTACTTTCATTCGCATCTTTGTGCTTCTAGGTTTTGTTGCGCCGGGGAAATGCTTGCCTCTTGCTCGGTCAACGGATCGTTCATCACCTTCACGAGTCAAGCACCCGAATCTGTACGATTATAGCCGAACAATACATCATCCTCGCAATACATTACACTTTTTCTAAGTACTCGAACCTGTACGGAGACGCTCGAACATCAGTGTAACACGAATTGAAATATAAGAGCTTACACGCTTCATCACCGTTTTTAGTATTAATATTCAGGATGTAATTGATCTAAACAGGTTCGTGCCTCCTCTATAAATAGTGTGATCTCGAGCATTGAACTTCATTCTGCTAAATAACTCTGAGGTGATAACAACGTAGTTCTCTCAGAGAATAATCGGCTTTCTAAGGTGAAAAGGCGAGCATTTCCTTGAAGAAGGGTTAATACGTTATATAATTAATTCAAAAAGGTTCGTGCTTCCTCTATAAAAAGAGCGATCTCTAGCATTGAACTTCATTCTGTCAATCATCTCTGAGGTGTTAACATCGCTGTTCTCTCAGAAAATAATCGACCTTCTAAAGCGTTATCAAGGTAAAGAGGCGCACATTTCCTTGAAGAAAGGTTAATACCTTATTATATCAAGAAGAAAAATGAATAGGTCCTCATATAAGGATATCATTCCTAGTGCCTCAGGATATTCTTGTGGTAAATGCTGTAAGAAGTTCCTCCGTGGATATGATAAAAGACGACATGAGCTACGTTGTAAAAAGCTCTTCAAGTGTAAATATTGTAATGTAGCCTTCAAAGACAGTTATAAGGGTCGCCGACACGAAGATGCGTGTGAAATAAACAGACCTGAGAAGAAACGTAGATTAGAACCGACAAAGCATAAGTTATTTTCTACATTGGACGACTGTGACATGAAAGAATATGAAACTTCATTCAATGGACGCTTGAAATCATATTTTATACGATGTGAATCAGCTAAGGACCTGAATATGTACCTGCATGACGCGAAACAGCGGATAATCCAGGCTGTACATAAAGAGCTTGGTATTCACAAAAGTGTGAAAATTAATCTGTTAGCTGAGTGTAGATTTGTTAACAGTGTCGGAGAAACCTGCGACAAAACATTTAAAACACGGAATCAAGCTGTTTTCCTAGAAACGGATCTGGACTCTATGTTGGAAACGAAAATGAAGAAGATGGTTACTGAAATGGAGGAGTCTCAGCTTAAGGGCAGCAACTGGGCTCTGCTTGCTGTGGAAGGAGTTATACTTCGTATCAACAAGTACAATCCGCTACATACCACTACCGCCATCTGTTGAAGCAAGAAAAGGCTGCGTAAACATCCAGAACTTTGCCGACGAGAAATGTTTCATGTACTCTATATTAGCTAAATTCATAGGGAAGAATGCACAGCGTGTGAACAAATACAGACAACTTCAAAATAAATATGACTTCACCTGTGTTTCCTACCCTACGCCACTTTCTCAAATACCTAAATTCGAGAAGCTTAACAGGATGTCTATCAACGTCTTCGGTCTGGATGAGAAGCATGAAGTGTATCCGATAAAGGTTGCTGAGACTGAACTACCTGACCACCGTGACCTCCTGCTATTGAGTGACAGTAGTGGGAGACATCACTACGTTTATATAAAGAATTTTGAAAAACTTATTCGACGTCAGAAAACTATGCATAAAGAACGTGTTTATACCTGTAAGCGTTGTTTTACACATTTTGATGATCAGTGCGGTCGAAGTGGACTAGAAAAACTACAAGAACATGCCTCCATCTGTAATCAGCATGGTGTTGCTAGGGTAGTTATGCCTACGAAGGAGAAATCAATTGTACAGTTTAAAAATTTTGAAAGGATGTTGAAACTACCTTACGTCATCTATGCAGACTTTGAAAGCATTCTCGCCCCATGTCATACATGCATACCCAATCCTGAAACTTCATATACATCCCCTTATCAGACGCATGTTCCCATGAGTTTCTGCGTTTATTTTAAACTATCAACCAACGTTGAACATCTGGAAACTGGTCTTCCTAAGCATCCCTATGTATATCGTGGTGTTGATGCTTCTCAGAAGTTTATGGAATATCTGTCGTTTCTTGCAAAGGAAATTAATAATATATACAAATCTGTCATGCCCCTGAAACTTACAGATCAACAGCAGATGGATTTCAACGTCTCTACAGTATGCTACTTGTGTCGAAAACCTTTACTGAAGAGAACTATTAGTAGGCGACCATGATCACATCAGTGGTGAATATCGGGGAAGTCTACATAATGAATGTAATTTAGCCTGCAAAACACCTAACTATATTCCAGTCTTAATGCACAACCTCAGCGGGTATGACTCACACTTCATTGTTAAGGAGCTGGGATGTACAAGTGAGCGGGTGGAAGTAATTCCTAGCTCTGAAGAAAGCTATATATCATTCTCCAAGTATGTAGGAGATATAAAGCTTCGGTTTGTAGATAGTTTTCGGTTTCTCAGTACGAGCTTGGATAAGCTGGTGAAGAATCTAACAGCGTTCCCTGAAACACTTCGGAGAAGACAAGATGAAGTTGATGACACATAAGGGTGTATTTCACATATGATTACGTCACTTTATGAGACGTCTTGAACGAACCCTGCCTTCCTCCAAAGGACTCATTCTACAATAAATTGAATGAAGAAGAAATTAGTGATGCTGACTACGATCACGCTAGAAATGTATGGGAGCTGTTTAATGCAAGAAACCTGGGTGAGTACAGCGATCTCTACTTAATATCTGATGTACTTCTTCAAGCTGATGTCTTTGAGACATTTAGAGATCAAAACCTCAAAACACATAAAGTCGACCCTGCTCATTATTTTACCTCTCCAGGACTTACATAGGACGCCATGTTACTGTATACTGGAATCGAACTGGAACTGTTGCAAGATTATGACCAACTACTCATGGTGGAATCCGGCATAAGAGGAGGTTTATGCCAAGTTTCACATCGGTATGCAGAGGCTAATATCACTTACACGGACAAGTTTGATCCGTCGAGACCAACCCAATTCATCACATACGAGGACGCTAATAACCACTATTGTTGGGCAATGTGTCATGCCCTTCCTTATGGTGGATTTGAGTGGATATCACCTGAAAAGATCGACTTAGAAAGACTACAAGAAGATGAACTTCATGAATATATATATTAGAACTCGATATCGAGTATCCTGATGAACTCCATGATCTGCATAATGCACCATTCCTGCCCGAGTGTATGAAGCCTAAGGAATCGAGTACAAAGAAACTGATACCTCATCTTGGACCTCGAAAGAAGTATGTAGTACATTACATAGCTTTGAAGCAAGCACTTAATCATGGACTACGTTAACAAAAATCCATCGTTAGCTACAACTCCGCCAGTCACAGTGGTTAAAACCGTATGTGGAATTTAACAACTGACTACGACAACAAGCTGCAAATGGTTTTGAGAAGGACCTCTACAAAATATTTAACAACGCCATGTTTGGAAAAACAATGGAAAACCTTCGTAACCGTATGGATATACGACTGGCGACAAATGAGAAGACTCTAGAGAAGCTGATCGCCAAGCCTACGTTTATCGATCGAACAATATATCCTGCTGATCTAGCCGCTGTACATATGGCCTCTCATCAGATCGTATTCAACAAGCCTATATACATCGGTATGAGTGCGTTGGACATCTCCAAGACATTAATGTACCACAATCATTATGATGTGTTGCTGCCATATTATGGATCTGAAAACCTGAAGCTCATGTATATGGATACTGATTCGTTCATTCATCGTGTGATGACTGAAGATGTGTACCAGGACAAGCTACGTTTTCTCGAACACCTAGATACAGCTGATTACCCTGTCAACCATATATGCTATTCAGCTCTAAACAAGAAGGTGTTGGGAAAATTAAAAGATGAGGCTAAGAGTAAAATCATCCAGCGCTTTGTCGGGCTACGACCTAAGATGTATGCACTAGATATCCATGGCTCAATGATAAAAAAAGATTAAAGGCATTAAACGTAGTGTTATTAATCAGTACGTTACATTTGAGAGTTATACTGACTGTCTTAAAACCGGAGAAATCATCAGAACGCCCATGAATCTGATCCTGTCTCGGGAGCATTCTCTTGCCACAGTGCAAGTGAATAAAATCACATTGACTCCGTTTGATGATAAAAGAGCTATTGCTGAGGATGGAATAACGACATAAGCGTATGGACATTACAGCATTACAACCAGCGTTTAAAAGAATGTAAGTCGAAGATGAAGATTTTCTCGTGAGTCTACAATCTTAAAAAGTGAAGGTTATCCGTGTGCTGTATATGCAACTAGCTGACGACTGATGAAGAAATAAGAAGATGGAAGGGAAGGTGGTAACCCTGCCATTAGGAGCAATCCTAGTGCTAGTCTCAAGCCTAGATAAGAAGGGGAGAGACACCTACAACGAACTAAAATAAGGGTATGTTGACGTAAACTTTACAATTAAAACTCTCGAATAATAAAACCTGAATGAAACATTGCAATTTCGCTAAAAAAAAGTAGAGGTTATCTCTGGTTAGCCAGATTAGGTTAGACGATGACTGAGTAGAATAGATGATGAGAGGAACGTTTGGGATTGTTCAGGTTAATCTAGGCTAGACCCTCGTACTTATTGTCTAAGTTATGAAGGATGGATTAGTTTAGATTGCCTTAGCAATGGATTGGTTACGTGTTGTTCTCACGTTTTGTTACGTGGCTAAATGGTTGCTACGTGTTGTTACGTCGTCTGACGTTTCTGGTTACATGTCACGTGATGTTACGTGCTATTATCTTACGTTGTGTTACGTCTTGTTACGTGGCTACGTTTGTTGGTTACGTCTTGTTACGTGATTATGTTAGATAATGATAGGAATGAATAGACAATAAGAAGATCCAGAGCATACAAGGTGGGGGGATAGGTTAGGACATATACTTCGCTGTAAACCGATATACAGTTTGTCCCTCTCCGTCTCGCACACTACTGTTTAACATATAAAAAGTGTGTAAGGTTTAGAAAAAGGTATATAAAAGAGTTGTAACGTTGGATGAGAAATGTTTTATAATCTAACTACTCTCTATATTACCGCATAAACCTACATTCCTCCTCCTTCAACCCCTGTCTATCCTTATATCTCTCCCGTTTTCCATATGTCTCCCATATAAACGCATACTCTACTCCTCAACCCCCGTCTAGACTAGCACCTCTCCTCGTATTCCCTACCGCTCTCATATAAATGTATTTTCCTCCTTGAAGACTCTCTCAACCTAGAATATACCCTCGTTTTCCTCGTCTTTCCATATATACGTATACTCTGTCATTCAAACCTTCCTGCCTAATATCTCTCCTCGGTTTGCTAGCTCTCCCATATAAAACGCCATATTCTGTCTTTCCAGTCCTATTATTATAGCATCTTTCCTTGTATTCCCTATCTCTCTCGTTTAAAGCGTATCCCTCCCTCCTTCAGGCTCTGACTAGCCTAGCATCAGCCCTGATATTCCCTATCTCTCCCCTATAAACGCATTTTCCTCCTTGAACCGTCGCATTTACCCTCGTTTTCCCTATCCTTTCCCATATAAACGCAAAAGTGGTCCAGCTTCTGTTTATCATACCCTCTGTCCCCATTTTCCATATATTCCTCATATTAACGTATACCCTACTCCTTAACCTCTGTCTACACTAGCACCTCCGCTCGTATGCCCTATCTCTGTAGTATAAAGCATATCCCTCCCTCCTTCAGTCCCTGATTTACCTCGGAACTCTCCTCGTTTTCCCTATCTTCTCCATATAAACGCATTTTCCCCCTTGAACGCTTCCTCCAACCTAGCTACTCTCCTCGTTTTCCTCGTCTCTCCATATAAACGCATACTCTGTCATTCAAATCCTCCTAGCCTAATACCTCTCCCATATAAAAGTCATATTCTACCCTTCAAGCCCTGTCTAGTCGTACCTCTCCTCACATTTCGTATCTCTCCCGTATAAGTCTATATTCCCCCTGTTTCAGTATCTGTCTAGCCTATTATCTGTTCACGTTTTCCCTATCTTTCCCATAAAAGGCCATTCTGCATACCTCAAACCCTGTCTAGCATAGCACTTCTTCTCGTATTCCCTACCTACACATATAAAGCACATCCCCAGTCCTTCAACCCCTGTCTTAGCCTAGCATCGTTCCTCGTAGTCCCTATCTTCCCCATATAAACGCATTTTTCCCTCTTGAAGGGCCTCTCAACCTAGCATACACCCTCGTTTTCCCTATTAAATCCCATATAAACGCAAAACACTGTGCCAGCTTCGCCTAAAATAGGCTACTTTTCGCACATCGCAATCAGACTCTATCTGCTTGATTCTTTCTATGGTTTCTTGGTAAACAGGCTGCATGTAGTTTTATCTTAAAGTACTCTCATCGGGCATTGACATCTTTGTGTATTTTTCAAGAAATCACTTGAACACTGGATGGTTCAGCTTGTTGAGTGGAATTCCTGCTTGTGTAAGGACTGCACACAAATGAATGTTTGATTCCTTCAAATTTTGGCTTTTTTGAAGAACTCTGTTGCAACGCATTTCGTAATAGAGGTTGCGGTGATTTATTGGCTTGAGGAGTCTTGTTCATTTGATGGTTAGAGCTAGAAATGTGTTGTTTGATGCGATCTCGCTGGTGTTTTACATCTAACAAAATTCCTGAATCAAAAATAGTACATCGCATAACAGTTCCATCAGTGTCTATGAAATCTTGTTTGAATTCCTCAGCCAGAAGAATAAATCGAGCACTGGACACCTTCGGCATGGTAAAATCTAGTACTAGTACACTCGTTTGGTAATGTAACATAGAGCTCGCGCAAAACTTCTGGAATCACCTTGATTGCTACCCCAGCTGCCGAGCCTAGGAATGGTTTATGTTCAGCTTAATCAACGAAAGCGATATAATACCTTTGCTTACTCACAGTACGTAACACATACAGTCTGCATAGAAAATGACCGCATCTTGTAATTTCAAAGAGATCAGTACGTAAGTAGTGCTTATTTTATATGTGTGATATTTATAACCAAGGCTCCTATGTTTTCAAAGTTAAGTGGTAAGGTGTTACGTAGTCAAAGTAGGGAAATAATTGCAAATGTCCTCGACTTCATGAAGCAAGAAGTAGAGATGACGGAAGAAAATATATGTTCATCCCAGTTCCACAAAAGCCTTAAGAGAGTGAAAGAAAGAGTAGTCAAAGCAACTGGTGTTTCACCGAGTTCCGATTCCAGAGTTCTCAAAGATAAGAGAAAAAAAACATATGGATGAAAGAGTACCATTTGATACACCTGTGAAGAAACATAAGGTCCCTAAACGTATTACAGAAATAGACGATTTCGAATGCGTCATTCAGAGCACGATTCACAATTCCTATGTGGAAGAAAAAACTGTGCTAACAATAAGCAGATTGCTCATCAAGCTGAATAACAGCAGAAACTTTCAAGGTGGTGCTAAAAATCTCAGAAAAATTATTAAAGATTTAGGGTTCAACTGGAAGAAACAGAAATCAAACAGAAGAGCTCTAACAGAAGAGCAAAATAAATAAATAAATAAAATAATAAAATAAAAAAATAAAAGTAAAAAGTAAATGTTGCCATGATAGCTAGTCGGTTAGACCAACGGCACGGAAAGCCTAAGATCCGTGGTTCAAATCCCGGCTATGGCATTGAATTTTTCAGTCTGATTCTACCTTTCAAAATAAGTATAATTTTATATGTACTTATATCAGTGTGTACTTATAACAGCATCAATTTTTAAGGTGGTGCTACAAATTTCAGAAAAATACTATAGTGTATGAAGATGAGTCATACATACACAACAGTCATACAGCATCTAAAAGTTCGAGTGAGCATAGCGAATTTGGTTTGCAGGCACCTGTTGCCAAAGGGCAAATACTTATTATCGTTCATGCTGTTGGAAAGATCGGCTTCGTTCCAAATGCCCTTCTTTTACAAGTCGCAACAAACAACAGGAGATTTTCATCAAGAAATGAATACAGAAAATTACATGAAGTGAATCAACGCCATGTTGATACCTAAATATGCCTGCTGGGTCTATTCTGGTCATCGACAATGCTTCACAATGTGTCAACACTCAAATTCACAAACCACCTACCTCAACTTCCTTGAAAGAAGAAATGAGAGCTTGGTTACTTAGACATAATAAAGCTTTAGATGAAAGCATGAGTAAAACAAAGCTATATAGCTTAATTAAAGCCAACAAACAGCTTCAGAAGTCATACATACTTGACTAGATAGTAATATAACATCGCCATAATGTACTTAGACTGTCATCGTATCGCCCAGATCTAAACCCAATCGAACTAATCTGGGCTGATATCAAAAAATGGGTGGCATGCAGAAATATCACTTTTAAATTAAAATATGTGGAGCAGTTATAAAGCCAGCAATTTGCTGAAATTGCAAGGCCAGAATGGGAAAATGTATGGCGACATGCTGAATAAATTAATCATTATTCCGAAAAATACGGAATTGCAGAAAATCAAATAGAAATAATTCTCATCCAGGATAATGGTGCAGAAAGTAGTGACAGCAGCGATGACGGCAATAATGTGAGTGATTCCGCAGAAGAGGAAGGGTTGTTAGATGTGGAAGAATTGGAGGCAATGATTGACAGCGTTTTTTATATTAAGCGCTTTTTACGGCGTGGATTTTAATATACTGTATATAACTAAGTTTATCAGCGCAACGCAGTGCATAATCGGTGTGGATATTTGACGATGACTGTTCCACGCACTCCTGCAGCATGCAGTCGACCGGTCACCACCTGATCTGGTAAGCAACTCGCATCATAGCTCTCATTAAGATTTTCACGTGTCTAGAACTGTTGCGCCGATTTTAACACTAGTTCACTTGCTAACACAATGCGACTGTCACACAACTCACTCTTGCGCCCATTCGTTGTCGACATTCTCTTATAACACCGTGTCAATTACCAGAATATTCTCATTCATGCTGAAACTTCATTCTCAGCGATTTCTAGTAGTTTCGAGCAGAACCCAGTCTTAATAATTCTCGGAACTGCGCGGCTGAAGTTACTGTCGTCAGTGCGTGCCCAGCCTTCGCATCCGCGCAAACGGATGACGTCTCCCACAGTTACAAACTCACATTCACGAACAACAGGCTACTGATTCTGATGGTATAGAATCAGTCATTGTCAATTGCATTATTGCGGGCTACTTTATAGCGGTAAAGCGAGAGAAAGTGGTTTTCGTTGAGCTCACAATTATTTTCCATTGCTCACGGTTATTTTCCATTGTTGCGGGTATGCTTTCAATTCCCGCGCAGGATTTACTGAAAGAGGTAGGCTTACTATTCGCACGTACACAGCAAGTTGAGGAGACGTTAATTGAAAGTTGAAGAATAAATTGGAACGACACTTAAAAGAAAAAAGTGGGGGAAATGGGATTATGAGCATGGTTGGGGGAAAGTAGATAAAGGTGCCAAAAAGGGGTTAAGGTCCCAAAAATGGGAAAAAATGTGCGAGAAAAAATGCCTCTTTTCGCAACTAGAAACAAAATTTCACACTGTGATATATTTCCGCACAGCTTTAACTTATCCTAAGAAAAAAGGTGCGCACTTAAAAATCCTAACCATGTTCATAACTCAAGGTGCAGCATTTGCAGCTCAATAGCGCAGCTGAAGCGACAGCAAATCACTTGCAGTCAAAGCAGAAACCACCAAAAGTGCGGAAACTTAGTAGTTTACGGTACTAAGGGTGCTGGAATATTACCTTTATCTATCTATACTGCTGCCTACCTTGCTATGACGTCACTCGCCCTTCCTGCCGCAGCCTACTACGTGGGCTGTGCTTCCTACAATCCCAGCTTAGTGAAGGCTGCCAGGGCTCTTGTCAGAGTTCAAGTAGAAACTGTTCTCGTCTGGACAACATTTATTCCAAAAGGTTGTCGTAGTGATTTCGTAATGTTGCTTTATAGGCCTAGTGCCACAATTCTTTGAAGCGGTAGATAGCGGAAAAGCCGCCATTTTACCTCAGATTTAATAGAAACGCTATATTCTTATCTGAAATGTTTTCCGATGTTTATCAACTTAACATTGCTCTAGGAGAGTAAATCTATGAAACATTAAGATGATATTATAGATTGTTTCAATCTTCAAAAAAAGAAACTGAAATGAAGACAGAATGAAGCTATGAGTTAGAGGTATTAGCAGAACAAATCTGGCACTCGTTTGCCAAACAGATATACATTGTTTTTAGATTGTTGTGTTTTTAAGAGTTTGAAAATAGTATATCAAAGCTAATGAAAGCACCAAAAAGATAATTTTTGCAACAGTGAAAAAGCTATTCGAAAACGTACCCAAACTTAGAATGTAAGCATAACTGAGCGTTCTGAACCAGCTTAAATCCTTCGTTAATAAAATTTCACAAAATCAATTTTGCACCCTTCGCCCCCATTTTAAGACATTCTGGAAGTGCCACGTGATCCAAAGTATTAAACTAATAATATAAATGTTTGGCGGTAAAAGAGTTACCCACATAGCGTTTCGAATTAAATATAACCAAGGAATTTTATTGCAATTTTTGAGCTCTTAGAACTGTAAACTAGTAAATTTGCATTAAATTACGATAAACTGCTCTGGTATAAAATATCTCATAGCATTGATGTGAGAATTATTGTATTCCCGCTTTTTAAACCCAAACGTACAATTTTTAAAACTGTCATATAGCCGTTGACTACTAATACATAACAAAGTATTCAGCAGCGAGAGTTACACACTTCGGCCGCGGAATTTCTGGGATAAGTACGAATATAGGAAATTAATATTTAAACCTTTAGCCTACCTTTAGCCAATAAACAGTTACACCTTCGTAATTGTCGTAAAAGGGAACCAAAGATGATTGAGGTAATAGAGCGATTCCCGAATTAAACGAAGGAATTTTAAATTTTCATCTCCCCTTCTGTTATCAATTACGGCTTGATTACCGAAACTTCAAGACAGACCACTTCCTCTTGACTTATGAGGGAGATGCTGAAAATTTTTATAATGCCATGTTTCTAAAAATAAATTTCATTTGCTATATTTGATAGCTACTTTCTAATTTTGTGCGAGTTTATTGCCATGTAGTTTGTTCGATTTGCTCTAATAGTTTGTTAATTATCATAATTTAAAGATTTTGTGTTCACCCAAAAGTGAAATTCACTAGAGAATATTTCCGGTTTTTTAAGTTTTTTTTACGATTTTAAATCGCCATTAACGCCTGTCGGCCTAGAAATACATTTGGCGAAGAAACTTCAACTAAGGCAAGTAATTTATAATTGGTGCAGTGAACGCAAGAGAGATGGGTTTCTTCTTAGCAATGAATTTCGTGAGGGACGCCCAAAAACTGGCCGCTGTTTGAGTAATCCTTGAAGAACATCTTATGAATTTATTCGGGAAACATTGGTATGAGTCAAAACCAAAACATTTTACATCAACACTTAGACGTGAGAAAACTTTGTTGTCGATGGATTCCACATAAACTAACTCCCAATCAAAAATAACAACGCATTGATTACTGCAGAAAAACTATGGAAAAATTCCAAGACGGCACTTCAGATTTGGTGGAATATCGTTGCTGATGACGAATCTCGAACAGAACCTAAGCCTACAAAAGTCTGCAGTGCTGATAAAAAGCTGGTTGCTAGTTTTATTACTAACAGGGCCATATTGCTCCTGTAACATTAGAAGATAGACGTACCGTTACTACCGATTGGTACACAAATGCTGTTTACAGCAAATTTTTGAAAATGTTCGTGAAAAAACGCCCAAAAGGAAAAATGATGTTACATAATGACATTTTATACAGCAAAACTAACAACTGAATATCTGGATGCCCTAAAGGATTGTTCAACCGTTTTATCTTTTCAGGTCCTTTCGATATTCAGTTGTTTCTCGCGATTGCACGCAAACACAATGGAATATAAGGTCCATTTCTTAAACATTTGACTATCATCGCTTTTTCCTTTGTATCATAATGTATCTATATTGTATATCTATATTGCATTGTATATAATGTATCTACTGCGAATGCAGCTTTTTCCGTAAAGGTTTACCTCGATTAAAAAGAAGTAGAGAGGACAACAACTTTCGTAAGAATAATTTATTTGCACACCAATAAGCGATAGGGGTTAGAGAAAGTCATGTGAATGTAGCATATTAGATTTTTTCTCATGAAAATGCAAAGAGGACAGCATTTTAATGCCATTACATAACGACCAGCTCTTAAAAGATTTGGCTATCGCCCGAGCATAATGTATTCCCCTATTCCGAATGTACCTACAAGGAAATTTGTTATAAAACATTTCTCTAAATGTTTTTCTCGGTTAGCATGAAGCAGATAGGAAAATAAGCTTTCGTAAGAATAATTTTTATACGCTCTTAGAAGCGATAGAGGGTAGTGAGAGTGATGTGAATGTAACACATCAGATATTTTCTCGTGGTTATGTGAAGACAACAGAATTCTAGTACCATCACATAGGGACCAGCTCTTAAAAGATTTGACTCAAGTCTACTAATTCCCCTATTCCCATTGTACCCAAAAGGAAATTTGTTATAAAACCACTTCTACAAATGCAAAAATGCAAGTAAACTAGAGAATTTTGTAAAATAAAATATGAATTTGGAGCCCCCTCCGCGTTTTATTTTTACAAAATTGTTATTTCGTAAATATAAGTAAGCTGTAAACTCCCTTCTTGCAGTAAAGGGGCAATTCAAACGGGGGTGTGTGAATGTTACAATTTTGAACTGGAGCATCCCTAATGGAATAGCAGGAAGCCACTGGGGAAGCTTAAAAATGCATGATAAAGACTTGTTATTGTATTAATTTATATTAGTGTGAAAAACCACTCAGAAACATTTTAGTCTCCTTCTAATTAAGTAATGAGCGGTGATTGGCACATTTTCCCAGAAAACCTTAGGGATTACGAAAATTTTGGTTAGACATCTGAAAGGAAAACAATTATACGATAGCATTCTTGCCCTCCTAGTGACAGAAAACCTGTCCAGGGAAATCGCAGGATTCTATTTGACGTAAAAATATTTTTTTCTTTCTTGTTTGGTCCTCAAGAAGCAATTAGGTACCAGGATGTCATATATATCTATTAAATTTGCAAACACATTTACTGTCTCGCTAATCTTCTAGACTGTATGGATTCATGGGCAACAAATCTGGTAAAAGAAAACTTCCCATTCTTCAGTCGGGAATCGAGCCTAAGACAATGGATTTGGAAGACAAATGTTAAAACCATGCCCAGATGTAAATCAAGGTGAAGATAATCAACTTTAGATTTTTTCAATTTTGGATCTAGTTCCCATTGGAATGTTATCAGTGTAATTATAATTACACAATAAAGAGTAATATGTTCATATCTGAGGTATGCACACTACCTATACTTAATAGCCGCCACTGTTCTATCAGATCCGAAAAAACTTTCTATATGCTGCAGATGTGGCGTGGAGAGGCAAGGATTTTATTCTTGGGACATTTTTCAAACCGTGTTCTGTATCACCATTCCAAACTGTAAGCCACGTCAGTAACGCTATCGGACCCGTACTGCTGTGAAATGTGTGGAATTCCTGTTATATACGTCACGTAGAGCACGGAGCAAGAGCGGCACGAACGTTTCAAGATGCGAAACAAATCCGGGGCACTCCCACAGGCATGGTAGCAAATGACGCCCAATATCTGCTTGGCTGACGTGCACATTTTTTCACATGATTAAGTATCAGATTGTTACTTCTGATGGTCCGGTACATACTATGTACAGAGTTTTCGGTAACATGTGGTTTTAAGTTTGCCAAGAGGAAAACTTTTCCACTTATTTATCCGCTAATTTGGTCCTGCGTTAAGTCTAATGAAAATAAAAGTAATACAATATAAATCTTATGTGATACATTCACATGATTTTCTCTACCCTATAGGTATCTTTATTAGGCGTATAAAAACTACTACAAAAGCTTATTTATCTATCTACTACGCTTTAATCCAAATAAACCTTTGCATAAATAACTACATTACACATTTCGTTATAGAGAACAGCGATAGTCAAATGTTTAACAACTGGACGCCATATGTTGGCTTAAAATTCCATTCCGTTGCCATGTAATCGTAAGAAACAACCGAATGTTGACAGGACTTTAAACGAATGACGAAGTAAGAACAATTCGGAGCAGCTGGCCCCGTAGCTCAGTCGGTAGAGCACTGTTGTGCGAGTTCGATTCCCGGCTGGGGTTGAGGATTTTTCTCTAGTCAAGAATTACACGAGGCAATAAACAATAAGTCCCAAAGGAAAGGACGCCAATAAGACTAATGTAGTTAAAGGCGGTGTATAATTGGAACTTAAAAAAAAAGAGATCAGACCATTAATGACGGATTACCTAAGAAATGTTTTATGCCACAAAAATGCCGTATTTTAAATAAACGGTGTGCTTTAAAGACACCTTTGTTGTCCGGTACGCTTACGCCTATCGCTTAACGTTTACCAGTTATAGATGTTTACACAGCATTACTTCAGAATGAAGAGGATATTATAGGCCATTCGCCGAAAATTCAGGATATATATTTTATTTGACATTTAAATATCTTTATGCTCGACCATGCCAAGATGTAGTATTTATACGACTGGTAGCAGTACTGTAATGGGCCTCATTAAAGTACACCTGTTCATTAAAGTATTGGTATTCGACCAATCAGAAGTAGCCACGTAACACTGTGAAAGCGCAAGTATCGATTATTCTGCATAGTACGTCTCACAACGCTAGCAACTTTGCTTGACACACGTGCTACAAGGTCATTGTATTGTAACTATAGATAAAGGAATAACGATTGTAACACATCACTTGTTTGACACAGGTGCTACAAGGTCATTGTATTGTAACCATAGATAAAGGAATAACGATTGTAACACATCACTTGTTTGACACAGGTGCTACAAGGTCATTGTATTGTAACCATAGATAAAGGAATAACGATTGTAACACATCACTCAAACCAGAAACGAATATTTATGAAACCTTTAATTTAGATACATGGTCGAGCATAAACAGTCGCATGAAACTTGACTATAATTGTGATTAAAACGCTCCCGTTTTAATTACTACCATTATAGTCTCTTTGTATAATATACTATTAATATAGATATTTTAATCAAAACTGTTATAGCCATTTTTTTAGAAAATAAAAATTTTTGAAAAATGTTCCATCTAAACGGAAGTGAGGGGGTTTTCTTGAAAATCTTTGTGTCGCATCTTTTGCAGATCCTGAACTTAAATACCATTTAGTACTTATCCGACTTTTCGTTTTTGAGTTATACTGTTCACAAACACACACATATGGACATTTTTACCTGCTCCATCATCACCTTTCCTTTCATCCATTTCACCAACATTTCGTTTCATCTACTTCCTTCATCCCATACCAGGCATTGGGCTGATCACCCATCCTGGTTGCTCTGTCTGATCCATGAGTGTCTGCTCCTCGACGGGCCTCTGACCCCAGGCACCCGCTTGTAAGTCCTGGGGGGTATAAGTCCTACATGAGAGGAGGGTAACCAGATAATGAATGAATGAATGAAATTCACATGGATAGATTAAAATAACATCTAGTAAATGTGCCCTCTTTGAGGGTAAAAGGTAATACTTACTTCAGTTTTACATTATAATTAATTTCATTCAAAATACTATAAAATAGATTCTTTTTCAGATTAGCGTCCTTCAACCGTTTAGGTCATATCGTACAATGAATAAAATTATGCTCAAATGAGCCTGGGGTCCACAGAGTCTAAAAGTTACCCGACATTCGTTTCTCAGAATAAGGGAAGCCCCGGAAAAACCTTATTCGGGTAACTCACCCTAATCGAGATTCGAACTCGGGATCTTTTGAATGTGAGGCAGATACACTACCTTCACACCACAGACGATAGAGAAATGTGCAAAACATTGTTTTATTTAGTCGTATATTTAGATCGTACAGATGATTCCAGTAATGTCTAGTAAATGTGTCCTCTTTAAGAGTAAAAAATATGAGGTATATCAGTTTTACATTATGTTGCCATTAAAATATTTTACGTGGAAATATTGTGCAAAATAGGGTTTTATTTAGATATATATTTAAATATGCTTATTATAAGTGATGACGAATAAAACTACTCAAAATTATATAGCCATATGTAAATAATCTGGAACTGTACCACTGACGCCACTGCATGCGCGAAAAGGTAAACAGATACGCACATCTCTTCCTTGCTATACACACTCCACCTGTAAAGGCCAGTAGAATGCCGTCTAAAGCTGCGGCGTCGGCATAAATAGAAGCGAGTGTACCTACATTTCTGGACATGACTTTCTATTCAGAATATTAGTCAGTAGGCACAACTACAAGTTCTCAAAATGTAGGTATAATAGACGTTTAGCATGAATGTTTTGCATAATAAGCATCTGGAAGGTTAATCAGCGAATTGACTCCTTGGTAACATGTGAGGGTTTTTTTCGTGTTTTCTTGGCTGGGATGAGAATTCTAGGGTGGTTCCTCTCTTACTACAACTTCCTTCCATTCGCATTCCCTTTCATTCCGTTTCCTTCTCAATTTCATGTTTGGCAGTGTGAGGCAGTGCCGAACTGATGGTGCAGCTACTTGCTACAAGGAAGCATATTCCTTCTCATGGAAACCAGAGGGCTACCTGGTTGTATGGGTACTTCATCGCCCACTCTGAGCAACTCCGGCGGTGAGATGCAATTGTTAAAGACTTCTGCACGTCTCTCTGGACTTCTGTCTGTACCCTCTGTGGTTCCTTTGCCTTATTGTTCTCTGAGAGGTGGTAGCCGCAATAGATCTGTGTAGGTTGCAGTGCACGAGGTAACCCTCTCCATATTATAACCTACATCTGTACCTATCTGGAACATTCTGTTTCCCATTACGGTGAAGAAAGGATTATAGGGAATAACGGTATTCCGGCAGCTGTTAGGTTCGGCGTGCCCTACCTCTGCTCCACTCCGAGGTTATGCAGCGCAGAATTTATACTATCCTTTTCCCTGAAGCAATTGCTTATGCATTGCACTTGTGGCGGGGTCGGATAACGCAGTAAATAGCAACGTGACTTCTAAATAGGATATCCGTGAATTCAGGACCAATGCAAGTTATTTCAACGGTTAGTTATCTGCCTAATCGGAAGAAGTAAAAAAGGCAAAAATACATTTGTCTGTCTCTGGATTCCATATACCACAAACTCCATCAATGAAGTTAGATTAGTCCAGCTCCAGATTAGTTAGCTAGATTAGTCCAGCTCCACTGACGTCACATATATCACGCGCAAGTCCCACCGGATGGGCTAGTCTGGCGGTGGTCTTTGTTATCTTATCATGTAGAGTCCTTAAATCGAAATATTTTGTGGCAAAGACAAAAGTAGGTAAGTACAGAGAAGCAATCTAAGATTAAATAAAGTATTTCATTAAGACATGTACAAATTTAAACTACTTTGGAGCAGTTTATCAAGAGAATACTTACCATCTAGACCTTCATGTAGTTAACAACAACGAATCCTTTGTCCATTTTTAAAGGAATCCACACCAACGAGTTTCTCGAATCAAAACTGCCCATATGACATGCAATTTAAAGGGGTCTGTACAAATAAAATACTTAAATACAAATAGCTGTAAATATTCTTTGACGATATGAACTCTTATTTCAGGATGTCAAACAAACATAAAAATGGCTTAAAGGATTTGATGTAAATTTTATACAAAGATCCTCGAGCACTCAGACCTATACCCATTATTATTAGTTTAAGTAGAAATTGTGTAGTTATGGCTAAATAATTTACTTAAAAGAATGTAGTGATTGTTTTTTATATAACACAGGAACTAATTTCAATTATGATTTAAAGTTCCCTTCAATTTCGGTTACTATTGCCCACGCTATTTCTTACTACTCTACATAGTTTTTAATGGTAATTAACGCCCGTTTTTCCTACATACGGTACTACAGGCGGTGGGATTGATGGTGCGCGGAATACAATAACTGGGAAGGAAAATTTTGGCAAGAAACGCTCCAGGTTTAGGGTAACTCTCCTGCATTTGCCAGGATTGTAGAAACCTGGAAAACACTTAAATGTGGGAGGATGGTGCTGGGATGATTTGAACCGCTAAACCTCCCATGGACTGACTACATCTAGCTATTCACGTTCATATTACTATTATTTATGGAACAAGTGCTTTTACATTCCAATCATCTAAGAAATTATTTATGAAGGAAAAGCTAGAATGAGGTGCTTGTGTCTTTAAGAACTGACTTTGTAGCGAAGACTAATAATGTTATACTCGCGATTTAAGTACAATATTTTATGCTCTTTCTTAAGTTTAAATAGAGCATGTTCGAGAGAAACTTGGGAACATTTCTGTCAGCGCTGAATGCATACACTGAATAATATAATACCTGTAATGGGAATCATTTTACTGAGCATTAACATCGATACTGTACGTTTTGTGCAGTGAATATACATACTTCTATTACACTATGAGGAATCTAATATTTTGTACCTCTACGTCATAACATGATCAAACACCTTGACTTGAGCACTGGTAGCTATTTTAGCAGATATCACAAACATCTCAAAATTTTAATTCATTGCTAACCCCTACGTCTTCAGGAAGAATGCAATATATTCTACTTTTCTTTGGAAACAGTGAATAAAAAACGCTGTGCCTACATACTCTTAACTACAAATAAACCTAGAACGTTTACAATTTTACCATAAGTTGATGTAAACGAAGAGGCTTTGGATATACTTTATAGTTTAAATTTCAACTTCAGAGTCAGTATTACGAAGGGGATATTGCTATTCCTTTCAGAACATATGAACTAAGAATTTGAAGTGTATATCCAATTCACAACACCTCCATTTCCAATCAAATTTACATACATTCCTTATACATTATACTACTCATATATAAATGATTCTTCAGTCTACGTTACGATGCTAACGATAAGCACACTTTTTGCTAAGAAAATTAAGAATTACTTTACAAAGCAGGAAAATATCATTCGAAAGTTTATTCCTAGTAACAAGCTCTTGCACTGGTAAAAAGAATCGAATATAAGAAAAATCTACAAACGTTCAAGCACTTTCACTAAATAGAGCACTTGGGAAAAACACAAATTTGTAGCATGGAATATTTAGAATATGGCTAATGCTACTGAAAATGCATTTGACACAAATTGTATATATTAATCAGCCCTATAAGAATTTTGTGTATCTTATGGTTTCCTGGCTCCTATGAAAAATTTAAGCAACCAAAAGAGCCTCTACAGGCTATTGAAGCTACCCTTTTATTTCTTATATCAATACAGTGTTTTAAATAAAACTCCTACAGCCGTTTTGGAGAGCATTGACAATACCGAAACATCTTCCATATGAGGTGTAGTTTAGATAGGGAGGAATTTCTTCAAGACTTGGAAGGTACTGGATTTAAACATGAAATATGGTATTTATCCAATTTTGGCTTTTGAGTTAGGCTTCTCTCTCTCTCTCTCTCTCTCTCTCTCTCATACACACATACGGAAACTTTTCCAAGAATGCTTTTTTGGACAACGGACATGATTTTTCAGTGAAATCTCGTTATCGAATCCAATACTTCTTGTACATACTATAGATAGATGGGAGAGTTAGTAATATAGTTTATTCCAATAAATGTAGATGACCAACAAATCAGAGAAGTACAGAAGAGAGAAGGAATGAATACCAAACTTCATAGCCCTTTAAGAAGCCAAACGGAGCCATTTCATTAAATTCCCGCCCCAAAACAAAATTTCAGACGTAAGGGTTTAGTTATTTCTATTTTCTCCAAAATGGCTTTTACTAAAATATGATTTCTGAAATATTGGCTTGGAGAATAAAAATTATATTAAATTCTCCTATAATAACATTATTATTTAATTTTATGTAATTAGGTAGCACAAGATTTAAGACAAAATAGTATTATATATAATAAAAATATAAATTAATAGGTATAAACATGAAATATACAATAATGTAGAACTCATTAATACACGTAATTTACCTCATGCACCTTTCTTTGTAGTATAAGCGCTCCCACAAATATATATTATTGTTTTTGTTTTCTGTTTTTCAAGTCGAAGTCTATGTTTTTTTTTAATCTATAAACATTTAAAAACTAGGTACTCTGCTTCCTCCGCATGTGCTTAGGATAAAAGAAACCGATTTTTGTTATAAACATCGGAATTTAATTTCCTTATTTTACATGTGACTAATTTCGTATTGGCTGGTTTGCTATAGAAGAAAAATTCTTTGTTATTAATATAAAGTGGAAGGAAAAATAATTTTATACGAAAAGTCATTAGTAACGAAACGTGGGTATATATACAGACAGACAGACACACACACACACACACACATAACCAGAGGAACTGGCAAAATATAGGCAATTTATTGGCTAAAGTGCGCGAAGCTAGGTCAAATTTGTTTAGTGAGACTAAGGTAATTTATCTCTATTTCCCTTTTTCTTGTTCCTTTTTGTTGTGTTTTCTTTCTCCGTTGTTCATTTTGTCACCCTATTGTATCTTAAATATGCATGTACGGTCAATGACCCATGCACTAAATACTTGTGAAATAACTTCAATAATTTGAAACCAATAAAGATACCCACCCACCCGTCCGTCCGTCCGTCCATCCATCCATCCATCCATCCATTTGTGTGTGTGCGTGTGTGTGAGAGACAGATGTAATTTTGAAAGATAGCAGAGTTTAGGAAAACAATGAAATTTGCTTTGGGAACATAACTATGGCGTTCCACCTGCCGGGTGTATGTCAGCAAAGAGCATCGCGTGATTCTAGGAATAATGTCTGCCAAGGTATAAGAGAAAACAAAACAAACAGAACATTCTAAAATTCAGTGAGAATAACATTTATTCAGCACAATTTAATCTAGCCTTACGTATCTATTTACTAGCTTTAATATCCTTTAACAATAATAAGACGTTTAAGGGTATATGTGCCTTTTGCGAAATTTCTCAAATGCATTCCCTGAATTACCTCCAGAAGCTATTTAGTATTATTGTGACAGTCTGCAGAGCTACTGTCCACTAAGTGACAATCAACTGCGACTTTTCCTCGCGTTCATCCCTCGTAAGAATGCTAAATTGCTCATTAAGAGCAGAAAGAAGTGAATCACCGCCCCTAGCTCTTTTAAAGTTATTGAACTCTCTAAGCGATTTCCGAAAGACGAAAGCTTGTCACTCGAAGTAAATTCGGTTTAAAGAACAAATCGTACTCACTGCTGAACTTCAGCATACTACGCTGACACTGACTCTCGTACGACTTTATAAACCTTTTTACTTTCTCTACTGCTTACTTATAGTAAGTAAGGGAACTAGTGTATTCCACCCAAAATCGAAACTGATTTCACAGAAAATACAATGTTCCATGTAAAGGGTATTTGGGGATGGGGATTTTCTTGAAAATGTTCGTCTCGCTTCCTTGGAAGATACTTAACTCAAATACCAAGTTTGGTATTTATCGACCTTTTGTTTTTGAGTAATGATGGACGGACAGACAGACACATACGGACATGTTTCCAAAAATGCTTTATTTTAATTCAGGAGGTCTCAAAACATGTATTTTTGGTGAAATCTCGGTATCGAATTCCTGTGTGGAATGCCATACTCCCCTACTTACTACACGTGGTAGAGAAAGTAATAAGCTTTAGTAGGAATGGAATTAATTGTTCTTTCACACAAGCCGTGTGTTGGACAGGGTTGGAAAGGTAGAATCAGACGACTGAAAAATCCAATGCCATAGCCGGGATTTGAACCACGGATCTCCCGGTCTCCGTCCGGTTGCTCTAACCACTGAGCTACCATGGCAAAATGCCGATACGACATTAAATTCTCCAGCTGATTCGCATTTTTTCCCGGTAAACAATAAGGTGATCTCAAATCTCAATACAATTTGAGATCACCTTGTGGTTTACCGGGAAAAAATGCGAATCAGCTGGAGAATTTAATGTCGTGTCGGCATGTTGCCATGGTAGCTCAGTGGTTAGAGCAACCGGATGGAGACCGGGAGATCCGTGGTTCAAATCCCGGCTATGGCATTGGATTTTTCAGTCGTCTGATTCTACCTTTAGTAGGAATGACTTGTATGCACACTAATTAACTACAGAGTGTAGAGAAAGTCAGGCGAGTGTATCACATTAGATTTTTTAGAAGTTGCCAAAGAATCCCATGGTCAGAGCTTGGGGCGACCAAACATCATAAATAAAACGCATTGGTTTAAACATTTTGTTCACACAGTGTTTTCCGCCTGTGCTTATTATTTCATACTGCAATGTATTCGTGTACTGTATGGTAATATTCAAACAAAGGGCTGCAGCATTACCGGACACATTGCTATCGAGTTTACATTTGGTTTTCAGTATGCTAGGGAGAGGGGGTTTGTCAAAGAAGAGTAGCAATAAGCAGAAGGCTCTGGAATCACTATCAGCAAATTGATCACAAATTCTTGGGTTAGAGCTTACTAAACCCTTAGAAATAAACTGGTAACTCATATGTGAGCATTCGGCTTGCCAATCATTTGTGTTGTAACCCAGGCAAAGCAAACAAATCGACAGGTAACAGCACTACTGCAGTGCTTCGCGATTAAACAACCTGTAGTTTAGAGAGTTTCGGAAGTGAAGCAGCGTGACTCTGAGCTTCAGAATTATGTGGAAGGCACAAAACGTGCTATGTGTTTCTTCGAGAGTTGAACTCTTTTATGAGGCTGAAATTTATCATACAATGTACAGCACTTAAATACATCAGAAAGAGTCCACACAATTCACAGTAATAAATCACTGTTCCAATAATTACTCTCTGTTACTGTTTAGCTATCAAGTTCAATGAAGAATTTGCAACTACACACTTTGTGTATCCTTGGCTTAGAGTAATGAGTATAATATCAGCCGAGAATTTTTCCTTCATCAAGATGATAATGTATTTGTTCCCGTGTATAACATAGTAGCAGGGTTACTTATATTTTGTTACAAACTCTGACATTTCAGAATCCTATTCTTGAGCGACGGTGATCTGGTCACACAAAACCAACTACAATTCAAGCGAATCTAATGTCAGAAATCAGCCGAGAAAAAAAGAAACATCATAGAGCTACAACGATGATCTGGCGCCTCCAGCAAATGAGTGTGTATTTGTTGGTCTTAAACATTTTACACATACAAACTCGTATATTGCGCGGGTCAGATAGACCCTACGTGCTTATATAATACACTATAATTCATATATTTCAGTCTATATTCTTCACACTGGACTTTACACGTGATGATATTTTATAAGAATCGGAAGGAAAAGAATAAAAAACAGAAGCTAACAAACAAAAATCACAGAAATAAAAAACACAAGAAGAAGAAAAAAAATAACTTGCTCACAAGAACAACCTATTGTTTACAAAACAAACAAATACCTGCCCCTAAGCCACTAACCCTCCCCCTCCTACCATTGTCCCCTTCCTACTCTGATCTAAGTTGCATGACCTTTTGTAAAAATATACCAATTACTTCTCCCTCCCAACCTTTCAAAGTTAAACAAGTTTGTAACCCCTCCTTGAGTTAAAAAAGGAACCTGGCAGATACTTTCTCCTCAACTGCTCTGTCTTAGTAGAGTGCGCCGGAATATGTATCCAAGTTTCTTCCTCTCTGCACCAGGGATAGATTCTTTTGCTTTCTTTATTAATAAATTTTATCGCTCGCCATACTCACAGTCAGAGTCAAGCAAGCCCTTGTTTGCTGAACAGCGTCCTTAACGTTTCCAGTTGGAACGTATCCGACCCACCCGGGGGTCCCTCTGGTGGGGTCCACTCGGAGGGGGTCCTAACTGAGCAGTCCCGCAACAACGTCAGCCACTGCCGGTCATACAACCCTGGTGCAGATGACAGTGAAGGAGATGATGCATAGGAAATGACGGGCAGAAAAATCGTGGTAGAAGAGGAACCACCCTTGCCAATCCAGGAATACCACGAAAAGCCTATGGATCTGAGTGGGCGATTGCCGGGGATTGAATCCGGGACCTCCCGAATGGAGTTGAACAATTTACCGCGGCGCCACCTCGCTCGGTAATGGCTAATGATACAAAAACCTTTTGACATCAACTGTATATTTTAGCAAGACCTGCGTTTTTCCTGATGTAAGGTTTTTTCTCTCTCTTGTGGTTTCTCAATTGTATAAAATTGTGCAAAATTAATAAGAATCAAAAGAAATTTAGAGGAAAATCATATAGAGCGTTCAAGGTCTCCAATTCAACTGGCATGTTAATGTCTCGAATATGTTATTCTTTCAGTCAAAATTATTAGTCCTTTTTACTTGATCTACCATGTACTTAGTAGACACATGAAGGATTGTATTCCAATTACAAAAATCGATAACGAGACTTCACCGGAAATACGTCGATGAATCCAAAAAGTAATTTTCAGAAAAAAGGTTCGTCTGTGTGTGTGTGTGTGTGTGTGTGTGTGTGTGTGTGTGTGTGTGTGTGGTGTGAACTGCAGAACTCCAAAATGAACAGTCGGATAGATACCAAATCTGGTAATTAAATTCAGTATCTTCCAAGAATGCTGACAGCAAGATTTTCAAGAAAATCTCACCACCCTAACTACCCTTCACATGGAAAACTTTTGTATATATTTATCTTTATCTAAAATTACTAAACATTTTGATTAAAGTATCATATACCTAAGGTATTTACATATCTAGAAATTTCTGGGAATGCCTATGAAGTCGTTCTGTTTGGAAGGAGTTTTGTATAATTTTGTAAAACCAGTAAACCATTAACAAACAGAGTACATAAAAATGTAGATTTTCTGTTTGAAACGCGGATGTATTATAAATACTTTTTTGGCATCACCATTTCAAAATACCAGTTACTATTCGTGTGAATTTTCAATACGCTGCCAGTGTTTTAAAAGTGATTTCGCAATTCGGTTGTTTCTTGCGATGTTTTGGAAAGAGTGTGGATTTCGAGGTCAGCATATCGCGACTCGCTTTTAAGCATCTCACTTGTACCTATATCTTCCTTGTACCAACAGCGAAGTGTGTAATGAAACTATTTCTGATGTGGTTATCTGAATTAACATGAAGGATATAGAAAAACAAGCTTTCATAGAAAAGTTAGTATATCCTATTTAAAAATAAATGATAATGGGTAGAGAAATTCATGTCAATGTAATACATAAGCATTTCAGAATCCTTATCAGGCTGCAAATTAAATTTCTCACAATTTTGACATAACGAAAATTTTTCCTGGAAGGAAAGTGTGTGGTGGGAGAATTTCTTGGAAATCTGCACCTGGAAGCTTTATGACCAAATTTGAATTTTGGGAATTTTCGGAGTTTTCCTCCGAGTTAGGCTGTTCACATAGAGAGACATAGAGAAGGAGAGAGGGAAGGAGAGAGAGAGAGAGAGAGAGAGAGAGAGAGAAGAAAAATCACAGACACAGAAAAATGTATTCTTCTTTCAATAATTTGTGCATTTCAAGGTGTGCTACTGGTGTATTCTCGATATCGAATTTTTGGGTGGAATGCAATCATTTCTCTATCTAACGTGGACAAACGAAGAAAATAAATGTAGGTTTACGATAGATTATATGATTAGTGAGAAATCAATGACTGTTACTGAAGCGTTTAAACATATAAAGCAGATGTCTAATGGCTACAAGAGTTCTATATACATTTATTACCGACGAGATAATTAATTAGTGCATTATAACGGCAATGCGATTATTTGGTGGACAAACAAACCCCAACTTCCCAATTAAATAAAGCCTAATTGTATACACATGGCTGAGTCTACGCTGTAACGCTGCAAATACATCTGAATTGCAACATTTAGCCAGTTATCTGCTATGAGGATGATGATAATAATGACAACAATAATGACGATGGTATTAATAATAATAATAATAATAATAATAATGTTAAGATTAAACCGTTTAAAGTACAAAATATATTAGCTAACAAAAAATGCATTCTCTTTCACTCTGTCTTGCAAAACAATTCAAAACTAAATAACCAAAAACATTAAAAATAAAAAAAATATCCGATGTGATACATTCACTGACTTTCTGTACCCTCTATCGTTTATTAGTGAGTATACAAACTATCCTTACTAAAACTTATTTTTAGTCCAAATAGACTTTTTCAGAAATTATATTTCGTTATAGATACAAAGAGAACAGCAATAGTCAAATATTTAAGAACTGGACGCTACATGTTAGCCTTAAAATTGCATACTGCTTTCATGCAATCGCGAGAAACAACTGAATGTTAGAAAGGATTCTAAAGAATGACTAAGAACTGAACAATTGGAACCATTAATAATGGATATCTTCAAAACTGGCTTATGTCACAAAAGACTTATTTGAGATAAATTGTGAGCTTTAAAGAGATTTATATTTTGTTCTGTAGTACGTTTTCATCTATCATTAACGTTTACAGGTATAGAAGACTATACAAAATTCCGTCCGAATGAAGAGGACTTCAAATGCTATTCCCAGAAAATTTAAGATATAAATTTAGTTCGTCATATAAATATATTTAATATGTGACATTTTAATAAAAATCGTTAGAGCCATTTTTATACAATAAAACTCTTCGGGAAATATTTAATGTGAAGGGTAGTTAGGGGTGGGAGAATTTTCTTCAATATCTTTGTGTCACATCCTGGAAGATATTGAACTTAAATACCAAGTTTGGTATTTATCCGACTTTTCATTTTTGAGTTATGCTGTTCACACACACACACGCGCGCGCGCGCGAAATGCACCTTTTTCTAAAAAATGCTTTTTTGGGGATTTAGGGGCCCTCAAAACACATATTTCCGGTGAAATCTCGACTTCGAATTTTTGGGTGGAATACAATACTTCCGCTGCTTACTATACGAGTAGGGAAAGTGAAAATGTGAAATGCTTACTCTATTAATGGTGATTCACACTGATCGGCAGTGTCACATTTAGAGAAGTTTCAGACCCACAGGACTGACCATAAAACCGGTTTTTCAAAGCACCGCCTGCACTTTAAGTAATATAGGTATATTAATCTGAAGCACTGTACATGTAATAAAGCTGCAGGCAGACATTTTCGGTTTGGGTAAAATAACGGATAGATTACTATGAAACCAATAACTTCGTTTTTGAAAGCTTTCTATGTGCGTGTGCGAGAATGTGCATATGTATGTGTCACTCAAGGATGACAGAACCAGTCATTATGAAATATATATCTTAGGTGCCATTTAGAGAACAGGTCATACAATATCTTAATTACTACCTACAAAGAAGGGGCATGATTTTTAATGACGTACAAAGTGATACATTCTAAGTCATTATTAAGCTTTGTCAAACATACTAGAAAACAAACGTTTACTAACATAACTTTTGTGACTAATACCCATAGAATTATGAATATTTAAGCATTTATCTGTTCCGTAACTGCAAAATCAACTTGCCTGTTATGCTGCAGGCCTGGTTGTAAATATTATTTCAAGCAGCGTCTCTGAGGTTTTATCTGTCCTTAGGGTGAATATCGGTTAGTTTAAAACTTAAGATACCCAGATGCATTCACTCCATAATTTAATTCATATTGTCTCATATGTTCTGTTCAGTTAAAGGACGCTAGATTAACAAAAGAAAGAGGGAGAGATAGAGAGAGAGAGATAAAAGAGATAGGAGTGTGTGCGAGCGCGCGCTCACACGCACACACACACAAGGAGTAAGTACATATTGGTACTGAATATAATATGATGGAGCAGAATATTAAAGCTTTTAGAATCTTTCAATTTGAGAAAGCTTACACTATTCTCTGTGTTTCATAATATATTTCTTTCTCCGTTAACGTTACTGAATATTAATACAGATTAAGCCTATTTTATGTTTTAAAATTATTATTTTAATTGTTAGTTTATATTAGAATAGCAAAAGCTGTAATTAGTCTTTCAAACATGATTGTAAAAGATAGGACACATAAACGGGAAAGAGAAAAAGAAATGTAGGGGGAAAAAAAGACGAAAGAGCCTCCTTAATAGATAGTGGGATAACACAAGCATTGCTGCGGGTTCTGTCTGTCTTCTGCTTGTCTTAGAATAGTACAATTTAATAAACAACATTTTAATCCTCATCTTATTGTCATAAACGAGTATCATATCTTAATTGTAAATTATTTTACCTGTTCTCTTGAGGATCTACAATGCTTGGTATAGCTTATGGAGAGAATTTTTTTATACTCCTTAATTATGAAAAGTCAAAGCAGACTTTATAACGATTTTCTCAAATGTATCTCAAGTGTTTTTTCTCTCTTCTTCTCTCTGTGCGTTTTCAAAAGCAGCAACGATATAGTTTTATCTGTAGTCTTAATACAAATTAAAACGCAAATCAAGGTTTATCAGTGCCTCTTCCTTATGCTTCCAATGCAATGGGAAATGTACAGTTCCTTGTGAAAACCCGTAAAGCTACACCAATAATAATAATAATAATAATAATAATAGAAATAATAGTAATAATAATAATAATAATAAACGTTTACTATGTAAATTTTTACAGAAAACTCTAAATAACCAACGAAATATTTGGAAATTTACATTTTGTAGCGCATTAGATCCCCTTGGAAAATTAAATTAATTTTGGGCTTCTGCAATATATTTTATGTGATAATCTTAAGATAAGGGTGAATTACAAAAAATCTGATGTGTTACACTCACATGACTTTCTCTACTCTTGTACAATCTATTTTTACAAACGCCTATTCTCCATATGCTTCATGTTAATCGAGATATCGAGATGTCAATCTTATTGGTAATTTTCTTGTAGATGCAAGGGAAATATGATAGCTTTTAAGCGATAGTCAAATATTTTAACGCTGGTTGCTATGTGGCGCATTCCATTCTCTTTGCATGTCCAGGACATAAAAAAATGAATAACGAATTTGAGAAAAAGTATAAGTATCGGAAAATTTAAGGAAATAACAAGCAATATCTCGAAAACGGTTCACTCAACAAAAGAGATGTATATGACATAAGTTGTGTATTTTAACGCGATCTACATGTTTTGTGTAGTAACATTTTGTCTATATCTTATGGTTTACCAGTTATGCAAAAGTCGTTCACAATGAAGAATACTTTTGAAGACATTCCCAGAAAATTCGAGATATACATTTTATTTCACATTACATTATCTTAAACATATCATATTTTCATCAAAATCGTTAGAGCCATTTTTGAGAAAATTAAAGTTTTCGAAAAATCTTCCATGTAAAGGGTAGTCTGGGGTGGGGGGATTTTGTTGAAAACCTTCGTGTCGCATCTCTGGAAGATACTGAACCTAAATACCAAGTTTGGTGCTTATCCGATTGTTCGTTTTTGAGTTATGCTGTTCACAGACACACACACAGACACACAGACACACACACACACACAGACACACACACGGACATGTTTCCAAAAATGCTTTTTTTTTGGATTCAGGAGGTCTCAAAACATGTATTTCCGGTGAAATCTTGGTATCGAATTTTTGGGTGGAATGCAATACTTCCCCTACTTACTATACGTAGTAGAGAAAGTAAAATGAATGTTTTAGAGAAACAATAGCACGTCATAAAACATATTCAATAACACTAAAACCATTATTGCCAAAGTAATAGCGTTCCGTTGTTTCTAATTTGAGTGTACCTATTATGTGCTTTACATAAATTGCCTTCAGGGTCCCCTCAAATGTTGCTATTACAAAGGTTGAGGGTGCTGAATTGTATTCATGCTCAGGATTAGGTAATATCAGCCATTTTCTACGAATTGTGGAAAATGCCATATGCTGCAATTTCATGGTGTTGACTTGGTAACAATAATTATTGTTTATTATGGTTATAAATGCTGTTGAAAGTTTTTATTGCGCTCTGGTAATGTTTTTTCTAAAGTAAAGCATTTAATGTGTAACTGACCCCTTTAACTGAACGAGCACCCTACGAAAACGGCAGAGGCTTTCGAACCATTTTGTTTTCAGAAATTAGACCGAGATAAGAATATCGTGGTGAGATAAACCAAGCAAATGAAAAAAATAAATAAATAACGAATAATCTTGAATTATATAAGATGTCAAGTTCGAATGAAGCAATGGCATTGCAAGGCAAATAAAAACTATAATGTACTGAGCTATTACATCGTTGAAGAATAACTTAGTGTTTCCTAGAAGTAATGACACTAAATGTTAAGTTAAATCTGTGAACTTGGCCCAGCTGTCGACCTCACGCCCACATATGCAAGGCAGGTCTGGACGATCATCCAGCCGATATGGAGAGATGATGTGGTTAGCACTGTCTCCCATAACCACAACGTTATTGACATGACATGTATAGAGAGCTATCTATTGTGGCTCTTCAAGATAATCACGATACTGAGAGAACACCGTCCCCTACTTTGGCCAAAAAATCCCCTTCCCTTGGGGGGGCTCGAACTCACGCGCACATTCCGTATCTGGGAATCAGCATCACGAACAAATCCGTTATGCCATGACGCAGGACTACATCAAACGTAACCATTATCAAAGTCGTTAACAATAGTGCAATAAAATAACAAACTAAGAATAGCACAACATAATTTCCTAAATTTTCTGCATTAGATAACATACCGGAATCAGGGATTACACGGAAGTCGCTCGCAAACAAGGAGAATAAGGTCGGATGACTTCCCATAAGCTCTAAATGTTTCCGTATCTAGCGGTATAGAGAAGCCTAATGCTGTCATACAGGCCAGCAAACCACTAAGTGATAACAATATGAACCCAATAAATAATATTTCTGACTACTCGGAACGTCCATTTAGCATTTTATATTTCTGATACTAATATTGGCATTGCTAATGTCTTTGTCTTTTCAGGTTTTCTATTTTATAGGCTTTCATACTGTGCTACCCTGCCCCCCCCCCCGCTAATGGAATTTTATTCTAAAGTTCCTGAATCTTTGTTTCTTCGCATATAAGTATCCCTCATCACTAGGAATTCGAATACGAAAGAAACTTTATTTATACCTTCATTTCCACGCAATGAACATGTAAAGATGGCTAAAGAGAGCAAAAATAAATACCTTTCCATCTATTTGTTTTCCAAAACCATGTTCCCCCATGGGAAACACAGGGTTGCAAAACGCAACCGTTAAGATCGTTCTGGATAGCTCTCAAACTCCTGGTAATAATGCATACTAAACACCGCTAGCGCTAGTGTACTTAGAGGAATTGAAACCACTCGCGCATATGAATCCAGAGGGTAAACATATCTTATTATTAACCTGTTATGGGATTTATGTTTGACGGTCAGGATGAAACTTAGTATGTTTTGAGTTTGTATGTGGACGTAGAGAGGTTACAGCACATTTCTGTTATCTATCTTCTGTTAATTTGTAAAATTAGTTTTAATGAATTTCCAGTGTGGTAAACATGATAATTACCTTCAGTAGATAACCAGCTTACAACAAATATATCAGTTTTCTGATTTTTCCTGTTCGTTTTGACAAACAAGATACATATATTGTTCATCCGATTATTCCACCAAAAAAAGCACATACAAAAATATAGTTTGAAAAGAACTCGACAAAAAAATTCACCTGTATAAATAACTAAAGCGTTGCGGTGGAATTATGATACGAGAAATCATTTCGACAAAATAGGTCTGAACGTTAATATTGTGTTGCTCATGTTTTAAGTATAGCATTACTTTCAGTAGAGAAAAACTAATTTAGACTGTAATATAATAATATTTCGTGTTCCTTTTAATATTTTTATTTAACAATCTGTTTCATAATTAAGGTAGCCGACATAATATAGATTAATAAATAAGGAATTTAAATAACAGAAAGACGCATTGTCACAAATGCAATAATAAAAAATGACAAATCATCTGACACTTACCCATGCATGCGATTCTTGAAAATGGGCCCGGAGTATTTAATAACGTTAAATGCTATATAATCTTTAATCTTCTTACAAATAAAAGTTTTTCGGGCTTTATGGCTGTGGTGTACTGGAATTATTCCCTCGTATCTTACCAAACGTTTCGTCTGCGACTACGTTAGACATCTTCAGTGCAAGCTCGACGTTACATTCTTGCTAACTAGGGAACGACTGATGCAGTCGGTGAAAGTGCGAACCATAGTTAGCGCCATCGGTTCTCCCACTCAAGCCTTACCAGATACCTTGATGTTCGAACACATGTGGGAAATATTGAATCACAAATTAAAGACTGAGGCCATTTTATTGAAGAACTAAAGACACTGTTAACCCCGAGATGTGCTACTGAGTTTTGACATCGCTTCTCCCTTCATCATGGTTCCAGTTAATGAAATCAACACTCAGCTTAAGGAAATTTTAACACATTATATTTTAGCTCTGTTTTAGCACGTTCTGTCCACTAATATTTTCAGTGGAACAGTGAGTTAATACGAACAGCTTTACGGCGTCGCCATTCGCAGACTTCTTGATCCAAACGTAGCCAATTTCTACATGGAAGGCTTCAGAGCTAAGGCCCTACAGACCCATGAATACCTGCTTGCTGGTACCACTAGGACACATATTTACCGCCTGAAACCAAGGAGAACTTCGGCTTCAAGATTTCCTATTACACGTAAACAGTGTCAATTCGCGCATTCAGTTCACCTAGAAAAAGAAAAAGATGGGAAACTGTCATTTTTTAGACTTGCTAGTGCATAAGAAGAACGAGAGCACCCTAGGACATAGTTTATTGTAAGCCCACACATATTGACAGATACCTCCATAACAGCTCGGTAAAACGATCCATGAATGATACCTGTGCACGGAGCTCAACGGATCTGGGAACCGCAACACCTACGACATGAGTTAAAGCATCTGTGGCACGCATTATATTCCAGTGTTTATGAAGCCAAGGAAATAAAAAGAGTTCCACATCCCAGAAGACACACAATAAAATCCACTATGTCCTCCAGTAATAACAAAACGGGTACAGTAGTTCTCCCATATGTGAAAAACACCAGCGACCGCATTTCTAGGTTATTAAAACGACATAAAGCAGACTCAGTTTTGAAGCCCAGATACCCCAGTCATTCCGTTCAACCAAAGGCATCAGAAACCCACTCTCTTCAGTCAGGGTATTCCATGTTTATATGGTGCAGTGTATATTGATGCAACACAACGCTTCTCGGAGAAGTTGCCTTCTAAGTCTAGGCTAACCGGAAAAATCAGCTGTAGCCAAACATTCTCTCTTAGCTGAAGGAGAGCATATTATCCTATATAAAGCAACAGACGTATTAGCATATACCACACATTATTAATAATGACTGTATCGTGAAACTATAGAAATTTATAAACACCAAAACAATTCCTACCGTACGGAAGAAAGAAAAAACTGCACACGACATAGCATCCAGCCCTCCAGCAATCCAGGAATCGAGGGCAGGTGTACCGGGGCGGTATGTAAACCATCGCAGTCCCTAGCTGCGAGCGTGTGCGATATAAAAGGTAATAGAAATGTTACGTAAGCTTGGTCAATGGGCGGAGTTTAAGTTCCTGCACTACCATTGCGTGTCCAAGTGGTGACCGAACCCAATGCTGCCTAACTTGGATGGCGTTTGATGGAAGGAGTGGTACTCTTAACACTGCAGTAGTCGCTCGCGGACTTACAGTCTGCACGAAAGAATTTATTTCGTTCCCTTTAAGGTCTTTTAACTTAGGAATCTCATGACACGAGTACCTTCCTATAATTAGCAGTATTCCATTGTTTCACTTGGACTTGTGCAGCGGTAAGGTATGGTCAGCAATTGCGAACTGACAGTTCCGCACGAGCAGAAATAGTAAAAGTGAGCTATTGTAGGCATACAATAGTTTATTTTATAAAGCGTATGCACCTAGTAAATTAAAATTCAAACATAGTAAGTTGTATATTAATTTACTTTGTTGTTGTTTAGTCCCACGGAATCATAGTCCGCGGCGACTACTAACGCTATAAAAAATTGCACGACTACTTTAGGAATTAAGAAACTTACAATTTCAGTAGGATTGCACAGGATTTATTGTTTTATAAAGCATGTGCGCTTAGTAAATTAAAACTCAAACCTATTATATTGTATATTCCGTGTTACTTTGTTGTTATTTAGTTATAAGTCGGTATTTTCCCCATGCGGACTCACAGTCCCCGTCGACTACTAATGATACAAAAAATTGCGCGACTACTGCAGGGTCCTAAGGCGTTCTTGGGTAACCGGTAACTATTTCTTCTTCTGAGTGACCTGTGGTCGTAGCGACCCAGGATTTGCACCAAATGATTGGTATGGAGGTCAGTTTCGCATACATGGTGCGGGTTCTCTCGTGCACCATGTCCACGAATAGTTGTGTAGGATATGTGACGGAAATCTACACTCAGCATCATAGATCATCCGTAGTGCCCTATTCTGTATGGGGTTCTGCAGCCTGCGGATGGCGGTGGCTGCAGCCGATCCCAAGTTCACAAACCATACAGATCAGGGGCGGAATAATGGCCTGAAACAGGATTAGCTTGAGGTGTGTGTGCCTGAGAGCCCTACAAAATGCTAAAACAAAAAAATCAAGCGATCCAATACGAAACCATCCGCCTTTCAGCAACTCCCAGGAGCATCAAATAGGTCCAAACCCTTGTCCAAAAGAGCCAAAAAGCGCTCGAAGTTACAGACACTGCCCTATAAAGCCTTGTGCACTTTCACCGACCGCGGGAACTTCTGCTCGAAATCCGAGGAGGATACATCGTGGGATCTCCGCTCCTGCTCGTCAGATGGACTGGGCGCTTCTTGTCTGTACACGAAAAAGCTTCGATGGGATGTTCGCCACCACCTGCTGCTATGCGCCTGGCACCATCTCGTGGGCCACGCCGTCAGCTGCTGTCACCCAGCCCACCGGCAGCCATCCACAACACCGCATGGACATCAAGATAGATGGTCATCACCGCACTGCACCACGATGTCACTGCCGCCGTCACCATAACCCCATTAGCGGCACTCGCCCAATCAAGCTGCAAGCACCAGCCACACCACACCACCGGTAAGGGTGCTCTCAACTGACGCCTACCGCACAGCCACTGCGCAACTGCCCTCCGCACAGCTGTCATACAGTTACACGGTCGCTGCTGGCAGCACCACTACTCACCAAAGAACTAACAACACCCGGTCGCCGCGGCAACTTTAGCGCTGTAGCTGTCGGCGTCCACCGGCATATACCAACGCAGCTACTTCAAGAACAACTCCAAACACTTATTTGACCAAGGCCACAAGCATCATCTTCATTAAGGGACCAACTCCACGAGCACTCCTGGCAACGATTATGGACTTCCCAGACGATACCATTCGCTTTGACGCCCGTGCCGCAGATGCTGCCTCTATGCCCACTTGTCGGACCAGTGTACATCACCACCACGCTTCCACTACTGTAGCGCCGCAGCACCGTCCAACGGTGCTGATAATCTAGGCGCTCTGGAGATTTCCACCAACGAGCTGCTCACGGCTTCACCTGCCATCCGGTTGGAAGTTGCAGCACTAAACCAACACCTAGACGCCCTCAAGATGACAGCAAACAAGAGACTATCTGCAATAGAAGGTGAATACCGCACCACCAACAGAAACTAAGCAGCCGCCTGAATCCACCTTAAGAAATTTCGGACCTGAATCTAGCAACTAGAACTCAATCAAGACCCAGAAACTCTCGCCTCGATACAACGTAAGCTATACGAATCGGAACTACCTGTAAGACAACACCACATCGACAGATACAGATGACGGCGACGATGACCGCCCCCGGCGACTGAAAGCCCTAGAGACCTCAGTTGCCGGTCTATGAGAGCTTCAAGAAAAGGCCACGAGTGACGTTGCCTCCAGATTTACACAACTACAAGACACGCACAACAAACCCCTGGAATCATACCTGCTGACAAGGAATTTTACAGCACAACATGTCCAATGTCACCGCAGCTCCCACATATGCCGCAAGAAATGAACAAACATCAACAATACACGCCAGCTTCCTCTACCCGCACCACAGTACACTAGATCAAACGCACGAAGGCAATAGGCCCGGGTACGGAGCCACAACCTCGACATAATGACATCATTGTTTACAGGTCGTTGTCAGGACCTCGGCCATGGCAGATACCTGATCCTCACTACAGAGAACTCCGCCACCCAATACAGCTACTCACAAACATTTGATTTGCTACGGACACCATGAACCTAGTTATGCCTCAAATAAGTAGTGCCACCACAGTATACGATTCCTTCTCTCCCTCATCCTTTTTCCTTCCCAGATAGTTATATATTCTTGTTTTTCCATCAGATTTATTTCATCCCCCCCCAAAAGGCCGACCGATCAGTCGCTGCCTAGTTAGCAAGAAGGATATGTTGAGTTTCCACTGAATATATCCACCGTAGTCGAGACGAAACGTTGAAGAATCGTGGTTGGCCACCGGCACAGACCTCGGAAAAGTTTTATCGTCTAATTGATGCCGGCCGTGAAAGCCGACGCTCTTTATTGAAACTTTTTGTTAATTTTATATGTCATCGCCAGTCAAGAAAGCTTGTTAGAATTGTTCCATGGGAATCCAATGGAATATCAGTAACACAGTAGAATCATATAGAATATGACAAAATGGGTTCGTAATTTTTTCTTTTCTCGGCGTCAAATTCTTGGGGTTGCTGTTCTTCTTAAGCGTGGATCAATTATTCAGCTGAAGATTTGTATATGTTTTTGGCAATTGTATCTATTCTTCCTAACGTTGTTTCGTCCGAAATACAGTGGGCGTCCTCGTGGAGTGTATTTGCAAGTATGATGTTATGACATTTTATGCAGGGTGGTTCTCCTTGTGGATAATTACTCAAAACACGAGGGAGACTTTCTTTCGCTCTTTGCAGTGTCTGAGTGGGATTAGCCGGAAGATCATCCAGAGAGACATCGTACCGGAGCGGCCATTACTCACATCCTCCATTCGGAAGTACTAAGGCCTTTTTATTTATAATCAGCGTATTTGTGGATGGAACTTGAGACAATAGCTGGACACCTTTACCATTATGGGGGTAAGAACAGAATGTAGTATTTTCTTTTCCCGAGCTTAATTCTCAGTTGTCGGACAGTTTTCTGACCACCACCTTAATCTAATTGAAGTTGTAAGTATCGTAAGATTTAGTTGTTTTATGAGCATAGTAAAATAACATAATCTTGTTTTTTTCCGAACACGTGTGGTGTCATAATTTCCGTAAAACCCGTATAAAAACATAATTACGGCATTAAAACATCAGTGAAACTAATACTTACTTAATTTGACTTGCGAGTTACCAACCCCTCCTATCCGCTTCTTGACCTTATCTTGTTCAACACAATATACTGTGTACTGGAATTTCAGCCTTGGAGGCATTCACTTCGGGTCTGGTGAGAATACGCTTCCGAAAATATGGCTTGTGTTTCAGCTCTAAATTCGTTTAAGGTGACAGTTCATGTAGGTGTAGGTGGCATCCTTCTTATCTTTAGTAAAGTTTGTATTAGTACGATGTACCAATTTGGATTGCGTTTATTCCAGACACAGTGATAACAAACCCTAGCGCGAAAGCCGTTTGTGTGACTATTTTATATTGGGTTTTGGACCTGGGGCATTCAGTTTGATGTACACTATGTGATCAAAAGTATCCGGACACCCCACAAACATACGTTTTTCATCTTAGGTACATTGTGCTGCCACCTACTGCCTGGTGCTCATTATCCGCGACCTCAGTGGTCATTAAACATCGTGAAACAGCTGAATGGGACGCTCCGTGGAACTCACGGACTTCGTAGCACGAAGGCCATTTGTGTGACTATTTTATATTGTGTTTTGGACCTGGGGCATCCAGTTTGAAGTACGCTATGTGATCATAAGTATCCGGACACCCCACAAACATACGTTTTTCATCTTAGGTGCATTGTGCTGCGACCTACTGCTGGTATTCATTATCCGCGACCTCAGTGGTCATTAGACATCGTGAAACAGCAGAATGGGACGCTCCGTGGAATTCACGGACTTCGAACGTGGTCAGGTGATTGGGTGTCACTTGTGTCAGAAGTCTGTACGCGAGATTTCCACACTCCTAAACCTCCCTAGGTCCACAGTTTCTGATGCGATAGAGAAGTGGAAACATGAAGGGACATGTACAGCACAAAAGCGTACAGGCCGACCTCGTCTGTTGACTGACAGAGACCGCCGACATTTGAAGAGGGTCGTAAAGAGTAAGAGGCAGACATCTATACAGACCATCACACAGGAATTCCAAACTGCATCAGGATCCACTACAAGTACTATGGCAGTTAGGTGTGAGGTGAGAAACCTTGGATTCCATGGTCGAGCGGTTGCTCATAAGCCACGCATCACTCAGGAAAATGCCTCGATTGGTGTAAGGAGCGTCAATATTACACGATTGAACAGTGGAAAAACGTTGTGTGGAGTGACGAATCACGGTACACAATGTGGCGATCTGATGGCAGGGTGTGGGTATGGCGAATGCCCGGTGAACGTCTTCTGCCAGCGTGTGTAGTGCCAATAGTGTAATTCGGAGGTGGTGCTGTTATGGTATGGTCGTGTTTTTCGTGGAGTAGGCTTGCACCCCTTGTTGTTTTGCGTGGCACGATCACAGCACAGACCTACATTGATATTTTAAGCATCTTCTTGCTTCCCACATTTGAAGAGCAATTCGGGGATGGCGATTGAATCTTTCAACACGATCGAGCACTTGTTCATACTGCACGGACGGCGGCGGAGTGGTTACACGACAATAACATCCCTGTAATGGACTGGCTTGAACAGAGTCCTGACTTGAATTCTATAGAACACCTTTGGGATGTTTTGGAACGCCGACTTCGTGCCAGCCTCACCGACCTACATCGATACTTCTCCTCAGTTCCGCACTCCGTGAAGAATGAGCTGCCATTCCCCAAGAAACCTTCCAGCACCTGATTGAAAGTATGCCTGCGAGAGTGAACGCTGTCAGCAAGGCTAAGGGTGGGCCAACACCATTTGACTTCCAGCATTACCGATGGAGGGCGTCACGAACTTGTACGTCATTTTCAGCCGGGTGTCCGAATACTTTTGATCACGTTGTGTATGTAAACTGAAGGTTCTTAAATGAATGTAGTGATTGTTACCCTACGTTTAGACAAACGAAATAATTTACCTTTGTGTTTTTGTTTAAGATATTAGTAGCTCATTTTTAATTCAAATAATAACTCCTCTTGTCATTAAATAATATTTATTGTGTATTTTCAAATGTTAATATATTTAAATGCACAATGTATATTTAAACTGCTCTTTGCATTTTAATATTACAATTACCAGTTAATATATTTATGTATTGATTATATTTACAGGGTAAGTTGCCCAAAACTTCCAGGGCAAATATTTCTGAAACTAAAGTGGGAATCTGAAACGAATTTCACAGACATGAATTTCACAGGCTTTCTTTGAATTAGACGATTCAAGTCGTTCAAAACGAAAGCAAATATAAGTAAAATATACACTTTATGATTTTAAAAGGAAATCCCGCATTATTGATAATATAGAAAATAATATTAAGACTAAGGTGTGGTGCATCGCAATAGGTCAGTTATATTCCGAAAAATAATTGTTACATGAATTTGATGCTTAAGACGCAATCTATTTATTTCGTTTCTTGTGACCGGAAAATTATTTCCATCGCAAATTATAACAGTGAAAGTAACATTACGAAAAGCTATTGTCGCGTTATAGCTCATCAATCTAATGACGATTAAATGCAAAGTGAAATTCATTGCAGGATGAATCTCAACGATGTGCAGCTGAAGTGCATTGCATTGTACCTCAATGTCAATTTCATGTTACAATCTTTCGGGATGTAATTTGTCTATTTGGATAAAACAAGCGCCATTCTTAATGTTATTTTCCAAGTTATTCATTGCATAAAGATAATACAAGTTAATTTAAGAAACATAAATTTAAGTCAATCGCATTTACTTAGGTTTCTGAGTGACCTATACCATCTACTTAAGGCTTTCCTACATACCATGTAATGTGGTATTTATAATAAGTTTAGACAGAATAAAATTTTATTTACCCCAGATTCAGATCTACCAATTAACTTACTTATACACTTACAATGATGGTATAAATTAATAATTGGATTTCATTAATAATTCTGCAGTTTAATTTAAGTAATTGTATAGCTTGTGTAATTATACTTTCTGTGATTTTTAAATTCAATTCTACTCTATAATTTCTAAATTTCCATCCGTGACTGTCGATGAAGGGAGTAGAAAGTAGTACTGTTCCTACTTTTGTTTCAGAGATATTTGCCCACAAGTTTTAGGTCACTTACTTAACTTTCATGGAAGTTCGATCATGGTTATTGATTTATCCTAACTGGAGCCAGGTAGGGCCATTCACAGCTTAGCTTCCGCTATCTTAACCAAGGGTAGGTAACAAATTAACTTTCGATAGCACATTTTGGTACAACTAAGTGGTAATAATGTATATATTTGTAGCCGTTTTGAGATTATTACGAAGTAAAGTAACAGAGAATAATGCTTTTTACGTAATTAGTAAGACAAGTGACAAAGCCTACAATTACAGCACTTAAGGTGTTTACACTCGTGTCGTATATTTCAAAATTGAACCCAAAGCTATATTAAGCCAGAAAAACGCACTTAAAATCTCCAGGTCTGTTTATAAAGGGCGTTGATAATTAAAAGCAATTTCTCTATCAATTCCCATATTAGTATATATAAAGATCCAATTCATCAATATAAACTAACTTTGAATAACATAATATTAATGAATAGTGAATTTGATTATTTCATACATTAGAAACACCAGAAGATTCGCGATTGGATACCATTGATATTACCTTTGTAGGTCACGGGAGTAGTTATAAAATGACAGTTTAAAATCACTTAATATGCATGGAATGTCTATCCATTTGCAAATGAGCTCCCCTCCCCCACTTTCTCCCTTCCACCCGCAGCTCCTTGGTAATTTTAGTTGCAGCTGTGAGTCATAAATCTTGTTGAGTACAATGGAAGCTTGACAGTTATGCAGTTAAGGGTATCCTTCACCTGTCAAAACGAACAAAGGGATCATAAATTTAAGGTTCTGTAACAAAGGCGAGATGTTTTTCCTACCCATTCCACATCAGCCTACGTGCTTTCCTGCACTGCAGCAACTCACACCACTCCTATTCTTTCTCGAACACGTGGAGGAAGCCATCCATCAATGTCAAAATGAACACGAGCTTGCAGGACAAAGGAAGAGATTCTATTGTGTGCCTTTCTATTGTCCGGGGCAAGGCTACTTTAGAAAGAACACCTGACATACTCATTCCACTAGATTTTAACAAAAGAACAACGCTTGCCCTTCAACTGTCAAAATGAACAATGAAAGACAATGATAAATTAGGGTCATGACAAAAGAGAACCTGGAGCCTGTTAAGAGAGAAACAACTTCTATTGTCCGGGGCAAGCCTTCTTTCTGGCATTTCTCATTCCACTGCACTATAACAAAGCCGGTCCCTTTCCATTGTTTCTCGAATACCTGCTAGCTTAACAAAAGAATCTGAGGAAGGCTTTATGCTAGCCCTGTCTTAGTTCGCGTGAAAGAGAGAGACACACTTCAACAACGTCAGAGTCAGCCATCATGGTTTTTGCCCTGAGGGCTGTTCTCTCCGATGTTTTACGAGATCCTACGAATATATCCGACCATAGTTAACAAGCATTCTGTTTGGCTTATTTCAAGAAGCGACTCCGAAAAGCGCCTAATATACATTTCATTACATGCATTAAACCTCTGCGCGAATATCCATACATCGGTGCTCGATTCTTACTGCAATCAAAAGTTTATTGCTAATGAGAAAATGATGATTGATATTATTATATCATTACCCTAATTAATAAAAAGGCGTTCACAGGATTGTAGCTCCAATTTTACCAAGTAAAACTCTAATGCGTAATAACTATTATACTATGCACCGCCAGATTAAAAATGTATTTAACAAATATAATTAATTTTTTATATATCATTACCCTAATTATGAAAGGGTGTTCAGAGGGTTCTAGCTCGAATCTTACCCAGCGAAACTCTAATGCTTAATAACTATTAAACTATGCAAGGTCAGATTAAAATGCATTTAACAAATACAATTTAATTTTTATACATCATTACCCTAATTAATGAAAGGGTGTTCAGAGGGTTCTAGCTCGAATCTGCGAAACTCTAATGCTTAATAAATATTAAATTATGTAAGTATTGGGCGGTCAGATTAAAACGTGTTTAACAAATATAATATAATTTATACATTACAATGTTTAACGAGCTGTATTCTTAGGAACTCAGAGGCCCCTAGTTCGAATATTACCCTGCGAAACGCTGTAATAACTATTAAACTATTGAAGAAGGGGGCGGTCGGATTAAAATTGCATTTAACAAATATAATTGTTTATATTAAACCCTGATGCATATTAGATATCCCGATGCCTAGACACCATTCTTTCTTCTTCTCTCTTTTTTTCTATCTATGTATCTCTTTCTTTCTTCTCGACTTGCACATATCCAATCGTTCACATATACACGAGCACATGCGCATACATCAACACACATACACTGGTGCAAGCACACACACTCACATACATATACCTGTTTACTTACATATACCCACACTCACACACATACATACGCATAAACCCATGCACGCACACACATGTACATACATACACCAGTACCCACACTCACACACTCACGCGCACACACACATACACATATATACATGGTCACTTACACACACGCACGCACACACCCACACACGTACACACATACACCAACTCACGCACATGTCCTGAATGAAAAGAGACAAAATGATGCAATAAAAACTAATTATAGCTTCGGATGAAAGGCGTCATTTACGAATTGCTCGAAACTGGTCTGGATGCATGGGTTCGATTCCTAGGTCTGATTACAAATTCATCTTCTAATAATTCCAAAACTAATTAAGATAAACACGATAAATAAACTTTATTACTTTCATGACATTAGCTGGTTTCTTGTGAACGTATATTAGAGTACCAGGTGTCATGGGTTCGAACCTTAATTTTAAAACATCGATTATCTCAGAAACTAGCAGGGATAGAGCAGCGGACCAAAGCATGATCGTTAGCTCCTATGATGGACAATTAATGTCTGTATATAATTTCCAATCAGTTGTCAATAGTTCGAATCCCGATCTTTCAGTGGCTCCCTTAATTTTCCTCTGTGCTCTAGAATATATCACTCAGATCAATGTTGTAACTGCATACAGGTCTTTTAAACGCATCAAACTAATATTATAAATAATTTTGTTTCTGGCGTTCTGTGTTTGAATACTGATTCAATGAAATTTACTTATAAATTTAATAACATAGTAAATAATTAAGATAAAGGCACCTAATAAACCTTATTACGTTTATGCCATCAGATAGTATCTTGTGGGTGTATATCAGGGCACCTGACGTCCAGGGTTCGATCCTTAAGTTTAAAATCTCAATTATCCCTGAAACTAGCAGAGATAGAGCCGTGGACGAAAGCATGTTTGATAGCTCCTACAATGAACCATTAATGCTGTATATAATTTCCAATCAGTTGCCCATGGTTCGAATCCCGATCTTTCAATGACTTCCCTGATTTTCCTCTCTACTCTAGAATACATCACTTAGATTGATACTCTAACTGCATGCAGTTTTGTGTAAAGACAATATGGATGTACTGTGAGAGAGAGAGAGCGAGCGAGAGGAAGTGAAACAAGTAGGGATAGAAGTGCTGAAAGTCTCTGCGCATGCGCAGCAAGAGATGATAATTCCAGAAGTGTAATAATCACGTGATGTGTAAGTATCACTGCCATGATAACGTGCTGGCATCGCCTGGAGAGGGTTTAGATCCCTATATAAACAGATATCTGCGCATGTTAGAACTGTTGTTTACTTATTAACTTTGCATTAAACTTTTAAAGAACTTTAAAAGCAGCGTGAGGTGCAGACCATCTACACGTACAGCACATATCAACACGTAACAATGCAAGGTGAGTTTTTTTACATATTTATACAAAATCAGTGTTGGCTTTTACAATACATTTAATTTTTTGTTTAAACGTTGCAGTACATGAAAGACGATTCGTTGCAGGAGCATCATATTTTCTAATCTGTACTTTACATTCACATGGATTTCTCTGCGTACTCTTCTCCAGTTCGCAGGATTTTTCTACTCATTCTTCTTCTATAAACGTTCACATGATTTTCGCTACACACCCCTCTTACATAAACATTCACACAATTTCCTCCATTCTTTCTTTCCCTGCAGGTTCATGCTCTATTAACATTCATACATTTTCTCTACTCATTCTTTTTTCTCAACGCATTCATACGATCTTCGCTACACTTTCTTCTTACATAAACATTCATACGATCTTCGCCACTCATTCTTTGTTTCACTATACATTCACACGATTTCCTCTACTCATTCTTTGGTTCTCTGCTGGCTCATCTTCCATGAACATTCACATGATTTTCTGTACTTATTCTTTGTTTCTCTACACATTCATACGATTTTTACCGCACTTTCTTCTATTAATATTCACACGATTTTCTCCTTTCGTTCTTTGTTTCTCTACACATTCGTAAGCATACTTACAAAACATACACACACCCTAGTTCTAATATAAAGAAGTGTATAACTTGTTCTTCAACTTGAATAATGCAGTGAAAATAATAATCCATGTCAATGTCTGTTACAGATTGTTTAACTGATAGACTTAACAAGATGGATGAAGAGCGTAGTTTCCTAATGACTCGTCGAGTTCAAGATCTCGAAATAGGTCTTAACTATGAGATAAAGTCCTTAAAGAGAGATCAAACAAGATATGGTACCAGGATCGTATCTTCACTGGAGGATTGTCAAGTGTTCCTGCCAGTGCGCTATAATAACGGTATGGCAGAGATGGTGAAATTTAAGACATGTAAATTGTCTTTTTTACATGCAGAGAAGGTGTGTGGAAGTGTGAAACTTAAGTATTGAATGTTCCCTAATTTTAGCATGAAAACATTCATAAATAAGCAACTGACTCATTGATAATACACATAAAGATACAAATGATACACGTTATAGAATTTATAAAAATTCACAATATCACATGTTTTGAATTTAGTTATATCTAATGCATTGAAATAACGATAAATATCCGAATGTTTATACAAATATTTTGTGTTTCATTTTACATGTATCATAACAAAAAATGTAATTCTTTTCAGGTTGCCTTTACTAGTCCAAAGCAGTTTTCTAAGACTTTCATTGTGCAATGTTTCAGACTGTGCAATAAGAGGAAGAAGAAGAGGAACAGCTTTGCAGCCATGCAAAGGATGCTGACGCTATTGGAGGGTAGAATAAGCAGCATCGGTACCTACAAGAAACATTTCGGCAAGAAGCGGGTGCTGAGACATCTACATCACCGAAACACGTTAAGACAGGATCCTTATATAACATTACAGGACATACGATGAAAAAATACGGACAATTTTGTATACAATTCAATGCATAGCTGAGAGTTAGCTCGAGCGAGTCTCCCTATATTCGCTGAAATTAAGCATTGTGAACAGTAATTTAAATGATTGTGTAATACTTTTAAATAGAGATGAAATTTGTACCCTAAAAGCCTTGAGCCCTGCATACATTAACAGCATTAAGACTGTTTGCCACGCTGGAATACAAATTATGAAAATAAAAAGACTTTCATTTAAATAATAAATAAATTTACATAACCTGCTGTTACATCTGTAATGGCATATACAGAAACAATGAGTCGGATGAGGAAGTGATAGAAATGTAAGATAAATAATAACAATAAAAAGAATTAAGGTATGTTTTTACATAGTGTTTTTATTCATTAAAAATCCTTGCATTCCTAATGAAAAATAAATCATTACAATAATTAGCTTAAGTTATGTTACAATGATCAAAAAGAGAACCGTCTTTAGACGCATTACACGATCTTAAAGCCAGAACACCAAAAATGACAAATCCCGGCTTCTCCATTTTAGATGTGGTGTCACTATTCAGGTAAATTCCTGTAACACAGCAGGTTGAGTATGCAGAATCATGGTCCTAAATGGGCGAAACAGAGTCTTATCCAGCCTAACAGTCTTGAGGATCTCAGCATCAGAAAGTCGAATCACAGGCCTTCTCCACTCGATGAGTACAGGTTTAACAACAGCATTCTCTTCACGCTGAGACGGGGTAAAGTATATAAATGTTCAACTTGACAATGGATTCTAAACTCGTTGTTAGAGTCCAGAGCTGATGTATTATATGGTGAAAACACATGTTCCTCTTCTTAGTGATCTTGTCGTCGAATCTCGGTGTCGGTAGCATTGAAGATGTCCATGATTATAGGATTCTGAAGCCCAATAACTGTAGGAACTGCTGATTGCGTGATGTTAACCTGATGGTCGTCAAGGGCAGAGCATGATGTGTGCGACGAATCATTCCATTATTATATCGTCGGCGTCGTTGACGTTTTCTAAAATCTATAGGCATTATGCTTATATCCTTGTTTCTAAAGGCAATGATATTGCTGTTATGCTCCCCTATACTAAGCCTGTTTGCTCTATGAAGCGGATGTTTATGAACAACAGGTAAAATTTGATTTGATGGTTCTTGTGAAATACGGTATCCAAGCGTAACAGATGGGAAAACTGATAGATCGAGTGTCCACTTTTACTATCGAGGAAGGAGACTGATGCAATACTGCGCTAAATTCGTATGATACTCAACCTAAATATATTCACTAGGAAATCAGACTCAGACAGCTGATTAGGTGGAATAACTCTGTCACTGAAGGGCCCCAGAACGTTCCTAAAGAACAATCACTGGAAAAAATCAAGAGTGAAAGGACATGTCTATTATTATTATTATTATTATTAATTGATCTAATAAAGAAAACATTCACATCCTAATATGAGGAATCTTTCTAACTCTTTCCTGATTTCAATGTTCTATAGATGCTAATCACGCTATAAAACCACCCAGCTTTAAATTCGGAATAATTTCGCTAATCGCATCGGAAAAGTCATTTTCATCAGGTGTATGAAGCATCATTAGTACCCTTAACATGTTTACCAAATCATTAGGATCGGTGTAGCGGTATAGCATCTCCTCTGTATTCGCTTTGGATATATCTTCTAATCTGGGTGAGTTGACACTAGTATACTTGCTTTCATTGGTGTGTTTATTCAGAGCTTGCTCATTCAAAGAAAGTGCTCTTATTGTTTCATCAGTGGTAGCTCTTGACGTTATTACAGGATCACTTGAACTGGTTCCAAGTACGGTACATCTTGAATCCCGCTCTTCGGAACTTGACAAGCTTTCAGGATCTCGTTTGGGTATTGTAGTCAATGCACAGCTGGTCATCACTTTACAGCTTCTTCTCGTATGTTGCTTGAGCCTTGAAATTGTTCTGTTTTTTAAAGTTCTATTATATAGGCAGCACTTAACAAAGCGATTCCTCCCCCGTTGGGAAACATACGAAAAATCAAGACTCTCGTAAATTGACTGTAATTGACCATCTTTGTGTGTGTTCATGTTCAAACAGTATATATATATATAAACTAGTCAATGAATACTGTAGATGTTGAATTCTTATACGATAACACGAGATTGAGCTATTTTTTCAACATTTACGTATTTATATATGTTGTCAGGCTTTGATGCATATAAACAGTCATATCCGAATTAGACTAAGTAAAATATTGTAGCATTCACACATAATAGTTGTAATTTCGTTAATTATAACTATTTCATTAAGCACAAGCAGATTCAAGTAGCATGAAATGGATTCATAGAGGTAAGAGTACAAGTTTTTTTTATAGTTAGAACAGAGAATGCGATAGTTGAGTGAGATACTGGTCTAGCTAGCACGAGTCTCAAGCTCATGTATCATCCTTTAGCGAAAATGGCACACGTATCTGAGAGCCTTTAGCGAGAGCGGGTCACCTTTTCCCTGCCCTTTTCCATGAATGTGTCACCTTTTTCCCTGTGTAGGTCACCTTTGTCCCTGAGCGGGTCCCCTTTTTCCCTTTGTGGGTCACCGTTTTCCCTTTATGGGTCCCCTTTTTCCCTTTGTGGGTCACCTATTTCCCTTTATGTGTCACCTTTTTCCCTTTGTAGGTCACCTTTTTCCCTTTATGTGTCACCTTTTTCCCTTTGTGGGTCACCTTTTTCCCTTTGCGGGTCACCTTTTTTCCCTTTATGGGTCACTTTTTCCCTTTGCGGGTCACCTTTTTCCCTTTGTGGGTCACCTTTTTCCCTTTATGGGTCACCTTTTTCCCTTTGTGGGTCATCTTTTTCCCTTTGTGGGTCACCTTTTTCCCTTTATGGGTCGCCTTTTTATCTTTCTGGGTCACCTTTTTCCCTTTATGGGTCACCTTTTTCCCTTTGTGGGTCACCTTTTTCCCTTTGCGGGTCATCTTTTTCCCTTTATGGGTTACCTTCTTACCCGTTATGGGTCACCTTTTTCCCTTTTCGGGTCACCTTTTTCCCTTTGTGGGTCAGCTTTTTCCCTTTTCTGGGGCACCTTTTTCCCTTTGTTGGTCACCTTTTTCCCGTTGTAGGTCACCTTTTTCCCTGAGTGAGACACCTTTTTCCACTGAGCGAGTCACCTTTTCCCTGAATAGGTTACGTGATGGGCATGTCCAGAACATTGACATGAAAAAGTTTTTCCACGAAGTTCACGTCTAAAGTCGCTTTCAAAGTCTAGGATATGAATAGGTTGTGAGCATTCTTGCTTCACCCGCTCTAGCTTAACACCTAAAATAAAATAAATCGCTCTTAATGTATATATGCTAATAAGAAGGTATAAAAGAACTATGCCGCAATAAAATCAATTGGTATACCATGAGACCTAAGGTGGCTAAGGTCGCAAGAGGTTTCGATTTAATTAACTCTCTGATTAACCTGCTACCGTTTGAAGTAAATTTGTCTGGTTACATATACTGAGGAACTGGGGTAAAGCTGGAGAAACATTAAAGAGAGGAGACCCTGGAATCATTCCGTTAGACGAATCGTGTAATCTTAGCGACATTGCCTACGCTCAGCATAAGGTCTCTGCTTCGAGAAACATTGCTGACAAGATCTTGGCTGAAACGGCTTGGAAAAGAGTGCAAACATCTGATGTTGCATTAGGTGAAAAAGTTGGCAGCGCGACTAGTAACAGAAATTATGAAGGATAAGGTAGCTGTTGGTGCTGGATGCAGGAAGAAGAAACAAGGAGGATTTCTACCTCTCATACCAAGTATTGCAGCCCTAGGCGCTGCCGCTGGAGGCGCAGCCCAAATTGCCTCAGCAGTAAATAAGAAAAAGTCAGCAGATAAACAAATCGCCGAAATGATGAGGCATAAGAGAGAAATTGAGAGAAAGGTATCTGTTGGCGGCTGGTCCAAAAAGAAGAAACGAGGAGGATTTCTACCGCTCATACCAACTATTGCAGCCCTAGGAGCCGCCGCTGGAGGCGCTGCACAAATTGCCTCCGCTGTAAATAAGAAAAAGGCTGCGGATATACAACTTACTGAAATGATGAGACGTAACAGAGAAATTGAAGCAAGAGGGAAAGGTCTACGAGAGAAGAAGAAGCAGAATAAGGCGAGGAACACCGAAAGGAAGAGGAGGCAGAGCAGGAAAGGAAATTCAAAAACTCTGGCAGAGGGCTATACCTGTCCCTGAAAAAAACATTAAGTAACATAGATCCCGTATTGTATGTCCAATGTTTTAAGATACCTCATATTAGGATGCGAATGACTTCTTTATTAGATCAATTAATAATATTAATAATAATAATAATAATGTCCTTTCACTCTTGATTTTTTCCAGTGATTGTTCTATAGGAACGTTCTGGGGCCCTGCAATGACAAAGTTATTCCACCTAATCAGCTGTCTGAATCAGATTTCCTAGTGAATATATTTAGGTTGAGTATCATACGAATTTAGCGCAGTATTGCATCAGTCTCCTTCCTCGATAGTAAAAGTGGACACTCGATCTATCAGTTTTCCCATCTGTTACGCCTGGATACCGTATTTCACAAGAACCATCAAATCAAATTTTACCTGTTGTTCATAAACATCCGCTTCATAGAGCAAACAGCCTTAGTATAGGGGAGCATAACAGCAATATCGTTGCCTTTAGAAACAAGGATATAAGCATAATGCCTATAGATTTTAGAAGAAGTCAACGGCGTCGAGGATATAATAATGGAATGATTCGTCGCACACATCATGCTCTGCCCTTGACGACCATCAGGTTAACATCACGCAATCGCCAGTTCCTGCAGTTATTGGGCTTCAGAATCCTATAATCATTCGCATCTTCAATGTTACCACGACATTGCTTTTGCAATGACACCGAGATTCGACGACAAGATCACTAAGAAGAGGAACATGTGTTTTCACCATATAATACATCAGCTCTGAAATCTAACATCGAGTTTAGAATCCCTTGTCAAGTTGAACATTTATATACTTTACCCCGTCTCAGCGTGAAGAGAATGCTGTTGTTAAACCTGTACTCATCGAGTGGAGAAGGCCTGTGATTCGACTTTCTGATGCTGAGATCCTCAAGACTGTTAGGCTGGATAAGACTCTATTTCGCCCATTTAGGACCATGGATCTGCATACTCAACCTGCTGTGTTACAGGAATTTACCTGAATAGTGACACCACATCTAAAATGGAGAAGCCGGGATTTGTCATTTTTGGTGTTCTGGCTTTAAGATCGTGTAATGCGTCTAAAGACGGTTCTCTTTTTGATCATTGTAACATAACTTAAACTAATTATTGTAATGATTTATTTTTCATTAGGAATGCAAGGATTTTTAATGAATAAAAACACTATGTAAAAACATACCTTAATTCTTTTTATTGTTATTATTTATCTTACATTTCTATCACTTCCTCATCCGACTCATTGTTTCTGTATATGCCATTACAGATGTAACAGCAGGTTATGTAAATTTATTTATTATTTAAATGAAAGTCTTTTTATTTTCATAATTTGTATTCCAGCGTGGCAAACAGTCTTAATGCTGTTAATGTATACAGGGCTCAAGTCTTTTAGGGTACAAATTTCATCTCTATTTAAAAGTATTTCACAATCATTTAAATTACTGTTCACAATACTTAATTTCAGCGAATATAGGGAGACTCGCTCGAGCTAACTCTCAGCTATGCATTGAATTGTATACAAAATTGTCCGTATTTTTTCATCGTATGTCCTGTAATGTTATATAAGGATCCTGTCTTAACGTGTTTCGGTGATGTAGATGTCTCAGCACCCGCTTCTTGCCGAAATGTTTTTTGTAGGTACCGATGCTGCTTATTCTACCCTCCAATAGCGTCAGCATCTTTTGCATGGCTGCAAAGCTGTTCCTCTTCTTCTTCCTCTTATTGCACAGTCTGAAACATTGCACAATGAAAGTCTTAGAAAACTGCTTTGGACTAGTAAAGGCAACCTGAAAAGAATTACATTTTTTGTTATGATACATGTAAAATGAAACACAAAATATTTGTATAAACATTCGGATATTTATCGTTATTTCAATGCATTAGATATAACTAAATTCAAAACATGTGATATTGTGAATTTTTATAAATTCTATAACGTGTATCATTTGTATCTTTATGTGTATTATCAATGAGTCAGTTGTTTTATTTATGAATTTTTTCATGTTAAAATTAGGGAACATTCAATACTTAAGTTTCACACTTCTACACACCTTCTCTGCATGTAAAAAAGACAATTTACATGTCTTAAATTTCCCCATCTCTGCCATACCGTTATTATAGCGCACTGGCAGGAACACTCGACAATCCTCCAGTGAAGATACGATCCTGGTACCATATCTTGTTTGAACTCTCTTTAAGGACTTTATCTCATAGTTAAGACCTATTTCGAGATCTTGAACTCGACGAGCCGGTAGGAAACTACGCTCTTCAACCATCTTGTTAAGTCTATCAGTTAAACAATGTGTAACAGACATTGACATGGATTATTATTTTCACTGCATTATTCAAGTTGAAGAACAAGTTATACACTTCTTTATATTAGAACTAGGGTGTGTGTATGTTTTGTAAGTATGCTTATGAATGTGTAGAGAAACAAAGAACGAATGGAGAAAATCGTGTGAATATTAATAGAAGAAAGTGCAGCAAAAATCGTATGAATGTGTAGAGAAACAAAGAATAAGTACAGAAAATCATGTGAATGTTCATGGAAGATGAGCCAGCAGAGAACCAAAGAATGAGTGGCGAAAATCGTATGAATGTTTATGTAAGAAGAAAGTGTAGCGAAGATCTATGAATGCGTTGAGAAAAAAAGAATGAGTAGAGTAAATGTATGAATGTTAATAGAGCATGAACCTGCAGGGAAAGAAAGAATGGAGGAAATTGTGTGAATGTTTATGTAAGAGGAATGTGTAGCGAAAATCATGTGAATGTTTATAGAAGAATGAGTAGAAAATCCTGTGAACTGGAGAAGAGTACGCAGAGAAATCCATGTGAATGTAAAGTACAGATTAGAAAATGTGATGCTCCTGCAACGGATCGTCTTTCATGTACTGCAACGTTTAAACAAAAAATTAAATGTATTGTAAAAGCCAACACTGATTTTGTATAGTTATGTAAAAAAACTCACCTTGCATTGTTACGTGTTGTTATGTGCTGTACGTGTAGATGGTCTGCACCTCACGCTGCTTTTAAAGTTCTTTAAAACTTGAATGCAAAGTTAATAAGTAAAGAACAGTTCTAACATGCGCAGATATCTGTTTATGTAGGGATCTAAACCCTCTCCAGGCGACGCCAGCACGTTATCATGGCAGTGATGCTTACACATCACGTGATTATTACACCCCTGGAATTATCATCTCTTGCTGCGCATTCGCAGAGACTTTCAGCACTTCTATCCCTACTTGTTTCACTTCCTCTCGCTCGCTCGCTCTCTCTCTCTCACATAGTACATCCGTATTGTCTTTACACAAAACTTCATGCAGTTAGAGTATCAATCTAAGTGATGTATTCTAGAGTACAGAGGAAAATCTGGGAAGTCATTGAAAGATCGGGATTCGAACTAGGGTCAACTGATTGGAAATTATATACAGCATTAATTGTTCATTGTAGGAGCTATCAAACATTCTTTCGTCCACGGCTCTATCTCTGCTAGTTTCTGTGATAATTGAGATTTAAACTTAAGGATCGAACCCCGGACGTTAGGTACCCGAATATATACTCGCAAGCTACTGATTGGTGACATAAACGTAATAAGTTTTCTTAGGTGCCTGTATCTTAATTATTTACTGTTATTAAATTTATAAGTAAATTTCATTGAATCAGTATTCGAACTCAGAACACCAGAAAAAAATTATTTATAATATTAGTTTGATGTGTTTAAAAGACCTGTATTCAGTTACAACATTGAACAAAGTGATATATTCTAGAGCACAGAGGAAAATTAAGGGAGCCACTGAAAGATCGGGATTCGAACTATTGACAACTGATTGGAAATTATATACAGACATTAATTGTCCATCATAGGAGCTAACGATCATGCTTTGGTCCGCTGCTCTATCCCTGCTAGTTTCTGAGATAATCGATGTTTTAAAATTAAGGATCGAACCCATGACACCTGGTACTCTAATATACGGTCACAAGAAACCAGCTAATGTCATGAAAGTAATAAAGATTATTTATCGTCTTTATCTTAATTAGTTTTGGAATTATTAGAAGATGAATTTGTAATCAGGCTCTAGGATTCGAACCCATGCATCCAGACCAGTTTCGAGCAATTCGTAAATGACGCCTTGTATCCCAAGCTATAATTAGTTTTTATTGCATCATTTTGTCTCTTTTCATTCAGGACATGTGCGTGAGTTGGTGTATGTGTGTACGTGTTTGGGTGTGTGCGTGCGTGTGTGTAAGTGACCATGTATATATGTGTATGTGTGTGTGCGCGAGTGTGTGAGTGTGGGTACTGGTGTATGCATGTATGTACATGTGTGTGTGCGTGCATGGGTGTATGCGTATGTATGTGTGTGAGTGTGAGTATATGTAAGTGAACAAGTATATGTATGTGAGTGTGTGTGTGTGTGTGTGCGTGCACCAGTGTATGTGTGTTGATGTATGCGCATGTGCTTGTGTATATGTGAACGATTGGATATGTGTAAGTCGAGAAGAAAGAAAGAGATAGATAGAAAGAAAAAGAGAGAAGAAGAAAGAATGGTGTCTAGGCATCGGGATATGTAAGTATGCATCAGGGTTTAATATAAACAATTATATTTGTTAAATGCAATTTTAATCCGACCGCATCCTGCTTCATAATTTAATAGTTATTAGAGCGTTTCGCAGGGTAAGATTCGAACTTGGGGCCTCTGGGTTCCTAAGAATACAGCTCGTTAAACATTGTAATGTCGTATAAATTAAATTATATTTGTTAACCAGTTTTAATCTGACCTCCCAATACTCACATAGTTTAATATTTATTAATCATTAGAGTTTCGCAGATTCGAGCTAGAACCCTCTGAACACCCTTTTATTAATTAGGGTAATGAAGTATAAAAAATTAAATTTCATTTGTTAAATTCATTTTAATCTGGCCGTGCATAGTTTAATACTTATTACGCATTAGAGTTTTGCTGGGTAAGGTTCGAGCTAGAATCCTCTGAACACCCTTTCATTAATTAGGGTAATGATATATAAAAAATTAAATTATATTTGTTAAATACATTTTTAATCTGGCGGCGCATAGTTTAATAGTTATTACGCATTAGAGTTTCACTTGGTAAGATTCGAAATACAATCCTCTGAACGCCTTTTTATTAATTAGGGTAATGATATAATAATATCAATCATCAATTTCTCATTAGCAATAAACTTTTGATTGCAGTAAGAATCGAGCACCGATCTATGGATATCCGCGCAGAGGTTTAATGCATGTAATGAAATGAATATTAGGCGCTTTTTCGGAGTCGCTGCTTGAAATAAGCCAAACAGAATGCTTGTTAACTATGCTCGGATATATTTGTAGGATCTCGTAAAACATCGGAGAGAACAGCCCCTCAGGGCAAAATCCATGATGGTTGACTCTGACGTTGTTGAAGTGTGTCTCTCTCTTTCACGCGAACAAAGACAGGGCTAGTATAAAGCCTTCCTCAGATTCTTTTGTTAAGCTAGCATGTGTTCGAGAAACAATGGAAAGGGACCGGCTTTGTTATAGTGCAGTGGAATGAGAAATGCCAGAAAGAAGGCTTGCCCCGGACAATAGAAGTTGTTTCTCTCTTAACAGGCTCCAGGTTCTCTTTTGTCACGACCCTAGTTTATCATTGTCTTTCATTGTTCATTTTGACAGTTGAAGGGCTAGCGTTGTTCTTTTGTTAAAAGCTAGTGGAATGAGTATGTCAGGTGTTCTTTCTAAAGTAGCCTTACCCCGGACAATAGAAAGGTACACAATAGAATCTCTTCCTTTGTCCTGCAAGCTCTTGTTCATTTTGGCATTGATGGATGGCTTCCTCCACGTGTTCGAGAAAGAATATGAGTGGTGTGAGTTGCTGCAGTGCAGGAAAGCACGTAGGCGGATGTGGAATGGGTAGAAAAAACATCTCGCCTTTGTTACAGAACCTTAAATTTATGATCCCTTTGTTCGTTTTGACAGGTGAAGGATACCCTTAATTGCTTAACTGTCAAGCTTCTATTGTACTCAACAAGATTTATGACCCACAGCTGCAACAAAAAGTACCAAGGAACTGCGGGTGGAAGGGGGAAAGTGGGGGAGGGGAGCTCATTTGCATATGAATAGACATTCCATGCATATTAAGTGATTTTAAACTGTCATTTTATAACTACTCAGGAAATTCTTCTTATAGGCCTAGGAGTAAGAAACAAGTGCAGTAAGATATAACTCTAGTTTGTAGCCAAGACTACAAAATCTTCTCCCTTTTCCCGTGTCATATTTGGTACTATCGCATTGATTGCAAAAGTATGGAGCACTAATTTTTCCGTTCCCCCAATTTTTGGAAACATTCAGCGTTACATCTCAATAACAACCCGACACATGTTGAACCAAATTATTAGCTATGAATAGTTTTTTAACCAATTAGTCAGACTGTATCAAGTTTTATTTGAAGTATAATACCAGTCGCAATATTAAAAAACCCGCAATTTGATTTAGCATTAGACTGAGAAGTTTAAACGGATTTGGTAAACATCCTCCCCAATTCACAAACATCAAGTAGATGTCGTTTGCAATACTCCGCATATAGCCTATGACCTGTGTGTATTGTGTTCGTAGGTTCTTAGGTCCTCATGAGTTCGTTCCCCTTTCAGTGGTAATGTAATGTTAGACCGGGGAAGGATTTCTACCTCAGTTATATAAACAAAGAAGGCACAGGTAACCAGTAGACGACCTTCGGTTGCTGGTCACTTTATTCTTGCCAAAAACACACTTCCTCTGTGCTGCACACACGACACAAGCCGATCGCTACAGTTATGATGTTTTATTAAGTCGCTGTCATCTAATCTATGTACGTCCGGAGATGAGTTGTCGTTCCTCGCTATAACACCTGATTTCTCTGATTCTCACTTATTCTCTGGCACGACACTATACTTGAACTTTCTTAAGGTAGACTTAGTTATTTCGCCGACCTCTGCGTCGGAAGTGCAACACTTAGCATTTTAACATGATGCCGGTCGGCACGAGAGACCAAGGGAGAGTGATTTTCGTCTTCGCGGCTCCTACGTCGTTCTGTCTAGGATCGTTTCCTATTTCACGCCCATTTTCTAGGCGACATGGTTTGGTCCCTAACCACGTGACTTATGACGTCGGTTATTTGCTACTTTCTTTTCTATGCTTAATTCCAATTGGCTGTTCTCCTACCAAGACTAGTGCGCATTGCTATTTTCAATCTGGAATGTTTTATGGCCTGTCGCTCATTTCTAGCGTTGGTTTTTCTGCTCCGGTGAATTTGGAGACCGATTAAGCACGTACATCTTGGTGCCTGTCGGTCGCGTTGGAATGTTCTGCTTTTGTTCATAAAGCCACATGTTCGGCAGAATTCTTAAGAGACAGGAGACCTTTCCGGTGTGTCCCGTTATAGCCTCAAGCACTATTAACAGCTATGTTCCGGTCTACCCTTCTGAAAAATTTAGCTCGTTTGAAATTTTATTCCTTATACTACAAATATGATTAATTTTATGTGTGTTTATTCTATTTATTATATTATATTATAATTGTCAGGCGCGTGTTTCTGCTTCAAAGCACGTTATCTTGCATAGCTCATACATTTAATGAATAGCCACATCAGATTAGATTAAATTTCACCTACACTATATTCTCACGGCTCAAGGTCCATAAGCTACATAGATTTGACCGACTGCGCAGAAGACATGTAATAAGCTAAATTTGCCTCACTCGCCGTCCGAATCACATATTAACAGCAAGAGAGCAACGGACTATAATTATGATCATACATGTTTGACCTAAAATTGGTGTTGAAAATGATGACTTTGGTTCATTGCATCTCTATCTGGCTCAGGTATTTCCTTTCAGTCAACACACGGCATAGTGAACTTCCTGTATTTTTCTTTCTGTATGTTCAAAAATTCTGTATACATTCAACTTTATTGGGAATTATTTTATAGATTATATATTTGAAATTATTGCTATACATTGCATCGTTTAGAAACTTACAATGGAGGTTTTTTTGGACACTTTTATAGATGAGTGTTTCACATAGGCATCATGCAGAGAATACACTGTTATAAGGTATATCCAAATATAATGAATACCATATCACCAACACATAACAGATTTTTATTCTTAACGTGCAAAAAACTTCCGTCACAAGCAAATGTCAGAATTCAACTGACCAAGTCCACGCGCCACTTGCTTGAGAATTGTCGCGAGAGGGAAAAGTCATAGTTGGCCGCGGAACGACTACACATGTGTGTGTGAGTTCATAAAGTTTGATCGAAGGTTTAATTTGCTATTTGTGACAAAAGCTGTGATAATGTGTCTTATTTAATATTCTCTAAATACAGTTTTAAGTAATGCAAAACACCAAATAACTTCAACAGAATATTCTCAAATCTTTGTAACATACAGGCTTTTCAACTGGCCTTTATAGAAGAATTATAGGAATAAACATAAGAGTTAAATAAATTTTAATATCAATTGGTTTAACAGGTTTAATATCAATTTAGCAATTTAATATTGGTGACTACAGATTAATGCGGAACAAAATGAAAGCATTTGTTGACTATTATTTTAACATATAACAGAATATTCACTTGTTAATATGTTAAGTCCAATTACTTTCTATTTTCAAGATATATTCATACATTACTTCGATTTGAGGGTGGTATTATAGACCCTTTGACAGCTAAAGGGAATATTTTGCAAATTAAAATGTGTTTCCGACAAATTACATCTGTTAATTGGAGCTGCATTTTGCCTTAATAATTTTTTGTCTGCCCTTTTGGACAAGTCACATTCATATTAAATAACAACTAAATTTACAGCTATTTATACGAAATTATATATAAATATGTATTACTTCCGTCGCATTTGCAATACCTGTGATACAATGTTGTATAATTTTGTCGAGGATATAACCGAAAGAAGGACGAACACATTTCAAGCAATACGAATTTATTAAATGAACCTAGAAGGAAAAGTAAGGGAAGAAATGCAAATGAAACTTTGTAAGGTAATGACTATTGCCACTCTCTTGGATAGAGCTTATATATGTGTGTGTTAGTCGTAAACAGATCACTGAGATAAAATGTTTGCAGCACCTGGTAGATTGTACAAAAAGAGGTATAGATATATTCTCAGTAAATGAAAGAATATAGTAGATCATGCATGGATAATACAAGAAAAAGTACTTCTATGGCGAGGAGCATAAAATTACAAATCAAGGTCACGCAGGTGGAACAGATGGTATCGCCTAATCCTAAATATAATTAGAAAATGTGTTTTACTTATAATATAAATTACCGAAACTTAATGATTTTGTTATTGTTAAATCCATTATAGTCATTTTCGAGAGAAACAAAACAAAACAAAACATATTTCACGTGGAGAATTACTTCATTAGAGAAGAAGCTTCAAAATCTTAACTGGCACTTTTAAACACTGTGTGTTTTAAAATCGATATGCATTATTTTATCCAATTTTCATTTTTAAGTCATGTTGTTCTTTCACCTGCGCGCTCGCTGTGTTCTATAGTAAGCGATACATATTTCGAACACAGGGTCTTGAAACGGTGTTTTGTGATGAAACTGTGATGTAGAAATGTTGGATGGAATGTTGTACCACTTTAGGTAAACGGCTGAAGGACTGAAATTCGTATTCCGTAAATTTTATTTAATTCTTCTTCAAATTAAGTACAAAAATAAATTAGTAGAGAGTGAGTAGTGAGTGGCATTGGACGTCCGGATTCTGATATTTCATGTTGGGCTAATTTAACCTAGTTCACTATCGCTTACATAACTAACTTAATTACTGTACCATTAAATATATCACACTGTAACATATTACATTATGTATATTACTAGACCACGTAGGCTGACGAAAAACGTAATTTATTCCATGGATAACCTTTCAGATAACACGACAGACAGAGCTTTTGACATGTATGCATTTCAGTAATTGCATGATAATGGATTCCATTTCAGAACTAATGAAGCATTATTCCAAACTACAGCTTTGCTGTCAATTTACTATTCCTTTTAGTATTATTAAGCATAGAGAGCTGCAAATTTTCCATCATTGTTTAAGGTTCTTGTTCACTGGATCTACTTGTTTTCCATAGAAACCGGTTTCACATATTCTAAACGGTTTTTGTATTCTCTGTTGTATTAGAATGTATACTATTCAACTTCTAGCTTACTTGCATGTGCACGTCAAAAACCGGCAGATCAGCATAAATAAATAATTAATAAATGAGGCACTGTTTTGGATCAACTTCTAAATTTACCAAAATACTCACATATTTGCGTTTTATCTGAAGAGTGGTTTTTAGAGCGTTGCAGCACAGTTTTGCCTGGAATATTATAATCTAAAAGCTAACAATCGGTGTCATTGAAGCTAAAATATGCATGAATTTGCTGTAATTTTGTGTGTGTGTGTGTGTCTCAGAATGATTGCTCCGATTTGATAACACTGGATATTCACAGTTATTAATGCAAGAGCAAGACAGTCATCAACAAGTCTTCACTCACACCTTTAAAGCGCTCCATGTGTGTGTGTATGTGTGGCCACAAGGTCAGGGAGATGTTTAATGTATTTGTACATTTTGCGCAAGATGTAATCATCTGTCCGCTTCCATTTTTTTTCTCAACAAACGCCAACGCTTATGCACACCAAAATAGAAGATGGCTGTGGTACATGTGAGTTGTTACTACACTACGAAGAATATAGAAAATGAAATATAACTACGTGCACTAGCTGGCCCCGTACTCAGTCCATAGAGCACCTGCCTGCTGTGCGAGGGGTCTCGGGTTCAATACCCGGTTGGACGTGGAAATGTTTCTTTAGCCAAGATTATTCCCTATCGTCCCCAGAGTCTGGAAGTGGGAATGTGTGTGTGTGTATGTGAGTTATTGATAAAAAACCCAAAGTGCAAGAAACCCAACGAATACCACTTAACACCATTGCCTTAGTCAATAAGTTGTAAAGGAAAGGCCGCCGATTAGATCAATGTAGCTAAAAGCGGGACATAAATGGAACTTAAAAAAAACGATATGATACAAGTTTTGCACTCTTAAGACTTATAATGCAGTAACAAAATTTGTACTACCTGCCTATTGCTGTCTACTACATTGTTCTAGCGTATCATTTTGAAATATCCAGTTATATCCACTTGTGTTATATCTACTGCTCAGGGAAATCCAATTAGATGTAAACACTGTTATCATATTTAATTATTTATATCGAAACGTTATTAGTAACCGTCTGGAAGGTATAAATGAAGTAAGTTTGGAAGAAAAACAATCAAATTTTAGAAGAGGGCGACCATACAGCAACACTACTGTTAGTGCTAAGAGAACTTTAGAGAAATGAGAAGGTAGTTTATAGATTTATACTGCTTTTATTAGTTTCAAAAAATAAATTAATACTGTAAAAGAAACACTCTGTGGGAATTAATGGATAAGGGAGATATCACACATTTTGATATTCAAGAAATAACTTCATAATAAATATGTATAAGTACATCAACATTCAAACAAATTTCAATAAATCAGCTCCTGGCACAAGATTGTAACTGATCGCACAACCTGTTCAGCGTATCCAAACATGTTCATTGAAAATTAGCGCAAAATAAAAAAAAACGCTCTTAATTAAACCCGTAATGTTTTCAGTGAAAACAATTACAAATTATAGTGTATAACATAGATCAGTTAGAGAAAAATGAAAGATTATTTAAAATTTTCTATAAAGAATATATTAATAATTGCGCATTAAAATATTTACCAAATAGCTGAAAATAAATCCATAGAAAAAACTATGAATTTCGTTATTTAGGCCGCGGCGTAACTTTTGACGGTGAAAAAATGGAATATTAAATAAGACAAATACAATTAAATGTCGAAAGAATAAGCGAAGCACATTTAAAATGTTTCAAGACAATGAGAGTCCCAATTCTCCTATATAACGGTGAACTATGGATTACAAAATAGAAATGTGCAGGTGCGAGATAGTATTTTAAAGCTGGGTTGAAGGAGGTACAATAAGAAATGAAAGTTTAAGAAAATATAGGAGCATGTATAAAAAAATACGTAAAGGATTGCTGGAAGAAGCACACATATCACTTGAATAAAGTAATTTAAAGTGATGTACTCTCTAACTTTTATAAACATGTAGACATGTTTTATATTCCAGCATTCATTAAAATGTGATTCTTGCAAGTTAGTTATTGACGACACGCTTTGAACAGAAATTATTTTAATCCAAATAGTAAGTACTGAAATTATATACAATATAGGGAAACAATGTTCGAATGTTTATCGGAAGCACTGAGAAATACATTTCAGAAAGTCCTAGCCAAGCAGGAATAAATATTTCCATAGTGATAGAAACGATCTCTTGCGAACTAAAAGAAAAGAAAAAGGAAGTAAAGAAAGAAAAAATAAGTATCGCACCTTATGTTTAGAATGACGCAGCGATATTTGAAAAAATAAAACATACAGCACCAAATATTTTGAAAACCCAACAAAAATAATTGTTCAAAGCAGATTGTTTATTTCAAGGAGCTCTACACTTTGTCGGGAGTATTTATCTACTTCTCATAGCTTCCTAATGATTAGGTACACTGATTTCAATCAAAATGAATGCAACTATCGTATGCCAGAAGAAGAAAACAAAAAAATCCGAGTTATAGACCAGGAGGAGGAAACACAATTGGACGATCGAAAAAAAAAGCGATGGAATCAACAGAAATGAGACCGGAACAGGCAAATGCCTAAATTGTGAATGAAGAAGATGAAGAATGCTGCACAGGCATTTCCCAGAAATTTCAAGGTAAACATTTTATACCTCATGTCAATATGTCAAACTCATTATTTTAATAAAAATCGTAAGAGCCGTTAGTAAAAAGCGAAAAACTTTGTATACAAGGAATAGTGGGGAGTGAAGAAATTTTGAGAAAATCTTTGTTTCGAACCCTTGAAGATGTTGGATTTAAATATCAAGGGTGGCATTTATTCGACTTTTTCGTTTCTCATTTATGGTGTTCAAAGACTCGCTCACACACATCTACACAGAAAGAGAGAGAGAGAGACAAGGAAGAGATAGGAAGGAGAGTGAGGGTGGTGTGGGTCTTTTTATATAAAAGACAATTTTTATATTCAAGGAATCTCCAAACTTGTATTTCCGGTAAAATCTCGATATCATATTTTGGGGTGAAGTACAATACTTCCTCTATACATCAAAGGTAGGTACAACAGTTAAAAATAAATCAGTATTAATAAAAAAATGTAAAGTATGGGGAACAAGAGGTTTTGGAGGTCTGAGAAAGAACTAAAAGTAACGAACAAAATGTAAAGTTGGAACATTCACCATAGCAAGGAATACTGTGGTCCCTCATAGAAATATTAACCATAACTTGGTTTTCTTTACATGTCCTAAGGCATTGCGGCTTTCAGTGATTTCAAGTAGAAGCTGTTTTTTGAATACTTGGAATGCAGGCAGCATCTCAAAGTGAGTACACCGCGCTGCATTTTATATTCCGCCGCAAGCCAAAGTCTAAGCACCGTATGCTCGTTATACAGCCAAGCTTGCACTCGGATAGCCGACGGCGTTTTTGCGGCAGTGTAGAGAGAATGGGAAAAAAGGGTCACGGTAGAGCATAGCCAGATTTGCCTTGAGTGCGGCTTTCGTGAAACTCCCAAGGTGCATGACTAGCATCCATGCTTGCTTTCGTCTTTTTTCTATCATTCCACAAGCTTTCGAAGGCTAGTAATAAGACGTTTTGGCTAAATGTAACGCTCAATTGGGGTAAAGTTTAGCAAATACAAAAAGTTTACATTCTGAAGGCTTTTTTCTAGGTTTGATTCACTCGTTTGCATTACTCGTATAACAGATCGTAATGTGGCAAATAAGTAAATCAAAATGAACTTCCGTTGTGTTTATTTGGCGTTAAAACGAACAATAGGCCTTTTTACAGCTGCCATTTCGATCCTCATTTGTCCTGCTACGAAAAGAGCAAAGTCTCTACTGGCGTTTTCAGGAGCTGAACTAAACTATCTATCTCTTAAGTACAATTATTTTATCATTTTAAACGTGCGGACGCTCTAGAAGGTTCCATACTAGACTTCATTTGATTTTCGGGAACAATCATTTGTTAACTTCTTGGATAAAAAAGATTCTAATGTCCTCGTCATCTCTAATAATGATGTGAAGTAGATTTACCTTAGGTGCTCATACGAAACACACGTGAACTTATTTTGGCAGCGCGGGCATATGGAAATGTGCAGAATTTATTTTTTAATTTGATATAGGAGCTTTAAACAATGACATTATGAGTCTATTTCAAAAAGGGATTGCAATGTTTCTACGATAAGCATTTTATTAGGAACCCCCGTCCAGTCTTCTCCTGCATCCCTCCCTCCCTCCCTCCATCCCAGGAGTCGCGGTAGAAGCACGGGCCGGTGCCCAGCCCCGGTTTCGGGGGCTCCTCCGTTCGTCAGTGCACTTATCTTTAACTTTTACGATAATTATTTTGTAAAAATTATCCAAATAAAGCTATTTATAACTTTAGATTCCTCATATGATCAGTGGTTTCTGGTGCACTTACTGTTGAAGCTAATACTACTAAATCTCAAGAATTTAAAGTCGATCCATAGCAATGATCTGTATAGGTAACGTTAATGTTACAGTCTAATGCCGATACGTTTGCTGTCTTTGTTACATTCATTAATGTATACCCCAACTGCAGACTTTTAGTTAATGTTTTCCTTTGCTTTCGGCTGTTTCTTTATTCTTTCTTGAGGATGCGTTATAAACAGTTTATTTGGAGCTCATCCCCAAGTAAATAAAATGTAGTGCCACCCTAATGGAAAGCATTTATCCATAGATGGACTCTGTGAATTGTAACAGGACAAGTATTAAATGTTAATATGTAGTACAAAGTACGTGGTTACCAGAGTTTTACACGATTGAGCAACTGAGCACAAAATAATATTTAGGCTGCACGCATGGTTGAATCTGCCGAGTACAAACGACCGAACATGCGAGTATGAAATGAAAACACAACATAGGGCATGCTTGTTTAATTTGTACCATTTGATAATTAAATGCATTATATGTTTGAACTTATCTTAATTGTTTGCATTATCTTATGAGTAACAAAGGCTGCATTTTTCATACTTATTGTTTAATATGTACTAATCTAGAAAGAAAAACTCATTATAACTTTTCAACTGCAGGATCGACACCTATATTTTGGGCTTTTTATAATGCTAATGCTGCTGTTCATAATTATTAATAAATGATGTTACAGGAAACACACATTTATTGTTATGCTCGTGTACTAAATTAAACACATTACATAGAACTGTCAAATTCCTTTCATTTTGCTACAGTACAGTAGCTTTATTTTTGTTCTACAGTACTAGAGCTTGAAGTTCATCATGAAAATGGGTGTTTGGTGTGTGTGTGTGTGTTTGTGTGTGTGTGTGTGTGTGTGTGTGTGTGTGTGTGTGTGTGTGTACATATGTGTGAGGGGAGGGAGACATGTTCCATCGGACGTGGTAAACTCAGAAACGGGAAAGGGCAAGATTGTTTACTCCACGGGCTAGCAACTCATTGCTCAGTAGTTGACAGTCAAGATGTTCGTCTGCTGAGAACTCTGCATGAAACGGCCTGCGATGTAAGGGGCGGAAGGACGGAACAAAAGTGGCGTTGTGTTGTGCGGTAAACTCCACTGGTATTGTAATTAGTATGAGAGAATCTATTTAATGGAAAGTAGGCAATGAATAACTTTCAGTTCCACTAATGAATCTTAATCCTTGTAGTATTGCGCTTTTATTTTTATTAACGCTGATTAGAAAGAAATGCCTAGTCTCAAGAACTTGTTATGAAAATCCTTTCTGTGACGGCATTGGGAAAATGTAGGGCAAAGCATTTTTGGGCCACATTCATATGTAAGACGTTTCCAATAAAATTCTAACAGTAATAATGATACATTTTATATTTAAAGTAAACCAAATTAAAACCCCATGACTATATAATTATTTTTGTATTAAACAGAAAATCATTCTTTTTTTTAATTACAATAAGTTAAAGTATTTTATTAAAAGGCAGAATAAATATTGCTATTCTATGACCACGAAATGAAATTAATACTACATAATCGTATGTATTATAAAACAAATTTCCCTCCATGAAAATCCCATAAAGACTTTTGTTTTTCAAATTGCTCTAACATATCGAGATAAAAAAAATAATAAAAATAATAACATTCCAAAAGTATACGCATTTTCCTACAATTATTTATAACGCATTATTGCTTTCCCTATTGCTGACCTATAGTAAGAGACTCTCTGAATACAAAAAAGGGGGAAAAGAGAAAAAGATGTGTTTGTAGAGCATAGCTCCAAAACGAAAAGTTGGTTAAATAAAAACTTGCTATTTAAGTACGGTATCTTTCAATGATATGACACAAAGATTTTCAACACAATCCTCACAACCAAAACTACCCATTACACGGAAAAAGTTTCGAAAATTTCTCAATAATGGCACTAACGATTTTGGTTATATACCATATGTTTTAGGCATTTTCATTACAATAAAATGTATATCTTGAATTTTCTCGGAATAGCGTCTGAGGTCCTTCTCATTCTGAATGACTTTCGCATAATTGGTAAACCGTAAGATAAAGAGACAAAGTATTACTACACGAAAAATGTAACGGCATGCAACTTATGTCAAATAATTTTTTGTTGCGGAGTTAACGATTTCCAGGATATCCCTTATCATTGGTTTGAATTTTCAAATACTTATAGTTTTCTCAAATGGGAAATCATTTTTTTTGTCGTGATTAAGCAAAGAACATGGAACTTGGAAATATTCATATAGCGACACGCTCTTTAAAATCTTTCTCTAGATTTATCTATAGATTCTAGACAAATCTACTATATCCTATAACGAAATGTGTATTAAAGTGCATATGGATTAACAAAAGGAATAGAGAATCACAAGTTTTTGTAAGAATAGTTTTTAGTAGAGTTAGTAGAAAGTCATGTGTATGTAACACATCAGTTTATATTTAAATAAAAACTAATGCGCTTCACATAGTCTAGAAAGTACCATAATAGTCGTAATTCTCTATCAAGCCACCTCTGAGGGGGAACACTACCCGCCTACTTGCTCAACATCACTGTACTCAGTAAATATACGTAGAGCTCAAAACTGTATTACCTCCAGGTGGTAATGATAATGTCCAGATAGTAGCTAAGGAGTTAATACTTCTAGAAACAAGTAGAACTAACGTGGCTAAAGTGATATAACTGTGCGCTTTCCATGCCTTTAAGGAAACAATTATTTTTCGAAACATGGATATATTAGGTGAGTGTAATTTCACTCATCGTGACATGACTGAGGGACTGACAGTTGCATTGTTCTTAGTCGTATAAATGGACAAATCCTCCAATCTTAGCAAAAAATATCCAGGACAGATTGGAATGTTTTCTTTATGGCAAGAAATCTCTGAAATTTGGAAAAACATTTGAACATTTTAAATTTTTTTCTGTATTTTTTGATACTTATAACCTCTATTTCATGCTACACAATGGTCTCTTAACACATTTAAAGCCGCAAATGGCTATTGAATTGGTCGATTACCATTTAGACAAAGCACTGCGTTGAAATTTACATTTCATTTGTCTCAGTTCCTTTTTTTTTAATCATTTTTCACTATTCAAAAGCCTGCTTGGAGTACCGCTTACAAATTATTAGCTTAAAATTTACAGTGGAGCTTCAGCAATTACGAACTTTTAAACTCATATCAACCAGTAAAAAATATTGAATAGTTCGGTTTAGAAATTAATTATTTTCTATAACTCACTTTGAGAAATTTGAAGAATGCAATAATATGTATACAATTTTTTTTCTTGTCTCTTCAATCAAATGAAATTAGAAAATGCCCGCACAACTGTTACTTCAAGTTTGTATACTAAGCTCAAATTAAAACACAAATGGAAGCGATAAGGTTAGCTGCGGAGTACCAAGAGCATTCTATATTACCATATCAAAACGTGCTTAATTATGAATAAATAATTAATATCTTAACAACAGTCTGATATAGTTCGTTAAAATGCGTGCCCTATATGTTTTATGTTCCGAGTACATATATGTTAACAAAAAGTCAAAGAAAACAGAAGAAAACCGTAGATTTGTGAATTATCACTCATCCATTGCCTTAAATACGCTATGAAAACCTATGCTAAGCCCTCTTTTCGGTTTGTGAGTACGCATTGCGCTACATTACAAAAGGCCGTAAAACCAAACTGATCCTGTGCGCACATATATCTCCCCACAGCAGCCAGCGCCACAAATACGTCACCTAGTGTGACGCGCGACATAAAGTGACGAAACAAATGAACGGAAAGATAACGGGTATTCAACTGCACATTCCAAAGCAAGATGCATGGCAGCCAGCTTATTGTTTGGAGTCGCCGGGGTCGAGAATCGATAGATGGCTCCTAGGGCAAGGGATTATACTAGGGAGGAGGGCTACAAAGAGTCGACCTGTGTTTTTCCGCTCCACTTCTTGTTAACACACACACACCCTACCTCGACCCTGATAATGGTGTAAGGATGCCGCACCCAATGTTTAATCGTTCGTGAAAAGAAGATAAGAGCAAAACGCCGCACGTTGTTAAAGTGGATGTGTTGATGGTGCACCTTTTCCACACCTGCCTCCTCCGTTGAGTACGCGATAAACAAGACGTAAAGTAATTTCATTTGTGCTTCTCAATGTTACGTTTTATTAGGAATATAATAGGTGTAAGTGATTTAACGGAGGGGCCACCTCGCAAGCTGAGACTTGCACTGATCTATAGTGGAAGGGATGAGGTGAAGCAACCACAGGAAGCTACAGGCTGTAAGCAGGCAGACCACAGAGACGCGCGGAAGTCCCTCACAATTCCAAGCTCGCAGACTCGTCCCACTGCTGTAGCCCCAAGAGAGGGTAACGAACAACCCACCACCCCACCATCAGCTCTCTGCTGTCCATGGGAGTACTCTTTCTAATGAACATCTCCCGGCCATCTATCCGGCACCGCCACACGCCACAAAACCTATAAACAACCTGAAAGATGAGAAGGGAAATGATGGAAAGGAAATCGTGGTAAACAAGAAACCACCCAAGCATTCGCCTGCTGACCCTGGGTCAAAGTTGGATCGAACTGGGAGTTCCCGAATGCGAGTCGCGCGAGTTATCGCGGTGCCACCTCGTTAGGTAAACTAACGTAATTTCAACTTTAAACGTTACCAAATCAGCAATGAGAAGAGAAAAACAAAACGAAATGAAAGAAGGTACTGAGGCATGATTGACGAAAGTATTATGAGATAACAAAGGGTTGGGAAGAACAGGGGTATATTTAATAGGTCACAAGCGACATTGAATATAGCAGAAAATTGATAAAAAACCTTTAATATTTAGTTTAAATGATAACCCTCAAACTCTTAGAAATATATTCTCTGTTAGGTTGGTATGCATTTTCTGCTGCGCTCAGAAAGAAACGTTTTACGAATATAGCAATACATATGAAACCTTATTAGTTTATCACTGCTCCTGTTTCATGGCATCTCGTCCATTAGCTTGTTATGTCAACGTGAACCTGGGCTACAATTAAGTATTTGTGAATGAAAACACGGAAAAATCCTAGTCGTTAGTGTATGGCCAAGAAGCAACGTGTGGTTTGAGAAATGAGTTAATGAACTACTGAAATAAGTCTTAGATAAATAACTTGAGAGAAGAAAATTTCGAGATTGTGGCTGTAAGTTTCTAAAGCGCCATTCTAATTATTCCATCTGAAATCAAAGCACACGGTAACGAATGCTCCAAACGGTATTTTTATGGCGCACTGGTTAAGGCATGAACTTTTGAGTTATTGTTTGTGAGTTCTAATCTCATTCATTAATTTTTTTTTTCAGGAAGCCATGATAATAAAGTTTTTAGACTCCGCTTTCAGTTGATGTTTCAATAACTCTTGAAGCAGTAAGAAAGATGCCACGAAGATAGTGCACCAGTTTGATATACGAATGTTTGCATCCCGATGAGGCGCTAGTTTGAAGCGGTAACGATAGTCGTCACTTCTGACGCGTTTAATTTATCTGCTTCGCTGTTGATTCTGCTGCCTGATTTCCGTTTCTCGTGCGCACCAGTGGTAAGTTAAGAGATCTCTTTTCCCTCAAGGTATGCATGGGCGTATTCTTAAAGGATAATTCTAGTTTCAATTGCCTGAGAAATTTAATGTGATCCAATACTTGAGCTTTTGAAGCGAGTTATCAACCGTTTGGCGATAGAGGATGAAACTGATTATGAACTGTAGCACTTAAATTCGTAATAACTCGATTATTATGCCTGTTAACTTCTACGGTATCAAAGTTGCGGTTGGTAATAACTGTTTCCGCAATAAAAGGAACTAGAAGCGTAACTTGCCTTGAGTTGCTTATCGGAGAGGCTTCACGCATATACGCGAAATCTTACTCACACAAGCGCGTCACTAGGCGCTTAAAATCACACACGTAAGTACCGCTGACGGTACCAGCGAGAGAGTAACTCTGACTTAGATGCCCACCTCTATTACTTAAGCCAGGTCTACATTAGAATTACTCCTATTAAACTTATTTCACGCGTAAGCGATACTTAAAATCGTAAGTGTACCTCTAAACTTTATTACCATAGGGCTTGGCTAAAATCATGGAAATACCTTTCACTTCTCTTTTTCGCAATTCTGCCCTACGTGACTGCAAGCGCTTTAATTGAATTCTCAGAATCGTTAAGTCAATAAATTCACTACTTCGGCTGATATTAATGATTTTCACTAATCTGACTTCCTAATTACATTCGTCTTTCTGGACAAACATTTCAACTCCAGCTTATTACATGATACATTGATTTAATATACGAAAATTATTTATTGCGACTATTTCTTTATCTTACTATCATTTCTGTTTAATTAATTATACCTTTCTATCGATAATTACGGTATCAGTCTAAACATATCAATTCATTTAATGACAACCCTTGTTTAGTAAGATAGAATCGTGTTTAGTGCAATAGAATTCAAATGCTGTACTTTAAAACCAGAGGTGGTTTAAACGTTCAAAGAAAAAATAAATACAGAAAGAAATCCAAACTTTTACGGCAGGTTTTAAAGTAACTTCTCGAAGTGGCAAACTACATTTTTACAGCAAAATTGGCATTGGTGCAAGAGCAATTGCCTATTATCCATTCCAAACCAGAGTGCCTCTCACTGTCAACAAACTCTTTGTATTATCCGCGCGAAAGTAGTTCGCAATCCCCGCCCCCTAATGGCCGCTTCTTCCTCTCGCATGTGCTTGCTGAATAACACATACAGCTGAGCATTGTTTCAATCTACAAAAAGGCGCCTTGCGTGAAAATCATAGTTCAAAATGCAACTGAAATAGCAATTGGTGTTATAAGCATGCGGAAATGTACATTTTACTTACGTTAATCACAATCCTCAGGCAAAGGTGCAACACCCAAATCCGAATCCTCCGAAGATGACTCAGCTACCATACAGGAATCAGAACTATCCTCCAAGTTGATTACAAGCTTATCCACAACACTGTCGCACATAAAATCGAGTTCCCACATTTTATTCTCCTCTTCTATTATGTGCTTAATATCCGCCTGCCACATAGCGGGTGTCACTTTCCCGATTGCAGTGTTGAAGTGCTCTTTCACTTCAGCCAGTTTGAATGTTTTGTTGTTTCTAGCGACATAGCCTTTTAAAAATGCCCAAACCAGTTCGATTGGATTTAAATTGCTAGGATAGGGAGGTAATCTTAGCACTCGATGTCCAGCTTTAGATGCAAGATCGTCTATCACATATTTTCTTTCATCCTTGTCAGAAATTTCCTGCGCTACGTGCATTAATTCAACTTTTACACTATTTTCGTCGAAGGACACTTCTCTTTCCTGCAACCACTCTATCACATCTTGCTTACGCCAAGAACTGTTCGGGCGACGATAAAGTTGAACGCTATTGTATGGTGCATTGTCCATCACTATTAAACTATTGGGTTCGAGTTTCGGCAATACACGTTCAAACCAGTTACGGAAAACATCGCCATCCATCTCCTCATGGTAATTACCTGCTTTTTTAGACTCGAAAATGAGTAATCCACCGTCCACGAAACCACTGTCGCTGCCAATATGGGAGACAATTAGGCGTTTACTTCTGCCACTTTATTTGCACTACAAGCACCTTCCTCTGCCATGAAAACTCAAATACCAACTGACTAATCATAAGATTTGACCTGAGCTGAACACACGTGTGCTAGCATATTATGATTAACTAATCGCTTATCATATTTCCTGTGTTTATCCCGTACTCAGATAGCACCTCTGGGAATTCATTGCTGCATTTCTGTTTATGCAAGTCAGTGATAGTCAAGCATACTGTTATTAATTAACAAGCACGATACTCTCAGCGTTAGCTCAATAGCAGACGACATCAACAAAATCATATTTTGTAATATCTTAACAGTTAGTATTTTTCCATTACCTTAGGCAATGAGTTCTTATGATAACCGCAATAAAATTCGCAGTTCTATACCTTCCCTGCCCCAATAGTTCATGATAAAACACATTTATTAAGGAACTATTTTCATTGGCGTAAGCATACGTGCTTAGGTTCGTGACAAGCAGAAGCACGTGCTTTTGTTTACATCAGAGGGAACTCTGGTTTGGAATGGACTATAGAATATGTCGAATAGCTCCACAGGCTGCAACTATTCGAGTAATTAACGAGTATTTTGAGGTGATTAGTTTTTCATATACCATAGATTTGAGATGGCCCCAGAAAGGATTGAGGTCCAGACAAGCGTGGCGACAGAGCTATAAAAAACGCAAGCTATTGGAATTCACCAAAAGCCAAGTGCGACATAATAACCCATCATTATGTTCTTTGGTTACTTTTGGTGACATTCTGCTTGTTCAGTTGAAATCAATGTCAGCAGGTGCTGATGGTAAAGCTGTGGTCGTAGTTGGTGTTAATTGCAGCTGTTATCTGACGCTACAAGCATTTTCTTGCAGGACATCAACTGTTGAGTATAAAGCAAATAATCCTTGGTTAGGCCATCGTGTTCTAGATGTGCGTTTATTTGGAATTGCATCTTACGTATGTGCTCTACAACTTTAATTGTTTTTACAACAGCAATTCCCATTAAATGCAACACGATGCAATATTTAGTGCTGTTGTGTTGTTTCACAACAAGATTTGATTTACTGACTGACTTGAAACTAGCAATTTTCATTGTAAGGTTGACAGTACTTTAGCTTAGTGTAAAGTCGGACACTTTGAATTCTTGTTAACTGTCATTAAATTGTTTCCCCTAAACTGTTGGACTCCCCCTTTCGAACCATAGGGCAGGAAGAGCTTGGTTCAGATGTTCTCGCACAGCCAGGGAGAAATGGCAAGGAGCTCCACTGGTTTTACCATCCTACTGCATGAGTGTCAGCTAGCGTAAGAAAATTATCCTTGTGTATGAGATTTACTAATAACCACCTTAAGGCAAGGTGCGGCAGAAAATCACAGGATACGGTCAGCTCTGAGTTTTGGCTAGTGACATTGCAGTCTTAGCTTTCCACATGTGCGTGCTGTCGTTAATATGTTTCAGGTGATACGGTAATTATTGACAGGAAGATATAAACAATGAAATAAAGAAATGAAAGTAACATGGAGAAATAATTGTGATAAGTAATTTCTGTGTAGTAAATCGATGTATAATTTAATAAGCCTGAGCTGAAACCTTTGTCCAGCGAAAAAGGTAATTAACGAGCTACGTTAGGGAAAGCCATTATAAACAGCCGAGTAGTGAAAGCGCTAGCATAAGGATTCCTGGAAGGCAGTTAGAGTTGAGTTCAGTACATTTGAAAAGTCACGTAGACAGGAATTCTGTAATAGCTTGACCGTCTTCCAGTGAAGGCTGCGTCACATTTGATAAAATTGCCGACGTTTCGCCCCTTATGTTGAGAGTTGCTTCTGGCACTGTTATGCTTGCGCTCATATTTATACTGCAAAATGCAGTCCCTCGTACTCATGCTGCTAATTGGCTGGTAGCTTGCCACAAATTTTGTGTTCCGTGAGCAGTGTTTTCCAACATCTCTATTCACTAAACTTTTATGTTTAAGATTTTTACGCTTTCTCGTACCATTCTGTGCGTGAAGCGGACACATACAGCTTAAATCTCAATATTACTGTCAAAGTCGATATGGTGGTCTGTTTTATAAACATGTTCAGCCAATGCTGATTTTTCAGGGCGTCCTGCTTTACGAATCTGATACGTTCGATGCGTCGAGTTAATATTAACCTTCCTGTCTGGCCTACGCATGACTCGCCGCAATCACATTTGAGTTGTATACACCTAAGTTGAAGAGTGGCGAAATGTTATATTTAACTGGGCGTGTAAAGGATCTTAGTTTTTTAATTGACATGCAACTTGTTATTTTTTGACGATGTAGCAATTTTGAAATTCTATTTATCACTCCATCTACGTAGGGAACAAAGGTCCAGTTTTCACTTCTTTTCTGTGCGTCACCAATTTCCTTTTTCCTCCTTTTTCTTGTTCCTTTTATTTCGGAAGGTTTTGATTAGTTGATTCGAATAACCGTAAATTCCAAGAATTCTGTAAATTAGAACGGGAATGAAGTTCCTAGATTGAGCAAGGTTCGACATAGAAACAGTGTCAGCTATGTGGAGTTTTAAGGTTGGACCGCGTAAGTAGAAACTTTGGTAGGGATAGCGATAGGCAGGCGGAGATTAAGTTAAGAAAAGAACATGCATTATAAATCATATTTGCTTAATCTTACTTACAAAATCATATGACTTACTAGTGCGACGGCTCTGGAGATTACTCGTGTGGTAGTTTAGTTTTAACTTGTGTAGTCCTACTGACGCGCCTGAGTGAGAAATATTTAGCGGCTATTGCAAGGGACATATTCGAGTAACATTTCTGTGACTGACGGTAACTGACGCTTCGCCTCCTTATTATTATATAAATAATCAAATTATTTAATTTAACAGTCGGCGACACTTTTCAAACAGAATACTTGAGTCAACATTAAAATCTATCGGATAACTAAACTGGTGTCATCCTTTCGCACGACACTCACGCATACCCTGTGACAAGAGCTCATAGCTTAACCACAGTAGTAGCTGGCAGAGCGAGCTAAGAGATGACGACATCATAGACCTCAACAATTAAGCAGGTAACATTATTGAATTGATGCAACGTCTCACAGGTAACAAACCAGATTAACATTAATCTAGTATATCTTTTGGTATCTAATTCATATTCATTGTTCTGTTATGTACTATTTGTGATATATTATGGCAGCTGTTTACTGTCATTATTTTAAGGTACCTTCATATTCATATAAAAATTATTCAAAGGCTGTTAATAAATGCAAGTTGATAGATGGGTTTGTAAAGGATGCTGAAAGGAATCAATGTGCGAAACATGATGTTAATTCTTAGATTGGTAAAATTATTGGGATATCCAATTTGGCATAATTTGATGTATTTTGGAAATGAACGTAAATTTATCGACAACATAGCATGGGATTGAGAATGCAGAGTCATTATAATTTATTCATTAATAATAGATATACTTAAAATGTATTTGTTATGTTTAAATCACACAATAACTGATCTGAAACGTTATGAGCGTTACATAAATATTTTACATCGTTCAATTCCTTATATTAACCAAATGCCTACCTACACACACTACCTAACCCAACTATCAATAATAATAGTAATAACAATAATAATAATAATAATACATAACTCTACTGATGCAATTGCATTCAATGGACCCAATACTTACTTTCGCATTTGTTCACCCATTATATGAAATATTATAAACTCATTATTTTTAGTTAACTGCATGTCCTAAGAATGAAATTTGCAGAGACTATTTGCAGAAAATTCAGCATTTACAAATTACCATGCCTATATTTCAAACTTGGATAAAAAAAGTTGGCCGCTTTTACGAGGTGGAGATGTTCCCCAAAAGATTCAAGACGAAGATTCGAATTGAATCCAGACTTACAGTATACAGTTTGATATTACTCTGTTAAATTCTGAATTATGGCGCTCCCTCTCACTATCTCTCACACACACGTATATTTCTTTTAGCACTTCGTTTATGTTTACAGTAGATTAAAAATGTATATTTATGTTGAAATAATAATGACGAAGTACTTGGTCAAGCGCAACTCTTTGTATACCTTAGGTGAGCGGTAGTGACATTTAAACGGGGAGTAGTGCTCGCTTATGCATACAAATTGTTGAATAAATCCGTTACTATTGTTCAATAATATGGCGGAAACGGTACATTAAATCCTACGCTCCATAAATATCAGATTATGTTAAAAATATACAAACCTCTTCAATGTGGCGAGAACGGAGTGTTAACTGAAATTACTAAAAAAATCAAAATGTTTTAAAAGGTTTGCCTACCGTAGATTCTCATTACTATGGTGCAAAACACGAACAGAAGTGAAACATCCAGCATTTTAGGATATTTTCCATCATAGCTCCTTTCCACCTTTACATACTTGCATAATAAACTGAATGAAACCTTGGTATTGAGCTTATATAAAGTTGGTGTATGTCAGTATTGTTCAGGTGTTTGTGTAAAGATATTCTGAAGCCATCTTAAACATATGTGAAAAGTGCCTTTGTATAAGCATAAGAATACACCATATTTAAATTGTTGCGCGAAGTATATTTTTTGTAAAGTCATTAAAATAGCATGAATTAAACGAAGCAACATCCCCTTGTACCGCTGTCACACAGCTTGTTCAATCACGTGGTCGTACAGTGCTGCTTATGCTTCATCTGGCGTCAGTATAATAGATCTATGTTGGGACACTAGCCGGGAGAGGTTCGCTATCACTGTGTTCCATTCCAACCAAGGTGACTGAGATTAAGCCTTCAAGCCTTGTTTGCATAATGGCGCTGAAGGGGACGGGGTGGTCAGGAAGCTAATTGCGTGCTTTTTTCAGCGCTAGAAAAACCATACACTGGATCAGGTATTCGTGCATGTTTCCTCTACACTCAGGAAGCGTGAATAGGGTGGAAGAAAAAGAATATATTTTCGGTGAAAACTGCGATTATACCGCATATAAACCAACCACCTAGTAGCTCATTAATAGCTCTAAGAACTTAAATGGAGAGTGAAATCTGCAGTTCACTCTTGGGCATGAGATTGAATCGCCTTCCTGACAAAGACTATAAAATATGTGATGTTTTGCATTCATGTGCCTTTCTCCAAACATTTTTCTACCTGAAAAGCATCGGAACAAAAGGCACTAATTCCACTCGCGGACGAAATGCTTTCTGATATGGATACCACATATTTTGATAGCGTTGAATAACCTTTTCTTTCAAATAGCACACCCTTCTATCATAAAGGGGCTTCGAAATACAGCATTTGGTTCAGAAAGCGGTTACGTCGCTGAGACGAATGGTTTTACATAGCCAAAGGATTGCTTACACGACACTGTGCATAAACTTTGCCTTTGACAACTGTATTTGCGATCTGTGGAACTAGAAATGCTGCCAAACAATATCAGATATCGTTTTCTTGGGTACTCTTAGCAATAATGTCCCTGAAGGGCTAAGGCCTCCCCTTGCGAGGGGTAGCAAGATATAGTTCATGCGGGGAGCTAGTCCGCATAAGTGGTGTGTTTCTTCCGCACTTCACATTATTGCGATCAGCACTTCATGAACTTGTTTGGGGTTCCTCCCTTAATTCACATCGGACACCAGGTGGTTGTGTTTAGCACTTCCTGCCTTCTTCGGATGTCTCTCCAGCTGCTGCGGTCGTGCGCACTGTGCTCCTACTGCTTTCTTGAAGGCGTCGTTCTATCTTGTTCCGTGTCTTTCTTGCCGTCTCTTGCCATGTAGGGAGTCCACATTGCTGAAATGAATGCCTTGTCACGTGGCCTCCCTACTTCCATTTCAAACTTAGCAGTAATACGTCATGCTAAATGAATGAATGAACGAATGAAAACGAACCTCCTTGCCTGAAGGTCTGAATTAGGGAGCTGTGTCAAGGAAACATAATAGTAGTTTTGCTGAAGTATTACACAATGGGAAAGAAAATAATTGTTACAGCCAACGGCAATGGTCCCAGAAAGAGAATGAAAATACGGGCAAACTATAGGAAGCAAATATTTTTGTATAAATAGTTTGTCTGTTTGTTTAAATAACTCATTAAAACGTATTTAATGCAAATAAATGCAGTGGAATGCCTGCAAAGGATACTGAGATGACGTTCTATGTTGTTTTGTCTTTTACGCTCGTTTTTTTTTTTTAAAAAAAACAGCCAAATGTATTTACTTCTCTTTTTGTTGCATTATTCAGATGTAGGGATAAGATCAAACCCAATGAACATTTTGCCATCCCTCTAAACCATTCATATCCTAAGTGAAACGGGGTTACGTTTGACTTTATACCACAGGTCCAGGTTTTAGCACTTCAAAGCAGAATCAACTAAAGAAGAAGAAGGGCGTTGACGCAATCTTATAGAAGAGGTGTGGGAGTGAAAGGAGAATTGAGGCAGTTGAAGTTTACTGTAAGGATTTGGATGAAGAGTCTGCATTCTGCAGTGAAAAACAGAATAAAGAAGAATGTGACTGTTTGCAGGAAGAAATGGGCATTGTTTAAATACAGAATTACAGTTGGGTTTGTTGAAAGAAACATTGACATAAAAGTGTTTACAGAGAATACGGAAATGCAATTTTAAGGCTCTTGTTTTTTCTTCTTCAAAAAAATGCAAAGTATAAAACTACTTTTGTAAGTGAAATTGAAATTGCTTATTAAAATATCAATAAATATAATTTCTACCACTTTTTGTAATGCCCAAAATAATATTTTTTGTACAATTGGTCGAAAATGCAATAAGTAAAGAACATTTTACATTGTAAATGTGGTATTAAACAAAATCACAGTAGGTATGTAGCAAAGTGACAGATATGAAGAACCTTAAAAAGCACTGGTAAGCTTAGGAGATACTCTCTCCTGAAACAAATTCTATTATGCTCTAAGTGCTTTTTTATCCGATACTCCTCACCTGAATAAACGTTTTACAAAGTTTATTTTTATAAGTGATAATCGAGATAAAACATTTGCACATTTCTTTGTAGCTACAATGGGTATGCATGGGCCTCAAGCGATGTTTAAGAGGGTCGCTGTATAAATGGCCTGAAATTCCATTCTTTGCGTCACCACGTAAAACAAACGAATAGCGACTTAGTACTTCAAAATATTTAAAGCATTTGAAAATTCCAACCTAAACAACGAACATCTCGGAAATAGTTAGTGCCACAAAAATCGTGTTTGACATATAATGTGTGTTTTGATGTGGGATTGTTTCGGTCTTTGTTTTTATGGAAGACTTTGGAAGCGAAAGATGCTTTTGTTTTCTGCTGACCTCGATAAGGCAGGTAGCTCTTCTCGGAACTGAGGGCTTGCTTCTCAGGATGATGGATCGGAGGTATATAAACAGGGTAATAGTGCATTGCGCCGACGGTCGCTTCTCCCCCGAGATCGTTTCCACGAATACCAATCGGTGTAATCGTATTGTGCCGATGGCCAATTTCCATTAGCGAACCGGCTAATGAGGTCATTATGAAGGAGCTGTCAATCAATGCGATTTAAGGAAAAACTGCCCGGTTAGGCAACTAAGATCACAGATAGGAGGAAGAAAATGATCACACAAATCTTCACAAAACATTAGTATAACTGTATATTTGTGCAAACTAATAATTTTATGCGTTATATGCGTACATGCATACCAACGTATAAAAGTGCATGCAAGGAGACATTGGGGAAAATAGTAAGTAAAATATTTAATTTGATTTAGCTAATATTAATACTTATTATATAGGCACAGCTTTGTGTAAAACAATTTACCTCGATGAATTTGAAATAACAATATCAAACATCTGTGATGGTGTTACTGAGAGACGTGGTAGGGAATTTGTACCTTTCTCGAAATATCTACTCCTCATTTATTCCGCATTTGCTAAACAATTTTTGCAAAGTTTCCTGTTTGCATGTTGTATTGTTTATGGAAATACATAACTTAAAAGCCAATGTTCTCAGAAATTGTATCTTATAATTTTTCGCACTTAAAATGCTCGTTACGATGCAGCATATCAGTGCGACATTTTAATTTCTCTGCAGCCTACCTATTGCTTTTCATAAAAACGCCCACCAAATGTTTCAGATATGACAGTGGGAAATAAAATGTATTTCTTGAATTCTCTAGGAATAACCTGCAAAACCATCGTTACTTTATGTGAATTTCATGCAACTTACAACCATAAGGAATAGGCAAAAACCTTTTATATCAAAAAATGTAATCTCAAAAAAAATGTTCAAAATAATTTTTTCCCGCTAAACAAATGAACAGTTCGACAATTCTCAATCTATATTTATGTCTGCCAAACTTGACAAAATATAAATGTATTATAGCATGAAATATTTCCAAAACGGTTGACCCTAAGAAAAGCGTTATTTTGTCAAGGTATGCATTTTAATGAGCTTCACGTTTTTCCTGAAATTATTAATGCCTATCTCTAATGGTTTCTCAGTTAAATGCAGTTTTGTAATATTCACAATCATATGGTACTTCGTACTTTTAATCAAAATCGTTATCATCCGTTTTTAACAAAATGAAAAATAACAAAAAAGTAGTTTGGGGTATATACAATTTTGTGAAAATGTTCATGTCACATACTTGGAAGATATAGAACTTAATTGAATCAGGCACCTCAAAACATGTATTTTCGAGTGAAAACTCGCATTCGGTAGGTTGTACAGAAAGCAAGCCGACTTTCTTGCATAAATAAGAGCATGGTGAAAGAAACATAGCAAAGCCATGTAGCTTCATTTGAAATCACTTGTAGCCAAACATTTTAAGCATTATTAAGGCAGGATTTGAGGCATCACTTTTGAGATGAAGAATATAACATGCAAGGGCGACGCAACGTTTGGATGGAATACAGTACTGTTTCACCTACCACCTAGAGGAAGTAAAAACGGGAATGTTAACTTTGTAAGTATTCCTAAGTTTTGCTGAAAGTTTAATTCAAGTGGTCAAACATATGTAAGCTGTTGAAAATATATTCCATAGCAATTTATTTATTTATTTTTTTTCAGAATCGTGATTATGTCCCCCAACAAGTCTGTAATTCACGTCGTTATATACCTCAGAGAAGAAATGCGCGTTTCTGTTTTTACGTATACACCGCCATTTCTGAGCGGCCAGTGTAAGCTGCACTTTGCGAGATTTCAAAAATTTCAATAACCCGCAACTCGCGGTTTCGTTTGCTGTACATGGAATAGATATCCATTAGTTAACACAGTATAAAAAGCAAGATGAAGTCTGAGAACGTCTTGATCGTCGGCGCAATACCAATATCCATTGGATATAAATTTAAAATGTTAGCGAAAATCTTTCCTGCAAATTAACTTTTAAGATTTTCATTGACAAGGGAAAAATTGGATGTAAATTTAACACTTTAACGAAAGCCTTTCCAGCAAATAAACTTTTAAGATTTATTCTGATGTACCAAAGCCTGTCCTCTTTCCTGTACCTGTGATCCCATTTGAGTAACCTGTTTTTCCTTAAACCGCAGTGTTTGACAGGTCCTTCCTAACGACCCTCATTAGACGGTTTCTAATGGATTTTGGACATGGACGCAATGCAACAACACGAAATAAACGCTGCCCTTTATGTTTCTTCACCCAAAAAACAATTTACTTCCATGCTGTCTGACACAACACTTCGCGTTCCCCAAATTCCACGCTCGAATAAAATTATTAATGCTGCTTCCAATTTATTCAGCGCAACCTATTCCAGAGTATTCCCCTTATTTTAACCGTTTCCCCAGACCTAGCTTAGCTGACTCCGCACTGATAGTAACATTCTCGAGACTTACATCGTCCAAGCACCGAGATAAGGCACCGAATGACGAGGTGAACACCGTCAGAAACTGAGCTCCTATGGTACACAAATTTTCTACTTCATACAGTTTCTTTGCAGTTACATGGTTTTTATTTGTTTTATTGGCTCATGTGACAGATTCTAACTCACTTTTATTAGTTCCTACATTTTAAAAAGCACGAATGCATTCCATCTGCAATTATCATATTGTTTCGTTTCATTTCATTTCCTGTCCACTTGAATGATTTTGCTTGATTCAAATTTTCCCAGTTTCTAAGCTACATTTTACTCATTTTCAATGCCTTTGCTCTACGCTACCTGAGAGCTGCCATCCTTTCTTAGTCCGAATTCTGCTACTAACTAAATACACTTTGCTTATCTTAATGCATATGTGGACAATATTTAATACAGATCTATAGAATTTAATACCTATTCTCTTTTAGTAATATCCCTTTTATTATTGCGAATACTTAGCGTGCATCTTCTAATTCTTTACTTAAAATTTTATTGTCCTTCTATTCTATTCAATTTGTTTCTCTCCTTTTTGTATCTAATCGAGCAAATATTACTGCCTCAGATTCAACGCTTGTGGTGTAATGTGACTTTGTCTGTCATTATTGTTTACCAGATATAAAAAAAATATACAGCATTTATCAACGAGTCTTGATAGTGTATCAGAAAATTCAAGATAACCACTTTATTTCCCTTGCAAATTTCTTAAACATGTGGTATTGTAATAAATTTCGTTAAAACCATGTTTGAGAAAATAAACAATAATGAAACATTATGATACAAATGTTGATTTTGAATGGAGAGATTCTCTTCCAGATCCACTCCCGCAACCTTGTAAGACCTCGAACTTAAATACCAAGTTGATATTTATCTGAAACTTTGTCTTTTTGTTACAGTTTTCACACCTAGAGAAATACAAACGCACATAGACATGTTTCTAAAAAGCCTGGGTTCAGGCGGTCTCAAAAAATATTTCCGACGAAATCTGGATATACCAGGTGAGTCAGCTGACCCTATTTATTTTAGAATTTATGTAACGTGCTAAGCAACATATGTGACTTACGCCTTTCTTGAATTCATTCTAAAGGCTGATTTGCATAACACCTTATAGAGGATGGATACATAACTCAGTGCATAAGTGTTTTAGGGATATAATGCTATCGTTATGTATGTCGATGTCAAAAACATCCCACCCTGACACTGGGAGCTTCAGTGGCACCTTAAGCTGATTTTACAAACTTTTATTCTTTGGCATACATTGATATACAGCTTTGGAAACGCCCCTGAAGGAAAAACTTATCACATGCATCGGTTGGCAAAACTATTTGATAACAAAATGGAAGATCTAGCAGTGCGACCAACTGGATTTAAGCTGTCAGCCAACAAAGGTTCGTTTTACAGCCTTGACAAAAAAGCTAAGCATTAGGTAGATAATTTCTCTTCTGTCACGAACTATGGCATGTTTCAGTTCATACAGTAATTGAAATGATTGATGCAGTTATTTATTTGAATTAAAGTTACCAAAACGACCTACAAACGCTGTATGAAGTTGCAAAAAGCATGTAAATATTTTAGGAGGGGTTGAGTTTTGTTATTATTAATTCGTATAGGAACCCTAACTACCAAGGTAGCATTGGCCGAAAGGTATTATCATAAATGCTTTACCACTGCGCCGCTTTAGTGCGGGTTCAAATCCGTCGTCTTAAGTTCAAGAATTTTATTGCCTTTTGATTTATTTCCTTTGGCCTATAATTTGATGTCATGAGACAAAGAGTATTTTTGATAACATTATAAGTGTGTACAAAATAGAATAACCACCATGTTGTTTCTACCGTAAAGAAGAAGAAGAACCGCAAAATCCAAATAATTCCCGGGCACTCTACGTGAAGAATGCAGGCAGATTACACCGGGCATGTTAAAACGTGTAAGAAGGCCTTTCCGGCAACGTACATAAATATGCATTGATGAACGGTGTCGTCATTTTGAACACTTACTTCGTTGATGAAATCCACGCTCTTTAACAATATATTATTCTGTTTACCGTGAACTTAGCACATTTACAAATCCTTTGTCAGTAGAAGAAGGGAAACATAAGGTTCAAACATGAAACAAAGGCTGTTAGATTTAATATCGTCGATATGTGCCCAAAAGAATAAAACCTAACTACGTGACACGGTTTGCAACAACAGATATGTACAGATTACTATCGTAAGCATGATACACAACTGTCTGATTATAATTCTTGTGCCTTTGGCTCACAGGAGAGGCAATAACAAAAAAAATGGATTAGCATACTAAAATACAGAAAATAAAATCAAGGAGAAAGAAAAAAGAATAACCAAAGAATTTGATGTTTGCATTAGATTCGAATTCCGAAGCTAACCCTTGCTTTACTACATCCCGGCAGCTACTCCACTCGGCCAGAATGCACGTGTTGTCTCTCGCTCTTCGGGAAAACATACCTCTATCTCATTGCAAGCATTATATCCATGAAAAGTCGTCTTTTTAAAGCCTTTCGCGGCTCCTTGGCTCATTCAGGCCTTTAATCCTTAATGGTGGTTGTGTATAGTATCGAATAGAAAGACAGAGCTACAAAAACAGTTTGTTTGATAAATGGGTCAATGTTTTCACATTATACTATAAAATACGGGTTGCATAGATACGAATAAAAGGGGGCAGTTGACTCACCTGGTATATTCTTTATAGTGGGATACAAGGTAAATAATCTTACTTTCAAGCGAGGACCATAAAATGACGTACTCGCGCAGCCTTGTGTATGTGTGAATTTGCAACATTAAAATATTTCAAAAATTCTAACATTATGAAAATATTGGTTAAAGCAAATCGTTCACGACAATAAGATGTATATTTTTCCTGCTGTAGTCTTGAGCCATTTCTTACAGCTTTCTAGAGATGCACCATTCAATCAAATAATGGGGCTTTACAGGCAGCTCGCAGATAATTCAGGATACTGCGGTGGGACGCGTGTACGAACGGAAGGAATTGAAGATGACCGTATGGAAGCGTGTGCAGTTCTGATCCTTAGTCCTCTTCTTCTTCTTCTACGTACTGTGAACCAGAGTGTAAAGTCCTCAGGGTGTCCAGTGATGGTTAAATAAGTGAGAACGCTTTATGTTTCTGTTTGAACAATAATTGTTGATTTATTCACTCCACTTAAGATACAATTTTTCGTCGCATCATCACATTCTGTTACTGGATCCGTCACAGTTGTTACTCCGTGTATTTCATCTGAGTAGTGAAATCTTCCAATTCATAAGATAATTACGCTGCCGGACAATGCAGCCGCAGGTCTTACGTCAACGATTCAATTATATTAGCATTTCTTGACTTCTCACAGATCGCCGAGCAGTGCTGTTGCTTTAGCAGTTGTTAACAGTTATTGCCTTCACAAACATCGCCGAGCAGTGATGTTACTTTAGCAGTTGTTAACAGATGTTGCAATCCCACAGATCGCCGAACAGTGATGTTACATTAGCAATTGTTAACATTTCTTGCCTTCCCACAGATGGCCGAGCAGTGATGTTACTTTAAAACTTATTAACATTTCTTGCCTTCCCACAGATCGCCAAACAGTGATGATACTTCAGCCGTTGTTAACAGTTACTGCCTTCACAAACATCGCCGAGCAGTGATGTTACTTTAGCAGCTGTTAACAGTTGTGGCCATCCCACAGATCGCCGAGAAGTGATGTTACTTTAGCAGTTGTTAACATTTCTTGCCTTCCCACAGATCCCCGAACAGTGATGTTACCTTATAAGTTGTTAACAGTTATCGCCTTCCCACAGATTGCCGAACAGTGATGTTAATTTAGCAGCTGTTAACATTTCTTGCCTTCCCATAGATCGCCGAGCAGTGATGTTACTTTAGCAGTTGTTAACAGTTATTGCCTTCACAAACATCGCCGAGCAGTGATGTTAATATAGCAGTTGTTAATAGTTGTTGCCATTCCAAAGATCGCCGAGCAGTGATGATAATATACCAGTTGTTAACAGTTATTGCCTTCACAAACATCGCCGAGCAGTGATGTTAATATAGCAGTTGTTAACAGTTGTTGCCATCCCACAGATCGCCGAGCAGTGATGTTACTTTAGCAGTTGTTAACATTCCTTGCCTTCCCACAGATCGCCGAGCAGTGATGTTATTTAGCAGTTGTTAATAGTTCTTCCCTTCCCATCAGTTTCCTGAGCAATGATGTTACTTTAGCAGTTGTTAATAGTTCTTGCCTTCCCAACAGATCGCCGAGCAGTGATTTTACATTAGCAGTTGTTAACACTTATTGCCTTCCCACAGATCGCCGAGCAGTGATATTACATTAGCAGTTAACATTTCAAGCCTTCCCACAGATCGCCGAACAGTGATGATACTTTAGCAGTTGTTAACAGTTATCGCCTTCCCACAGATTGCCGAACAGTGATGTTAATTTAGCAGCTGTTAAAAGATATTGCCTTCACAAACATCGCCGAGCAGTGATGTTAATATAGCAGTTGTTAACAGTTGTTGCCATCCCACAAATCGCCGAGCAGTGGTGTTACTTTAGCAGTTGTTAACATTTCTTGCCTTCCCATAGATCGCCGAGAAGTGATGTTACTTTAGCAGTTGTTAACATTTCTTGCCTTCCCACAGATCGCCGACCAGTGCTGTTACTTTAGCAGTTGTTAACATTTCTTGCCTTCCCACAGATCGCCGAGCAGTGATGTTACTTTAGCAGCTGTTAACATTTCTTGCCTTCCCATAGATCGCCGAGCAGTGATGTTACTTTAGCAGTTGTTAATAGCTCTTTCCTTCCCAACAGATTCCTGAGCAGTGATGTTACTTTAGCAGTTGTTAATAGTTCTTGCCTTCCCAACAGATCGCCGAGAAGTGATGTTACTTTAGCAGTTGTTAACAGTTATTGCCTTCACAAACATCGCCGAGCAGTGATGTTAATATAGCAGTTGTTAATAGTTGTTGCCATCCCAAAGATCGCCGAGCAGTGATGATAATATACCAGTTGTTAACAATTATTGCCTTCACAAACATCGCCGAGCAGTGATGTTAATATAGCAGTTGTTAACAATTGTTGCCATCCCACAGATCGCCGAGCAGTGATGTTACTTTAGCAGTTGTTAACATTCCTTGCCTTCCCACAGATCGCCGAGCAGTGATGTTAATTTAGCAGCTGTTAAAAGTTATTGCCTTCACAAACATCGCCGAGCATTGATGTTACTTTAGCAGTTGTTAACATTTCTTGCCTTCCCATAGATCGCCGAGAAGTGATGTTACTTTAGCAGTTGTTAATATTTCTTGCCTTCCCACAGATCGCCGAGCAGTGATGTTACTTTAGCAGTTGTTAACATTTCTTGCCTTCCCACAGATCGCCGAGCAGTGATGTTACTTTAGCAGCTGTTAACATTTCTTGCCTTCCCATAGATCGCCGAGCAGTGATGTTACTTTAGCAGTTGTTAATAGCTCTTTCCTTCCCAACAGATTCCTGAGCAGTGATGTTACTTTAGCAGTTGTTAATAGTTCTTGCCTTCCCAAAAGATCGCCGAGAAGTGATGTTACTTTAGCAGTTGTTAACAGTTATTGCCTTCACAAACATCTCCGAGCAGTGATGTTAATATAGCAGTTGTTAATAGTTGTTGCCATCCCAAAGATCGCCGAGCAGTGATGATAATATACCAGTTGTTAACAGTTATTGCCTTCACAAACATCGCCGAGCAGTGATGTTAATATAGCAGTTGTTAACAGTTGTTGCCATCCCACAGATCGCCGAGCAGTGATGTTACTTTAGCAGTTGTTAACATTCCTTGCCTTCCCACAGATCGCCGAGCAGTGATGTTATTTAGCAGTTGTTAATAGTTCTTCCCTTCCCATCAGTTTCCTGAGCAATGATGTTACTTTAGCATTTGTTAATAGTTCTTGCCTTCCCAACAGATCGCCGAGCAGTGATTTTACATTAGCAGTTGTTAACACTTATTGCCTTCCCACAGATCGCCGAGCAGTGATATTACATTAGCAGTTAACATTTCAAGCCTTCCCACAGATCGCCGAACAGTGATGATACTTTAGCAGTTGTTAACAGTTATCGCCTTCCCACAGATTGCCGAACAGTGATGTTAATTTAGCAGCTGTTAAAAGTTATTGCCTTCACAAACATCGCCGAGCAGTGATGTTAATATAGCAGTTGTTAACAGTTGTTGCCATCCCACAAATCGCCGAGCAGTGGTGTTACTTTAGCAGTTGTTAACATTTCTTGCCTTCCCATAGTTCGCCGAGAAGTGATGTTACTTTAGCAGTTGTTAACATTTCTTGCCTTCCCACAGATCGCCGACCAGTGATGTGACTTTAGCAGTTGTTAACATTTCTTGCCTTCCCACAGATCGCCGAGCAGTGATGTTACTTTAGCAGCTGTTAACATTTCTTGCCTTCCCATAGATCGCCGAGCAGTGATGTTACTTTAGCAGTTGTTAATAGCTCTTTCCTTCCCAACAGATTCCTGAGCAGTGATGTTACTTTAGCAGTTGTTAATAGTTCTTGCCTTCCCAACAGATCGCCGAGAAGTGATGTTACTTTAGCAGTTGTTAACAGTTATTGCCTTCACAAACATCGCCGAGCAGTGATGTTAATATAGCACTTGTTAATAGTTGTTGCCATCCCAAAGATCGCCGAGCAGTGATGATAATATACCAGTTGTTAACAATTATTGCCTTCACAAACATCGCCGAGCAGTGATGTTAATATAGCAGTTGTTAACAATTGTTGCCATCCCACAGATCGCCGAGCAGTGATGTTACTTTAGCAGTTGTTAACATTCCTTGCCTTCCCACAGATCGCCGAGCAGTGATGTTATTTAGCAGTTGTTAATAGTTCTTCCCTTCCCATCAGTTTCCTGAGCAATGATGTTACTTTAGCAGTTGTTAATAGTTCTTGCCTTCCCAACAGATCGCCGAGCAGTGATTTTACATTGCAGTTGTTAACACTTATTGCCTTCCCACAGATCGCCGAGCAGTGATATTACATTAGCAGTTAACATTTCAAGCCTTCCCACAGATCGCCGAACAGTGATGATACTTTAGCAGTTGTTAACAGTTATCGCCTTCCCACAGATTGCCGAACAGTAATGTTAATTTAGCAGCTGTTAAAAGTTATTGCCTTCACAAACATCGCCGAGCAGTGATGTTAATATAGCAGTTGTTAACAGTTGTTGCCATCCCACAAATCGCCGAGCAGTGGTGTTACTTTAGCAGTTGTTAACATTTCTTGCCTTCCCATAGTTCGCCGAGAAGTGATGTTACTTTAGCAGTTGTTAACATTTCTTGCCTTCCCACAGATCGCCGACCAGTGATGTGACTTTAGCAGTTGTTAACATTTCTTGCCTTCCCACAGATCGCCGAGCAGTCATGTTACTTTAGCAGCTGTTAACATTTCTTGCCTTCCCATAGATCGCCGAGCAGTGATGTTACTTTAGCAGTTGTTAATAGCTCTTTCCTTCCCAACAGATTCCTGAGCAGTGATGTTACTTTAGCAGTTGTTAATAGTTCTTGCCTTCCCAACAGATCGCCGAGAAGCGATGTTACTTTAGCAGTTGTTAACAGTTATTGCCTTCACAAACATCGCCGAGCAGTGATGTTAATATAGCACTTGTTAATAGTTGTTGCCATCCCAAAGATCGCCGAGCAGTGATGATAATATACCAGTTGTTAACAGTTATTGCCTTCACAAACATCGCCGAGCAGTGATGTTAATATAGCAGTTGTTAACAATTGTTGCCATCCCACAGATCGCCGAGCAGTGATGTTACTTTAGCAGTTGTTAACATTCCTTGCCTTCCCACAGATCGCCGAGCAGTGATGTTACTTAGCAGTTGTTAATAGTTCTTCCCTTCCCATCAGTTTCCTGAGCAATGATGTTACTTTAGCAGTTGTTAATAGTTCTTGCCTTCCCAACAGATCGCCGAGCAGTGGTTTTACATTAGCAGTTGTTAGCACTTATTGCCTTCCCACAGATCGCCGAGCAGTGATATTACATTAGCAGTTGTTAACATTTCAAGCCTTCCCACAGATCGCCGAACAGTGATGTTACTTTAGCAGTTGTTAACAGTTATTACCTTCACAAACATCGCCGAGCAGTGATGCTAATTTAGCAGTTGTCAACATTTCTTACCCTTCCACAGATCGCCGAGCAGTGATGTTACTTTAGCAGTTGCTAACATTTCTTACCTTCCCACAGATCACCGAGCAGTGATGTTACTTTAGCATTTGTTATAATTGGCGCAACAGTTCTAGACACGTGAAAATCTTAATGACTGCTAGGAAGCGAGTTACTTACCAGATCAGGTGCTGACCGTTCGTCTGCATGTTGCGGGAGTGCGTGGGACAGTCATTGTCAAAAATTCGCACACCGTTATGCACTGCGTTTCGCTGATAAACTTAGTTATATACTGTATATTAAAATCTACGCTGTAAAAGGCGCTTAATATAAAAAAACACTATCAATCATTGCCTATAATTCTTCTACACCTAACAACCCTTCCTCTTCTGCGGAATCACTCACATTATTGCCGTCATCACTGCTGTCACTACTTTCTGCACCGTTATCTTGGATGAGAATTGTTTTTGTTTGATTTTCTGCAATTCCGTATTCTTCGAAATAATGATACTTAATTTATTCAACATGTCGACATACATTTTCGCATTCTGGCCTTCCAATTTCAGCAAATTGCTGGCCTTATAACTGTTCCACATATTTTAATTTAAAAGTGATATATCTTTATGCCACCCGTTTGTTTATATCAGCCCAGATTAATTCGATTGGGTTTAGATCTGGGCGATACGATGACAGTCTAAGTACATTATGGCGATGTTGTATTACTATCTGGTCAAGTATGTATGACTTCTGAAGCTGTTTGTTGGCTTTAATTAAGTTATACAGCTTCGTTAAACTCATGCTTTCATCTAAAGCTATATTATGTCTAAGTAATCAAACTATCATTTCTTCTTTCAAGGAATTTGAGGTAAATGGTTTGTCAATTTGAGTGTTGACGCATTGTGAAGCATTGTCGATAACCAGAACAGACCCAGCAGGCATATTAGGTATCAACATGGCGTTGATTCACTTCATGTAATTTTCTGTATTCATTTCTTGATGAAAATCTCCTGTTGTTTGTTGCGACTTGTAAAAGAAGGGCATTTGGAACGAAGCCGATCTTTCCAACAGCATGAACGATAATAAGTATTTGCCCTTTGGCAACAGGTGTCTACAAATCTAATTCGCTATCGTCACTCCAACTTCTAGATGCTGTATGACTGCTGTGTATGTATGACTCATCTTCATACATTATAGTATTTTTCTGAAATTTGTAGCACCACCTTGAAAATTGATGCTAATATAAGTACACAGTGATATAAGTACATATAAAATTACAGTCATTTGGAAAGGTAGAATCAGACTGAAAAATTCATTGTCATAGCCGGGATATGAACCACGGATCTTAGGCTTTCCGTGAAGTTGCTCTAACCGACTAAGCTATCATTTCAACATTTACTTTTTATTTTTATTCTTTTTTGTTTTATTATTATTTTTTATTTTATTTATTTAGTTTGCTTTTCTGTTAGAACTCTTCTATTTGATTTCTGTTTCTTCTATTTGAACCCTAAATCTTTAATACTTTTTCTGAGATTTGTAGCACCACCTTGGAAGTTTCTGCTGTCTTTCAGATTCATGAGCAATCTGCTCATTGTTAGCACAGTTTTTTCTTCCACATAGGAATTGTGAATCGTGCGCCGAATGACGCATTTGTCGAAATCGTCTATTTCTGTAATACGTTTAGGGACTTTATGTTTCTTCCCAGGTGTGTCAAATGGTACTCTTTCTTCCATATGTTTTTTTCTCTTACCTATGAGATATCTGGAAACGAAACTCGGTGAAACACCAGTTGATTGGACTACTCTTTCTTTCACTCTCTTAATGCTTCTGTGGAACACGGATGAACATATATTTTCTTCCTTCATCTCTGCTTCTTGGTTCATGAAGTCGATGACATTTGCAATTATTTCCCTAATTTGACTATGTAACACCTTACCACTTAACTTTGAAAACGTAGGAGCCATGGTTATAAATATAACAAATACAAAATAAGTACTATTTAGATACTGCTCCCTTTAAAATTACAACCAGATGCAGACACTTTCTATACAGACTGTATGTGTTACGCACTCTGAGTAAGCAAAGGTATTATATCGCTTTCGTTGATTAAGCTAAACATAAACCATTCCTAGGCTCGGCCGCTGGGGTGGCAATCAAGGTCACGATTCCAGACGTTTTGCGCGAATTATAACAGTAATTGCCTTCCAACAGATCGCCGAGCAGTGAGGTTAATTTAGCAGTTGTTCACAGTTGTTGCCATCCCATAGATCACCGAGCAGTGGTGTAACTTTAGCAGCTGTTAACATTTCTTGCCTTCCCACAGATTGCCGAACAATGATGTTATTTTAGCACTTGTTAACAGTTCCTGCCTTCCAACAGATCGCCGAGTAGTGATGTTACTTTAGCAGTTGTTAAAAGTGCTTTCATTCCCAACAGATCACCGAGCAGTGTTGTTACTTTACCACTTGTTAACATTTGTTGCCATCCCAAAGATCGCCGAGCAGTGATGTTACTATAGCAGTTGTTAATAGTTCGTGCCTTTCCAATTGATCGCTGAGCAGTGTTGTTACTTTAGCAGTTGTTAACATTTCTTGCCTTCCCGACACATCGCCGAGCAGTGATGTTACTTTAGCAGTTGTTAACATTTCTTGCCTTCCCACAGATCGCCGAGTAGTGATGTTAATTTAGCAGTTGTTAACAGTTATTGCCTTCCCACAGATCGCCGAGCAGTGATGTTACTTTAGCAGTTGTTAACAGTTATTGCCTTCCAACATATCGCCGAGCAGTGATGTTACATTAGCAGTTGTTAACAGTTGTTGCCATCCCATAGATCGCCGAGCAGTGATGTTACTTTAGCAGTTGTTAACATTTCTTGCCTTCCCACAGATCGCCGAGTAGTGATGTTACTTTAGCATTTGTTAAAAGTGCTTGCATTCCCAACAGATCACCGAGCAGTGTTGTTACTTTAGCACTTGTTAACGTTTGTTGCCATCCCAAAGATCGCCGAGCAGTCATATTACTATAGCAGTTGTTAACATTTTTGCCTTCCCAACAGATCGCCTGAGTAGTGATGTTACTTTAGCAGTTGTTAACATTTCTTGCCTTCCCACAGATCGCCGAGCAGTAATGTTATTTTAGCAGTTGTTAACAGTTTTTTCCTTCCAACAGATTGCCGAGTGGTGATGTCACTTTAGCAGTTGTTAAAAGTGCTTGCATTCCCAACAGATCACCGAGCAGTGTTGTTACTTTAGCACTTGTTAACATTTGTTGCCATCCCAAAGATCGCTGAGCAGTGATGTTACTATAGCAGTTGATAATAGTTCGTGCCTTTCCAATTGATCGCTTAGCAGTGTTGTTACTTTAGCAGTTGTTGATAGTTCTTTCCTTTCCAACAGATCGCTGAGAAGTGATGTTACTTTAGCACTTGTTAATAGTTCGTGCCTTTCGAACAGATAGCTGAGCAGTGTTGTTACTTTAGCAGTTGTTAACATTTCTTGCCTTCCCGAGAGATCGCCGAGCAGTGATGTTATTTTAGCAGTTGTTAACATTTCTTGCCTTCCCACAGATCGCCGAGTAGTGATGTTACTTTAGCACTTGTTAACATTTGTTGCCATCCCAAAGATCGCTGAGCAGTGATGTTACTATAGCAGTTGTTAATAGTTCGTGCCTTTCCAATTGATCGCTGAGCAGTGTTGTTACTTTAGCAGTTGTTGATAGTTCTTTCCTTTCCAACAGATCGCTGAGAAGTGGTGTTACTTTGGCACTTGTTAATAGTTCGTGCCTTTCGAACAGATAGCTGAACAGTGTTGTTACTTTAGCAGTTGTTAACATTTCTTGCCTTCCCGACAGATCGCCGGGCAGTGATGTTACTTTAGCAGTTGTTAACATTTCTTGCCTTCCCACAGATCGCCGAGTAGTGATGTTACTTTAGCAATTGTTAACAGTTATTGCCTTCCCACAGATCGCCGAGCAGTGATGTTACTTTAGCAGTTGTTAACAGTTATTGCCTTCCAACAGACCGCCGAGCAGTGATGTTACTTTAGCAGTTGTTAACAGTTGTTGCCATCCCATAAATCGCCGAGCAGTGATGTTACTATAACAGTTGTTAACATTTCTTGCCTTCCCTACAGATCGCCTGAGTAGTGATGTTACTTTATCAGTTGTTTATAGTTCTTGACATCCCAAAGATCTCCGAGCAGTGATATTACTTTAGCAGTTGTTAATAGTTCTTGCCTTCCCGACAGATCGCTGTGCAGTGATGTTACTTTAGCAGCTTTTAATTGTTGTTGCCTTCCCGACATATCGCTGTGCACTGATATTACTTCAGCAGTTGTAAGCAGTTCTCGCCTACCGGACAGATCGTTGTGCGGTGATGTTACTTTAGCAGTTGTTAATATTTCCTGCCTTCCTCACAGATCGCTGTGCAGTGATGTTACTTTAGCTGTTGGTAGCATTTCTTGCCTTCCCGACAGATCGCTTTGCAGTAATATTACTTTGGCAGTTGTAAACAGTTCTTGACTACGCAACAGATCGCTGTGCAGTGATGTTACTTTAGCTGTTGGTAGCATTTCTTGCCTTCCCGACAGATCGCTTTGCAGTAATATTACTTTGGCAGTTGTAAACAGTTCTTGCCTACGCAACAGATCGCTGTGCAGTGATGTTACTTTAACTGTTGGTGACATTTCTTGCCTTCCCGTCAGATCGCTTTACAGTGACGTTACTTTAGGAGTTGTTAATAGTTCTTGTCTTCCCAATACATCGCTGAGCATAGATGTTACTTTAGTAGTATAGAAGTAAAGGAAAACCTTTGTGAAATGATAGTGGTAAGGTGTTAAATGAGGATGATTATTAAAATTATAATGTTAGATGTAATGCAATGAGCAACAAAAAGAAAAACTTAAAAAAATTAATTTTAATAAAATATTAAGTGAGAAGAATTTAAAATGTGAAATACATAATATAATATCAAAATAGTTGTCTCTGAATCGTCTGCAGCATATTTATATAACTTTTAAAATTATTCGTTGTAGTAATCTTTGTCTATATATATATATATATATATACTGCTTCTATAAATTGCTTAAATAATAAACGATTATCCATATCGTTTTTCTGACAGTAGCAACAGTCATAATTAGTGTCTTAATATCTTCTGAAGTGACCAACGTTCTGTGAATTGGCGAGGTTACCTCACCTTCCACAGGACCTGAGATAAATTCTCGGTTGGAGCGTATAACATAAGCAAGCATTTCTTTCTGGGATTTTCTATTGTCCTAAGTAGGCAAATGTCAGGAATTTCTAAGCTCTATGAATCCCGGGCTCAAATATATATATATATATATATATATATATATATATAATTGCATCCATGCAACGTTGGATATCACCTGGCCAGTCAAATGGCATTAAACTTTAAAAAAAAAAACAAAAAAAAGCAGAAGAGATAAAACAAGAAAAAATGAATTTCTGTCAAAACTTTTCATCCTGATAATATGATTTTGAATGATATAGTATCGATCTGTATCAAATGATGCAATGTGAGCTTATCTGCTCACATTGCTACAATCTGTAGTTTAGTTACACTGTTTCCCTTGCTCATAGCTTTAAGCACCGCTAATTTAACAGAAAATTAAATTCCCTCCTTGGGAATTCATCAAACTCTTCCTACACTTTACACTCTAGAATTCTATATGCAGCTTTGGTAATGTTGCTCCGGAGATCGGCGTATCTTGGCGGACGATGTAAATGGTCATGTCAGGTACCAACTGTTAAATGGAGAAAACGCTGCCGCGTTAGTAAAAACGGAAGCAGTTTGATATTGTTGCGAACTGTTATATTCTGTCATAATACATAAGCGCGAAATTTTGAATAAATGCAATGAAACTTAATATTAACCGAGAAGCAGTACACAAATGCAATAAAACTGAATAATAACCGCGAAACATTAAATAAATGCATAAAACCGAATAATAACCGCGAAACGGCTAAAAGAACAAAAAAATATTGTTATTATTGTCTAATGCTTGACGTTTAGTAACGGTCATTAGCGCTCGTGTACTAGTAAACGAATGTAATACAACGTAATACAACTGAATAATTACCGTGCAACAGTAAACAAATGTAATAGAACTAAATAATTGCCGAAGAGCAGTAAACAAATGTAATAGAACTAAACAATTGCTGCAGAGCAGTAAACAAATGTAAGAGAAATAAATAATTGCTGCAGAGCAGTAAACAAATGTAATAGAACTAAATAATTGCCGAAGAGCAGTAAACAAATGTAATAGAACTAAATAATTGCCGCAGAGCAGTAAATAAATGCAACAGAACTAAATAATTGCCGCAGAGCAGTAAACAAATGTAATAGAAGTAAATAATTGCCGAAGAGCTGTAAACAAACATAATCGAACTAAATAATTGCCTCAGAGCAGTAAACAAACATAATGTAACTAAATAATCGCCGAAGAGCAGTAAACAAACATAACAGAACTAAATAATTGCCACAGAGCAGTAAAAAGACATACGGGAACTAAATAATTACCGCTGAGCAGTAAACAAATATAATGGAACTAAATAATTGCCACAGAGCAGTAAACAGACATACGGGAACTAAATAATTGCTGCAGAGCATTAAACAAACAGAATAGAATTAATTAATTGCTGCAGAGCAGTAAACAAATGTAATAGAACTAAATAAATGCTGCAGAGCAGTAAACAAATGTAATAGAACTATATAATTGCCACAGAGCAGTAAACAAACATAATGGAACTAAATAATTGCTGCAGAGCAGTAAACGAATGTAATAGAACTAAATAATGCCGCAGAGCAGTAAACAAATGTAATAGAACTAAATATTGCCGCAGAGCAGTAAACAAATGTAATAGAACTAAATAATTGCCGCAGAGCAGTAAACAAATGTAATAGAACTAAACAATTGCTGCAGAGCAGTAAACAAGTGTAAGAGAATTAATAATTGCTGCGGAGCAGTAAACAACTGTAATAGAACTAAACAATTGCTGCAGAGCAGTAAACAAGTGTAAGAGAATTATAAATTGCCGCAGAGCAGTAAACAAATGTAATAGAACTAAATAATTGCCGCAGAGCAGTAAACAAATGTAATAGAACTAAACAATTGCAGCAGAGCAGTAAACAAATGTAAGAGAACTAAATAATTACCGTGCAACAGTAAACAATTCTAATTGAACTAAATAATTGCTGCAGAGCAGTAAACAAATGTAATTGAACTAAATAATTGCTGAAGAGCAGTAAACAAATGTAATAGAACTAAAGAATTGCCGAAGAGCAGTAAACATATGTAATACAACTAAATAATTGCTGCAGAGCAGTAGACAAACATAATGAACTAAATAATTGCCGCAGAGCTGTAAACAAATGTAATAGAACTAAAATAATTGCAGCAGAGCAGTAAACAAACATAATGGAACTAAATAATTGCTGCAGAGCAGTAAACAAATGTAATAGAACTAAATAATTGCCGAAGAGCAGTAAACAAATGTAATAGAACTAAAGATTTGCCGAAGAGCAGTAAACAAATGTAATAGAACTAAATAATTGCAGCAGAGCAGTAAACATATGTAATGGAACTAAATAATTTCCGCAGAGCAGTAAACAAACGTAAAACAACTAAATAGTTGCAGCAGAGCAGTAATCAAACATAATGGAACTAAATAATTGCTGCAGAGCAGTAAACAAATGTAATAGAACTAAATAACTGCCGAAGAGCAGTAAACAGATGTAATGGAACTAAATAATTGCCGCAGAGCAGTAAACATATGTAATGGAACTAAATAATTTCCGCAGAGCAGTAAACAAACGTAAAACAACTAAATAGTTGCAGCAGAGCAGTAAACAAACATAATGGAACTAAATAATTGCTGCAGAGCAGTAAACAAATGTAATAGAACTAAATACCTGGCGAAGAGCAGTAAACAGATGTAATAGAACTAAATAATTGCCGCAGAGCAGTGAACAAATGTAATAGAACTAAATAATTGCCGAAGAGCAGTAAACAAAGGTAATAGAACTAAATAATTGCCGCAGAGCAGCAAACAAATGTAAAAGAACTAAATAATTGCAGCAGAGCAGTAAACAAACATAATGGAACTAAATAATTGCTGCAGAGCAGTAAACAAATGTAATAGAACTAAATAATTGCCGAAGAGCAGTAAAGAAATCTAATAGATCTAAAGAATTGCCGACGAGCAGTAAACATATGTAATACAACTAAATAATTGCTGCAGAGCAGTAGACAAACATAATGAACTAAATAATTGCCGCAGAGCTGTAAACAAATGTAATAGAACTAAAATAATTGCAGCAGAGCAGTAAACAAACATAATGGAACTAAATAATTGCTGCAGAGCAGTAAACAAATGTAATAGAACTAAATAATTGCCGCAGAGCAGTAAACAACTGTAATAGAACTAAATAATTGCAGCAGAGCAGTAAACAAATGTAATAGAACTAAAGAATTGCCGCAGAGCAGTAAACAAATGTAATGGAAATAAATAATTGCCGAAGAGCAGTAAACAAGTGTAATAGAACTACATAATTGCCGCAGAGCAGTAAACAAATGTAATAGAGCTAAATAATTGCTGCAGAGCAGTAAACAAACATAATGGAACTAAATAATTGCCGCAGAGCAGTAAACAAATGTAAGAGAACTAAATAATTGCCACAGAGCTGTAAACAAACATAATGGAACTACATAATTGCCTAAGAGCAGTAAACAAATGTAATAGAACTAAATAATTGCCGCAGAGCAGTAAACAAACAAAATAGAACAAAATAATTGCCGCAGAGCAGTAAACAAACATAATGGGACTAACTAATTACCGCAGAGCAGTAAACAAATGTAATAGAACAAAATAATTGCTGCAGAGCAGTAAAAAGTGTAATAGAACTAAATAATTGCCGCAGAGCAGTAAACAAATGTAATAGAACTAAATAATTGCTGCAGAGCAGTAAAAAAGTGTAATAGAACTAAATAATTGCCGCAGAGCAGTAAACAAATGTAATAGAACTAAATAATTGCTGCAGAGCAATAAACAAACATAATCGAACTAAATAATTGCCGCAGAGCAGTAAACAAATGTAATAGAACTAAATAATTGCCGAAGAGCAGTAAACAAAGGTAATAGAACTAAATAATTGCCGCAGAGCAGTAAACAAATGTAAAAGAACTAAATAATTGCAGCAGAGCAGTAAACAAACATAATGGAACTAAATAATTGCTGCAGAGCAGTAACCAAATGTAATAGAACTAAATAATTGCCGAAGAGCAGTAAAGAAATCTAATAGATCTAAAGAATTGCTGACGAGCAGTAAACTTATGTAATAGAAATAAATAATTGCTGCAGAGCAGTAGACAAACATAATGGAAATAAATAATTGCCGCAGAGCAGTAAACAACTGTAATAGAACTAAATAATTGCAGCAGCGCAGTAAACAAATGTAATAGAACTAAAGAATTGCCGCAGAGCAGTAAACAAATGTAATGGAAATAAATAATTGCCGAAGAGCAGTAAACAAATGTAATAGAACTACATAATTGCCGCAGAGCAGTAAACAAATGTAATAGAGCTAAATAATCCCTGCAGAGCAGTAAACAAACATAATGGAATTAAATAATTGCCGCAGAGCAGTAAACAAATGTAAGAGAACTAAATAATTTCCACAGAGCTGTAAACAAACACAATGGAACTACATAATTGCACAAGAGCAGTAAACAAATGTAATAGAACTAAATAATTGCCGCAGAGCAGTAAACAAACAAAATAGAACAAAATAATTGCCGCAGAGAAGTAAACAAACATAATGGGACCAAATAATTACCGCAGCTCAGTAAACAAATCTAATAGAACTAAATAATTGCTGCAGAGTAGTAAAAAAGTGTAATAGAACTAAATAATTGCCGCAGAGCAGTAAACAAATGTAATAGAACTAAATAATTGCTGCAGAGCAATAAACAAACATAATCGAACTAAATAATTGCCGCAGACCAGTACACAAATGTAATAGAACTAAATAATTGCCGAAGAGCAGTAAACAAATGTAATAGAACTAAATAATTGCCGCAGAGCAGTAAACAAATGTAAAAGAACTAAATAATTGCAGTAGAGCAGTAAACAAACATAATGGAACTAAATAATTGCTGCAGAGCAGTAAACAAATGTATAAGAACTAAATAATTGCCGAAGAGCAGTAAAGAAATCTAATAGATCTAAAGAATTGCCGACGAGCAGTAAACTTATGTAATAGAAATAAATAATTGCTGCAGAGCAGTAGACAAACATTATGGAACTAAATAATTGCCGCAGAGCAGTAAACAACTGTAATAGAACTAAATAATTGCAGCAGAGCAGTAAACAAATGTAATAGAACTAAAGAATTGCCGCAGAGCAGTAAACAAATGTAATGGAAATAAATAATTGCCGAAGAGCAGTAAACAAACGTAATAGAACTACATAATTGCCGCAGAGCAGTAAACAAATGTAATAGAGCTAAATAATTGCTGCAGAGCAGTAAACAAACATAATGGAACTACATAATTGCCGCAGAGCAGTAAACAAATGTAATAGAGCTAAATAATTGCTGCAGAGCAGTAAACAAACATAATGGAACTAAATAATTGCCGCAGAGCAGTAAACAAATGTAATAGAACTAAATAATTGCTGCAGAGCAGTAAACAAATGTAATAGAACTAAATAATTGCCGCAGAGCAGTAAACGAATGTTATAGAACTAAATCATTGCTGCTGAGCAGTAAACAAATGTAATAGAACTAAATAATTACCGCAGAGCAGTAAACAAATGTTATAGAACTGAATAATTGCTGCTGAGCAGTAAACAAATGTAATAGAACTAAATAATTACCGCAGAGCAGTAAACAAATGTAATAGAACTAAATAATTGCCGCATAGCAGTAAATAAATATAATAGAACTAAATAATTGCCGCAGAGCAGTAAACAAATGTAGTAGAACTAAATAATTGCGGAAGAGCAGTAAATAAAAATAATGGAACTAAATAATTGCCGCAGAGCAGTAAACAAATGTAATAGAACTAAATAATTGCTGCAGAGCAGTAAACAAATGTAATAGAACTAAATAATTGCTGCAGAGCAGTAAACATATGTAATAGAAGTAAATAATTGCCCCAGAGCAGTAAACAAATGTAATAGAACTATATAATTGCCGCAGAGCAGTAAAGAAATGTAATAGAACTAAATAATTGCCACAGAGCAGTAAACAAATGTAATGGAACATAATAATTGCCGAAGAGCAGAAAACAAACATAATGGAACTAAATAATTGCCGCAGAGCAGTAAACAAATGTAATATAACTAAATAATTGCTGCAGAGCAGTAAACAAATGTATCAGAACTAAATAATTGCCGCATAGCAGTAAACAAATGTAATAGAACTAAATAATTGCCGCAGAGTAGTAAAAAAAATAATAGAACTAAATAATTGCTGCAGAGCAGTAAACAAATGTAATAGAACTAATTATTTGCCACAGATCAGTAAACAAAAATAATGGAACTAAATAATTACTACAGAGCAGTAAACAAACATAATAGAACTAAATAATTGCCGCAGAGCAGTAAACAAATGTAATACAACTAAATAATTGCCGTAGAGCAGTAAACAAATGTAATAGAACTAAATGATTGCCGCAGAGCAGTAAACAAATGTAATAGAAGTAAATAATTGCCGAAGAGCTGTAAACAAACATAATCGAGCTAAATAATTGCCGCAGAGCAGTAAACAAACATAATGTAACTAAATAATCGCCTAAGAGCAGTAAACAAACATAATAGAACTAAATAATTGCCACAGAGCAGTTAACAGACATACGGGAACTAAATAATTGCTGCAGAGCATTAAACAAACAGAATAGAACCAATTAATTGCTGCAGAGCAGTAAACAAATGTAATAGAACTAAATAATTGCTGCAGAGCAGTAAACAAATGTAATAGAACTATATAATTGCCACAGAGCAGTAAACAAACATAATGGAACTAAATAATTGCTGCAGAGCAGTAAACAAATGTAATAGAACTAAATAATGCCGCAGAGCAGTAAACAACTGTAATAGAACTAAATAATTGCAGCAGAGCAGTAAACAAATGTAAGAGACCTAAATAATTTCCGTGCAACAGTGAACAAATGTAATTGAACTAAATAATTGCTGCAGAGCAGTAAACAAATGTAATAGAACTAAATAATTGCTGAAGAGCAGTAAACAAATGTAATAGAACTAAAGAATTGCCGAAGAGCAGTAAACATATGTAATACAACTAAATAATTGCTGCAGAGCAGTAGACAAACAAAATGAACTAAATAATTGCCGCAGAGCTGTAAACAAATGTAATAGAACTAAAATAATTGCAGCAGAGCAGTAAACAAACATAATGGAACTAAATAATTGCTGCAGAGCAGTAAACAAATGTAATAGAACTAAATAATTGCCGAAGAGCAGTAAACAAATGTAATAGAACTAAAGATTTGCCGAAGAGCAGTAAACAAATGTAATAGAACTAAATAATTGCAGCAGAGCAGTAAACAAATGTAATGGAACTAAATAATTTCCGCAGAGCAGTAAACAAACGTAAAAGAACTAAATAATTGCAGCAGAGCAGTAAACAAATCTAATAGAACTAAATAATTGCCGAAGAGCAGTAAACAGATATAATAGAACTAAATAATTGCCGCAGAGCAGTAAACAAATGTAATAGAACTAAATAATTGCAGCAGAGCAGTAAACAAACATAATGGAACTAAATAATTGCTGCAGAGCAGTAAACAAATGTAATAGAACTAAATAATTACCGAAGAGCAGTAAACAAATGTAATAGAACTAAATAATTGCCGCAGAGCAGTAAACAAATCTAATAGATCTAAAGAATTGCCGAAGAGCAGTAAACATATGTAATAGAAATAAATAATTGCTGCAGAGCAGTAGACAAACATAATGGAACTAAATAATTGCCGCAGAGCAGTAAACAAATGTAATAAAACGAAATAATTGCAGCAGAGCAGTAAACAAATGTAAGAGAACTAAATAATTACCGTGCAACAGTAAACATATGTAATAGAACTAAATAATTACAGCAGAGCAGTAAACAAATATAATAGAACTAAATAATTGCCGAAGAGCTGTAAACAAATGTAATAGAACTAAATAATTGCCGCAGATTAGTAAACAAATGTAATAGAACTATATAATTGCCGCAGAGCTGTAAACAAATGTAACAGAACTAAATAATTGCCGCAGAGCAGTAAACAAATGTAATAGAACTAAATAATTGCCGCAGAGCAGTAAACAAATGTAATAGAACTAAAGAATTGCTGAAGAGCAGTAAAAAACATAGTGGAGCCAAATAATTGCCGAAGAGCAGTAAACAAACATAATGGAACTAAATAATTGCCGAAGAGGAGTAAACAAATGTAATAGAACTAAATAATTGCCGAAGAGCAGTAAACAAACATAATGGAACTAAATAATTGCCGAAGAGGAGTAAACATATGTAATAGAAATAAATAATTGCTGCAGAGCAGTAGACAAACATAATGGAACTAAATAATTGCCGCAGAGCAGTAAACAAATGTAATAAAACGAAATAATTGCAGCAGAGCAGTAAACAAATGTAAGAGAACTAAATAATTACCGTGCAACAGTAAACATATGTAATAGAACTAAATAATTACAGCAGAGCAGTAAACAAATATAATAGAACTAAATAATTGCCGAAGAGCTGTAAACAAATGTAATAGAACTAAATAATTGCCGCAGATTAGTAAACAAATGTAATAGAACTATATAATTGCCGCAGAGCTGTAAACAAATGTAACAGAACTAAATAATTGCCGCAGAGCAGTAAACAAATGTAATAGAACTAAATAATTGCCGCAGAGCAGTAAACAAATGTAATAGAACTAAAGAATTGCTGAAGAGCAGTAAAAAACATAGTGGAGCTAAATAATTGCCGAAGAGCAGTAAACAAACATAATGGAACTAAATAATTGCCGAAGAGGAGTAAACAAATGTAATAGAACTAAATAATTGCCGAAGAGCAGTAAACAAACATAATGGAACTAAATAATTGCCGCTGAGCAGTAAACAAACATAATGGAACTAAATAATTGCCACAGAGCAGTAAACAGACATACGGGAACTAAATAATTGCTGCTGAGCAGTAAACAAACATAATAGAACTAAATAATTGCTGCAGAGCAGTAAACAAATGTAATAGAACTAAATAATTGCTGCAGAGCAGTAAACAAATGTAATAGAACTATAAAATTGCCACAGAGCAGTAAACAAATGTAATAGAACTAAATAATGCCGCAGAGCAGTAAACAAATGTAATAGAACTAAATAATGCCGCAGAGCAGTAAACAAATGTAATAGAACTAAATAATTGCCGCAGAGCAGTAAACAAATGTAATAGAACTAAACAATTGCTGCAGAGCAGTAAACAAGTGTAAGAGAATTAATAATTGCTGCGGAGCAGTAAACAACTGTAATAGAACTAAATAATTGCAGCAGAGCAGTAAGCAAATGTAAGAGAACTGAATAATTGCTGCAGAGCAGTAAACAAATGTAATAGAACTAAATAATTGCTGAAGAGCAGTAAACAAATGTAATAGAACTAAAGAATTGCCGAAGAGCAGTAAACATATGTAATACAACTAAATAATTGCTGCAGAGCAGTAGACAAACATAATGAACTAAATAATTGCCGCAGAGCTGTAAACAAATGTAATAGAACTAAAATAATAGCAGCAGAGCAGTAAACAAATATAATGGAACTAAATAATTGCTGCAGAGCAGTAAACAAATGTAATAGAACTAAATAATTGCCGAAGAGCAGTAAACAAATGTAATAGAACTAAAGATTTGCCGAAGAGCAGTAAACAAATGTAATAGAACTAAATAATTGCAGCAGAGCAGTAAACAAATGTAATGGAACTAAATAATTTCCGCAGAGCAGTAAACAAACGTAAAAGAACTAAATAATTGCAGCAGAGCAGTAAACAAACATAATGGAACTAAATAATTGCTGCAGAGCAGTAAACAAATGTAATAGAGCTAAATAATTGCCGAAGAGCAGTAAACAGATGTAATAGAACTAAATAATTGCCGCAGAGCAGTAAACAAATGTAATAGAACTAAATAATTGCAGCAGAGCAGTAAACAAACATAATGGAACTAAATAATTGCTGCAGAGCAGTAAACAAATGTAATAGAACTAAATAATTGCCGAAGAGCAGTAAACAAATGTAATAGAACTAAATAATTGCCGCAGAGCAGTAAACAAATGTAAAAGAACTAAATAATTGCAGCTGAGCAGTAAACAAACATAATGGAACTAAATAATTGCTGCAGAGAAGTAAACAAATGTAATAGAACTAAATAATTGCCGAAGAGCAGTAAACAAATCTAATAGATCTAAAGAATTGCCGAAGAGCAGTAAACATATGTAATAGAAATAAATAATTGCTGCAGAGCAGTAGACAAACACAATGGAACTAAATAATTGCCGCAGAGCAGTAAACAACTGTAATAGAACTAAATAATTGCAGCAGAGCAGTAAACAAATGTAAGAGAACTAAATAATTACCGTGCAACAGTAAAGATATGTAATAGAACTAAATAATTGCAGCAGAGCAGTAAACAAATATAATAGAACTAAATAATTGCCGAAGAGCTGTAAACAAATGTAATGGAACTAAATAATTGCCGCAGAGTAGTAAACAAATGTAATAGAACTATATAATTGCCGCAGAGCAGTAAACAAATGTAATAGAACTAAATAATTGGCGCAGAGCAGTAAACAAATGTAATAGAACTAAAGAATTGCTGAGGAGCAGTAAAAAACATAGTGGAGCTAAATAATTGCCGAAGAGCAGTAAACTAACATAATGGAACTAAATAATTGCCGAAGAGGAGTAAACAAATGTAATAGAACTAAATAATTGCCGAAGAGCAGTAAACAAACATAATGGAACTAAATAATTGCCGCTGAGCAGCAAACAAACATAATGGAACTAAATAATTGCCACAGAGCAGTAAACAGACATACGGGAACTAAATAATTGCTGCTGAGCAGTAAACAAACATAATAGAACTAAATAATTGCTACAGAGCAGTAAACAAATGTAATAGGACTAAATAATTGCTGCAGAGCAGTAAACAAATGTAATAGAACTATATAATTGCCACAGAGCAATACACAAACATAATGGAACTAAATAATTGCTGCAGAGCAGTAAACAAGTGTAATAGAACTAAATACTGCCGCAGAGCAGTAAACAAATGTAATAGAACTAAACAATTGCCGCAGAGCGGTAAACAAATGTAATAGAAATAAATAATGCCGAAGAGCAGTAAACAAATGTAATAGAACTAAACAATTGCTGCAGAGCAGTAAACAAATGTAAGGGAATTAATAATTGCTGCAGAGCAGTAAACAACTGTAATAGAACTAAATAATTGCAGCAGAGCAATAAACAAATGTAAGAGAACTAAATAATTACCGTGCAACAGTAAACAAATGTAATGGAACTAAATAATTGCCGCAGAGCAGTAAGCAAATGTAATAGAACTAAATAATATCTGAAGAGCAGTAAACAAATGTAATAGAACTAAATAATTGCCGAAGAGCAGTAAACAAATGTAATAGAACTAAAGAATTGCCGAAGAGCAGTAAACAAATGTAATAGTATTAAATTATTGCAGCAGAGTAGTAAACAAATGTAATAGAACTAAATAATTGCCGCAGAGCAGTAAACAAATGTAATAGAACTAAATAATTGCAGCAGAGCAGTAAACAAACATAATGGAACTAAATATTTGCTGCAGAGCAGTAAACAAATGTAATAGAACTAAATAATTGCCGAAGAGCAGTAAACAGATGTAATTGTACTAAGTAATTGCCGCAGAGCAGTAAAGAAATGTAATAGAACTAAATAATTGCTGCAGAGCAGTAAACAAACATAATGGAAATAAATAATTGCTGCAGAGCAGTAAACAAATGTAATAGAACTAAATAATTGCCGCAGAGGAGTAAACAAATGTAATAGAACTAAATAATTGCAGCAGAGCAGTAAACAAACATAATGGAAATAAATAATTGCTGCAGAGCAGTAAACAAATGTAATAGAACTAAATAATTGCCGCAGAGCAGTAAACAAATGTAATAGAACTAAATAATTGCAGCAGAGCAGTAAACAAACATAATGGAACTAAATAATTGCTGCAGAGCAGTAAACAAATGTAATAGAACTAAATAATTGCCGAAGAGCAATAAACAAATCTAATAGATCTAAAGAATTGCCGAAGAGCAGTAAACATATGTAATAGAAGTAAATAATTGCTGCAGAGCAGTAGACAAACATAATGGAACTAAATAATTGTCGCAGAGCAGTAAACAACTGTAATAGAACTAAATAATTGCAGCAGAGCAGTAAACAAATGTAAGAGAACTAAATAATTGCCAATGAGCAGTAAACAAATGTAATAGAACTAAATAAACGTCGCAGAGCAGTAAACAAATGTAATAGAACTATATAATTGCTGCAGTGCAGTAAACAAATGTAATAGAACTAAATAATTGCCGCAGAGCAGTAAACAAATTTAATAGAACTAAATAATTGCCGCAGAGCAGTAAGCAAATGTAATAGAACTAAAGAATTGCCGAAGAGCAGTAAAAAAACATAATGGACCTAAATAATTGCCGAAGAGCAGTAAACATATATAATGGAACTAAATAATTGCCGAAGAGGAGTAAACAAATGTAATAGAACTAAATAATTGCCGAAGAGCAGTAAACAAACATAATGGAACTAAATAATTGCCGCAGAGCAGTAAACAAATGTAAGAGAACTAAATAATTGCTGCAGAGCGGGAAACAAATGTAATAGAACTAAATAATTGCCGCAGAGCAGTAAACAAATGTAATAGAAGTAAATAATTGCTGCAGAGCAGTAAACAAATGTAGTAGAACTAAAGAATAGCTGCAGAGCAGTAAACAAATGTAATAGAACTAAAGAATTGCCGAAGGGCAGTAAACAAATGTAACAGAACTAAATAATTGCCGCAGAGCAGTAAACAAATGTAATAGAACTAAATAATTTCCGTGCAACGGTAAACAAATGTAATAGAACTAAATAATTGCTTCAGAGCAGTAAACAACATAATGTAACTAAATAATTTCCGTGACGCAGTAAACAAATGTTACACAACTAAGTAACAATGAATGCTGCTATAATTATGTCCAAGGACATAGCTGCTCTTTCAGGATGCAATTGTTAACTTAATAAGATTGTCTTGTATCGATGCATATAAGGAAGACAAATATATATGTTCTGAGACAGATGTAGAAGAAATATAAAATTTTGGAACAGAAGAAAGATGAAAAGGAAGTCATTACTTATAATCTCATTCTCCGCAACGATGCGTAAGTTATCCATGTTGATTGTTGACTGCTGACAAAATCACGCCAGAATACATAACCAATTTAATAAATCGCGGCAGAATACATAATCGAAAGTGCTGAAACAACTTCTGGGTATTTTAAAGGCCAAATGCCACATTCGCAGAATTTTAGCTATGTTTTTTTTTCTACAGGGTAGCCTGCCTGATGTTGCGCGGCACCCGCCATGACAAGTCGACCATTGGAGGAAAATCACCGCAGTTGTTCCCTGGAAAATGTTTTAAAAAATTTTAACACGGGAACAAAATTTACACTTTGAAATCATAACTAGCTTTTATTCTCAAGGCACTACTAGCCTCTTTTATATCACTTTACATTTTGTGGTCTCTATTTCTAACTCTATCCTTTAATTATATAAAAATAATATGTTAGGTTCACTCGACACCACATACTGTTTCATATCTCTATTTTATGTCCCATCAAGAAACTTTTCTTACAAACCCTTAGATGAATATCTGCTTGAAAATCGAGATAAGCATTTGATTAATTGGATTTGTGATACACTTCGTTGTAGTTATAAGGGAATACAGGGGACTAAAGCGAGAGTCAATTTTTAAACGAATCGCAATACACTGGCTTTGAAATTCCATAGAAGTCACAACATACTGGGAGGAACAGCTTGGAATAACTCCTCCTTTGGAGGACGTTGACCCTAATTGTAAGTAATCATTTAAAAAAATTAAATAGACCCTAAAAGACCACCATAACGTCTTCCAAACAAAAGACGGCTAATGAGATTTACTTTCCCCGTAACACAAGCAGGTTCTGTTAAAGACATTTCTGTCTACAACCTTTAGTTTTGGAAATATTATAGAGTCTCAATTTAAGTGGTCAACCCTAAGAATATATGTATATATATAACAAAATTGTACGGCACAAATTGCAGGACACATTCATCACACATAAACGAAGAAATTATGTTATATGAACATAGGTCTGGAATCGCTTTGTTTGCATGGTACAACTCATTTTCTCCAACTCATTTATCATGAGAAACGCACACGAACAGAACGTTAGAATCATGGGGAACATGCGCTCTTGGTTACGTCTGTTTATGTTGTCATCGTAGGTGAACCGCCAGTGTTTTGTTTCATAAGCAAAATTGGCGCAACGGTTCTAGACGTGTGAAAATCTTAATGACAGCTATGAAGCGAGTTACTTACCAGATCAGGAGGTGACCGGTCGTCTGCTTGCTGGAGGAGACCGTGGGACAGTTGGTGTCAAATATCTGCACACCGGTTGTGCACAGCAATGTACTGCACTACACTGCTCTGCAGTGATTAACTTATAGTTATATGCAGTATATTTAAATCTAGCGCTATAAAAAGCGCTTAATACAAAAACATTGTCTATCACCTGCATCTAATTCCTGCACACCTGATTGCCCTTCTGCCGAATCTCTCACATCACTGCCGTCATCGCTCTCACTACATTCCGCACCATTATCCTGGGTGAGATTTTTTTCTGTTTGAAGCTCTACAATTCCATATTTTTCGAAATAATGATTCTCAATTTGTTCTACATGTCGACATACATTTTCCCATTCTGGCCTTCCAATTTCTGCAAATCGCTGGCGACATCTTCACATCCTTCAATTTAAAGTGATATTTCTGCATGCCCCCATTTTTTAACATCAGCCCAGATTAATTGGATTGGGTTTAGATCTGGGTGTTACGATGGCAGTCTAAATATATTATGGCCATGTTGTATTAATATCTGGTCAAGCACAGGGTTATTCAAAAAGAAGAAGCAGATATTAAATATTTATTTTTAATGAAGGGCAATAGATAGCGACACATTCGACACACCATTGAATAGAGGAAAGTTCAAAGCTTTAAGCCCCACCTGTTACTTCCATTCAGTGCATACAGCGGCGCTGTGTTTGTTTTCGAGAAAATGGCAACGCCACAGGAAAAGTCGTTTTGTGTCCTGCATTATGCAAAGAATGGAGCCATTGTTTCATTACAGTGTGCATTTCGTTGTAAGTTCAACAATCTGCCGCCTCGGAATAAAAAATTTGCAGTTGATACAATAAATTCGTAGAAGATTTTAATTTTTCTGAGACTTGTAGCACCACCTTGAAAGTTTATGCTGTCTTTCAGCTTGATGAACAATCTGCTCATTGTTGGCATAGTTTATTCTTCCACATAGAAATTGCGAATCGTGCGCCGAATGACTCATTTGTCGAAATCGTCTATTTCTGTAAGACGTTTAGGGACCTTATGTTTCTTCCCAGGTGTGGCAAATGGAACTCCTTCATCCACGTGTTTTTTCTCATGTTTGAGATCTCTGGAAACGGAACTCAATGAAAAACCAGTTGCGTTGGCTGCTCTTTCTTTCATTCTCTCAAGGCTTTTGTGGAACTCCCTGCTTTGACTATGTAATACCTTACCACTTAACTATGACAACGTAGGAGCCACGGTTGTAAATGTCATAAATATAAAATAAGCACTATTTAGGTACTGCGCTCTTTGAAATTATAACCAGATGCGGATACTTTCTGTGCAGACTGTATGAGTTACGCACTGTGAGTAAGCAAAGGTATTATTTCCCTTTCGTTGATTAAGCTAAACATAAATCATTGTTAGGTTCGGCAGCTGGGGTGGCAATCAAGGTCATGATTCGAGAAGTTTTGCACCAGTTATACCTGTTGCCATGCGACTTAGGTCATTGCTTGTTTACAGGTAACATCAACTGTTCCAGTGAGCAGTATGACGTTGGCAAGCACACGGGTTACCACGCACTAGTAGAGTTGATCACAGACTTGGCTCGTGCAATGGCAGTGTACACAAATGCAGAGAAGGCAGACGCCCATATTATTTATTGGATTAGCAGATGGCAATGGTGCTTGCGCTCAACATTTGTGCCCGGGAGAGAATTCAAGGACGAAGGTGCCCCGACAGGAAAACGTTTGAAGCCATTGACCGTCGCCTTAGGGAACGTGGGGCATTTCAACTTGATACTCGCGACCGATGGAGGCCTAGTAGGACGAGGACACCACAACGGGAGGTGGCAATTCTTCAGGTAGTTGACGACGACCCTAGTGTCAGTACAAGACAAGTAGCTCCAACAAAGAATGTTGACCACATGACTGTCTGGCGAGTGTAACACGAGGTCTAGCTGTATCCATACATTTTATAGCATGTGCAGGCACTATCAGCAGCTGATTTTCCAGCTCAGGTACGCTTCTGCGAATGGTTTATGCAACAAAGTGTCAACCCTTTCTTTAGTTCAAGGGTGCTGTTCACAGAAGAGGCATCGTTTCAATTAGATAGATTATAAATTATCACAATCGGCATGTATGGGCTGACGTCAATTCTCACCCAACTGTTGAAGCAAGTCATCAAAAAAGATTTTCTGTCGATGTTTGGGCCTGAATTGTGGTAAATTGAGTTTTATTTATGGACGCTCTTTAACTACTATGGTCCTTAGTGTCCCATTCTATATTTGGCGTGAAAGACCGATAAGTTTGCTCAGAGGCCTCTTTATCAGGCTTGAGGTTCTTTTACGTGGCGTAAATCTACGAAACGGGATCATCGGCTTTACTTCCCTTCCGAAGGAAGCCATGCCAAGGGTTTTTATCCCCGAAAAAATCCATCGCCCTCCGCCGGGTTTGAAGCCACGACCTTGGGAACTAGAGGCTAGCACGGTACCAGAAGTCCACGAAGGACGACGGCATTATTGGTGACTGTTTGGTAGGGCCATAATTTCCTAGAGACTATTCTACCTGATCTGTTAGCAGATATGCCTTTAGCTTCCGACAAAACATGTACTATATGCACGATGGAGCACCTCCTCATTTTAGTTTTAATGTCCGTCGGGTTATAAATAACAGATTCGGTGGCAGATGGATAGGTAGAAGTGGACCAATTGCCTGGCCACCACGCTCCCCGGACCTAAACATACTGGACTTTCATTTGTGGGGGCATTTGAAAGCTATTGTGTATCGAATTCCAGTATCAGATGTTCAGAGTCTCCGTACCTATATTATGGAAATGTTGCGAAACCATACGCAATACTCCAGGGATACATCAGCGCATCCGGGATTCACTACGACGGCGGGTTGATGCACGCATCAATGCTCACGGAGGGCATATTGAACATTCCTGTGAAAAAGAGTTGCATGTGGTATGCTAGTACGTTCTATTCTTGTGTGTTCCCACGATTAATGAGTTGGAGAAAATGTGTTGTAACATGGTAACAAAGCGTTTTCGGACCCATGTACACATAAAACAATTTCTTCGTCTACGTGTGAGGAATGTGTCCTGCTATTTGTGCTGTACATATTTGTTACATCCTGTATATATATATATATATATATATATATATTGTAGCAAGTTTTGTATATGTTTGTAGTTCAACAATTATACAATATTAGTTTGTGGTTAAGAGGAATCCATAGCATAAGCACAGGAAATTGAAGAAATACATGTTATTGATGATGTATACATATTTACCATATGTATATAATTTTAAACAACATTATTTGTTGTTTTTGAGAAAGGAAAGAAACATATAAACGCTTTCCGTGTAAAGGGTAGTTTGAGGAGGGAGTTTTTTCCTCATAACTTTTGTGTTACATCCTTGAATGCTATTTATCCGATGTTTCACTTTTGGTTGTGTTGTTGATAGATAAGACACACACACATATTATACCCGGTCTCTTTTTACCCTCTCTACCACGCACATAGTAGGTAGAGAAGGTATTGCACTCCACCCACAAATTCGATACCGCGATTTCACCGGAAATCTGTAACTGTCTATCTGCGTGTCTGTAAACAGCATAAGTCAAAAGCGAGAAGTCGGATGAGTACCAAACTTGTTATATATATATATATATATATATATATATATATATATATATATATATATATAAAGCACAATTTATTTAAATAAGTCCTTTTTGTGGCATAAGCCTTTTCTGAGATATCCGTTATCAATTATTCTAATTGTGCATTTCTGGGTTATTCTTTAAAGTTCTTTCAGCATGCAATTGTTTCTCGAGATTGCACGGAAACAGTATGAAATTTTAGGACTAGCATATAGCGCCCAGTTTTTAAACGTTTGACTATTCCTGTTCCCTTTCCGCTCTAACTAAATGTGTAATGTCGCTATTTCTGTAAAGGTTTATTTGAATAAAAATGTAGCAGATAAAAAAAGAAGCTTTATTAAGACTAATTTGTATACCCACTAATAAGCGATCGAGGGTAGAGGAAGTCATGGAAATGCATCACACCAGATGTTTTTTAAAAAAAACTACTTTAGGGCTCAAGGGAACTCAAATAACGCATTCCTGATGATATATCATATCGAGTTTGTTAGTACAATACAACCGCTTCCTCTGCTTAAAATGTGTAAGTGGCAAAGAATGTAATAAAATATTGCAAACCTACAAATTTGAATGTATTTGCTTCCAAAAATAAAAAAAAATTATGACACCAATAACTTCACGGGGACATTTCATATGCAAGCTTACATGGAAAACAATTTAAAGGTTGTTAGTTTTCCCTATTCTGCACTGTATTAGTTTCAAGGATAGATTATGCAGCGCAAATTTAGCTACATTTATAAACAAAATAACTGGATTTATTTTCGGGGTAAAACGGTAGCATGTTGTCTTCTAATCATTATGGTCCAATTTGGAAACTGTTTCATACGAATTTCTTGGGTAATGCTTTCCTCCGGAGTTTTACCTTATGTTGAAAATAACATTACAGGGTAAAGCTACTGACCACGGTAGGGCCCCGAAACCGTGGAACAGCACCGCACGCAAATCTTCCGACTCCTTGTGCTTCTTCCATGACTCCTGGAGGGAGCGATGAGGGGAGGCACCTGAAGGACAACCGGATCCGGATGACGAAGGGCATAAACACGGACGGGGTCCCTAATGTTTCCCGATTGAACGCCTTCAAAGTCGCCCGAGGCCACCAATTGGGTCTCAAACCTCCGGGACTCCCCGAAGGTGCGTCTGCCCGAAAGCACGCAGAGGTGCGTATCCAACCGAGAAGTCCCTGGATGACATCAGGAAGAAGCCTCCACAGAGCGCATAAACAAAGTCCAGCAGCAACCCGCCGAACACTGCCGCGTGATCCTACAACCTTGAAACAGATGACAAGATGATAGGTAAAGGAAATGAGGGGTAGAAGTGTCTTGGTAGAAAATGAACCACCCCGCATCCGCCTGCCGACCTGTGGGAACCACGAAAAACCCTTGGTTCAAAGTTGGCGATCTCCGGAAGTGGAACCCGGCTCCTCTCGAATGCAAGTGATACACGTTACAGCGGTGTTATCCCGCTCGCTAATAGCACGATAATAATAATCATTGTTTTATTAGACCACTGGTTTAATCGTCATCATTTTACTTATTATTTCTATATACCTGAGATGTTATAACAAATGGAAACGTGCACACCTAATCAGTAATCTAATGTGTCAATGGTTACGATGGATGATGTAATTTGCATTTATCATTAAACGTTATCCCAATTAATGAACTGGGACTGCCTTATGGTTTAACGAAAAAATTGCGAGTAATTTGGAGAACTTAATGATTTGTTGGGATGTTGCCGTGATAGCTCAGTTAGTAATGAAATGACTGGTAAAATAAGCTGAAAGACATATGGTGCTAATGCTATCTTTAAGAGGCAATTTAACGTTAATGGTTTTGAGGAAGTGAACAAGGAACTGACAAAGACAACGGAGGCAATAATACTATCAGAATACTACTAAAGGATTGTAGATGAAAGTTAAGCAAAAATAAATCCCTTTTGCAGTGAAACAACACATTTAACAGCAAGTTCTTGATATTTACGTACCTTGTTGAGAGTTTACTATTAGGATAATAACAAAATGCTATGAAGTTAAATCAGTAAAATCCTTCATGTAACTAATTTCATTATAGTGTTAGAGGTATGCAAGGTTATTCCCTTGATGTTTACATTAGTAATAACTGAAAGTAAATGTTCAAACTTGACCTCCGGTTTCTAAACAAAGGCCTCTTCGTAAAAGTGACCAGACACACTTTGCTGGGTTTTAACTCACTTCTACCCCTGCAGCATGAAGTTGGCTACCAGTTCCACTTCGGTTTGTAAGGGCGATGTATACACTAAAGATTTCAAGTGTCCCTATAAATAGCAGTCCAATGGTGCAAGATCTGGGATCGAGATGACCAGGGAATGGGACCGCCACGAGCGATCCATTTGTTTGGGAATACAGTATCCAAATGTTCGTGAACTCCCAGGAAAAAGAGTGGAGCGGCACCATCATGTTGTGCCTTATTCCTAAAGGAACATATTTCAACATTTCTGGCAAACACTTCCATGTAAAAGTAAGATAGTTCTACCCATCTAGGTTCCCAAGTAATAGGTATGATTCGATAAGCAAATCTGAGATTATGGCTCCCCAGAGATTTATACTAAACCGATGCTGGTGTCTTCTCTCAATGAACAGTCAAAGATCTTATTCAGTCCAGCAATGCCCATGATAAACTGGAGTTAGCCTGTCTCTGGTCAGTTGCACTTCGCCAGCAAATAAAATTTACTGTGTAAATGGTGATCGGCATCACACTCTTGCAGCTACTATTGGCAAAATTCCTGTCTTAGCGCTGATCAGTTGGTTGAAGAGCCTGAACTTTGTACGGAGGGTAGGGATGCAGTTGCTGTTCATATACCACTCTTCACACATTGATATGAGCTACTTTCATTTCGAGGGCTATTTGGCGTGTACTGACTCCAGATGTTTCCGAAATTCTATTACGAACTTGCGCTTCAAAATACACAATTCTGATATATATATATATGTGTGTGTGTGTGTGTGTGTGCGTGTGTGTATACGAGTATATTGCGTCCCTATCATAAAGCCGTGGTCTAAAACCACCAGATTCCCTTACGTGCTGCTCTATTGTCCTAAATGTTCCATAATGAGGGATTCGTGGATTATGCAATCGTTCTTTACACATCCGACGTGCAGTCGTTGAACTCCCTTGGTTTCTTCCATATGCCAAAATCATATCCGTCATTTCACCGTTCGTATAGTGCTCTGTATTGCCTGAATGTGCTGTGTAAGTACAAGATACTTGTAGAGGACAAAATACGTATATTCCGCATTCAGGAGCAGGCCCAATAACTGTCCGAGTCATAAGCAGGCAGAGGGCTTTTAGTAATTATCAGGTTAGGAATGCACCGAAGTTTGATGGCAAGGGAAGGTGGATGCGATTGCAACCTTGCAGTTTTCTCTGTAAACAAATATGAACATTTGAAGGCACTACACCGTGCTTCCAAAATCAGGTAGATCAGGATTATTGAATATCGGAAGAAAGCAATGTGGAGATGTTTAGCTATTGGTGGTATGCAATAATGTGTTCTCGAAATAATGGAACATCATTTGCATGTGATTAGTACGTTATATTTTGAAAAACTATATTCCAGATCACCCTACGTAGTAGGAGCAAATAAAAAACGAAACATCAGATCTGCTTGAGATTCTCTGCCTCAGTAGTATTTCTGCGTACTCTGAATTCTTCTCTAAACTGTATTCACTCTTAGGTTGATCCGCGCCAAAATAAACCCATATCACCTGTGCACTGTGGTACTACACGGTAGCAATGCGCGCAGGAACTTTGTCCCATGCTAATCAAAAGTTTAGAATGCATTTATCCTTAAACTATAGTACTTTACACAAATACCTAAGAGTTTAATTAACTCTGATTTATACTGTTAAATAATGCAATTCATATGAAAGCGCAAAATATTGTTTACAGCCTGAAACCAGCAGTTTGAGAACGGTGAATATACTCTCGCGTCTTCTTCGACTTACATAAAACATTGGCCGGGCAAAGCAGTGGTGGAAAAAAAGAATTGTGTTGAATGTTTATTACAAATCATGCGAGAAATCTCCAACACCTACGGTGAAAGAAGTGGTGAAATTAACCTCTGCGTTCACCGGTGTTTCGAATACAAGTATAGGGTCTTTCAACAAGGGTATCCTGTCTTTGAACTTAAATAAAACACGTTCTATAAATGATAGAGGTTTATTTTTTTTTATTTTGAGCATAATTAATGTTATTACGTGTGGAAGAGAACATCAGTTAAGTGACCGCCGCGACTTCGTTGGGTTGCGCGTATACGGTTAACCCAATTTCAATCACGAATAACACGCGTGATGTTATTCATAAGATCATTTACTGTTTCTGGCTTGTTGACATAAACTCACGGTTTAACATAATCCCACAAGAAGTAATCCAACGGCGTTAAATCACATGACCTCGGGGGCCAGTTAACATCACCACCACGGGAAATGATGAAGCCTCTGAACTTCTCCTTCAAAAGATCGATTGTTTCGAGAGAAGTATTACATGTGGCACCATCTTGCTGGAATCAGATGTTTCTGAGATCCATGCCATCTAATTGAGGCCAAAAGATAGCCCCTTATAAGAGCCGGGTATCTTTCTCCATTGACAGTTAGAGCTTCTCCATTTTCATCTTGGAAAAAATATGGACCAATAATTCCTCCATACCAAAATCCACAACACACAGTAACATTTTGGGATGGAAGTGGTCGTTCTTGAATCTGCATTGGATTGTGATTGCTCCAATAGCGGCAATTTCGTTTGTTTACACAATCATCCATCCAAAAGGGGGCTTTATCGCTGAAAATTATTTTTCGACAAAAATCTGGGTCAGCTTCCAATTACTCCCAGTCAGCGAATACACGGAGCAACCTATGGCCGTTGGGCTTTAATTCTTGAGTTAACACCATTTTTTAAGCGTGAAACTTCAAGTCCAGATGCAGAATTCACCAAGTTGTAGTCGTCGAAAGCCCCAATTCTTGCGCTCGACGAGAATTGATTTATTTCCATTATCGCGTACACTCTCACGAACGGTGCCTATGTTTTCGTTGGAGCGCTTACGTCGATTACGTACAGGCGTTCTTTGATCCCTGACAAAACCACGTCTTTCAAATTTTTCGATCAAACGCTGAATCGTTCTCTCGCAGGGACGATTATGCACACCCTAAACTGCACGCAATACACGGAAGGTTTGACGAACAGATGATCCATTTTGATAATACATTTTCACAATTTCTACGCGTTGCTGGATGCTGTAACGTTCCATGGCTGTTTTTCAATAACAACTGTAGCCACATGAAAAATAAAATGACTGATGTAACTCAATAGCAACGGCAGCTATCACATTCTAAAGATAGAACACTCTTGTTGAAAGACCCTTTAGAATCAGTGCTCAAAAACTGGAAAAGTGTTACATCCGGGGAAAAAAGGAAGCGTGTGAAATACGCGATGCAAGAATGTAACGATTTCGTTGCGCAATTTGCGTAACAGTGCACATTTTCGTTTTTTAAAAATGAGCCGCCAACAGTTGATAAAGTGCGCTTCTGTAGAACGAATAAATATAATGCATGGCATACGTGTTACTTTCCTTTTCCCTGTTTATTTTAGAAACTACTATTATTATATGTGCAAACTTTTATTTTTGTTGCAACTATCCTCTCCTTTATCTTCTAACAAAACATGCTAGTCACTTTAAATTGTGGGAATAGAGGCTCTGTACTTTTTCCATTACGTGCCGCGTGTACTCGCCACACTGTCGTGAAAGTATGACATTTCTGACGTGAATGGCGGAAGGATACATTATAACGGTGCACTGGTCAGCTGGGTTTTGTTTTGGCGCGGATCAACCTAAGAATGAATACAGGGTAGAATACTTTTAGGCTTCTTTGCCACAGTTTCTTTAAAGTTCCGGATTTATACCTTATTCAGTGTTTCTGAAACGTGTTCTATTGTCTCAAGAGCATCTGGTATTTTTAGTGGTCTTACTTGCATATGCATATGTTGTTGTAGTTGCAATATTACTGAAATGATTCTCAGTATATGAAAGATTATAAAAACAAAGTTGGTGAAATTATTTCCTTCACTGCAGGTACAGTGGCAGGAAAGGGGAAGAGTGTTTCTGTCACAGCACCTGGTCTCACCTATACTCCGTGCGATAACACGATTGCTCTGTTTACTTACTAAAATCCCTCTGCCTGGTCATAAGTAGCCTTTTGAGTAGATAACTGCCCTTTACCTCTTTCTTGAAAGCTAGGAGGTTTACTGATAACGAACAAGAAGAAATCCGTTTGTTTTCATGACACGTGCTTGCCAAAAACACAGAGTTAAACTGTTTCCTAAAATATCAAAAAATTTTGTGCATCCACATTTATATTTATTTCAACATTTTTAATCATTATATATAATAATTTTATAGGATTATTTCCATATATTTTTACTGGAACAAGTGAGTAATTGGGCATCACGCATTACTGCTTCTTGTGCTGACTAATGTTAAAATATGTATGTTTCCGTGCAATGTTGCACGGAAACATACCTAAAAGAGTTTCGAAGATTTTCAAACTTTGGGCTAGTTCAAGTATAAGCTATACAGTTCTGTATACGGAAACAGTCATGGAAAGCTATGTTATATCCGCTGATATGCGGAATTATACAGAATATAACCATCAACAGGAAACTTAGGTACCGTCTAAATGCTGTCTATCATATTCCATGCTACTCATGCGATGGAGACAATTTATCAGTAAATCATAATAATAATAATAATAAGAATAATAATAATAATAATAATAATTACAATAATACTTCTGAGGTAAAGATTATTCCTTAATTCTGTTTTTTCGTTTCGATAATTTGTTTTCCCTTCAGGGGTATGATATAATTCCTTTTGAATAACTTTCATCGGAAATTTCTTGCCCGTGCTCTAACCATTCATATCTGCGGTATTATACGAGCCTGTTGGTTATTGCTGTGATTGATTCGAACCTTGCCTATACTTGCTACTTCTGAAACTGATCAATATTTAATTTTCGCCGACTACATGTCACCTTTCTGGTTAACAGTTTTCGTTTTCCCTAACAAAGTGTTATATAGAATTTTATCAAAGTAATGTATCTATATATGCTATGCTTTTTACTTCATCACGGTGGTAAATGAAACGCTATTTATTTAATTTTTTGTGTTTGGATCGTTCTAATCATATTCTTTGCTGTTTCTGAAAAATGTGCCACTTCAATTCTCTTGAATGTTCTGGCCATTCTGGTACCTCGAGGCCCCCAAATGTGCACTCTTGTCACTTCGTAGTCGTGTACCATGACCTCCCCAATTCCACTACTACAAATCTTTGTGTATTGGACCACATCAGCATACTTTCCAGAATACTTATTCTAGTGTTTGACAACTAGTCGCTGAGGAATACGCCGGTGAGTTTTCTTGACTGACTTACAAAGAACCCCTTGAGTTCGAGGTCGCAAGTTCAATGTATAATTAGGTTCATTTCAAAGTATTATATTAACAATTAGCACAGGAAACATATTAGCTGATAATGACTCACCATGTGCATCAGAACATTATTGTCGAGGAAGTGCAGAAATCTACATTTTATGGGACGTGTGTATTACACTTCACAAAATGGACATCGTCCAAATTCAAGAAATATCCAAAACAAACCATTATCTTACACCATGAACACTGAATGAAACATGATGCGCCACAGTGACCAAAGAAGTTCACACCATCAAGATCGAAGGCGAACTCCTTGGCTGTAATAAACTGTTCAGACGTTCAGCTAGGTAACCGCTCTTAAAGGATGCCTATACATCATATTGAACTACGAGAACTGATGGAATGTGATGACATGCAACCGAATGCGAAACAGTCTGCGGCAGAGTTTATCGTGGAACTGGCTATCCTTTACGGCAGAGCTGAAGATAGTGTTATAATATGTTTTATATGCTCGAAAAAAACAAACATCCAGCGCCTGAATTTGTCTAGTGGTTCCAGGTGGTATGCTTTGCACTATCACTGTAGCACTGTTATTATTTATTCGTCGACGAAGCCGTTCCACTACGTTCCGGAGCCTCAAGGTGCTCACCTTTGGATACCCACAATTCTGCCCCCTCTTGTCATAAATACCTTGGCCGATTGTGACCTCGTACTCAATGTGTTCCTTGTTAAATGATTTTATTTTAGATTTTGATCAGGTTTCATATTTGGTATCCACACAATATCTTGTTCGAATCCCGGTAGTGGCAATGACATTCTCGAATGCTATTTAACATTACAACCATGAAATAGGTTTGTGAAAATTCAGTTTCTTATTTTCCATTGTTTGTTTTATAGTTTGGGCTTTTGTCTAGTAGAACATATTTAAATGATGGGTTAATCTTATATGTTTTTGTAATGCAAACGTTTTATAAAATTGCCAGTATTTGGCCAAATCTCCTTATTTGGAGTCCTGATCAGAGCCTCATCTGCGGTATTTATATTTGGCCTTCTCGACTACCGTAACGGTCTCAGGGAACATTAGTCTCCATCATATTTAACCTAGTCGAGTATCCCTACTTCCCGAAGCAAGTACTAGTAATGTTAGAATAACGGTTTGTTCTCCTGGAGGAAGATGTAAGAGGCGTGGAAAGATTAGACAAATAGTTAAGTTTGCTTGGAAGTAGCACAATGAAAGTACAGAAAAATGATGATTGGAGAGAAGAAAAGTGGCAAGCAGTGAAATGTAGACAAGTATTTTCAGCACGAAAACTTTTGATAATATAGTAATTTTTTCTTCTCAATTCCTTGGCCAAGATGTGATGAAAGCAAGGTATTTGGTTCAGGTATTGTGCCGGTTGATTTGTCAACGCTCTTTACTTTGCGTTGCCCTAAGTAAAGTTGGTATACCTGAATTGTACCCGTTCTCCCTAGTTTCTCCTTGCTCGTGCTCAGGCAGTCTGTACCTGGTCTTTGTTTGGTGTAGCTAAAGGAAAAGCCTGCTAGAGAGATATTAGTACATAAAGGTGTCTTCTAGCTGCTAATCTTTATGATAATTTCTGTAAAATTACTTGTAGATCCTATTTAACTGATTTTATTTGCACACTTCCTTGTCGTCTTCCGTGGTGTAGTGGTTACCATGCTAGCCTCTAGTTCCCGTGATCGCGGGTTCAAATTTGGCGGAGGGCAATGGATTTTTTCGGGCGTAATAATCCTTAGCATGGCCTCCTTCGGCACGTAAAAGAACCTCAAGCCTGATAAAGAGGCCTCTAAATAAAATTACTTGTTTTTTACGCCCAATATAGAATGGGAAGCCTAAGGGCCACAGCAGTAAAAGAGCGTCCATAAATAACACTCAATTTAATGTTACCATTTCTTAATTAGAAGCCACGAATGCAGTTAGTGTTATTACGGGAGATAGTTTGCACTTGATATTGTAATGAAGTGCTTTACATTACGCAGATAGTGAATTACTATGTATAATACAGTACGTTTCTACACTTTGCGTATTGCATCATATCTTAAATGTCGCATACAATCATTCTTCTAATTATAAGTATTACGTAATTACGAGTTGCCGTATGCCCATTTTAGTTTTGGGGCAATGTTACGTGAATATATGTGTGTAATTACTATAATTTGGTACATAACAAATCTTTGAGTTACAAAAGGGAGTTTTAAAATATTAATGGACTTTGTATTGTTTATTTGAACACTTAGTGACATTTAGAGCATTATAAAGGTGTGAACTTCAAATAGATTTAATGTTGCGTAGCCCCGATTATGTATTTATTGTTTTTACCCTTTTTAACTCTCATTACTAACATCCTTAAGGGGTGATTAGTTCACAACAACGGATGGCAAACGGAAATTTGTGAGTTGTGTTAGAGAACCGATACTGCATAAGTATCTTAATTGTGTAGAATTCGCTTGGAATGGTCGGTGGCAATGATTTGGATCTTACTTTTGCTACTAACGGATACTTAGTAACTGGGGTTGCCGGGGGTGCATAAGCAATGTTTAAACGCTCTTGCAAAGAAAAGCCTTTGATTTTAAGGTAATTTAAAAACTAACAAACTTAAAAATACTATGTGTTTTTATCGTCCTGAAACTCATTTTTCAAATTCACTAAAAGACCATCATCGATAGGAACCGAGCCCACTATGTGCCCCCTTCAGCTATCGCAATTATGTATGTACCAATCACATATTTCCATGAGCCACTGTTGTGAAATAGTATCACAACCGTGGTTTAATTAGAAGCCTCAGGGACATCATTTTTGGCAATTAAAAGGTAATAGAAACAAATGCAGATTCAAAGTTATTTCACCTTGAGTCTGTTTGAGTACCAATTCAACAACACAGATATTATCTTGCCCAAACTCTTTCAATTTAACAATATGATATTCGATAGAATTTTACTACACTTTTTAAGGTGATGTTGGTACCAGCCTGTAGCAGTATTTGCACAGTCTGGTACACTCATATTGCTCAAGCCATAAGGTAAAATGGTGGCAGATGACCAGGTCATCTTCCCTGAGCGATTTTAAGGTTGTAAATAAACGTCTATACAACCAAATTTGGAATATCGTGCAAAAACAGTAACATGCATTAAGATATACGCAACCTTTCTGTCCTAAACACGGTTTACACTCTACATAAAAAAACTAACGCTCTGACACAAATCATGCATACCAACTTCGTGCGACCATAGAAAACAGATAATCTAAACATTCTGGCTGGCATAGTAGGAAATTTATCTGTAGGTGATATCAGGAGTGATATTATATTTAGTCCATTTTTTGAACAGAATTCCATTCACATTAAGTTTTAAGTGTATTTACTTGAATATATAATTTCATACACTACAACTACCATTTTGTTTTCTTTATAGTAGCTACGAACAATGGAAGAAATGCTTCAAGACACAAACATTTGAGCATCATTTCGGATAGTCTCATTTCGATAGTTTCACAGTGATAGAGGACCATGATTAGTAGAAGCTACAGCCAGTTATCTGGTACTAGATTGGTTAATTGTAATGTATGATAATGAACGCAATAATCAGGCTGGAAATGAATGGTTAATTTTAATCCAGTGACAGTGAACGTGATAATCTTCTGCTCCATTCAGTATTGGGTTGGAAATGCAGAAATTTACCGAAAGATCCAAAGCGATAAAACATCAGGTTAATGAAAACATAAAACACGCATTCGTTAACAATGTGACGCTGTGCTGACGGCCTACCGTAACGCGCATTAAAATGTTCTTCTCTGGCTCGCATATCTTGCCCCGAAATATTGTAGACATCTTATACGCTAACTTGGAATAAAATAAGATAAAATAAGTACTTTTAATTTGCGAGTTTCTGGTTTCCCACGTTATTAGGCTTGAGCTATATATAACACATTTTTATTTCACACTGGGCGTTTATAGGCTAGGGTTAGTAGGTTCAATTAGCTTGATTCGTAGTTTCTGGCCATGGTACTGCACTTTTCAAATTTGGCACCATTTTCCAACCAGCCTACACACAGCCAGTTCCAATGAAAGTGTGACCTTCATCTCAATATCATCACCGGAGAAACAGTGATTGATTTTATCCAGCCCGGCCGTTAGAACTGTATACTGCGAGCTGGAACTCTGTGACCAGATAGTCACAAAGGAATTTCACACTGGGAGGTCCCCTTAAATTTAGCAGGGCTCTGGCCTATCTCCTTTTCCTGAATAAGCTCGTGTGAATAAAATGGTTTAGTTCTTTGCATATTTGCAATGCTTCCTTTCACTTATAACGCTTTGGTTGATTCTAATGGGCATTAATGAAAATATATGCGCCGTGTTAATATAAAACTATTTGCGTCTGCAACATTGACATAGAATAACACATAGATAAGGCATGTTACACAAATATTTTCGAGCGCAGTCTAAAATATTACGAAAGCTATAAATATGTTATATGTATGATGTTACATATAACTTTCTACTGGCTTATAAATACGTACTGTCCTTCCCATTTTGGGAAATAAAACATTCTCTACATTGCCAGCGTCCTTCGTAATATATATATATATATATATATATATATATATATATATATATATATATAGGTTTTGAAAATAGCAGTTTCAGCGAGATCCTTTAGTCCATATCATAACATACTAAAATCCCTGCCTCAATCAAGTTTTGACATTCGTACGGTGCTATCCCATAACCGTTGCATTTTTAAAAAGAAACGAAAAAAAAGGTATAAACGTTAGGCGGAGAGCTTATGAAATAGAATACATTAGGTTATATGTATTTACGCAGCCAGTAAAAATAAGCCCTTGATACCAGAGGACCAAAGAGCATCTAAAAGGATAATTTAATATGGAAATGATTGTTAAATTAAGTTTGTTAATTAAGATGACCCCCTGTTTCAGTCCTTTTTTCACAGGAATATACCTGAATGTTTCAAAGGCAATAACTATATTTAGAACAATAATACCTTAAAAAAATGCAGTATTTTTCAGGCTGAAAGAAGTATATATATATATATATATATATATATATATATAGCGTTTTGTTTCACTTTAGAAAAGCCGAAAAAATCCAAGTATGTTTATTGATTTTCCAAAACATATATAATTCCCCTGGAAAGGATAAAAGAAAGGTTATGATGTGTCACAGTCACTGACTTATTCTGCTATATTTAAACGCGAATGTTTGTTTTATCTTAGTATTGGTTTTAAGCTTAGCTTTACATGCATCCATACGGGCGCGCGCCTCCTTTGGTTGGGATGACTGCAGAAGAAATAACGGATAAAAGGTAAATAACAATGAAGATGGATGTAATACCTGCAGGTAGGCCTTGTTCCCTAGACTAGGCCACCGTGGTAACAACGACTCGCACAAGGGCTTCCTAGGCAAGCTGAACTACCGTAGTTTGCCATTGTTTTTCTTAGTATCGGAATGAAGTGGTATCATACAATTGAATCTTGAACAAAGAAAAAATCATCCATTCCGAACGAATAAGAATCACGAACCCTTTAAATTCTAAGAGGCTGGCCACCACGCCACAAGCAGATAAGTGGTAGAAAAGGCAAAATGTGACGGTTTATTTTAAGAGAATAGATAAAATATGCAATGTAACTTATGAAAATACAGTTCGTTATTTTAATAAAGATCACTCAACGATATCAGTTTAATGACATTCTCACAGGCGACACTACCTCACCTAACACCTGTATTTAAGTAAAATCAAATGCATTACATTTATTGCAAATTCGGATTTGTTGCTTTAGGGCATTCAAACACACCGAAGTTGTGTGGTAACGAGATTAAGCCATAATAGATCTGATTCATAATGCAAAATAACCATTATTCAAATGGACCCTTTTCGATAGAGACACTTGGGTAATGAAATTGGATTTACCTAAAGCCATTAACTCAGCAGTGGAATTTTGATACCAGAAAACAATCCACTACATTAAAAATGCTTATCCTCACATACATGCATACAAACAAACGCATACAGACGTGAAGGCTGCACACTGACATGATTCGTGTTGCCACAAGCCTTAATACAATCACGAAACTATCGACCTGATTAAGTGTGATAATAGCAATTCATTAGTGTAGATAATTGTGTTATTTGGAGCCCATCACATGGAATCTCTTGTTACGCTGGCTGATTATAATCTTGTGCAGGGTTACAAACGTTAGTCCGCTCGTGCATGAGGGACCCACCGAGTAGATGCCCTAACTCCTACTTTAGGAAATAACTTTAAATAGCACTTAGGGACACAGTATCGTGGTGTATCCAATGAAAAAGGCCTATGTACCTTTTGAGAAAAAAACGAAAAGGTGGCCCATTTAGGCTGGAAGTGAAGTGTGTAGCTCCGGTCCTTAAGCTACATCTTTTTTTCTTCCCTCTTGCATAACTCTAACCACATTATTGACAACTTTCATCGTTTGTAACGACTGCTAGAAAACGTGGAGTGTCATCTGTAGCCGTTCGCTGTTGCTATGGCTAGGGCGCTGGTTGCGTTTGTTGCTGTCTTTGCCTCGGGCTGACTCAACTCTGGGTCATTGTCCTTTACCGTTACACTTCAGGCAATTGTTAACTTACGGCGTTACCCAATTAAACACATATATTGGAGACTTTACTTTTAAGTAATTAATATCAGTTATTAGATGTTCTAAGAAACTTCACGGAACTATCTGCACTGGTGAATATGAACACCGATCAGAGTGAGTGTGTTGAGAGGAGCGGACTGAGTTCTCACTTTTGTGCGAGCAAGCGTCTTTTTATTTCAATTAAGCTCTGCTTACCGTTTTGGGACTTTCTGTTTTGATGATGACACTTTATCCAGCTTTAGCATCAACTACGTGCAATGACTGTCTAACTTTCGAAAACCCAAATCTATATGCTTCTATCTGGAATTTACCTAGAGAACTGCAGTACAAAGAATCTTTACCTTGGACTTGCTGACCACTGGCATGAACCACTAATTACTTCTCGTCTTCTACCAAAATTTGATATTTCCTTCTTTTCCAGCTCAATTATTATACAAACATTTAAACTGCTGTGTGACGTGTGTCACTATTAACTGTAATTATTCTCTTCACTATTATTATTATTATTATTATTATTATTATTATTATTATTATTATTATTATTATTATTATTATGCATTGCTATTTATTGTAAATCAGTTGTATATGTATCTAATAACTTTAGTTATTTATGAATATTATTTACTAGTGGAGCCCACCTATATGCACACTAAATAATGGTCGAGAATATTACCATGTTCTTGCTAATTCACAACTGTTAAGTTGATAGCTTAAGTGCTGGTAATGTTAGTAAAGCTGGCGATAACATTATCAGACACGAGTGTTATTGTGCGATTATGGTAATAATAATAATAATAATAATAATAATAATAATAATAATAATAATAATAATAATAGTGTCACAGAACAGCACTACTTCGAATAAATTTGCAGGAACTGAAATTTATATTACAGATTGCTGAATGTTGGGGCACTTCGGCGTTTAATAATTTTAAAAAGCCTGTAAGCCTGGGGTCTATTTTATAAGCTTATCTTTAGTAGAAACATTATAATTGTATACCGAGTTTATTTATAAAGTTGAGCCCGTAACTATAATTACAGCATTTAAATACTAATGGTAAATTTAAAAAAATAGATTAATTTTAACAAATGAGAACACCAGTTACTGCGAAATACACTTTATTTATCACTAGGAACTCAACGTGGCACAAACTTTTCACTTGAGTCCTGAAACCTACATTCTAGGAATACAACACAACTAATCCTTCGAATCGAGTCACAACTGAACTATTGAATCCCACTGGCACTGTCCACTTCGTTACTTCTTGACTAACTCAACTCCGGGCATGAGCAGCCCCCTTGTATAGGTCCCGCATACAGCGGAAATTTCGATAAGAAGAACCTACTAGAACATGTCAAAAATAAGGCTCCGGAGCAGGTAAGCGATACATAATGCGCTTTTATTCGACACTGATTATTGCTCTATTTGTTCCGCACTGGCTATTGTTCCGGCGGCCCGTCGCTGGCCCCAGCCAGGTCCCGGTCCGAGAGGTACTTACCGGCGGACCGCAGGTAGCTCCACGAACGCGGTCACAATATATTTTAAATGTGTGTTAAGGATGTAATTTCCATACAGCACTCCGTGATGGAGTCCTACAAACCCTCATGTTTCTAAATCTGATTTATTCCATAAAATCAATACTATACGTGAATACTGCACTCTGCTCTAACCTTTTCTTTCTTCGCTCATGAAGAGATCATTAAAATGAGAAAAGAGATTGTAAAAATATAATCAGATTATAAAAATATTCTGGGCGTTAAAACGATCTTAGAGAAAGCATTTAGGATTGCGATTCTGGATTTTGCGGCATTAGTTTATATAGTCGAGAATTTTATGTTTAATTAAAGATCTTTGATACTTTAAAATACGCATGACACGAACTGGAAACTTGAAAGAGCACGATGAGAGAAGCACAAACATCTCAGTGAGCTTGGGATCATAACCATATGGGAACGCTTTGCAATATAGATGTGAATGTATGACTATCAACTGTCACTGACGTCGTTCATATGCCAATGTACTCGATAGTTTGAACATATGGATTAAAGATAATTGTCTGAGTGTTCCAGCAAGCTCTGACTGTCCATATATTGCATTCAGGCTTTGAAACAATTTATTGATCCCAAAAAATCCCTTCTGAATGAGTAAGAGCAAAGGGCAAGTACCGATTACGACCGGTGACCGATGTCAAATGTAGGATGTTTAAATTCCGTCTTATGGGGACAGTTTAAAACGAAAAGGTGTTTTGTCCTCAACTGGATGCTCAACAGAATTTCTTGGAACCGAGATTCTTACTTGTCAGCCTGTGTGCTGACCAGAGGTGAATAAAGGCTGCTAATTACTCCGTCCCCATTATGATCTACACACTTAGAATAATCATATTCCCACTCCCGAACACAAGACTTTGCATTTGCTTACTGGAACATCCAAATAAAATTAAGAATATTCCTTTTAAATAATTCAGTTTAATGCTGTTTCACTGCGACTTCCCCTTACTCTAACGGTTTCCCAACTGGCTCCGCACTAATTTCCTAAGTTACATTCCTCCAGATAAACACATACACGCGTCTAACACCAAGTTAGAACACAGAATGACGCTGTGAACACCCTAGAATCTGAGCCCCCACGATAGACAAATCCCCTATTTCAGTATATCGGTTTTATTTCTTGGGTGTTTTTCTAGTCGCGTGGCTTTTGGTTACTTCTAGCGGTTCATGTGGCTGATGATAACTTATTTATATTGGATTCTATGTTTCAGAAAGTTAAAGCATATACCATCTGAAATTGTCCAACTATTTTGCTTGTTTTCGCTTTCTGTTCGCCTAACTGATTTCGGGTGACTAGGATTTTCCCGGAATTGTCGAGGTTTCCGTCCCTTCAAGTTTTGTTCTTTATAAAATCTTTTGTTGTGCATTGGCTGGAGTTGTCTGCACCAGGCCGAAACCTTCCGTTCTTGGCCTATTCTGCTTCTTGCAAAAAGATAGTCCTCTCCTTGATACACATCATTTTTAATAATAATCTGGTTTAATGCTTCCCTTTTAATATTATTGCCATTCCTCCGCATCTTTTAATTCTTGTTACTCTATTTGTTTGCTTAACATTTATATAGTCCTTTATGTTCATCATACTTTTAGATATTCTTTCTCTTTATTTTATTTCCGTTTTCTAATGCTGTTGAACTTTTTAGAGTGTTTTTATATTTCCTATCGGGCGAAAGTTTGTAGCTCACAAACCAACGAATGTGCATTAGGAATTTACGGGCCGATGCATGAACTGACCTGCGACTATCGGATACTGTATTTTAGAGCGAACGTACAAAAGGATTCATTCATAGTCTTCATTGTTATATAGGTTGTTTCGTTTTGACTACAGTTTAAAGAAACGGACTTAAGTAGGTGACGAGCCCGCTATAGCTTTTAAGGACTGTATATTATATCCGTCCAGTACCTCCGTGTATGAATGAATTTTAACTCCACATCTCAGTACTCTTCAGTTTCGTGACCATAGGCTATAACTTCGTATCGCTTCAGGTGCTCAAGGAGAAAAGCGTAGTGTAGGTGCAACTAATATAGTCAATGTTAGCTCGTAAACTTGCAAACACCTTTTACTTGTTTTTCTGTTTTCTTCCAACCCTCTTGTTTGACGATATTAGTTTTCACATATCCTGTATACATGTGTAGTAATAAAATCCTTACCATTAAAAATCGAAAATTAAGGTGTATAATATGTAATGATCTGGCGGCCGCCAGCTTACTAGAATTATATGTACAGTTTGGTAGCTTGTGAAAATTGCAACACCAAGAAGGAAACGCATGAATTCAATGAATTTAGTATCACAGGTTAGGTACATGACAAGTAACAAATGATAAACTTTTCAAATCTATACATGACCTTTGAGCCCTAATATTCAGTAGTTGGTGTGGCTTATAGCAGTGCAATTAGAGCTGCTATACGCCGTGGCATTCAATCAAAAAGGTTCTGAATAAGTTCCTGAGTGATTTCTTCCCATGCAGTTTGTATTCGAGCCCACAAATACGTGACAGTGGTTACTGGAGAACGTGACGCACCAGGTGCCGACCAATCATATCCCAGGCATGGGCGACATGTCAGGCGAACGTGCAGGCCAGGGAAGAAATAGTACCCCTTGCTCTTCGAAGAAGGCTTGTACATTCCTCGCAATATGTGGCCGGGCATTGTCATGTTGAAATGTGGCCTGCGGAGAAGCCTGAAAAAGAGGGAGTACCTCAGGCTCTACAACCACCGTTAGGTACCGGTTGCTGTTCAAAGTGCCCTCAGTTCGTAGGAGGCGAGATCAGTTGTTGTAACCAATGGTGCCCCAAACCATCACTCCCGGTGTTTGTCCGCTATGACGCTTAACAGTGCAGCCCTCCAGGTTGCGCTCACCACGGTAACACCAGACATGCCGGTATGCGGCCATCGCTGTAGGGCACTTTGAAGCAGGACTCGTCCGAAAAGGCTACATTTTGGCACTCAGCACCCCAGTGACGGTGTTCACGTGCCCATTGCAGTCGGAAGAGCTTGTTTTCTGGACAATGGAAGCCGAGATAATGGGATGCATGCAACCAGTCCAACTTGCAACAGACGGCGACGAACCGTTGACGCATACAATTTTACACCTGTTGTAGTGCTCCAGCGTCCAGCCAACACTGCGGATGAAGCTGTACGGTCAGTTATGGCCATGCGGACAAGATGACAGTCATTCGGTACTGTGGTCATGTTCCGTTGTCCAGTACCCGCTCTTCGCTGTGTACGACCTTCATCTATCCACTGCTTCCACACACGCATCACTGTCATAGCAGCATGCCCTGTACGAGCCGAAATGTCACGGTATGACAAACCCGCTTCCCGGAGACCGATTATTCCGCCCCGTTTGAACTCACTCACATACCGATAAGACTCCCTTTGGCGTCGACGAGGCATACTGACACTCACTTTATTGTTTCCACCTTGTTTGACAGCTCTGCACTGATTACAGTGGGCGCAACACTGACCTTGTTGGACCGACACGAGAGGGCTCTGCTCGGCCTACGTGTCTGCAAACCTAATCACTTATTGTTTGCACACTCTTCTACACCTCCCCAAGTTTGGAGTTATTCGGGAAATTCTTTCTTGGTGTTGCAATTTATTTATAGATATTTATATATTCTGCGTATTGTATGCCTCCAGTAGACCACGAATGCTTTAATTGTAACTGCACCTCTCATTCAGTTTTGTAAACAAACAGAAAACATAACTATGAACGTTGGTTTACGCATTTTAAGCGCAAAATTTTGCATACCACCGCTGTACTGGACTAATTATCTGTTACTGCTTTTCGTGCAGTTGAAGGTCACGTAGTGCACAGTAGGTGACCCTGCGAGAGCAGTGGATAAGGCTTTATCCAAAGAGCAGAGAGTTGATAGCGCTTTTCCTATGTGAATATATTCAACTGAAAATTACGTTTCAAGGACAAGTAAAGAACAACCTGTAAAATTGGTAAGTGAAGTGTCAGCGTCTTGTTTTCAAGGATACATTAAACTTCGCTGCACATTATGAAGTATAGAATGCACAAACGGATTGAAATCCAAAACAACGAGGACGAGTAGTAATTTGCTTGCAAGCGGTAAAGAATTTTTAGGGCACTAACTGCGGAACGAAAAGAAAGTACCTCAATAGTTCTCAAGTTTATATTATATGTACTTACCGACTAGAGGGCTTGACTTCGAATCTTGGGTGAATCCATGCGGATATAAGAGCCTTTCCTCCACATTACTCCCATTCTGGAAAAACAAATTATCATATTATATATATATGTATATATAGGTACACATCAGATTGGCTTGTGCTAGTTTAGGTGGTAAACATTTTCCATGTATACCAGATTAATCAGCTGACCCAGGTTTTCGAATGTATGCAACCCCTCATTTAACAGCAATACATGAAAACATTCAGCCTACTGTCAGACAATTTCATCTACAGCAACGTATCGTATTTATTAATTCCCACACCTAACCAACATTAACTACTAAATATTCCTCAAAGTACAGAAGCTGTAGAAATCTTCACAACAGGGTACTTAGCTCTGAAAGCAAGACGACATCATGTTTTGTGATTAACATCAGCACATGTGATTTACGGTGAGTAGATTGCCCGTACGAAAACAGTGACGTGGACTTTTATGTATGTGTTAAAACAAGTGCTTTGATATATTTTAATTATAAGAATATACTATTTTTGCCTGAAACAAGAGCATAATTCAATGCTAATTACAGCCATGTAATTATTACTGTATGCTAATGTTAGTTATCAGGTGCTGTAGGATCCGCTGTACAGTCATTAATAACAGTACAACAAAAAGTACCAAAACTTGAAACTATAATATATTTATATTGTGTGCGCCGAGTTTGAGAATGCATTCCATTTTTTCGTATCACGTAAGGTTTTTGTTCAGTGTCACTTTTTGCTGATACTCGCCGGATGAGCACTCCAGGGCGGTTGATTGTAAACATAAGATAAAATTGCAGGCAGACACTAATGGAAGTTATCGGCTATAAGACACTTCCTGTTTACACTCTTTCCGATATATCGTCCCACCACTACATTAGTATCAATAACAAACCATCTGGCAGTATGGTGATTTGCTATTGTGCAGAACGTTGTTATTACTCGCGCAAAACTTCTGGAATCGTGACCTTGATTGCCATCCCAGCTGCTGAGCCTAGGAATGGTTTATGTTTAGCATTATCAACGAAAGCGATATAATACCTTTGCTTACTCACACTGCGTAACACATACAGTCTGCATAGAAAGTGTCTGCATCTGGTTGTAATTTTAAAGAGAGCTGCAGTATCTAAATAGTACTTATTTTATATTTGTTATATTTATAACCATGGCTGCTATGTTTTCAAAGTTAAGTGGTAAGGTGTTACATAGTCAAAGTAGGGAAATAATTGCAAATGTCATCGACTTCATGAAGCAAGAAGCAGAGATGAAGGAAGAAATTATATCCGAGTTCCACAAAAGCCTTAAGAGAGTGAAAGAAAGAGTAGACAAAGCAACTGGTGTTTCACCGAGTTCCGTTTCCAGAGTTCTCAAAGATAAGAGAAAAAAACATATGAATGAAAGAGTACCATTTGACACACCTGGGAAGAAACATAAGGTCCCTAAACGTATTACAGAAATAGACGATTTCGAATGCGTCATTCGGCGCACGATTCACAATTCCTATGTGGAAGAAAAAACTGTGCTAACAATAAGCAGATTGCTCATCCAGCTGAAAGACAGCAGAAACTTTCAAGGTGGTGCTACAAATCTCAGAAAAATTATTAAAGATTTAGGGTTCAAGTGGAAGAAACCGAAATCAAATAGAAGAGTTCTAACAGAAAAGCAAAATAAATAAATAAAATAAAAAAATAATAATAAAATAAAAAAAATAAAAATAAAAAGTAAATGTTGCCATGACAGCTTAGTCGGTTAGAGCAACGGCACGGAAAGCCTAAGATCCATGGTTCAAATCCCGGCTATGGCATTGAATTTTTCAGTCTGATTCTACCTTTCCAAATGACTATAATTTTATATGTACTTATATCACTGTGTACTTATATCAGCATCAATTTTCAAGGTGGTGCTACAAATTTCAGAAAAATACTGTAATGTATGAAGATGAGTCATATATACACAGCAGTCATACAGCATCTAAAAGTTGGAGTGACGATAGCGAATTAGGTTTGCAGGCACCTGTTGCCAAAGGGCAAATACTTATTATCGTTCATGCTGTTGGAAAGATTGGCTTCGTTCCAAATGCCCTTCTTTTACAAGTCGCAACAAACAACAGATTTTCATCAAGAAATGAATACAGAAAATTACATGAAGTGAATCAACGCCATGTTGATACCTAATATGCCTGCTGGGTCTGTTCTGGTCATCGACAATGCTTCACAATGCGTCAACACTCAAATTCACAAACCACCTACCTCAACTTCCTTGAAAGAAGAAATGAGAGCTTGGTTACTTAGACATAATAAAGCTTTAGATGAAAGCATGAGTAAAACAAAGCTATATAGCTTAATTAAAGCCAACAAACAGCTTCAGAAGTCATACATACTTGACCAGATAGTAATACAACATCGCCATAATGTACTTAGACTGTCATCGTATCCCCCAGATCTAAACCCAATCGAATTAATCTGGGCTGATATCAAAAAATGGGTGGCATGCAGAAATATCACTTTTAAATTAAAATATGTGGAGCAGTTATAACGCCAGCAATTTGCTGAAATTGGAAGGCCAGAATGGGAAAATGTATGGCGACATGCTGAATAAATTAAGAATCATTATTCCGAAAAATACGGAATTGCAGAAAATCAAGTAGAAATAACTCTCATCCAGGATAATGGTGCAGAAAGTAGTGACAGCAGTGATGACGGCAATAATGTGAGTGATTCCGCAGAAGAGGAAGGGTTGTTAGATGTGGAAGAATTGGAGGCAATGATTGACAGCGTTTTTTATATTAAGCGCTTTTTACAGCGTGGATTTTAATATACTGTATATAACTAAGTTTATCAGCGCAACACAGTGCATAACCGTTGTGGATATTTGACGATGACTGTCCCACGCACTCCTGCAGCATGCAGTCGACCGGTCACCACCTGATCTGGTAAGCAACTCGCATCATAGCTCTCATTAAGATTTTCACGTGTCTAGAACTGTTGCGCCGATTATACGTCGTTTTGTGTTCGCATTTATTGTGAGTTCGGGAGTTAATTTTGTGGTTGTGAATAACGTGATTTTAACAGTTAGAAGCACGTTAAACAGACTTTTAGTTTGTAAAGCTCATAGAAAGTGATAATTTACAGCAACGATGTCGCGTGATTGCGTAAATTCTCCGAATGTATTTTGCTAGGTTTGTGGTGAGTTCACTACAAAATCTCAAAGAAACAATGTTACTCCTACGATTAGTAAAGCATGTGAATTGTACGTTAGCTCTAAAACAGATAAGCACAAAAGTTTTGTACCTAAACATTGTTGTAGGGTATGTTTTCGTAATTTTAGAGGCTGCTTAAATGGTACTTGCCGTTCTATGCCGTTTGCTGTTCCTATAGTTTCTAGCAAAAGGACCACTGTCATTTCTGTTAAACCAAACTTTCTGGTTTCTCATCAAAAAACAAACAGTGTATGTCTATCCAGATTTGCCTCTGCGCGAGGGCCTGTTAAGCATGGCGACTCATTTCCTATTCTAGTGCCACCTGTAAAACTGACCCCATAAGAGGAGTTCTTCCCGTGAGACTAGACCCAGTAATTCTTGCAATCCCGACTCTGATTTTGAATTCGTGGAATAAAAAAAATAAAATAAAAAGAGTCTAATTTCACAGTCAATGCTAAACGAAGTTGTAAGTAATTCAAATCCCACACAAGCCCAGTCTGAATTGTTAGCATCTCGACTAAAGGAATGAAATCTCTTACACCCGAGTACCAAAGTGCCAGTTTACCGAAAGTGCCACCTTATCTTTAGACTTATTTTGCAACAATGTGAGTGAATTCATCCGTCACCTAGGTAGAGAACACATTCCACATGAGTGGCGTTTATTTATTGACTCTTCAAAGTCAAGTTTAAAAGCAAGCCGTATTGCTGCACAATGTAATACTTAACCTTCAGTACCAATGGCTTATGCCATAAATATGAAACAAATGTATGAAAAAATGGATATCCTCCTAAAACAGTAATTTATAATGATCACGAATGGCAAATATGTGACGACCTAAACGTAATTGGTCTATTAACCTAAATGCAACCGGGATTTACAAAATATTGTTGTTTCTTGTGTGAGTGGAACTCTCGGAACAGAAGTAACCATTACTGAGTGAAGGAGTGGCCTTTGAGACAAAGTTTAGTAGTTGGCGAGAAAAATGTAAAGTTTCATTGACCGGTAGATTCTCAGAAAATGTTATTACCACCGCTCCATATAAAGCTGGGTTTAATGAAGAATGTCGTTAAAGCAATGGACAAAAGTAGGAAGATTTTCAGTATTTAACAGACAAGGTTCCCAGATTGAGTGAAGGAAAATTAAAACAGGGCATTTTCATTGGTCCTCAAATCCGGAAACTCCAGCAGGAAAATTCATCGAAACAGAAAAAGTGGCGTGGTGTGCGTTCAAAGACGTATGTGCGAAATTTCTGGGAAATTTCAGAGCAGATAACTACATCAAAGTTGTGGAATACTTTTTAAGGGCATGTGAGTGTAGGGTTGCAATATATCCCTTAAAATTCCTTTTCTGCACTCCTATCTTAGCTTATTTCCACTGAACCTGGATTGGTCAGTAGGGAGGATGGAGGAAGGTTTCACCGGTAAATATCCTAAATAGAAAGACAATATGCTGGAAAATGATCTCCGTTATGCTTGCTGACTACTATTGGTTTCTTGTCTCCGAGTGTTCCGGGCCCAGCCACAAAAGAAATTCTTCCAGAAAAACATTCTAATATTGTAAGTTTTTGAAAACACTGCTTTAGTTATTTGCAAGTAATAATATTTTTAGTTTTTTAAACTCTTGACATGTTATCAGTAATCAGCACATCCTTTTTAATAAACTGGGTACTTTTGAACGATAAGGTAGTAAAAGTTTCACTGGAACTACAATCATAAAAAACATTAAATGTTTAACCAAAATATTGAATACAGTTACGAAAGAAAACGGTACGTGATAGGGAATGTTTGACTTTAAATTAGATCTTCTAAGCCTCACTTGTATGTCACACAGTGTTAGCACATCACAAGCCTCTTTAAATTTTATTTTTAACGCGATTTGTCAAATCAAACGGGATTCTGTGTAGATATGCTATATAAAATATACGCGCAATAATTCACAATAGGTATGAAGAGTAGCTTAAGGTCTCATATTTGAGGTGACTGTAAAACAGGCAGTTCGAGTAAACAGTGTATTTATTAATCGTAGCACATCACCTCTCTAATTACATGATTCCGCCGTTTTATTTTTGACTGATCTTGACCCTGGAACCTTGTGACAATAACTCGGAGATGCAGCACTCAATAAAAGACTAATATATTCATAAGATAGAGTGCTTTAAAACACTCCTCTATTGAATGTCGATCATCCACCTAAAAACGTAAATTAACAGCTGTTATTGGCGAACTAATGCGCATTTGTCGCTATTCACATGGCAAAAATTAAAAATAGCTAGGAGTGGCTGATTCAATTAATATATGTTAGAATATTCCGATAAACATAAGAGATAAAGTAATTGTAAAATCTTCGACATTGGCTCGAAGAAGAGAGCCAATAACCTATTACAGTTTTCCTTTCCTCCTGCTAGCTGAGCCGGTTGTGGCTCTTTCTTTCTTCGAGGGACTGTTTCGCACAGATGGCCGCAGCTTTTCTTGTATCCGCAGTCATAAGATACAATGCTGGTCCCTGCTTCTTATGCAGACAGCCCGCCTTATACTAGGAGACGGCTGCACAAAGTTCGCCAGCGCTCGCCAGGTTTTGCCCTCTCCGCCAGTACAGGTGGCGTTAATGTTGGTTCAACGTCATCACCTGACCTGCCCAGCGCGTACCCCGAGCGATGCCTGAAGAGGAAAAAAGACGGTGTATCACTTCGTTCTCGACCAACATCGAAGAAGGACTTGGACTGAGCTTCGTGTCTGGGAGCGGCGTCTCCGCACCCTTTGCCCTATTCTGAATTTGTCATAACATGTATCTTCTGGGGTAAGTAAATTTCAAAATTCTTATACATTATGGAGCGGCTTATAACATTTCATGGAAGCGAGCTTACAGTATATATTTGGCGTCTTAAATTTTCTTTTGTAATGGCAAATATGTGTGAAAAGGACAGAGTTAAATGTAATGTGCTTTAATTGTAATATATTTCTGAGTTAATATACTGAGTACCTTTGGGGCCGTACAGATTCTTCTTCTTATTTAAAGCTTCTTTAAATCCTTTAAGCTGTAGTACAAAATAATTATCACTCTGGGGAAAGCCTTACTTTTAATGCATTCTATAATGGGCGCGGCAAATAATTTTTTCCTACTTTAATTATCTTTGGTAATTGTGACTTTCTTGCACCGACTATTCGTGAATCGGCTTGGCAAGCACGTTACATAGCTAAACCATATATGGAATTAGGAGCCTACTGAGTTTGTGAATCTTTTAGTATAAAATACCAGGTAGCTGATGTTAATTGCAAGTGCTCCTAGTGCATTACGTCCTAATGCAGGATTAGTAGGGCGGAGAGTTACAACTAGAGTCCTGAAGTTCAGGCATTTATTTTGGTTAAAATAGGCAGGCAGAAGGTACTTAAAATACTGAAAATAAGCAGTAATGAATTTAAATAGACATAAAAGAGCAAACAGAGAGTAGTCCTACCCTTTATTAATGAAAATATCTATCTAAAATAATTTATTTACAACATAGAGTACTTACTCTTACTTTCCTTGATTAAAAGCAACAAGAAGATGTTTTTTCGAGGTGTTAACTCTCATAGTCAACCGTCTGTCAGAACATCTTTCATCAAGGAAAAATAACGTTCTATTGCCACCGAAGTGACTGGAGTATATTCAAAACAAGCTATTTCGGAAGGACTCATATCAGTTACAACAAAGCTTTCACCTTTCAGGATATCACAAATGTTCAAGTTTTTCTAGGACCACATTAGCACTTGTTACAAGTTTACACTTTTCACTAAAACTTTCTCTCTTGGCACTCGTAGAAGTTGATTTATTGCATTTTCAAAGATCGCCAGGGATGAAACTAGCATATCACTTTATTTCTTCCGGTAGCACACTATAATGTGTTCCTATAAACACTAAATCATTGCTGAGTTCCTCGTTGTACAACAGCTTCTTTAACTTTGTGAACTGAAGTAGCTACGTCTTCTGATAGAGCATCAAATACCTCACACATTTTAACCAAATTGTTGCTGTAATATGTGGCTGCAGAGATCCAAGGTGAGAAATGGCTGCGGAGGTAAAGCTCTGCTGCCACGTTATTAAAACCCCGAATTCGGAAAGGTGATTTTAGGAAGATCTTTTTGGTGTTGTTAGAAACCAACTTATCCGCAAGAGGATACAAATGACTTACTTCTTCGGTGATTCTGTGCAACTCGTGGGCTAGACAGGTGACATGGAGCATTTTAGCAAGAGTTTAGCTTCCTATTTCATGTAAGGTGCTCCATCTGTGACAAAAAGCAGAACATAATGATGCCGTATTCCATGTGGCCAGAGACGCATTAAGGAATAAACAACTGTATACCACTCTCTATTTGATCTCGCTACCTCGTCCATTATCAACAGAAATACTGCAGGGACATTGCGTTGCTTGCATATTTCCGATAATGATGTGATGTCCCATTGCATCAATTGTTTCATCAATAGAGAACAAGATTTCCTTTTCCCCAACTCTATTTCGAATCCTCTGCAGGGCCCCTTCAGAGCAGGCATGCAGGTAAGATTTTCTTAGCGTGCATTCTGATGAAACCTCTTCTTTAGTGTACTTTTGCAGAAATGTCCTGCGGGACTGATTTTCCAGTTTCCAGAACAGAATTCCCGAGTCCAAGAAAGCCTTGCATAGATCGAGGGAAAACTGAGGTTGTCTGCTGAATGTTACAACTGCAGTTGATATTAAAGAGATCTTAGGCCCGGCCATTTTAAAAATCCTACATTTGTGTTTTGCTGTCGGAAAATGTTGAATTATTAAGTAATTTTTTCATTATTAATTGGTTTTTCAATGGAATATTGTACCATCAGTCTGAACCGAATTCGCGAACAAAGCCTCTAACTTACTACTCAATGATGAACTTAATTTCGGCACGATAAACACATCAGCACGAACATTCAAGTTGCATTTAACAAGAATAACAGCAGATACAAAGCGTTATTCGTATAATTGTTTTACCTCCTATGAGAAATGATTGTCTTCCTCTCTCTGAGTTAGATATCATATCTCTTTGAAATCAGAAAAAAAGTCGTGCATCCTTAGTGTCAGCAGAAGAAGATGTGAGAAACATTACCTCATAGGACCTCACCTACGTATTTCCCTCTTCCTGTCTCTTTCCTGATATTCATTATACCCTGAATTCCTTTTATAAGTTCTGCTATTTAAAGAGTTTAATTTAATCGTGTCAGTAGATATGTTTTCGACTGCTTAAAAACAAATAAACGCATTCATAGGATGCTAGATCCCTATATAATATTTTTGTGACGTGAATGTGTTATTTCATTATCGGTGTAACATTCTTTCACTTTCATACATCAGAATTCTTTGTCTTTTTAAAATATGTAAATAATCACATAAAAAGCCACAATGATACAAAATAGGCAAAAAAGGCTTTAAACCTTAAAATAGGCAACCGAAGCCAAAATTGCAAAAAAGCAAAATAAAAACCGGCCTTATCGTCCCTAAATGCACGAAAATATGGTTGTCTGTATTTAACACTTTATTATATACACCCAAACAAAAGTCGTCCTCGGCGATTTAGTTCCCGAGGTCGCGGATTCAAACCCGGTGGAGGGCGATGGATTTTTTCGGACGTAAAAGTCCTTTGCATGGCTTCCTTCGGAAGGGAAGCAAAGCCAGTGGTCCCCGTGTCGTAGATTTACGGCACGTAAAAAACGTTAAGTCTGATAAAGTGATCTCTGAGCAAACTTTCTGCTCTTTAACGCTCAATATAGAATGGGACGCTAAGAATCATAGCAGTTAAAGAGCTTCCACAAATAAAACTAATTTCAATTTCAACCCAAACAGAAAAGGCATTTTGCCAACATTCCGAACCCTAGTTATAACAATCAAATACTTCTCAGGATAAAAATTCTTTTAAACGTTAATTTCTTTCATATCAATTTATTCCTAAGCGAAAGCATTTCTAGACATTACTTCATTTCTAGAAATATTTGCTTACATTTCCACTATCACTTCAGAAAATCCTGGAAAATACGCTATAGATATACAGGTTAATTCAATATAAAAATATATTATGCCTGTATTTCGATTTGTATCCCACTCATTCCTTGCATTGCTGCTTTGCAGCCGTCTTATTTATTAGTAATGGTGCCTATGTACATTTGACCCTCCCCCATTTTGATAACGTGAACTTAAGTTCCTCATAAATTACAAAATGTAATTGACAAAGGAATTCCGTTTATAAAAATTAATTAGATAATATTCTTTCTCTGTGGCATGCCGTCTATTAAGAAGTATTCATTTAATGGAAGTCAAACATAAAATAAACCTTTATTTTCCTTTAAACGTATTCTGAAAAAAACCATTATTTTCGACGTTTTTTCTATAGTTACGGAACAATCACTTTTGTAATTTCTGCACTACAAAGACTTTCTCCTGGAAACATACACAACATATAGATAAAACTAATAACTTTCGTTAGAACATGATTGTTCAGCACTACACTTGCGTCATACACACAAAGAAAACAATAATATTCGGATACATAATCATTTCAAGACTGTTAATAATGGCAGAAAACTATTTTAATGTTCTTATGTGTATTGGATGAAAGGATGGATCTTGAAGTAGCTATTTTCAAAATGTTTATTCCTCATTTGACATGTTCTTAACAAAACTATTATGTATAATATTGCTCCTTTCAGTTAAGTCACAAACCACACTACGCAGTTACATTGTAGTGTAATACTGAGCTCGTGGTATGTGAAACTGGAATAATGCACCTTTTGATTTATACACACTCACACACATGCATATACAGGAGTAACACAAATGTACGGCACACATTGCAGGACACATTCCTTATACGTAGACGAAGAAATTATGTTATATGAACTTGGGTCTGGAAACGCTTTGTTACCATATTACAACTAATTTTCTACAACTCATTAATCATGGGAAACACACAAGAATAGAACGTACCAGCATACCACGTGCAACTCTTTCGCAAAGGAGGTGTTCAATATGCCCTCCGTGAGCATTGGTACATGCATCAACCCGCCGTCGTAGTGAATCCCGGATGCGCTGATGTATCCATGGAGTATTCCGCATGGTTTCGCAACCTTCCATAATACGGGCACGGAGACTCTGAACATCTGGTACTGGGGTTCGATGCACAAGAGCTTTCAAATGCTCCTACAAATAAAAGTCCAGTGGGTTTAGGTCCGGGAAGCGTGGAGGCCAGGCAATTGGTCTACTTTACCTGTCACCAAATCTGTTATTTTGAAGCCGACGGACATTAACACTAAAATGAGGAGGTGCTCCTTCTTACATAAAGTACATGCTTTGTCACACAGCTAAAGGCACACCTGCTTACAGATCAGGTAGAACTTTCTCTATGAAATTATGGTAACTTTGTCCGTTGAACCTGGGTGGAAGAACGCGAGGCCCTACTAAACAGTCACCAACAATGCCGCCCCAAACATTGGCACAAAATCTTTGTTGATGACTTGCTTCAACAGTTACGTGAGGATTGACGTCAGCCCATACATGCTGATTGTGATAATTTACAATCTGATCTCATTGAAACGACGCCTCATTTGTGAACAGCACCATTACACTAAAATTAAGGTTGACACTTTGTTGCAAAAACCATTCACAGATGTGTACCCGTGCAGGAAAATAAGCTGCTGATAGTGCCTGCACACTGTAAACGGTATGGATGCAGCCGGACATCGTGTAACACTCGCCAGATAGTCATGTGATCAACATACATTGTTGGAGCTACTTGTCTTGTACTTACACCAGAGTCGTCGCCAACTGTCTGAAGAATTGCCGCTTACCGTGGTGTTCTTGTGCTTCTAGGTGGTCTAGAAGCACAAGAACACCCGGTCGCGCGTATCAGGCTGAAATGCCACATGTTCACTAAGACGACGATGAATGGCATCAAACGTTTTCCTGTCGGGGCACCTTTGTCCTGGAAATCTCTCCCGGTACAAACGTTAAGCGCAAGTGGCATTGCCGTCTGCTAATCCATACATCAAATGGGCATCTGCCTTTGTACACTGCCATTGCACGAGCCAAAACTATGATCAACTCTAATAGTACGTAGTAACTCGTGTGCTTGCCAACGTCGTACTGCTCACTGGAACAGTTGATGTTACCTGTAAACAAGCAATGACATAAGTCGCATGGCAACAGGGGTATGCCAAAAAAAAAAAAAAAACAGAACACGCTGGCGGTGCACCTACAATAACGACAACGTAACCAGACGAAACCAATGTTCCCCATGATTCTAACGTTCTGTTCGTGTGTGTTGTCCATGAATAAAGAGTTGGAGAAAGTGAATTGTAACATGGAAGCAAAAGCGTTTCCAGACCCATGTTCACATAACATAATTTGTTCGTCTACGTGTGAGGAATGTGTCCTGCAATTTGTGCCGTACATTTTTCTTACACCTGTATACACACCTACGTACATATGCTTTTGTAACAAAAAGGATTTATCGGGCAATGTTTGACTGAATGGATGAATACGCCAAAGAAACTACAGATATAAAATGCTAAAGCTCTGATATGTTTATCCTAATGTCTTCATATATATTCTGAACGGAAATCCTCTACCAATGTGGCTCAATTAGGCGTGTATCATGAGACGCAAAAGCTATCCGTACACTACCGCTGTAACAAAATATTTCTTTTATGAACCTATTACGCTATTAATTTCTTATTTTTATTACTTCAAATACTCATAAGCTGTACTTTCCAAATTTCAAATTCGCCATTTTATTTTTGGCTAATTCATAACCTGAATCCACATTATGGCAATTTATCTTAGTACAGTGTAATAAAATGTTATTAAATGGTATTGAAAATGCAACCCTCGGTACAAGAGCAATATCTTTCTGAAATGGAGTTCGGAAAGCTTGCCTCAAACAACTTAGTCCCGGAGTGTTCAGTCTTCGCTATTCCACTACTAAATGTAGCGAGCAAACAAAGTAGACTTAAGGCTTCTGTATCGTTTAGCACACACTTGTTGTGCACTTTCGATGAGAAATACGTAGCTTCTAGTAAACATTAGGACTGTGAATTTTAAAATTCAAATGTAAGTTCTGAAGCATCATATTATTTAATGCTTACTACTTGCTACGCTCTGAAAGTTCTTTAGAAAAATGTAATTTTTCTAAATGGTATAATCACTGCAAAGTAAAGTTTCAAAATATTATCACAAGATCAATCAAGAGAACAAAGTGAGTTGTAATAATGCAACTGATTAAGACCACCAGCAATAGTTGAATACTAGTTTGTTTCTACATAACATTGAAAAAATGTACAAAAATGTACTGCTAAAACCTTAAATCAGAGATTGGCGTAATATCCAAAATGCCCTTTACCACGATATGCGCATTTAAACTGATGTGCTGCATTCACAGTACCTTCTCTATTCATTTTCTACAAACTATTCTTACAAAAGCTTATTCTTCTATATACTTCTCATTAATCTAGGTACATTTGCGTTAAACATTTATACGTTTAATGTCACGTATAAGATTGTAGTAAATAAAGCGATAGTCATGTTTTTATGTAATAAACTAATGAACTCTTTGCATGACTACGAGAAAAACGAATAGCAATCAGCAAAAGTATATGTATTTGAAAATTCAAACTAATAACAAAGAATATCAAGGAAGGTTAAAGCGACAAAAAATTATATAAACTTGCTCTTTAAAATATATCTATAATTTGTACTGTTTAACAGTTTGTACACAAAGTCATTCACAATGCGAGGAGTTTACAGACTTTTTACAGAAAATTCAATATATCCGAATGGATATATTGGGCAATGGAAGTATCTTAAAAATATGACATTTTGATGAAGATCGTTGCAGCCAATTTTGACAAAATCAAAGATAATGAAAACTTTTCCATTCAAAGAATAGTTTGGAGTGGAAGGATTTCCTTGAAAACGTTCGCACCGTATCTTGGAAGTCGCTGAGCTTAAATACCAAGTTCGGTATTTAACCGGATAATCGTTTTTATCTACGCCATTCCCAATCACTCAGCAGTCAGTCAGTCATTCAGTCAGTCATTCAGGCAGTCAGTGAGTCAGTCAGTCATTCAGGCAGTCAGTGAGTCAGTCAGTCATTCAGGCAGGCAGTGAGTCAGTCAGTCAGACATTCAGTCATTCAGGCAGTCAGTGAGTCAGTCATTCAGTCAGGCAGGCAGTGAGTCAGTCAGTCATTCAGGTAGGCAGTGAGTCAGTCAATCAGTCATTCAGTCAGTCAGGCAGTGAGTCAGTCAATCAGTCATTCAGGCAGTCAGTGAGTCAGTCAGTCAGTCATTCAGACAGTCAGTGAGTAAGTCAATCAGTCATTCAGTCATTCAGGCAGGCAGTGAGTCAGTCAGTCATTCAGGCAGGCAGTGAGTGAGTCAGTCAGTCACTCAGGCATTCAGTGAGTCAATCAGTCAGTCATTCAGTCATTCAGTCAGGCAGTCAGTGAGTCAGTGAGTCAGTCAGCCATTCAGGCAGGCAGTGAGTCAGTCAGTCATTCAGTCAGTCAGTCATTTAGGCAGTCATGGAGACAGTCAGTCATTCAGGCAGTCAGTGAGTCAGTCAGTCAGTCATTCAGACAGTCAGTGAGTCAGTAAGTCATTCAGACAGTCAGTGAGTCTGTCAGTCAGTCATTCAGTCAGTCAGTGAGTCAGTCATTAGGCAGTCAGTCAGTTAGTCAGTCAGGCAGTCAGTGAGTCAGTCATTCAGTCAGTCAGTCAGCCAGTGACTCAGTCAGTCAGTTAGTCAGCCAGTCAGGCAGTCAGTGAGTCAGTGAGTCAGTCAGTCATTCAGTCAGTCAGTCAGTCATTCAGGCAGTCAGTTAGTCAGTCAGTCAGGCAGTCAGTGAGTCAGTCAGTCAGTCATTCAGTCAGTCAGTTAGTCAGTCAATCAGGAGTCAGTCAGTTAGTCAGTCAGTCAGGCAGTTAGTGAGTCAGTCAGTCATTCAGTCATTCAGTGAGTCAGTCAGTGAGTCAGTTAGTCAGTCAGACGGTCAGTCAGTCAGTGAGTCAGTCAGTCATTCAGGCAGTCAGTCATTCAGACAGTCAGTGAGTCAGTTTGTTAGTCAGTGAGTCAGTCATTCAGGCAGTCAGTCAGTTAGCCAGTCAATCAGGCAGTCAGTGAGTCAGTCAGTCATTCAGGCAGTATGTGAGTCAGTCATTCAGGCAGTCAGTCAGTTAGTCAGTCAATCAGGCAGTGAGTCAGTCAGTTAGTCAGTGAGTCAGTCAGTGAGTCAGTCAGTCAATTAGTCAGTGAGTCAGTCAGTTAGTCAGTGATTCAGTCATTCAGGCAGTCAGTCCTTTAGACAGTCAATCAGGCAGTCAGTGAGTCAGTCAGTCATTCAGGCAGTAAGTGAGTCAGTGATTCAGGCAGTCAGTCAGTTAGTCAGTCAATCAGGCAGTGAGTGAGTCAGTTAGTCAGTGAGTCAGTCAGTTAATCAGTGAGTCAGTCATTCAGGCAGTCAGTCAGTTAGGCAGTCAATCAGGCAGTCAGTGAGTCAGTCAGTCATTCAGGCAGTAAGTGAGTGAGTGAGTCAGTCAGTCAGTCAGACACACGCGTGAAATCTCGGTATGGAATTTTTGTATGGAGGTGAGACCGCGAAGTGTTTGCGTTCGATCCCGCCAATTCTGGCCATGGGTTTTTCATGGTTTCCCCGGTTCAGTAAGCGAATGCTGGGGTGGTTGCTCTTCTACCACGACTTTCCTATCTCTCATTTCCTATACCCATCGCCTCCTTCATCGTGATTTGTTTCAGGATTGAAGGACCAGTGTTCGGCGGGTTGCGGCAGGGTTGTGGACTGCTCACTTAGGACCCGCCTTTGAGTGAGTACCACCAGGGGGACCGTTTGGTGATACCTTGACAGGAGGATATAAAGAATTAAATACAGAAATAATAGCAAGGCAAAAATTTGTAATAATTGCAATAAATAGTTTTCGTATGTTAAACCAATGTATAATGTAATACACTTCACTGGAAAGAAAAAGGTAACTCATGTTAAGAAAAGTCATTACCATCAGCGAGGAGTGAACGCGGTAGGCGTAAAGATTCTTGGAATACAGTTAGGATATAAGTTCAGTAATTTAGCATCACGTAGACTAATTCTGGAAATTGGAAAAGTGAAAGGTTCTTAGATTCAAGCGAGCCATTGCATAGCAACAAGCAGAGGTTCCGCGTAGCAACAAGGTAACAGACGCATATTCAGGATTCTAAGATTGGCTCTGTGCAAGAAGGAAAGTGGGTGGGATAGTTCTGAAGTATACGGAGCTTGGTAACATAAGGGTATGCAGTCTTATCAGACACACATTCATTCGTGCATACATTCCTCATTCTGGATACTTGTGACTACGCCTTTGTTATTTTGGGCGCTCAGTGACGTGCCTGTGTGAGCAAGCTTTAGCGACCATCGCGTGAGGTTTTGCGGGTAAGCATTTTAGCGACTCACGGCAAGTTACGCTTATAGTTTCTTTATTGTGGAAACCGTTATTTCAAACCGTAAAATTGATACTGCAGAAGTTAGCATGTATAACACTTCAATTGTTATAGTTTCGAGTGCTACTATTCATAATCAGTTTCATTCTTTATCTTCAAATGGTCGGCAACTCGCTTCAATAGTTCAAGTGTTACATCACATTAAATTTCTCAGTCAAACTTAACTAGTGTTATCCTTTAAAACATCTTTTCAAATGCCCTGAGAAGGTACTCTAGCCATACCACTGGATCAGCTGGCCACGAGAAAACAGAACGATCTACGAGATAACGACTTCAGAAGCAGATGGGGTATACTGCTTCAAAATTGTCGCATCATCGCTGCTTTAAAAATTCAGATAACGCATATACGTTATCACAGGGGCCTGGAGACTTATTAATAGGCCAGAGTAGCGTCGGACGCGTTCAATCTTGAAACGTTAGAGGTCCCTTCCATGCTTGAGCACGTCGTCACCCGGATATGGTCGTCCTTAGGGTCTCTCCCCTCATCGCACCGGTTGCGAGGATCTCTCCGTTCGTCCGTAACTTTACCTTTAATAAATTTATCTGCTTATCATGTGTAAATAAGAAAGAAAGTAACTAGCCTGTGAGAAGATTAGAAATTCAAAGTAAATGGAACTCTACTTAGGAAATATTCTTTTGTACAAAGATTTTCATTTTTTGGCAATTGTTTTTTATCCGTTGATGAGTAACTGTACCACGCTTTTCAAATTTTCGTGCGTTTCAAAAAATTTTAGTTCCCGGTTTTAAGAACCACTGCAGTTAATGATTCTGCATCTTAAAACGTAATGTTTGCTGAATGAGCTGTGTAAAGCGTATTTTATCCTCACAAAACTATGAGAAAGCATCTTTTTTATGCATCACTGAGTTATTTTCTCTGGATGTCTAAAATAATATTACTACCTTAAAGCTCCCAAAGGTCAGTAAGGAATCCTTTCATCTAGCAGAGAAAGGAAATATAATCTGTTTGTGTTTATTTCATAAATATTTATCAGAAGCATATAACGTAGGTACATTTTCCTTATCCTCCTTTCAAAAGGCAGCTCTCTTATTTCGTCTCTCCTTTATAGGGCTTCCAATCTTGGTCGAGAGATAAAAGAAGAAAGGCACATTTTACAAAGAAACATCCAATAAGTAGCTTATAAAACTGCATTACTACTCAGAACATCTCTGACTTGTCACCACAGCTCGGTGTCTCTATCAGAGCAAGTTTTGTTCTCTCCACAACACATATCAAGAGTTTAAATTGAAGATTAGGATGATGAATAAAATTGTTAATACCAAATGATTAACTGGCTACTTAATAGTGATGATTAGAACATTCCTACATTTTAGGAGCTCGGGAGTGCAGCACACGCATCAGAGAACTTCTCAGTTGAGGGACCAAAAGATATATATCTGCGGTTGCTCTTCTCTCTCTTTCTGATGTTCGGAAGGACTCGGCACTGCTCCAGTTAGGATATTGTGCCTATGCCCTACAAGGAGGCGCCCCGCGTGGGAGGAGACACCCGGCGGCCGGAATCAGGAGTGACGACACAGTAATGAAGGATCCTTATAGTTTCCAGACCGAGGACCCCCTCGCACACAGAGGATCCAATACCCCGCTCCGTTTGGGACGGTGCGTTTACCCCGGCAACCAGCTGAACGCCGAGGGACGGAGAATGTTCCACAGAGAACATTCTTTTGCCCTGTCACGCCGCACCGAAATACCATCGCTGACACTTCCAGCCCTTAAACAAACCTAACGTTATCGAGAATGGATGAAACGAAATAGAGAGACAGGAAATTCGGGGACTGAAAGAAACCTTTCCAACATTCACTTGATGACCACCGAACAAAAAACAAACATGGATCAGAGTGGGCGTTCGCTGGGTATCGAATCCGTGACTTTCGAAACGTGAGTCGCACGCGTTACCACGGCACCACTTCGCTCGCTGGTTGTAACTGCGCTATTAGCGCAATACTCTATTTTTATACAAAATATAATAAAACTGTATGAAGTTGAATGTATGTTCCGCTCCTGCAGAGTAAGTGAACATGAGCCTGAAAATCCTATGTTACCTTTTCTACAACTCTATTTACACAATGTAGTACAAAAGACAAAATTCTGGTATGTAATACTTACAGGACTTCCTACAGCAACTACAAATTCATATTTACTCCGTTTATACTTCCTAATTACAGATTTACCATTTGCCTCTTCCTAACTCTGATTTAGGAAGCTGTCCAACTTTCTTCTTACATGTCTGAAAGTTTCGGAATTGTGCATTTTAATAATCTGCATTTCTTGCTTTATTTTATTTTTTATAATTCCGTCATTTATAAGAGAGTATTTACTGTTCTTTATTTCTCCTTCTTACCTTTTAGGTGCACTCCATTATTAATTTTAGGCATTCAGTTTCAAATGACCGCATCCATTCATATAAACTACTTGAGTTGTCCCTATCTCACTACCGTATGTCAATATTCCACACGTACAGCTTTGTAGAATCCCATTTGCGTTTTCCTCTTTCTTTATCCTTCAATGTTGGTCATAAAGACAGCTGATAAGTGACAAATGGAGGGTCCCCTGCAACCGCAAGTAGGCTGCAACCCTTTTTGATTCTACTTGGCTGGGAGGGATGAAGGGAGAGAACCGAAATGTCATCTGATCCGGATACAACGGGCGCAAGCATGGATGGGGTTACTAAAGGTTCCAGTTCGAACTCAACCGATGCTTCCCGCCGCCCACAAGTCTCCTAACCCACGGGGTCAACTTGCTGAGCAGTCCCGCAGCGAAGACAGGGAGGAAAGGACAACAATCACCACCCAGCTACCACCGTCGTCTCGTCCTACAATCCTGAAACAGGTGACATGAAGGAGATGATGCCTATGGGAAATGAGGGGCAGGGGTTGAAGAGGAGCCCAGAATTCGCCTGTCAATTCAGGGAAATCACTAAAAACCCATAGTTCAGGGTGGGCGATCGCCGCTGATCGAACCCAGGACTTACATGTTACGTGGCGCCACCTCGCTCGTTAGCCCACTAGTATTGTAGCTGTATGCATTTTTGTATTTAAAATATTATATAACATTTCGTAAAGTCCTTGATATATACATAACTAACAGTGACTGAAATAACACTGAGATGTGGAGTTTTGTCGGCATTTTGTCATGAAATTTAATGCTGATAGAACTATAGAGTAGCGTTTGTAACATTACCTAATATGGTGTAGTATACAAATATACACATCTTCCATACATAAATAAGGAGAAAACAAAAGGTGATCTTGTTACCTTACATCTGTTAAGAAAATTAGTTCTTCTATTCAAGAAAATGTGTGGCTTTTTGCTGTGCAGTCTTTGTAATTTGTTTTCATAAAGTAAATAATAAATTAATATGTTTGGTGGTATTCAGGCTTAAGTGCTTTATTCATGCGTGGTGCTTTGCACGCCTGGCGACAGACCATGTCTTAATATCGCAATTATTTATCATATAGTTGTATTGAACTCGATTACATGCATAGGAAGTATAGAAAGTTTTGCCTTAAGTATCATATACATATCTTATAGATGTGTATTCTGTTTTATCAATGACCGTCTATGTATACTTATTGAACTGCAGTATCTGCGGCTTGGTCTTATTTTACATGCATTTTGTGTGGAGTATCAACTATTTCCTGCTGGATGGCGCTCTCAACGATAAGTCAAAGCTTTTTGTAAAGTTTATTCTTTTAGCACTCCAATATTCAGGGATATTAAATCTTTAGTAATTTAGGAATTGAAAGCCGAAGTTGTCTTACAGCTAATTTTAGTCAAGAAGTATAGGAGTTTTCAATGGTGAAAGAATCGGTTGAGGGGTTTCTGAGATTAACCTGTGTACATATACATGTCTAGAAGGACATACATAATCGGAACGCAGACATACCACAAACGCTATAAATCGGACCATTAAGCCCTTCTTAGGCTAAGGGAAACGTAAACGCACAAGTGAAAAGAAGCATCCGATATATAGCGTTTTTGTCCTGTCTGGTTTCTGATTATGTATAAAGCTTTTTACGGCCGGCAACGTGAAACACTATTTAACTGTTTATATCATAATTGGAGCTTATACGAAGGAAAACTTAAAGCATTGCAACGAAAGAAGCAGAAACACACTATGTTGGTCCCTCAACACATTATATGCTAGAAAGTTCACAAAGGCCATTCCTCAAATACTACAAATAGAAAAAAGAATTCATTGATCAATGTTTTGTGGTTTAGGGTAATACTTTCTAAAACTGTGCCACAAGTTAAAAGATATTGAAACGCAGGTGCTATGGCCTAAGGTTCTCGGGAGGTATGTACTGCGCAATCGAAGTAAACAACGATAAGTACCACTCCAGCGGAAATACCGGACGCGCTGTGGGCACATAACCAGATCCTTCTGGAATCACAATAAGCCCACTGGCTTTATAAACGAGTGTTGTTGCGAGAGTAGTCAGTTGAGATGAGCTGAGTTGCGTCGGTCAGTCAGTGAGCGAGCGAGTTGGTGGGTGAGTTTTCCGCGACATCAAGTGCGATTCTCCGAGCGAGTTTGTGGCGGCTGCTGCTGCGGAGCGAGGGATAGTGAAGGTCTTGTGTTCGACTCCTCGTGCGTAAGAGGAGGCTATGTCACGAAGGAAGAGAAGTAACGAGAATTGAACTAGTTCAACTTAGGGAAGTGACAGAGTGAAGTGAACAAAACAGTAACATTGAGAATATTAAGACAGTGGCAGTGAACAACCGCATAAAGTTAGTATTAATAACAAATTCATAGGTGTCTTATGTAATATCTATGCTAAAATAAAAAAAACTTATTTTTCGATCTGTTTCATGTTAACCGTAAGGCACAACCTCTGAATAGAAGTTACCTACAAATAGCGTCTAAGGCTAGGGCTCCTATGAGTGCCAGGCTCTAGGTAATACTAGAGAATAAGCCCGAGTGCACAAAATCTTAGGTAAAACTAATGAACAACGTCCGTGTTCATACGTTGAATTGAAGCCGTGTTGAAACTCAGCCTTCAAAATTGAAACATTAAGTAAAACTATTTTCGAATCAGTTAACAGCACAGTAAATGTTTTTGGGAATAAGCCACATATCTTAATGAGCTCTAAACCCTTCCTGTAAAAAGCTTTGTCTATATCTCATTGTTTTCCAATTACATAAATTTATACCAAATTCAATCAAAATGAAGAGGACTTCACAGGCTATGTGGCAGTGTCTCAAATATTAGATATCTTATTCAACATTGTTAGAGGCAGCTTTGAGAAAGTATACATAAAAAAACTTTTCCAGATGAAAAACGTTTTATGGGAAGATGAAACTTTGTGAGAATCTTCGTGATAGATCCCTGAAGGATACCGGGGTTAAAACAACTCACCCTTCGCTTTTGAGCAATGTTATTCAAACATTTGTAACTTTTCCGGCGGAAATACATATTTTGCGTTGTAATATAATACTTCAGTATAGAGTCTAACAATGCCTCCTGACAAGGTCTTCTGTGTTGAGAACTGACTGCCACATTAGCACACGCCTCAACCAATTGTAATGATTCTCAATTGCTGTGATCTAATCCTGGAAACTGCGTTATCCCGGCGTTAGAAAAACAGGGAATTGAATCAGTGGAACAGAAACCATTGGCGGTGAACCTAAAAACTACGAGATGTTTCATCACAATTTTCAAACCCATAGTCCTGTTTGTAAACATGGTAAAGGTAAAGCAAAAAGTTTACGTGTAATTTTTCTCTTCCGGTTGCGTTATGTTTACACAAAGACAATTCAGTGTGCAACATACGAATTTGATATAACGTTCCAAGGGAAAATGTTGCTATTACGTTTTATTGGTGTAAGTTTTCATGTACAAAAAATTTTAAATCCCAAACTGGGAAAAACAGCTAAGTGTTCTAATTTATTTTGTTCCCAGAAAACATTCACATATTTAGTAATCAGAACCATTGTTTAAAAATTTGGGAGATATTAATAATAGGTTAACAAACGCACCTGATACTTTCTCATACAAACATTTCGTTATCTGTATTTCGTGTGATGATACCTAGTGTATCTACAATGGTATTTATGTACACGTTTTCAGCTTTAGTAAGGGGTGGTCCATATGACTCGACCAAGATGCCAACATCGTCTGTTTCGCTGATGTTGGAGATGAGGGATCATGCTTACTTTAGGACTTGTAGAGTACTGCTACTGGTCGATGAATCACCATCTTTTTCTTTGTGCAAACGGTCACCTGTTTCCGTCCAAACATGGTGTTGATTGATTTAAATATTAACAACCTATTCCGAACTTCACAGTCTGTGCGGCCCTTTATGCTTGCTAAGGCTACTTCGCACCGGGCGTTATCACGACTAAGAATTTATTTGGTTCGCATCACATATTAGTATAAGACAATAGTTCACAGTTTACCTCCCTATTCTTTAAAGCCTTTTGTTTCGATTGGGGCGCTGGGCATGTGATTACGAGACCACTTTATCTGATCCCTTCGCCTGCTGACCTATAATCATCAGGAACCTTATGTGTTGAGATATGAACGTACAAAAACTCCAGTTACTTTTTAGCATCGTACCAAGAGATAAAAATAACAGGTGATCTGTAACTTATGTTTTTTTCAAGAGCCCTACCTCTCTCCAACTTGTACTTGGCCGAGGAGATCAACTGTATGCAGGTTATGATTGTTGAGAAAACTTTGTACTTATTTAATACAAATTAATATCTGTCAGGCATATGCCGGGCGCGACCGGTATTTAAGTACTTCTAATTATTGGTTTTGATTTAAGCTTAATACTTGGTTTTCAAAATCTTTAAAAAAATAACTGATATGTTACACTCACTGAGCTTTCCTTTGTATATTCTATAAACCATTCTTATTCTTCTATCTTCTGTAAATCGAGATAAACTTTCATTACACATTTATACATTTCGTTGTAGGTATAATGGGGTGGTCGAGACAAATAGAATAGCAACTTTCCAATCCAAGAAATGTATTAAATATTAGAAAATTCAAACTAATAACAAATAAAATATTGGAAATGGTTAATACCACAGCACAACATTTTTTTTTTTGCTTCAAGAAGATCTATATTTTTTGTGTATTAGGACTCTGTTTATGTTTTATGGATTATCAATAAAAAATATTTCAATAAAGAGAACTTCACAGGCTTTTCCGAGACAATTTAAAGCATACATTTTACTCGTTATGAAAGTGCTTTAAACACACCATATTTTAATCAAAAACGTTAGAGGCATTTTTGAGAAAACAAAAAATAACGAAATATTTTCCATTCTTTCGGATGGGTTTCGTATAGGTGAAAGATGCTGAACTTAAACACCAAATTTGGTATTTAAATGATTTTGTGCTTTTGAGTTATTTTTTCACAGATATGTATCTGTGAACACGCTCACACGGACATACATACATGCCCTTTTCTAAAACGTATTTAATTTTTTTGGATTGGGGGCGTATCAAAACGAGTACTTACGGTGAAACTCTGGTATTGATTTTTTGGGTGGAATGCAATTCTTCCTCTACTTACTAAAGGTAAGTAGTAGTAGTAGTAGTAGTAGTAGTAGTAGTAGTAGTAGTAGTAGTAGTAGTAGTAGTAGTAGTAGCAGTAGTAGTAGTAGTAGTAGTAGTAGTAGTAGTAGAGAGAGAGAGAGAGAGACGAGGGCAAACAAACTGAAATCTTCGCATGTTTTATATGTATTATTTTAGTGGACATTTGAACAATTTTCATGTGTGGTCATTCTAGAAATACGTTTAAATTAGTCTCGAATCTATGTATTGAGTGTATTTTAATCTTCAAGGAATTGTCTACTTATAGAGAATTCTCTGCGGTTTATATTTATTTCTACAAAGAGTTTACTGTCGTTAAAGTTGGCTATATGATAAATGAATGAGCACTATAAGCATTGTCGCGCTATCGTTCGTGTTTTCTTATTTGCTGAACGCCTGTTATTGTTTTACTATTTTTGAATGTTGGGTTCTTTGTCCTCCGGCTAGCTATTATTACTCAGTCGAGCAAATCTCTTGAACAGGGTGTGTAAATGGAAGGATGTTGTTACTAAAAGATAACACTGATAAAAGAATTTTTTATACTTTTATTGCCGTCACACTTATTAATTTCACCTAATTACACTTGATACACGCCTGACTGAAACTGTTATATATTTCGAATGTAACTATAATCACTTATTTGCCACGCATTATTAATTCGCGTATTTCACATTTTTGTAACTAACTTTACGACGCGAGAGATTCTGTAGAATTGCGTAACGTGTACTTCGTGAATGCTTCTGTTGAACTGCGCGACGTGTAACTCGTGAATGATTCTGTTGAACTGCGCGACGTGTAACTCGTGAATGATTCTGTTGAACTGCGCGACGTGTAACTCGTGAATGATTGTGTTAAACTGCGCGACGTGTAACTCGTGAATGATTCTGTTGAACTGCGCGACGTGTAACCCGTGAATGATTCTGTTGAACTGCGCGTTACCTGTCTTTGGCTCGGAATTTATACTCCCTCACCCCGATATGCCTAAACATTATAACAGAGCCGCCATTGGTTAACAAAGCGCGCCAACATCAGCGTCTGTTTTTATATCCAATCAAAACTACGAACACATATGCTCTAGGGAAGATATTCCCTCCATTTCTAAAGAAAGGCACGCTACTCTGACGTCATTTGTTTGTCTCTTCTAATTGATAAAGAACTCACCCCCTCGTTTCATTGTTATCCGCTCCTATTGTCAGTTTCAGTGAGGCCGTGTAAACTTATTTCGTAACAATGCTTATAATTAACAAACATCTCAAATCATTGTCATACAATAATGTTAATTTATACTACAATCACTCTGACATTTACAGTGTTGTGATATAAAATACTGCCTCAGGATATAGAAATGTAGAAAAAGTCTCTTATTTTATTCCTTTACTGAACGAACTAAGAAATAGTTGATGAAATGAATAATAAAATGCTCGTTCGTATCAAGGTTTCCCAATAAATTCGGCTGTAGGACACAGAAAAGACTTGCAAGCATCCTGGAAAATACAAGCGACTCAACATAAACGCGCGATAGTCGATCGTGCGGATCTGCAATGCTTGTATTGAGGCTGGTGGAGGACATTTTCAACAGTTCTGTTATGTGTGTTGCTATTTTAATTGTATTGTTGTGAGTGTTATAACCTTAAAGTGCATTCAATAAATAACAGTTTGTGATAAAAATTCAAAGGCTTAGCTTAAATATTATAATTATGAAGAATTTTGGGACATTATGGAAGTTATTTTGTCTCACAATTGTTTCCTCTATCATTCCTAAAAGTTTGTAACATAGTCACAGAATCAGTCTGTATCTTCTTTCTAATAAAACCGAATAAGGCATTTCTATCATACACTCTCACTTTCATTCTCACTCTCATGCCGGCTTTCACCAACCTTCGGCAAATTTAGCTTGAATAACGTCAAAATAACGCTTCGTCAATTTTGCCGTGCCGTCAACCATGATCACACCAAAATGACGAATCGTCAACTATGACGACTCGTTACATAAGTTTATGAAGGTCGGCAGCAGTAATGTTATATTTTCATAAGGTTGTATTTTCATTGGCTAAGATTTTGGTTTCGAAAACAAAAGATAAGCGCAACGCGTATGTTTAAACTCAAGTCACGCCATTATAACCATAGGGGTGAAACTTGTATTGGCTAAGCGGAAACAGAGGGCACTAACTCCCCACATGAACACGGTGTGTCACTAGTTGTACTTTTGCGGGAAAGGCGAATTTTCTGATTGGCTGTTTCAAGTTTCGAAGTTCCTAACGAACTAAATGGCAGGTAAAGAAGAAAGGGACCATCTTGGATTTTTATAGCTGGAAGTTTTCGTCCGAAGTTTTTTCAACAGGAACAAAGCAGAGACGGTAATCATACATTTACGCTATTTCTGATTGAATGTATATTTGTTGTAATATTGGTATTTTCTATTAACTTCAGTGATATTCGTAGAATGAGGTAGAAAACTTTGATAGTTTATTGTGTGTTACACATTTTTATATAAAATTAATTTTCAGATACATTGAGCCGTCCAGACAGAGGGGATACGCCTACGATTTACATTCCCATCCAGTGTTGTGGTTCGAGTCCCGAATGGTGACAGAATCTGAAGGTATGTTATTAAGTTTGAGCAAGTTATTAAGTTTCCAGCAATACAGTGCTGGATGAAAGGTTAAGTTTTTCAGAGCTTCTTAGTGTTGCTGAATTTTATATTGTCTGATTTACTTTTCAGATATTGTGAGTCATCCAGACAGTGGAATATACGATTAATTTTCTTGTTTGCACTTCATAATTGATGGGTGGAGATCACAACCAAAAGTAGGTAAGGTAAAATCAACCTTAATGCAAATTAATTAGCATGTTACTGTGCTAATATTCAAACACATAGATGCAGATCATGCGAGTGATACTCGTGTATAATTAAAAATATGTAGGATTATTGGTGGACTGACACACTAACTGCAAGGATAGCATGCCAATGATACTATACTTCTTTTAAGACAGTGCCCAAATGAATTTTTTTAATACAGAAGGAAGAAAGATATTTGATATCATTCACAAATATTTCAGTAATTTACCCTCTTTTGGGCATTTTTATCTAACTGCCACTATGTCCTTTTTGAACTGGGCATGGTGTATGAAAATAGAAATTCTGGTAGCTTTTTTGACAATTAATGTCCCTGTAATCTGTTAGTACAGATGCTCAAAGGCATTTATTTCCAAGAATAACTGAAGTGTTTGTTTTGAGTGAAATTAGCAGCTTCAGTATGTGTTCTGAGGCTTTGAAATTCCAAAGTGGTTTCAATCTTTCGTGTCTGTTTTCTACCATTTAAACTTTGTAGCAATTTTGATGATACAAAATCCTTCCCTTAAAGACACATAGTGCAGTAGTAATTAAGTTGCAGGATATTATAAGAAATGTATGCGCATTTAAACGATCATGTTTTTGTGCAAAAATCAAAGGTTTTGAAGTAATGGGCATTTAATATTTTTTAAATTATTGAAGCCTTTTAAGTTAACACATATGATAAACATGAAGTTAATCACGATATATGATGAATCATTTGTAGAATACTTATAGAAATAGCTTACTGTGAGTAGAGAAAGTCTTGGATGGCAGAGCAGTGGTATGGCAAGTTAAAGATTGCTGGTTTGAATCCCAGGCATGGCATTGAATTTTTTGTCTGATTGTATATACTCGTGCACTATTTTATATATGCAAACAACCCATGCTCTTTTCAGTGAAGGTTCCATGAATCTTTTCAATGAATTGGATCTTTTGAATGATCCCTAGATCTGTTATTTATAGTGAACATTTTAACACACTAAGTATTTTAAACGCTTTTCATATACAGCGCATTGCATCCGAGGTACTGTGGGAGGTTAGGTTTTTTTTATATAAGCTTAGGTTTCTGAATTTATGGAAGATTAGCATTAGGTTTGTTTATTTATATATATAAGCTTAGTTTTCTGAATTCACAGAAGGTTAGTAATTTTTTTAATGAAAAGTGTTTAAAATTTCACTATAAATAACAGTTCGAAGGATCCTTCAAAAGATCTGAATCATTGAACATTCAATGAAAACATCCATGGATCCTTTGCGTATACTGAATTTTATTTTGTTCAAGTAACACAAAGTGGTGGTGGTTTTACAATAAAAGTGTTATTTCCTTCTCATTTAGCACTTTATCAACCAAACTTTTTTGCCCCTTTTTAACGGTTTCCCAGTTTTGTGTTAAAACAGCTTATTCACACTACGCACTTCTTCCTTTGTCATGACAACTCAAACACTAACTGATAAAATCGAAGATTTGACCTGAGCTGAGCATATGAGTGTTAGCATATTAGGAATGACTGTTTGCTTATCATATATCCTGTGTTATGCAAAGAGTTTATTTGGTACTCAGATAGCACAGCTGCGAATTCATTGCTGCATTTCTCATATAGGCAAGAGAATAGCAGTCATCCATACAGTTGGTAATTAACAAAAAGATACTCTTTGATTGTTAATGCAATAGCAGGTAGAATTAAGAAAATCATATTTTGTAACAGTTGTTATATATCCATTACCTTTAAGAATGAGTTCTTACGATAACCGCAATAAAATGTGTAGTTATATACCTTTCCTACTCCAATATTTCATGATGCAATACGTTTAAGGAACTATTTACATTGGCGTAAGCGTAGTGCTTAGTTTCATGACAAGAGGAAGCATATGCTTTGTTTACATCAGAGAGAACTCTGGTTTACAATGGATAGTGTGTAATATAATCACAAGGTGTTTGTAACCACAAATGTTTCCTTAATGTAAGCAATTTCTCATTTCAGAAACCTACTTTTAAGGGTAGTTTAAGTGTTCTATTTAATTCTAGGATATACACAATGGAAAGTTGGAGTTAAGTTGTGGCTATTTGTGTCCAGTGATGGTGCTTCAAGTCAGAGCACAGAGAGTGACAATGACATTAATAGTGTTAAATGGTGTGGTGAAACTTGCTAATGACATTTATTGCACTGCTAATAGCGATTTAGTGAATGACAAACAATAGCTACACTATTGCATATAATGTGTGCAGAAGTTTCTTTGTAGGAAATGGAGTTAAGTTATTCATGTCAAATTGCATTGCGCTATCTAAGAGTAGAATAAAATAACAAGTGTCCAACATGTGTTATTCTTCCAATTTTCCTGTCAAATTCCACATCCTACTGTTGCTTGGTTGGTTGGTTGCAAGTTCAAACAAACCATGGAGGCAGTTTAAGTGCAAAATATTTTACTATGAAGCATGCAGAAGAAATTATTGCAAGGTGCTTGATCTCATTCACTCTCAAAAATTTAAATGTGACCATTATGTATTATGAAATAGAAACATTCAGCAACCACTATTAACCTCAATAATATTATATAAAAAGCAATGTATGTGCCGACTATTGGATAATTTAAATAAGTTACACAGGAATAAACAGTTGTGTTTTTCATACTAGCCTAGCTGTGAGGTGTTCAGCTGATCATAATTGTGTTCTAATATTGTATTGCTACAGATGACAGTGACAAGTTATTTTATGTGAGCTTTAATCGACTTCTTTAAAAAGAAATTTGAATAACTCAAAGTGTAATCACGATTATTGAAGCTCAAGTAATTAACTTTGTACGTCATCAGTAGCGATACAGTATTAGAACATATGATCAGCTGAGCAGACAGCTAGGCGGGTATGAAAAATACAGCTGTAGTAGCTACGAGTGACGTCATCATCCGAGAGCACGATTTTTCATAGTTTAGTTCCATCCCCGATCACTACTCACGCTGCGATCGCCTTCGTGTTTCCACCAATTTAACACTAGGGTAGCACTTCTTATACTTTGGTGTTCTGTGATTATAACTTCTTGCTTTCTCCGTGCCTCGTTTTCACTTTAGCCTCTTTAACGTTTTCGGAAATGATGAAAGGATCCAAACAAAGGAACGGCAATTTCACACAGGAAGAAAAGGCAATGACTGTGAGGATACTTGCTGAAAAAGAAGAAGATATACTTGAAATTAAAAGGACCAATAGTGCCACAATCAAGGAGAAAGAAATGGCTTGGGAGATGGTGACCAATAAGTTCAACAGCAATCCCAGGTGGGTTGTATGTATATCAAAGTAGTACCGACCAAATGTTCGGCATTCAATAATATGTTGGGAGATTTAAGTAATGGAAACGTTTATTGCTTCACAGCCTTCGGAATCTACTACCAATGTTCCCTACAATAACCTCCATTAGAACTGTAAAATATTAATATTCAAAACTATATTCATGTATACCCAAATAACAACTATGAAAATAAACGGCTAGTAATTAAAATGCGTATATTTGTTTATTACATTAGACTTTACTATTTTTTGGGTAAATTGCATTACGTTGGTCTTCAAAAGCGATGAAAGTTATGTCCTAAACCTCCTACAGATGCCACTCTGTCAACCTCTAGCACCAACGCTGGCAACATATGAATAACAAATACCGCCAACGTTCGGCATGCGTTCCTAATTACTTTCTATTTTAAGTTTATTAATTATTTACATTTCAGATTTACGGGACGATAGATTTAGTGTCTTTTTATATAAGCTTAGGTTACTGATTCAGGGGAAGTTAGGTTAGGTTTAGTTTTTTTACATAATCTTAATTTACTGATTCAGGGGAGGTTAGGGTTAACTTTTTTTAATGTAAGCTTAGGTTACTAATGTAGCTGTAAGCTCTCCACACCTAATTTCTCTCTCACTGCCGTGTATACTGTATTTTCACATTCTCTGCAAGCCATTTTGTTTCCTGTAATGCACTGTTAATAGCAATGCATAGCGTTTATATCAGCGATAAAAGAAAATGAAGAAGTAAGAAGATATCGCTTATTCCGCGGGTTTCACTTCTCATTTAGGTTGGCATTTCCCATTGCGCATGTGCAACAGAGACAAGATGCCCACCGTAATTTTGCTATAAAAGTAAAACACCTAAAACGGGCGGGCAAGTAGGCATCAGTTATAGAACAGACATCTACTCCTGAAACCCACTCCTAAGGTAATTTATTCACTTTTCTTTAGCTTTTATTAAAGTTTTCAATGAAGGCCAAAGTAATACAGAAACGCCAAAGCAGCTAAAAGGTTTTTACAACTTTAAGCATCACACAAAGCAAAAGAGGACCCAACAAAAAGTAAACCTTCACAAAACAGAGAGCTCCTCCTCTTCTGGATGAAACATCTCTACAATTGCTGTCAATAATTAAATATCAGGTGGAGCATAATGCACACTCATTTGATGATGATGATGATGATGATTTGGAACGTAAAACATGGTGTGTTGCAACAGGGTATCCAACACACTTGCGTGCTTCTCAGAACTAACTTGCTTTGCTGTTTTTTATTTCTCTATGGGCATTCCATTGGAAGTATAAAATATGAATACTAGAAAGCAATGGAGTATAAAAAATATGTCTGTGTTTATCATAGAGACAGGTTAGAATCTTAAATCAGCATACAGCTTCAAAGCTGGCTTCAATGTGGCTTTCTTGAACGCATGTGTGCGTGTTAAAAAATTAAATTGAGTTTTATTTATGGACGCTCATTAACTGCCGTGGTTCTTAGCGTTGCATTCCATATTACGCGTGAAAGAGCGGTAATTTTGCTCAGAAGCCTCTTTATCAGGTTTGAGGTACTTTTATGTGCCATAAATCTACCACACGGGACCACCGGCGTTACTTATCTTCAGTCTTGCTAAGGATTTTTACGCCCGAAAAAAATCCATCGCCCTCCGCCGGGTTTGAACCCGCGATCTCGGAAACTAGAGGCATAGTAACCACTATACCACGGAAGACGACGTGTGTGTGTGTGTGTGTGTGTGTGTGTGTGTGTGTGTGTGTGGGGTGCTATTAGCCATATGGTATACCACGTTTTGCAAATAGGAAGTATTTCAAATGCTGTATTGATATTGGTGGTTGACTAGAGCTTAATGTATGTAGAGAAATCTCAGATTCCATGCAGAATGAATTCGACAGTCATTACTAATCGACTTGAAAATGATATTGCTATATGTAGAAAATTCAACCGCTGGTTCTGTACAATACCTGCATGACACCTCTTTCACAAAGACAGTTGTTTAAAATATTATTTCCTTCCTACGCAGTATGTACCTCATATATAATGATGTGACAGAACCTAACATTTTTTAAAGAAAGGTAATAAGCATATAATTCTCTCTCTCCCTCCCCGTGTATTTCTAATGTGTATCTTTGAGAAAGACAGATATATATATACATATATACACATATATATAAGCTAGTTGAAAGATTCCCTAAATGTTCTAGCATTGTAAAAGTAAACTTGGCATCACTGTTAGCTACTTTCTGGCAGGTGGTTTACATAACTTCTAAGAGGAAGAACTATTTGCTAGATTTCAACAAGGACATACTTTTTACAATCACAATTACTGCATCCTGATGCACTATAATAATATAAAATAATACATATGTACTGTAGCAAAGTGACTATAGCTACCTCCATATGCATTACAGAAATAAAACAATGTGATGCATCTTTTCTATGTAACTTCATTTTTCTTTATTCAGTTGTGAATGTTTTTAACAGTTGTCTTACAGAAATAGATTTTGTATGTTTTAAAAACCAAAATAGCACGTGCTTTGTTTTAATTTACCAAAACTATGCAGAGTGAGACAAAATATATTTTGGGAAAAGCATCTATGCAGGCCAGAGTTATATCAAAACGGTTACCCTCCATATTTATTACTAAAAATTAATAAACTGTGTTCCAATCAAAAAGCTCTGAACATATCAAAATGGAACTTAATGTTCCCCAGCCCAGCCCCCATTGCACAGGCAAAATTATATGATTTGGAAAATATGTCGGTTACATCCATAACTGTGATAAATATTTTTCTTTTCACACTTATCTCGTATTATGTATAACTTACAAAATATGTTGATTTGGAAAATTTATAATGCAAGCAAAGTTGTGTTGAACATTTTCATCTTCTTCACATATTTATTGCATGGCTTTGACAAAATATTTTGTTTTAAGTGTAATGTCTCTATAACCACATTGTGTAAAATGTTTCGTTTTTTCCTCATTTATTGCACATGGTTGACAAAAGATTATGGTTGGATGTAGTGCCTGTTGCAACAAAACTGTGTTAATAAACTGCTCCTTTTCCCTTCTTTGTGTATTCATTCACTGTTTAAGAAAGCTGGCCTGTTTCACCTTCAATTATAACTGTTGTGTGTACTTAAGTTGGTTGCTCCACTTTCTTCTGGGTACTCCAACATATCTTCCCTCTTACGAAGCAGTAATGTTGAGTGCTAATTCCATGTTAGGTGCATGCTCACATACGTGTCAACATTAGATAAAGTTGACAAATTGTAATGCAAAGGTTGTATTATAATTTTATTTCTTCTCCACAATGGACTCATTGTGGGTAAAGTATCTTTACAAATCAAAAGTGTTTAAATTTTTTCTCTTCCCCTCCTAATTTATAGGAGAGAACTGATAAAATATTCAGTTTGAGCCAACATATCTTTTATAAATTATGATTAGTTAAACATTTGCGGTCCCCTTGCTCAATGCACAGAGTTAACACTTAACCCTTTAATATTGAGCTTTCCTTGCACGGATAAAATATGGCAGTATTGTTATTGCCTTGACAGTAATGGTAGGTGCAAACAAATACATAAAATAAAATAAAGTGCTCAGAAATAGCCAACCAGATCACACAAGCATGTTTAGCAGCGTTATGTTGCTGATAACAACTATCAGTATGTATCGGTAATGAGATTCTTTCTTAAAGTTTATTTATCTTTTGTTTCATCTTATCCAATCAGTTTTGAATTAAGTGAACAGTCTCATTTGAAATCTTGATTCCCCATATTCATTCTTACATCTTCATGTTGAGTAATGACACATTTAAATATTTGCAGAAAGTGCTTTTCTTAAGCTTCGTAGCTGAAATTTTTGCACACTAGTAATGTATATGCAGTAAGGGATACACAACTCAGTCATAAATCTGCAGTTGTCCCCAAAAATTGTTTTTATTCTCAAACGTTTATTTATGAATTTAATAACCGACCATGTTTATGCTGCCTGTCAAATCCATTTATTTATATTGGTATTCGTGTATGAAATTGTTGACCAATTTCCTTGTTGCAGTGCAGCAAAACATTACAGAATGGTTTAGCAATGGAGAAACATGTTCCTTCATGATTAAGTGTGAAGTATCCAACAATTCAAAAGCTGATTTATGTGAACTGTTAACTATTAAACAATAAACTATGAATTGTTAGTCCAAATGTTGTTATAATGTTTAGGTTGCAGATATCTTAGAATAATTATCTTTCTGAGAAGAAACATAACTACATCTTATTGTTATATTGCTTACAGTTGGTGCCTTTTAATCACATAACCAGTTAAAAACGTAAAATCACCTAGTATTTCTGATAATCAGTGGTAAGCAGATTTACAAGAATTGATTTACTAGTTTTTTTATTGAAAAGCATGCACATATGTGACAGATTATCGTAGCACTTTTAAGGTTAGTGTAAACTCATATGAAACTTGCTTGCAATGATTAACTCAACTATACAGCTTATACCGGTCAAGTTTGTATCAACTGAAAGCATTCTTTCTAATATCTTAGGTGTTTAGAAGGGGGGAGGTAGCATTATGTACCATATTATACAATCCATGGCTAGCAGAATTAATCTAACATTAAACCTGAGGTCTTTTTACATGTTTTTGACACAGCAGCAGTTGTAGAGATAGTTGAAGACCAGCTCACTGAAATGCACCAACAAGCATCAACCCCTTGCAGATCAGTGAGATTATGGTCAAATGGTAATGCTGGAAGTGGAGTTGCCTTCATCTGCTAGTCTGCCAGGAGCTGAAACCTGTAAAACGCCGTCAAATTTTGTTCCCCATCATGTGGCAGCCCATTGGTCTTTAAGAAAGTTTATCAAAAGTAAAAAAGACAGAGGCAGCTAAAGCAAGAGAAAAGCTGTGCAAGGTTTCTCATTCAAAAAAGGAGCTATTTAATGATGAAATTCAGTTAATGAGATAGAGACATGAAAAATTAGAATTAAAATGAAAACAGAAACAGAATAAATTAAGCAGGAAATGTACAGGCCAAAAATGCTGTATTACAATTCCAGTTCATTGTAAACAAGCAGATTTTTTAAGTTTCTGTTTTTAACTGTTTTGCCAAGTTATATGCACAAATTTACCTCTTAAAAATAAAATTTGTTTGAATATTGACCATTATTGATCCTGATGCACACCTTCTATGTAAAATGAATTTGTACAATCCTATGACTTGCAGCTGCCCGAGCACCGACCGGTACATCTCTCCTGCTCCCTTTTTCTTAGAGAAATTCAAGATGAGATCCTGTGGTGGCTCAGCTTCTTTAGTTTACACTGCAATGTTATGCAGCACAGCAGTGAGTACTATCACAGCAAGCGAAGTTTCGATTGCAGTTCTCAGCCCTAAAGCTAAGACTAGAAAGCATCTTTTCCAGACTATATATTGCCTTTCATCTGTTCCTCTAGTTCTAATGTGGGCCCGATTGTAATTATTTTGGCGTAGTTTCTGCAATTCAAGAAAGGCGTCATTAAATATGGTGTGAATCGATTACTATTGTCACTAAGTAGAACACCGTGTAGTCTCCATGTCTCGAACAACATCCTCAATCGACTGTTGTCAAATTGAAGCTGTCGTGGACAAAACCTTGCCAGCGTGCCACAATATTAGTAATTAATATTAAACGAAATGTATACCTCTGCATTATCCCCACCGAGTGACAGAATGGGCACTTGAGTACAGTCAATGGGGCCTACAACGCCAGGGAGTCAGTGCAGTAGGCTCTTCACCTTCAGGAATCTTAACATACCGTGGCCGTAAGGAAGCGATTGGTCCAGATACTTTCTTCACGCAAACCGTGGATTTAGAAACGCCGTTGCAGTCAGGGGGGTCTCTTCCCGCATCGTTTTCGCTTGTACTGCTTTCGGTCCGCCTGCTGCATGACGTCATCGAGAGTGAAGTTTTAGCTAGCCAGTATTCTGCACCGTACTTTTCGGCATGAAAGTTCGTATAATATTCTTGTTATACGATCTGTTTGGACCCTATACTACTTGAAACAAAATCGCATCTATAACTAGACTTAGTCTTGGAAATAATAAACACAAACCTGTCTTTTTACAGCTAAATACCCAACTGGCGCCAATTTCATTTCTCCTTGAAATATTCACTAAAACGCTGTCGATATATGAAATTTGGTCTTGAGGGATGACTTACAGCATACATGTTATTTCAAAGAAAGAGAGATATGTAGATATAAAGCAGATATTTGTTATATTAAAGTTGTTCAGAAGCTTTAAGTTGCAAGCTTTAAAACCATTTTCTTAGTTTATGCTATTGCTTGACTTTAATTATATTATGTTAAAGAAAACCGATAACACATTATTCGGCCAATTTTAGCAACGAAAATAAAATACGTTATACGCTATATAAAATTCAACGTTATACCCTATCGAGTCTTAAACTTTGATTCGAAATTAAATTGTATTGTTTGTTTATGGATTGTGAAAAACGCAACTTAATGAGAGAAACTGTATGTTGATCATGCTATTATGTAATATGACTTCAACATAGCAGTTTTAAAAGTCATGATAGCTGAAAACTTGATTTATGTGCATGTTTTCCGAGCCTTTTTTTTTCGCGTCTAGGTAAAAGTATGAATAATCGACATGCATATTTAAAATATTTTTTTTAAAAAGAATTTTATTAATATAACTATTTTGGCAGAAGAGAGTAACTCCACAAAATGAATTAAATTCACATAACATTCGACTACTTGAAGTAGATAATGGACACATGCTGAAAAACAGTTATCTGCACAGCAAGTCTTGCAAATATCCTCCAATTTTCAAATAAACCGAATTTACAGAGTAGTGTATATTCGAATGATGTGTTCAGAATTTGGATATTTTGGCTTCATTATTTAGGCTGAGAATGTGCTTATATAAACCTAGTTTCTTAATTATTTCTAGTATAAAGTTGTTTTAACTTTTTAATTAATGAATAATTAATTGTACATAGTTCCCATTTGATCCTTCCTACTTGAAAGAGTAAGAACAAGGATGCGTCTAGCCTTAATATTTTGGAGATATTAATTTTAGAACCGCCTTTCCTGTATGCTTTAGTATACGCTCGCAACCAATACCCTTAAAAGCACACAAATGTAATGCTTTCACCCACGGGAAAGTGGGTGTTGTTAAAAGGAGGTGTATTAGTGTATTGCACTGGCGATCATTGAAACATATTACACTGATCTTTTTAAAAGGAGGTAGATCTAAGGAACTTGCCAATTGTAATTAGGTGCCTATATTATTTAGTATTTATGCAAGGAAAGTGCAATAACTTACTCGTATCTTAGTTTTCGTTATTTTGTATAAAACATGGACACATTTCACGCCAAACTGGCAGGAGAGGCTTTACGAAACAAATCAATATTATGTGAGCAAATACAGAGGAGATGAACGTAAATACATGAGAGAAATTGTCAGAGCGGTGTTTTATAAGCAGGGCGCGGATTTTGATGACTAATTTTTTTTTAAAATGACTACATTTGTTTCAAAATGACTTTGGAATTACAAAAAATTATCTAAAATGAGATTTATTTGATTTACTAAAATTAGTGTACAGAAAGTTATAAATTAATTTATATATTGATATAACTCCTATACAAGAAGAAAAAATTAGTAAAAGAGCAGTGAAAATGTTCTTGTTCAAAGAATCTGAAAAGAAAAGAAAATTTTCTTACTTTCCTTTTCAGATTCTTCAAACAAGTAAGAACATTATTTTCTTTGCTTTTCAGATTCTCCAAACAAGAACATAGAACAAATATATTTTCAATTAATTTTCTAACTTATTGTGTTTTTAAACAGGTCTTACAAAGGTGTAGCATTAACTCTTTTGGGAATTCAGAATGTGCAATGTTTATTGCAAATGAAGAGGATTTCACAGTCCATGTCATACATAAATAAGAACAATATGCACTTATTAAGCAAAAAAGGGAAAACTGACCTCCTCATCCCTAATTTTGAACATGAATTCATAACAGTAGTTATACCTGTTTCCCTGACAATAACCATCTCTCCACTCACAAGCAACTCTTTCCAGACCAACCAATAATCTTTATATACTCTATACTTATGCAAGGAAGTTACCAAATAAAGCGGCAAAGGACAAAAAAATTACAAATTAATGATGTAATATCGAAAAAAAAACATTATCCAAAATAGAAAACTTGAAACTACCAAAATTACCTAATATATATATATATATATATATATATATATATATATATATATTGCTTAATATGGGACCCGTGATAAGGATTTATGTACACTTAAGCAATACCTTTATTGCAAGAATTAAAAGATGGCATGTCATCTGAATCTGGATCATGCTTATATGATACTTGGTCTTCAAATAGCTTCTGCTCACAATAATATACTGTTTAATACGCATTCCTGAGGAATATAAAGAACTTACTTTTTGGCAGATAGGCCGACTCATAACATGAAAACAGATGTAATGCGGGCCAAAGGTATTGTTCCCTGAAAATGGCAAGCTTTTCCAGGTATATAATCCTTTACAGAACCACAGTGAACGGAAAAAGGTTGTTAAACTTTGGCTGTAAGAGCAAACAGCATTTCCGTTGAAATAATTATGCCGCTCAACTGCGTAAAAGGTAACAGATATTAATCTGAGCTTCTCTTCGCTTTAAAAGTCACGTACAATTATCCTACTTTATCTCGCTATGTTGGCGGAAACTTCACAACTTAACAACAGATGTACGAAAGTACATTGTTCCTTATCACTCAGTCATATACCTCCTCACTTCAACAAATAAGTTGCACACACATATTTAAACTAGAATCTTGAGTATAGATTCAGTTTTCTCTGCTTTGGTGAAGTGTTTAAGTCGGTGTGCAATGAGTAAGAACGTTAAGAGTAGAATGTATTGTGTTGTAGCACAATACCGTAATTACGGTTTTAAAACGGTTGGTGTGAATTATCACACATTTCCAAAAAAAATGAGCAATTAAAGCGCGTGTGGGTGTCTCGCTGTAAGCGTACTGACAAATTTAACGCTGATAATTCACGTGTATGTTCAGTGCACTTTCTTCCTAGTAACTATAAACGGGATTTGAAGAGTGAACTTTTAGGTTTGCCGGTTAAGAAAATTCTGCTCCCAGATGCAGTTCCGTAGCAGTTCATTCCCGATTGGCATGGATATGCACTTAGTGAAGGTCCAAGTACAAGTGGAATGTTGCAGGTATGTCTTTTTCATTTTTACATCCTGTAACAGAATAATGCATTCTGGAATTATTGTTTTCATTTCTTACGGTAGAAAAAATACACCAGCATATCCATTTAGCGATTCCTTTAGAGTAGTTGTAAATTTTCCTTTAGTACTAAAGTAATGTATGTTTGAATCTCTTGTAGCGCCTACAGTTTACGTTGAAGTCCTGGATGTGTTCCAGTAGTTTTGTTTATACGTAAATATATTACTAATGTAATGCAGTTTCCATTCGTTTTGCTTTATGTCTAGCCCACAATGTTTGTAGAATGCCCTGAAATAGTATACCTTTTAAAAAAACTGGAAGAAGTGCTAATAATAAACAATTGGGAGTTAATCGGGAGGAATTTAGTGTGTTCACTGCGCTGTGTTTGTATTCCGCGCGCTCGTCTTCACTCTCACTTACGTCACAGGCGGGCAGCCAATGGCAGCTCCCACCCCGGAGTGGCTCACCTTAGTTATCTAGCCACATTGGTTGCAGTCACCATTAACAATGTGGAAAAATCCCGTGGCGAAATATTTTAGTGTTACCAGTAAATGTCGGATCGTTAAAAGTGGCCAATTTCTATTCGTAGGAATTTCAGTCTCGGTTCAATTTCAGCACCACCTGCTTTGATAACCTGTGTCGAGTAACAAATTGCACATAGTTCATTTCGTAGAAATGGTTACTTCTCTCGCAAACAACACGTTCCGGACCCATATTTTCGACAAATTCGATTAACAACATTTCAATATCGAAAATATCCATTGCTCACTTGTAAGGAGAATAAAAGCGATGCTGTTTCTCAGTGCGTGTATAACATTTAAACTAGAATTGACGGATCGTCAATGATTTGAAGGCAGGAAAATGGTGCCTCAAAAGTTGACGGGAAATTGGACGGCTTTTGACGAGCCGTCAACAGCTTGACGATCTTCAAATGCCTTGATGATGGTTGGCGAAACTCGGCATCACTCTTTCTTTTCGTTTACTTTGCTTATCTAATGATAGGGTTATCTTATGCGGAAGGAAAGAGTATTAATCGTAAATGTAGTGTACTACTGAAATAGCAACACAGCTTTGTGGAGTTACAAGAAAAGTAAAATTAGTTATAAAGATTGATTAAAGATCTGAATGAAGCATTGAATGTTACAAGCCTACAGACACAGAAAGTTTACCTTCTGGAAAAGCAATGAAAGATATATAACAAACCACCTTTTCAGATGCTTGGATTTCTGCACCTACAGTAATTATTTGAAGGTCTCACCATTATTGAATCATAACAATAATAATAAAAGAAGTCATTCATATTATTGTCATTACTATCACCAGCATACCCGATATGTCAGAACTGCCAGGAGTAAAAAGGATCGTTTACGAAATTATCAGATTAAAAAGCACTTTCTTCTTCTTCTTCTTCTTCTTCTTCTTCTTCTTCTTCTTCTTCTTCTTCTTCAAGAATTTTGACTATGTTTCTGTACTTCTATATCCAGTTTTCTGTATTTCTATATCCAGTTTTCTGTATTTCTGTATTCACAGAGAAGACAGCTTAACTGGTGAACAATTTAAGCCTTAAAAAGGCTTTATCATAAGGTTAACTCATATTTGACTTTATAAGTTAAAGGAAATGTCGGAAACAAGATAATCCCGGCATCTTGCCCCAAGCTACATTCAAACACAGCATTTCGAATTACTATGTTAAACAACCTGTTTCTGTTGTGAGCGTAAAAACATGAAAGGATCAGCCCGACAGGCTAGTACCGGAGAGAAAAAAAATCTGATGTGTTGCATTCTAATAACTTTTATACTCACTGTTCTACAAACGTTTCTTATAAAACACACATTCCCCTATCTACTTTTTGCTAATCGAATAAAAGTTCATTACAAATATTCACATTTCCTTGCAGGTATAACAGGAACACAGTAGCCTAACATTTCTTAAAAAGTGGGTCGCCCTATATGGCTTTGAAATCCCATGCTATTTGTATGGTCACAAGAGAAAGCGAATAGAAACCTACACTTGAAAAAAATGGAAAATTCTAACCAATAACAAAGAATACACCGCAAACGGTTAATGTCACAAAATAAATATTGTGTGATATAAATTGTGTATTTCAACAGTATGCATTGTGTAGTAAGCTTTTGTTTCCTTTAAGAATTATACTAACTTCATTCAGAATGAAAATAACTTTCCCAGAAAATTCAATATAATGTATTTTAATTGTCATGTAAATATCTTAAGCATATGCTATTTTAATCAAAATTGTTTGAGCCATTTCGAGAAAATGAAAAATAAGGATGGGAGTTTGTTTGGGGGATTTTATTGAAAAAGCTTCATACTGTATCTTTGAAAGACACTGAACCTAAATACCAGCTTTTGTGCTTAAACGACTTTTAGCTTTTGAGTTATGCTGTGCACAGGAGCGCGCAACATTCGGTTGTTTCTCGTGATGTCATGGAATGAGTGTGGAATATCAAGGCAAGCATACAGCGATGCGCTCTTAGGCGTTTGATATCGCTTTCGTTTCCTAGGTACCCCTTGTACCCATAACAAAATAAGGTGAAGCAGATAGACAAATAAGATTTTGTAAGAATAATTTGTAGAATATATATAATAAACCATAGTGTCTAGAGAAAGTCATGTGAAGGTAGCATATCAGCTTTGTTCAGGTGGCAAATCATGCAATTTCAAAATCATCACATAGCAATTTGCTTCTTAAAAATCTGATTGTAGATTTAGCATACTGTATTCTTCTTATGAAAGTTTGTCTTGATTAAAAAGAAATAGACAAAAGAGCAATATTATGTAAAATTATTTTGCATAAGAGAGAGAGTAAAGAAAAATCATACAAGTGGAACAAGCAGATTTTCATGTCAATTGTTTTGTCAAACTTTCCGCATTTTTACTTCCTCTACTACGTATAGTAAGCAGGGATTTCACCAAACATACATGCTTTGAGGCCCCCTGAATCCAAAAAATAAAGCCGTTTTTAAAAAAGGACTGTAGGTGTGTCTGTGTATGTGTGACCAACATAATTCAAAAGCGAAAAGTCGGATAAATACCAAACTGGGTGTTTAAGTTCAGCATCTTTCAAAGATGCGACAGGAAGATTCTCAAGAAAATCCCCCCATCCCAGACTACCCTTTACATGGAATATTTTTGGAAAATCCTTATTTTCTCAACAATGGCTCTAACGATTTTGATTAAAATATCATATATATAAGATATTTTCATGACAAATAATATGTGTATCTTGAATTTTCTGGGAATGTTCCCAAAAGTTTTCTTCATTCTGAATGGATTTTGCATAACTGGTAAACCGTAAGAGGCAGACAAAATTGTTCTACACAAAAACTGTAGAGCTCGTTAAAAAACACAATTTGTGTCATATAACATTTTTTTGTGGACAGAGCCATTTACGAGATATTCCTTGTTATTTGTTTAGTTTTTCAGCACATACATTTTCTCAAATGGGAATTCGTTATTCGTTTTTTATGCCCTGGAAATGCAAAGAAAATGGAATGCTCCACATAGCAACCAGCTCTTAAAATATTTGACTATCGCTTAAAGCTTACCACATTCCCCTTGCATCTACAAGAAAATTAGCAATAAGTTTCTGCGAAGGTTTATTTGGATTAACATGAAGAAGATGGAGAATAAGCGTTTGTAACAATAATTTGTACAAGAGTAGAGAAAGACATGTGAGTGTAACACATCAGATTTGTTAAATTCTTGTCTTTCTTTCATAATTGTCAAACTGCATATAAATAATATTCTGTCTTTGAGGCATTATGCAAATGCAATTAAAAAAGCTTGAAATGCATACGTACAGAAATGTGTGCTAAAGCAAAGAAATGCTGACATACTATTCAGGTTAAGCATGTATAAGTTTAGCTTCAGACCAGAATTTAATAATAATAAAACTTATTATTGTTTATTACAGTTTTTTATGGATTTATGGGTGAACGAAAAATGGGCGGACATGTGGTGGCGAGCGGATTTCAGAGGTTTTAAATACAGGCTTGTGTTACCGCTTGCCTGACTTTAGTAACATCGCATCACCTTTTTTGTTCTTTTTCCCAAGAGTGGCCTCGCTATGCAAACCAAGATATTAATTATTATTCTATTGTCTATATTGCTTTCAACGTTTGAAATGCTAATGTTACTCACAACATATGGACAAATCTGTGTCAGAGAAAGTACGGGTAAGCGAAATCCCAGAAATCGTGTAGCACAAATCCCATCTTGATGTAAATTTGTGCACATGCTGACTCTATTCTGGGCTAACCGCTGCACCGCAGTGTTCCGTCAACTGAACAAGCTCATTGGCTCACCAAGGGGAAGCCACAGGCTGTGATACATGTTATTATGTATGTTGATAGCAACGGTTTTCAACAACAGTCCCAGTGGACAGTCAGCATCAGGGACTTGTGCCAGAAATACGTTTGTTTGTAGGGCCTCATAAGGTAGCTATATTCCGCTCTCCAAACTCCACCCCAACGATGTTGGCACCAAATAGAAACGAAATTTACTCTTCAGCTAAGTGGTTTTTGTAAAAGCCGGTACTATCGTGGGCTTGACCGCCCTAAAACTCGTATACTAAGCTGAGATTAATTAAGTGGAAATCATTTTAATTTTGTAAAAGAAAAACAGCTGCTACCTTCCAGAAAATTTTGAAAAAGAAAGGAAAATAAAGCAATGGCATCGTTTGTTTGATGGCGAGGAACCAGCACTAACAGTACTAATGAGGAGATCGCCTAGCTGAACTCCGTTCTTTCAGGTCAAAATTATTGAAACAGAAGTGATTCAGCAACATACTTCGGACGGACCAAAGATTATACGTTTGTGTATACTCAAAATCCTTTCCCTTGCCTTAGGTTGCCTACCAATGAAAGACTTAACGATTTTGATTAAAATGCTATATGTTTAAGAAATTTGCATGCAAATTAACGCATATCTTGAATTTTCTGTCAATAGTCCGTGAAGTCCTCTTCATTATGGATAACTTTTGTATCACTGGTGAACCGTAAGAGATAGGCAAAACTGCAAAAAATTTAAAAGTCGTAAAGGCATACAATTTATACCAGATAAATTTTTTGTAGCATTCGCCGTTTGCCAGTTTAAACCCCTATTGCGTAACGTTGCCATTTGGCCAAAAAGATGCTTCGACAACGTTTTAGAATATCCTAAGAGTGCCTTTTATTAATTTCATTGTATACTAACCTTCACCAATAAAATTAAGCTGTTTATGCTTTTTTTAAATTGTAAAAGTAGGAATATTTTCTGTGTTTTACTACAAGGGTGCACAATTCATGCGACTGCAGTAAAATGTAACCCCATCAGCATCCAAGCGTGCCATTACACCGGTTATTTTACTTGGGCCCTCCCCGTCCACAGGCACATTTGGCTGCAGACGCTGGGAACTTGCTATGTTTGGCTTTTAATGGATGACGAGTCCATTTCGTATTGCTGTAACGATCAGGCTATTCGAAGCGTGGTGCCAGTGAAAGGGATATGAAAGCCGGTTTAGGAATTAGAAGAGGAGTGGCACATGTAGCAAGGTAATTCATGCATTAGGGATTCAACATTTTTCAAGTGGTAAGTCGCAATTATATATTCACTACACATTATATTACAACTATTAAATAAACAATCGTTTTCTTATAGTTAGTACTAATTTAACTATAATTTTGAAATACCAGCGCGCTCTCCATTTATTTGTTTTGATAAGTACAGAATTTCAGACTGGAACAGTAGTAAATGACGGAGCAAGAAATTTCTAATAAATGCGCGCAAAACTATCTCGGGAGTTCAACCTAACCCGGCGCCGGAGACAGAGCGTTTGCTTCTTTTTCAATTGTTTTTGTGGGCTTCTCTACTTTTCAGTGCTTGTTTATTTTTACGTGTGTTAGTCAGAGCTAGTTGACACAGCACCTCCATGACACACGTAAATCCCTGAAAGACGTATGCCAATCCTTTTATTGTTATTTATAAAATGCTTATCGTGCTTCTTTATTTACACTATAAATATAATTACAAACACTGTGTTTCAGTAAAAAGTACTGGAAATAACAAATGAACCACAATATTTTAAGCACTAGTCAGTATTCATATTACATTACATTAGCATTATAACAGTGCTTTAAGATTTTAAAAAACAATTGAGCATAGCATGATGAAAGTTAAGAATAACGTTAAAGTCTTGGCAGTTTTAAACATCAACGGTTTTTACAAACGATGGTTTTACGTAAAGATAGCAGAAAAATAAATCTTAACATTGAAAAATAAACATGTTACACATTGTAAAAATAATCACAATTGCACTGGTAGTTTAATTCCATGGATAAGTTTAATACTGTTGAAAACAACTGTAGTATTGCTTCCTTTTGGCCTTGAGGAACTTTGAATTTTAATCTAAAAGGTTCTAAATGTTTGCATTCAAATATATGTTTTATTATGAAGGATACTTTGCAATGGTTGCACAGAGTGGCTTAGCTTTTAGTTAGGTGTCCACGTTTCAGTTGTGAATGGCCAATTTATCAGTGGGTATAAACCGGATCCTTTCTCTTCTTTAGGTGAATTTGATTGCTGCTGAATACTGAGTTCCTGATTTCCGAAAGTGTATTGGGGAGTTTTCCACCCATTAAATATTTCACACTTTTTTTGTTTGAACTATTAAGTTGTGTTCTGAGATCCGTATGAGAAATGGATTTTTCATTGTGACCGACGAGTGTGTGTTGCTTCCTTGGTTTCTTTATCTGCTTCTTCATTGCCAGAAATTCCAATATCGCAAACGGATAACGATGAGCTGTTTCTTGACAGCTACTTGATTTCATCAGTTATTGCTTCCTTATTTTCATGGTTTTTCAAGTTTTAATCATTTCAAAAGCTTTTCTAATTGCGAAAGCCACGTGTCATTCAGTTTGATTTACTTACGTCATCATTGTAAACAATTGAACATTCAGAAGCAATTGACGAACAAAATCCATTCGTGTAAAAGTTAATGAAGTCTTTGAATTTATACAATGATTCCCTTAAGAGAGCTTTATAAATGCAAGCATTAGTTTCACTTTTATGATTAGACATTAGAGTCGTATCCATGTTTGGATAAACTATTTGCCGTGTTGGATCTTTTGGGATTTTATTTTTGTAATTGTTTTTGGGAGACATACATTGATTCATTTCAGATAAGTATTTAGACGATACAGTAAGTTTTGGGATATGTTTTTCTTCTCATATAGCTAGTAAAACGTCGGTAGGGGAGAAGATTTTTGCACACAAGATTTTCTGGGGTGAGTGAACTTTTTTGGCACATTAAAGGTGAACTTTCATCTTCTAATATCAGTGATTGCTGGTTGCTTTCCACAAGGATTGGTTCTGTATGCTGCAATTGTAATGCGCAAACCTGCGTTAAAAACAGGATTTAAAGAGTAAGAAGATGGTTCTTAGTTGAATCGTAAACAATGGCTCCGTAGTCTAACTTCGATAAAGGATTGTGGCTGGATATAACGACAGAGCAGCCCAGTTATTACTAGACAGAGCCTTTATTACACTGAGTCTGCGTAGACATTCTGCTTTTAATCCGCTGATATGTGGTTTCCACGTCAGTCGATTATCAAATGTCAATCCCAATTTTTCTATTGTGGAGGTATTTTCAAGTGGTTCAGATCCTAGTGATCGTGATATCGCGATCCTCATTTTATTCGACTTACTGAAGACAATACAGGATTTGAATGTAGATACATAAATCTTAATGCCGGATCTATGAGTCCATGATCCAGATTTTTAAGTTGATTTTGTAGTATTTGTTGTGTTGTGCTTGTTTCTTTTCCATTGCACAATATCCTCATGTACTCAACGAATATGTTGATTTTAGCTGGCTTAGGAACTAGTTCACTCATTTCATTTATGGCAACAAGAAAGAGAGTAACGCTTAATACCGATCCTTGATTTATTCCATTCCGTATTTTATATAAGTCTGATTGCTGTTTATTGAATTTTACTTGAACTGATTTATTAGAGAGGAGATTTGCAAACAATTGTACTATCTGTCCGTTAACTCCAATGCCAAATAAAAGTTGTATAAGCTATTCATCCGTGCCATCTCATAAACATTTTGTAAATCAAGAATTATTGGTACTAGATGCTCGTTATATATGAATATATAATGTTGATTAGCTGTGGCTGGCGAAATTCACTTTGATACGCTCAAAGGTAATGCTTAAAGTCCCATAATGTTCCTTTATTTTTCACTTTTCCACTAGTTTACACATTATGCAGGTAAGAGAGCGATAATTCTTGTATTCGCGTCTTAGAATTTGGTATAACAGTAGCTACCTTCCACATTTTTGGAATTTCGCTCGATACTATAATTTCGTTAAAAAGGTGTGATATATGTAATGGCGATGGTTGGAAGTTTCTTAAGAAAAATATTCTATATGCAATCAGTACCAGGACTAGAGTTCTTGGTATTTGAAAGAGTGTTGAGAGCTCCTAAGGTCTCTAGTGAGTAGTTTAATGGTGGGGTAGATCCTACATTGGATTATAAGACGTGTTGAGTGGTTACATGTGTGGTAATTTTATGCCTAATAAACCCAGAAAGGCAATTTGCGATTGTGGAATTTTCAGAAAAAATGGTTGCTAGAGCGTTAGCGATAGTTTTTAGATTTGTAATGTTATTGTTAAGATGTAGTAAAGAACAGCATGCATTTCGTTTTACTTGTGCATTAATTCTTCTGAGTTTATTCAAAGTTTCACATGTTACGGTTCCAGACGGTAATGCTCAAATATACTTCATCCAGGATGCAGGTTGGCTGTCCTCAAAGTGGTGCGCATTTTTGCTCCACGTTCTCTTATATTTTTGTTTATTCTGATCAGTACGGTGTCGTTTCCAGTGTGACAAATCGTGTTTATAAGCATTGTGTGTTAAGCGCCATTCTTCATTCCACCAACAAACATGTTTTTTTTCTCAGTTTTCCTGTAGTTTTAGGAATATAATGTTGCCCTGCGTAGAGTATAACTGTAGTAGAATTACATATTTTCTGATCAACATATTCCGGGATATATTATGAGTTCAGACAATTTAATTTTTTATGTAATGTTGTGATAACGCTCAAAGTTGGCGATATCAAATTTCCATGTTTGTGTACTTGTTAATACAGGGCTATTTATCGGATTAAGAAAGCGTATCTGCTACAAACGATTAGAATTTTTGTGCAGCAGCTGAATTGCAAAATAATAAAGCGATTGCACTACACTGAACGTGTTATAAATGTTGTTCAAACAGTTGGTTGTCCCGTATTTAACGTCACTGTATCTTGTGAGTCAATAAGATCCTCAATTATTCTGCCTCTTGCATCTAACTTACGAGTATGATCCCCACATGAAGCTGTGGCTTCTGAAGTCTCCCAATATAAGAAATGCTTTGCGCAGCTCATCGATTAAGGACAAAATTTCGTGGGCAGTAAATGGTTAAGGATTAGGAAGATATATGTTACATACTGTCAGTGGCCCTTTAAGAAACAATATTTTTGTTGCAACCGGTTTAAATTTGTATTTCATGTTTAAGGTCAAATTGTTTGAGCTGAGTTTGTTGTTAACATAAGTGGCTATCACTTGCTTGGTCTGTTGATCTTCTGTTGTTTGCATAAACTGAGTAGTCTTTTATAGAAGCTTGATAATCTCCTTTAAAGTTGGTTTCGTGTAACGATAATGCATCTGGTATGAATTTTGTGCAATGTACTCGAAGGAATTATTTTTGTGCCTATTTTATTTATGTTCCACTGAATTATTGCATTGGATGAGCATGCTATGCAGAACGGATTAATCACCGCCAATTTGCGTAGTAGAAATACAAACATCTCGATATATGTCTGCAACTTTCTTTTTAGGGCTGAAAAGGTCTTTTCATGTTTTTGTCTTTTAATAAACAATAATGCGCATCTGGGAGATCAATCAGGGGCTGAACATTCGTATTTTCTAAGTATTCCCGCATAACAGCTACATTATTGGTATTGCTTTTAGTAATTTCTAGAAGACTGTTTTGAGGTTCGGACGAACTATTTTAGGGGAGCAAGTTGAGAGTCTAGATCCTTGTTGCTCGATTTTTTTTTCAGTGGAGTATCTGTCTCGAGTTTTTAGCTTGCTCCGTTTTGTTGTAATTTACAATTGCTGGACTTGTTAATACTTGATTTTCAGGTGACCTTATCATTTATAACGGTACAACTTGGAGAAAGAGTGGACGTTTTGTTGGTTTTAATGCGGATGTAATCGCGTTCTGGACCAATTGTCTTTAATGATGGGATTCACGAGGACTGTTATCAGGTTTCAAGGCTAGTGATATTTCTGTGTGTGGTTCAGTATACCGCCCATCTTCATGTTTACAGTCCTTTGTCACATGGTTGTTTATATATGAAGCATGAAGTGAATCTGTTGACAGGTAAGCCGTCCCATCATATTCGACGCGCATGGATTTTGGGATTTTCTTTACATCGTTTGGGTAGCATAAACTTGTCTTCTAAAGCTTAGAATATGGGTGAACCTCATTTCTGAAATCCCCGCTCTGAGAAACGTTATGGCCGACCCTAAACTAATGTTTAGAGCTCCAGTACATTGTAAGGAAATGCGGGACACACATTTGTTATTATTACTCTGGAATTTTCTTAACAATGTAATTATTTCTAGAGATACGTCTGCAGTATTTAACCTGATTTTGTTGTCAATTAGATGCTGCACTATTTCCTTGTCTGGTAAATGCGGTTTCTGGCAACTCTAGACAGAAAGAGCTTTTTTGTACGTATAATTAGCTTACCAATAGCGTACGTTTGCTCCTTTAGAGTGAGTCAATCTACAGAATCCACAACAATGACTTGTTCTTTCGTAGGCAAGACGTCCTTTTTTGCAGCACTGGCATAGCTTTTAGGTTTTATTTGGCTGCATTTTCGAAATGGTGACCCTTATTCAGAGGTCATTTCGATTTGGATTCCTGACTCGTACGCAGCGTAATTAACCGAACGGAATTGCTCAGTTGGTAACGTTGGTGGTCTGCATTCGGGAGGTCGTCGCTTCAATTCCCGTGGCCGACCTTCCTGACTCATGGGTTTTTTCGGGGTTTCCTCGAGTTGCCAAGCGAATGCCGGGAAGGATCATTACATCCCTGGATTTTCTATCCATCCATTTCATCTCCATTCTCATTTCGCTTGACCTTTCATCTGCTTGGTTTCTTTCAGGGATGCAAGTGTCGGCGGAAAGTCTCGGCGTGTACATGGCAGAGGAAAAACATGCTCTGAGGAAACCTTCGTCCCCCGGATTGCGAACGGTCTCTGGGTCCCGGCCCCCTCAGGGGATGTGTAAGTCCACAGCAGAGGGAGCCGCTGCACCAGCCACCACCCGGGGAGTTCAAATCTCTAAATGGTAGTGAACCTGCCCTCTGCCTGTCTCCCCTCAACCCATGCCTACCTCCAGGGGCGCCCGTCAGGGACCTAGAAACAGAATTTCTACGTAGGTCGAGGTGCTTCTAGTCCTAACGCAATTATTAAGATGCTTTCAAATAAATAACTGCAATGAAAATCAATTATATTAATATTAAATGTAACAAACACTTCTTGTCTTCTTGCACCCAATTTTAATTATTAATTACTTAACATCGCATTAAAATGGACGTGGAAACACGCAAAACTTGTTTTCCACCTTTTATTTTTTAAACAAAGTGCTTAGTACATTTGTAGCTTAAAAACAAGCAATACCACGAGCTCCTTTAAATTGTTTTTAAAAAAGTAAGAAAGGCATAAAGCTGCACTTTAAAATGCTTTATGGAAATAGTTGCTTGTAATATATCTTGAAACAAACATTATGAAAATGATTTATAAATTTATAACTAAACTGAGGTATTATTACGTCCGCTAACAAACAACAATTCAGGTACAGAAATAAAACATGGTGGACCTAACTAATTTGTACCTGCTGATTCTGAAAATGGAGTTAGTTTTTCGCCATCACCCTCCAATTTGTCGTTATGGAGGATTTAATATACCTATATCTAAAAGCAGAAACTACAGTGGTCTGTATAATTCCTATACTAAATGTTTAGAAATAGAACATGTATAATGTTATAAAACTAACTTACTGCGCCTAATGTAGACTTTTGCAATAAAAAAAATCAATATTCTTTTGCTATGATGATGTTGATAGTGGATGGTTGAGTCATTTTGATGACAACTTCCTTCTGTGGAATATAGGTTTCAAAATTCTTCATCACACTTCACGCTTCAAAAACCAATAGTGACACTTAACAATGAAACGTCCAGCTACCTTTATAGGGGCTTTCGATCCGCAATATGATGGAAGCTTTACACATGCACGTCACTAACCGCTCCCAAATTAGCAGGAAACTCATGCGAATGAACAAAGCAATTTTAGAGACATTCTGCATTCAAGGTTTTTATAGCTTTTAAAAGATTTCACATTATTATGTCACTGTTTTATGCTCTTGTATTCCCTAGGAAATCTTCAACGAAACTCTTAAAAGAACACCAGCCTGCTACCTCTAACTGACCTGATTTTTCTCCACAGTACTTATTGTGCATTAATTTCCTAATCTGTGGCCCTACAAAAATCCCTTGTTTAAATCTTGCATTACTTAATTCAGGGAACACTTCACGTGGCTGCATGAAGCTCCATCCCCTTCACCAAATTCTTGTTCAGTCCGAACTTTGTATGCAGCGAGGGAAAGAAGACATTTAGAGAATCCACATTTTCTTTCCCTGGAGCCAATTCCTCTCATGGTGGCCACTGTTAATTAAGTGCCACTCTGCAGCATGATGTTTAACTGTTTCATTAAACGTACTACGTCACTACAAGCACAAACGTTACCTACCAAGTGGGAGTATGTTATCAGATCTTTATTACGTTGTCTGAAGTGAGTAATTCTTGTTTCTTCATCAAATAAGTTCAATTCCTTAAGACGTGATGATAACATTTCTGCACACTCCTTGCATAAGTATAAATCACGAACTAGATCATTCAAGTCTACTTGTATTACTGAATGGGTCTTTGTTCTGGAAAATTCTCCTCTTCACTTGACTTATTAGGAACTTTTTCCCACGCGGATGGAGGAGTTGGCACTGGAAGGTCTTCACCATTTTTTTGAATTTCCTTAGTTACCCAGTTTATTATTAATGAGCTTTTACTGCTTTGCATTACCGCAATTACACACACACACACACAAACACCCTTGCCATGGCGGGACTCCAACCTGCGACCCTTAGCTTGGCGGAGCGCCGAAGCCACACACCCCGGCGACCACGGCTACAAGGGGCGGCACCATGGGGGAACAGGTCTAATTACCGAGAATAGATTAGGGTACTTTAAAAAAATAATAATAATAATAATAATAATAATAATAAAGTTAAATCTCCAATACGCCATTCTGGTACCTTGTTTCCCACACCAGGACGTGTATTAGAATTTGTTATTTATTAAATATTTCTTTCAATTTATACATTATTATTGTACCGATTTTGCTTATATTCTGGTAAATAAAAGTATAAAATAAAACAAACAAAAAAGAGAAAATACATACAATAAGTAAGTTAAAAATAATAATTAAATCAAAACTATAATCATTACAATTAAAATGCAAATAAATATTATACATTCAAAATACTGTTAATGGCAACCGGCAACATAAAATAACTGGTATCCAGCTATTTACAAACTAAACAACATAAGGATAACAAGTCCCTATTCTAAATTAAACTATATTCTGACCACTGGTATCCAGTAGTTAAGGCACTGGTAACCAGTACCCAAACCACACTTATTATAAATATTAATTTTCAACTAATGATACCAATTAACACTTTTAGTACTATACCAAGTTTTAAGTGGTATGTACACTATTATTTATTTTATTTATCCCTACTAATAATTTTAACAAAATTCAAAATTCTATCTGCTGTTTTTTTTCTCTTTAAAAACTACTAGTTTCAATACATTTTCTTAATATAATTTAAACGTTTTACACAACTTTAATAATTTTATTAAACTTATCACTCATCTGAATTAAAATTATCCTTCCTTTTCAGTTCACTTAACACAATAATCACTATATTTATTACTTTGCTATAAAATCATTATTTCACTTTATCTTTAAGAATCATTTTCACTTCACTTAACACTACATTCACTTTATCTCCAATTACCACCATTCGCTCCACTTTCCCTCACCACCATCTTCTTCTTCCCCTCCCTCCAATGCATAACTGCTCCATTCACCAACTCCCGCTCCAAACTTCTATTCCTATTTAGTATTGGCTCTTCCGCCTCATCATCGTGCTCCTCGCTCATTTTCCTCTTCTCTACTAAAAACTCCATCTCCTCCACCATTCTCCTCACTTCGTCTTTCTTCTTCCCCAATTCTGCTTCATTTCAACCATTTTCTCCTTTACTCTCCTAATTTTCTTTATAAAATTGTCGCACACTATTTCCTTTGGCCAGCTTAAATTATTTTCTCTCTTTCATTACTTGATGCTTCTATTTCTTAAATACAATTATCAGTGCCAGAAATTGGTATCAATCTCTATTCTGTACATAATACTGAATTCTCTCCGATCTTCTTATGTCTTCATTAATTACAGGTGCTAATATTACACCTTCATTTTGTTCAGTATTTTGTCATCATGCTATTTTGCTAACTTTTTTAGCTAATGTATCAAGTTGTGTGTATTGTCATAACCTCTACATTTTCTTTAACTCACGGGGGGGGGGGGGTAAAGCGAGGTACCGGTTTACAAACACATCACAAACTACACGAGGTCCTACAGGGGCGAGGTCAACTAAGTTCCCTAATACCTGAAAATTCCTTAAAACATATCTAGATCATGGTGTGGAAAGAGAGAAGGAACTAGCTACATTAATGATTTACATGGAATCAATTTGGATGTACACAGTGTATTCAAATTCAATAAAGTTACATGTTACCTTCCGTTCGACGGAGTGTCCCACCCTGCCACTTTCACTGTTCACTGCATTCCAAGAGCCTCTTTCTTAGCGTCAGACGCTACTACGGAGAACCGGCTTTTACCCCCACTACCATGACGTCATTATCGGTCTGTGTTGCCAGTTCTAACATATAGCGATACAATGATGCCAGCCACAAATATAACAAATGTATTACCACACCACATTCCACATCATAAATGTTTGTTTCTTTACGCTATCTGATATCCACTTTAAAGATTGCCTTTCTCGTGTTGTCTCAGTATAATAATGTATGCATTCAAACAATACATGCTCTGGGGTTCCTTGATATATTTACATATATCGTTCTGTGTTTTATTAATTTTCTTCCAATAGGTTTTATAGGGACCATGTCTGGTTAAATAGTGTATTAATCCCATTGTTGGTTGCATATGTTTTAATTTTAGCCGTTCCGAAATGTTGTTAAATACATAAAATGTTCTCCTTCCTCTATTAATCCTTTCCCATTCTTGCTGCCAACATAACCGTAATTTATATTTTATTTCTGTTATGGTTTTACATATTTTCCCAATGATATCATTGACCTTATCTAATTCACCTTTCCTCAACCAAAAAATTGCACCCGTCAATTTTATCATTGTCTATTGGACAAATTCCTGTGGAAACTAATAATGCTATTGTAGGTGTGGTATTAACTGACCCTGTGAATCTTAGTAGAATTTTTCATTGCGTTCTTTTCAGTAAGATTTTAAATGTACATCATTCATTCGAAATGCCCATACTCCTGCTCCATATGTTATGATAGCCCCCAAAATACTATTATGATATGTAATAATCGTGCTTAATACAATTCTAAAGTTTGATTGGATAATTCTGGCTAATCTAATCATTATGGCTTCAGATATATTTCGAATATATTCCCTATGTTTTGTGAAATTCAATTTTTCATCTAAAAAGTTTCTCAGAATATTTTACTTCTTTCTGTCTTCTAATACTCTGATTATTAAATTTAATTGTTGGATTTCTCTTAAATTTTCTCTTTATAATTATATAGCTAGACTTTGCGGGGATATTTGTAATTTTGATATATATGTTACTATTACACAAAGTGTTTAATTTTGTTAATAATTTACTTGAACGTCTTTCCAATTCCCTTCTTTTATCTCCTTCTAATATAAATAAACATCATCGGCATAAGCTATGGTGTTTTTTATATCCCTGTCATTATTCAGTTCATCTAATGAAGTCTCCAATACGATATCCCAGATCAACGGTCCTGAGATCGAGCTCTGAGGGCAACCTTTGGTGATTTCTTTATCAACAATTTCATTTCTTCCTTTAATATGTCCTTTCCTATCAGTTCAATGTTTTTTAATATATCATATAAGCTTTTGGGACAATTCTTTTTGTCTTAACCTATCAAAAATTTGAGACCACCACGGATTATCAAAGGCACCAGAAATATCCACTACGCCTCCAATAATATATTTAGCTGTTGATAATTTAACTGTGCTTATCAGTTAATTTACGGCATTCCCTGTTGGAAAGCTCTTTCTGAAACAAAATTGTTTTAATATAAACCTAACATAATTCTACATTCTCTTATTCTCTTACATATTAATTGTTCAAATACTTTTCCCAAGGTATTTATCAAACATATTGGTCTGTACGGTTTAGGGTCTTTAGGAATTTTTCTAAACTTTTCTTCAGAATGGTAACTTTGGCGTAGTGTGGGAAGCTACCTTGCAGTCATTAACTAATTTAAATAAGAACGGTGTAATTTTGTCTTCTAAATGCATTACTGGTTCATTGATAATGCCATCTGGACCAGCTGCCTTCTTCTTCTTTAAACTTCTTATGGCGAGTTTAATTCCAGTAATATCGAAAGGATAAATTTCTCTTCAATTGTAAAAAGGAATGTTCATGTTAATTTTCTTTAAAGTGTGTATTTCTTCATCTCTGCCGTAGTCATCATCGGGAAGTAATACGAGATTTACGAAATATTTCCAGTTTGTTGTCAATTCCCTATCCCCTTTATTTAACGTTGTTAAAATTTCTGGTTTCTTTAACTTTTCCATTATTATTTTATAGGGCATTCCCTATATATTTGTTTCAAAAGTTTTTTCTACTAAATGAATTTTTTCTGGTTTCTTCTAAGAGATTTTTATATATCCTTTTTGATTCTCGATAATTATTCAAATTTGTTTCCTTCTCTTCTGCAACTATACTTTTTTATATATTCGTCTATTTTTTATCATTCGTTTTCTAGTCCTTTGTAAGGTATCAGTCCACACTTTATCAGAACATATCTTTGTTTAATTTTGGGTACCGTTCTGGATATTATAGTTTCAATTGCTCCTGTTAACTTGGAAGCTCTTGATCCACTGAAGAACCAATTACTCCAATTGAATACTATCAAATTGCTGTTTCATTTCCAGCCAGTTTGCTTGTACATACGAGTATAATTTATTTCTCGTCCCTTATTTCTTCGTTTTTGACAATTTTCAAGGCAATAGTCGAAATAAATTAATGTATGGTCACTGGAGGTCATATCTTGACCAACTTTCCAGTTCATAGTTTCCTTTTCACATTTTAAATTACAAAGTATTAAATCAATGTTAGATGTAGACCCTGTTCAACCCTCAAATGTACTTGGATTACTTGCCCCATTCTTAATAATTAAATTTAATTCTGCAATTAATTCTTCTAGGCCCTCACCTCTCGTCTTTAATGTTATTGAACCACCAGTTGGATTTAGCATTTGCGTCACAATGTGAATAGTTTCAGTATCAGAAAAAATTCTATTTATTTCTTTAATTTTATTTAAATACGGTCCAATTGGGTGGCTAAATTGAAAATAATGTTTGGCCAAAATAAACTTTCCGTGTTCATATGTAACTTCAATACAATTAGTATGTGAGTCACTAAATTGTGTTATATTGACTATTTGTAAATTTGGTTTCATTATTATTATTATTATTATTGCTGCCATTGAATTTTCCCCTTCATTAACAACTCTAGCTTTTAGAGGTAATTATAGTACTTTCCCTCTTATTATGTAGGGTTCTTGAATGCATAAAATGTCCAAATTTAACTCTTCAAAGATCCTTTTTAATTCTGACATAACTAATCTGCTCCTTTGCACGTTAATGTGTGGAATTTTAATTAAATTATTACAGTCTTCGTAATCGGCCATTTTGTTTTTGATAGCATGTGATGCTTGCTGCCAGTACGAAGTTCCTGTTCTTTCAGCTCGTTAGACATTTTATGCAATCGAACTAACTGCGGATTGTTACTTTTCGTGATCTTATAGGTTTTTGTTTAAGCATTTGTTTCCTTTCGTGTTTAATATTAGTGCCTAGATGTTTAATAAATCTCATTTATGTTTTCCTGTTTTTTTGTGATATTTTATTACTTTTTGTGTGTTTGGTTTGGTGTTTGTTGTTTGTTCTTAAAGGGAATGTTTAAGAGTTCTGTGATTATTAAAGAGTTGAGTTGTTACTCAGGAGGTTGTCCTTTTCGGACAACTTGCACCATCATGTCGAATTAATGTATAACAATTTGGCCAACTTTGATTTATATCAAATACTATTCTTCCATAGCATAAAACAAAACGTTTGTAAATTCCATCTATATCAAGGACGCTATTTCTTCTATTAAAACTGTTTCTAATAGTTTTAACAATTTTTTGTGTGTGTAGTTATATTCTGGGCTTTTAGTTTTAGTCAACCAACAGCGTCGGGCACAGAGAATATAATCGCTTCACCATTTTGAAGTAACTTTCGAACAAGATGCCTCAAGGCTGCAACCAAAGTCTTTCCTGTTCTAACCTGCTGACTTGCAGTTTTAATTCAAACTCGTGATATATTTGCTGAATGTTAGATTCGACCGCCATCCTGTTCATTGGCTATATCACTAGTTGTGCATAATTTTGTTTCATATTCTTCACCACATTTCTTGATGTATTCATTCGGTTTATCTTCTTTCTTTTTCCTTTTACCTTCTTCTCTAATGCCCATAATAGCCACAAAAGTATGTTTTCATCCTGTCTTATCTCTAATAATTTTACATTACTTTTCCGTTGTTTTCTTCCTTTCCACAGTAAATTTAGAAAACCATTTCTACGAAATTTAAGTTTTCTAACCATAATTTCATCCTCCTCTTCTTTTCCTTCCTCACTTTCTTCTTCAAAAGTTATTTCTTCCGATACAATAGCGTTATAATCAACTTAAATTTTTCTTTTATTTCCTATTCCCATGTTGTGTTCTATTTTATTTATTCTTAATTTCGGCGGTAGTTCCGGTTTAACTTCCAATTTCTCTTTTACTTTATGCATACCGTTTTGATAAGTTATTGATTTTCTTTTAGGGTACTCAATGGTTTAATTATACTTTAATAGCAAAAGATTAGGGTATTCAAAGATTTTCTTATATTTGATGAAAAGGTGGGTTACATTGATCAAACAGAAGTAACAATCATCAACATGGTTTCTGAGGCACTCGCCAGATCATTGATATACCAAATGGTAAGTGCTCCTTTTTCCTATCAGCCATTGTGTTAGTTTAGAATTTCAACCAGTCGCGTTATGTGAGGTGCCCAATCATTATCCTGATCTCCCAGTTGACATTTGCAGTATAAACGATATGACATCTTGAGTAGGTTAGAAATTGGTCGTCTTTGTCTCCTTGTCGAAAATTCACCACATATATAACAAAATGTATCTGAACGGGTTTTACGTCCACATTTTGATTTCTTCATAGTGTATGTTCTATGCATACAAAACGCTTTTCACTATCAATGAACTGCACAACTATCAAATCAATTCCTGAAAAAGAAAAGTAAATTAGACTTTAGGTAATATATAAGTATAATAGTAATTGCCGGAGGTGCATAAAAACGCGATGTAGAATACAGTAATGTTATATGTTATATTTAAACAATAGCTCACATTAAAGTTAAGGACAAAAGAATCACTGAACCTACTTTTTTCACACTGCTTTTGAACACAAAGCACTTAAAAATTATGCAATAAATCTCACAACTGTTATATCACTTGCAGCTCATAACTTTTAATCCTGACCTGATGGACACTTTCTGATTTCACATTTTAGTCACATTATGATATAGAATTAAGCTTAACCACAGTTGGCCAGTGATTAGGGGCAGACATATGAATATCGGTGTGTGCGCTAATAGTAAACTTTTAATTTGAATAACTGCGAAAATAGTAGCACTTTTAAAAAACAAAAAATACGTATGTAATATTTTCAAGCATTTAAGTGAAATAAAAATGTTTAATAAAAATCGCACAGTTGATGCTCAAATTATTTTTGAATTTGTCGGAGGAATGGACTCTATTTTGTCCTTTTTATACCTAAAACGAAGTGTATGAAATTGTACTCTTTTATATCTAAAACGAAGTGTATAACTTTGTATTCTTTTATACCTAAAATGAAGTGTATAACTTTGTACTGAAAGTTTATTTTGATTAACAAGAAGTAAATAAAAGAATAATCTTTTTTAAGAATAGTTTATGGAAGAGTGAGTAGAGAAAGTCATGTAAATGCTACACATCATGCACTCTTATTCAATGGACTTCATAATACGTATTTGGGGGGAAATGCCTACACTGGAGTTTTTGATGGATTGCAATACTTATCTTATCTACTATAAGTAATTGCTGTAGAAAGTAGCAGTTCTTATGTTGCAGCCAAATGACCTACTGTGGCTACTATGTTTATTTTTAGTATACTCTATACATTTTATTTCGAAAAGTCTATTCTATACTTGCTTCGTGTTAATCGAGATAAAGGTTTCCAGGACTATTTCATTACACATTTCGTTGCAGTTACAAAAGAGATACAGGAGGTTGAAGCGATCGTAAAATATTTAAAAAGCCTGGCGCTGTATGCTGGCTTTGAAATGTCACTCTATGCATGACCACAAGACATAACCGAACGGTGACAAGGTATTGAAAAATCCAAAACTATATAAAACAAATTATATCTGGGAAATAACAATTCCCCGAAATAAACATTGAAACACGTTGTTTTGTTTAAGGAGATCAATGTTTGTTTAGTAAATTTGGTGTATCTTTTATGGTTTACCAGTTTTGCAAAAGTGTATACAGAGTCCATTTAGAAAATAATATTTCACAGGCTATTTTCAGAAAATTCAAAATGCAGTAAGTTTTTTTTACTATTTACTTCCGAAATTTATACTATTTAGCCGAAATTAGTGTTTATAAATTTCTTAGCGTGATGGTCGTCACAAGTACCCTTCCTCCAAGTTAACACAGTTACTCCACGGTTCTAACTACGGTGTTTAATTCTTTCTACAAACTCATTCCTTAATAGAGGTTGTGGTATTTAAATGCTACCTCAGTACTAATTCCATATTAACGAGCTATATAAGCAGTATTTTAATTGTCCACCTCGCTTTGGATTTAAATAAAAGCTTCCTCTCTGCTTCGATGACCAAACCGCGTGCTTTCCCTAACGAGATCTCTTAACGTCTTCCAGTAATATTGTTGATTTTCTCTAATTCATTCTCTCTCTTTTGTTTCGCTAGAGTCTATTATATAAATTATATATGCGTCCTTCTGTCTTAAATAGGCTCTTTAAAAACACAGTATTAAATTCTAATTATACTTTACTAATTTCTCTGCTACGTATAGTAAATAGGGGAAGCATTACATTCCACCCAAAAATTCGATACTTAGATTTCACGGAAATACATATTTTGAGGCGCCCTAAATCGAAAAGAAACATTTTTGGAAACTATGTGTGTCTGTGTCTGTCTGTGAACAGCATAACACAAAAACGAAAAGTCGGATAAGTACCAAACTTGGTATTTAATTTTGGTATCTTCCAAGGATGCGACACGAAGATTTTTAGAAAACTCCCCCACCCCAACTATACTTTACTTGCAACATTTTTCGAAAAATCTGATTTTCTAAGAAATTGCTCTAATGATTTTATTAAAATCCTATATATATGTAAGATATTTGACGTGATAAATAAAATGTATATCCTGAATCTTCTAGGAATAGCCTAGGAAGTCCTCTTCATTCGGAAGGAATCTTGTATAATCTTGTATAACTTGTAAACGTAAAGCGATAGACGAAAACATACCACACAAAAAATATAGATCTCCTTAAAACAAACAAGTTATGATAACAAGCTGTTTTATGGCATTAGCCGTTTCTGAGATATCCGTCATTAAATGTTCGAATTGTTCAATACTTGTCATTCTTTCAAACTCCCATCAATTTTCAGATGTTTCTCTCGACTGCATGGAAAGAGTTTGGAATTTTAGGGCCAGCATATGGCCTCCAGTTCTTAAAAAGTTGTCTATCACTGCTCTCTTTGTATTTATAGCCAGTGCCATTAACAAACAATTTATTTGTTTGTTTATTTGTATCGCCACCAACACTGCTGTCATCACTAACTTCAATGTTAATATAAAAAAACACCACCACCACACAAGTAGTATACTCATCATCATCTCCATCTCCCCTAATACTACTGCTGCTACACAAGCACTATGTTCCACACCACCACCACTTCTTACACTACTACCATTAATGCGTATACTGTGTGTGTCTAGAAAATGTAGTACCTTTTTCGAACCTCGATAGGAGTGATTTATTTGGATAAGTATCTTTCCGATATCGCAAAAGTAAATATTTTTCATAATGTTAGCTTCTTGGTCATTGAGGATAATTTGTGCATTCATCAATCGTCACTAAACCACTTACTCTCTATAGATGTTAGTCTGAAATTGGTCACCTCTGTTTTCGAGAGAATGTCAGATTCAATTTCCCTTCAAAATCTACTAGTGTATTTACTGTTATTACTGTACCTTATAAACAGACGATACCGAGTAGCTAGTTGCATGAATCTATGAAATTCTAAATAGTTATGGATTTACAATAACGAAAAACTAGAAAAAAGGACCAGGCTACAATCCTATACAAATCTACTGTCGCAAGATGAAGAATACACAAATACATGTCACTGGAGTACAGATCTTATAACGATCACAACACTTAACTCTTTTAAACACACAGAGTATTTGCAGATGCTAGAACCCCGAAGGATATTATTTCCCCTAATGTTACAAGCTTTCATTTAATCGGCAAAAATAAAGAAACATGAGAGATGTTTTAAGCATGAACATAGAAAGCTTCGTGGCTATTACATCATTATTGAAGAGAGAAAATGTTAACTGAAAATAAGCTTCAATGAAGACGATCCCCCAACTGACTTCAAGTCCATCCAGGAGGATGTGTAATAAAGGCATTTTAAAGCAAGTGTGAATACCTTCAACATGAATACTAAGTAACACGTAAGCTTTTACTAGCTTCAAAAAGTTTCCGAATATAATCATTTATCTTTAATGTATCGATACTAATGTATGTTATATTATTAGTTATTGATAGCGTTCATGATGTCACTTCCATAGAATTTTCATATTATTGTTTCCTTATAAAGCATGATGTTTTGCTGTTGGTGCATGTTCATTAAAGGTATGTCATATTTGATAATCAACACTCAATCACTTTTGGGCTTTCTCCTTAAAAAACATTAAGAATGGTCGAAGAAGCTTACGGAGAAGCAGAAATGAAAAACAACACTTACATTTATACCTGGCACGGCTGTTTCAGAAAAGGCCGCGGTGCACCACAGGCGACCGACAACTGCGATAAATGAACCAAGCATTTAATGTATCCGTGTATCTTCCTCTACGAGTTTATTCCACGTCATGCTGAAACGAAAGAATTGTATGTGGGAATACTTCGTCACCTCAGGGGTGCAATAAGAAGGAAATATGGGCACAGAATAACGGAATTGTTTTGCACGACAACGCACCAACACACCTATTAGTACTGGTAAAATCTATCGTTGCCAGGCACATCCTCACGACTTTGGAGCATTCTCTATACCCTCCGCCACCTGGCTTCTTTATATTTACGCGGCTGAAAACTCATCTGAAGGGACAAAGATCCCGAACACTGATGAAGATACTGTAAATGTGATGAGAGCTTACGACTTCTTTCGCCAAATGGCTTTCAATAATTCCTGTAGTCATTTTATACAGGTTGACAGAGGCGTGTCACTGCGAAAGATTATTATTTTTGAGGAAAATGTTGTGTAATTTCCGTTAGAACAATCAATTCCGGTAACTTTTTTAACCTAGGGTTATATAATTGATGGTTGTTTAACCGCTGTTAGTTATATATTGTAATTTCGTAGTTCAGAATACACTGGTGTGCAAAACCTAAAGGACGAGATGGGTAAAGTAACATAACAAATGAACTACTTGGTGGAAGTAAATGAAGGTGAGGGAGCATGTTGCCAGAGGTCTCTCCCACGTACACAGAAAGCTGGACGTCACATGGCGTGAGTGTAGCGAGCCTATAGTGCCAAATGAGTGTGGTCCGCAACACGGGGCAGTTAACGAAACAGGACAAGACGGTGTGTGGCAATTAGCGAGCTGTTACGGTGAACTGTAGTTATGTTCTTCATTACAACATGGCCCGAAGACACCATTTGAATGACTTCACACGGGGAAGAATCATCGGGAAACTGGAAGAAGGGCGAAGTGTGACGAGTGTTGCTCAGGAGTTTGGAATTGCTCACAGCATTGTTTCACGTATATGGGGAACCTTCCAAACCACAGGCACTGATGTCCTAAGGAAAGGTGGTGGTCGACCACGCTCAACTACAGCAGCAGATGACCGCTACATTGTGCAACAGGCAAGAAGGGATCCAGGCCAAATAGCGGGTGCAATTGCGAGCACATTTAACAGGACAGCTAGGCACGCAATCTCGCGTTACACAGTGGCACGGCGACTACACAGAGGTGGTCTCTTTGTCCGACTGCCAGTACGTTGTGTTCCATTGATATCCGCACATCGGCGGCACCGTTTGCGATGGTCCCAAGAGCATCAAAATTGGTCCAATGAAGAATGTGGTTGCGTGCTCTTTTCGGATGAGAGCAGATTCAGTCTAAGTAGTGATTCTCGACGTACCCTGATCTGGCGAGAGGTGGGAACACGTAATGAACCCAGAAATATCCTTGAACATGATCGTTTTGGTGGTCCGAGTGTTATGATTTGGGGAGGCATAATGTTGCATGAGCGCACCGACCTCCAAATCTTTGAACACGGTACACTCACTGGTCAACGTTATGTGCGTCTTTTCGGGGGTGTAGTCGGCCCTGTCATCAGTTTTATGGATGACTGCGCGACTGCATCGAACAGTGCAGGTGGAGGATCTCTTGGAACAAGAGGATATTCAGCGAATGGACTGGCCTGCCCATTCCCCCTACTTAAATCCCATCTAACACGCGTGATGCTTTGGGGAGACGCATTGCAGCACACCCAAATGCACCAATGACCATACAACAGTTGTCAAAAGCGCTGGTGGAGAAATGGAACGCCCTACCACAAGAACTGCTTACCAACCTGTGGCCAGCATGGGAGCACGATGCAGTGCATTCATTGTTGTCCGTGGTGATCATACACCCTTTTAAGTACCATATATCTGGTTCTGTAAATATAGAGAGCCATCATATGTCTTATTGACTTTAGTATAGCTTATGGTCTATGAATAAAAGTGGCATTTGTGTTCGTCCGATTGCATATTTCGTTTAGTTACCTACTGTAGCATACCTTAGCAGTTTCCTCATGTATGATTCAAGTTTCATCGAGCTATGTTACTTGGCAGTGTCACATCATGCGAAGATAACTTTCGTCCTTATGTTTTGCACACCATTGTAGACTAAAGTTTAATATGTGAAAATGCATTTAAGAGAATAAAAGAGATAGGGTAGTTAGTATTAATCTTGAAGGGATTCACACTTACTTTAAAGTTTCCCTGCATTTATAATACCATATATACCTAGCTATAAGTTTCGCAGTTTTAGTCCTGGTGTATAATTTGTGCTAAAATAAAACAATAGTGGCTTTTCTGTAAAACAATTGTGTAAAAACTGAAATAGTATGCGAGCGTGTGTATATGTGTGTGTTGAACTTGGCATACATTAGAAAGAGAGAAAGTTGCTTCAGGTATCCATTTCAGTTACAGTATAAAAGTTGTTGTTTGGATAGAAGTACACGAATTCCCAGTGGCATAAAATAACATCTTTACCACTGGTTGTCAAAGCAAAATGTTAGCTTTCTGCAACCCTTTGCTGCAGCTCCTTAATATAAAAATCGGTTAAAATGTGAAAAATAAAAGTATTACTAATATTATTTTGCACTCCTCTGTTCTGTATGGGTAAAATTTTCATCTAGTGGTATGGTGTATTGGAGATCGAATAGCAGTTGGGGATTAGCCTTGGTAAGCCTTCTTTCATTCTTTTTTCACCTTTCACGTACATATAAAAGCTCATATGTTGCATTCACGTGGCTTTCTCCACTCACTCTCCTACAGACTACTATTATATTCTTCTGTTTACTTTTATTAATAGAGATAAAATTTAATTACCATTCAGCCATTTCGTTGTAGGAATAAAAAGGATATAATAGGTTAAAGCGATAGTCAGAGTTTAATAAGCGGATCACTGTTTGATGGCTTTGAAATTCCACGCTGCTTGCATGACCATGAGAAAAAAACGAGTAACGATTTATCACTTGAAAGATGTATAACAATTTGAAAATTCAAAGCAATAACAAGTAATATCTCGAAAATTGTTAATGCCACAACAAATTAACGAAATCTACGTTTCATTGTGTACTAAGATTTTGTCTATTTCTTAAAGTTTCCCAGTTATACAAACACATTTACAATGAAGAGTACGTCACAGGCTGTTCCCACGAAATTCAAGAGAGGTATGCAGTGCTTTTAGTTATTTATTTTTAAGTTTAACGTTCTTTAACAAGTTATATCATACCGGAATATTAATAAAATGTGTGAAATGAGCCCGGAGTTCATAGAGATTAGGGTACCTGACATTCATCTATTAGGATAAGAGAAAACCCTGCAAGAAACCTTACCTGATAACTAACCAAGATTTAAACTCTGGACTTCTTGAATAGGTGCCAGACACGGTACTCGTACACCGTAGAGGTGAGCATAAACATTCCATTTGTCATACAAATATTTCAAGCATGTGGTGTTTTGATCAACTTTAGAGCCATTTTCGAGAAAACCAAAAGTAACGAAATTTTTTTACGGGTAAAGGGTAGTTTGTGATGGAGAGATTTTCTTGTAAACCTTCATTTCGCATCCTTGAATGTTATTGAACTTAAACACCTCGTTTGGCATTCAATCGATTTTTCGTTTTTGAGTTATGCTGTTCACAGACAGATAGAGAGCCAGCCAGCAAGACACACACACACACACACACACACACACACACACACACACACACACACACACAGCTTTTTCTAATTTTTTTTTTTTTGGTTTCAGGTAGCCTCAAAATGTACATACCGGTGAAATTTCGGTATAGAATTTTTGGGTGAAATGCAATTGTTCTCTCTATAGTTAACTGATAGAGAGTGTAAAAGCAAATGTCCGTTTAATCCCAAGTCTTAATGCCCTTCTTGGTGATGATTTTATTTTTGTCTGTCTAGATTTTACATGTTATGTTTAACTGTTTCAAAAGTGTGTAAATGGCGAACTCACCCAAATGATTCTTAGCCTATAGTTCTTTCATACTATTTATACTAATGAAGTAAAACATAACTCTTCTATCTTTAAACCTGTTTGCTTAGAAATAGTTTAAGATCAGCTGGACTTCGCTCCTTCGCGACTGCATGGACATTAAAGAAAACAGACTTGACTTGGGAAGCTTCGCGATTGCATGTATCATAAAGACGCCATGAGCTCTTTGAGCAAGTAATGATCATCTTGCATTATTGTTATGACATGGGACGGATTACTTCGCAATTTATACAAAAAGAGTATTTTCAAAAGGGTAAACTACTAAAGAGTAATATGAACTAATGTGCTTTAATGAACTTTATATTTTTGCTACATAAATTCTTGTGTATCTCTTGTGGTTTCTGAGATGCACAAACGTGAACAAAACTATATGGGAGTAAAAAGCAGTTGACCGGATATTTATATAAATTCAAGATATATGTTTTACTCTTCCTGCCAATACCTCTAAAACATATTTGAGTCAAAATTGATACAGTGAACTTTTAGATGGTAAAAGCGGGAAGTTTCCATGTAAGTGGTAGTTTAGGATAAAGATAACTTTGTGAAATTATTTGTGTTGCATCTTTAAAGGGTGCTGGGCCTATTCAGTCAAGCGTTTTCAGGTGAGACCAAAGATCGTCTATATACGTAGCACGCTATACTGCAGTGAGATCAGTATTTTCCGATGCGCAACTGGCGCCAATGACGCATTCAAGGTTATCTTTATCATCTGTGTTTCAGTCGCTGCTGTGTTCGTGCTGTAAAGGTAGTTGGCATTGTGCATCTCAAAGCTGAAAGTTTATTCAAGTATCTGTGTTATGTGATATTTGAATAAGCCTGCCGACAAATTCACGCTTGATCAGTGAATTTTTATGTAGGTACTCTGCATACGTAAAACCCGAACCAGGCGGAGGGTGTGGAAAAAATTTCAGGAGAAATTTCCTGGTATTCCATTTCCAAGTACAGAAACCTTAGACGTGTGTTTAATAAGTTGGGGACAACGGGATGGCAACGTTAAACCTAAGAAAGAAAACGAAATGATCTAACGGAGGAAAACATTGACAAAATTGGTGCATCTATTTGTGGGAATCATAAAAGAAAGTTAAAAGAAACAATCCCCACTCTATAGAGTAGCTTAAGGACAATATAAAAGAATAACATTACGCAAGAACAACTTATGCGTGTGAATGAAAATTTCATTCGGAGATGCCAGGAATGTGTTCACGCAGATGGACACCACTTCCAACATCACTTATCGCAAGTTTAGTACACATTACTATCACTCCTGAGTAAGTAACGCGGGAGTTGTGGAAGAGAAACCCTCAGTGTAATAGGCAGTGTGCGGAGCACGCCTACGGCGATTCATGGCCTCACCATAAAACGATCGCACTGTATAACAAATTTGGTGTTCATCAATTGTTTTTTAGTTATACTGTTCATACTCACACATACATATACAGAGAGGACTTTCTCAAGCAATACATTTAATTGTTTCAGGGATCTCTAAATGTGTATTTCCGATAAAACATTGACATAAAATTTCGGAATGAAAGGCAATATTTCCCTTATGTAACTTAGATACGTGATAGAGATATGCATTCATAAGGTGACTAACATTCGTAAACGGGAAATAATGGGGCCAGTTTTCCTTCTAATTAATTTTATTCTAAAAAGCGCTTTGCGAAACTGTTACTTTCTTATTCTGTTTCCAGTTTCCTATATTAATCGACGGAAATAAGGAGAAACTATTACTTTAAAATGAAACAAGGAAATGAAACCATAAATATGAAGTCCACGCCAAACTTTCCGAAAGCCTTTTGGGGAAATTAAAATACGTGGCCATTGGAACTGAAAAACTGCGCTCTAGTTTATTTTGAAGGTTCGCCTTTAATCTACCGCAGTTAAACCCTAGCAAACAACCTCAAGCTATTCATTTCGCCACCCCACCCTTTCCCCGCCCCGTAAAATGACGGCAAATAAGTACTAGCATCGTTCCCTTGCTACTGGAAAAGGCGGCGAGAAAACCCTGGCATTAATTGTAGCCGAGGGATGGACTCCGTAGTAGTCGCTCTTGAACACTATTTACTACTAAAACAGAGAACGGAACTGGAATTTCTGTTCAAGCAAAGCAACGTTCGTTTCCCCTAGTTCTTAGAGGCAATTTGAGCATGCCTATTCGATTGTTTTGCATTTATTGTCTTATAATTTCATAGTGCCTCAAGAAAATGTAATGAAAATATCTAAAATTAGATTATTACAAAAATATTAGTCATAATTTCGTATTTTAGATAAATAATTTGTTAATTTACACATTGGAATAAATTGAATTATATGTATATATGTACGAATGTACATTCGGTCAAAATAAAAGTAGCCGGTCTTTTGAGCAGTTAAATATTTTCGTAGTCCCTTTGAGTAAGCGCGCCGTTCGCAATTGTCAACTTCAGTGCGCCGCTTTGGCTAGCTCTAAAATACACGCTATAAGGCACTGATTTGGGCCACCGTCACAACGTGCTTGGCGTGGAACAGTGGTTAAGTTACTTAACTTCTAGATAAGTGGCTCGAGTTCGATTCTCTGTGGTGACGTTTTTTATTTATTATAACTCGATTTAGTTTAATATAATATTGCGAGTGTTACTTCATTTTACTTGCGTATAATTACAACTAAGGTGAATTTATGGTGAGAATATTAAATTCAACTAGAACGAAGTATACCATGGTTGCCATCCACCTGTATGACATCCTCTAAATGGATTCCAAATAAGGTATAAAAATGAAGAAAGCTATACTCACATATTTAAAATAAAGAGAGAGAGAGGGAGAGAGAGAGAGAGAGAGAAAAGCTGACGTGTTCCATAGGGATTTGAACTCACAACTTCAGGAACACTAAGCTAATTCTTTTACCGCTGGGCTAAGAGTGCTGCAGGAAGCGTACTATTGTAACAAGCTTTTCTCCTACTCCATTGGGAACAATAAATCACTAAAGTCTGTTTTAGTTACAAATATTCAGTGTTTCAAAACTGAAATACCTGTTTGTTTCGAATCTCCTATACGAATTACTTTCTCGGAAGACTTTTGTGATTTTAGTTGTGTTCTCCATTATAACTACAAAGAATATACGCGGGCCTGTAAACTAACCTGGTTGTCCCGAATGCTGACGGAAGTACCCGATTCGAACTTAGTCTCTCAGACACCGGGCAGCTTTAAATTGACGGAATAAACGAATGTATGTATGTGTGTATGTATATATTTCGTTACTTTATCACACATGAAATGCAGAACGAGTTGCTATAAAACTTGATATATATGCTAGAATTCCAAGCCAATTTGAATAATAAGAAATGCAACGAGGGACTTAAAATTGGACAGGAATTAAAAACAAACGAAACATTTCACTGATAATTGAAATTTATTTCTCTGTTTATGTAACAGAACGTTTACGTAACGTAGGTATAACTTTTTTTAAAGAAATGTTATTATTTAGAACATCCCACTTAGGTGGATATTTAAGAAGTTATAATTGGAGTAATTATTGCTGTATGTGTAAAGCCAAGGGTGGTTGTTTCTAGCAACCATAAGCAACAACACAGTACTGAAAATCTTGAGCGTTGAATTAATTGGTCTCATTAGTACGCAAAGGTTCCCCAACAGCGACATAGTGGGTAACGTCACCCCCTTGTAATATGAACGAGTTAAAATATCCATTGGAATGAGTTGTCTGGAAAAGCTTTCGGTTTCCGAGAATTTCTCGTCTTCAAAAGTCGGGCAACTCTTGGATTTTCCTAGCCCACTCATTTGAATAGGCATTGAGACTATCCCGGGTTTGAATCACGGCTGTAGGATGGTGATTTTCTTTAGCCAAGATTATTCCTTATCCTCCCTAGAGTCTGGAAGTATAAATGCCAATGTGAATATGAATGTGTGGTGTGTATGTGTGTGAATTTAATGTAATAACCAAAAGTAATACCACCAAAGATTAATGCCACAGTAAACGAGTGAACACCATTGCCGATGGGTAATAATTGATCCAAGGATAAAAAGCCGCCGATATGGCCTTAGATGTTAAAGGCGGTATATAACTGGAAGAGGAAAAAATACTTGAGTTTCACCAATTTAATTGGCATCACTTCGTTCAGCATTTCTGTAGACCTGAGATGTATGAAACGTTAGCTGAATGTAGTGCTATTAAATAAAATTGCCACGCTTCAACCACGAAAGTATTCTCCATTTTTAATAAGAATAAATTAATTTTTCTTTGCTTTGTCGAGCCTGCTCGCGTTTAGTTTACAATGCTAGCTCAAATTTAGTAGCTCATGGATGAATGGATGGGTAAATCATAGCCTGCAAAAGTGTATAAACAAGCCCTTCAATTGTTGTAGTATAACGGAGTCATTCACATTACGACCAATACTGTGGAAGCCAACAATATGGTCCGTTTGATTGTATGATTATATAAAAAGTTAATTTCATTATAGAAAAAAAATCATGAATATTTAGATTAACAGAAAATTATCATAACCAGGATCCAAGTCTTATAAACTTTTGCCATAGTCCGTGTTCCTGAAACATACAATGGAGGTAACTGTTGTTACATTGCAAAACTTTATCCTCTTTTGTTGTTGTTGTTGTAGTAATTCTTTAGATTTCAATTTATTTTTCTGCAAATATGACGAAACAATTTTAATTTATGTTTTTCTTTTACTTTTATATTCATAGGCAACCTCACATCCTAGATATTTAATGTGTTATTTGTTGCTTACTAATTTGATTATATATTTTAACCACAAAAGACGAATGGATTTACAATCGGTCATCTCAGGGCTCCTGAAATTATAATTAACAATATCTGCTGTGCTCCTTATAATAACACTAGAAAAATAAAAATACTAGAAATTATCAATAAACTAACATGAGCGAACTTTCTATGATGAAACGATCAGGATACAATTGCCACAAAAACTTGGAGGATGATATACAAATGAATCTCTGTGTGGCCATTAAGTGAATTAAAATTTTAGTGCAATACTTTAAGGAAACTTTAACCACTGCTGCATGTATCCCAAGTTTTCGTAACTCTGAGATATTTTAACATTGTCATGTTAATTTTTCTATTTCAAGAATACAGCCTAATGATAGACAACGCTGCAATATTGAAAAATATTTCATGGCCAGATAAGGGATGCACGTCTAGTAGATGGACTTGTTCTTCCTATTAATGTGTCGGCTTGTTCCAGGCGTGTCTCAAATCGAATGTCAGATCGATGACATCTGCCGTGCCCTCATGGCTGTTGATAGCGATTATGTCTACTCTTCTGAATAAATCTGCAGATGAATCACAGTGCACCTGTTCATGGATTTCCAAGCCAAGCGATTTCAGTGAAGCTGCCAATGAACTGCGAACTTTATGGGTCGGTTGTTAATTAGAAGCGTCCCTTAGAGCTTCATAGCAGAATTTCAATCTCACTGATTTCCAGGAAATCATAACGGATTGTGCAGAAACTTCTGCTCGGTGTGCGCGAACTGCAAAAATACTGCTGAGCAGCTTCACAGAATTTGTTCATTCAGAAGAGAAGAATCCGTTTTTATTGCTAACCCAGGATTTCTTATTGGGTACTTCTGAAACAAAAATGGCACCTAACGTATGCGTTATCCAAGTTCATTCCTAACTTGTGTTCGAGTACGTCTACCCGTCCGGTCGAGGATGAGATGGTAAAGCAAAGTTGGATAAGGCAGAAGCTATTTCGTCTTCGAAATTTCGCAGCATGCAAGTGTAGTTCTTCAATAAGAATTAAAGTGTTGCAAATGTTAATGTGCTGAATGTATACTGCCCAAGTTACGCTCATCGGAGCCAAGCCACGTTATTTCTTGGGAGAAAAATCATGTAGCAAACCAATGATCTGCTTAGATGCACTTGACATTATAACATCCTGTAAGAAAGCAGATTTAATTTCTACAGCGGTGCACACTGTAGCGGATATACGAGGTTGGGCAAGATGTACAGATTTATTATTGATAATATTTCACATTATACCACTTCCCTTGGAGATAACATGCAGTCTTTAACTTCGTAGAGAAACTTTAATGGGGGAATGGTCCCTATATTTAACCACTTCAGCCTAATTAGTAAATAATAATTATATTTTCAAATCAAAATTTTCAGAAACACAAGCATTAAAGTGACAAATTATTGCGCTATAAATATCCTCAACACAATTTAAAATTAATACAATTATCAAGTAAATAACATTTAAAAAGTGGGATAGTGTAAATCGGTTCAAATTAGGAACGTGGTCCTTAAATTGAACCATCCGTGTCTTAAAATGAACCACATACTTTTAACTTTAAAAGTATTTTTATTAATACAAAATACACATATTTTATTGTACATTCAAGACAAATGTGCTATCAGCAACAAAAGTAGAGTCCAACATTGTGATAAGAATTCAATTTCCTTGAACATTTTGAATTTTTATATAATGACGATCACTTGGTTTTTGGAATAGGTATTATTTGCAAATATAGAGATTTTAATAATTTTTACTCTCATACAGAAGAGTCCAATTATACACAGTCTTCAAAATAAAACACTTTATTCTTGTCACTAAATTTTGCACACTTTCGGTGAAGCCATATCCTACAACTCACACACTGGATCATGTCAATCATTTCAGACAATTCACATATTCATGCCATCCACTGTTTTAACATGATTTTTTTTAACTTAGCATATTATGTGGATATTTATTCACACGATATACTATTCGCAGTTGAGCAATCCTAAAACTTCAATAGGTTTCCTAAATTGGACCACTTCAATATACGGTTCAAACATTGGTTCAATTTACAGCTTTTGGAAGCTTTAGCATCTATGTGACAAGGAGAGACGCTGCTTGAAAAAACATATGCATGAATATCGTTGCTAGGTAAACACTTTATAACATTTAATATATATAGATCATCTAAAATTTAATGGTCCTATAAGCTTAGCTAAATGAGTCAAATATTACTTCTGAAGCACCAAAAACACAACACTTCATACAACTGAAATCCCAGCTCAGAATGCAAAGTCAACAACTCCAAGCAACGCTACGCTTCTGCTAGGATTATGGTGCCATCTGTCGAACAGTTTGGAAAATATCGGAGCGGTTCAATTTAAGACGTGGTTCAAATTAGGGACCTTTCCCCTATATGGTTTTCACTAAAATGTGTAATTCCTATATCGCATTCTCTTATTAATTTCCATGATTATTTATTAAAATCTGATCATCAGTGTCTTCTTAAGGTATCGTTGTTATTGTAAGGGCGACCTCAATTCCTTAGTTTCTTATATTTCTCGATTTATTGCTATATTTTTATTGTATAGTCCAGGGTCGGCAAGACTAACAGATGCAAGTTATATACTAGTATATACTATATTTCTATACTTTTCAACGCTTTAATTAGTAGACAAGCCTAGTAGTTTCTATACATAATCTACTACTGTATTTCTTTATTTACTCAAAAGATTTTAATATCAACATATCAAAGCATGTTTCTCAAACATTCTTATTTTCTTTTACTAACAGTTCTATTGTAAAAAAATACACTTGGTTGAAGTTAGATACTACTTTACGAATAAAGTCTGTTAGATGCATTTCCAGCAAGCGTTCATCAAATTCTGCACAACACTTAGAAGCTAATCATTTCTAAAATATTCTGCAAACTAAAAATATGCCAATCTGTATCACATTTTCAGGACAAAATGAGGTATAGAACACAGGGACACGGTAGGTTCTTAATGTTCCGAACTTAAACACACGCTATTGGGCATTTTCAAACGCAATGCGCATCTTTAATTGTCGCCATGTGCTGCTGTGACCGGACAGCTTCGTATTTCCATCACCAACGAGTAAAAACAAAACAAAGTCACAGTGTAATAATCTGGTGTATATGATAATGTATGTCATGTATTATGGATTTAATTAAATTCATGTCATGCTTGTCATTTGTCAGTGTATTGATTTTATTCTACAACTGCTAAACAGAATTATTTTAGTAAAGGAACATACGAAGGTCTTTATATGTAGTGACCACGCTTACCAAAGGAAGTTTCGAGGAAGATTTTAAAGTTAACAGCCCTAAAATGTTATACAAAAAAGGTATGAGTAATCGGAAAAATTAATTTGGGGACAATGTTTATCATTTTCCCTTAATTTTCTTTCAGCATTACCTCAAACTAGTTCCATTATTATTATTATTATTATTATTATTATTATTATTATTATTATTATTATTATTATTATTTTGTATTTCATGTCTTATTACATATTCACGTAGTTACACTTTTGTAAACTTGTTAACTGGGAGGCTGTTATGGGGTGTGCTCATTCCAATGAGGTCTCGGTAATCTATTGGGGAAATACTTAATGGAAAACTTGGACTCAGTCCCAGAAAATGTACCAAACAGGCTAGGGAAAGGTAGCTGATCATATACCACATTTCTGTACTCTGGGTATGAAGTCCTGATGGATTGGAGGTGGATGAGTGATAGGCTTGAACCACAATGAGTTTAGCTTTCACTTACAGAAAAATAAATACTCTTCAAGATAACTTATTTATAAAAAATGCCTGAACTAACAATTCAATTAATCCAAAAAATTAATTCAATATTCTAGCTATAACACGAGTATAATGCTCGGTTAATATACACACAAAACTCGTTTTTCTACAGTAACAATCATTTGAAACAAATTCTTTCCAGATTTAGAATCTGTAGAAACTTAAATACTTAAGAGGCTAATTATTTCATTAACACATTGATCAAACGTGTATCCTAAGAGATATAGAGCAGTTAAATTGGAGTTGGATTATCCATTTTACGATACTTTTTTAAAGCGTGTGATGCGATGTAAAATACATCAATACAAATACGAAGATGTGTAAGCAAATATATAGAATAAGAAAATAGCGGAAAGGAATCGGGAACATAAACTGAATATTCTCCGCCTGCCCTCAATACGAATTGATGCGGTGTGTGGAAACAAATATGGAGTACTTGGGCTCCGTTTCATCATCATAAACACCGTCACACGTTTCGGCGCCGGGAGCACTTCAATTTGCCACCGACGAGTAAGACGAGAGGCTCTTGGCTTCCTTTCATCCTGCGGCTGATACATACAACCTAGAGGAGGGTGCAAGATGGTGCAAATAAAAACAATACATGGAAAAAGGAGGTACCGCAGCGCAATTTGAGGAAGTAATTTCATATTCCATCCTCGGATTGTAAACGGAGGCATGCTTATAAGACACGAAAGACTGAAAGAAAAAATGAGAAACATAAAACAGTATAGATGTATATAGAGAATGTGTCTATTTGCATAAAATGAAAGAAGCATGATTTAAACACGAATGAAAACATATGGCAATAATAGTCGCACATGGGGCCCGAATATTACTAAAGCATGTTCCCATTGGTTCATAAACTGCAAGTCGACATCCACAGCTAATAAACAAAGTGAGAAAATCAAGTATTGCGTTGTGATTGGCATTAGAGTCTACATTAGAATCTGATCAAATAAAATGTTTATGTTAAATTCAAATTTGAAATATATAAATTCATATAATTCTTTTGAGAATATATTTCTATAAAAAAAAGGCATCAACTGTACTTAAATAGATGAAGCATGGTTTTAATGCATAAATTGCACTGAAATCGGTAAGTCGATTAACATTACTGAGTGCAGAGAAACGGAATTACTAAGGAAACAGCATTTACCACCACAGTTTCTGGAGATCAATAGGGAAAAGGAGACCTGCTTGGATGTAATGTTGGACGCGGGGTGTCATAAAATGGGATCTTTGTATCCAAGATTCGGCAAAGGAGATTAATTACCCTGCAGAAGGGAAGAGGGGAGGAGAGTACATAAGAGCTAGTTCTTAAAGGTAAGAGCATTGCATATATTTGATGCTACGTCTGTAATAGTAATTCATGGTTGTTATTGTTATTATTATTATCATCACCTTTCATTATGTTACTAATTAGTTATCAAAAGTATATATATTTATTATGCAGACGAGACGACATATTGGCGGGCTGAGGACAACCCGAAGGTGTGTTAGGCGTGTACCTGCCCTAATTAGGGCTTAACCACGTAGTAACGGGATATGGGGGTTGCATGGTGACGGTTGAGATTTTTGTAGGGGAGAGAATGGAGGTAACAAAGTTGTTCCTCAACGGTTGCCGGTCATGCAGAAACGGCCCTTGTGCTCCGCTGGCGTTAGTAATTTTTTCATTTTTTAAAGTGTAGGGGTAGTAACTTTGAAGCCCAAGCTACTTTTGAAAGGATTATATAGGAGCTCAGCCTTAGCTGCTGGTGGAAGTGCTCCGTTGTTACCGGATGTGCCCGCCGGTGACGCCTCACCGGCGTGTTCTGAAGTGATAATCCCCAAGAGACCGAACGAGGGCGCTCTGATGGTGTGACAACTGGTCGTAAAATGTTGCGGCCCGGCGCCTAATTTCATCCTCCACGTAAGGAAGAGACGAGGCTTCGTGAAGCAATTTCACGGGAAAGGAGCGGTTTACAGAATAGATAGCCCGAAGGCCTCTATTCTGCACCCGTTGCAGAAGCAGCAGACTGGAGTCTGCGACCATGGCCCAGATCTCGCAGGCGTAAAGCAGGACGGGGACTATGTACGCTCGAAAAAGGTGTAACTTAAGAGGGACAGGCATCCGACCTAAGCATGGGGTACAATGAAGCCGTAACCCCAGTGGCCCAATGCGCGAGGTCCCTAATGTGTCCCTCAAAAGTTAAGACCTTATCTAGCTTAACTCCCAAGTAGGTGACGGCATTTGTCCATTATGTCCTTCTCCTGAGGTAGTTGAATGTGGGGAGGATTGCGGGAATGCGGCGCTTGGTGAGAATGGCGTGGCTTTTTGCCGGGTTAATGGATAATCGCCAACGCCTGCACCACTCTTGGAGGATCGGAGGTGTCTCAGAATGGGGTTGAAGGCACTGCGTGGCTTTTTAGTTGTACAATATAGGAGCACGTCGTCAGCATATTGTGCCATATTGACGTGCTGCTCTGAAGGTAGGTCGACCACATATACAAGGAAAAGTGTGGGGGATAACACAGAACTTTCGAGGACTCCGCCTCGTATTGGTCTTCGTGCAGATTTATGTCCCGCAACTGAAACTTCAAGAGTGGGATGTTTTAGATATGTGTAACAGTTGTATAATGTATGTAGGGAGCTCCAGTTGGATGAGATTCAGGAGAAGACCCGCATTCCAGGTCGTCGAGAAGACCTTCTCGAAATCCAGTGAAACCGCGTCGGTGTAAGCCCTGTCCTGGAAACCAAGGTCAGCAGCCCCACCACGCGCAGCAACTGCTGGAGAGTCGAGTGCCCAGAATGGAAGCCGAACTGGTGTGGTGGGGAACTTGAATGTCTCACAAAGTGAAGACAAGCGGGTAAGTATGGTTCTCTCGAACACTTTCGAAAGGACAGAGATGAGGCTTATGGATGTTTAGTTGGCAGGATGTACCGGATCGTTCCCCGGCTTCAAAATGCAGACCGCCCGAGCCTCCCTCCACTCGCGTGGAAAGTGGCGCAGGGCGAAGCACATATTAAAAACCCTGGTAAGAAAGAACACGGCCCGGAAGGGAAGGCGTCATAGCATGGCGGGTGTAAGCCCGTCAGGCTCCGCTGCCCTTTTGGGGCTGAGGCGCCGGAGTGCGCCCTGGATTTCAGAATGTATTAAGACTAAATAGCGATTCGCATCATCGGGGTGTCGTCGAAAAAATCGGCGTACCTCCCTCCGAGTGTGTTCGGAAAAGGCATCGTCCTGAGGGTCATCTCGAGGCCGCACTGTCCTCTCAAAATAGTCGGCAAACACATTTTATTTGGCTTGGGGGTGGTAGGCCCAGCCTAGGGTGCCTTGGAGAGGGGAGGAATATTGGCTTCCATGGTAACAGAGTCTCTTGGCAATCTTCCATACGTCACCATCCTCGGGGTGCATACGGGTCATCGTGTCCTCCCATGCGCGAACACTGTGTTCGCGTAGGCGGCGAAGGGTCTCACAGCGCAGACGCCTATGACGCGTTCGATTATGCGGCGTGCGGTGACGCTGGTAGAGTGTGCGTGCCGCCCAGGAGCGACGGATAAGCAGGACTAGTTCGACAGGAAGGACGTCAGGGTGCAAGGGAGCTGGGCTGCTGACGGTAAGCTTGTGAACAGTTCGTACCACAATGGAAGTGAAGGAGACCGCCGCTTCCAGGGTTGGGACGTCGGTGATTCTAGGGTTGGGTGGAAGGGAGTCGTGGAGACAAACTTTGACGCAGTCCCAATCGATTTCCTGGTGTTGAACCGGGACGCCCTGGCTGGCAACCCTGGTGTTAACCTCAGCTAACATGGGATTGTGATCTGAGTGTATTACGTGATATGAGTGAAAGATGAAAGGGGAAGTGCTTGATGATCGCGAAGTCGATAACGGAAGTTCGTCCTCGACCTGGTGGATGGTGTGTGGGTTGCCAGGGGCCCTTTACTCTAAGATGAGGTCCGCATCTATCATGCGTATAATTTCATTGCCTCGCCTATCCGCTCCGGGGGTCGCAATGCCAACGTATATGTTTGGAATTGAAGTTCCCAGCCATGATAACGTTAGGATGTAGGACGAGGATGGAAAGGTAATCGTTGAGTACGAACAGCCTTCGGGGTAGGTGGTAAACAGGTACCATCGTAACTTCCGTACCGTCGATATCAATACAGGCGGCCGTGGCCCCCGGGGTTTGAATTGGCGGGAGTGGGATTGGGCGATGGTCTACATTGTTCCCGACGAGAACCGCAGTGCCTCCTCCTCGGCGGTCCACACGGTCAGTCATGAGGCAGCTGAAGCCCGGTAGGCGGAAAGGGCTATTTTGGCGGAGATGTGTTTCCCCGACTAAGATGAGGTCCTAGGCATATGAGCCGGCAAAGTGCTGAAGCTCACTCCCCTGGTCCGTCATGCCAGAACGCGAAACGAAAAGAGGTACAAGATCTAATTTGATTCGCCATTCCGGGACATCTGGATGACAGTGGTCAGGAGTGTGAGCCCCTCCATGGCAACCATCTTTGCGGCCGGGTCGAATGTAGGACCAGCAGGTCGAAGATGCGCCAGCCGTTGTGCTGCAGCAGCTGCTCAATCATCCCAGCACATCAGAGAGCTGTGGTGCAGGATGAGGGGTTGGGGCTCGTCTTGGCAGAGGTGTGGGAGGAGTGGGGAAGGGCGCCGGTCCGCCGCTTGCCTTGTCGGCTCTCGGCCGACGTGGGGCCGTGAAGCACCACGTTCATACGGAGTCTCGGAGTCCGAGTCTGGTTCGTGGGCTGGGCGACGCCTCTTGGTCCTTGAAGGACGGGGTGGAAAGCTGAAGCTGGTGTTTGTGCAGTTTGGGGGTGAGCTCGTGTGGGGATCTGTGACACCGCAGGTCCACTCGATGTACCCTGTACAGTTGCTGCATAGGAAAGTTCCAAATCTCTTGACGTTTAGGGTGTGGACACTAATACGGCACTAGAGTATAGCAGCAGTGCGGCGTTGCCTCATACAGACAGTACACCTCGCCGCTAGTAAAACTCTAATTACAATAGCATATGAGCGCATTTCATATTTCAGAAAAGCAACAAGTAGCTAGGATAAAAGGCGACGTTTTCCTGAACAAGCTCAAAAAGGATCATATTTTTACACCCAATGTTTCGCCATTAATTTACAGTTATCTTTCGTAATGTTTAAACGGAGATTTTTAGTTATAGTAATGCTTGTAATGGTAATAAATCCATGGATGCCTTAGTTATTTTATATATTGCTTATGTCATGGAAGTAATTATCACTTAATAATGTTCAATTCTCCATCTCCTAAATAAGCTTAGAAAGAGTTATCCCACAAGGTTTTCTAATACAGCTACGAACTCGTCATGAAAATCCTTTCAAAGCCCTCTGACTCAGCTCTAGAAAACCATACAGGACGTTTTTAATAAACCACGTCATGCATGGGTTTGTTTCACAGAATAACAAATGATTAAGTGCATTTTAATGGTTATAGAACCAATCACGTTACATGAGAAGAGCGTGTTGTGCTTTTAACAACATTGAAAACCTTGTTAGTTGCATTGCACTTATAAAAAGGCTATGCAAAAAATAAGACAACTGTTAACTTTAAGCAAAGAATCAGCAGCTGTCATCACATTCTCGAGGAAGCATCAACAATGGAATTCATTGCACGATTGACACGATAGCTCAAGGTTACAACATTGTTAAACCACTGACAAAGCAAAAGTGCCTGCTGCTGTGGTACTTTTTACAGCACACTTGCGAATCAGTTGTGAATTCAACCGCGGTTCTTACAGCGATAGGTTATGTCCTAGCGTTTATAAAGTCGACTGTTTCATGAAAATGTCATTTAGTAAGCCCAGTAGTACCAGTGGATATAACAGTAAGATCAGGGCTGTTGTCTTCAGTGTGTATGCGCCAACGAAGAAAACCATAAAAATCTTAACTTCTCGAAATGTCAAAAAAATTACGGAGGGGCGCTCATTAAGTACTTCAACTGTTTTACATGTGGTAGGGAAGGCGCACTCAGAGGGAGCCGAGAAAGCATACATGCTTACCTAAGAGAGTTACAAACCTGAATGATTTGGAAAAAGATCTTATACGGCGCAATGATTTTGAATTGTATGGTAAACTTAATATCGAAGACAATGAGGATATGCCGTTAGCTATGCCACTTGAATAACAAAGGATGCATAGAAAGGTATGGTTTTTATTTCTCTGTTTGTGCATTACAGTACCATTATTGTGTCTCTTCTTGTATTCTTGTAGTGTTTAGGTGAACATTAGAATGGAATTTATAATAAACGCGAACGTTCTGACGAAGCGAAGTGAAGTTTGGCAACCGCGCGGTCACTCCGTATTGGTTGACATAAGATGTCAAGAGATTTGGACCGCATAGTACTATTATACACTAATTGTAAGATTTGAGGCACAGGAGAAGCCATGAGGCCCTTGTATTTTACAAGGATACACTGAAATAACAGCCTTGTCGCATATCACCTCACGCATACTGCTAGAAGGTCTACAGAAATAAGTGAATAGCAAGCTTAAGCAGATATACTATAATTTCGGCAATTAACCAAAGCTCTAGAATATACAAAATGTTTACCTTAAGTTCACTATTAAGTTCAATCTCGTGTAATGGAGTCTATATGTAATAATACAAAAAGTTTATATTACAATGAGTGATTTTTGAAACGTCTAATCAAGCATCCTTTGGCCACTTCAGAGTGGAGTGCAGTTTTGACATTTTATTCCTATACCTTTAAAAGAAGCATACATCCCAGCATTCCTGAACTCCGTTTACATTTCACTCCAGGGGATTCTTTCATAAGCTTGGAGACTTTTATGTAGTAGTAGTTGGTTGGAGCCGATACGCATAAACAGACATCATTTTGGGGACACCTTTTAGACTTTGCATGTTAAAATCTTGATGTTATTTCCGAAAACAACATGGTTTGGCTTTCCTTTTTAGGAACATAAGTCCATTTTTCACTCATGACCGTGTTGGCGAAAGTAACGTCATTCACCTCGCTGTTAGATTTCGGTACACTAACTATAGTACTTTGCATGCTGCTGCAGAATCAGTACTATTGATCAAAGGAGGAGAGATAAAGAGGTGTGTACGCAGATTGATGATGTACGTATCTTAGGTATGTACTTCCAGGTTAAATTAATATGCCATTTTTTGGTTAACAGGAAACACTGTTATACCTTCGCTTGTTTCACTTCCTTAGTACAATTCGACCACACAAAAGAATTTATATTTTCGAGTCGGAAACCTAAATCAGGAGCTTTTCCTTATCACCAGGTTCGCACTCCAAAGATCACATGCACGATACTTAGATACGATATTGACTCCGCTTTTGCGCACCTTGAAATAGTGACTGATCTTAGTTGTGGATATAAATTTTCTGCATATTTTTAGTTACTCCCACTAAGTAAGGGACACATTTCTTTAATGTTATTTGTCTCTATAATAAATGTAACCCTTTCTATTGGTCAGACAATATTGCAGAAACTCTCCACTTAGTCGTGTTCCGTCAATGTCAAGGATAAATGTTCTCAGACGAATTGAAGCAATAACAAGATCAGCCACGTTCTTCTGAACCCATAACTTTGCAATCATAATACTAGCTTGTATTGATATTTGCGCGTCTGTTTCATTTAAGAAAAAGCTTTTAACGCGACAATCTGGCACCGGACGTAGCTTCAGGGAAAGTTTCTCTATTATCCTGTTAAAAGGATCTATTTACTACTGAAATTGCACTTCTCTGCAAGCTCGTACTGATTTCAACAATATATTGGTTTCTTAGAATAATATTAAATTAATACAAAGCACCTCATTATATTTTACTGTAATTATTTGAAGTGGACATAATTTACGGCTTCAATATCCGAGTTAAGATTGAGTCTCTCTGTTGAAAGAACTGCCAAGTAACCACTCATTAGTTCCTGACCATTTTTCCATAAGACTGTATCTGTGTTTCGTTTGTTGGAGCCATAAGATATCCTTAACGGCCGTTCATTCACTGTCTTGTCATTGTAGTATACGATAGCCAACAGTTCACGTGTTTCAATTATTTCATACAACTGTTTCTTTAATCGCACTGTAATATTGTTTTAATAAGCACTTTAGCACACGAATGTCAGTAGGTTATTTAGGAGAGATCGAGCACAGTTTTTTGGGCATATATGGGTAAGGATAGGGAAAACGAGGCTGGATGGGGCGGTTCAACGAGGAAAATGGGTTTATATGGGAGAGATAGGGAATACGACGAGCGATACTATGCTAGACAGGGTTGAAGGAGGGAAATACGTTTATATGGAAGGAATAGTGGAGAGGTGTTAGGCTAGACAGAGGTCGAGGAGTAGAGTAGGGTTTATATGAAAGGTATAGGAAAACGAGGAGGGGCGTTAGGTTAGACAGAGTTGAAGGGTACAGCATGTCTTTTATATGAGAGAGGTAGGGAGCAGGAGCAGGGGTGTTAGGCTAGACAGAGTTCGAGAAGTAGAGTATGGTTTATATGAAAGGTATAGGAAAACGAGGAGGGGTGTTAGGCTAGACAGAGTTGAAGGGTAGAGCATGTCTTGTATATGAGAGAGGTAGGGAACAGGAGCAGGGGTGTTAGGCTAGGCAGAGGTCAAGAAGTAGAGTATGGTTTATATGAAAGGTATAGGAAAACGAGGAGGGGTGTTAGGCTAGACAGAGTTGAAGGGCAGAGCATGTCTTGTATATGAGAGAGGTAGGGAACAGGAGCAGGGGTGTTAGGCTAGGCAGAGGTCAAGAAGTAGAGTATGGTTTATATGAAAGGTATAGGAAAACGAGGAGGGGTGTTAGGCTAGACAGAGTTGAAGGGTAGAGCATGTCTTGTATATGAGAGAGGTAGGGAACAGGAGCAGGGGTGTTAGGCTAGATAGAGGTCAAGAAGTAGAGTATGGTTTATATGAATGGTATAGGAAAACGAGGTGGGCTGTTAGGCTAGACAGAGTTGAAGGGTAGAGTATGTCCTTTATATGAGAGAGGTTGGGAACAGGAGGAGGGGTGTTAGGTTAGGAGAATTGAGTATGTGTTTATAAGGAGAGACGAGAAAACGGAGAGAGATCCTATGCTAGGATAGACAGGTGTTAAAGTTAGGTTAGATAGGAAACCAAGGAGTGTTACTCAGCTAGAGGGGGGCAGGAGGAATGCGCTTTATGAGAGGTAGGGGATACGGGGAGTGGTGTTAGGCTAGACAGAGGTTGAGAGTAGAGTAGGCGTTTATATGTATGAGAAGTATAGAACAGGAGGAGGGGTGTTAGGCTAGACACAGGCTGAGAGTAGAGTATGCGTTTATATGTATGAGAGGTATAGGAGCAGGAGGAGAGGTGCTAGGCTAGACAGAGGTTGAGTAGAGTATAGGTTATATGAGAGAGGTAGGGAACAGGAGGAGAGGTGTTAGGCTAGACAGAGGGTTAGGAGTAGAGTATGGTTTATATGAGAAATATAGGAAAAAGAGGCGAGGTTTTAGGCTAGACAGAGGTCGAGGAGTAGAGTATGGCTTATATGAGAGGTATAGGAAAACGCGGAGAGCTATTAGCTTAGGAGAATTGAGTATGTGTTATAAGGAGAGATGAGAAAACGGAAAGAGATCCTATGCTAGGATAGACAGGTGTTAAAGTTAGGTTAGATAGCAAACCAAGGAGTGATACTCAGCAAGAGAAGGGCAGGAGGGAATGCACTTATGAGAGGTAGGGGATACGGGAGTGGTGTTAGGCTAGACAGAGGTAGAGGAGTAGAGCATGGTTTATATGAGAGGTATAGGGAAAACGAGGAGAATCGGTAGGCTACACAGATAGTGAAGCAGTAGGAATATGGACTTATATACAGGAGAGATAGGGGCTAGACTTTGAAATCGACTTTAGGCGAGAACTTCATGGAAATATGTTTCATGTCAATGTTAGAGCGCTAATTCTAGACATTCTCATCACGTAACCTATTCAGGGAAAAGGTGACCAGCAAAGGGAAAAAGGTGACCAGCAAACGGAAAAAGGTGACCAGCAAAGGGAAAAAGGTGACCAGCAAAGGGAAAAAGGTGACCAGCAAAGGGAAAAAGGTGACCAGCAAAGGGAAAAAGGTGACCAGCAAAGGGAAAAAGGTGACCAGCAAAGGGAAAAATGCGACCTGCAAAGGGAAAAAGTGACCAGCAAAGGGAAAAAGGTGACCAGCAAAGGGAAAAAGGTGACCAGCAAAGGGAAAAAGGTGACCAGCAAAGAGAAAAAGGTGACCAGCAAAGGGAAAAAGGTGACCAGCAAAGGGAAAAAGGTGACCAGCAAAAGGAAAAAGGTGACCAGCAAAGGGAAAAAGGTGACCAGCAAAGGGAAAAAGGTGACCAGGAAAGGGAAAAAGGTGACCAGGAAAGGGAAAAAGGTGACCAGCAAAGGGAAAAAGGTGACCAGCAAAGGGAAAAGGTGACCAGCAAAGGGAAAAAGGTGACCAGCAAAGGGAAAAAGGTGACCAGCAAAGGGAAAGAGGTGACCAGGAAAGGGAAAAAGGTGACAGCAAAGGGAAAAAGGTGACCAGCAAAGGGAAAAAATGTTACCAGCAAAGGGAAAAAAGGTGACCAGCAATGGGAAAAACGTGACCAGCAAAGGGAAAAAGGTGACCAGCAAAGGGAAAAAGGTGACCAGCAAAAGGGAAAAAGGTGACCAGCAAAGGGAAAAAGGTGACCAGCAAAGGGAAAAAGGTGACCAGGAAAGGGAAAAAGGTGACCAGCAAAGGGAAAAAGGTGACCAGCAAAGGTAAAAAGGTGACCAGCAAAGGGAAAAAGGTGACCAGGAAAGGGAAAAAGGTGGCCAGCAAAGGGAAAAAAAGGTGACCAGCAAAGGGAAAAAGGTGACCAGCGAAGGGAAAAAGGTGACCAGGAAAGGGAAAAGCTAACCCACTCACACTAACAGGTAAGTAATTCAGTTAGTATCACAGGGTAGGACATATCCCAAGGAAGCGGATATAGCATAGTTCCGTATGATGTTGCAGGTAATTCAGAGAGTATCGTAGGTATTTAGGATAATTCAAGTAACATAAGTGTTTAGAGTCACTCAGCTAGTATCACAGGAGGATAGTTTCCTGGAGCAGGACGTATCATAGCTGCATATTTTGCACAGGCAATTCAGTTAGTATCGGAGGGCATTTAAGCTAATTCAGCTAGTATTACAAGAGGCTGACTGCATCATAGCAGTGTATGATTTCACAGGTAATTCAGTTAGTATTGTAGGTATTTAGGCTAATTCATCTAGTATCACAGGAGGATAGATTCCAGGGGTTGGGTATAGCATAGTTTCGTATTTCACAGGTAACTCAGCTAGTATCGTAGGTATTTAGCATAATTCAAGCGTCATAGGTGTTTAGAGTAATTAAGCTAGCATTACAGGAGGGTAGGTTCCAGGGTTGGTTATAACGTAGTTTTCGTATTTTACAGATAGTTCAGGTAATATCGTAAGTATTTGGGTAATCAGCATAGTTTCACAGATACTCGTGATAATTTAGATCAGAGATTTGTATCACAGCTATTTAAGGTAAATGCAGGTGATTCAGGTTGTATCAATGGTATTTGAGTCATTTTAACAGGTAATTCATCTAGTATCATTGGTATTTAAGACAAACCAGATAGTGTCACAGGTGATCGTGCTAATTTAGAACAGGAATTCGTATCAGAGCTAGTTAAGGTAATTTCACATGATTCGACTAGTATCACAGGTATTTAAGTCATTTTAGCAGGTAATTCAACTAGTATCACAGGTACTCATGGTAATATAGAGAGTAATTAGATCATAAACATTTCTCATCCAACGTTACAACAATTTATATACTTTTTTCTAAATCTTACAAACTTATTATATGTTAAACAGTTATAAACTGCAGAGATAAACTGCATATGGCTCACAAATTAAAAAGCTTTGCGTCAACATACCTTTATTTAAGTTCGTTGTAGGTACCTCTCCCCTTTATCTAGGCTTCAGACTAACACTAGTATTTGCTCCTAATGGCAGGGTTACCACCGTCCCTTCCATCTTACCCTTTCTTCACCATTTGTCTGCTAGTTACATACACAGCACATGAGTAAACTTTAATTATTTAAATTGTAGACTCGCTGAGAAAATCTTCATCTTCGGGTTTCATTCTCTTAAGTACTGTTTGTAATACTGTAATGTCCATACGCATAGGTAGTTATTCCATCCTCAGCAATAATTCTTTTATCATCAAAGGGATTCAATGTAATTTTATTCACTTGCACTGTGGTAACAGCATGCTTTCGTGATAGGATTAGATTCATGGGCGTTCAGATGATTTCACAGGTTTTAAGACAGTCTGTATAGCTGTCAAACGAAATGTACTGCTTAATAGCGCTACGTTTTATACCTTTAATCTTTTTATCATTGATCCTTGAATATCTAAGGCATACATCTTAGGACGTAGTCCAACAAAGCGCAGGATGATTTTGCTATTAGCCTCATCTTTAAATTTTCCAAGCACTTTCTTGTTTAGAGCTGAATAGCATATATGGTTTGTAGGGTAATCAGCTGTATCGAGGTGCTCAAGAAAACGTAGCTTGTCCTGGTACACCTCTTCAGTTGTTACACGATGAATGAATGAATCAGTCTCCATATACACCAGCTTCAGGTTTTCAACTCCATAATGCGGTAACAACACGTCGTAATGATAGTGGTACATTAATGTCTTGGAGATGTCCAACACACTCATTCCAATGTATATAGGCTTGTTGAAGACGATCTGACGAGAGGCCATATGTACAGCAGCTACAATGATAGCAGCAATAGATCCTGCAGCTACAGAAACATCACCCGCAGCCTGGACAATAGCTGTAACAGAAGCAAATACAATAGCTACCGTAGCAGATACAGCAGCTGTACGACAATAGATGTAACAGATCTTACAGCTGTAGCAACATCTGCTACAATAACAGCAGCGACAAACACCAGTTACATAACAGCTGTAGGGGCAGCAGCAGGAAAGATTTAGCACTCTTAGCAATAGCAAGCATCACAGCAAAGATATTCCAGCTATAGCTTCACCCACCACAGCAACAGCAGTCATCACTCCAGATGTAACATCAAATACGGAGCTGAAGTAGTAGATACAACACTGTAACATCAGCTACAGCAATAACAGTATCAGATCAGGTAGCTGGAACAGCATTAGACATAGTCAGCACAATACCTATAGCAGAAGCAAATACAGCAGCTATCGTAGCAGATACAGAGACTGTACAACAATAGCTGTAACAGACCCCACAGCTGTAGCAGCATCCGCTATAACAATAACAGTAGCCGTCGCATTACATAACAACTGCAGCAGCAGCTAGAGATTTAGCAGTGTTTAGCAATAGCAAGCATCACAGCAATGATATTCCAGCTGTAGATTCCCCTACCACAGCAAAAGCAGTCATCACAACATCAACAGTAAATACGACAGATGTAGTATCAGATACAGCATCTATAGCAACAGCAGCTACAACGATAGCAGCAATAGATCCTGCAGCTGTAGCAGCATTAGACACAATCAGCACAATAGCTGTAGCAAAAGCAAATACAATTACTATCGTAGCAGATACAGCAGCTGTACAACAATAGATGTAACACATCCTACAGCTGTAGCAACATCTGATACAATAATAGCAGAGACAACAACCGGTTACATTACAGATGTAGCAGCAGCTAATCCATTTTTTGTTCAAATGTAACAGCTTTATCAGTTAAATCATTGCTTCATTAAACAAGGATTGTAAGGGTAGACGTCTCTTCCCTTTATATAGGCCTGAGACTAACACTAGTATTTGCTCCTAATGACAATGGTTACCGCCTCCCCTTCCATCTTCTCCTTTCTTCACCATTTGTCTGCTATGTACATACACAGCACATGAGTAAACATTAATTTTTTAACATTGTAGATTCGCGGAGATCATCAAAGGGATTCAATGTAATTTTATTCACTTGCACAGTAGTATCAGCATGCTTTCATGATAAGATTCATAGGTGTTCTCATGATTTCACAGGTTTTAGGACAATCAGTATAACTCTCAAATGTAATGTAATGCTTAATAGCACTACGTTTTTACCCTTAATCTTTTTTACCATTGAGCCGTGGATATCTAAGGCATACATCTTAGCTCGTAGTCCGACAAAGCGCTGGATGATTTTATCATTAGCCTCATCTTTAGATTTCCCAAGCAATTTGTTTAGAGCTGAATAGCATATATAGTTGACAGGGTAATCAGCAGTAATCAGATGTTCAAGTAAACGTAACTTATCCTGTTCCACATCTCCAGTTGTTACACGATGAATGAATGAATGAATAAGTATCCATATACATAAGCTCCATAATATGATAACAGCACATCGTAATGATGGTGATACATTGTCTCGGAGATGTCCAACACACTCATACCAATGTATACAGGCTTGTCGAGAGACCATAAATACAACAGCTAGAACAGCAGCATATATCGACCTATCAATAAACGTAGGCTTGGCGATCAGCTTCTCTAGAGTCTTCTCATTTATCACCAGTCGTATATCCATACGATCAGGCAGATTCTCCATAGTTTTTCCAAACATGACGTTGTTAAAGAGCTGTAGACGTCCTTCTCGAAATCATTAGCAGCTTATTGTAGTAGCCTGTTGTTAAATTCCGCATAAGGTTTTAACCACTGTGTCTGTTGGAATTGCAGCACACGATGGATTTTTTAGTCGTAACCCATGATTAAGAGCTTGATTCAAAGCTATGCAATGTACTACATACTTCTTTCGAGGTCCAAGACGAGGTATCAGTTTCTTTGTATATGATTTCAATGGTTTCATACACTCAGGCAGGAAAGGTAGATCGTTAAGTTCTATAGGTTGCTCGATGTCTGTGACGTCACACCCAGAGACAGGATGTCTGCCAGTATCAAACACGTTTAAACTCGTCTCGTAACTACCTGTATATGCTGTCACATCAACAAGAGAAGTATTCCCACACGCTCATTCAGTCAGATGTTACATTCAAAGCCTACCACCACCCATTACACCGAAGCTAGCACAATCTCAAAGGCTTAAAAGGTCACGTAGAAGATTTTCCCCCTTACTTACTTAAATGTGTGTATATACTACATTATTTCATGTTTTCATTCCCTTTTCAATTCTTCCTTTCCATCTTCTTCTAGAAAGACCATTACATTTCACTACAATCATGAGAAAAGCAATTTTTCCAGAGTTTCACAGATTCTAAGCTTCTAGAATCGAACCCGCTAATAGTTTTAATAAATGTATTTTTAGTAATTTAGCTCCCTCGCATCAGCATCTACCATTTAATCTTTACTCGAACCTGATAGGATTCATAGGCTTGAAGATATATGAAATCACCCCTTCGGGATTCGATCTGAGTACTTTAAAGTACTTTTTGTCATAATAACGATATTTAGGAACTAGGTACTCTGTTTACGGTTTACTTGACGTGTCTATATAAATTAGATTACGAGTTATTAAATTTGCAAGTAAATTTCATTAAATCGGTATTCGAACCCAGAACACCAGGAACAAAATAATTTATAATATTAGCTTGACATGTTAAACAAAGCTGTGTGCAGTTACGCTATCAATCTAAGTGATATATTCTAGTGTACAGAGGAAAATTAAGGAACTCATTAAAAGATGGGAATCAAACCAAGCACAACTGATTGACAATTATATACAGCATTAATTACCCAGTACAGAACCTATCAAACATGCTTTGGCCCACTCCTCTACCTCATTTAGTTCCAGAGATAATGAAGATTTAAAATTAAGAATCGAACTCAGGACACCAGATCCCCAAATATAGATCCGCAAGAAACTACCTATTGATATAAATGTAATAAAGTTTATTTGACGTCTTTATCTTAAGTAGTTTAGGAGTTATTAAATTTTTAATTAAATTACATTTTATCGGTATTCGAACCCAGAACACCAGAAACAAAATTATTTATAAAATTAGTTTGCTATGTTAAAAAGAGTTGTATACAGTTACGCAATCAATCTAAGTGATATATTCTAGTATACAGAGAAAAATTAAGGAAATCATTTAAAAATCGGGATTCGAACTAGGGACAACTGATTGGAAATTTTATACAGTATTAATTACACATTATAACAGCTATCAATTATGCTTTGGTTCATCCCTCTATCTCTCTTAGTTTCCGAGATAATTGAGATTTAAACTTAAGGATCGAACCCAGGACACCAGTTACCCTAATATACATTCAGAAGAAACTACCTAATGATATAAATGTAATAAAATTTATTCGACGTCTTTATCTTAATTAGTCTCTGAGTTATTAGAAGTTGAATTTGTAATTACTCGTGGGATTCGAACCCAGGCATCCCGGACAACCCGGATTAATATTTCAAGGACGCGGCGCATTCCAAAGAATTGATTACTTTTTATCCCATTGTTCTATCTCTTTTCATTCAGGAGATATAAGCGATTAATCAGTAGTAGGGAAATGACAGAGCTGGCCCACTTAATTTATGCATGGAATGCAATTAATATGATAATTAGCCCCACCCCCACTTATTAGCCCCCCTCTCATTTCCCCCCTACTGATTAATCGCTTATATCTCCTGAATGAAAAGAGATAGAACAATGGGATAAAAAGTAATCAATTCTTTGGAATGCGCCGCGTCCTTGAGATATTAATCCGAGTTGTCCGGGATGCCTGGGTTCGAATCCCACGAGTAATTACAAATTCAACTTCTAATAACTCAGAGACTAATTAAGATAAAGACGTCGAATAAATTGTATTACATTTATATCATTAGGTAGTTTCTTCTGAATGTATATTAGGGTACCTGGTGTCCTGGGTTCGATCCTTAAGTTTAAATCTCAATTATCTCGGAAACTAAGAGAGATAGAGGGATGAACCAAAGCATAATTGATAGCTGTTATAATGTGTAATTAATACTGTATATAATTTCCAATCAGTTGTCCCTAGTTCGAATCCCGATTTTTAAATGATTTCCTTAATTTTTCTCTGTATACTAGAATATATCACTTAGATTGATTGCGTAACTGTATACAACTCTTTTTAACATAGCAAACTAATTTTATAAATAATTTTGTTTCTGGTGTTCTGGGTTCGAATACCGATAAAATGTAATTTAATTATAAATTTAATAACTCCTAACCTACTTAAGATAAAGACGTCAAATAAACTTTATTACATTTATATCAATAGGTAGTTTCTTGCGGATCTATATTTGGGGATCTAGTGTCCTGAGTTCGATTCTTAATTTTAAATCTTCATTATCTCTGGAACTAAATGAGGTAGAGGAGTGGGCCAAAGCATGTTTGATAGGTTCTGTACTGGGTAATTAGTGCTGTATATAATTGTCAATCAGTTGTGCTTGGTTCGATTCCCATCTTTTAATGAGTTCCTTAATTTTCCTCTGTACACTAGAATATATCACTTAGATTGATAGCGTAACTGCACACAGCTTTGTTTAACATGTCAAGCTAATATTATAAATTATTTTGTTCCTGGTGTTCTGGGTTCGAATACCGATTTAATGAAATTTACTTGCAAATTTAATAACTCGTAATCTAATTTATATAGACACGTCAAGTAAACCGTAAACAGAGTACCTAGTTCCTAAATATCGTTATTATGACAAAAAGTACTTTAAAGTACTCAGATCGAATCCCGAAGGGGTGATTTCATATATCTTCAAGCCTATGAATCCTATCAGGTTCGAGTAAAGATTAAATGGTAGATGCTGATGCGAGGGAGCTAAATTACTAAAAATACATTTATTAAAACTATTAGCGGGTTCGATTCTAGAAGCTTAGAATCTGTGAAACTCTGGAAAAATTGCTTTTCTCGTGATTGTAGTGAAATGTAATGGTCTTTCTAGAAGAAGATGGAAAGGAAGAATTGAAAAGGGAATGAAAACATGAAATAATGTAGTATATACACACATTTAAGTAAGTAAGGGGGAAAATCTTCTACGTGACCTTTTAAGCCTTTGAGATTGTGCTAGCTTCGGTGTAATGGGTGGTGGTAGGCTTTGAATGTAACATCTGACTGAATGAGCGTGTGGGAATACTTCTCTTGTTGATGTGACAGCATATACAGGTAGTTACGAGACGAGTTTAAACGTGTTTGATACTGGCAGACATCCTGTCTCTGGGTGTGACGTCACAGACATCGAGCAACCTATAGAACTTAACGATCTACCTTTCCTGCCTGAGTGTATGAAACCATTGAAATCATATACAAAGAAACTGATACCTCGTCTTGGACCTCGAAAGAAGTATGTAGTACATTACATAGCTTTGAATCAAGCTCTTAATCATGGGTTACGACTAAAAAATCCATCGTGTGCTGCAATTCCAACAGACACAGTGGTTAAAACCTTATGCGGAATTTAACAACAGGCTACTACAATAAGCTGCTAATGATTTCGAGAAGGACGTCTACAGCTCTTTAACAACGTCATGTTTGGAAAAACTATGGAGAATCTGCCTGATCGTATGGATATACGACTGGTGATAAATGAGAAGACTCTAGAGAAGCTGATCGCCAAGCCTACGTTTATTGATAGGTCGATATATGCTGCTGTTCTAGCTGTTGTATTTATGGTCTCTCGACAAGCCTGTATACATTGGTATGAGTGTGTTGGACATCTCCGAGACAATGTATCACCCTCATTACGATGTGCTGTTATCATATTATGGAGCTTATGTATATGGATACTTATTCATTCATTCATTCATCGTGTAACAACTGGAGATGTGGAACAGGATAAGTTACGTTTACTTGAACATCTGATTACTGCTGATTACCCTGTCAACTATATATGCTATTCAGCTCTAAACAAATTGCTTGGGAAATCTAAAGATGAGGCTAATGATAAAATCATCCAGCGCTTTGTCGGACTACGAGCTAAGATGTATGCCTTAGATATCCACGGCTCAATGGTAAAAAAGATTAAGGGTAAAAACGTAGTGCTATTAAGCATTACATTACATTTGAGAGTTATACTGATTGTCCTAAAACCTGTGAAATCATGAGAACACCTATGAATCTTATCATGAAAGCATGCTGATACTACTGTGCAAGTGAATAAAATTACATTGAATCCCTTTGATGATCTCCGCGAATCTACAATGTTAAAAAATTAATGTTTACTCATGTGCTGTGTATGTACATAGCAGACAAATGGTGAAGAAAGGAGAAGATGGAAGGGGAGGCGGTAACCATTGTCATTAGGAGCAAATACTAGTGTTAGTCTCAGGCCTATATAAAGGGAAGAGACGTCTACCCTTACAATCCTTGTTTAATGAAGCAATGATTTAACTGATAAAGCTGTTACATTTGAACAAAAAATGGATTAGCTGCTGCTACATCTGTAATGTAACCGGTTGTTGTCTCTGCTATTATTGTATCAGATGTTGCTACAGCTGTAGGATGTGTTACATCTATTGTTGTACAGCTGCTGTATCTGCTACGATAGTAATTGTATTTGCTTTTGCTACAGCTATTGTGCTGATTGTGTCTAATGCTGCTACAGCTGCAGGATCTATTGCTGCTATCGTTGTAGCTGCTGTTGCTATAGATGCTGTATCTGATACTACATCTGTCGTATTTACTGTTGATGTTGTGATGACTGCTTTTGCTGTGGTAGGGGAATCTACAGCTGGAATATCATTGCTGTGATGCTTGCCATTGCTAAACACTGCTAAATCTCTAGCTGCTGCTGCAGTTGTTATGTAATGCGACGGCTACTGTTATTGTTATAGCGGATGCTGCTACAGCTGTGGGGTCTGTTACAGCTATTGTTGTACAGTCTCTGTATCTGCTACGATAGCTGCTGTATTTGCTTCTGCTATAGGTATTGTGCTGACTATGTCTAATGCTGTTACAGCTACCTGATCTGATACTGTTATTGCTGTAGCTGATGTTACATTGTTGTATCTACTACTTCAGCTCCGTATTTGATGTTACATCTGGAGTGATGACTGCTGTTGCTGTGGTGGGTGAAGCTATAGCTGGAATATCTTTGCTGTGATGCTTGCTATTGCTAAGAGTGCTAAATCTTTCCTGCTGCTGCCCCTACAGCTGTTATGTAACTGGTGTTTGTCGCTGCTGTTATTGTAGCAGATGTTGCTACAGCTGTAAGATCTGTTACATCTATTGTCGTACAGCTGCTGTATCTGCTACGGTAGCTATTGTATTTGCTTCTGTTACAGCTATTGTCCAGGCTGCGGGTGATGTTTCTGTAGCTGCAGGATCTATTGCTGCTATCATTGTAGCTGCTGTACATATGGCCTCTCGTCAGATCGTCTTCAACAAGCCTATATACATTGGAATGAGTGTGTTGGACATCTCCAAGACATTAATGTACCACTATCATTACGACGTGTTGTTACCGCATTATGGAGTTGAAAACCTGAAGCTGATGTATATGGAGACTGATTCATTCATTCATCGTGTAACAACTGAAGATGTGTACCAGGACAAGCTACGTTTTCTTGAGCACCTCGATACAGCTGATTACCCTACAAACCATATATGCTATTCAGCTCTAAACAAGAAAGTGCTTGGAAAATTTAAAGATGAGGCTAATAGCAAAATCATCCTGCGCTTTGTTGGACTACGTCCTAAGATGTATGCCTTAGATATTCAAGGATCAATGATAAAAAGATTAAAGGTATAAAACGTAGCGCTATTAAGCAGTACATTTCGTTTGACAGCTATACAGACTGTCTTAAAACCTGTGAAATCATCTGAACGCCCATGAATCTAATCCTATCACGAAAGCATGCTGTTACCACAGTGCAAGTGAATAAAATTACATTGAATCCCTTTGATGATAAAAGAATTATTGCTGAGGATGGAATAACTACCTATGCGTATGGACATTACAGTATTACAAACAGTACTTAAAAGAATGAAACCCGAAGATGAAGATTTTCTCAGCGAGTCTACAATTTAAATAATTAAAGTTTACTCATGTGCTGTGTATGTAACTAGCAGACAAATGGTGAAGAAAGGGTAAGCTGGAAGGGACGGTGGTAACCCTGCCATTAGGAGCAAATACTAGTGTTAGTCTGAAGCCTAGATAAAGGGGAGAGGTACCTACAACGAACTTAAATAAAGGTATGTTGACGCAAAGCTTTTTAATTTGTGAGCCATATGCAGTTTATCTCTGCAGTTTATAACTGTTTAACATATAATAAGTTTGTAAGATTTAGAAAAAAGTATATAAATTGTTGTAACGTTGGATGAGAAATGTTTATGATCTAATTACTCTCTATATTACCATGAGTACCTGTGATACTAGTTGAATTACCTGCTAAAATGACTTAAATACCTGTGATACTAGTCGAATCATGTGAAATTACCTTAACTAGCTCTGATACGAATTCCTGTTCTAAATTAGCACGATCACCTGTGACACTATCTGGTTTGTCTTAAATACCAATGATACTAGATGAATTACCTGTTAAAATGACTCAAATACCATTGATATAACCTGAATCACCTGCATTTACCTTAAATAGCTGTGATACAAATCTCTGATCTAAATTATCACGAGTATCTGTGAAACTATGCTGATTACCCAAATACTTACGATATTACCTGAACTATCTGTAAAATACGAAAACTACGTTATAACCAACCCTGGAACCTACCCTCCTGTAATGCTAGCTTAATTACTCTAAACACCTATGACGCTTGAATTATGCTAAATACCTACGATACTAGCTGAGTTACCTGTGAAATACGAAACTATGCTATACCCAACCCCTGGAATCTATCCTCCTGTGATACTAGATGAATTAGCCTAAATACCTACAATACTAACTGAATTACCTGTGAAATCATACACTGCTATGATGCAGTCAGCCTCTTGTAATACTAGCTGAATTAGCTTAAATGCCCTCCGATACTAACTGAATTGCCTGTGCAAAATATGCAGCTATGATACGTCCTGCTCCAGGAAACTATCCTCCTGTGATACTAGCTGAGTGACTCTAAACACTTATGTTACTTGAATTATCCTAAATACCTACGATACTCTCTGAATTACCTGCAACATCATACGGAACTATGCTATATCCGCTTCCTTGGGATATGTCCTACCCTGTGATACTAACTGAATTACTTACCTGTTAGTGTGAGTGGGTTAGCTTTTCCCTTTCCTGGTCACCTTTTTCCCTTCGCTGGTCACCTTTTTCCCTTTGCTGGTCACCTTTTTTTCCCTTTGCTGGTCACCTTTTTCCCTTTGCTGGTCACCTTTTTCCCTTTCCTGGTCACCTTTTTCCCTTTGCTGGTCACCTTTTTCCCTTTGCTGGTCACCTTTTTCCCTTTGCTGGTCACCTTTTTCCCTTTGCTGGTCACGTTTTTCCCATTGCTGGTCACCTTTTTTCCCTTTGCTGGTAACATTTTTTCCCTTTGCTGGTCACCTTTTTCCCTTTGCTGTCACCTTTTTCCCTTTCCTGGTCACCTCTTTCCCTTTGCTGGTCACCTTTTTCCCTTTGCTGGTCACCTTTTTCCCTTTGCTGGTCACCTTTTCCCTTTGCTGGTCACCTTTTTCCCTTTGCTGGTCACCTTTTTCCCTTTCCTGGTCACCTTTTTCCCTTTCCTGGTCACCTTTTTCCCTTTGCTGGTCACCTTTTTCCCTTTGCTGGTCACCTTTTTCCATTTGCTGGTCACCTTTTTCCCTTTGCTGGTCACCTTTTTCCCTTTGCTGGTCACCTTTTTCCCTTTGCTGGTCACCTTTTTCCCTTTGCTGGTCACCTTTTTCCCTTTGCTGGTCACCTTTTTCCCTTTGCTGGTCACTTTTTCCCTTTGCAGGTCGCATTTTTCCCTTTGCTGGTCACCTTTTTCCCTTTGCTGGTCACCTTTTTCCCTTTGCTGGTCACCTTTTTCCCTTTGCTGGTCGCCTTTTTCCCTTTGCTGGTCACCTTTTTCCCCTTTGCTGGTCACCTTTTTCCCTTTGCTGGTCACCTTTTTCCGTTTGCTGGTCACCTTTTTCCCTTTGCTGGTCACCTTTTCCCTGAATAGGTTACGTGATGAGAATGTCTAGAATTAGCGCTCTAACATTGACATGAAACATATTTCCATGAAGTTCTCGCCTAAAGTCGATTTCAAAGTCTAGCCCCTATCTCTCCTGTATATAAGTCCATATTCCTACTGCTTCACTATCTGTCTAGCCTACCGATTCTCCTCGTTTTCCCTATACCTCTCATATAAACCATGCTCTACTCCTCTACCTCTGTCTAGCCTAACACCACTCCCGTATCCCCTACCTCTCATAAGCGCATTCCCTCCTGCCCTTCTCTTGCTGAGTATCACTCCTTGGTTTGCTATCTAACCTAACTTTAACACCTGTCTATCCTAGCATAGGATCTCTTTCCGTTTTCTCATCTCTCCTTATAACACATACTCAATTCTCCTAAGCTAATAGCTCTCCGCGTTTTCCTATACCTCTCATATAAGCCATACTCTACTCCTCGACCTCTGTCTAGCCTAAAACCTCGCCTCGTTTTTCCTATATTTCTCATATAAACCATACTCTACTCCTAACCCTCTGTCTAGCCTAACACCTCTCCTCCTGTTCCCTACCTCTCTCATATAACCTATACTCTACTCAACCTCTGTCTAGCCTAGCACCTCTCCTCCTGCTCCTATACCTCTCATACATATAAACGCATACTCTACTCTCAGCCTGTGTCTAGCCTAACACCCCTCCTCCTGTTCTATACTTCTCATACATATAAACGCCTACTCTACTCTCAACCTCTGTCTAGCCTAACACCACTCCCCGTATCCCCTACCTCTCATAAAGCGCATTCCTCCTGCCCCCCTCTAGCTGAGTATCACTCCTTGGTTTCCTATCTAACCTAACTTTAACACCTGTCTATCCTAGCATAGGATCTCTCTCCGTTTTCTCGTCTCTCCTTATAAACACATACTCAATTCTCCTAACCTAACACCCCTCCTCCTGTTCCCAACCTCTCTCATATAAAGGACATACTCTACCCTTCAACTCTGTCTAGCCTAACAGCCCACCTCGTTTTCCTATACCATTCATATAAACCATACTCTACTTCTTGACCTCTATCTAGCCTAACACCCCTGCTCCTGTTCCCTACCTCTCTCATATACAAGACATGCTCTACCCTTCAACTCTGTCTAGCCTAACACCCCTCCTCGTTTTCCTATACCTTTCATATAAACCATACTCTACTTCTTGACCTCTGCCTAGCCTAACACCCCTGCTCCTGTTCCCTACCTCTCTCATATACAAGACATGCTCTGCCCTTCAACTCTGTCTAGCCTAACACCCCTCCTCGTTTTCCTATACCTTTCATATAAACCATACTCTACTTCTTGACCTCTGCCTAGCCTAACACCCCTGCTCCTGTTCCCTACCTCTCTCATATACAAGACATGCTCTACCCTTCAACTCTGTCTAGCCTAACACCCCTCCTCGTTTTCCTATACCTTTCATATAAACCATACTCTACTTCTCGAACTCTGTCTAGCCTAACACCCCTGCTCCTGCTCCCTACCTCTCTCATATAAAAGACATGCTGTACCCTTCAACTCTGTCTAACCTAACGCCCCTCCTCGTTTTCCTATACCTTTCATATAAACCCTACTCTACTCCTCGACCTCTGTCTAGCCTAACACCTCTCCACTATTCCTTCCATATAAACGTATTTCCCTCCTTCAACCCTGTCTAGCATAGTATCGCTCGTCGTATTCCCTATCTCTCCCATATAAACCCATTTTCCTCCTTGAACCGCCCCATCCAGCCTCGTTTTCCCTATCCTTTCCCATATATGCCCAAAAAACTGTGCTCGATCTCTCCTAAATAACCTACTGACATTCGTGTGCTAAAGTGCTTATTAAAACAATATTACAGTGCGATTAAAGAAACAGTTGTATGAAATAATTGAAACACGTGAACTGTTGGCTATCGTATACTACAATGACAAGACAGTGAATGAACGGCCGTTAAGGATATCTTATGGCTCCAACAAACGAAACACAGATACAGTCTTATGGAAAAATGGTCAGGAACTAATGAGTGGTTACTTGGCAGTTCTTTCTCTCCTAAATAACCTACTAATGTCCATCTTGTTGTCGATACATCCTAATTCATTTAAGACGTGTAAAGTCAGAAATTCTTTCATCGTCTAGCACCATCACTCTTTACCGCAGAACTTGACTGTGTTATCGACAGTTACTTTAATATTATTCAATAAATTTGCACAGCTGTGGTGCAAAATACTCCCACAATTTTCGCAATTTGAACGATTGCCTACTTTTGCCTTACACCGCTTACGTGTGAAACGCTTCGTCTTTGATACAAAGCCTGGTATGAGAGCGAGGAGGATGATATTAAATGGCGATAAGATGAATGAAAGGAAAGACGATGATTGAGCAATTGGTGGAATGAATGGCGGGGGAACCCGGAGAATCCGGAGAATTCCTGCCCAGACGCCGCTTGCGTCCTACAAGCGGTTCCCCGACCCCCTTGGTGAGAGGCGAGCGGTCTAACCACTCGGCCACGGCGCCGCCCTCCAAATCAAAGCAAATTTATAAAATTCAAGTGCAGAAATAAAACTTTCTAAAGCACGAATAGATAACATAAGGAATGACGACATAAGTGAAGAACATAGTAAGCAATAAAATAATAAATATAGCTAAGAATGGAAAAAGAAAGATCCCAAAAATAGCCTTAAATTGTACGCAGGAGGAAAAAGTGTAACCCAGAAAACCATAGAGATGGTCATTTTGCCTAATACAGAGGAGGAGAAGAGGAAGAAGAAGTTAAAATGGAAATTATATTTATGTAATTCTATTATTATAGAAAGCTATTACAGTTCATTAAAATCGAGCATAATTGTCTCTTAATGGCAAGCATATCAAAAGCTTGCCTAGAATCAATGACGAAATACCATTGAAACTAATGCATACATACTATGTAACACCATAGCTTCCTTTTATCCTAAAAAATTTTAAAGCCTCAAGTCTTTTATAATCCTTATGGTCTGGCCTGACAATGCAAACGATGTCGTCCGCAATAACCAAATTTTCGTAAAATTTTCATTCATGTGGATATGCTAACGTTAAACATTACTAATAGCTTTAATGGTCACTTCGCTCAGTGATATTGGTTACTTAAGTTGTCTCATGTACTATACATTCGTTCTTTTTGAGTCAATCAAAACTAGTGAAAAATGACTTAAACCAGAAGGAGAAATATCTGGGTATTTAGAGATATTATAACATTCGCCTTATTGTTCACAGCCATTAAAACAATCTTGTAAACACGTATCTGCCATGTCCATTCGAAACTATTATAAATGAACTATTATAAATACATAACGTATAATAATTGCATAGGATTGCACAATACATTGCATGTAACTGCTAATTATTTTGCTATACTATCCGTGAAAATTAACACTAAGCACCCTTGCTGTGTTAAAGGATTTTCACATGTTACATAAATAACTGTTATCACGAGAACACTATTACATTCGTTCCTTTAATATAATCGGTGGAAATGTTTTCAGTGCCATTAGAAAAAGCCGTTTTAAGTCGAGCTGTAGCCATGGAGCACTCTACGAAAGCTTACGTTTTCCTACAAATGGAGAATTAGTGGCCCAAAAAGATATAGATGGCAATCGATTCAGGACAGGCAAATCCGCTTCGCTATTGGCTGCAGGATGGAACCGAGACGTGTGAAGTCGGGACGGCAGGTAAAGCCGGCAGGAACGCCAGGCGCTACACCTCGCTCTTGTAGTGCAAAAGTAGTATAACTACCTGTCTGGGTTCTCATTCCTACAAAAAGGTAAAGGCGAAGAAAATGAGGTATTCCGTAGTTAGACTTGTGTCCATGTTGCCGACATTTCAGAACTGGTTCTGATAAGATAGGGAAGTATTAAATAGGGAGAAGAAATGTTTATACATTAAGCTTCTCGCTCAAGGCGATTGTTTCCTCGAGTTGCTATGCCCAGATATCTGCTTCAAACTAGCGCGTTCTTAATGCTATGACTGACAGCGGAGAATGATGGACTAGCTATTCAACATAATACTACTGTATACGCTTAATGTTACTCTATGACAACACACTGCGCTTTTCCTTGAATTTTCTTTTTTTAAGGTATTTAAAGTGACAAGGGATAAGTTAGTTTGATTATTTGCCAAAAAACCTGTGTATTGTTCGCATTACTGCATTAATAGAAGTACTATTTTCATGTGGTTTACATGGAAGATTTGGACTTCGCTTCGGAGGGTTTCCAGTTAAAATCGGCAGCTGATGTTACATCGCTTCTGATACAGGAATTTGAGGGCTGGTTTCAGGGTGAGAGGTTTGATACTTCCCTTGTGAGAAAAGCATGGAAGAGAAAATAAAAGAGTTTGAAGCAAATATTCAAAGGAGCCCAACAAAATAACACAAGCAGAAGTAATTACTTGGGCTGTAACAAAATTCCGTCACCTAGGAAACGTAAATTCTTATGATAGAATGCACAAAATAGAACATATCCTAAGTACAGTAGTCGCATGAAGCTTGAGTTTCCATACCAAATATGAACCATTAATTACTTTCATAAAGCTTTTAGACATAATTCATTTAAAGTTTGTCTATTTACCCCTGTTTAACAGGTTAACATTCTTACAAAATGCTTTCAGTTAGAGATTACCACAGAAGTACACATTTTGCAGGCTGAGTCAACCGACAACTTTTAAAAAGTTCATAAAAATAAAATGCTAACCACTGCACATTTCAGTGTACTTTATATGTGGAAATAATTAACGTGATTAATAAGCATATTTCAAAAAGATATTATGCCACAAAAGCCTTATTGAACAAAAACTACACATCTTAATTGTGAGAACATATTTTCCGTGATAAGAGATTGTGTATCTTTACTATTTCACAAACGCAAAATTAATTTTATATGCTATGTAAATAAACCTAAAGCCATATAGGTATAATTTACTTATGAAGGCATTAATGCCAATTTATTACACATAAAAATATTTTTAGCTAGGTTTTAAAAAGTAATAATCCAGATAATGTTGCACGCAATAGTTTCTTGGGGGAGGACACTTCGAAAATCTTTATCTTGCATCCTTAAAAGATTATCGCCTTAAATATTAAGTTTAGATTTTATACTACTTTTCGTTTTTGAGAAACACAGTCTCATTCACTCACTCTCACTCTCCCCCGCTCTCTTGGTATCGTTTCCAAAATTTTGTTTTGTGTAGTTGCATTTTTATAAAATCTTGATAGACATATTCCAATGCATTGCTTCTCCTAAATTAAATATGCACTAGACCGCAAAAAATGTATCATAATAAATTAATTTAAAGAGTGTATCAAAATGACTATAGCGGTTTATTTCTGTTTGATGTACTTTATTTACAACATTGTATTGCGAAAAGTGCATACTATATTTTCTGAGTTAGGCTAGCTTCAAAGAAACAATTACTGTAAAAAGATAAAAAGCTTGCAATTGAATTGAGTTTTATTGAAATCATATCCTTTTATCATTCTCTTCGCAACTAGTTAGAAAGAGGTTTTATACCGGAAAGCTTGGAGTTTGTCTTGCTTTATACATTTTTTTGAAATGAGATCCTGTTGACTACTTGCTACTGATGTCCAAATGATCAGATAATCAGCATAGAAGGCACATATGACATTTAGTTTAATTAATTAATTAACTCAGGGAGTATATCGTTGATCTTAATGTTGAATACTGTTAGGCTATAACAGAATCCTGAGATATACCATTTCGTTGCGTTTAAATGTTGTTATGCATCTCTACATTTGGTAGCACAGTACCTTTCATTAAAAAAGTTATACACCCACTTAATAATCTTTCCTTTTACTCTTACAGAGTTTAATTTTTCAATTAATTTTGCTTCCCACACACATTCATATGTATCGTGGAAATTATTCTTCTAAGGTTGTTTACTTTCTATCCAATGAATCTTTGATATGTTGGTTCAGTTTGGTAATATGCTGTGTAATGTGTCCGGAAACCCAAAAGTTAGATCTTTTGCTCCAAATACGGTTTAATCTGACATTAACCAGAAATTCCATTTTCGTGTTAAAATTCTTGTTAGACTTATAGGACGGTGATCCTCTAGCCTGTCTGTAGGTTTATTCTGTTTTAGAACAACCATTACAATTGCTATCCGCCACTCAACTGTTACTGTTGTTCTCCAAATATAATTGAAAATATTCAAACATATGTTAATTAAATACGGTACTAAATCTTTAAAGAATTCACATAATATTTTATCTGGCCCAGGCTTTCCTTCATCTTTTGTTGTACTATTCCTTGTTTTTATTTGCTACATATTGAAGTCAGAATTAAAAATACCTTCTGTCTCAAAAATCGTCCATGTGATTTTATCTTAATTTAATCTTTTTTTTTCTTTTTAAATTATTAGGAGGTGGTTTAATTTTTATAAAGTACTTAATTTTTTAACATTGATGTTCTGAAAGATATTGACAAAATTTGTTGTCAAGTATACATATAGATTTATGAGTTTTAATGCTTTCTTTTCTTTAATTCAAATTCTCAAGAAACTTCTGAAATGTTTGCTTTTTGGACTGTGATATTTCCTTCCTAAATTGCATTATTTTAGTCTCCAGCTTCTCTCATGTTTAGGATTTTTTTTATCCTTTCAGCTAACTTTCTTGCTTCATCGCAGTGATTTAAGATTTCCAATCCCTTGACCTAAAATTAGTTATATATTCCCACTCTTCCATTGGTATGTTGTTATCTGTTACTCTTAAAAGTATGTCATAGAATGTTTGGGAATTTTTTCTGGTTGAAGCTCTAAGATGTGATGCCGCGTTTGTGCGACAATTTGAATCAGGTATGTATAAGCCACCTTCTGTCGTTGTCTCCAATATTTCCTGCTACCGGCTGCTCAGTAGGTATTTTCCCTAAGGGTTGTGTGGGTGTGTTGTGTTTGAATTGGCTGAGAAATTTATTGTGAACTAATTTGAGTTCTTGAAGTCAGTTTCCCACCGTTGAAATGAAAAAAAAGACTGACTCTACGCTCGAAACTAAAACAATGGAATTATTATTGCTGCCTAACGTCTGCAGTGCCAAAGCTAGGTTGGAAGTAACTGTTTCCGCAATAAAAGAAGCTAGAAGCGTAATTTGTCGTGAGTTACTAAAATATTGACCGGCATGATCCCTCGCGAAATCTTAATCACACAAGCGCGTCACTAAGCGCTTAAAATATCACACGAGCAAGTAGCACTGGTGATACAGAGAAGAGTAGTTAATGTGTGCACTAACGTCGATGGATAATATTCACGGTACCAGAGAAGAGAGTAACCCTCGGATATAGAAACAAGAATATTTATTAATTTTAGCTACGTCTACATATCACTCCCCACCAACGTGATTTTTCACGCGCAGGCAATCTTTAAGTCTTACATATCTGACTTTGTTACTAAACTAGGCTGACTAAATTCTCAGAATGCAAATGCCTTTCCCTTTTTCTGGCCTATGTGCCTCTGTGCACTTACTGAACTTAACTCTAAACTGCATTCCCAGAAATCCCTAAGCTAATGTTTTCGTTCCTTCTCGGCTCACAAATGACTTTGGCTAGCCTGAATCCTAATTACCCTTATATTTCCGGACAAACATTGCAACTTAAAATTGTTATTTTATACACTGATTTAATATACGGAAATTGTTTACTGCAATTATTTCTCTGTCTTACTGTTTATTTAATTATTTATATATTTCCGTGAATAATTACGGTATCGCGGTACTGCTTCTTTATAATAAAAACTTTTGGGGTTCATTTTCAACTTCGCTACGGAAGTTTTCCAATTTTCCCTTTCCTTTAATTCCAAGATAATTTTGTTTTTGTATTTCATTTATATGACCATAGCCTGTATCAAAATGAGCATTAAATTCTCCAGTATTACAATTACTTAAGAATTTACTTCTAACAGATCAAAGTTAGGTTTATTATTAGGGGATTATAAATTCCAACAATTTTAAAATGTTGAGTATACCTTCAGATATCTACTTTATTATCTCTGATAAGCCAATTTGCAGTTCTTTAACTGCAGAAAATTTATTTACTGCTTCATTATTGATTCCTATTACAGTTTAACTGGCAATTTGGATTCCCTTAGGTAGAATATTCCGATGAATTGCAATTGTGTTAAAACAATTATATTTTCATTAGATATGTTTACTTCTATTACAAAGAATTATACCCCTTCTTATGGAAACATTTTACCAATTTAATGTCCTAGCTTGTCGCATTCCACTACAGCATTTCTATTATAATTTTGGGTACAGATTTACTTCTTCTTGTCCCCTGCCGGAGAAACGATTTAGGGACTATTCTTCCTCGGAATTCATTTCCTGAAGAAGCATCGTTAGGGCGTCATATAGTTCATTTAACACCACTCGGGGGAATATGTGGATTAAGAAACTCCATGGACGCAAGCAACGTTATCTACTGTAGGAGAGATACTAAGAAATAAAGGATAACGGATCCCCTAGGACTCAATACTCTAATACCATCAGGATCTACAAAACCAAGCGTTCAGTCAAGATAGACTAGCTAGTAAAGTAGAAAGAGATGCTCTGGTAAGGAAAAGGAAGAATATCAGTTAACTCATCAAGCTGACCTGAGCTAGTCGAAGTTTCGTTCATCATGTAAGGACATGATTACTAACACCACAGAAAGCAATGGGATAGGACGTTAGGTAACTGTGCAGGTTAGTTCCTTTAATTCTTCGTATAAAATTTTAAAGGACCCCACCTCCTTAGATAGCAGCCCAATCAAAGTTGGATTAAAATTGCACTGTTAAAGCAATGAAACTGAATCGCACTCTGAAAATGTTTGACTGTATTTTCCATCTACCATTAAATGCAATTTATTACATGCATAATATCTATATACTCGGAAAAAAGGAATCGACAGTTGCCTTGGATACGCTTTGTTTTCACCCTCTCCAACTACGGGAATGCGCTTATCATGAAACACAGTTCACACTAAATTCGCTTGCTCCTTTGAACATAATGTACTAAACATGAGTTTAATTTCTCCTCCACTTTCATCTCTATGAGCAACATTTTGCATCTATTTCGTGATGGTCTAAACAAAGCAATTAATGCATCGACCTTAGGACATTCTTATTAGAAATAAACGTTGAATTTTAGCAACTAGTAGCTTAGAAGGCCATCTTTTCTAACAGTGAATTTGACGCAGCTATTAATGAAAGGAATGAATATACGCGTATTTAATATTGCTAAGCCATATTAAAACCACAAATTCAAGGGAGGGAACGGGAATTCACACATATTATTATGAATGCATTGTGTCATGAATAAACATTATTGCTTGAAAATACCAATTGTATAATAATATATGCATAATGTATTTGTATGTTATGAAAATTAATTAAATTATATTAAATGTAAATGAGAGAAAGAGAAAGAAAAATGAGTAACATCAAAAGTAAAGTACGTCATAAAGCACGAACGAAATGTGTTGCATTAGCAAGAAAACAAAAATTGTAAAACGCAATAAACATAACAAAAGAGAAAATCTTAACCGAAATATGCTTGAAATAGAATTAGAATTGTAAATGTGTTATTTGTATTACTATATGATTCATTTAACTGCAAGAAATTGTAAATTAAATTTATTAGGTTTGTTACTGTTAGCAACCAAGCCGAGAAAAGCAAAAACGTTCAACTTTTTTTAAAAAAAGAACTGTAGAAATCTTTCTGAAGAAGAAGACGCTTTCTAAAAAGTTAAAATTCATATCGATATATTATGCGAAATTGTATATAGCAAAGGGTAAATAATTAACTGTTGAACCACAAAAGAAAGTCAACAAGCATTATTATAAAAAGTGAGACAACGATATCCTAAGGAGAGGTACCCAAAGTTCCACCAAAGGTAAATACAGGGAAATATATTACAAAAAAAATTATATATATTATCTAATGTGGTCTTACTCGTGTCGAAGACATAAGCTAATGGCGATAGCCAGAACTGTTTACTCGTCGAAGGTTGGAATCGGACTCTGCACTTCGAAAATCAGGGCAGGCCAGACGTGTCGAGGGGAGATAGATGGAGGGAGTAACTTCTACGTTGGAGTGACGTGTTGTAGCTAACCTAAGCTACGCTTGATGTTGCAAACCCAAGCTCCAAACAAAGTAGCGAAGAGTATATACCACCACAGTAAAGAGTTTTATTCAGAAATATAAATATTGTTCATCGTTTTAGCATTCACATTGCCTATGAAATAAAATTAACCTTCAAGTGAAATTAAATTATTGAAATTATTATTCAACTGTCTTAGCTTAAAAACACGCGAATACACCTAGAGAAGGAACAATTGTTGTAAATTGATCTATACGTATTTTAAATAATTTAAACTACACCGAACAAAGAAAATAAAGTATTAGCAAAATTATTGGGAGAAACACACACTGTGTATATTCCAACAATAAATAAGTAAAGAAAATTTTCACCAAGAATCATTTCGGTCAAGCCAGGCAGATACCCATTCTACAAACCTCTATAATCAGCAGGGTAACTCCAAGTTACAGCGTCGAGACCACACATCATTGGGAACTTGGAGATCAAGCCACTAACGTCGGAGCTGAGAAAGAGGCAGGCATTTCAAAGTTCACCTTTGGTTTTAATATGAACACATTCTCCCTTCCTTTGTAACATAATTTGATTGCCTGCTATATTACGGGGTAAGGAAGAACTTTATTTAAGTTACATGACGAACCTGTGTAGGGTGTATCAAAGGTGATGACACAGGCGCGAAATGAACACTTGTAGAAGCAAAAACATGGGTTTGTAAGTGAAATGTTAGCGAGATCAAACGATTCTTGTATTATAATTTTTGTTGTAGTATGTTTAGTAATTTTAGACATAAATATCATTGAAATATATTCACCCGGTTTCAAACTACTGTATGTATACAATTGTGTTTATTGTTTCAGAATTTGCGCTGAAGAAGCCGTTTCTGAAGCAAGTAAGATTGCTAGAAATACAGGTTGGATCATTTAAATTGAGACTGTACAGTATCTCCAAAACTAAACGTTGTAGAAAGAAATGTATTTAATAAAAAATTTCTTAATATTATGTGGGAAAGTATATGCCGTTAGTTGCGTTTTGTTTGGAGGACGTTATGAAAGGTAATTTTTGGGTAACTCATTTTTTTTAAATGGGAACCTCATTCTGTATGATCCTAAAATGACCATCATAACGTCCTCCAAACAAAAGACGATTAATGGTATTTACTTTCCTGTAATATCAAGCAACTTTTATTAAAGACATTTCTTTCTACAACTCTTAGTTTTGGAGACATTTTACAAACTCAGCTTAAATGGTTCATCCTATATATGTACACAATTGTAACCAGGAGGTATGAAAGGTTTAAGATGATATGGTGATTTGAATGCTATTACATAGTACGTATTCTGTGTTGTTACATGCATTGCCATCCATTGTCTTGTGTTTCCGCACCGTGATACAACATCTAACTCGAAAGTAGGTGTGGTTTAAAATGCGTAAGTTGCGGTGAGAGTATACCCTATCCTTGCAGTTCTGTTTTCTCTTATCACCTACATATGTAGTAGGTAAGTACCTAATATATTCCAACAAAATTTTGGATGTCACATTTCACAGTTACATTTCTACATTCCGTGTCACTTACGTAGTAAAAAGGCGTATGACGGAGCGTCCCCCGGAACCGAGGCAGGGCACCGCACCGCTGGACTGTCGGCCCTTTTATGCTTCCTGGGAGGGAAGGAAGAGAGAACCGAAGGGCGCCAAATCCGGATGTCGACGGGCGCAAGCATGGACGGAGTCCCTAACGTTTCCATATAAAACGCATACGACGCCGCACGGTCCTGCCCACAAGCTACAAACCTCCAGGATCCCCCGGATCGGAGCCCCACGCTGAAGAGAGACCTGAGCGGTACAGCAGCTACGCCAGGGAAGAAACCTTTAAACCGTTCAGTCGCAACCCGTCGAACACCGTCCCCTGGTCCTACAACCCTGAAACAGATGACAGGAAGATGATGGGTACAGGAAATGAGGGGCAGGAGATGAACCACCCCAGCAGTCGCCTGGTAACCCGGGTAAACCACGGAAAACCCATGGCCTCTGAGTGGGTGGGTCGATCCCCGAAACTCCCGAATGCGGGCCACAGACGTAACCGCCTGAGCCATTCCGCTGGGTTACATACGTATAAGGTAAATGTCTAATATATTCCAACACTTTTACGTCGAATTTTCACCAGAATTATATGTTTTGGGATTCCCTGAGCCCCAAAGAAGCATTTTTAGTAAAAAGAAAATTCCATCCGGCCTTAATTCCTTTGTCATGGACAAGGCTTCCTTATTTTTTATTTTCTCAAAAATGATTATAGGAAATTTTAAGTAAAATGTCATATTTGTAATGCATTGACATGAGAAATAAATTCGTACAAACTTAAATAATACCTAATAAATACCTTAACTGGAGCATGTTTGAATACAGTACTCGCCTAGCTGAAGTACAGACGTAGAGTATAATATTGTATATAAAGTTGTAATATTTAATGTAATTGTCCCTTTTTCTAACACTTAAAGCCACATATTTTAGTAAACAATACATTGTAAAATCTTCATAAACACATCAGAAAAAGGAAGCTAATTGCCGTTCTCTCAATCACAGTAGATACCAAGAACAAATGATCCAAAATAAAACTTGGATGTGTTGCTATAACTCTTCTATCTTCATTTAGATCGTTATAAAACCTATAAAGGCGGCGCCGTGGCCGAGTGGTTAGACCGCTCGCCTCCCACCGAGGCGGACCGGGTTCAATCCCAGGGACCTGCATGTGGGATTTGTGGTGGACGAAGCGGCGTCTGGGCGGGTTTTCTCCGGGTTCTCCGGTTTCCCCCGCCATTCATTCCACCAACTGCTCCATCACCTTTCCTTTCATCCATTTCACCAACATTTCGCTTCATCCACTTCCTTCATCCCATACCAGGCATCGGGCTGATCACCCATCCTGGATGCTCTGTCTGATCCATGAGTGTCTGCTCCTTGACGGGCCTCTGACCCCAGGCACCCGCCTGTGAGTCCTGGTGAGTCCTACATAAGAGGAGGGTAAACAGATAATGAATGAATGAATAAAACCTATAGCAATAATGAAAAACTGCAACTTTATTCTTGTTTTCTATTCTTTTTTAATTTGTCATGCATCATTTGTACCATTTTTCATATAAACATTACAGTCATTTATTTTGTTGGTTAGTAGTAACAAAAGTGTGTCTTTTTTGCAAAGTATTGTCTTATGGCTTTCGAAGTTTAATGCAAGTTGCTTCAGCTGTATCTAATATATGCAATCGTCCCTAGGAAGGAAGTGAATCACCTTTTAGCAATAACTAATTCAGTGATAAACTCCTTCAGTTCTAAAGACAACAGTTCATATCCTGGAGGAACACAATATTAACACCAAAAGAAAATGCAATGTGTAACGTTTTCTATAAAATCTTTGCTTTGATCATCTCTACCAGGGTGAAGTGATAATATCTCATCAGATATATTAGTAGGGGTGGGCAGACTTATCTTGCTAATTGAGCAAAAGTTTGAAAAACATCAAAGTGTTGTTTCTTTACACTGAAGTTCAGAACATTAAAACTTTTACATTTGAAATTCATGTCACCAGTGAGATTTGTGGAATTGGGCTCTTTTCAGCACTTTGATTGGTTGAATGCGTTATGAATCCTCTACTAGTCAGATTTAAATACAAAAGGCTGTACTGGGCCTATTCATTTATGTTTATTTTACATTTCGCAAGCGTACCTACACTTGTGAAGATTTTAGGCTGTGCTGTGCGATAGAATATTTTGCAGGTATATGACATTTTCAATGTTTTATTTACTTTTAACGGCACCATTGCATTAATATCAAAGGGGGTATCCGGCCACATTTTATATACCTGAGTGCATTTTTAATTCTTGGAAATATATGTAAAATAGAAAGCCTTATAATTATGGTCGTCAATAAAATAAATATGAATGAGAATACAATTAAACATCAAGACTAATCAAGAAGAAAGAAATACATACAGCTTCTATTGTGGTATCGAACCCCAACCATACATGCGACAGCATAACCATTACGCATGGACATCTTGTGTGATAATATTAATTTCCAATAAAAATTAAATGAAATAACTGATTCAACCCCCCCCCCCTGTAGTTCATTACGAATATATGTGATCACACTGTACTTTATTTTTAGCTCCTTTGCTTAGGAAACACTTGACCGCGGATAAATTTCGGACTGTAAATTCATTTTTAATACTTTAAATGCCAATAATTTGTTTTCGACAATCTAGAACACAAACACTTTCAAATTAAGCCAAAATATTGCTAAATATTTCAGTAGAACATTTTAAATGCACCGGATCGGATTAAGTTTTTAAATACAAGATATTGAACTTTTATGCACTTCCTGTAATTTCCCTTTATTAGATTGCGTTTGGTATAATTTTCATAACAAGGAAATCTTGTATGACAACTATAAAACACAGTAAAACATGTAGAGCTCATTAAATTGAACAATCTCTGTCGTATAATTAATGCCCTTTTTCTTTTTCTTTTCTTTATATTTTCCAAATATTCTAAGCTAAAAATTTGGAGCCTTCCTAAGCGTCATCTAATGGACAGGCTTGAAGCTTTGCGATTCTTCTCTTTTTATCTTTCTTTTATTTCCATCCCAACAACTTTTTCCCAGAAATAAAGAATTGAATGATGTTTCCATATATTGAAATCTGATACCCTTGGCTTAATTTGAAATAATTGCTATATACAAGTTTATCGCGAATAACGTATCAAGGATAGAAGAATCACAATAGATTAATATTGGAATCTTCCAATGGTAAGAGATGTCATGTGAATTTAACATCCTAATCTGGGGTCATCTTAAAAGAATAATAAGAAGCAAGTTTTCGATACAATACTCCGAAATTCATCTGCATGTTCGGATCTCCATTTTCAGTACAATGCGGAGATGGCTTGAAGTCAGTTAAAGCAGCTGTGTTAAAATGTATGAATGTGCAGTCTTTCAACTTTAAATATTTTTCATATTTCAGTCAGAACATGTAAAGGATAAATAAGATTCAATTAAATCTATTTCTAGAAAAATTATATATTTTACTCGTGTTATTTTTAACCAACTACATTACGTCCGCCTACGTAGAAAGATAAAGTTATACCACTTAATAATTTTCCTTATTTTTGTTTGTCTTCACCAATGTATAAAACAAACTAATTGATTTACAACAAACCTAATGTTATTGGGGCCAATGGAAATAGGGGTATTATTGGGATACTGAAATTTATGAAATAACACATAATCACATACAAACAGCAGCACAATCTGTAAGGAAATATCTAGTATGTTTCAAACTTATTCAGAAGATTGCGATTTTTATTACACGTTCAAAATACACCTAAGCTCACTGTGATCACACAAATATTTCTTAGTCTTACTTAGAATATCTGAATGCTCTTGGTGTATAAAATTTTAACTTCACCATTATTTCTGTTATTCACTTTTAAAATCATTGTGCATGTTATGAACTTCAGTAAAACGTTTCCACTAATTGTCATCAACAGCACCGCCTGAATATAAATTATCTATTTTGAGATATGATCAAATCAAACCATGATCTCCATTTTAGTTGCCTGGTCGGCTACCCATAATAGGTAGAGGAAGTATTTCATTCCACTCAAAGCTGCGATATCCAGATTTGATCGTATATACATATACATGCCTTGAGCTGCCCGAATAAATGAAATCATTTTTAGAAAGTTTGATAAATCCAAACTTCGTGTCAAAAGTTCAGAATCTTAGAAGAATACGTTACTATACATTTGAAGAACATCCATCACCGAAACTACTCTTAGATGGTAAGTCTTTCGACGGTTTCATGTTTCTTAAAAGCCGATTTGAAATTTTTATTAAAATACTGTATGCATATATTCACATGATCAATAAAATGTATATCTTGAATTTTATACGAAAATCTTGTGAGGTTTCCTTCATCAAAACTGAAGTTTGTACAGTTCTGTGTAACCGGTAAACCATAAGAGATAGATAAAACTTATTATGTCTTTATAAGAAAGATTTTTTGTGGCATCAGCCATTTCCGAGACTTGCTTTTGGTTTAAACTTTTCAATATTTTGTCTTTTCTGAAGCGCTGTCACCATTAAGTGGTCTCTCACTATGTCATGGAAGCATATAGCCACCCGATTTTTAAAGATTTGACTATTGCTTCAGTTTCCTGTATCCCCTTTGTTCCTACAGGGAAATATGTAATGGAAGTACTTCTGAAAATTATTTATCGATTAACATGAAGAGATAGACAAATAAACTTTTGCAAGAAGCAATACAGAAATATAATTAATTGTTCTTCCACACAAGCCGTGTGTTCGGTTGCTCTAACCACTGAGCTACCACGGCAACATGACGGTACGACATTAAATTCATTGTAAGAGTAACTGAACGGAAACCGGGAGATCCGTGGTTCAAATCACGGCGATGGCATTACATTTTTCAATCGTCTGATTCTACCTTTCCAACCTATACAAAAATAAATGAAATTAGCTAGAAAATGTCATATGGATGTAACGCATATGTACAGTATACTGTAAATTTCCTGTTGGATCTACAGTCCTTAATATAGCGGAGCTGACAGATATTTTATACAATATAATAAAGGTAATATTTTCATAAAGTACTGTTATTTCTTAAGTACAGGTTCATCATTTTTGTGTGTGTTTCCAGTCTTCAATTCTCTGTCGTATACACCATTTAAGTGCTTAACTCTCCTGTGGTTTACAACCCCATTCACTTTACTTAACATCTCATCCAGTCTTATTCAATTATAGAACTTGCCTGTATAATGTCACTTGCCTATACCTCATCAATAGATTCATGTTTCCTGGAAATGAGTTACGAGGTTACTTCAAGAACATTATATTGCGTTGTGACATTATATTGTGTGCTTGAGCCACGTATCTATAATAATAAATTGGAAATTGTATTCAGAATTATTACTATTATTATTATTATTATTATTATTATTATTGAAACACGGTACCTCATTCTGTGGATGTAATACATAGTTGTGGCATTTAGTACCCAAGCTTGTCAGAGTATTTAAAATCTGACTTGGTTTTCTGCTGAAGTTATTTAGAAGGCAACTGTTTTATGACTATAAATCTCTGCTGGGTACTCTAACATGATATACATGTGATAAGCTACGGATTCGACACAATTTAACCTAATTCACACACATTTAAGTCACGTAGCTCTTACATCCAGGAGACACAATAAGCAGAAATTCAGTGAACCATTGAGGAACGAGGCGATTTAAATTGGCTCTCCCTAGAAACATCGCCTGTTGCATAATAATTCTATTGTTTTGATTAACAATTGGCTTAACTCATCCTGTAAGATGGACGGAAAGCAATAACGCCAATTATCCCTCTTTTTTCTTTCTAACTGGGAAAAGTAAAATTAATAATAACAATAATATTAACGATAACAGGTTTATTTAATTATGGTTCATATCAGCGGCGTCATTATGAAATGAATAAAAAAATAAATAAACTGTACATAGAATAGGGTAGAGAGATGTACTTATTTGCCTTTAACAGTTTTATATCGCACGGGTCAACGCCCGTACATTCTTATATAACACACTGTGGTCCATATGTTTCCTTCTATAGTCGCAATGAAATTTAAAGCTAATTATATATTATAAGAATTGGGAAAAATAATCAGAGAAAACAACAGCAAAAGTCATACAAACAAAATAGACGAAGAAGAAAACTTATTCACACGCGCATACTATTGTTTACAAAACCATCCCAACATCCGCCCCTAAGGCACTATCTCTTTCCCTCCCCCTTGTCACTCATCCTTACACGGAGCTGCATCACTTTTTGTAAAAATATACCAACTTGTTTTATTTGAAGGACGTTATGGTCATTTTAAGGTCAATTAAATTTGTCTCTAATTGTATGTGCCCATTTAAAAAAAGTAATTTGACCCTAAAATGACTATCATTAGATCCTCTAAACCACTAATGACATTTACTTTTCCCCTTAACATAAAACAACTTTTATTTAAAGACTACATCGCTTAGTTTTGGAGACTTTGTATAGTCTCAGTTAAATGGTCCACTATACACGCACACACACACATACTAGGTGAATTTACGCAACCCACTAAGAAACAGATGCGCCTAGAATCTATCTTGACCGTTCACTCTACACCTCACATATGTAAAGTCGAGAGCAAAAAAAAAAAAAAAAAAAACATCAACAACAACAAACGAACGAACAAAAAAGTGCCATTTGAGGAACCCGTTTAAACTGGCAATCAAAAATTAACACACATCTGCTACGCCCTATTCCCATTCCTCATTCGGTTACCGAGGTTCGAACCAATAAGAACCGGACGCATTCAGGGACTAGTGTGGACAGTCATTACGAGGCATATTGTTTCAACCATTCAGGTGAACTTTCTTCAAAAGGTAATGCTAGCGTAACGGACTTCAGCCAAACTAATTAGAGAATGGCTCGCCTAAGCGCGGAGATTCTGCCAACATTCAACAATGGAGAACACTAAAAGTAACCAAAAGTATGGGCAGGTTTGTTTTGTCTTTTTTTTGCACTCGACTGTACACTGTCATACAAAAAAGGTGGCCCATTCTCCTATATCATCATAGTGTTTTTCTCTCCGTAATGTTTTTCAGGTAACCAAAATTTAACTCCGCCCGGCCGTATCAGTTCTTTACGTTACTGGCCTGAAAAACAATTCTGTTAGCGTAAAACTAAACAATTAACTATGTTTATCATCTATGTGAAATGGAGGGGTAGTTTGGATACCTCTCTTAGGAAGACTGTTGCTACGATTGACACACAAGTTAACGCTAAACCAATTAGAAATAATTCCGTCTTCTAAGACAGGGCTGAAGAATCATTTGCATGTCTGGTTAAACTGAATGACAGCTACGACATTTACATATATGAGAGCTTTCATCAACGACATTGGGAACGAAGGTTAAGTTATTGCTGCTACTAAAAGCAATAAGAAAACCCATATTAAGAAATCGGTATTGGTATGAAAATATAATGCAATGTTACCGGTCGGTATTTCGGCCATACCTTTTTGGAGAGGTAAAGTACCCTGCCAATCCAATGACTAGAATTATCCTCGAAAAACAATCACACTGGTAGGAGGTGTGGCTAGATATTGTCATTAACAATATAAACACCTCCGTTCCATTATGGGCCACATTTTATGCAGCTCCCGATAAATAAATTTAAATATAAGCAGGAATCAATCTCAAAACTGGCAATGAGTATACATAAACAAAAAACGCCTTAAAAACTCAACGAATAAGTGATTTAATGGACAAAATATATTCGCGATATAAATCCATTCCAAAAACATCGTGCTCTTTCACTGAGATTTCACCGGTTTCTACACAATTTATAAACCTTTCTTACACTGTACATTCATAAACAACCCCCAAAAACTCCTGTTGAACGAGCTTCTATCAAAATGAAATAAAAACAATATTGTGGATCTTTGAAAATCGAAATTGATAGGTTACGACCAATTAAAGACACGTCTACATTGATAATTTCAAACAAATATAGCTTGAAGTCTTCCCTACACAGGATATTTTTTGTTTCATGTGCAGCTCAAGAGAGAAGCGTCAGGTACGCAACAAAGATGGCGCGCATGTTACTGTCGTCCACGTGTGAAGAGCAGGGAGGTGTGGTTCGATATTTGTGGGCCAAAGCGCTTAAACCAAGTCATATTCACAGAGACATGCGTGCCAAGTATGGGGATGATTGTATGGACCGTAGCAATGTCTCTAAGTGGTGTCCATTCTTCCTAGAGGCCGTGTGAACCATAGTGATTCGCCACGCTCCAGGAGGCCGGTAACAGCTACAACCCCGCAGAATGTCAGAGGCATTGAGGCGGCAATTTTGAACGATCGGCGTGTGCAACAGCGAATCTTATCGCAACGGTTCTACATTTCCTATGGTGCAGTGTACGGTGTTGTTTATGACACGTTGAAATTTCGTGCTGTTAGTGCTCGCTGTGTGCCTAAGAACCGACAGACAACCACTAGGGCCAGCGAATGATAACGAGCTTGGATCATCTAACGTGGTACACCGCAGAAGGGCATGACTTTCTGAAAGGAATCGTCACTGGTGATGAGTCGTGGCATACCACTACATGCCCGAAACCAAGCAGGCAAGTATGGAGTGGAAACATGCTGGTTCTCCAGTGAGGAACAAATTCAAAGTGACTCAATCTGCTAGGAAAGTGCTTGTGACGGTGTTCTGGGATATGCATGGTGTTCTATTGGTGGACTTTGCTAAACAGGGAGCACTGTAAATGCTGCAGCCTACATGAAAACTTTGGTGAAGTTGCGTCGTGCCCTTTTGTGAGAAACGCCACAACATGAATGCTGACGATGCCAAAATTCTTCATGGCAATGCTCGCCCCCCTGTTGCTGCTGCTGTTTGTCAGAAAATCACCAAATTTGATTGGGAGGTGCTCCAGCATACACCAAATAGTCCGGAGCTTGCACCGGACTTTCGTCTGTTTGGTCCCATGAAGAAATTCCTGGCCTGCCAACGCTTTGTGACAGATGTGGAAGGAAATGAGCAGTCCGCAGATGGCTATACTCCAAGGAAACGGACTCTACAAACAGGGCATATTGAAACTGGTATCACGATGGGAGAAATGTGTTGAGAAAAGTGCTGACTATGTCGAAAAATAGGTAAAAGGTGTAGGTTCATTTGTGATTTTTGTTTTTTTAACTATTAAACTTTTTTGTAAAAAAATTATTGTGAGTCACTTTTCGATCCGCACTCCTACATACACACACACGTACACATATACATACATACTACATGCATACAAGTATGTATACAAGTAAACATACTTGTAAATTACGAAGCGAGCGCTAGTTACGGCTTACTCAACTAGCATTGGAGTTTAAAAGGCTAACACCCAGAATGTTGTGATAGTCGAGTGGGATTGTCACATTTGGTCAGAGAGAAACGTGCTCGAATATGTGGTAATGGGTCAAACTATTTTACTCTCCATTTTACTCCATTCGACCAAGGATTGGGTATTACAAAACAAAATACTATTCTATGAAAATTAGAAATGAATTACATTAACCAGATGAGAATGCTCCATGCATTTTGTGGTATATACATACTGAACACGGAAGCAAATTCATAGTCTAAAGCACCTATTTAATATCAGCATTAACGGCTTATTCAACAAGTTGTATACCTTTCAAAATGTAAATTGTCCAGTTACCTATAACGAAAACTAGCATGACGTAATCTCATATGTTTTTTACAGAACTTCTAATCTTTCTAGCCTCAGTTGTTATTAAGGCATACACAGCGATGTTTTCAAACGAGAATATGTGGATATGCTGAGCAAGATGTGATCCAGGGGAAGCAAGACGTCTATACCAAGAGCGATTTCCTGGAAGAAGATTACCAACTACAGATACATTTCGAAGAGTTGAAAATGCGTCTCCGTGAAACAGGGTCAATCAAAACGGCACTTCGTACTCGGGATGCTCCAGTGACTTCTGGAGATAATGAAGAAACGGTGCGTAATGCAACTGAAAACAACCCATATACTAGTTCTAGAGCCATAGCACGGATATGAACTTTAGCGAGGCATCAGTGTTGCGAATATCGCACCGCAATAAATTTCATCCCTACCAACTACAGCTACACCAGGCTCTCTATGAATGCGAGCATCGAACTCGAGTGTTGCAACACGTGGAAATTCACATGGGATTCTTTTGCAATGTGCTCTTTAGTGACGAAGCCCCGTTCCACAGTAACGAAACAGTGAACCGATACAATATGCACTATTGGAGTACAGATAATTGGGTGAGAGAGACTGCGTTTCAGGTGCAATGGAGTGTCAACGTGTATTGTGGAATCCTAGGCGATCCTCTAATAGGACCCTGTTTCTCGAAGGTAACCTCTCGAGACGTCGATATCTTCAGTTTGTTCGAGAAACGGATGAGAATGTGGTTTCAGCAGGATAGTGCACCTCCACATTGGTCCGTAATTGTACGGAATTACTTACACTGAGTATATTGAGAAAACGCTATTGGGAGAGGGGTTAAATTGAGTTTTTTTATTTATGGACGCTATTTCGCTGCTGTGGTCCTTCGCGTCCCATTCTATATTGGTCGTGAAAGACCGGTAATTTTGCACAGAGGTCTTTTTTTAAGGTTTGAGGTTCTTTTACATGCCGAAAATTTGCGATACGGAATCGACGGCTTTAGTTCCCTTCCGAAGGACTTTTACGCCCGAAAAAATCCATCACCCACCGTTGGGTTTGAACCGGCGACCTAGCATGGTAACTACTACACCACGGAGGACGACATGGGGCGAGGAGGCACTATTGCTTGGCCAGCTATGTCTCCTGATCTCACTCCACTGGATTTCGTCCCATTTAAAGGAAAGAACCAGAGAACCCAAATCAATTACGGATAATCAGCGAAGCCTGCACCACACATATTGCAGCACACAAGAACTTCTCTGCAAAAGCGCGCTCAAATGTGTTTTAATGAAAGAGGGCGACATCTTTATCACTTGCTTCATTAATCAAGTGTCTCTTAAACTCAGTTTATTTTTGCATGTGACTTTAAATGCTTTGAAATATTGGTATGTAACTATTTTACTATGGTTAATACGTATTGCTTTTGCCCTTCTTACTTGTTATTTTCGAATTTTTTTGTATAAAGGGTTGCTAAATGTAATGGATTAAATTCCAATAAAGCCATACAAGGCGACATTGTGCCTTTTTAGAAACAGGTTTTCCATTCTTCACCCAATATGTCGAAGACTTTAAATGTGATGATTGCTAATTTAAAAATGGGTTATTCTTATAAGGGATTTGAATATATGAAATACATATTTCGTTCATGATAGACTGACGTCGAGCTCACTCGACTGTAGAAAGCCTGTATGATCTCTCCTAATCTCTCTCACATGAAATATTTCGCTATCAAGCGGTTTTCTTGTATAGCTCTTGGCAGCTTATTAGTCTTCACGAAACTTTTCGTTCATAGATATCAGATAGGTGCAAGAACGATTAACGGTTTTTGACACAATACAGCTACAAAACTAATTACCGCTTGATAAACGGATATTTTCAAGTAAGACTCCCTCGCGTTGCATATATGTAACAAAATAGGGTCAGCTGATTTACCTGCGATACATTACACTTTATTTTCAATTTGTGATTATTTTATTACCATTATGTTCTTATTTTTCTTGTATCTAAATGATTATGTAGTTATTGAAATTGACAAATGCATCAAAATAGTAATAGTAGTAATCAGTAACCGATGATGCTTAGAAACCTTCACTAAAATAGGGGTGTCCACTTCTGTATTGGCTGTTGAAATGAAGTAATCACAGGAGGCTATAGACCATAGACAGACAGACTACACGGATGCGCGAAAGTCCCTCGCAGTTCCTGGCTTGAAGACTGTCCCACTACTGGAGCTGCCTAAAGAGGACGGTGAATGACCCGTCGAACCAGACGGTCTTCTAATGTTCACGTGGAATAAGTTTTCCTTGAAGGCAACATCCGCGCCATCTGTCCGGCGCCGCCTCAAGGACGAAACCTAGAAAGAATCTTTTGGTTTTTAAGAGCATAGCAGTTAAAGTACTTTCTCCTAGGTAAGTGCTTCCAATAATGAAGCTTAAAACTCATAGTTTATAAAAAACGCTAGAAGAGAATGAGTTTCACTATAATGCTGAAACAAATGCTTACAATGTACAAAAAGTTCAGAACACACAGTTTACAGAAAGTTTTGAACGTTTTGCGGGAATGGGCTGTTAAAATTATTGGCATCACTTAACCTCAGAGCAGATTGTTAATAAAGAAACAAAATGCTAAATGAGTAACCAATTTAATTAGAATGAATCACTGAAATTAATATTAACATTGAGCATGGACTGATTCTTCAGTAAAGCTACAAAGTGGACATACGAGGGCAGTCCCAGAAGTACCCGACCTGACGTATACATTTCGGTTGTTCCAAACAAATGACTATGGTAGAAAATGTCAACCTTATAAAACTTAAGTTTGAAGTTTGACGATGCTACGTTATTAGTAATTGTTTGGCAAGCCATTAATAGTGAACGCTCTCAGCAAATTTGTAAACATGGATAAAACTGGTCATCATTATTCGATACAATACTTTCATTTGAAAGGTCTTAGTCCAGCTAATATTAAAACTGAGCTAGATTCTACTCTGGGGGAGTCTGCTGCTTCGTTTACAACAGTAAAATATTGGGTGGCAAAGTTTAAGCGAGGCCGTATGAACTGCCAAGACGAACATAGCAGTGGTCGACCAAATGAGGTGACCACGACCGAAATTGTGAAGAAAATCAACAAAATGGAATTGGATGACCGTCGACTGAAGCGCGAGCTAGCCATCATAGGCGTTTCAAAAAGTGCTGTACATTGCATACTGACTGAAAATTTGGACATGAGAAAGCTGTGCACAAGATGGGTGCCGCAATTACTCACAATGGAACAAAACCAGCGTCATGAGGATGTTTCAGCCTAGTGTTTGGCGATGTTTCGCTGCAATAAAGCCGAGTTTTTGCGTCGATTCATTACCATGGATGAAACATGGGTTGATCAATTCACGCCTGAAACGAAGGAACAGTCAAAAAAGTGGATTGAAAGGGGAGAATCTGCTCCAAAGAAGGCGAAGACATCTGCAGGCAAGTTTATGGCGTCAGTTTTTTGGGATGCGCGTGAAATAATTTTCATTGATTATGTTCAAAAAAGGAAAAACAATCAATGTTGAGTATTATGAAAACTTATTACAGCGTTTGAATGATGAAATCAAGCAAAAAAGGCAGCATTTAGCGAAAAAAAAGTTTTGTTTCATCAAGACAATGCACCAGTTCCCACATCCATTATCGCCATGGAGAAAATCAATGAGCTAAAGTTCAAATTTCTTCCCCAAGCACCCTATTTTCCAGATTTAGCCCCCTCTGATTACTTTTGTTTCCAAAGTTCAAGAAATGGCTTGGTGTTAGAAGATTTGCCAACAATGAACAGGTGGAGTCTGAGTTGATGGCTCGACGGTTTTCCCTATAAGCAGGGTATCGAAGCTATTGAATATTCCTGGGGAAGGTGTATCGATCTGAAAGAAGACTATGTAGAGAAATAAAGACGCTTTTTCCTAAACTTTTTGTTTACTTTGTTAGGACAGTTATTTCTGGGACAGTCCTCGTAGCTATAAAGGTATATCCAGTTCTGTGTTAGCCGCTCCCAGTCCTAAGTACAAAGGAACATCACTGAGGGAGCTCCTGTGCTTATCGTTGGTACATTTATATTAGAAAAAGTAATTCCGTACAGCTACGTGCTCACAAATACAGGGAGGATCAAACGTTGAGACTGTGCAGTATCTTCAAATCTAAGGTTGTTGTAAGAAATTTCTTGAATAAAAGTTGCTTCATATTATGGGAGAAAGTAAATGAAATTAGTCGTATTTTGTTTGGAGGACATTATGATGGTCATTTTAGGGTCAATTTAATGTTTTAAAATGGGAACCTACATTTTGTATGTAGCTCACTCATTAAAATGGTTTATAAACAGCTGTTTCTTTGTGATGAGGACTAAGGAAACAAAATAAAAAATGTTTGTTCTCAATTAAAAAACGTAACTTGACCCTCAAATAACCATCCATCGATGGTGCAAATTCATTGCGCTCTTCGTACACAGCCATTCAGAATTTTCGTTGTTCTTTACGTTGATGTAAGAGATATTGATTGCAAAGTGCTTTATACAAATATTGTGAGGAGTGAGAAAACAACATAAAAAACGTAGGTTCCCATTTTAAAAAGTTAAATTTACCCTAAAGTGATCATTTAACGCCCTTCAAATAAAACCCTCTAATGGCGTCTACTTTCCCCCATAATATCAAGCAACCTTTATTCGAGATATTTCTTTCTACAACGCTTAGTTTTTGAGATATTGTACAGTCTCAACTTAAATGGTCCACCCTGTATAAAGGTAATTTGTATTCTAAAATCCTAAAGTTGTAGAAATCTGTCCTTTAAAAGAAGCTTGGAAAATTTGTGTCCTTTCTCTGCTCTAATTTGAAGTAAAGGATCCGCTTGGAGATCAAACAAATGGCTCTAGTTGATACACTTAGATAGCTCATCCTCAATATTGAAAGATCGCTGAAAAGAGGCAGCTCACCCTTCCTATTCTCAGTGACATAAGATATTTCATTAAATACCGAATTATAACTTCAAATCCCACAAATCCCAGGCAAAAGTCTCCAATTTCAGGGTCCCCTGATTGCTCTTCATAAGACGGAAAATGTGTCAAATTATTCCTATTTAAGGCTCATATCAAAGCTTTCAACTTATTTTGAAATCCAATACCACCAAATTATTCTGATATACTATGATCTTTGCACTGAAGTCTCTGGTTAAACTCATTTAAGTATCGTGTTAGGTCAGCCTTTGCAAGTGTATGTCCTGAACCCGACATACTAATTTTCACTGGTTGAATTGCGTCTTAAAATACCGAGGTCTCGTTTCTCAGTGCAAAAAATATTAGAAGACACCCAGCTGCAGTTAAACAGTGTACGTTTGCATGAAGTGGTAAATCTCTACATTGAACTTGTACATTGGCCAAAAACTCCCGGATCCTGCAGTGCAGATGCGAGTTATTGTCACCCTGAATCTTGTTTGTAACTTTCGTCGTAATATTCATTGCTTCACTTTGCTTAACTAAGATTTCGATAAGGTTTTTCGTGATTTATGCAATGAAACGTTGGTCAATTTATTGCAGGTTTTCTAAATAGGCCTACTAACCCTTGGTCACCTCTTCTCATTAATGTTGCAGCATCAGTAAAAATACAGGAACTTTTTAAAATCTCCATATTGTTGCACTGCTTAATTAATCACTGTAAACATATCTTCTCCCTTGGTGATTGTATACACAAATCACAAGTCTAAGAGTTCCTTCTGTGCTGAAAAATCCTGAAGGTGATGCATATGAAGATCAAAAGTTGGCTGGTGTCATTTTGGTCGACACTGTCGTCCACACATAAGGAAAGGTACGCCCATTTTCCTATTCTCTCTCCTAGTTTTGTTGTTATTTGTTCCCCCATACTCCTTACTGTTCTTGAAATTGCTTAGTGAGAAGATGGAACGGATAGAAATGATTTGGGTATAAAGAGAGATAACAGGGGCTTTGTGGACTTCCCGCAAAGGCACTCCCATTGGAAAGGATGCCTTTATGTTTCCCCTATTTTCATATACCCCTATTTTGGTATATAACTTTCTTTATGTATTTGCATGACAGTTGCACTTTTCAAAAACAGTTTCACCATCACTAACATCTGTCTTACGTTCTTCTTCTTCTTGTTCTTCTTCTAACTTTTCAATTCTTTCACCTGAAGTAATATAATGTGTATGTATTGCTTATAGGTTTGTAACATGTACTGTTTATTTGGATGCATACAGCACATTGCAATTTACCGTTATTGTTTATAATGAAATAATCAAACTCTCACGTATCTTTAAAATTCCTACTTTCATCTTATTCAAAATCTTTTGGGAATTCGTATTTTAATATTATTTATACGATACGAAGATAATATAGAACACCTGCATGTTATGAATATTAAGAAAATATTTGGGGAACTTTGTAAATATAAGCATTCGTATTCCAAAATCAAAGGAACGCTGCAGAGTAAATGGAAATAAAAAATTTAGAATGCTTGGAATTTGAATAGTTTAAGCAATTAAACCATAATTAGGTTGTCCATGTTATTGTTGATGATATACTGGAATGAAATGGCTCTCAAGAAAATCGTGGTTTATTAAAGGGGCCGTTTCCTTGAAGGGACTGTTTGCGTATTTTGGAAGAAATTTATTTTTACAACGGTGTGTTTATTTGCACTTCGTTTGAATGAAGAACAACATGATATGCTCAATGTGAGTGAAACGAAAAATATGTAATTGAGTATTTAATTTACGATTTAGTGATCGTAATGAACTTGAATGTATGTATTAACTCCATCACCTACCTGAAGGTGCAGAAGCCAGTTAGACTAATGTGTTTCTACTTTCTCTACTACATGCTCACTTTAAGTAGAAGAAGTATTGTATTTCACCCAAAACATCGATGTGGAGTTTTCAACGGAAATACAGGTTTTGAGGCCCCTGAACGTAAAATAACATTTTTAAAAAATTACTCCCCTCTCTGTGTGTGTGGGGGGGGGGAGGGAACAGCATAACTGAAAAAACGAAAAGTCGGCTACATACAAAACTTGGAATTTAAGTTCAAAGTCTTCCAAGAATGCCCCAGCCACCCTTAACAGGGAACATTTTTCCATACTTTTTATTTTCTCAAAAGTGTCTCTATCGATTTTGATTAGAATATCATATGTATAAGCTACTTTTATGACAAATAATACGTAGTATATCTTGAATTTCTGGGAATAGCCTGTGAAGTCCTTTTTATACTGAATGACGTTTGCATAACTGGTGAACTATAAGAGGTGGACAAAATCTTACTACACAAAAACTGTAGATTTATTAAAGTACAAAATGTATATGAAACAACTTCTTTTGCCGTTTACCATTTCCAAGATAGTCTTGTTATTTGTTTAAATTTTTAAATACTTCTTTTCTTTTTCGGATACCTTTCTCAACTGCAAATAGTTATTCTTTCTTTCTCGTTCGTGTTCATGCAAAGAGAACAATTTTAAAACTATCACATAACGATTGCCATTGAAAATTTTGACTATCACTTTAGTTTACTTATTCTACTTATACCTACAAGTAATGAAGGTTTATCTGTATTAATAATAAGTAGGTAGAAGAATTAAGAACAAACTTATTAAGAATAGTATGTAGTAGTGTGAATAGAGAAAGTAATGTGAGTATAACACGGCAGATCAATCATCATACTGATGGTGCTCATTGAATTAAAGTTATGACGACAGACAGCTGCCTTTGTTTCCATTTGAAACAAACTTTACAGTAGCATCTGAAAAACGAGAATTTCTAGAAAGTGGTCCCACTCGTAGTCCATCTAGTGGAAACCAAGGAAGGGTTACATCCAATTTCTCTGATATGCTCCGTGCACAATAAAAGTGAAGAAGTCGACAGACAGAGGTCAGAACAGATGGCTTGTCTTTCCACTTTGCTTGAAAAGCTTCCAGAGGTGAATAGGGAAGAAAAAAAGAATAAGAGGCAAAGGGCGAAAGAGATTGTCTTCAGCGACAGTGAAAGTGACGACCTTAACAGGAACGAAGAAGATGAAGATGGGGAGCAGAGAAGCGCTTCTGGAGGGTGATATGATAGACTGGAAGACAAGGAAGAAAAATGTGACTTTGTCAGGATTGCAAATTGAGATATTCCAATCTCGAGTTTGCAAAAGGAGCCAAGCGAATTGAAAGCCTACGGAAAGAAGATTGGCACCAAGATTTATGCTGAAGAGCTAAGAAAATGAAGACATGGAACACATGTGTTGAAGTGTATAAAATAATCATCATTATCAACGTCAACATCAGACCACTGCTCCCATAGGATGTTGTGTGGTCTTTATCATTTTAAATGGCTTCCTTAGTGTGGGGGTGGCGTGTCTACCTTTCACTTGGAGGGCCTGAATTCGTATTTCGTTTGGAACTAATTGCCTGGTTAAGGTTTGTATCCCTCATCCTGGTGACACATTTTTCAATAACTCTCAGAAAAATGAACCACGGGCTCATTTAATCATTCCACCAATTTTATCCATCGCTTCCACAGACCTAGTGTTAAAAGGGAAAAATAAAACGCCAATTTTCCGTACTACTATGCTCATTTCTGACATTTTGGGTTTAGTTCGAATCACTAACCGGAGGACTCTGTGTGGTGCTGCCATTGCACCCGAGTTATAACGGATTGTGAATTTGCATTTAATTGTATTAAGTGCAATATCTTCCATAGATGCGACACCAAGGTGTTAAGACTCCACTCTAAACAACCTTTGACATGAAAAGCTATATTATTCGTTAGCTTAAAAATACTCTTACAGTTTTGATTAAAATACCAAATATTTGAGATATTTACATTACAGATAAAATGTGTATATCTTGAATTTTCTGTGAAGGAATTTTTGTATAAGTTGATGTAATAGGTGAACCACAAGAAACAAGGCAGAAACGTACCAGACTTAAACGTTTTAATCATACAATTTATTTCGAATAACCTTTTTGTAGCATGAGCCATTCCCGATATACTCATTGTTATTTGTTTAAATTGTTAGTGGTTTATTATTTTTTAAACTGCTCGCGCTATTCACTCGCATCTCATGGAATATCATGGAGACTGGTATTTTAAGACAAGCATAGAACGTCCTGCTTTTAAACATCGGTTCTTTCTCTTCTAGCCCACGAAATGTGTGATGACACTACTATAAAGGTTAATATCGATTAACATGAAGTAGAAGGGCGTAGGATCCCATCGCCCAGTGTTGTTGTAACACTGCAGTTAGCCTCCTGAATGACTGCCGAGCTAAGCAGTCCCATCCATTTGATAACGGCTTCTTTGAAAGGCGGAAGTGCAGAAGGGAATGTTTTTCATATCACCTAGGGGAACTAAAAAGCCTCTAAAATATGTATTTACTAAGCGTCCCTTGCTCAGGGATATGGGTAAAGTCTCTAACGTCAACATGGCATTGATGACTTAATCATCTGTTTGGCATGAAGAGCGGATGAATCATCCCTCTTTGTGCGGCTAATGCACAAAGGAGCTAGGTTAGAAACTTTGAGGGAAAGCCAGAACACTTACCTTGCGCAGCGCTCGTAATGTGGCCATAGGATACTTTCTATACTGACAAAGCACAAAGTACAATTAAGCAGACAAAAGCTGTGATTAAGGACAAATGTAAAAGAAAATCGGAAAGGTTAAACGTAGCCAAATGGAATGCGAGAGGAATTTCTTATAAAGAACCAAATCTGGAGCAACAACTACGCAAGATGAAAATTGATGTCACTGTATTCACCGAAACTAAGAATAAGATGAGAAGCACTAAATTGTGAATCATTACATAATGTTCCACTCTATGTTCCACAAAATAGCAAAACCTCATCCGGAGCTGCTATTCTGATAAAACAAAATTGGAGGAAAAGCAAACGCAGCTATAATTTCATAAGCAACTATATTCATCCTAAGAGTTAAAAATAAAAGAGGATATCTAACCATTTTCGGTATATATGCTCCCTGAGAGAGAAGGATAGAAGAACATGGAATTTTACGAAATTCTGCAGACATACTTGAATTACATAAATAAATATCATTCTTTAATACTCTATGGGAGGGGGGGTTAATGGTGTATTGGAAATAATAGAATAAACGCAACACAAGGGGCATTTGGAGAGACAGGTCTGAAAGAAAATTGAAACATTCTAAGAAGTTTCTGTACATTTAACAACATGAATATTACTAATTATTTCTCCCGTACAAAGATATGCATAAATACGAGTATTTGTGGCGCGCAAGGTGTTCTAAGTTTCATTGTAGACCACATCCTTGTCAGTAAACAAATAGCACAGTTCACGATATCAGAATATATAGAGGATGTGATGTGCAAACGGATCATTTCTTACTTAAAGCTAACATAAAGTAAGATGGATCCAGAAAAGGAAATGCATAAAAATTGTGTAAAAAACTATTATAAGATTAGTGCCTTTTCTGCATGAAAGTATGAGATTATACTGTGAAGGATTGAAAACGTATATGGATCATCAAGCGATTAGCCCAGATGTAAATGTTGAAAGGTGAAAATATACAAAGCAGCTTTTGAAACACTTGGACTTAGGAAAAAGTACAGAAGAAGAAAACAAATGAGCTGTAATAACAGATTTTTCAAGAAGATAAAAGAGAACAAATTAGCATATAAAAATTCCTATAAAACCAAATCTCATATGAACAGAATGAACTATAAAAGAAATTGCGCCGATTGAAAAAAGGGAAGCTTAAACCGTGAAAGCTGGAACAAATATATTAGTAATGCTGAACACAATGTCCACGGATAAAACAGATCATACATACAAGTAAAAATGAAACAGTTAAACAAAATAGAAAAGGATACAATAAACACTAACAATATAATAGCCAAAAACAGCTGATGAGCTTATATAGATAACTAGGGACAAATAAAATTGAACCCGAAACTATTTGCACCAAATGTTGCTGTAGGAGAAGATTCAATAGAGATGAAAGAACTAGAGGCAGCTTTAAATAAGTGAACTCCAGAACATGATAAATATTAAATTAATTACATTCGCCCACTAGTAACTAAAAATAGATTTTTACAAATCTGCAATACCTGCTGGGTCATAAATGAAACGAAGACTGGGAAACAGGGTAGTGTATCCACTATTTAAAAAGCAAATAGATTGGATTGCATCAATTATAGAGGTATAAGTTTATTGACAGTAGCCTACAAGGCATATGCAAAAACTATAACTCGCCGTTTAATACAATCAGTTAAACAATTCTGGGAAAGAACAAATGTGATTTAGGAAGGGTAGATCATGCCTGGGTGATATTTTCATCATGGAACCATTAATGCAGAGACGAGGAGAATTTAATATGCCTATTTATATTTTATTTCTAGTTTATGAGAAATCATTGGAATGTGTGCTGTATAGGTACAAAAGTTATCTCCATCATCTAATGAAAATAATACAAACGTTTATATCACAAATCAGAGATAAAAATTGACAATGGAGAAAGTATAACAATCTGGTCAGAAGAGGTAAATCAAAATGTTAACCAGGGTTGTCCTTTCTGTCCAGCTCATTTTAGCACACACTAAATAAAGCAAGCCATTAAACAATGACATAATGTTTTACCAAAGAATTTTAAAATAAATACAGCAATGAGCACCACTTTATTTGCAGGTCACCAAGAAATTCTTAACAATTATCAAAAAAGCTTACAAATAGCAATTAACCAGCGAGAAAAAACGATGAAGGACTTCAATTTAAGAATTTCTGAAAAACACAAACAATGGAGGATAGGAATTATATGAAATACCAAGTAGTTGTAAGAAATTAAATAATCGAATAAGTTCCGCACTTTAACTACTTAGGCTTGGAAATTTCTTATCGGCAAAGAGAATAAATAAATATTAACTATACAAATTCAGACAAATGTGTTGGAACAATAAAGAGAGCATTGAAATATAAACTATAAGAACTGAAAACATATAAAATTCTATAAAGTAATGCTAAATTACAGGTGTGAAAACTGGGCCCTGAATAGACTAGATAGGAAGAAAATTGAGTCTGCAGAAGCGAGATTCCTCAGACCGTTGGCTGGCCACACTCCCATTGACCACCACTACAATATATAACTTAACAGAAGAAGCAAAAGCGAGTGGTTGGAGCTCATACAAAGAATCTGCAGAAGCGAGATTCCTCAGACCGCTGGCTGGCCACACTCCCATTGACCACCACTACAATATATAATTTGACAGAAGAAGTTGATAGACGCAAAAGCGAGTGGCTGGAGCTCATACAAAGAATCTGCAGAAGCGAGATTCCTCAGACCGTTGGCTGGCCACACTTCCATTGACCACGACTACAATATATAACTTAACAGAAGAAGTTGATAGACGCAAAAGCGAGTGGCTGGAGCTCATACAAAGAATCTGCAGAAGCGAGATTCCTCAGACCGTTGGCTGGCCACACTCCCATTGACCACGACTACAATATATAACTTAACAGAAGAAGTTGATAGACGCAAAAGCGAGTGGCTGGAGCTAATACAAAGAATCTGCAGAAGCGAGATTCCTCAGACCGCTGGCTGGCCACACTCCCATTGACCACCACTACAATATATAATTTGACAGAAGAAGTTGATAGACGCAAAAGCGAGTGGCTGGAGCTCATACAAAGAATCTGCAGAAGCGAGATTCCTCAGACCGTTGGCTGGCCACACTTCCATTGACCACGACTACAATATATAACTTAACAGAAGAAGTTGATAGACGCAAAAGCGAGTGGCTGGAGCTCATACAAAGAATCTGCAGAAGCGAGATTCCTCAGACCGTTGGCTGGCCACACTCCCATTGACCACGACTACAATATATAACTTAACAGAAGAAGTTGATAGACGCAAAAGCGAGTGGCTGGAGCTAATACAAAGAATCTGCAGAAGCGAGATTCCTCAGACCGTTGGCTGGCCACACTCCCATTGACCACGACTACAATATATAACTTAACAGAAGAAGTTGATAGACGCAAAAGCGAGTGGCTGGAGCTCATACAAAGAATCTGCAGAAGCGAGATTCCTCAGACCGTTGGCTGGCCACACTCCCATTGACCACCACTACAATATATAACTTAACAGAAGAAGTTGATAGACGCAAAAGCGAGTGGCTGGATCTGATACAAAGAATCTGCAGAAGCGAGATTCCTCAGACCGTTGGCTGGCCACACTTCCATTGATCACGACTACAATATATAACTTAACAGAAGAAGTTGATAGACGCAAAAGCGAGTGGCTGGAGCTCATACAAAGAATCTGCAGAAGCGAGATTCCTCAGACCGTTGGCTGGCCACACTCCCATTGACCACGACTACAATATATAACTTAACAGAAGAAGTTGATAGACGCAAAAGCGAGTGGCTGGAGCTAATACAAAGAATCTGCAGAAGCGAGATTTCTCAGAAAGTTGGCTGGCTACACTCCTATTGACCACGACTACAATATATAACTTAACAGAAGAAGTTGATAGACGCAAAAGCGAGTGGCTGGAGCTCATACAAAGAATCTGCAGAAGCGAGATTCCTCAGACCGTTGGCTGGCCACACTCCCATTGACCACCACTACAATATATAACTTAACAGAAGAAGTTGATAGACGCAAAAGCGAGTGGCTGGATCTCATACAAAGAATCTGCAGAAGCGAGATTCCTCAGACCGTTGGCTGTCTACACTACCATTGACCACTACTATAATATATAACTCAACAGAAGAAGTTGATAGACGCAAAAGCGAGTGGCTGGATCTCATACAAAGAATCTGCAGAAGCGAGATGCCTCAGACCGTTGGCTGGCTACACTACCATTGACCACCACTACAATATATAACTTAACAGAAGAAGCAAAAGCGAGTGGCTGGAGCTCATACAAAGAATCTGCAGAAGCGAGATTCCTCAGACCGCTGGCTGGCCACACTCCCATTGACCACCACTACAATATATAATTTAACAGAAGAAGTTGATAGACGCAAAAGCGAGTGGCTGGATCTCATACAAAGAATCTGTAGAAGCGAGATGCCTCAGACCGTTGGCTGGCTACACTACCATTGACCACCACTACAATATATAACTTAACAGAAGAAGCAAAAGCGAGTGGCTGGAGCTCATACAAAGAATCTGCAGAAGCGAGATTCCTCAGACCGCTGGCTGGCCACACTCCCATTGACCACCACTACAATATATAATTTGACAGAAGAAGTTGATAGACGCAAAAGCGAGTGGCTGGAGCTCATACAAAGAATCTGCAGAAGCGAGATTCCTCAGAAAGTTGGCTGGCTACACTCCCATTGACCACGACTACAATATATAACTTAACAGAAGAAGTTGATAGACGCAAAAGCGAGTGGCTGGAGCTCATACAAAGAATCTGCAGAAGCGAGATTCCTCAGACCGTTGGCTGGCCACACTCCCATTGACCACCACTACAATATATAACTTAACAGAAGAAGTTGATAGACGCAAAAGCGAGTGGCTGGATCTCATACAAAGAATCTGCAGAAGCGAGATTCCTCAGACCGTTGGCTGTCTACACTACCATTGACCACTACTATAATATATAACTTAACAGAAGAAGTTGATAGACGCAAAAGCGAGTGGCTGGATCTCATACAAAGAATCTGCAGAAGCGAGATGCCTCAGACCGTTGGCTGGCTACACTACCATTGACCACCACTACAATATATAACTTAACAGAAGAAGCAAAAGCAGGTGGCTGGAGCTCATACAAAGAATCTGCAGAAGCGAGATTCCTCAGACCGTTGGCTGGCCTCACTCCCATTGACCACCACTACAATATATAATTTAACAGAAGAAGTTGGTAGACGGAAAAGCGAGTGCCTGGATCTCATACAAAGAATCTGCAGAAGCGACATTCCTCAGACCGTTGGCTGGCCACACTCCCATTGACCATCACTACAATATATAATTTGACAGAAGAAGTTGATAGACGCAAAAGCGAGTGGCTGGAGCTCATACAAAGAATCTGCAGAAGCGAGATTCCTCAGACCGTTGGCTGGCCACACTCCCATTGACCACGACTACAATATATAACTTAACAGAAGAAGTTGATAGACTCAAAAGCGAGTGGCTGGAGCTAATACAAAGAATCTGCAGAAGCGAGATTCCTCAGAAAGTTGGCTGGCTACACTCCCATTGACCACGACTACAATATATAACTTAACAGAAGAAGTTGATAGACGCAAAAGCGAGTGGCTGGAGCTCATACAAAGAATCTGCAGAAGCGAGATTCCTCAGACCGTTGGCTGGCCACACTCCCATTGACCACCACTACAATATATAACTTAACAGAAGAAGTTGATAGACGCAAAAGCGAGTGGCTGGATCTCATACAAAGAATCTGCAGAAGCGAGATTCCTCAGACCGTTGGCTGTCTACACTACCATTGACCACTACTATAATATATAACTTAACAGAAGAAGTTGATAGACGCAAAAGCGAGTGGCTGGATCTCATACAAAGAATCTGCAGAAGCGAGATGCCTCAGACCGTTGGCTGGCTACACTACCATTGACCACCACTACAATATATAACTTAACAGAAGAAGCAAAAGCGAGTGGCTGGAGCTCATACAAAGAATCTGCAGAAGCGAGATTCCTCAGACCGTTGGCTGGCCTCACTCCCATTGACCACCACTACAATATATAATTTAACAGAAGAAGTTGATAGACGCAAAAGCGAGTGGCTGGATCTCATACAAAGAATCTGCAGAAGCGACATTCCTCAGACCGTTGGCTGGCCACACTCCCATTGACCACCACTACAATATATAATTTGACAGAAGAAGTTGATAGACGCAAAAGCGAGTGGCTGGAGCTAATACAAAGAATGGAAGACCTCCGATTCCCAAAGGTCTTACTCAACTAAGCCTTAAGGACAAGTAATATTGGCAGACCTCTTCGGAGACGGGGAGGTGACTTCTGAGTCGGACCAACCAAAGGGTGTAATCCCGGTAGTAAATGATGATGGTGAACATACAAACATTTTTATAGGAATAGTTTGTAGACGCTATATACAAATAAATGATAGTGGGTAGGTAATTCTGTGTGAATGTAACACATATTTTTTCTATTGCTTATGAATAGCAAGTAGCAGGGCTTCACGCAAAAATTTCATATTAATTTTTCGCCATAAATGCCTGTTTTGAGGGTCTTAGAATAAAAAAATACTTTTAGAAAATGATCAGGTTGTGTATTTTCCAGTAATATCATATGAAGATGTTTAAGAAAATATCCCCACCATAAACTACGCTCAACAAGGAAGCTTTTCGTTAGTTTAGATTTTCTCCAAAACGGCCTAAACGATTACGATTAAAGTACCTTATGTTTAGGGTGACAAATAAAATGCATATCTTAAATTTTCTGGGAGTAGTTTGTGAACTCCTCTTACTTTTAAATGAATATGGCATAACTTGTAAAGCAAAGCAAAGCAGTCACTGCACAAAAAATGTAGATCTCGTTGAAACACACAATTTAAATCAAACATATTTGTGATATTAGGCATTACCGATGCATTCATTTACTATTGGTTTGAATTGTAATGTACTTACCTATACTTTCTTTCAAAAACTAAATCGTTATTCATTTTTTTTCTCGTGGTCATGCAAAGAGCATCGAATCGCAAAACTATCCCATAGCAACCCGCTTTTAAAAGATTAGACTAAAGCTTGAATTTACTGTATCGTTTTTATAACTACGACGAAATCTATATTAATATTATAAAGAGAGAAAATGTGTATATGTGTGGGAGGGTGGGTGCGTAGGATAATCTCAAAGACCGGTCAACTGATTCTGATAATTATTTCTCCAATGAAAGGACCATGTATTTCTGACGGATTATGGGACCTTAAAACACCATCTAATTTCATTTCATAAGTTACTGAAAGACTAAAAGGGTTTTGTAACGTTGTTGTGCTTGAACACGAACACATTGGAGGTATAAAAGAACATGTTTGCGAAGATCTGGACCTTTATTTGAAAATTCCGTGGATTAAAAATAGTTGCTACTCCACAGAATATTCATGTAAAATGTCACAAATGTCGCGCTTATTTCATTTCAAACAATATACAAGATGGACCATTAGTTGAGAGTGTACAATAACTCCAAAACTAAGCGTTGTAGAAAGAAATGTCTTGAATAAAAGTTGCTTGATGTTATGGGGGGAAGTAAATGCTATTAGTCGTGTTTTATTTGGAGGACGTTGCGGTGGTCATTTTAGGATCAATTTAAATTGACCCTAATTGTGGACTCCCATTTAACCCAAAAATGACCATCATAATGTTCTCCAAAGAAAACACGACTAATGGCATTCACTTTCCCCCATAACATCAAGCAACTTTTATTCAAGACATTTCTTTCTACAACGCTTAGTTTTGGAGATATTGTACAGTCGCAACTTAAATGGTCCAGCCTGTATATCTAGATGGTCATGATTTAGCAATAAATACACATAAAAAAGGGAATCCAATCTAATTATAACGCTATGATACGCATCCAAAACCAATACCAAAATATTTTAATTATCCTCGCGTAAGAAAATTTTGCTTTATTTCCTATTTCTTGTGATGTAATCAACTTCATTAGCAAGCCACGCCAACTAATTGAATAAAGAGAGAAAATTGCTAACATTAGCAATCAGAGACCTATTATTCTTTAACTAACAACTGAGAAAATTGTTTTTGTCCATGGTGGCTGTCTGTCTTTTCCAGAGGTTAACTTAATGGCCTGGGAATCGGAATCTACAGATTCCAGAAAATTCAAGATATGCATTTAATTTTTCAGATAAACATCATAAGCATATGGTATTGTAATTAAAAATTGTACAGCCATTTTTGAGAACACGAACACTTTCGAGAAATGTTGCTTGTAAAGCGTAGTTTGAGGTGGGAGGAATTTGTTAAAATGTTTCTGTCGTATCCTGGAACATGCTGTCGCATCCTGAAAGTTGCTGAACTTAAATACCAAGTTTGGTATTTAACTGAGTTTTCATTTTTACTCTCTCTACTACTTATCAAGCAGGCAGAGAAGATATTGCACTACAACCAAAACTTCGATACCGACATTTCACCAAAAATACCTGTTTTGAGGTCCCATGAATACAAATAAAACGTTTTTAGAAACATGTCCGTGTGTGTCTTTGTCTTGTGTCCGTGAACAGCATAACTCAAAAACTTGGTATTTAGGTTCGATTCTTCTAAAGATGCGACACGAAGATTTTGAATGAAATACTCCAGCCTAAACTACCCTTTATGGAACTTTTTTCGAATTGTTTATTTTCTAAAAACTGCTCTAACGGTTTAGATTAAAATACCACATATGATATATTTTATGACAAATAAAATTATCTTGTGTTTTCTGAGAATAGCCAACGAAGCCGGAAGGAATTGTGTATATGGCAAAACTTTAAGCGATAGACAAAACGTACATCTCTTTAAAACACACAGTTTGTATCAAATAACTTTTATGGCATAAGCCGTTTCTAAGATATTCGTTATTACAGGTTCAAATTGCTCATTTCTTGGTCATTCTCTTTTAAGTCCTGTCAACATTCACTTGCTTCACGGGATTGCATGAAAACTGTTTTAAGGCTAGCATATAGCGTCCAGTTCTTAAACACCTGACTATTGCTGTTCCCTTTGTACCATAACGAAATGTGTAATGCAGTTATTTCTATAAAGGTTTATTTGGATTAAAATGCAGTAGATACAAAAATAAACTTTAGTAAGAATAGTGTGTATACCTACTAATAAATGAGAGAGGGTAGAATAAGTTATGTGAATGTATCACATAAGATTTCATTAATTATGCTGTTCACGGACACACACACCGGCGTTTATACAGAAACGTTTTTTTTTGTTTATTTTTTTAAGGGAGTCTCAAAGTGTATATTTTCTGTAAAATCTCGGAAACGAAATTTTTGGTGGAATACAGTACTTCCTTTACTTACTATACGTAAGTTTAAGAGCAAGTAAGAATAATCCGAGAATTAATTAATTACCTTTCATATTTCAACTTGGCACCTTTAAGGATGCAAATGTCAAGATTTTTAAGATTATTTCAACCCCAAAAATCTGATGTGTTACTTTGACATAATTTTCTCTACTCTCTATCGTTTATGTTGGGTATACAAAGTATTTTAGCAATGCTTATTTTCCTATCTCTACAATTTAATCCATATAAACCTTTGCAGAAATAGCTACATTACACGTTTCTTTACCGAGTAAACGGGAACATCGGTAGTCAAATGTTTAAGAACTTTACGCTGTACGCTGACCTTAAAATTCCATGCTGTTTCCATGCAACCGCGAGAAACAACTGAATGCTGAAAAGACCTTAAAGAATGATCAAGTAATGAACAGTTTGAACATTTAATAACAGATGTCTCACAAATGGCTTATGCCACAAAGAAAAACTTATTTGAAATAAATTGTGTGTTTTAAAGAGATCTACATTTTTTGTGTGGTACCTTTTTGTCTATTGGTTAACGTTTAGCAGTTATACATGATTATTCAAAATTTCTTCCAACTGAAGTGTACTTCACATGCTATTCCCAGAAAATTCAAGATATACATTTTATTTCTCATATAAATATGTGTAATATATTATATTTTACTAAAAATCATTGGAGCCATTTTTATAAAATCAAAACTTTCGAAAAATCTTCCATGTAAAGGGTAGTTTGGGGTTGGGTATTTTCATGAAAATCTTCGGCTCGCATCCCTGGAAGGTACTGAATCTAAATACCAGGTTTGGTATTTATCCCACTTTTCGTTTTTGAATTATGCTGTTCACAGACACAGACAGGCAGACACACACATACACACACACACACTGACCTTTTTCTAAAAAGGCTTCTTTTGGATTCATGGTGCGTCAAAGCATGTATTTCCGGTGAAATCTCAGTATCGAATTTTTGGATAGAATACAATACTTCCCCTACTTTACTATACGTACTAGAGGAGTAAAAACGTTTGCATTAATATTTATTACTCTTTTTTGTATAAAACATATTTTAAAACCTATAAATTTGAAATCCACAATTCTAGAATTACCGACCTCGAATTTTTAATTGCAATACAAATTCCACGTATAAAAGTTGGCACCTGTATGTTACAATTATTATTTATTCACTTTATGATTGCAACTTTTGAATTTTAAAAGATAATCCAACAGACTGTTCTGACCCGAAACATAATTTTAGGTTTTTAAATGCAATATCAAAAGTATTATTTGGGTATTTTAAGAAATGATACTTCCATTCACTTTGCCCCAAAAAATTAAGTATATTAATTTTCTTGAACACCTAGGTGGTAAACAGTTGCTCTATTGACTTTTAAATTGTATAACAAGTCCAAAACATCCTGCAAAACTAGAGGAGTGGAGATAGTGAAGCGTTAAAGTGACTTTTTTTCCTATTTTTAACGTATTTCACTGAGGTTTTACCTTTAAGACATTGACTGAAATATTACATATTATTATGTTCAGCATGATAAAATAAACACATATTATCTTGAGGAGTTTCTGAAGTAAACTTCGTTATCATTGAATATTATATAACAGCATTCTATAAGAAATAAACAGAATATTAACATGCTAATCCTCGTAAAATATAAGCTTTATGTCAATTATAAATTTTCTTGGCATTTGGAATATTCGCTTTGTTCCTTTTAAGTTTTCACGCATTTTCGTTGGGCTTCAAATGTTAAACGGCATGTCTTTTGTTTCGTCTTAGATCACACAAAGAGTTTATAATATTAAGGCTAGTTGTATTGACATACATTTTAAGCCATTGTCTTACGTGTACGCACCCAGCCTGTTCACAAAGTTTCATCAGCGAAGTGCTACTGGTTAAACTTGCACCCATTGGAGCTAAATACAGGTTACTATATGTTTTAAAACAACGTTGGCACCAGGTTAAAGTACCTGACGGGTGGAATAAATGGACATCTTCATGTTGAAGGAAATGACATAGAAAAAGAAGAATGCAATTCTAAACCCCAGATCCTTTTTATCGATTATTTAAAGCATTTGACAAAGTTAACATCTTATGCAAACTATGATACATATTAACGAAAAGAGGCATTCCATAGCACCTAAATAGAATACTAAAACATATACAGGGTGGAGCATTTAAGTTGAGACTGTACAATAACTCCAAAACTAAGCGTTGTACAAAGAAATGTCTTGAATAAAAATTGCTTGATAATATGGGGGAAAGTAAATGCATTAGTGGTGTTTTGTTTGGAGGACGTTACAATGGTCATTTTTGGTCAATTTAATTTTTAAAATTTAAACCTATATTTTGTATGTTGTTTTCTCATTTAAAAATGGTTTATGAAAAGCTGTTTAACTTGTGATGAGGAATTAGGAAACAAAATACTAAATGTTGGTTCCCAATTACGAAAAGTAATGACCATCCATGGATGGTCCAACTATTCATTGCTATCTTCGTACACGGACATTCAAAATATTCCTGTTATTTACGTTGGTGAAAGAACAATTGCAAAGTGCTTTATACAAATGTTGTTTAGTTTTTTTATGAGGAGTGAGAAAACAACGTAGAAAAGGCAGGTTCCCATTTAAAAACATGAAATTGACCCTACAATCACCACCACAACGTCTTCCAATAAAACACGATTAAGAGAATTTACTTTCCCCCATAATATCAAGCAACTTTTATATATATATATGTTGTAGAAAGAAATGACTTGAATAAAAGTCCCAACAATGGTCCATCCTGTATCAACAAAACTCAAATCTGCGTAAGAATAATGTATGGTCCAATATTAGTACAAAGCATTAACACAGGTGTAATACAAGCGTGTGGAATCTCCCCTATTGTTTAAATTGAATGTTGAAAATGTTATCCGACAGGGGAAACAGTAACTGGAAATTTTAATTATTACGGATAATTGGAATAAAGGTAATGTTTTTATGTCACTATTAGATGCAGACGACCTTCTGATAATTTTGTAATAATAAATATACAATACAAACACACACACATATATGAATTAAATAAAATAGAAAAGATTATAATATACAAATTTCCGTAAATAAAACAAAAACGATAGAGCGATTTAACCAGTTATCTGATAGAATCAAAAGAATAATGAGAAATATAACAAGGAAGGTTACAATTACAAAACTCTATAAAATTATGGCAACAACTATTCTGGGTGGAAGGGAACTCGTTATATTCCTTACAATGTGTGTTTCATAGACGTATTACGAACAAAAATGTAAAATAGAATTTGTTGTTTGATCATACGTTAGATGTATAATTTAACAAGAATGTATGAAGATAATAGTTTGTTACCTGTACTACGAGTAGAGTAACTTATTACAAACATACCTTTGAAAGTAACTTTGTGACATCATGCAACGTTTTTAAATAATTAGTCGCTCAAAAGGATACTCCTAACACCTTTTTGCAGACGTAATGTTGCTGTAAAAGTCATGACAGTGGAAACAGGTCGAGGTAGATCACGCGATCTGAACTAGTTTCCAGACGTAAACAACACATAACCTACCTCACTTCGCTCCTTTTATCTAAAGGTGACTAGCAATTTTGTTTTCCACATGAGAAAGGGTGATGTACGAGTGTTTTTGCGAAATAAAATGTACAACTGGCAGGCCTACACTAGAACAGTGTAAAATGGAAGGAATGCCGTCGAATACGAAAAGCAGAATCTACAAAACGTCGATTACTCATATCGAATCTTTGAGAGAACGTATTTATCTCTGGCGGTGGAAATACGCAACAATGGGGGTATTCTTTACTAGAGTACAAAATAATTGGTTAGGAAGGTGTGAAGCAATTGGTGGACACTTTGAACAATAACTGCGATGTATTGTTTATTCTATTGTTTCACATGTTAAAAGTACCATATAGACTTTGCAAGAATCTAACGATGCATTTACATTGAAGCAGTATCAGTTGTGAAATGCATTTAAATTTAAGCAGCTGAACGAGCTGCTAAAAATATCCGTAGATGGTGAGTTCAGGTTACAAAATGTGTCATTGCAACATTTATTTGCTTACGCTTATGAGACACACGCCACTGAAAGTGAAAGAGAACCCTATTTAAGTGGTGTTCTCCAACTGTTTTGAAGGTGAAAGTGACACCCCACTCTCATGGGTAAGTAACCTTGCAACTTTGTCAGCATATCTATTTAATGTTCTCAAAAAAAACCTAAACATCTCAGTAGGAAAAATTCATAGAAAGAAATGTAAGTTACGAAATGTAACTGGTTTAAATTAATGTAATAACTTACCTTCAACCAGGTATGTTTACAGGTAGTGAGAGATGGACATTAAAAATTAATTTAAGTGGAATACAAGCAACTGAGGTGAGGTTTTTATGATCATTCATGTGGATCACAGGACGAGGTAGAATAAGAAATTAAACAATAAACAAATACTCAGCATATATAATACAAATAAAATAAGCAACGTTAGAAATAATCAGTTAGAACACGTAACATCGAATATAAATTGAGAGATACCCAAGATATTATAGAGCACAAGGATGAGAAATATCTGATGCGATACATTCACATGACTTTCTCTACCCGCTGTCTTCTTTAGTGGGTATACAGACTATTCTTACAAAAACTTATTTTCCTATCTACTACATTTAATCCAAATAAACCTTTGCAAAAATAGCTACATTACACATTTCGTTATAAATACAAAGAGAACACTGATACTCAAATGTTTAAGAATTGGACGCTATATGCTGGCCTTAAAACTCCATACTGTTTTCATGCAATTGCGAGAAGTAACTGAAAGTCGATGGGACTTTTACATATAAAAGGTTGCTTGCTTAAATATGTAAGTTTCGTGTTTGGTGTTTATTCGACCTTTTGTATTTGAGATTAAAAAAAGAGTATTGAACTTTTAATAATGGATATCTCAGAAACGGCTTATGACACAAAAAACTTCTATTAAGTAAATTGTGTGTTTTAAAGAGATCTACTTTTTTGTGTGGTATGTTTTCGTCTATTGCTTAAGTTTACAAGTTATACAACATTATTCAAAATCCCTTCCAAATGAAGAGAGCTTCCTAGGCTATTCCCAGGAAATGTAATATATACATTTTGTTTGTCATGTAAACATCTTTGATATACGGCATTTTAGTCAAAATGTTAGAAGCATTTTTTTTAATAAAATTAACATTTTCAAAAAATGTTCCACGTAAGGGATAGTTGGGGTGGACAATTTTCTTGAAAATCTTAGTGTTGCATTCTTGGAAGGTACTAAGCTGAAATACCAATTTCAGTATGTATACAATTTTTCGTTTTTGAGTTATGTTGCTCGCAGAAAGACACACACACACGGACATGTTTTCAAAAATGTTTTGTTTAGAGTCAGGGCACCTTTAAAACTTGCATTTTAGCTGAAATTGATTTCTTTATATTCAGAGCGCCTCAAAGCTTGCATTCTAGGCGAAATCTCGGTATCGAATTATCTACTTGCTAAACATAGATGAAAAAGTAATAATGGATCGTTACATTTGAAGAGCTCAGTGCTTCAAGTAGAAGAATGAGTGATTTATGGGATATGAATGAAAATAAATGAGCATTGCGTAACTGCCAGCTCAAATGTTATTGTCTTCGAGGTTCTTTTTTAGAAGTATTAAAATTTAGGAGATGCTACCCTTGATTTTGATCATACAGCTCTATTGCACAGTGAAGGAAATAGCGGAAAAAAGTTAACACGTGTTTCATTTAATTTGACAAGAGGGAAGAAAATACAGAATGCCATTCATTGCTACGGGGTAGGTGTTAATGCCGTCTAATGAATGGAGGGAGACGTAACACGTTCAGAGAAATCCCACAATTTCTGTGATACATAGGAGAGTTTGCCTTTCTACATGTCAGCCTGGAGTGGAGTTAAATCCTACATGTCTTCCCTTTCTGATATTTGGGATTAGTGCCATCGCGTTAATCACTTAAATTCCTTAAGGCGACTAACGAGGGCACGGAGTTAATATGAAACTTATGGCAGATAAGAAACCCGCCATTACAGTTTTCAGACTAGGAAAAATAACAGAGATCTCCCTTTGGGTATTTATTGAACTCAAAGGAAATAACAGTAAAATTTCCCAACTTACGGTACTCGAAAGTTAGTAGTGTTGACCCGTATAATTAACTAACAAGTTGTGAAATGCTTGCTCAAAGGAGTACTTCCCGTGGACACTAGAGGGCAGCTTGGTCGACGTATCGTTGATCACCCTTTGTGGGCAGCTCCAGCAGTGGACGAGTGTTCGAGCCTGCACTCTTGCTAATCTTGGTCTGCATATTAGTTTGTAATGCAAGACAATTCCAAATAAGAAACGTATTATGTCCATGAGCTATAAAGTAAATAAAAAGGCCATCACAGGTACTACGGAACTGCAAACGAGCGAACTAATCCGGTTTCGGCGTGCGCTTTTCCGAACTATTTCAATGCATGACCCCTGATTTTTCTTTCCGCCCGGGGGATTGCTCCCCGGTCACGCCGAGTGCTCGTGTTTTGTTTTAACAACACAGAGCGACTGATAATGAACACAACTTGGCATTCGTGGCTTAAAATGGAAGTTGACTGAATTCATCAGAATGAAACTAGAATTTTTTTCTCTAACTTCACTACAGTTCATTTGAAATGTAAATATCCTAAATATGTCATTATAATCAAAATCATTAGTTCTTTTGAGAAAATAAAAGTAACAAAACTAATTATATGTAAACAGTGTAATTGTGGTTGCGGGAATTTCTTACAAGTGTTCTGCAGAATTTCATGCATACTGGTTTCAAATTAGACATTTTATGTAAACTTTTACATTATTTTATAATTGTCACTTTATATGTATAAACTACCAGCCTACATCAAGAATAGCATACATAGTACCTTAGTACTGTACTGTACTGCAGTTCGACCTCCCGTGGTGAACAATTTGTTTGTATCTTTGTTTCCTCTGTATAATGTTTTCATACATAAATGTATTTATAAATAGATATACCCTTACGCTAATGTTACAAATTTACACAATGCAGAACGCAATAATTTTAACATAACTTACAGACTATTGGCTCTAAGTTAGTTCTATGTAAGTAGCTTTCCGAAAATTAAGCTTTATTTAACCATTCAAAGCATGAATAAGAGAAGCCGCAGATGCTTGATAAGCCAATACAAGTATCTGATTTGAATAGGTTTCAGCAGTTACTTAGTATTGGTGCTGGGCATAATGGCAAGTTTGAGAGGAGGAGAAAAATGGCGGATCTGCTCTTCAATAGAAAGTTTCCTTCACCCTTTTTCAGCCATGAAACCGAAAACAACATAAGTAATGGAATTATCCGGTTGAAATGTTTGCAAATAATTAGAAGAAACTATTTCGGACATTAATAATATTTTTATTATAATAAAACAGATAATCGTATATGAAAAAAACTCAAAGCGCATAATAAAGGTTTATAGCATGAAGATCCTCTATAGAGAATCCTTTTTGTCTCATTCAGATAATTGAAAGATCTGTATCTTATAATCAGGAATTACATATCCTATTTGTCGATTCCGAAAAGGAATTACTCTCTGAAAATGTTTGAAAACTTCAAGCAATTATTAATTAGGATAATATAAATACACAATTTTTTTTAGCAAAATAGAAAAGAAACTATGAGCATAATTTAAAATTCTCTATGGCTTACGTAAGGTTGCTGTACATATTCAATTATGTTCAAAATATGTTTAGAACATACGTTAAATGCTTGGGAAAGGAAATGTAGAGGACTAGATTTTGAGGTTGGTGACTTTACAAATTACTGATGAACAAATCATATTGATAAGGAAGATTATAATAATACAGTGGGGATTAGTCTCATTGAACTGTATGAGAAGTCTGCACTCCAGTTTAATTTTGGAAAATGCAGCTATATGATTATAGAAGCAGAAAAATATTTGATGACTGAAAATAAAGAAGTTATTAAATTTACAGGCAAATACAAATTACTGTTTAGGAAAATCATTATACAGAAACTAAAGAATCTTCACGATACAGAAACCATAGAAAGTCTAAAGTAAGGAAAATATGTAATGTCAACGATGAATGTCATATTTTGGGATAAAACATTCTAAAAGAAATCTGGCATAAATTTATAAATCAGTTGAGAATTGCAGCTTCATATGGGTTAGACAGGAAATTTGACAAATGATAAATGCTTTTAAAATTATTTAAAAGGTAAATGGATAATTGGGGAAGATTTTAAGGGCAGAAAGACTGGGAAATAAAATAATTAAATATAGGATGTAAATAAAATATAACATTGTAGAAGATATATCAATAAGACTTATGCCTTATGAGTAGATTACAAGAAAAATAAGGAAACAAAGAAAACCAATGACAATGAAAACGGTCACTATGGAAGCCATGGAGAGAAGACAATTAAGAGAGCAATGCTTGGATAGAAGAGAATGGTTTTGTGCAGTGTGAAACGTTTATAAATTAGTGTAAGTTGTTATTTGGCTGTCAGATGACGTGAATTACACTGTAAACTCTCTGAATGATGATGATGATGATGACGATGATAATCTGCCCAAATGTTTTTATACAACTGAGTGGTATGTTTCAAACTTAGAGTACGTGTATCTATTTCTTTGTGTTATTATTATATAATATGTTGCTGTCCCCTAAAGTATACCCATAAATGTCACCAGTGTCTTTCTGTCATCCACGTGTGTAAATTGTACAATTTGTTAGTAATTATTAAGTAATTGTAAATTATTTATCTAATCCCATTTATAAATACTTGAATATATTTACAAAATTAGTTTCCTTCAATCCCACTTAATATACAGCCATTCCATGTTAATCTTAGTCCAAGCTTCAAAATAAATTCTTGGATCAATATTAGTGTTGCAACTTAATTCCTGTTCATAATGAATTTTTTTCGATTGTTTTTAACCACATCTTAAACTGTGGTCAGGAATTTTGTTATTGAAGTATAGCAGCTCATTAACGATAATCCATTTTTAAGTCAGTTTGTATAGGTAGATCTGTAAAAGGAAGCAGTTGAAAAAATTTGCTGTGAAAAAAGAATTGCTAATTTTGGATCAGCATCCTTGAAAATTTAAGTCAATTTTCACAAGTCCCTATCATGCTCTTCACGATATATTTTACACCCTACGTGACGCATACGTTCTTTGTATTAAAGGTACCTAGGACATCTGAGAGGATTTTCCGCAATTTTTGAGATGCAATTCTCAAATTTGGCATGCTGTATAGCAATATTCCTAAAAAGAGTCTAATAAATTTAATCAAAAATGAATGAATGGTGCTTGAGATATTAAGCTTTATTGTTTTCATCGATTATATACATGCATTTTTTAAAATATTCCTATTGAATAATTTTTTTTAAAGTTTTACTTCTGGACATGGTTATTTGATATATTTTGAAGTTATTCTAGTATGTGCTTTAAATTCTAGCCTTTCTATCACATTTTAGTATTGATTAATCCAATATGGCCAAGATATTTAAAATAAACAAATAATTCTACAAATTATTTGAATAAGTATTTAGAAAAATTTGGCAATTTTCATGTAGAAAATTCAAAATCTACATTTCATTTATCACGTAAATATTTTAAATACATGCTATTTAAATCAATATCGCTATTGCCATTTTTGAGAAAATAAAAAAGTAACGAAAGAATTTCCATGTAAAGAAGAGTTTGGAGTAGGCGATTTTCTTGAAAATCTTTCTGTCGCATCTACATTCATGTCAACTACATGGAACACTTATACGAAGTTTTTGGTTTTCTAAAAATGGCTGTAACGATTTTGATTAAAATCCATATATTGAAAATATTTACATGGCAAATAAAATGCATACCTGAATTTTCTGGGAATAGCCTATGAAGTCCTCGGAAGGAATTTTGTATAGTCTAGCTTAACTGCTAAACGTCAAGCGTAAGGCGAAAACTACTACACAAATCTCAATCTATGCCAAATAACCTTTTGTAGCATAAGCGATTTCTGAGATATCCCTTATTAATGGTTCGAAATGTACATAGTTGTTCATTTTTTTTGAAGTCCTGTGAACATTCAGTTGTTTCTCGCGATGACATGCACAGCGGTATGGAATTTTAAGGCCAGCGTATAGCGTTCAGTTCTTAAACGTTTGACTACCGTTATTCCCCTTGTATCTATAACGAAATGTGTGATGTAGCCGTTTCTTCAAAGGTTTATATGGATTAAATTAAGTCGATAGAAAAATGAGCTTTAGTAAGATTAGTTAACAAACTATAAAGGGTAGAGATAGTCATGCGAGTATGGCACATCAGATTTTTGTGCTTGAGTTATGTTCTTCGCAGAAACAAACACACACACACACACACACACACACACACACACACACACACACATGGACTTTTCTAAAATGCTTTTTTCTTAATTCTGTGTGCCTCAAAACATGCATTTCCGGTAAAATGTCGATTTCGAATTTTTGTGTGAAAAACAATACCTTTACTTACTAAACTACTCAGTAAAAAAATAGGAAGTGTAAGATTTGAAAACTCGAGCTAATATGAGTTTGGAAGTGGTCAAAATCACGAAAACCTTTATTTGACAACATTGTGTGCTTTAACCAAAGCTACATTTTGGTGCAGTAAGATTTTGTTCCTCTGTTACGGTAATTCAGTTATACAAAAGACGGAATTAGAGGCTATTCCCAGAAAATTCAAGATATAACTGGTGGCTCAACTGCGCCTTTGGCAGATAACCCTTCGTGTGTTAAAAGGGTTGCACAACTCAACCTGACCAAGTAAACAAAGTTCAGTGGGGAACTGGCGCACCACCAGTTCTCAGAAACGTCCATATGGATATACAGAGACAGTTGAAACATCGAACCAATCAACAGGAACAAAATTTCGAACGTGTATTCAATGAGCGAAGTCAGCATAACAGTGCCGTTAGATGATGATGACGATACCATCACCACCACCACCACTGCCACTACCACCACCACTACCACCACAGCCACTAGCACCACCACTACCACCACCACTAATACCACCATCACTACCACCACCACTACCGCCACCACCACCACGACCACTACCACCACCACTAATTCCACCATCACTACCACCACCACGACCACTACCACCACCACCACTACCACCACCACCACTAATGCCAGCACTACCACTACCACCACCACTGGCACCACTACCACCACTGCCACCATCACTACCACCACCACCACTACCACCACCACTACCACCACTACCACCACCACTGCCACCACCACGACCACTACCACCACTGTCACTACCACTACCACTACCACCACTACTACCACCACCATTGCCATCACTACCACCACTAGCACCATCACTACCACCAATACCACCACAACTACCACCACCACTACCACCATCACTACCACCACCACTACCACAACCATTACCACCGCCACTACCTCCACTACCACCACCACCATCACTACCACCACCACTACCACCACCACTACCACTACCACCACCACTACCGCCATCACTACCACCACCATCACTACCACCATCGCTACCACCATCGCTACCACCACCACTACCGCCATCACTACCACCACCACTACCTCCACTACCACCACCGCTACCACTACCACTACCACCACCACTACCACCATCACTACCACCACCACTACCTCCGAACTTTTCGTTTTTGAGTTATGATGTTCACAGATACGCAAACGCGCATACATACACAGACAGATAGGTGCAGAACTTTTTCTAGGAATCTTTTTTTTCTTTTTATATTCAGGGAGTTTCAAAACGTGTATTTCTGTTGAAACTACGGTATCGAAATTTTGCTTGGAATACAATACTTCCTCTACGTAAATATCTGATATTATTTTCTCTTCTCAGTCATCTACAAACTACTCTTACAAAACTTTATTACTATTGTACTTCTTGTTAATCGAGATAACCAATTACTCATTTACACAATAAAGTAGGCTTTAGCTGTAGTTCATTCATTCATTCTCTGTTTACCCTCCTCTTATGTAGGACTTACACCCCTAGGACTTACAAGCGGGTGCCTGGGGTCAGAGGCCCGTCGAGGAGCAGACACTCATGGATCAGACAGAGCATCCAGGATGGGTGATCAGCCCAATGCCTGGTATGGGATGAAGGAAGTAGATGTAACGAAATGTTGGTGAAATGGATGAAAGGAAAAGTGATGATGGAGCAGTTGGTGGAATGAATGGCGGGGGAAACCGGAGAACCCGGAAAAAACCCGCCCAGACGCCGCTTCGTCCACCACAAAACCCACATGCAGGTCCCTGGGATTGAACGTCGGTGGGAGGCGAGCGGTCTAACCACTCGTCCACGGCGCCGCCTTTTAGCTGTAGTAAGTTTCTAAAAGACAGATCGCTATGCGATGGCTATTAAATGCATACTCTTTGCATAACCACGAGAAAAAACGAATAGCAACATTGCACTTCAAGGGGCGTAAACATCTCATCATTAAAACTAACAGTAGAGAATATCTCGGAAGTGGTTAAAGCCATAAAAATTTTACTTTTATAACTATGTTCTTTCACGAGATCTACATTTATTGTCTAGTAAGATTTTGTCTATTTATTACTGTTTATTAGTTACACAAAGGTCATTCAGATTGAAAAAACCTTCACAGACTATTCCAAGAAAATTTAACATATAAATTTTATTTACACTTCAAATTTCTTAAACATATGGTATTTAATGAAAATCGTTGGAGGCGTTTTTTGAGAAAATGAAAAAATAACGAATATATCCCATGTATATGTATGTGTTTGTGTGTGTGTGTGTGTGTGTGTGTGTGTGTGTGCGCGCGCGCGCGCCTGTGAGTCGGTCTGTCTGTATATATATCTCTGAAGAGCATAACTCAAAGTCAAATAAACATATTGCAAAAAACAAAAAGAAACCTTGGTGATCACGTCCAGCATCTTTCAAAGATATGACAAACAGAAATTCATCATATTTCCCCCACCACAAATATTGTTTTATATGGATAAATTAATGTCGTTATCTTTTATTTGCTCAAAACTGGTTTATAAATAATATGCCATAATATTGAGATATTAGCATAGCAAATAAAACGTATTTCTAGAATTTTCTTCCTTCTCACAGAATTTTAGAAACATATACGTAACTGAGAAATGATAAGCCATAAGTGTTTATTAAATAAAAATATGGTGCAGTTTTAATGATCAATTGAAGTTGTAGGTTTAGCAGTTTACAGGATTATTCCTGTTCTTTCGGTGTTTCAACTATGTACTATTGAAGTATTATGTTTCCCATCAGCCCACGGTCAACTTGTAGCAACGTGCATTTTAAATGTTAGACGATTGTCTTAACTTCTATGTCGGTACAACAAAATGTGTACTAAAAGCATTGCGATCAGTCTCCAGTATGATTAATAAGAAGAGAGGAAACCAAGTTGTTAATTTGTAGAACAATTAAGAAAATAAATAAAAGGAGATAGTGGAAGTTGTATCAGTTTTCTAACATTACCTAGCGATTTTTAACAGGCAGTGCAAGTCTGTAAAATTTGGGAACAAGTTTGTGTTGGAAAGGGACTGGAACTGACTTGGTAGCCATAAGTATCATTAGTTGTAATCAATGGATAGAAATGGGAGTCATGCAACTGTCTCCAATGCCCAACGGATGTGATATACGCAAAACACGAGTAATTGCTATGTTGACTGTAACTGAGATTAGCAACATAGCATCCAGATGACAGCAGTTCTGCGGTGCGGACAATCTCAGCGGTGCACCCGAGGGAGGATGTCAACGGATGGAATAAACTCTAAAACTGCTTCTGCGGTGCTCAAAATGCATTATTGACACCTATATCAAATGCATTACTGTGACCCACAGGAAAAGCAATTGGTAGACCTCTGATACTGTTGTCATTGGGTGGTGAAGGTTATTGATTTATGGGATCAGTCAGACTGACTCTGAATGATTGGTTCTGCAATATTAGCTTTTGTATCATGCTCAAACTAGTTTAAGTAACACAAAACCTGAAGTAGAATAAACAAAATACGCATTTCGGAATTGTCTTTATGAAAAGTAACTGTAATACTTACAATGGAAATATATTAAAAAAATGTATGCGTTGTAGTCACACATTGCTTTACCTACTGTGAATACAGGGTCTTCGGTATAAAAGCTGACCGCTCATATGGGGTTTTGCGTCTGAGTAGCACGTCATGCCACAGTCGGCCGTGCCAACACTCTGTCCTCGCTTCTTAAATCTGTATTCTTGTAAACCTGTACATACATTATAACAAAATTAGCTGTTACCTCGTAGCGAAGGCTGGAAATGTCGTTCCTCCGCAGCTAAACAGGCATTGTACCGAGTAAACTCATTTAGATTGACGCGATTTAGCTCGGTTACTGTAATGTTTTTAAAATAACATTTATGCACAAATTTATGTTCTTCTAAAGATAACTGCCTTCCTATCTTCGCAAATGAAATTGGACTACTGACGTTAATGCCTACATGGTAACTGAAGGACACAAAGCTTGTCGTGAGTGCGGGGCGTGGGAAAGTGGGGGAAGCCACCACTACTGGCTCCGATGCACAACACCGTGTGTGTGGTCAGGTTTTATACCGAAGGCCTTAATACATAAGGCCGAAGTATAAACCTTTCTCTTCTGTAGACGTTACATTATCACCATAAATATATTCATAGAAACCTTTCAAATAAGGAATTAAAGACTTTGTTATAACAAGGAGGTTTGTATCGTCGTTTTTGTCGGTCATGAGCTGATCTGAAAACAGTATACTTACTTGGTTGCTGAGGACCGAAACGTGGTGTGGAGGTTAAGAGGAAGGCGTGGGCTTTTCACCTACAAAATCCATAACACAAATCTACTCATACATTCCTAGATTTATTTCCCAAACCGTTTGGGGTTCCTACATTATTAAAAATGGAAGGTGGGAGGAGAAGTCCACCGATCCAAAGCCCGACTTACACACGCGGTTCGTTACTCACGGAATCCTGAGACAGGTGCTATATCCCCAAGTAATCGTGGCATGCAGAACTACCAGCCAAGAGTGACGTAAACAACAATGTGTCTGTTAATGACAATGTAGAACAATAATTTAACCCACCAAATTATTAATACGCCACGGTATAGAAAAAGTAATGTAATTAATTGTTCTTTCCCACATGCTGTGTACGACTAAAGCTGAAAAGGTAGAACCAGACTGAATGCCATATGGAGAATTTTAACCATGTGCTACTGCCCTAACCATCCGAGCTACCGTGGCAGCTTGCCTGCACGGCATTAAATTCTCTAACCTGACTTACATTATTTTTAGTTAACCATAGACATTCTCAATTTTATTTTCAGCTAAAATACGAATTAATAAACACTTTTAAATCCCGAACAAAATAGGTAAGTATCATTATGTTATGTTAACGTAACACATTTTTTAACTGCTGCCAACATTAGTTGACTCCAGCGAAGTCATGGAAGGAGTAAGGAATTACAACGCCAGCAAATAATGACCTGCTTTTACGGATTTGACTATGGCTTCAGCCTTCTGTATGCCCCTTCAGCCTACAACAAAATGTGTAACGAAATTATTTCTGCAAATGTTTATCTCGATTAACATGAAACAGATATAAAAATAAGCTTTTGCAAGAAGAGTTTGTAGAAGGCATACAAAAATACAGTGTAGTTGCTAAAGAAACTCATGTGAACGTAACAGAGTTATCTTCAAATAAATTAACTTCTGCTGTAACAAACATTTGTTGGAAATCGCATTAGGTTATAAAAAGTGAAGTAATTTGCCTTCTCTGACTGGAATTCTTCAAAAACAATCGTTGACACGGCTGCTATTCCAGAGTGCACTAAGGTGACGCTGTCTTATAAATTATGGCTACAAAGTTGTATGATAAATATTCCATATTAGGGTTATGTTCATTAGCAGTTAAAGGATATAGTGAAAGTATACTGTGCTTGAAAATATTCCAAAATGTAGGCAGTATGAAGAAGAGCATTATGAAAAACTGCTTCTATTTTGTTTCAAAATGGCTGCATTAAATTCTTTTCATAATCGATTTCTTGCACATGGATGTGAAATAATCAGATGTGAGAATTATTTTATTTCTTTTTGCTTATTTCGTTTTCATAAGTCATATGGACTTTATCAACGTTAAAAGCTTTTCAAAGGAAGAAATCTTTACTTAAACCGAATGATCTGATATAAAGAATGAAACAAAAAGCCATTTTCAGTATAGGTACGCATACACCGTAGGTCATTGCATTGTGGTATCTTGTTATATTCATTTGTTTATTCTAAACGAGGCGTACAGTTGTAAAATACGAGCCCATATCTCGTGTTTGATTTCAGGTAACCCTGCCTAACATATAGAAGGTCGAATATTTTTGTAGTGTTTGTTCTTATACAACTAGTAGTTTCCAATGAAGGACCTGTTTGTCGGCGTACGATACGAATCATAACCGCCACATACGCATTTGTTAGCGCAACATGAAAAGCCTGTGTGATCCGTACTTGCGAGGCTTCCATGGCCTTTTTCAGAGGTGAAGATAATCCAGAAGCCACTTACTGTCGTAACAAAGAGATGGAATACAGGGCAAAGCCCCACAACCGAGCTCTTTAATACAAGCTGTGCTGGACTGGATTTATAGTACTGTTTCTGTTATTTAAATCACAGCCCTTCTATTTCGACATCTGCGAAAAAGTCTTATGAGTTACTTTCACATAACGCTCTACCCCAATCGTTTATGTTTATATAACATCTACACACTATACTCATGAAAGCCTATTTTTCTATATCCTTTATGTTAATCGATAAAAAAACATTTTCTGAAATACTTAGATTACACATTGCGTTGTAGGCACGTGGGGGATAGAGGAAACCGAATCAATAGTAAGAAACAAAACAATGTTTGAAAGCAATCTTCAAATTCTATAATCTTTGCACGACATCGTGAGAAACAACTGAATAGCAACAGCACTTTAAGAACTGACCAAAGGATTGAAAGGCTAAAAGAAGGGATATCTCGGAAATACCTGATGCTAAAAAAATATTTTAAAGAGGCGTGGAATTTGCGCGTTTAAAAATATTCTACATTTTTTGTGTGTATATTTTTGTCTATCTCTTAACATTCACCACTTAAACAAAGTTATACAAAATTGCTTCTACCACAGAAAATTCAACATTTGTCATTGAAATATTTAAACATGCGGTATTTCAATCAAAGTCGTTATAACCATTTTTGAGAAAATACATGTAATAGTAGCTTGAGGAGGTGGAGATTTCTTAAAAATATTCTTGGTGTATCTTTGAAAGATACTGAACTTAAGTATCAAGTTTGGCATTTATCGCACTCTTCGTTTTCGGGTTGTACTGTTCACAAACATATACACAAAACACACAAATGTAACTTTTTCTAAAAACCTAATGCATTACATTCACATAAATTTCTCTACCTATCGTTCTACAAACTATTCTTACAAAAGCTTATTCTTCTATCTGTCTGGTGTTAATCAACATAAACATTTTCAAAAATGGTTTTATTATATATTTTGTTATAGGCACAAAGGAAACATAGGCTTAAGCCATAGGCAAATCTTTTAAAATGTGATAGCTTTGAGATTCCGTCCTCTTTGCATGGCCACGAGAAAAAAAATTAATAGCGATTATACGCTATATATATATAGCGCTGAGCTGCAAGCCACTTTTTCATGTGCGGGAACAGATGGAAGTTGTTAGGGGCCAAGTCCGGGCTGTACGGGGGATGGTCAAAACACGTTTGAACTAGGCCAAAGGTTCATTTGTGATGTTTGCTGTGCGAGGGCGAGCGTTGTCATGTAAAAACACAATAGCAGATGTCAGAAGATCACGACGCTGTTTTGGATTGCTCTTCTGAGCCTTCACACTTGACACTTGACGGGATTTGTTATTTCGGCGCCCATGTTGTTAGGTTTGTAACTAACAAACACGGACAGTACGATGCTCCACCTATCACAGCTAAAAGCGTACTGAACCATTGCGCATGCTGATGTCAAAATGGCGGCGCTACCCCCAGTACTTCTCGTGCTATGCATGAACGGATGCTATTTTCTGGGCAGCCTAGTATTTAATTTATTTATATGTACATATATGCGCGCACATACAAACGCGCACACGCAGACCTTTGTTACAAAAGGTGTTTATACCATAAAGAGTATGTATTTAACCGAGTAATATGTCAAAAAACGTTATTGCAAGCAAGAGCGATTTCATTATTAAACGGATGTGTTGACACATAGTATATGTATTACACCAACCCATAAAGATTTGTACCATTTAAGTTTACTGGTATATTAAGTAGCCTTATTAAAAAGAAAAAATAAACTGATAAGGAATTCTTGAAGGGAAGTTATTGTAATACATGTTACAACCGAGTAGGATGACTCAAGTGGTATCATCTGTGGCCTTTTTTTTTATACTCCTCCACCGGATGGAAAAAGTAAGAAGGAATAGTGGAATGGCGTGGCTTTGTGCTGGCCCGCATAGCACCCGCGTTAGTAATTGAAGGCTGTTGGCTGCTGCACTTACTAGGTTGCAGCCATGAAACCTGACTGCAACACTAGTGGGAATGGCGAGGGTTAGGTAGAGAATGGAAGTTAGGATTGAGGATGGTACTGACGATGATGCTGCTGTTGCTGCTTGAACTCCTTCCATTGCTGCAAGAAGTTCGCGACTCTCTCCGGGTTGCTCTTCAGCCTGGGACCAAGTGATGAGACCCGGATGGCTTAGGTGATGGCTGCTAGTCTGGATGAAGTGCTGTCGACCTGCCCAGGAAAATCTGTTGAGCAGCTGATGAAGTTTGAAGATCCCTGATGAGTTCCTCCAGGGCTGTCAGCTTCGTCGTCATGTTCAGGAAACTCCGCGCGGAGATCCTGAACGGCGTCACGTAAGCCCTGGACTTCCTCGATGATCGGCGTGAGTGATGGTGCTGGTGTCGGCGCTGGAGTCGGCGGCTGTGGAGCTGTCACTGGCTGCGGCGTAGGTGCTGGTGGCTTCAGCGGTGCCTTCCTGCGAGGATGCAGGGGGCAGAGCGCATGGCTGGTGAAGTGTAATGACCCTCCACAGGTTGCACAGTAGTGCGACGGCGGCGCAGGTCGTGGGTTCGAGTCTCGCTGCCGACCTTCCTGGCCCATGGGTTTTCCCAGGTCGCTGGGCGAATGCTGGGAAGTATCATTGCATCCCCCGAATTTCCTGTCCCTCCATTTCACTTGTTTTCTCATTTCACGTCACCGTCCATCTGCTTGGTCTCTTTTAGGTTGTAAGTCTCAGCGTGTGCATGACAGGGGAAAAGGATGCTCTGAGTAAACCTTCGTCCCCCGAAATGGCGGCAGTCTCCGATCCTGCCCTCTACTTTTTGTGCATCCTGGTCCGGCCGCTCCTGTCTCCTCTCCCTCCCGGGGGCGCCCCGTCAGGGTCCTAGGTACAAAAGATCTCCGTAGGTCGAGGTGCTAGGTCCCCATGTGCACCTAGTCCTATCCTAACACATGTTACAACGTATAAATTATTTGTGTTGTTCTCATTTAGCGCTGACTAGAACAGCTCTCGGCTATGTTCACGTTGTTGCAGTAATTGTAAAGATTTCTCTCTCTCTCTCTCTCCCATCCCCCACTCATTTTCACGCCCCCCTTAAATATCTTCCCATTCAACACAATCTTCCCCTCAAGTTTCTATGTTTAATGTATGCCATGTGGTGTTTTGATAACAAGTAACAATGTCTTATTCCTGGGTTTCTATTGATTGACTCAGAAGCACAAGGTTTAGTAATAATAAAACTTGTGTCTGTCCATCATGTTTTTTTTGCGAACAAAACTCCATAAGACGTATTGGGAAAACTTAGTAGTTTGATAATACTCTTCTTTCACTCTAGCCTTGTGTAGCCGCTAAACTGAATCAGCCTCGGGCCGAGACTGTAACCACCGAGCTTCGGTTTCCCCTACTAATGTTCTCTTACTGATTTAATGGCGAGATACACGTGGTTCAAATCTCAGCTGTGGCATTGGATTTTCAACACTGATTTTAACCTTCCAATTTAGTGGCTAAACACAGCTAGTGTGAAAGAAGAGTAAAATTACCGTAGAAATTAACTCTAAAAGTGGTTAAACATACAGTGCGGAAATATAAAGCCACTTGTAACATTGCAAGTCAACTTTTATATATTAAAGTTCTAATACACTTCATGTTCTTATAATAGTGTCACCCATTCTTTGAAATCTACTTATTTTTTTCTATGTAGTAGTTAAAGTTGTAGCTTATAGTGCATGCTGTGTAGTAAAAAGTGTTAATTGTTCAAGCATTCTAAGTAATCGCTTGAGCCTGTTAATAGGATCTAGCCGTCAGAGTGGATCGGTGCCGTAGGTCATGTAAAATATGTATACTAAACCACTGTCCGTGTTTACTCTCCAAAGTCTTATAGTAGCATAATGATAGGTATTGAATAATATTGGAGACATTGAGCACCATTGCCTAAGTCTTTGAATGGTTAGAGTACTGCTTCCACTAATTTTCCCGTTCTTCTTAATCTTAAAATTAGAGGTGTTGGTATAGGTTTTTAACGACATATTTTATTATGTGAAGTGGCACTCCTCGTCTATCCAGTACTTCCCAGAGTTTATTTCTGTTTACACTGTCGAAATGTTTCACATAATCTTAAATTGTTTTATATGGGCGTCATTCCAAAAGTCCTGCACAGGCGCATGCGCAACCGTTACGGTGCCCTGATCAACTTCAAGTTGATGCCAGTTGTGAGTCAGACTTTGGGCTTGACGGTTGTATACTGTTGGACCACCAGAAGAAGGCGAGAGGAGTCTGAGGAGCGAGAGGGGCTTGAACTGTGTATCTGCTAACGTAGTCGATTTGTTTACTACGAAATGTATGTGAATAATACATCTGCCAGACCTAATACTTGAATATAAGTGCCGTGATAGATATTAAGTATTATTTCGCTCTCGTTGCTTACACGTGTTACGGTAAATGGTACAAAGTGAAACTATAGGCGTGTTATCTGACAACACTGTGCATTTTATATGATACTATTCTGCATAAACAGATGGTGACAGTTGAAAATGTTTACGTAGCACATTCTTCTCGCTCGCCTTCTTTTGGTGGTCCATCCGTATGTGTTCGCTGGTTCTCGTGGCTGTGTCGTGAGGAACTCAGTTTTAAAATGGAAGCTGAAATTGAGTAGGTCGGATTGCAGATAGTGACCAGACTTCCTACATAAAAATCGAATCCCTACGTGGATGAATAAATGAATAAATAAGTAAATAAATAAAAACTTTAATACTCCATCCCTTACTACCCAAACCGGGACGTGTATTGATAAATTTTCAGTTTATTAATACAGTACACTTACACTATCATTGTACAGATAATTAACTATAACTAATAAAAGAGCAAGAAATACAAAAAAATAATAATAGTAAAAGTAACTGAAATAAAATGTTTAAATTTCCATCCGCTAACTCAAAATAGACATACAACAAATACATCTCTACTGGTAGCCACCTATCTAACTAAATTATCTACATAAATTCTAACTAAATACACGTCGGAAACCGACAACTTAGGTGCTGGTATCCAGCACCTTCAATACAAAACTAGCACTATAATAACAAATAATTCATAATAATTCATTTATGGCTAATTCTTGTTATCCTTGTCTGCTTTAATTGCTTATGAGAGGTTTAAATTTATTCTCTTTTATTTTTTGAGATGTTTATATAATTATATATCATATTAGTTAAATTTTAGTTTATAATCAATTCACTCATTTACCCTAACTTCTAAGCACTAAAATGTATACTAAATTTACAGTTATTAAATTTACACTTCACTTCCATGTCACTTCAGTAATCTGATAATAATTTATATTGACATCATATTAAATATTTCACAATACACTTCACTTCCATGTCTCTTCGGTAATCTGATAATAATTTATATTGATATATTAATTATTTCACACTACACTTCACTTTCACATCTGTTATTCAATAACCACCAAAACTGTTCTTCATGCCGGCAGTAACTCCCACTTATACTCCTCCCTTGTAACTGCACCGATCTCCTCACTTTCTTCTTCAGTGCACCATACTTCTCCTCGCACCATTCATCAGCTACCACCTCCTTTGCTATTAGTTATCCATCCCGCTTCTCCTCCTTCCATCATAGATCCTCCTTCTGCCCTTCCATAATATACTGCTTTGTTTATATATTTATTTACGTCTAGTGGTTGTAACAGTCAATATGTTGAGTCTTGTTGTTATATTGTCATCGTATAACTGGGAAAAATTTGTTTCATTGTGTTGTCCATTAGTTATTAGTAATATTGTTTACGTTTGTTATTGTTCCTATGGTTATGTCATTAGAAATTGTCGCTGTAATAGTTTGTAGTCTTGTGATGTAATCCATATGGTCATTATTTCAATATGTATTAATATGTGCTAGATCTTATTTTCTTCTCTTCTATATCTCTCCCTTCTTCTTTCTCCCTCTGTTTTCTACTCCTTATTTTCTTTCTTCTTCTCGTTCACTTATTCTTCCATCTTCTTCCCCATCTCTCTCCCTTCTTTCTTCTCCTACATTCCTATTTTCTTCAATTACTTCTTCTCTTCCTTACAATTTACATCCTCCATCACTATTAAATCTCCTTATCTAAATTCTTCTCTCTTCTATTCACTTAACTGTTTCCTTTTTATTTATTCTTATTTTTATTATTTTTTATTTTTTTCTCCCTCAACCTTATCTCTCTTCTTAACCGCCTCAAAATTTACTTCATCTATAAATCCTTCCCTCTTCTCCCCACTTTACCGCTTCATATCCTTTTACGTACATTTAATTTCCACTGCTTTTAAATAAAATGTATCTCCACATGTCTTCTTCCTTTTATAATCCAAAGCTACCTTCTTATATTATCATTATTATAATTATCCTCCTCTTCTTCTTCGCTTCCTTCTTCCTCTCCTAGTTTTTCATCTCTTCTTTCTTCTCCCTGTGACATAAATTAATGTTGTAATCGTATACGTTCTAATCTTCTTACTGTCACTTCCTCTTCATTGGTTCCTAAAAGGTCTTCTTGTGATTTTACCACATCCCTCGCTAAATTGCTTATTTTTAGGTCTAATTGCTCCTGATGCATATATAATTCTTTATTTCTCAACATATTATACACTTAATGGCCACTCAACGCTATTCTTTCTTCTCTAACGTGTTCTGAAAATTAAATACATTTAAACAAAACGTGCTTTGGGTTGGCTTCTCTTTTACACAGGCTACATATATCGTCCTGTGTTCTGTTATTTTTTCCCAGTAGGATTTGTATTGTCCATGACTTTTAAGGTAATGGATAATTCCTTTGGTAGGTTTAATATGATTTAATATCAATATTTCCGAAATCTTATTAAATAAATTAAAAGTTCTTCTTCCAGCCTAGTGTTTTCCCATTCCCACTGTCATTGAGTTTTTAAACTAAATTTTATATCACGTATATTGTTACATTGTCTGCCAGTTATTGCATATACTTTCTACATGTTTGCTTTCTTAAACAAAAAACTGCGCCTCTTAATTTCATCATTAAATCAACTGGCCATATGCTTGTAGCTACTAATAGGGCCAGGGTACGTGGGGTGCTTAACGCTCCAGTAAATCTTAACAACACTTTTCTCTGAGATCTTCGTAATAAGGTTTTTATATGTACGTCATACATCCTCATTGCCTAGATCCCTGCTCCACGTTATTATTGAGGCAAAGATGTATGATAGGTTGATATGACGTTTAATGGAATGTTAAAATTTGATTGAACTAATCTAGCTAATATCATCATTACTTTTTCATCAGATTTTTTCTGAACATATTCCACGTGTTTTCTAAAATTAAGAGGCTCATCTAAATAAATACCTAAATATTTAACTTCTCTTGGGCGTCTTATGTTTTGATTATCATACTTTATACATGGATCTCTCTTAAGGTTGCTTTTGAGAACCATATATCCTGATTTATTTGGAGATACTTAAAGTTTGGTATTGCTACACCAATTGCTCAGTTTATTAGTTAAGTTATTTGCTCTGATTTATTTTTCACTTCTACTGTTCCTTCTATTAAAAATAACACATCGTCCGCATATGCTAGGGTATTTTTAGCATTTGCATCAGTAATTAACTCATCCAACAGTATTTCCAATACAATATCCCAAAAGGTGGTTCCCAAAATCGGGCCTTGGGGACAACCTTTGTTAATATCTCTATGCACCTTATGTTCTATTCCCTTTATATGAATTCTTCTATCTTTGCAGAAATCTTTTAAAATGTCATAAAGGCATTTTGGGAATCCTTTCTCCCGTAACCTTTCAAATAATACTGGCCACCATAAGTTGTCAAATGCGGCAGAAATGTCAATTAAAATTTCAACTAAACATTTCGAGTGCGTTGTCTTAATAGTTTCCATTACACAATTTATCGTGTCTTCTGTAGATTTCCCTTTCCTAAAACAAATTGGTTTCCATTTATACCTATTATTAATCTAAATTCTTTTAATCTTTTACAAAGCAGTTCTTCTAAAAGCTTTCCTAAAGTATTCAATAAGCATATTGGTCTGTAGGATTTTGGATCCTTTGGGTCCTTTTCAGCACTTTTCTTCAAAATAATTACTTTAGCCTCTTTCCAGCAATAAGGAAAACGCTCTTTCCATATACAACCGTTAAACAGTTGTAATAAAAACGCTGTAATTTTATCTTTCAAAGCTACTATAACTTCGCCTGTTATGCCATCTGGCCCCGCTGCATTTTTAATTTTTAGCTTATTTATAATTGGTCTGATTTCGGAAAGATCAAAGGGAAATATTAATCTATTATTCCTATATGGCGTATTCATATCTATTCCTTTTTGTGTATGTAAATTTTTATCTATACTTTTAGCATCCTGAGGAAGTAACTTATCCAGGAGAACATTTACTGAATTTTACCAATTTGTTGTCATTTCCCTATTATTCTTTTGCAAAGTATTTAAAATCTTGGGTCCTTAAATTTTCTCCATTATTATTTTATAGGAGGGCGGCGCCGTGGCCGAGTGGTTAGACCACTCGCCTCCCACCGAGGCGGACCGGGTTCAATCCCAGGGACCTGCATGTGGGATTTGTGGTGGACGAAGCGGCGTCTGGGCGGGTTTTCTCCGGTTTCCCCCGCCATTCATTCCACCAACTGCTCCATCATCACCTTTCCTTTCATCCATTTCACCAACATTTCGTTTCATCTACTTCCTTCATCCCATACCAAGCATCGGGCTGATCACCCATCCTGGATGCTCTGTCTGATCCATGAGTGTCTGCTCCTCGACGGGCCTCTGACCCCAGGCACCCGCTTGTAAGTCCTGGGGGGTGTAAGTCCTACATAAGAGGAGGGTAAACAGATAATGAATGAATGAAAAGATTATTTTATAGGGCATACCACATATACTTGTTTCTAATTCTTTTTCAACAATATTTTTCCACGAACTTTTTCTGGTTTCTTCTAAGCTGTCCTTATATTTCATTTTCACCTCTCAATATTTAATCAAATTTTTCTCTCTTTCGTCCGCAATTATTGATCTTTGATAAATTCTTCTAATCTTCCTAACATTTCTACGTGCCTTCTGTAATATTGTCATACAAATTTTTAGGTTTAATAATTGGAACTGGTTTTTCTATCGCCTTTTGTAATGATTGAACTAAATTTTTAGCAGCCTTGTCTACATATTCCCCTTCATATTCCGGCTGTAAGTTATCAAACTCTTGTCACAAAAGATACCAATTTGCTTGTTTATAATTGTAAATTTTATCTCCTGTTCCTTCTTTGTATTTAGGTTTCCCAATGAGGAAATCGAAATAAATTAATATGTAGTCACTGGTCGTCATATCATGACCAAATGTCCTGTTTAGGATTTTATTTTAGGAAGTAAATGACATAGAGTATAATCAATATTTCCTATAGCAGCGACTTTATTTTCTAATGTAGGAGGATTATTTGGTTCATTTTTAATCAACAGATTTTGCTCAGAAATAAGTTCATCCAATTTTTCTCCTCTTTCTTCTTTAATATTATTATACCACCAATCAGATTTGGCATTGGCATCGCGGGTAAAACTTTGCCCATAGTTTTTAAAAATATTACTAATTTCTTTTATTTTGTTTATGTATAGATCAATGGGATTGCTGTATTGAAAATATTGATTTGTTAAAATAAATTTGCCACTATCGTATGTAATTTCAATACAATTCGTATGCGAGCCCTCTAGTTGTGTGACATTAACTATTTGCAAATTTCGATTATAAATAATTATAGATGCCATTGAATTTTCGCCGTAAGTCATTGCTCTAGCTCTAACTAAGTAACTCTAGCAACTGTTACTTTTCCTTTTTACGTATAAGGTTCCTGTATACATAATACATCTAAATTTAATTCCTCCGCAGGTTTCCTAAGCTCAGACATCACTTGTTTACTTCTCCGGGCATTTAATTGTCCAATTTTAATAATCCTATACTCGTCGCAATCTACCATGTTTTCTTAAATTCCTGATCGGCTACCTCTCTAGTTAATTTATGAACTCTAAAATGCCTGGTAGTGGAACTGTTCCTTGGCCTTGGCATTTTCAATTTGGAAGCGGTGGGTAATGTTTGTTTACGTTTAGATTTGGTTATAGTATTACTACCTAACTGCTTAATAAAAATACTGAGATGATTTGCCCTATAATTATTATTTCTTTTGGTGTTGTAGGTGTTTTGTATTTAAAAGGTGTGTTGGCATATTGACAAGGCATTGATGGGAAAATGGTTTTATGGACTCACATTTAAAGGTGATTTTAGGATGATTTACTCCATCATGCTGAATTTTAGCATAACAATTCAGCCATCTTTGATTTATATCAAAAACAATTCTTCCGTAACAAAGTATAAAATGTTTATATACTTCATTAAGGTGTAATTTATCACCCCTTCCTTAAAAAACTGCGTTTAATAGTTTCAGTAGTTCCGTTGGATTTGTTGTTATGTTTTGGGATTTTAGATCTATGCGATCAATAGTGTCCGGGGTAGATAAAATTATTGATTCACCTTTCTCATGAACTTACGTATTACATGCCGCAAGGCTGCGAGCAAAGTTCTTCTATCCTCTAACCGACTCATCATTAATGAGACGTCAAAGTCCAGATAAATCTAGCCCAAGTCTAAAGTCTTGTTGTCAGCAGTTTTTGGTTGAGTGTGTTTGTTCGCTGATCTCGTTTTGATTTAAATTGGCTTCCTTATTGATATTTACATCTTTTTCGTTTCCTTCTTCTACATTATCACTTTCTCTCTTCTGACATACTTAAAATTCATTATTATTATTATTATTATTATTATTATTACTGGTATTATTATTACTATTTAGTTTTATATTCCTTTTTCTGTTTAACCATAGAAAATTTAAAAAAAACTTCTACGTGTTTTCCTATATAAATCCAATACTTTCGCCTCCTCTTCTATTCCTTCTTTTTCAATCTCCTCCTCTTCTGCGCTATTTTCATCATTTAATAAGGCATCAAATCCACTGATATTTTCTTGCTAATACCAATTTCTTGACTGATATTATGAATTCCTAATTTTGGGGGTAATTTAGGTTTATTATCTAATATTACTCCCTGGTTTTCTATTTCTATAGTTGTCAAATAATCTCCAAAAAAACTCCTTACCTTTTGTCTGTGTTTATTTATCTATATTATGAATCATATTTTTTTTAATTTTAATTTATGCGCTATAACTCCTTTAAGATTACGTTTCACCCTTCTTGGAGTATTCATTCTCTTTAATTTTCTTCTTCAATTATTCAGTTTCTGTTTATCCTTAATCTGTCCTGGCAATAACTCTTTCTCACATCACTTTATAGCTGGGACAGTCTTGTTTACCACCACATTTCTTATTTCGTCTACTGCGTGGAATACAAATGGGACTCTGTTTCTTCTTTTTTTTAACAATCCTTGCGCTCGTGCTCTTCTTCCCCGCTATGTCCACAAATTATCTTATCTTTATTGCAACATGCCCGTAATCAAAACAGTTAAAGCATTTTGCCACAGATATAAGGTCCTTGCTGCTGACGGATTGTAATCCAATAAAAATTATGCAGTTAGATATAATTATTTTCCTAGTTTTGAGGACGCCTCCACCACCTGGTGAACCGTTGCCCTGTTTCTGGGACCAGTTTTAAATCTTAATGTAAAATGTTTATTGAACTCTTTTATGGTTACATAGTTCTCAAAGTTCTCTATAAATATGTCTTCTTTTAAATGTTCTTCGTTAACACGTCCTACATTACCATTACAGGATTCCTCTTCTTGGGCGGTTCAATTCTTAGAACTTTCCCTTTAAGATTATTGATATTTATAACTTTATTGAGATCTGCTTCACTTTCAGTCTCCATTACTAGATTCTTCCCATCTGAATCTAAGACTTTATTTGAATTTTCTCTTGTGCTGGTTTAAGGTTTTCTGTAGCTCTCTGAGATTGGTAATTTTAGTAGATGATATAAACAAGGTATGACTTTTAATCTCTGTTGAGCGTTGAAGCTGCATCATTTTCCCCATTGGTGCAGTTGTGGCTGCGACTTAGGCAAAGCTTCTCATCAGTTCTGGAGGTTTCTTATCAAAAAGTTCCTTGGCCAATTTGGCCTCGGCCTTTGATTTCTCTGCTTCAATCCTGGTGTGTTCATAAATTTTTTGTAATTTTGCCAATAGCACACAAGCTTCTTTTTTCTTATCACACACAAATTTTCTTTGCTTATAATTGTATTAAGTTCTATTATAACATTTCTAAATGATTCTAAGGGCTCCATTGCAATATTTTCCTGTTCTTCCTCTTTCTTCTTTGACTGATTTTCCATTACCTCTCTTCTTAATTTCTCCCTCTCTCCTTTTCAATCTGGTGACCTACTCAAAATGTGGCGAGGTAAAAACACCTCCTTTCCATCCAATTCTTATTATCAGGCGGGAAAACCGTAACTACTCTCCTTTTCCAAATAAGGGTTTTTTATACTTCAATACCAACTAATAAAAAGAGACAAAAACAAACGTCACTTATAGCGTCGGCGGCCTAAGATGTTACTTACCTCAACTTCCGTACAACTTACGTCGCAACTTCTCATGTAGCTGGCTGGCATATGGCTGGCCGCCACGTTCTTGGTATAGTATTTCTTACAGATAGTTTAATCAATATATCTTTCCAGATTATGTAACTACTAAACGTATAGCTATCTTCATATATAATACTTACAAAGTGCTTCCTTCTAATATCCCACTTTTCAAAATAAACTCACAATTTCCTTCACTAAAACTAAAACAAAACAGAGCACTTTTCCAAACATCCGCCACGCTCGGTAACCAGAGCGCGAATGGCACGTGGATGAAACCTGGATATGAGATTTTTAGCCAGAACTGAAGTCTCAGCCGTCACAATGGAAAACTTCCGACTCTCGAAAAAATTCCGCCGCCAACAATCAAAGCTGAAACTGATGATGAAGTTTGCATATGACATGAATGGAGTCAGCTACAAAAGGAGTGCCCCAGAGGACGTCTATAACATGCCCGTACTACAAGCTGTTTCTGCAAAATGTTTTGCGTCCGAAAATTCGTCAATGAAGGCCTGACATGCCTGCAGCTGGTGTCCTCATTTTGCGCTGCGTATTACCCTACCAGTGAGAGAAACGCTCACAAACATCGATGGAAAATGCTTCCCCCCGCCATACACTCCTGTTATGAGCCCACCAGACATTGATTTCTTTCCCAAATTGAAGGAACCACTCCGTGAAGAACGTTTTGATACAATTGATGAAGCTTCGAGTGGGGTGACCCGAGTAATCAGACAGCTCAACAACGAAGGTGCCCTATCCAGAATACGGAATTAGCCAAAATGTTGAGAAGCTGTTATAAGCAAGAATGGAGATTATATTGAAGGCATGTAAAGGTATTTTATAAGATAAATTATTTTTCTAACTTCTATCTTACAGTATGCAGAACTTCTATGTTGCTGTGTTAAACTGTCTATAGCTTAGAAAATGTATTGGATAGTGAATGCATTGTCAATGCAAGAGAATCCTTTTCGCGATCCTATTTCTTCTCTCAATAATAAACAATCTGTTATTCTAGCAAGCCTTTTAGAAATTATTCTGAAGTAAATTTAGCAGAATGATGATAACAAACTTATTACTTTATAATCATTGCAATTAAATCCATATCCCTTCTTAAAAATACTTAGATATGACTATAACAGTTAGACAATATTGAGAAACACATTAAGCATGACAGGATAAGTTATAAATATTTAGAAGTCTCCCTTTGACTTTCCGGCATGAATATTTTATCCTTTCGATGTTTATTTACCTGTTGCTTTTATACTTGTCATACCATTTAATCCAGCCTGAAAATTTTGCAGTGTTAAACCATCTAAATTACGTTCTAATTCTATCCCTGCAATAGTTTATAACAGTCTTTTCCTTAGCAGTACCGTAATTATAATTTTGTGAATCAGCCGTTTATTTAAATTGTTGAGGATTTTATAGGCATTATTTTTATTCCTATGAAAATCAAACTGTGCATCCAAAATCTATTTATCCCGGCATTCTTTTGGTTATTGGCGTACCTTTCTTTTTGCAAGAGCGCATTTGTTTTTGTATACATTGCATCTCTTGATAATCTTGTTTGTGAGTACTTCATGCATGATCTCTTCCTTTTTCTACTAATGTTGCAAGAATTGATTTCACTATTTTCATTGTTGTTTTTATTACGGAATCCTAAAACTTCGAAGCCTGGGTTTTCTTAAGTAGTTTTCAAGTCTTAAAATCATGCCTGTTCAATATTACAGCTCAATGCTCCTTGATTGCACGATTATTTAATATTTTCTTATATAAATCTTTAAATCTTTGTTCCTTAAAAGGGGCTTATTTTAAAGCCCTGGGACATTGTTTTTATTATTGCTTCTATGCCATCCTGTTCTAAGAATAAATTTTGCGACTAACATATAATGGTCTGTGTTGACATTACTTCCTCTGAACATTCTGGTGTCCAACTCTCGTTATATAATTTACCAATACGTAGTCGATTATAGACTGGCTGCTTCTTTCGCCTCAGGTGTACTTATATACATTCTCATGATAAAAAGTATAACGGTGACCATGTTCGATAAAACACGATTCCTGCGTGTAAGATTTCAAATTCCAGCAGGACCTTTCTTCCTGATTGAGATTTTTTTCCTCGGTCCTCATAATTGACAAATGCCGAAGAGATACTCTAAGCATAGGCCTGGAACGTTTACTTCCCAAATCTCTAGTTTCAAGTATAATCAGTGCCCTCCTCTATGGTGGTATTTACTAAGAACGGGCGTTCAACACTACAAAAAAAATGAGTTAGTCATCCTTAATCTATTATAGGTAGAAATATAATTTCTTTCTATTTTCATTATGGATGTTTCCAACCTTAATTCTTATTAATTTTTCTATTGGTATTTGCCACTCCTTGCATTGTAATCTCCTCCTATAGTCGGTGGTTATTTTTACATTATTTATGACTGTATAATTTCTCCGTTTTTCAGGAATTTATGTTGCAATAAATACTCGTTAATTCTACATCTAACTCTCATTATTACTTAATATATCTAGGAGTATGACTTTATTTTCCTTCTTCACTTCTCGCTCAACACTATAGTTACGTCCGCACCAGCAATTTCTGCCTGAGGTACTCCACTACATATCTATAGTTCTTTTCATTTTGTTTGTTTGTTTCTGTTATTGTGCTAATGTCTATTTTCTTTTCCAAACGTGCATTCTCTAATTCTGTTATCTTACCATTTATACATATTATATTATGACGTGGGAGATTTTTTTCAGATGCTTCTTTCCAATCTCCTGTCCTTATTTCTTGCAGGGCCAGTTAACGAATTACTAGTGCGCTATTCAATCGAGACATTCTAGTAATATAATTGTTTACATGGGCGGATTACATGTCCACTACTACAGCCTCCCCGACTCTGGAGAACCATGTTTAAAATGGAGATACCTATCCCTACATAGGTTGCCTTTCCTAGATTAACGAGTCCTGTTTGGTAATCGTGTGCTTAATGTTGCTGAGAGTGAGAATTCGCATTTGAGGGGTAGGTCACAGCTGCCTCATGTTAGAACCTGCAGTGAGTTTTGAAAGCCGGCCGTTATGGGTGTAATATTAAACTTTTGTAGTAATGTCTACTTTTTAAGGCAATAATTTCTACGTGTGGTTACAGTAAAACCTAATTTTCTACGAGAAAGAAAGGAGAGAACCGGAAACACTTGTTTCAAGCTTCGAAGAATGAACTAAAAGAATAAATATCTTACCTGTATAATGTATTTAACATCACCATTATTAAATGCACGAATTACATCAAAACAGAATGCAAAATGTTTGTTTATCAATTAAGAAGTACCACTACACCTTTACGCAAGGATTGAAAGCCTTGTTCACATTGTGAGTTGAAAATGCTGACATCTATTGTTACTTTTAAGAAAGTCTGCAGGCAGGGAAGTAGTATAGAGACCACTTTAGGCCATTCATTCACCCCTGATGACGTCATCACCCCAGGGCATGTAACATAAACAATGCCGCTGCCGCGACCACGTGTTTTTAAAACACGCTGCGTTGACCTTGGTCTAGGCCGTTCTTTGACGTCATCATCCTAGTCCACCGCTGCGACCACGCCTAAACTCGCAGCGTCGACCTTGGTTACGACAACACAATATAAATTTATCTTTCATATGGTACTGGTAAAAAGGGATGAATAAGTAAATAGCTTTTATTGGATATTAGTAATATTGTTTATTTGATAGCATTGCAATGTAAATATTAATTTGTTTACTAACAAAATGTTTCGTTACTGTGGGGAAGGTTTTCTCGATATAGTTTTGATGTGAAGTAGGCTCATAAGAATACAGCGAGTGTAGGTCAACTAGTTACAGCGAGCGCGACTGTAAGTGGTATTTCTCTTCCTAGCTGCAGCGCAGCATATAAGGTCACGCCTTTCACTTCGCATAAGCGGTAGCCAGATGCATTTACTCGTTACAATGTATATAAACCTTGTGCTTTCTTTGTAGGATATTGACTTTGGATGAGAAAAGGAATAAACAAGGTAAGCTATAAGTTTAACTTATATATATTTTATAAGATGTACAATTACAATATATTTGTGGCAAAAGATTTATACATATTGTTAGGATAAGCAAACTTAATATTTTTACGTATGAATAAGTACAATATATTTGATCACATATAGTTAGCTAAGCAAAATTTTATACTTTTCTTACATATTAATAAGTAGAAATAATGGTTTAGAGCATACACAACAAAACCAATTATATTTTGCGTAAAACATTTCGTCAATAAATGAATCTTCATATTGAATGATACTTTTCTATGTTTAAAAGCTCTATAGTGTTCCTATCTGTAACACAAAGGGTGGCATCGTTTGTTAGTCTCGATAGAGTAATAAAAGGCTTTAATTTCAATAGGAAAATCTATAGGAATTATTTGTTAAATTGAAAGATTGAATTCGTATGCATTAAAAATTATATATATATAAAATTATTATGTGTGTTTGCATGCAAAAAATTTAATTTTGCGTTTTCAAAGAAAATGAAGATGGGCTCTTAATACAGATTTTGCAAATGCAAGTATTTGTGTTACTACAGTGAAACAGGTTTTTATATTTTTGTAAGATGGTGGTTGGGTTTGACCCCCAACCATTTAACTTTGCTATGGGGCCACAAAGATACTGCATAGAAAACAGATCGTTGTGAAATGAACCAAACATTACAAGTTTTTGAAAGTCAAACCTAAAACTTCTAAAAAGAAAATACATGCAATCAACCCAATTGTTTGCAAGGTTACATGTTTTTAGTATGAACGTAGGTTGCCTTAATTACAAACTCATAAGTTTCGCATTCCACTTTCCAAAATAAAGATTTTGTAGTCAAATAAAATAGACTACATGTTTTTGAATGCCTAAATATAAAATTAACGTTATTTGTAACGTAATTAGCATTTGGACAAAACATGAATCTTAACATCTCTTCTTACTTCTGATTTTTGTTTATAGAAACATATAAGCAAACACATCTAGGTTCAATGTCAACGATTCCAGCCATATAGCAAGCAAATGTACCTCCCAGAGCACAGCTATTGTTTTCTTTTCATAGCCAGTGCATAATCCAAACAATAGTAGTCCAATGTTCTGGAAAACGGACAGGTACAAACTCCTCAAAAAAGGCTTTGAAACCAGTATCTTTTTGTAGTAAATTATACAAGATTGTTAATTCCCTTGTAGAATTAAACATGAAAGTATCCATCTATAAACATCCAAAAATAAAAATAAATTACTAACATTTTTCCTTACTGCCAAAACCATTGTTGCCCCTATAGGTAATACTCAATTTTTTTAACATACTTTTATTTTTGTATACACATTTTTTCACATATCAATTGAGCAATTTGTTTATTTTTAAGAACATGTTGCTTTTTATGTGAGTTGTTTAACATTAATACACAAACTTCATCTGTAAAATCTCTATTTATACACCCTCCTCTTATTGATAAACCTAAAACAGCTAGGCTAGACTTTTCAGCAATGCAGAGATAAGTGTCTTTTGGGGGTGTTGCAGAAATTCTTGTTGGGATCATTACGATTTGCAGAGGTTGTATTTTATGCGCCTTAGGTGAAAAAATGTCTAAACCAACGGATTCTTCAGTGCACCTTACGGGTCTCTTAATATTAGATCTAAGAAACTTGATCTTTAGGGTCATCTGAAAAGATAGATAGAGACTTAGTTCCTCTGAAATAAAATGTCACAACCGTTATTAGAAGTAAACCCTAAAAGTAAAGTCGTTAACGAAAGTTTTTCATTATTAATGTCATCAATGTTCGTTTCCCTAAAAACGCTGATGTATTTTCTGGGTATGAATACTTCGGTGGGGTCTTCAGAGCCTTCTTGAAGTTTAATAGATATTGAGGGTCCATATTTGGTGGTGACTTTTGTAGCTCCGATCACTTTATATGGAACATTCATTAATAGATCTCTAATTTGCATCAATTTAATATTCTTTTCTTGATTAAATCTTGTAAGGAAATCCATTCTGTAATGAAGATAAGTATTCACCAATAACTATTTGAAATAGTTATAGTTTTCCTTTTAAAATAATAAATAGAGTAAAATATATTTACCTTGTTGATGATTGCTGCAGCGTCCAGGAGTAATGTGATGTTTCAATGCAAGGTATGGCCTCCTTATATACGGATGCACATTGCATCAGCATCAAGGTCGACAAGTGAAAGTTGCATTTTTTAACTGCATCTATTAGGTATATAAGGCGGGAGAGACAGTCTCGGCCACCGATAGTTCCACGCTACTGTTAAACCTGCTACTTCACATCAGAAAATGTAAGTAACGCAAAGTTAACACACTTTGGAAATTAAATTAGCTTTTACGCACGCTTATATTATCTTGGTCTGTTCTTTTAGCATGGAAAATATTAATGTCCTAAATAAAATACGCAGGTAATATAAAAGATACAGCGCACACGGGAGGCATTACCATATTCAGATAAATCCTGGTTCCGCAAATGAAAATCCTATTCTTTACTTTAGAAATAGCATGCAAGCTGTGTTAGATATTTTTTAAGTGGTGTGTAAACTCCGTGAATTTACAAGATAAACCTATAGGACTAAGCTTCTGCAGAAGTGATCAGGTATCTCTGGATATATTAATGGCTGTTATAGAGAGAGTATGCCAATCTAGCACTAATTTGTATGCGACAGATAAATTATCCGTAAAAGTACATCACGTTGAAATGCCCTTAGGTCATGGTAGAATCAAAACAAAAGTTGGACATTTATTCACAGCTCACATAAAATAGTTCATCGTAAAAATTAAAAGCAAAAAAAATGCTTAGCTCATGCTCTATTGGTAGCTATAGCATATTTCGATAGAGACCCAAATTACGTAAGTTATAGAAAAGGTCGAAAAATCGATTCCAACGTCGACGAGCTTCTGAAGTCCACAAATGTTGATGTAAGCAATGGTGGAGAAATAACAGAATTGCAAAAATTTCAGGACCATCTTTCGGAATACAGAATTATAAACTATGAAGGATTGCGTTGCGAAATCATAATGTATGATAGGAGCACAAATTCCCAAAAACGTTTAAATCTCCTGTATGATGCACAGGAAAAAGACTATAATCTGATTTTAAGTCTCACGGGTGCTATGTCTAAAGTATATGTTTGCGAAGGATACAATAAGCGAATGAGTTATGAGGGAGCGAAAACTCACAAATGCCAGTATAGATGCTGCGGATGTAATTCAGTTCCGCCATGCATTTTTTAAGGAGACACCGGGCCACTTTTGCTATATGCCAACGCTTAGCGCAAAAATACCTTAATCGGAAAAGGTCTTATTCGTGTTATACGACATAAATTCATTCAAAACACGCAAATAGGAGACAATAATATCTCCATCTTCCCAATTTACTCTGTTTAGAACACTAAGGTTTTGTTGCGAAAAAACAAGGATATGAGCGAAGGCTGCAGCAGGTGTGGAAAGCGTAGGCATTCATTTTGGGGCAATAGCTGCATCAAATAGTTTATGGAATATTTGCGCCAAAATAGACCTTTTTGTGAAAAGATAGTTGCAATTGCACATAATGCCAGAGCCTACGATGTCATGTTCATCTTAGATTATGCAATAAAACAGGGATGGGAACCGGATTTAGTAATGAATGTTGCTAAACTTTTATCCATGAAAATGGAACATATAACCTTTTGGATAGTTTGAGATTTTTGCCGAAAGATTTTGGAATAGATTGTGTGACAAAAGGCCACTTTCCGCATACTTTAATACTCCCGAAAACATGAACTATGTAGGTTGTTATCCCGACCCCGTCCATTACGGCATCGATCACAAGATGCAAGACGAACGCAGAGAATTTTTCGAATGGTATGAGAAGGAATAAGATGGCAATTTTTATTTTAGAAAACATATTGAAATCTACTGTTTGGCAGATGTTGGAGTGCTGAGAGAAGCGTGTTTTATATTTAGAAAAACTTTCCTAGACATTGGAAGTATTGACGTGTTTAAAGAATCTATTACGATAGCTTCGGCACGCAAACAAGTTTTTAGAAAAAATATTTAAACCGAAAACTATAGGATTTATTTCTTGTGAAGGTTATAGGAAAGCCGATAAACAATCCATAAAACCTCTCATGTGACTTAGGTATGAAGAAATTAAAAGGGGGATTTGCATTAAACATGCAGGTAATTGTAGAGAGGTAGGAATACCCGAACAACCTAACCTCAAATATGATGGTTTTTGTGAGGAGACTAGAGAGGTGTTTGAATTCATGGGGTGTTACCATCACGGCCATGTGCGTCTTACTAATAGAGATGTGCCCGTCGTAGGCACGCCAACAGAGACGCTTGCAGATAGATACGAGCTCACCATGAAACGAATACGATCCCGTTGTGAAAAATGTTCCACTCATTCTTAAGGATTCCCTCTACGGAGGTAGAACGCAAGCATTGAAAATCCATTGCAAAACCGACGAAAAAACCGGCATTACGTATTACGACGTGATACCTCTGTATCCTTATATATGTAAATATTTTAAGTTTCCAGTAGATCATCCCATAATTCACATTGGCGAAGATAGCGCCAATATTACAGAAATGCTTAAAGCTGAGGTGGTTATAAAATGTAAAGTTTCGGCAGCAAATAGAAGTCTTTATCATCCCCTCCTGCCCTCTACATGTCGCCAAAAGTTAATATTTCTTCTCTGTTACATATGTGAGAAGGAGGAAAACGACGGTGAATGTAGCCACGACGGGGAGCTAATCGGTACTTGGATCGCAGACCAGGTACGAGAAGCCGTTGAAATGGGTTACGAAGTGAGCGAAATTTTTAAATTTTATGAATACAAAATGGAACAGTATGATAAAGGTGAAAATAAAGGAGGGTATCCTTCTTGGGTTAAGAGCGATGAGGATAAGGAGAAATACGTTCGAAGCTTTTTTCAGAGCGAAGCAACTCTTTTGGATAAGTCGACAATTAGAAAAAATCCAGCTGCAAGGTCTCTAGCAAAATTGTGTCTGAACAGTTTTTGGGGAAAACTCACCGAATCAAGCAATCGATCGCGCACGAAAATGATTAGGGAGCCCGTGGAATTGTTTACGTTCCTGACCACGCCCGGCATAGAGGTGCAGAATCTAATGTTTGCGACGAGATAGTCTGGTTCTCGTGGAAAAATGCCGAAGAAGTCGAGTGCCCTCCACTGGCACACACTAAATAAATGTTAGGAGCCCACGTTACCGCAGGTGCAAGCCTAAATTATACACCTACCTAGAGGTACTGAATAGGGGCATATTCTAAACAGATACGGATTCGATACTGTTTACGGTTAGGGAAGGCGAGAAGTGTAGCGTCGAATGCGGCGATAGCCTGGTAGACATGACGGATGAGCTCGCGGACTATGGAACGGATTCCTACATTTCAGAATTCGTATGCGGAGGCCCAAAAATTACCATACAAAATACGCCTATCAGATGGTGATTTCAAAACTGTTTGTAATGTGAGAGGAATAACATTGAATTACGCCTCTTTGCAGTTGGTTAATTTGGATTCAATAAAAGATTTAATTCTTGGAGAAAGCGTAGATCGAAATATTGTAGTTAGAACGGAAAAAAATAAAGCGCAAAAGATCGCATGGCGTGTATATCGTCTCCGAACTGGAAGATAAAATCTATAGAATTTATTTTCACAAGAGAAGAATAATTTCTAACGATTCGGTCCGTTTCGGATATATAAAGCCTGACTGAACGAGCCGCCTCCGCTCATTATGGATTCCGAGGTAGAACGAGCAGTATCCAAGTACGTGGAAAACCGAAGAAGGCAGAGAGGCTTAAAATATTGTACGAATGAAGAGATAGCGCTCATTGCCTTAGAAGTGTTTACTAAATATCCTCCCTTCGATTTAGATTACGTGATGTACACGTTACAGGACGAATTGAGGGAAAAATTAAAGATGTCTCGACGATGTAATGTTTCCCGTAGTAAAATTTCAGCACCCTTTTACGCTGATCGTTAGTGGTAGTTCGGGTTCTGGTAAGACCGTATTTTGTGTAAATTTAGTAAAACATTTGAAGCATTTGTGCACTGTTCGAGAATTTAAAGAAATATTGTGGTGTTATAGCGAAAAATCGGCCGTGCCAAAGTTAAAACACGCAACATTTCACGTAGGCGTGCCGGAGTTAGAGAACTAGAAAGGAGAGCCAAAACTAGTAATATTAGACGATCTCTTAAACTCTGCATATTCCAGAGAGGTGTGCGACTTGTTCACGAAGGGAAGTCATCATAGAAACATAAGCGTAATTTTAATCACTCAAAATTTGTTTCATCAAGGTAGGTATTGCGGGGATATCTAGTTAAACGCAAAATACATTGTGAGTTTCAAAAACGTTAGAGATAAAAATATAGTGGATCATCTAGCCAGACAAATATACCCCGAGAATTGGAAATCCCTTTTCGAAGCGTATCTGTATGCTAGGGAAAAGCCTCCGGCTATATGCTATCGATCTGTTCCAGGAGACCGATAGCAAATTACGATTTAGAACCAACATCTTTCCATCGAAGCTCCCTGTCGTAGCATATCAGCATGAGCAAGCGGATAAGAGCAAACTATCACATTCTACACGTGCTTAAAAGCTCCAAGCCTAAGCTTAGGAAAGCCATTTTGGAGAAGTCCGACAAAGAGTTAGTGTTGACTATTGCAGAATGCGCTTTAAATGTTCTAAAAGGCAACTGTAATCTAAGAAAATGCACCACTAGCAATCTAGGAAGATATAAAACAGTCTGAGGCGAGTGGTGAATAAATCTCTAAAGGTTAACAACAAGAGAAGATTTTTAATTCGAAAAGGAGGAGTAATATAACAGGCTCTTGAGTCCGTTCGTTGACCCCTGTTGACGTCATCACCGCAGGGCATGTAGCATAAACCAAGCCGCCGCCGCCGCTGCTGCTGCTGCGTCCAAGTGTTGTTGCGTCGACCTTGGTGGAGCTAGCACGTGATCACCCTAAGGCATGAAGGCCGCTGCGACCACACCTAAACAGGTGTTTATTAGAACCCGGCCTTGGTCTAGCTAGCACTTTCTTGGCATTGAATTTATCATCTAAATAAAATATTGCATTAGCTAATCCTTTTATTTAATTACTACTGATTCTTCTAGGTATAATTGAGGATGGGAGAGGATTTTCCCTATATTCGGATGTAAAGGAAAAAAGTTGGAAAATAAAAGACGTGAAAGTAAGTTCGTTTTTTTATTAATTCTTATCAGATACAAGTGTCGAGTTTATTTCGTCACAAATATAATCGTAAAGGACGAAACATGAAGCATTATCTTTTGGAAGTACATAAGTGCTACTACCTGAAGCACTGTTAACATAGTCTTTTATATCTGTTGTGGCTAAGACATATTTTGCAAGTTGATGTTGCAACACATTTGTATTACACAATAGAAACTTTACGTCATCTAAACAAAGCATGACGTGTGAGTCTTCGCATTGTATCCTGGCACGATGCCCATCTATGGATTTGAGGCGAAACTGTTCTTCGATGCATCTATGCGACTGCCCTTTGCAGAGATGTTCGGCTAGTTTAGGTAGGTGATTCAGCAGGAGAGGACGACTCTTCCCTGCTTTACTCCACAAATTTCCACGTGAGCTTCACAATTTCTTCTTTTGAAGAAACTCAGGCTGATGAATCTGGAGTGATGTTTATTGAGAAAGTAGGTCCTGCAATGCAACACGGGTTTCGGAGGAGGAGTCACGCGCCAGTGGCATTCCGATCTGTTTACCTCTTGAGCTTATTTCGTCGACAGCTGCAAAGCTGAAATTAAAGAAGCATCGTGTCTGTTAGAGCTATCAGCAGGACATCTGGTGTTAAGCTTTTTAAGATTATGATGTTTCAACCAATTAAACATGGCCTGAGCGTGTTTGCATGCACAGTGAGTGTTTGAGAACTTATGACAAGGAAATCTGCAGTGTAACTGATGATAGAAATTTTATGGCTTGGGGCAATTAAATTCTTTTCTTAAATTGATAAACATTCTATCGCAGAGTGCAGAAAGAACTTCACATTTATCCTCGTCATAAGCAAAGAGAGAGATATGCCCCGCCACCGCCTTTGGTGCAGACATAGAGTATAGAAGCACGTGTACTGGCCGCAGATGTCGGAGTAGAGGCTTTGAAGTTGGCAATGATTCACAATGTAGTGAAATGGCATGAAGTCTTTCAAGGATTTTATAAAGGGAGGCCGTATGAATGGAAATACCATGCAAAAGAATTTGAATTTTGAGTTACAGCTATCCAGTGTGAACCAGGTAGGTTGTGAGGATCTAAATTTATTACGAATTAGACGGTTTAGTAAACTCTGTGGGCAACATTTCCGATGCAAAAATGCCTTCAAAATTTGGAATGCCTAGCAAAGTTTGTTCTATTTGTAAGGTGTTCATAATTAATAATCCGTGTGCACTCTCAGATCTTCGTCTATCTGAATAGAATTTTCGTACTCACAGCACATTATACACGTGATGGCTTGTGTTAACTTGTTTTTAAATCTGTGCTCTATTCCTATATTACCGTTATTTAATAGAGAAACGTGACCTTTTGAAGCGGTACTGTCTGGTGTTAAATCGTAAAGCACTAGGAAATAACCCGTTATATTCATATTGTGCGTGATTTGAATTCCGCTGTTGGTGTGATGGATGCCAGAACCGGAAAAGAGCGGTTTATAGGCTAAGGTTGAACCTTTTTTGCTAGATGTATCCATATAAAGACCTTCTGCCGGAATTTGCTGGCCGTTAACGTAAATCGCAAAATATTCCAAATGGAAGTGCTTACAATTGAAAGGTTTTGTGGCGAGAGTTCCGGAAAAAATTGTATTATCTGTCATACCTACGAGTAGCGGACCTAATACAGCATTGTCTATAGAGATGGTACTTTGCCCTGCTGCGAAAGTAAAGGATCTGACATCGACTCGCGTTATATCGTATCTCCCATTTACTTTTTCTAAGGCATTCATATGGGTCATTAAGAGGCTAGGAGCTGGATTTATCTTTTTCACGTATAGAGTGGCATCTAGGAATTGAAATATAGCATGTAGATCCGCGCTTTCACTCATTATATCAAACGAGGCCTTCGCTTTAGTCAACTTGATTTGAAGCGTAAGTCCCGGTAGTAACAAAGTGGGTAAATTGAAAATATCCCCATGTAATCTACCAAACATGACTATTTCTTTAGACGCATTGCTCCTGTGATGATGTTCTTTCCATCCGCGATTAGAATCTCCGGCTTCCAGCGTTCCGTTTTTCGAAGCATCGGCCCCGGAGAGACCGTGGAGAGCCGTGTTGATGCACCAGAAAGCGTTAGTAAGATGGCTTTTCGATGCATCGTGACCGTACTTTAATAAGGTTAATAAATAGCTACGATAATGATAAAGATCTTCAGACGGAGTGATGGATGTTCCATTTAGGGAAACGCTCAATGGCTAAACAAGGAGTGCAATAAATTGTTAACACCCGTCGTTTTATCTGTTGCTGCTAAGTTGGAACCATCCGGCTTTACAAATTTTCCTTTTACCATCAAATAAACATTTAAATCGATGTAGTGTTCCTTATCTCCAGGAATAACAAATTCCAATACGGATTGATCTACTGTTGCGATGGGTTTGATTAGGGTAGTGAGGTTTCCTAACACTGCCGACTGAATTGGTTTTTTTGCAAAGATATCAAATTCGGATTTTGTTCAGGCGATCATGTTGCTATCTCGGGAGCATGTGCTGGTGGCATCGTGTTGCACCCTGTATTTAATCAAAAATGTCTCTAGCTTTTTTGGCTTTATATGGGGCTGATCTCTTTCTCTTGCCCTTTCCTTGTTGTAACCTACCAACCAACATTTTTGTACCTTCCGTGACTCGTTTTGCCACGATATCTTTGACTTTGGTACCTTCCTGTCGTGCAGCAATATCGGTCATTAATTTTGCACCCGTGGTGAGGGCTTCCCTGCCCAAAGTTTTTGCCCCGAATAGGAGGATGGGCTTAACAATTCCTAATAGACTACCCAAAAAGTTACCTATGCCTCTACCTTTCTGTACGTATGGGCTTCCTACGTACAGCGGTCCGATGTACTGACCGAGGCGCCCCCCACTCTGCTTTACATAGTACGCTGTAAGCGGGTCCATTGCCAAATGCATGGATTTTAAATTTAGAGGCCTAATTTATATTGACCCGCTTAAAGAAATCCATTGGGAATGAATTTAAATTTAAATATTAAATTCCCAACGGTTTTCATTTACCCACCTAGCTGTACCTAGTGCCTCCGACCTGGCACACCTGACGGTGTTAAACTGTTGCCACCGACAGGCAGGTGCAGTAACTAAAAATTCAATATTTAGGTTGCGCCCTAGGTTTTCTGTATTGTAGACTCTAAAGTCATCTCCTGCTGTGGGTTGCAATACGTTACCAAGCATGCTCCCCTTTACAAATAATATTCCATTTGGAATTTTGGGAGCAAACTCGACGTGGCCTGAACTCCATGGTATACCGTGAAAATTTTCGGATAACCATGTGTTTGTCCGTCTAAACTTTATTGTCCACGCATTTTGCGGAAGATTTGGTTTACGGATCAGTTGGCGGAACACCACCTGTTCCGTCTCAATTTCCACGACGGCCAATTCTTTTATCATAACTTTTCCCTCTGGATTATAAAATCCTTGAAAGGCTGAAGAGTATTCAACGGCCATCTGAAAAAAAAAACATTATTTAACTTTCTTAAAATGCAGCACAGCAATGGTAGGCATAACTCTACTGCTCAAGCGAGCCAGATCACCAAACTTGTTAACCATTTCAATTGCTACGGTTCGAAAATGATTAAGTTCTACCGGAACGTAAAATATGTTTTCAAACTTGTGATGACTAGTGTAAGAGAGAAACTGAATAATTCTTATGCACCTAACGTAGGAGCTACGGAGCAGCTGCGTTTCGATGAGATTGCAGTAAACAAAAATGGGTTCAGTTCCAGAAAGAACCTGAAAAGAGCTTTTTCTGTGCGATCTAAGGAAAAGCGTTTTCATATCGTTAGTTACTCCTGTGAGCATATTTTTATTAACTATTTTATAGGAATCGAGATTTTAAGAGAATTTTTTATGGTGTCCACAAGATCGCCTAGACCATAATAGATTCTGGTAGGAAAAAATATTTTTCCGTTAAAAATTGTTTCCGTTTTACTTTTAGTAATGTTTAAATGAACACTGTTAGCCTTTTCGCTTGGTTTTTGTGGAATGGAATGTGTTGGGACCCATACTGTCTTAGCGTTTTCCATTTCTTTTATCTCTCTCTCTCTCTCTGATGAGAAATGAGGTAACCCTGCAGCTCCGACAGGAGCAATTCCCGATGTTCATCGTCTGTTACCTGATTCTTTAGCGAGGTGTACAGCTCCTTAAAGTTCTTAAACTCCATTTTTTCAAACACAATTCTACCAGCTATTGTTATGACGACATTTTTGGTCAGTTCTCCGGCTTCGTTAAGTATGTTCTCATCTATGGACTCGTAACCGTAAGAATACGAAAGCTCTGCTAGACCTAAAACCCACTTATCTCTCTGAAGATTGATCGGTTGTGCTAAATCGTTACGAATACTAGCATGCAAATTCTCGGGATACAAATCGACGCTAGAATCACTCAACACGGTTACGTAAAACTCATCCAGGATGCATCGATCCAGCTGTCAAAGTCGGGACCATATCCTTTCCAGCGGACGAGATGCTGCGTTCTGCCATTCCTCACCCTAGTTTTTAGTATTTTATCTATTTTATACAAAGAGGATTTGTTAATTTTTACCGGAGTTAGTTCGTAACTGTAAAATTGACCATTTATGGGAGTTCCGTTCAGATCGTGTAGTTCGTACACGGGTTGCGGCGAACGTTTTATAACCTTTACAACTTTGAAAATCTCCGTTGAGAAATTTTTTTCGTAGCCTTTGGCAAATTTCATCTTTTCTTTGTTTATTCTCACTGTTTGTCCTTCGGCGAACTTGACGGGTCTGGGTTTAATGCTACCTCGTTTTCTCTCTAGCCTTTTCCATATTTGTAACACTTTTTCTCATTTACTTCGGTTGCAGCCACTCCTATTGACGAATGGATGGTGCGATTATATAAGCGTACAAATTTATCGAGATCGTCTATATATCTGTACGAGTTCCTGTATGTAAAATACTTGTATGTTTTAGACTTAATGGTACGATTAAATTTGTCGAGCATGGCGCACTTTACATCAGGGTTTCTGCAAACTTGATGCTCGATGTCCTCTTTTAAAAGCTTCTGAAATGCAAATCCTAAAAATTCTTTTCCTCTGTCGGATCTGACTGCTAGAGGAATGAAATCTAAGATGGTTTCAAAGGCCTTTGCAGTTTCCGTACTAGATTTTGATCTTATGGGTTTTACATGTGCAATTCTGGAAAAACAATCTACACATGTTAGGAGATACTGAACTCCATCGTTATACTTTCTAATGCTTTTAAAATCGGCCAAGTCGACTTCCCACACATCGTTAACGTTATTCACCGTGTAGTGCTTCCTCTGAAATTTTCTCCTCGCAGGTTTGTGCAAAGTGTAGGCATCTTGTTGGAGAAGCCAATCCTCCGTTTTGCGTCTATTTCCCGTAAGAGATGCAAGTTTCTGCACGGTGGAAAAAGCCGAAGGTTGTTCGGGATCGTAAAAATACTTCTTATTCATTGCTAATAATCCATCCACGTCTTGGACGGAAACAACTCGGCAATTATTTCTTTATATTTGCTACCTCGTTTCAATTTTATCTGAATAAAGGCTTCGTTATTATGCAGGTGGCCGTTGGTTAAAACAAGAATTTGTCTATATTTACTCTTGTCGAAGAGGTGACTTTCGAGAGATCTACCTTCTTCCTAGTGAGCAATTCCCAGAGACCCAGAGTTCCCTTAAAATACCTATCCTTTACATACAAATCGTTGTCTTCTATACGAATAGTGGAATCGCCAATTTTAAAGTTGCCGTCCCTATCCTTGTAAATGCCGAATACGGTATCCGTTGCCCTAGGAGTGTGCAAATATGGAGCTAGGTAAGGACCTGCTATGTACCCAAAGCTTCTATTTGTAAATTGTTCTACTTCCTTTTTCTCGTAGGCCGGCAATTGCAGACGCCTTACTTGTTCTTCGTCAAACTCTTCTTCTTCTTCTTGCTCTTCTTCTTCTTCCTGCTTCTCGTAGACCGTTTCTGGAGGGAAGACGAGCCTCTTTTTGACCCGAGGAGAAGGGGAGGTTCGGGGAGGTGGCAGTGGCGGCGGCGGCGGTTGCGGCGGTAGATACGGTCGGCGGCGGCGGCCACTGGATTTAAATTTGATCAGCTCCTCGTACGCACCCTTTTTTCTCCGCTTCTTCTTCTTCTTCGACGTCACCTTTTTCTTCAAGCAGTGGGTTCTATGTAACGCTGAGAAACTAAAAATTATTTTTGCAGCATCTAACGCTGTATTAGAGACGAAAGTCCGGTCAGTACGGCAGTCAGCAGAGGAATCAAAAGCCTCCCTTTTGAATTAAAAACCTTCTCTTATTTTAACTTTTAGAGATTTATGCACCACTCGCTTCAGACTATTTTTATATCTTCCTAGATTGCGAATGGTGCATTTGCTTAAATTACAATTGCCCCTTAGAACATTTAGAGCGCATTCTGCAATAGCCAACACTAACTCTTTGTCGGACTTCTCCAAACTGGCGTTCCTGCTTGGCACTTTTAAGCACAAGCAGCATGTGATAGTTGGATCTTATCCGCTTGCTCATGATGATATGCTACGACAGGGAGCTCAGATGGAAAGATGTTGGTTCTAAATCGTAATCTGCTATCGGTCTCTTGGCACAGATCGAAAAGCATATAGCCGTGAGGCTTTTCCGTAGCATCCAGATACGCCTCGAAAAGCGATTTCCAATTTTCGGGGTATATTTTCCTGGCTAGATGAGCCACTTGATTTTTATCTCTTACGTTTTTAAAACCCACAATGTATTTAGCGTTTAACGAGATGTCTCTGCAATATCTGCCTTGATGAAACAAATTTTGAGTGATTAAAATTACGCTTATGTTTCTATGATGACTTCCCTTCGTGAACAGGTCGCACACCGCTCTGGAATATGCAGAGTTTTGAGAGATCGTCTAATATTACTAGTTTTGGCTCTCCTTTCTGGTTCTCAAACTCCGGCACACCTACATGAAATTTTACGTCTTTTAACTTTGGCACGGCCGATTTTTCGCTATAACACCACAATATTTCTTTAAATTTTCCAACAGTGCACAAATGCTTCAAATGTTTTACTAAATTTACACCAAATACGGTCTTACCAGAACCCGAACTACCACTAACGATCTGCGTAAAGGGGTTGTGAAATTTTACTACGGGAAACATTACATCGTCGAAACATCTTTAGTTTTTCCCTCAATTCGTCCGTTAACCTGTACATTACGTAATCTACATCGAAGGGAGGATATTGAGCAAATCTTCTAAGGCAATGGGCGCTATCTCCTCGTTCGTACAATATTTTAAGCCTCTCTGCCTTCTTCGGTTTTCCTCGTACATGGATACTGTTCCTTCCACCTCGGAATCCATAATGAGAGGAGGCGGCTCGTTCAGTCAGGCTTTATATATCCGAAAGGGACGGAATCGTTAGAAATTCTTCTTCTCTTGTGAAAACAAATCCTATAGATTTTATCTTCCGGTTCGGAGACGATATACGCGCCATGGGATCTTTTGCGCTTTATTTTCTTTTCCGTTCTAACTTCAATGTTTCGATCCACGTTTTCTCCAAGAATTAAATCTTTTATTGAATCAAAATTAACTAACTGTAAAGAAGCGTAATTCAAGTTGCTTTCAAGCTTTGAAATCACCATTTGGTAGGCGTATTTTATACGCGTAATTTTTTGGGCCTCCGGATACAAATTCTGAAATGTAGGAATCCGTTCCATAGTCCGCTAGCTCATCCGTCATGTCTCCCAGGTTATCGCCGCATTCGACGCTACACTTATCGCCTTCCCTATACGTAAACAGTATCGAATCCGTATCTGTGTATAATATGTCCCTATTCAGTGCCTCTAGGTAGGTGTATAGATTAAGCCTTGCACCTGCGGTAACGTAGGCTCCTAACACTTCATTGGTGTGTGCCAGTGGATGGCACTCAACCTCTTCGGCATATTTCCACAAGAGCCAGACTGTCTCGTCGCTCGCAAACATTAGGTTCTGCACCTCTATGCCGGGCGTGGTCAGGAACGTAAACAATTCCGCGGGCTCCCTAATCGTTTTCTTGCGCGACCGATTGCTTTGTTCGGTTTGCTTTCCCCAAAAACTGTTTAGACACAATTTAGCTAGAGACCTTGCACCTGGATTTTTTCTAATTTTCGACTTATCCAAAAGAATTCCTTCGCTCTGAAAAAAGATTCGAACGTATTTCTCCTTATCCTCATCGCTCTTAACCCAAGAGGGATACCCGCTGGCCTCTGGTTTGAATTTTAAAAAACTATTAATGTAATCTACAAAGAGCCCTCCTTTATTTTCATTTTTATCATACGGTTCCATTTTATATTCGTAAAATTCAAAATTTTCTCTCGTTTCGTAACCCATTTCAACGGCTTTTCGTACCTCGTCTACGATCCAAGTGTCAATTAGTTCCCCGTCGTGGCTACATTCACCGTCATTTTCCTCCTTCGCACAGATTTAACAAAGACCAAATATTAAGTTTTGTCGACATATAAAGGGCAACACGGGATATTAAAGAGTTCTATTTTTTGCCGAAACTCTACATTTTATAACCCCCTCTTTTTAAGCATTTCGGTAATATTGGCGCAATCTTCGCCAATGTGAATTATTGGATGACCTACGGGAAACTTAAAATATTTACATATATAAGGATACAGGGACATCACGTCGTAATACTTAATGCGAGTTTTTTCGTCGGCTTTGCAATAGGTTTTCAATGCTTCCGTTCTACCTCCGTAGAGGGAATCCCTAAGAATGAGTGGAACATTTTTCACAAAGAGATCGTTGTGTGGAGCCGGATGTTGTTTCAGAATGTCCTCAAATTCACACTCCCACATGACGTGACAGACGTAACCTGCCGACACAATTTTATCTATTCGACTCATGGTGGGCTCGTATCTATCTGCAAGCGTCTCTGTTCGCGTGTCTACGACGGGCACATCTCTATCAGTAAGACACACGTGGCCATGGTGGTAACACCCCATGAATTGAAACACCTCCCTCGTCTCCTCACAAAAACCATCTAATTTGAAGTTAAGTAAGTCGGGTATTCTCACTTCTCTACCATTACCTGCATATTTAATGCAAATCCCCCTTTTAATTTCTTCATACCTAAGCCACATGACAGTTTTTATGGACTGTTTATCGGATTTCCTATAACCTCCACAAGGAGTAAGTCCTATAGTTTTCGGTTTCAAATATTTTTTTCTAAATACTTTGTTGCATGCCGAAGCTATCGTAATAGATTCTTGAAATACGTCAATACTTCCGATATCTAGGAAAGTATTTCTAAATATAGAACACGCTTCTCTCAACACTCCAACATCTGCCATACAGTAGGCTCCAATCTCTTTTCTAAAATCAAAAATGCCATGTTTTTCCTTCTCGTACCATTCGAAAAATTCTCTGCGTTCGTCTTGCATCATCTAATCGATGCCATAATGAACGTGGTCGGGATAACAACCTACATAGTTCATATTTTCAGGAGTATTAAAGTAATGCGGAAAGTGGCCTTTTGTCACGCAATCTATTCCAAAAGCTTTCGGTAAACTTCTCAATTTCATGGGTAAAAAGTTCAAACTATCCAGAAAGGTTATGTGTTCCATTTTCATGGATAAAATTTTAGCGCCATTCATTACTAAATCCGGTACCCATCCCTGTTTTATTGCATAATTTAAGATGAACATGAGATCGTAGGCTCTGGCATTATGTGCAATTGCAATTATCCTTTCACAAAAAGGTCTATTTTGGCGCAAATATTCTCTAAATTGTTTGATGCAGCCATTGCCCCAAAATGAATTCCTACGCTTTCCAGTGTGGAAAGATATGACTGCACCCTTCGGTCATATCCTTGTTTTTTTCGCAAAGAAAACAATAGTGTTCTAAGCAGAGTAAATTTGGAATATGAAGATATGTATTGTCTCCTATTTGCGTGTTCTGAGTACATCCTATGTCGTAAAATACGAATAAGACCTTTTTCGATGATGGTTTTTTTGCGCTAAGCGTTGGCATATAGCAAAAGTGGCCCGGCATCTCGTTACTTTTACAGCTTCTACAATATGACATATAGCACTGATGATTTGGCTTTAACCGTTGACTACAAATTAAACAATGCCACTTCCATTCGCAAATTATTTGAGCGCCAATTTTATTCTGCACATGATTATTCATGCAGCTTTGGCTTCTAAAGTACCTATTGCATTTATTACAGTATATGTAGTTTCCTTCAAAAATGCAGAGCGGAAGTGAATTACATCCGGAGCATCGATAATTGCATCTATGCGTCTTTGCTCCATCGTAACTCATTCCCTTATTGCATCCTTCGCAAATATATTCTTTAGACATGGCACCCGTGAGACTTACAATCACATTATAGTATTTTTCCTGTGCATCATACAGGAGATTTAAACGTTTTTGTGAATTTGTGTTACCATCATATATTATATTTTCGCAACGCAATCCTTCATAAACTATGATTCTGTATTCGGAAAGATGGTCCTGAAATTTTTGCAATTCTGCTATTCCTCCACCATTGCTTAGATCAACATTTGCGGCCTTTAGAATCTCATCGACTTTGGAACAAATTTTACGACCTTTTCTATAACTGATGTAATTTGGGTCTCTATCGAAATGTGCTATAGCTAACAATAGAGAATGAGCTAAGCATTTTGTTCTGCTTTTAATTCTAACGATGGTCCTTTTTATGTGCGTCAATGAGGATAAATGTCTACCTTTTATCTTGATTCTACCATGTCCTAAAGGCATTTCAACGTGATCTACTTTTATGGATAAAGTATCTGTGGCATAAAAATTAGCGTTAGATTGGCATACTTTCTCTATAACAGCCATTAAAACATCCAAAGATACCTGATCGCTTCTGCGGAAGCTTAGTCCTATCGGTTTATCTTGTACATTCACAGAGTTGCTTATTGACAGACCCACCATATCACCATCCACGAAACCATGGTTTCGTACCATCTAAAACAATATCCAATACAGCTTGCATGCTATTTCTAAAGTAAACGATAGGATTTTCAATTTTGGAAGCAGGATTTATCTGAATATCGAAATGCCTCCCGTGAGCGTTGAACCTTTTATACTCTCTACGTATTTCATTTAGGACGTTAATATTTTCCATGCTAAAATAACAGACCAAAATAATATAAGCGTGCGTAAAAGCTAATTGAATTTCCAAAGCCTGATAACTTTGTGTTACTTACATTTTCTGTCGTGCAGTAGCAGGTTTAACAGCAGCAGGGTTTAACGTGGAACTGTTGGTGGCCGAGGTGATCTCTGCCGTCTTATATACCTAATGGATGCAGTTTAAAAATGCAGCTTTCACTTGTCGTCCTTGGTGCTGATGCAATGTGCATCTGTATATAAGGATGCCATACATTGCATTGAAACATCAGTTTACTCCTAGACGATGCAGCAATCATCAACAAGGTAAATTATTTTACTCTATTATTCTTAAAGGAAAACTAAAACTATTTCAAAAAGTTATTGGTGCATACTTATCTTCTTTACAGAATTGATTTCCTCACAAGATTTAATCAAGAAAAGAATATTAAATTGATGCAAATTAGGGATCTATTAATGAATGTTCCATATAAAGTGATCGGAGCTACAAAATCGCCACCAAATATGGACCCTCAATATCTATTAAACTTCAGAAAAGCTCTGAAAACCCATTGGAGGTCTTTCTTCCAAGAAAATATACCAACGTGTTTAAGGAAACGGACATTGATGATATTAATAATGAAAAACTTTCGTTACCGTTTTTATTTTTAGGGTTTACTTCTAATAACGGCTATGATATTTTATTTCAAGGAACTAAAAGTTCTCTCTATCTTTTCAGATGACCCTTCAGATCAAGTTACTTAGATCTAATATTAAGAGACCCGTAAGATGCACTGAAGAATCCGTTGGTTTAGACATTTTTTCACCTAAAGCGCATGAAATACAATCTCTGCAAACCGTAATGATCCCAACAGGAATTTCTGCAACACCCCCAAAAGACACTTATCTTCGCATTGCTGAAAAGTCTAGCTTAGCGCTTTTAGGTTTATCAATAAGAGGAGGGTGTATAGATAGAGATTTTACAGGTGCAATTTGTGTATTAATGTTAAACAACTCAAATAAAAAACAATACATTCTTAAAAATCAAAAAATTGCTCAATTGATATGTGAAAAATATGTATACCAAAAATAAAATATGTTAAAAAATTAAGTGTTACCTATGAGGTAACAATGGTTTTGGCAGTACGGGAAAATTTTAGTAATTTAGTTTTATTTTTTGCATTTTTATAGATGGATACTTTCATCTTTAGTTCTACAAGGGAATTAACAAACAGATATAATTTACTACAAAAAGAAACTGGTTTCAAAACCTTTTTTGAAGAGTTTGTACCTGTCCGTTTTCCAGAATACTGGTCTACTATTGTTTGGCGTATGCATTGGCTATCGAAAGAAAATATTTGCTGTGCTCTGGGAGGCACATTTGCGTGCTATATGGCCAGAATAGTGGACATAGAACCTAAATGTATCTGCTTATATGTTACTATAAACAAAAATCAGAATAAAGAAGAGATGTTAAGATTCATGTTATGTCCAAATGCTAATTACGTTACAAATAACGTTAATTTTATATTTAGCCATTCAAACAAATGTAGTCTATTTTATTTGCCTACAAAATCTTTATTTTGGAAAGTGGAATGCGAAACACATGAGTTTATAATTATGTAACCTACGTTCATACCAAAGAACCTGTAACCTTGCAAAACAATTGGGTGGATTTCATGTATTTTCTTTTTAGAAGTTTTAGATTTGACTTTCAAAAACGTGTAATGTTTGCTTCATTTCACAACGATCTGTTTTCTATGCAGTATCTTTGTGATCCCATAGCAAAGTTAAATGGTTGGGGGTCAAACCCAAGCACAACCTTACAAAAATATAAAAACCTGTTTCACTGTAGTAACACAAATACTTGCAATTGCAAAATCTGTATTAAGAGCCCTCCTTCATTAAAAGGTTTAGCATCGAACATTTTATTTGAAAACGCAAAATTAAATTTTTTGCATGCAGACACACATTATAATAATTTTATGTATATAATTTTTAACGCATACGAATTCAATCTTTCAATTGAACAAATAATTCGTATAGATTTTCCTATTGAAATTAAAGCCTTTTATTACCCTATCGACACTAACAAACGATGCCACATTTTGTGTTACAGAGAAGAACACTATAGAGCTTTTAAACATAGAAAAGTCATTAAATATGAAGATTCATTTATTGACGAAATGGTTTATGCAAAAGATAATTGGTTTTGTTGTATATGCTCTAAACCATTATTTGTACTTATTAATATGTAAAAAATATAAAATTTTGCTTTATGTACTCAAAGGTATTGTACTTATTAATATGTAAGAAAAAAATATTCATTGTGCATGCTCTGAACCACTATTTGTACTTATTAAAATATAAATTTTGCATAGCTAACTATATGTACTCAAAGATATTGTACTTATTAATATGTAAAACAAACATTAATTGTATTTGTTGTGTATGGTCAAACCATTATTTGTAGTTCTTAATATATAAAAAGATATAAATCTTTGCCTCAAAGATAATGTACTTATTAATATGTAAAAGAAAATATTATGTTTGCTTATTCTAACAAATGTACATCTTATAAAATATATACGTTAAGCTCATAGCTTACCTTATTTATTCCTGTTCCCATCTGTTCCTATTCCCTGTCAAAGTCATAATCTTACAAAGACAGTGCAATGTTTATATACATTGCAACAAGGAAATGAATCTAGCCATAACAAAGTAAAGGCGCGTGACCTTATATGCAAGGCGCTGCATTCAGGAAGAGAAATCTAGTCTTGGCACGCGTAACCTTATATGGAATGCGCTGCAGCCAGGAAGAGAAATATCAGTTGATCTAAACTTGGCAGTCATTTACTTGCTGCTGTGTATTCTTATAAGCCTACTTCACGTCAAAAGGATATCGCAAGGCCTTCCCTAAGGTAACGAAAAATTTTGTTAACAAAAGAATTGATATTTTCATTGCAATGGTATCAAATAAACAATATTACTAATATCCAATAAATGCTATTTACTTATTCATTCTTTTTATCAGTACTTTATAAAAAATAAATTTATATTGTGTTGTCGCGACCGAGACCAACACAGCGGGTTTTAAAAGCACATGTTTAGGTGTGGTCACGGCAGCTGACTTGTCTGCGGCCTAAACCAAGGGCGACGCAACAACACGTGGACACAGCAGCAGCAGCAGCAGCGGCGGCGGCGGCATTGTTTATGTTACATGCCCTGCGGTGATGACGTCATCAGGGGTCAACGAACGGACTCAAGAGCCTGTTATACTACTGGGAGGATTTTTTATTCATCTGCTGACTGCCGTACTGACCGGACTTTCGTCTCTAATGGTGTTAGATGCTGCAAAAATAATTTTTAGTTTCTCAGCGCTACATAGACACCCCCTGTTTGAAGAAAAAGGCGACGTCAAAGAAGAAGAAGAAGAAGAAGCGGAGAAAAAGGGTTGCGTACGAGGAGCTGATCAAATTTAAAACCAGAGGCCGCCGACCTATCTTTCGCCGCTGCCGCCCCGAACCTCTCCTTGGGTCCAAAAGAGGCTCGTCTTCCCTCAACAAAAGGTCTGCGTGAAGCAGGAAGAAGAAAAACAAGAAGAAGAAGAGTTTGACGAAGAACGAGTAAGACCTCTGCCATTACCGACCCACGAGAAAAAAGAAGTAGAACAGTTTACAAATAGAAGCTTCGGATACATAGCTGGTCCTTACCTAGCTCCATATTTGCACAACCCTAGGACAACGGACACATTATTAGGCATTTGCAAGGATAGGGACGGAAACTTTAAAATAGGCGATTCCATTATTCGTATAGAAGACAACGATTTTTATGTAAAGGATAGGTATTTTAAGGAAACTCGGGGTCTCTGGGAATTACTAACTAGGAAGAAGGTAGATCTCTCGAAAGTCACCTCTTCGGACAAGAATAGATATACAAATATTCTTGTTTTAACCAACGGCCTCCTGCAGAATAACGAAGCCTTTAATCAGATAAAATCGAACAGAGGTAGTAAATATAAAGAAATAATTGCCGAGTTGTTTCCGTCCAAGACGTGCATGGATTATTAGCAATGAATTAGAAGTATTTTTACGATCCCGAACAACCTTCGGCTTTTTCCACCGTGCAGAAACTTGTATCACCTACGGGAAATAGACGCAAAACGGAGGATTGGCTTCTCCGACAAGATGCCTACAATTTGGACAAACCTGCGAGGAGAAAATTTCAGAGGAACCACTACACGGTGAATAACGTCAACGATGTGTGGGAAATCGACTTGGCCGATTTTAAAAGCATTAGAAAGTATAACGATGGAGTTCAGTATTTCCTAACGTGTGTAGATAGTTTTTCCAGATTTGCACGTGAAAAACCCATAAAATCAAAATCTAGTACGGAAAATGCAAAGGACTTTGAAGCCATCTCTGATTCCGTTCCCCTCGCAGTCGGATCCGACAGGGGAAAAACATTTAGGACCTGCATTTCAGAACTCTTAAAAGAGAAGGGCATCGAGCATAAAGTTTACAGAAACCCCGACGTAAAGTGCGCCATGGTCGAGAGATTTAATCGTACCATTTAGTCTAAAACATACTAGTATTTTACTTACGGGAACTCGTACAGATATATAGACGATCTCGATAAATTTGTTCGCGCATATAATCGCACCATCCATTCGTCAATAGGAGTGGCTCCAATCGAAGTAAATGAGAAAAACGTGTTACAAATACGGAAAACTCTAGGCAGAAAACGAGGTAGCATTAAACCCAGACCTGCCAAGTTTGCTGAGGGACAAACCGTAACAATAAGCAAAAAAAGATGAAATTTACCAAACTCTACGAAAAAATATTCTCAACGGAGATTTGCAAATTGTAAAGGTTATAAAACGTTTACCGCTATCCGTGTACGAACTATACGATCTGAAGGGAACTTCCATAGAAGGACAGTTTTACAGTTACGAACTAACTCCGGTCAAAATTAACAAATCCACTTTGTATAAAATAGATAAAATACTAAAAACTAGGGTGAGGAATGGCAGAACGCAGCATCTCGTCCGCTGGAAAGGATATGGTCCCGACTTTGACAGCTGGATCGATGCATCATGGATGGGTTTTATTTAACAGTGTAGAGCTATTCTAGCGTCGATTTTTATCCGAGAATTTGCATGCTAGTTTTCGTAACGATATAGCACAACCAGTCAATCTTCAGAGAGATAACTGGGTTGTAGGTCTCGTAGAGCTTTCGTATTCTTACGGTTACGAATCCATAGATGAGAACATACTTAACGAATCCGGAGACCAAAAATGTCGTCATAATAAGAGCTGGTAGAATGGTGTTTGAAAAAATGGAGTCTAAGAACTTTAAGGAACTGTACACCTCGCTAAAGAATCAGGTAACAGACGATGAACATCGGGAATTGCTCCTATCGGAGCTGCAGGGTTACCTCATTTCTCATCAGAGAGAGATAAAATAATTGGAAAACGCTAAGAAAGAATGGGTCCCAACTAATTCCTTTCGACAAAAACGAAGTGAAATGGCTAACAGTGTTCATTTGAAGATTATTAAAGGTAAAACCGAACCACGTTTTAACGGAAAAATATTTCTTACCACCAGAATATATTATGCTCTAGGCGATCTTGTGGACACCATAAAAATTCTCCACCAAATCTTGATGCCTATAAGATTGTTAATCAAAATCTGCTCACAGAAGTAACTAACGATATAAAAACCCTTTTCCTTAGATCCCACAGAGAAAGCTCTTTTCAGTTTATTTCCGGAACCGAACCTATTTTTGTTTACGCAATCTCATCGAATCGCAGCTGCTCGGTAGCTCCTACGTTAGGTGCATAATAATTATTCAGTTTCCCTCGTACACTAGTCATCACAAGTTTGAAAACATATTTTAGGTTCCGGTAGAACTTAATCATTTTCAAACCGTAGCAATTGAAATGGTTAACATGTTTGGTGACCTGTCTCGCTTGAGCAGTAGTATTATGCCTACCATTGCCGTGCTGCATGTTAAGAAAGTCAAGTAATCTTTGTTCCCTTTTCAGATGGCCGCAATTGTGGAATATGCTGCAGCCTTTCAAGGGTTTTATAATCCCGAGGGAGAGGTTATGGTTAAAGAATTGGCCGTCGTGGAAATCGAGACGGAACAGGTGATGATGCACCAACTGTTCCGTAAACAATCATTTCCGCAGAATGCGTGGCCAATAAGGTTTACAAAAACAAACGCGTGGTTATCCGATAATTTTAATGGCATATCATGGTGTTCAGACCACGTCGAGTTTGCTCCAAAAATTCCAAATGGAATATTATTCGCAAAAGGGAGCATGATTGGTAAAGCATTGAAACCCACAGCTGTAGAGGTCTATAACATAGACCCTGTAGAGTCTATAGAAAACGTGGGATACATACAACCTCAGAATTGAATTCTTGGTTATTGCACCTGCCTGCCGGTGGCATCAGTTTAACATCAGCAGGTGTGCCAGATCGGAGGCACTAGGTAGATGGGTAAACGAAAACCGTTGGGAATTTAATATTTAAATGCATTCCCAATTGATTTTTTGAGCGGGTCAACATAAATAAGGCCATTAAACTTAAAATCCATGCATTTGGTAATGGACCCGCTTACAGTGTACTATGTAAACCAGTTTGGAGGGTGGCTCAGTCAGTACCTCGGACCGCTGTACGTAGGAAGCCCATACGTACAGCAAGGTAGAGGCATAGGTAACTTTTTGGGCAGTCTATTCAGAATTGTTAAGCCCATCCTCCTATCCGGGGTTAAACCTTTGTGCAGGGAAGCCCTCACCACGGGTGCAAACATCATGACCGATATTGCTGCACGACAGAAAGGTACCAAAGTAAAAGATATCGTAGCCAAACGAGTCACGGAAGGTACAAAACAGTTAGTTGGTAGGTTACAGCAAGGAAAGGGTAAAAGAAAGAGATCAGCTCCATATAAAGCCAAAAACGCTAGAGCCATTTTTCATTAAATACAGAGTGCAACAAGTCGCCACTAGCACATGCTACCGAGATAGCACCATGATCGCCTGGACAAAATCCGAATTTGATATTTTTTTAAAAAATCCAATTCAGTCGGCAGTATTAGGAAACTTCACTACCCTAATCAAATCCATCGCACCAGTAGATCACTTCGTATTGGAATTTGTTATTCCTGGAGATAAGGAACACTACATCGATTTAAACGTTTATTGGATGGTAAAAGGAAAATTTGTAAAGCCGGATAGTTCCAGTTTAGCAGCAACAGATAAAACGACGGATGTTAACAATTTATTGCACTCCTTGTTTAGTCAATTGAGCGCTTCCATAAATAGAACATCCATCACTCCGTCTAAAGATATTTATCATTATATTAGATATTTAGAAACCTTGTAAACGTACGGTCACGATGCATTGAAAAGCCATCTTACTAACGCTTTCTGTACATGGACACGGCTCTCCCCGGTTTCTCCGGGGACGATGCTTCGAAAAACAGAACGCTGGAAGCCGGAGATTTTAATCGCAGAACGCCATCATAGGGGCAATGCACCTAAAGAAATAGTCATGTTTGGTAGATTACATGGGGATATTTTCAATTTACCCACTTTGTTACTACCGGGACTTACGCTTCAAATCAAGTTGACTAAAGCGAAGGCCTCGTTTGATATAATGAGTGAAAGCGCGGATCTACATGCTATATTTCAATTCCTAGATGCCACTCTATACGTGAAAAAGATAAATCCAGCTCCTAGCCTCTTAATTACCCATATGAATGCCTTAGAAATAGTAAATGGGAGATACGATATAACGCGAGTCGATGTCAGATCCTTTACTTTCGCAGCAGGGCAAAGTACCATCTCTATAGACAATGCTGTATTAGGTCCGCTACTCGTAGGTATGATAGAAAATACAATTCTTTCCGGAACTCTCGCCACAAACCCTTTCAATTGTAAGCACTTCCACTTGGAATATTTTGCGATTTACGTTAACGGCCAGCAAATTCCGGCAGAGGGTCTTTATATGGATACCTCTAGCAAAAAAGGTTCAACCTTAGCCTATAAACCGCTCTTTTCCGGTTCTGGCATCCATCACACCAACAGCGGAATTCAAATCACGCACAATATGAATATAACGGGTTATTTCCTAGTGCTTTACGATTTAACACCAGACAGTACCGCTTCAAAAGGTCACGTTTCTCTATTAAATAACGGTAATATAGGAATAGAGCACAGATTTAAAAACAAGTTAACACAAGCCATCACGTGTATAATGTGCTGTGAGTACGAAAATTCTATTCAGATAGACGAAGATCTGAGAGTGCACACGGATTATTAATTATGAACACCTTACAAATAGAACAAACTTTGCTAGGCATTCCAAATTTTGAAGGCGTTTTTGCATCGGAAATGTTGCCCACAGAGTTTACTAAACCGTCTACATTCGTAATAAATTTAGATCCTCACAACCTACCTGGTTCACACTGGATAGCTGTAACTCAAAATTCAAATTCTTTTGCATGGTATTTCCATTCATACGGCCTCCCTTTATAAAATCCTTGAAAGACTTCATGCCATTTCACTACATTGTGAATCATTGCCAACTTCAAAGCCTCTACTCCGACATCTGCGGCCAGTACACGTGCCTCTATACTCTATGTCTGCACCAAAGGATACACCATGAACGAGTTCGTAGCCCTGTTCAACTCCGCCGATCCAGATCGTCAGGCCAGGGAGATGCTCCACAGAGAATTTCCAGTCTGGCGGTGCAACAAGGGACAGCGATGCCTACCGTGTATAAAGGTAAGCAGCTCGATTATTTTTCGGTCAGTCTTTGTGCAAGATGGAAGAAGGTATTGTCGTGGATTATACAGCGCTCAGGGGAAACGGCAAAGAATTAATCATAAAGGAATTGGCGATCATTGGAAAAGGGATTGTTCAAACCTTCCATTTTGCAAGCCCGTATCCTTGGAATAGTGAATTAGATGCGTTTAACAGAGAAAATAAAAATGGAATGTATTTCAATGATGGTTACGTTCCTTATAGCATGCTAAACATTGTGCTGGAAGAGGCGGTGGCGGGGCATATCTCTCTCTTCGCTTATGACGAGAATAAATGTGAAGTTCTTTCCGCATTCCGCGATAGAATGTTTATCAATTTAAGAAAAGAATTTAATTGCCCCAAGCCATAAAATTTCTATCATCAGTTACACTGCAGATTTCCTTGTCATAAGTTCTCAAACACTCACTGTGCATGCAAACACGCTCAAGCCATGTTTAATTGGTTGAAACATCATAATCTTAAAAAGCTTAACACCAGATGTCCTGCTGATAGCTCTAACAGACACGATGCTTCTTTAATTTCAGCTGTGCAGCAGTCGACGAAATGAGCTCAAGAGGTAAACAGATCAGAATGCCACTGGCGCGTGACTCCTCCTCCGGAACCCGTGTTGCATCGCAGGACCTACTTTCTCAATAAACATCACTCCAGATTCATCAGCCTGAGTTTCTTCAAAAGAAGAAATTGCGAAGCTCACGTGGAAATTTGTGGAGTAAAGCAGGGAAGAGTCGTCCTCTCCTGCTGAATCACCTACCTAAACTAGCCGAACATCTCTGCAAAGGGCAGTCGCATAGATGCATCGAAGAACAGTTTCGCCTCAAATCCATAAATGGGCATCGTGCCAGGATACAATGCGAAGACTCACACGTCATGCTTTGTTTAGATGACGTAAAGTTTCTATTGTGTAATGCAAATGTGTTGCAACATCAACTTGCATAGTATGTCTTAGCCACAACAGATGTAAAAAACTATGTTAACAGAGCTTCAGGTAGTAGCACTTATGTACCTCCAAAAGGAAATGCTTCATGTTTCGTCTTTTACGATTTTATTTGTGACGAAATGAACTCAACACTTGTATCTTATAAGAATGAATAAAACAACGAACTTACATTCACGTCTTTTATTTTCTAACTTTTTGCTTTACATACAAATATAGGGAAAATCCCCTACCATCCTTAATTATGCCTAGAAAAATCATTAGTAATTAAAGGAAAGGATCACTCAACCTCTTTTATTTAAATGATAAATTCATATTGCGTCGGCCTTCAATGCCAAGAAAGTGCTAGCGGGTTTTAAAAACACGTATTTAGTCGTGGTCGCGGCTGTGGACTTGTCTGCGGGTGGAGGTGATGACGTCAAAGAACGGCCTAAAGTGCTAGCTAGACAAAGGTCGACGCGGCGAGTTTTAACAACACCTGTTTAGGCGTGGTCGCGGCAGCGGCCTTGTTTCCGGCCTTCAATGATATTTTTTATGTTACATGCCCTGCGGTGATGACTCATCAGGGGTCAATGAACGGACTATAAAGCCAGCCGTACTACTCGGAGATAGCGGCAAAACTATTGTCCATTCCAAATCAGAGTTCCCTGTGATGTAAACAGAAGCACGTGCTTCGGCTTGTCACGAACCCAAGAACACACCCTTACGCCAACGTAAATAGTTACTTAATACACGTATTGTATTATGAAATATTAGAGCAGAAAAGGTATAGAACTGCACATTTTGTTGCGGTTATCATAAGAACGTATTGTTAAAGGTAATGCATATATACTATCTGTTAAGAGGTTACAAAATATGATTTTCGTCTGCTGTTGTGCTAACGATGAGAGTATCTTGCTTGTTAATACCAACCGTAATGCATAACTGTCACTCTCTTACATATACAAGAAATGCAGCAATGGATTCCCAGAGGTGCTATCTGAGTACCGAATAAACACTTTGCGTAACACAGGAAATAGGATAAGCGAACAGGCATTCATAATACGCTAGCGCACGTATGCTCAGCTCAGGTCAAATCTTGTGATTTAGTCAGTTGGTATTTGAGTTCACATGGCAGAGGAAGGTGCATGTAGTTCAAATAAACTGTTCAAACACAAAAGTGGGAAACAGTTAAAAAGTGGCGAAAAAGAAACAGCTCTTCATATATTCTACTCACTATAAAAAATACCCGACATTTGCATTAGTGCATATTACAAAACTAATATAGGATTTTACAGGCGTTTTAGTGAGAAGTGTAACCAAAGCGAGCAGTGAATATAAACAGACATAATAGAACATAGAAGAGGATAAAATGTGGGAACTGGTTTTAAGTGCGACAGTGCTGTGAATTGTGGATAAGCTTGTCATTATTTTGGAGAGTAGTTCTGATTCCAATACAGCAATACAGTCATCTTCAAAGGATTCGGATTTGGGTGTTGCACTTTTGCCCGAGGATTGTGATTAACGTAAGTAAAATGTTCATTTCCGCATACTTATAAAATCGATTGTTACCTCAGCTTGCATTTTTAACTATGATTCTCAAGTAGGGCGCCTTTTTATAGATTTCAACAAGCACGTGAGAGAGGAACAAGAAGCCATTAGGGGCGGGGATTGCGAACTACTTTTGCGCGAATAATACAAAGTTTGTTTTCAGTGAAATGCACTCTGGTTTAGAATGGACAGTACAGTTATATTCAAACTTTGGAACTCTAGGTTTTCTTTGCGCTGCGCTTACAAGTGACCAGGTGAACAGCGTATGATTGTTCCACTATTGTCGGTAGCATGTGGGTGGGGAAGGTCACTGCGCGGGGAAAGAGACCGACACTGTCTCTCGCTGTGTGCTGACTCAGAGGAATACTACTGCGTAATTTTCTTTCTTTGTCCTCTCGACTGTAGTAGCCTGAAATACATCCGAGTAGTCGACAGTAATCACTTAGGAATGTCCATTCAACGATAGGTGTATCGGTAACTTTCCTTGCGTTACAGTGTATGTAGATGTAAATATAAGCTTTCGCTACACCACAGCAGAGCTTGAGATTGATAAGGTTATATGTCGTTTAATTGGTGATATGTTGCTCTTTAATGGACGAGTGATATCTCAGTAATTACTAGATCAGATTTTTTTTATTAGCTGGAAGCTGAGGAGATTACGCCAGCAACGTATTACCTGACTGGTAACGTGGAACAAAACTGGGCTCTGATATCACTCCAAGCTACATTTCGGTTAATATGCTGTTTCTATTTTTAGCTGCGGATAACCATCTGCTCAATAAAATATTAAAGCTTTTGTTCCGTCTCTTTTTAACAACGTTCAGTGCGTGGTTTCACTAACAGTCGAACGAGAATGCGAGTGTGTGGCAGAGCAAATTTATTGACAGGTGATTTCATTTAGAACCGCTCCGCTGCAGCGCTCAGGCTTACATACACACATACGTATAGGTGACTTAGCTGCTATTCTTGTTTGGGCATTTGCAATATTTCTTTTTAAATTTTATGTTACTTAATGAGATTAATTCTTCCTTTCAAACCAACAATTTTAACTGGAAGTAAGGATTTTCACCACCTCTGAAACTAAAAATTAACCGTGGTAATTAATTCACCTAATAGTTGGTTTGACTATAAAGCCCGGGACTTAAATATCTTTTAATACTGTAAGTCGCCATTGGGGTATGTCATTTAACATGAATTTGAGATCTCCTTGTGGATTAAGGGGAAAAATATGAGTCAATTGGGGAATTTGATGTCGTGTCGACATGTTCCTATGGTAGCTCGTTGATTACAGATACCGAAGATCCGCGGTTCAAATGCCTGCTGTGTCATTGAACACCTCAGTCTGATTCTACTTTCCAAAGAAAACTTTATAAATAGGCTTCGTGCGCCCTGGCGCGTACTCGCGCGCGTGTGTGTAAGATGGAAACAAAGAGAAAGAAAGACAAAATCATATCAAAAATGTATATATGTGTGTGTGCGTGTGTGTGTGTGCGTGTGTGTGTGTGTGTGTGTTTTAAGTGGCTATGCACATGCCAGGTTTTAAATACTGTTATCCTCAACAGTGACCGAATAATTATTATATTATTTAATCGGCGAGCAAAAATGTTAGGGTCTTTAACCATAAACGTGATTTTCAAACCTGGTGGAATATTTTGGAGATAATCATCACCTCTGAATATTCAAACGCAGGTTCCTATAACCATGCTTTTAATCTTTTCTATTACGTATAGTAAGTAGGGCAATTTGCATTCCACTCAAAAATTCGATACCGAGATTCACCTGAAAAACATTTTTTGTGGCCTCCTTGAATCCAAACAAAGTATTTTTGGAAGCATTTCCTTATGTCTGTGAAACACATAAGTCAAAAACGAAAAGTCGGATTATGTATAAGATATTTACATAATAATTAAAATATGTATTTGAATTTTTTAGGAATATCCTATGAAGTTCTCTTCGTTCGGAAGGAATTTTATATAACCTTGTATAACTGATAAACGTTAAGCGATAGATGAAAGCGTACTACACAGAACATGTAGAAAATCTCCTTAAAACACACAATTAATTACAACTAAATGTATTTTTGGCACAAGCGGTTTCTGAGATATGCGTTATTAAAAGCTCGAATTATTCATTTTTTGGTCATTCTCAAGAGTCCTTTTAACTTAGTTGTTTTTCGCGATTACATTGAAACAGTAGAGTTTTTAAGACCAGCATATACATAGCACCTTGTTCTTAAACATTTGACTGTCGCTGTTCCCTTTGCATCTTATCGAAGTTTGTAGCATGGCTATTTCTTCAAGGATTTATTTAGATTAAAATGTATTAGATAGAAAAATAAACTATAGTAAGAATAATTTGTGTACACACTAATAAACGATACAGAGTAGAGGAACATATGCGTAACAATCAGATTTTTACTTTCCCTACTAGGTTTAGTAAGTAGGGGAAGCATTCCATTCTACCCAAAAATTAGATACCGAGAAAAGGGTAATACATGTTTTGGGGACCCCTAAATAAAAAAGTATTTTTTTAAAAAGGTCCATGTGTGTGTGTTATTGTGTGTGTCTGTGAACAGCATAACTCTAAAATGTCATTTTCATTCTGAATGAATTTTGCATAACTTGTAAGCCGTAAGAGAGAGGCAAAAGTTTACTACACAAAAATGTAGATCTCATTAAAACACACAATTTATGTCATATACATTCTTTTTGTCGAGTGAACCGTTTCCGAGATATTCCTTGTTATTTGTTTGAATTTTCCAATATTTATACTTTTCTCAAATGGGAATTCGTTATTCATTTTTACTTTCTCTACTACGAAGAGTAAGTAGGGGAAATATTGTATTCCATCCAAAAATTCGATACCGAGTTTTCACCGGAAATATATGTTTTGATGCCCCCTTAATCCAAAAACAAGCATTTTTGGAAACATGTCCGTGTGTGTGTCTGTGAACAGCATAACTCAGAAACGAACAGTCGGATAAATGCCAAACTTGGTATTTCGGTTCAGTATCTTCCAGAGATGCAACACGAAGGTGTTCAAGAAAATCCCCCCACTCCAGGTTACCCTATACATGGAACATTTTTCGAAAATTTTAATTTTCTCAAAAATGGCTCTAACGATTTTGATTAAAATATCATATGTTTAAGATATTTTCATGACAAATGAAATGTATATCTCGAATTTTCTGGGAATGTCTCCAAAAGTATTCTTCATTGTGAACGACTTTTGCATAACTGGTAAACCATAAGAGATGGACAAAATTTTACTTCACAAAAAATGTAGATCGCGTTAAAATACAAAAATTATGTCATACATTTTTTTGTTGAGTGAACCATTTTCGAGATATTGCTCGTTATTCCCTTAAATTTTCCAATACTTTTTCTCAAATTGGAATTCGTTATACGTTTTTTTTATGTCCTGGACATACAAAGAGAATGGAATGCTGCACATAGCAACCAGCTCTTAAAAGATTTGACTGTCGCTTAAAGTCTACCATATTCCCCTTGCACCTACAAGAAAATTAGCAATAAGTTTATCACCTCGATTAACATGAAGCATATGGAGAATAAGCGTTTGTAAAAATGGTTTGTACAAGAGTAGAGAAAGTGATGTGAATGTAACATATCAGATTTTTTTTAAATGTTCTGGATGCAAAAAGAATGGAATGCTCCACATAGCAACCAGCTCTTAAAACATTTGACTATCGCTTAAAGACTGCCATATTTCCCTTGCACCTACAAGAAAATTAGCAATACGATAGTTTCTGCAAATTTTTAAAACGAATTAGCATGAAGTAGATGGAGAATAAGCGTTTGTAAAAAAAGTTTGCACAAGAGTAGAGAAAGTCATGTGAGTGTAACAGAACAGATTTCTTCAATAAGCATATACGATCAGCTCAACAGTATTATAAGAAAATGTTTACTATACATTTTTAACTATAGAGTTGTGTTAAACCAAAAAGGCATTTTGCGAATATTTGACTATATTATGTTGGTTGTTTTTCTCAAATATTTAACCCGGCGGAAAATATTTTTGTTGGGAATCAAGGTTTAAATGTTTAAGTCAAAGTATTCAGTGTGTCAATAATTAAATCGCAGATAAGCAAACAGAAAGAGAGAAGGAGGGTTAAAAGAGAACCGTAGACTGTGAGCATTAACAGACATTGCACTAGAAAATAGTGTTGATAAGCATTTTGATCTCCTTTGCATAAAAATTTGAAAACCTAAATGTTAAATATAGCGGATATTATCAGTAAATTTTCAGCATTAGCATAAGCGTGCCACTATATCTTTGTCTATAAGTAGCATAATTCAAAAACGAAATGTTTGCTATAGTGCAAAGCTAGTATTTAAGACTAAACAGCATTTAACGATTAAAAGCACAGAAATTGAAATCCCATGTCAAGAGTTACTTGGAAACACTTATTTTATTTTTATTTTCTAAAATATCTTATGTGTTACATTCACGCGAGATTCACAATCCACACTTTTATTAACAATTCTTAAATTTATTGTTCTATCTACTTCATGTTGAGACAAATCTTTGCAGAAATGCTTTTATTACATATGTGGTTGTAGGTATAATAGGGATAATTACAGGAGCCTGAAAAGATCTTTAAAAAGCAAGTACCTCTGTACCTCTGTAACCGCCCACGATCCAATAAATCCCATAGAAATAATATAAAGCCTAGAGGAGGCCTTATCCGCTCGGCTGAAAGAAACGCTCAACCTTCTCTTTGGGATACATTTCCCTGGTGAATATATGATGACGTGACCCGCGATCTCACAGGCTATTTCGATAACCCTAGACTTGACCAGAAGCATCGCAGGACTGGAACTTGCAGTTAGTCAAATGTACAGTGTTAAATGGGCAATTGATAAATTTCACCCATTTAAATCGCAAGCTGGAGACGGTATAACCTGCACTGGTGCAGAAGGGACCTGACTAGCTTTATATCCTCCTCTGTTACCTCTTAAGGGCCAGTATAGTCATTAGCTACTTTCCACTCTAATAGTGCTTATTCCTCGTAATAATTACAACGAAGCTAACAAAAGCCCATTGACCGGGGTTGTCAGAACCGGTGATCCTGGAGACCACGAATCTTCAGAGATAACTCTTCTCGAACAAACTACTGATGTCATGGATTAATTAAACGTGTGAATATGGTACTATCCTGTTGAAAATATCTGTGCTTAAGGGGAGGTTGTAAGCTAATTTGGGTCAAAAATATCAAGTTTGATTTTCTGTTATAAATGTAAGGTTAAATGTCCATTCTATAAAAATCTGTTGTCGTTTTACGTGTAGCACTTCCCAAACGGGCGTAAATAGTATTTTCACAAGCAAGGTGGAAAATGTAAAGTAAATTATTCAGGGGTTAGTGGTGGTATGGAGTGTGAAGGGGTAGCGAGAATTTTTGAACGTTCTCTAAGTATGGTGTAAGATACACACAATATTTAGAGGATGGGGATAGTAAAGTATACAAAGTTGTGGTAGAAAGGAAACCATATGGGGATGTGCAAATTCAAAAACTGCAATGTGTGGGGCACGTGCAAAAGCGTATTCAAACCAGGTTTAGAAAACTGAAAAAGGATCTCAGGGGCGATGGTAAACGTGTTTCTGGGAAGGGAAGAATAACTGAGAAGGAAATAGACAACCTACAGCACTATTATGGCATGGGTATTAGGAGACATGCAAATAAACTGGAGGAGATGAGGCGTGATGTTTGGGCGACATTCTTTCATAAACTGTCGACAAATGAAAAGCCACAGCATGCACTATATCCACAAGGTAAAGACTCATGATACCAATTTAACAGAGCAATAGCTACTGGAGAAGGGTATGAACACAAACATTCACTGCCTGTAGGTGAAGCAATAAAACCCACATTTAGGAGCCTAGCTGACCCAGAATTTTTAAGTAAATGTTTGCATGGCAAAACTCAAAATCCAAACTAGTCCTTCAATAATTTAGTGTGGACCAGAGTTCCTAAAACTGTCTTGCAGGGTGTGATACTTTACAAATAAGTGCTTTAGATGCTGTGTTTGCATTTAATGAGGAAAAATCAGGTTGCGTGAAAGTGCTGCAAGCAAGGGGAATAGATCCTGGATGGAATGCGATGAAACTTTTTCAAGACATTGACAATATCAGAATATTAAATGCAAAAGTGAAGCAAGAAACTAAATTCAAGGAGGCTAGGTTGTTGCAGAGGAACGACAAGAAGTCCAGAGAGGATGAGGACAATGACCCTGAACCAGAATGTGTTTCTAGATTGTACTGAAGGTAGCATTTCACTTTTTTGTTATTTTCCGCTAAGTTCGTTTTTAAGACACTTTGGTACCTATTTCTCTGAAACTACTATACCTAGAATAATGAAACTTCTACCAGTTGTATAATCATTATTTATTAATTTAATGACGTTTCTTAACTCTGTAGGAGCAAAGTGGGAGTTGCAATGGTCTTTTCTTCAACGAAAAATGTAGAAAACATTGGCAATGTAGAAACAAAATCTTAAAAGAATATTTATTAAGGAATTAAGTTGCAATAAAAAAGTCCAAACATGCAGGAAGAGTCAAGCTGTTAATGTGCAAAGTTACGTTGCTCTATATGTGGTGGTTCCCAAGAAAATGGAATTTAAAGTAGGTAAAGTTAGCATTGTGAGGATAGATCTTACAACCTCCCCTAAGTTCCATGATATCTAGCTGCTCCACAAAATCCGTGAAAAGGGTTTATACACACCATTATTTACAGTTTCTTCAAAGAAAATTGTTGCAATAATCCTCTGACTCGGAATTTCTCACTACATTCCAATATTTTCTGGATGAGTGTTGATTCGTGGTACATATCGACACCGACATTCTTACATTTTGAGAATCCACATAGCTGTGCCGATTTGGCATACTGTGTACGTTTGTTGGCAATGTCCGAATCACAGTTTTTTATTTTGTCCGTGAGTGGCGTTAGTGCGTTCTCTTCTTCGTCGTTCGCCGCCCTACGATCGCGTTGGGCTGATGTCGCGAATTGAGTTGGAATTTGCTTCTGCTGCGATCTCGGGGTGTGTTTCCTCTAATGGCGTAATTGATAATTAACTTTTCTTCAGGTCTTTGCTGAATGTCATCTTTAACCGAGTTTTTTGTTCGTTTCAAATTTATGCTATTGGAATATTAGAAATGTTAGAATATTAATGGGTACGCGGCACGAAGAAGGTAGATTAGAGATGAAACCAAGCTTCATCGATAAATCACATAACTTTCAGTATGTCTGGGTCTCTTTCCACTAAGTTGAGGAACCAATTCCACTGTCGCACCTTGACCTATTTAGGTTATTTCAGTGTACGGCTGTCACCTGTGTGGCCGGACTTTTGCATGCCTTACTGATTTTTTGACACATCGCCAGAGTAGCAGTGTCTTGTGGCAGTTGGCGTAATGACTTTTGTAGAGAGCGAATCAATCACTCGCGAACATCTGTGGCGCTAATGACTGCGGATTATGTTTCCCTTTTTCACTGACTAATAAACCAGTGTGTTCAAGCCTCGTTCTTAACCTCAGAATTGTCTTTCGGTCAGGACCATCACGAACAGCATATTAAAGTAAACTCTTTGTGTGGTGCTAATAGAATTGAAAATCCAATAATTGCTTACAATAATACACCTTGCAAATTAGTGTACTGCATTAAAATGATTATGTGAAGAAATGAAACTTATATCGATCAATTTGATTTCTGGTGTTATTTAAACCAATTATTCCGTGCTGTTTTGAATGTACTTACAATTTAAAACTCATTTATGAATGCAGAGTAATTGCTGTTTAAAAAGTAGGACATTCCACTAAAAAGCTTTGTATAATAAATATTTGTAAAATTTTCTTGAACCTAAACCACGCTATGTCTGAAAAAGCACAGATTCATTGGGTATCCAAACTTCGGCTGTCTAAACAGGTAACTGGGTTATGCTGGTCACTTTGCAGGTTGTATAAATGAAAAAAAAAACATATCTAGGGGTAGCTACCTCACCTGGTATGTGCAATATCATAAGATGTGCACATTAATATTCGTTATTTAATTAAAACATGTTATTCTTCATATACCCTATTCGCAATATTTTGTGATAAAAATATGTGCATATTTCATTGGTAACGACCTGACCATTCCTCTTGTTCTCGTAAATACAAATGACAATACCTACATGCCGGAATATTTCAACACAAGGAGGTTTCCTAAATACCTAGAGCTTCTACAATCCATGTCAGCAAAACCACCGTATCTCGCCCTGTGGATAGCTTTTTACGGAAGAAAGAAACCGACAGCACGAGACGGGAGAAAGGAAAGGCTGTCGGTTGCAGAGAGAAGAATTGCTTGCTATATTTACATTATCTGGATACGTATGCTACGTCACAGGCACAGCGAACAAAATTTCAGTTTGCGTTTCTAGAAGCTCTAAGCGTTCTATGTAATGAAACGTTAAAATGTGCTGAATATTTCTAAGGATACCTGTCATAGATATGACTTATCTATAGAAAACGGAATAGAAAATAAAAAAGCCGACGTGTTACTATCACATCAGCTCTGCATCCATTATCAATCCATTAAGATTCCATATACGATTCATTCATCCACTAAAAGCTTATTTTTCTATCCAATGCGTGTGAATAATGATAAAATATTCCTGTAGAAATAGTTTCAGTTAGGCAATGATACGTCCGTATACTGGTCAATGAGAGAGAATTCGCGTGTTTAGGAAACGACAATTCCAAGATATTAGAGAAACAGAAGAATGGGAACTTTACATTTCAAAGTACTTATTTAAGATTTGGGGCAATTAAACATAAAATAAGAAATACTTTCAAAGTAACTAATGCTATGAAGCATGTAAAATATATCTTTATTTTAATGAGATATACCAGGTGGCCCACACAAGCCGTCCTTAGTTCAAGTTAGTTCATACCGGATAACGCGAATGCCAAAAGGTTTGCCTAAGCTGAACTGCATAGGGGACTCCACACCAACAGAGAGGAGACCGCTAAATGAAAGACCAATGCTTGAAAACGAACACTTTAACTGCTATTACTGGTCCCAGAGCTCCTTTGATAGAGAAACTGTCGGCTATATGAGGTGTTCCTGATTCGATTTCCGGCTGGACTGCAGAAAGTTGTCTTTAAACAAAAACATTTCACCATATGCCCAGGGTATGGTGTTTGGATGTGTGCGTATGGGGGTGCTATCTGTTATTTAATAATCAATTCGCCCATTAACAAGAGTTCAGGATTGTCGCTTGACGCAAACCTCAGCACACGTGTTAAATTATTTAGTTCTATAACAGTTTAATCCACACTCAGTATAATTATATGGCACCAATTTGTGCCGTAAAGTTTACAAGGTTAAGCGAAATTCTATTTTTATTATACTTATGTACCTTTATAGGCGCGTTGGAATTAAATTATTTCCTCTTAATGCATTATTCGTAATAAGCATGTGCAAAAGCATGACCTTCCTTGGTGGACGAATTGATGTAATGCCCTCTTAGGCCCACGTGCTATCTGGAATGCTCCATCATTTCTTAATATCATCTCTGTAGGTGAAAAAGGAATTAACAAAAGTATAATAAAATGTGCGCGTAAGACAGATGTCGCGTCTGGAAATGTTCAGATCACAGCCTTAGAACCTCAGCCGCATTTCGATGCGTCTTCGCACGTATCGTAACCATATCTGTGTGTTCGTTAATGGTGACGTTTCCATTTTGCCTGAATGACCTGGCTGGAACTGGCGACCAGGTGACGCTTATCAGTACGAAACTACCAGGTAAACACCTGCATCCTCTCAGTAACCTATCGCTTTGTACCAGTGATGCGGCAACTTCTGTTGCACCTATGAATGTGCGAAACATAAAACTGAAAAATAGGTTTGTTTGTGTCACCTGGTATATATTTTACATATTTAAGGTTTTGTCTGTGGTTTCCGTTTTCACAATAGCATACAAATTCATTTAAATGAAGAAACATTCGTCAACTGTTCACTGGATAATATCAACTAATTTTATTTATTTAATAACTAATTCCGCAACAATGGTTAAAGCTCATTAATTAAATTTTCTTTTAGCATGTCACTGTTCATGCTGATTGCATAGTATATTGTATTTTAGAATTTCACGATTTGGCTATGGCTAATGCACCATTTATAATTATCCTGTATTTTCTATAAACAGTAGAGTTGGTTATTTTGACAAATTTCACCAAATTAAATTAAACTGAGTTGTTTTATGGACGCACTTTAGCAGCTGTGGTCCTTAGCGTCCATTTCTATATTGGGCGTGAAAGACAGCAATTTTGCTCAGAGGTCTCTTTATCAGGCCTGAGGTTATTTTACGTGCCGTAAATCTACGACACCGGACCACCGGCTTTACTTCCTTTCCGAAGGAAGCCGTGTTAAGGATTTTTACCCCCGAAAAAGTCCATCATCCTCCGCCTCCGTTTGAACCCGCGACCTTGGGAATTTCATCATTCAGTTATCCTAAAAGGCTCAGACGCAAAACCTGCCATATTTGGATACATTAACAGTAACATCTATTTTTTCAGAAATAGCTACTGTTTTGTGGCTGTCGAAATTCGTGACTGCATATTATTCAATAACATACCCACCTATTATAGCTTGATTATGCAAGATTTCAAATTGTAACAAATCTAATGATTATTCTCAAAATCTAAGATGTGTTACTGATTAGCTTTCAAAGCTAATAATGAAGCACTGTAATGCGTTTATAATTCGCAACAAAGTATTAGGTGAAGCATCTGACTTTTAAGTTTTCTATTACATAAGAATAGCAGCCTACATGGATAATAGGGAAGAATGAAAATAGTTGCAACTTCTGTCTTTATGAAACACAAATATGCTTAAAGAGCTCAATGGCACCTCTAAATGGTGTAAAAAAACATGAAGAAAAGAACAAAGAAATCAATAAGCTTTTATTTTTTTACATGGAGATAATGACGATGATGATGATAACGACGATAGTGATGACAATAATAAGCGTTAACTGATTAGCATATAATGATCATATGTTTACCTATGGTTTCTTAATTTAGCATGAGAAGAAAGAGGTTATGTTTGGCCAATATTGCATTCGTTACTACTCTAACAATTAGGTATCAGAGTCATCTAAAGCAACAAATGCAGTAGTTAAAGATGTTAATAGTAGCAAATGTATGGTTTCAACGACTTCACATTGGAAAAAGATTAAGTATAAAGCATAGCCAAATGTAACAATAGGTTTAAAACATAGATGGTACCGTGGACTAATAATAGGTTTGTTCCAACATACGGTTCTGAACGGGTTCCGAACTAATTCCAACACATGCTAATGCACATGCGCCAGTCCGGTACGCTCACAGAACTAATTCGGAATTTTGTGTGGTTGGAACACTACTTGAACCGTTCACGTTCTGTCACGGCCTTCTTCGTTGCACGGTTAATCAGAAGACGATCAAATATCTACGTTTACAGCGTTGATGAATGAAATCAAACTCCGCCGATGTACGTATGTGTATATATATATACACACACATACGTACATCGTAAGCGTTTCTTTCATACTGATTCCAGTCCTAATATTCGAGCAAAAATAAATCGCGTTCGTTTATCGGCTTAAAACCATTGATACTGAGTTACTGCGAATAACAATTATAATTTATAGATATTATATTTAAACCAGAACCCGGAAAAAGTAATTTAACACAATTCAAATTTAACATTAGGTTTCCTGCTACAGAAGCTTCTAAACACAATGTTTAATTTAAAACTCCAATACTCTGAGACAATGACACCCCACATAAATTCTATTCCGAACGTAATGCAAATAATACAAAACTACATGGTACCAATGTATGCTTATGATCAGGGTTAGGATTTTTAGTTGCAAATTTCAGATGAAAAAAGGAAGGGAAAAGGTGCTCAAATAAGGTGAAAAAGGCACAATAAGGTGCTGATTTATTTAAGGGGATGCACAACTGAAATTGCTATTTTCTAAACCATCCATTCAATTGGGCTGAAATTTTTATTTCTTTATATATATATATATATATATATATATAATTGTTTTGTGAATTATAGCCCAGTCTTAATAATTCTCGAAACTGCGCGGTTGAGGTTATTGTCGTCTCTGCCTGCCCAGGCTTCGTCTCCACGTAAACAGATGACGTCTCTCACAGCAACAAACTCACATTCACGAACAGCAGGCTACTGATTCTGGTGGGATAGAATCACTCATTGTCAATTGCCTTATTGCGGGCTACTTTATAGCAGTAAAGTGAGAGAAAGAGGTTTTCGTCGAACACACAATTATTTTCCATTGTTGCGGGTGTGCTTTCAATTCCCGCGCGGCGTTTACTGAAGGAGGTAGACTTACTATTCGCACGTACACAGCAGGCTGAGGAGACGTTAATTGAAAGTTAAAGAATAAATTGGAATGAAACTTAAAAGAAAAAAGGGGATTATGGGCATGGTTGGGGGGAAATGGTATAAAGGTGCCAAAAAGGGGTAAAGGTCCCAAAATAACGGAATAATGTTTAAATGGATTTCAATCCTCTTCTTCGGAAGTCGATGCATCATTAAAAAGATCACTGTCACCTTCTAAATCACTCATTATTGTTATCTTTGAACGCTGTTTTGCTCCCTGGCTTTGTTAGACGTTTGTTCTTTTCCTAAGTATGTCGCCATACTACTCAACAGCGAGCAACTGCTTACCAAACACCTTTGCTATTCCGTATTGAGAAATAAACACGAATGGAATAAATTACATATTCAAATTTATTTTCTACTGAATACAGAGAGTATGTCGCTTTTTCAATACTCTCTGTCGGGTTTGTTCCAAGCGATTAGAATCGATTCTGAATTAACTGAGTATGCGCTGTAGACCATACAATCTGCGCATGTCTGGAATTTTCAGTTCCTATTCTTAAACAGGAACCGATTTCACTCGTTCCGAACCAGTTCCCAAATACGTTGGAACAGCAAACTGGAAATTCAGAATTGATTCTGAACTGATTCTCTGTCGTGTTGGAACACCACTTAGCTACTGCGCACACTCAGATAATTCGGAATCGATTCTGAATCGTGTGGGAACAAACCTGATGATGCATTATTGCCCGACGTAATATTAGATTAAACTTTAATTTAATGATTTTAGAACTATTATTTTTAGTTGCTGGTATTATTTTCGGATTCTACTTCAAGTTTTCAATCAGCATAGCTCATATGTGAGCATAATTACACGTTCCCAAATCTTGCAGCTGAATTCTTGTGTCTGGGATTTTCCTTCAATCGTATGCACGCTTATCAGATGGCGTTTTCCTTTTCCTGATCTTATATCACATTCATTTCATTCAAGATCTGATATGACCTATCCGGTACAAAAGCAGTGAACTACTAATTAAGAAATAATATACTAATTCAATAACGTTTTCTATAAAATGCACATTTAGATTTTGTTTGGGATTAGTATATTTGCTCCTTAGCAATACCTACTCTTAGTATTTCCCGTCCAGTGCTTAAATGTCAGCGAAAGACATTAGTGCTTTTAAGTGCATAAATTCATATTCTTTTATTTAATTTGTTTATTGTCCACTATGATCGTTCTGTCAAATCATAAATCTAAAAAGAGAAAGCAAATATGAATTTCATTATTCGGCGACCAATATTTACAGAAGTTCTAGCATCTTATGCAGCAAGTCCGGGTTCGAACTTCTGTGTGATCAAGTAGCCTGGTTGGGCTAAGTTTAAGCTCAGTTACTGGAATGAATTTTAGATAGTTTTGTAACTTCCTAGACCAGCGATTCTCCAACCTTCAAACTTTTTACCTTGGTAAGTTTGGCATCCTTACACATAATACAAGATGGAAATAAACTTGCTAACAAACTAATACGCGAGAATGTAAACTTTGTTTAGCAACTGTAGCTATCGCTGCCAATGTAGCGCCGATATCAAGACCCACTCACAGGACGCCTTCCCCCGCAGTTTGAGAACATTCTTTAGAGATCAATTAATTACTTCAATCATTCATAATCACCCGATAGGACAAATCAGCTGTAAAGATAATAAAAAATGCTTTTGGCATCTGATTCTGGAACAGACTTTTGGCTTAATAAACACCCAAATTTTGTATGTAATCATGATTACATTGTTTTCCTCCACCCTGCGAGTCCAAAATTGAATACCGAGTGAAGACCACTTATGACATTATCCCAAATCCATTTATCAAAACTATGTCATCACACAATACATTTGGTTTGTCTTAGAAGTACGTAAAATAAAAATGGTTGTTCTTAAATCATAACAAAAGTTTCTGTAAATAAAGAATAAGCACGAGGTTCAGTATTTATTGGACTTCTCTTTTTGGAATTGTCTGGGATTGAAAGTGCCTCAAACATAAATTCATGTCGAATTGTGGTATGTTTCCTACCTTATGTAATTAGTAGAGAGGGTAAACACTACTTCAAACAAAGTAGTGTTCGCATCTAAATACGGAACCTAGTAGTATTTTCTGTCTGCAATGCTTTACAAATTCATTGTTTATCTTAAACGCATTTAATTTTATTTTGCATTTAATTCTAGCATCTGAGTAAGTCTTCTTATATTTTTGTCTTTCTTCCTTTTTATTACATGTTTTTTGTTACTTTCAATATTCGTGTTCAATATACACACTATGCCCGAGCCAGCATCAGATTCTGAAGTCCTCTGCATCACGGAGAACGAAAACTAGATTATAGACAAAGCTTTGGAGGAAAATCTGCTCCAAGTCGTAGTACAGAATAAGGTATTGACAACCAGTTCGGTGTTGGTTTTGTACTCCTGAAATACAGCTATGGGGCAAACCTTGTTAGGGTCAAGAGCCGCACAAGTGAACAGTTATGGACATATGTGTTAGCTGCATAGCGAAATTTGGCAGCTGGATTTTTAATCTAGGTCTACCCAAAGCTGAAGGTCCCCTTCTAACTCCAGCGAGGGTTACCAACCGAGTAGCTCTCACCTCTTGTGTCATTTCAAGAGATTTTAAAAGTCACCCACCTTTCTCAGGGACAAAGATGGATACAACTCAAAGGGGAGGACTATACAAAACTTCTGTAGGGATCTAGCACGCCATCTCCCAGCTCCCCAGGCTGGTACCGGCGGAGATTGAGGTATCTCATAAGTCCACTCTACATCGCTACCCAGAAGTAACAAATACCCCATGTGTACTGGTAACCGCTGCCTAGCCGGGTCCAACCCAAACCGAACAAATCATATTTCGGTCCGGCGGTCCGGTTCCTGGCAACGTCAGAAGCACCGAGTGTGCTAGGAATGCACAGCGCTCACAACAGGATGCGGATGTGGTCAGAACCTACGGGAGTAAAGCATGACAGTCTCACAATATTTCGTTGAACTATTACCGAGTTCACTTCAAAGAAAAATAAATACTTTTGACTTGAGCGGAGGCTACTAGAAATGTCATTGGGAATGTTAGCGTTTTTACTGGTTTTTGGAGATGATTGTTTTGTGTTAAAAAATGTGTTTCAAGTCTTCTGTTCCTTCTACTACTAATTATTTAAATAAAGAGCAGTTTAGTGTTTAATTTATGTGTTTAGTAATTTAGCAGTTCTGAAAAAGTGGCCCACGAATCATTGTAACCTCCTCTTTTAAGCATTTAAGTGAAATGCACCTCACATATACAGGTGAATCACATAAAACTTGCACCGCAAATAATTTGGAAATGGAAAGCGCTATTGATATGCAGTTTTCACAGCATCGATTGGTGTTTAGAGGCTCGTACATTTAGCCTATAAACAGATTTTAATAATACTGATAAAGTGCATTTTTTGAGAAAACATACAATTTTTTTAATGGAACAACGCCTGTTTACATCAACGGAATAAAGTTAGGGTAAATTAGAATGACACTGGCGTTTGTTGCAAGATTCTAGCGCAATTGGTTTACGAGAAATCTTATTTTGAAACTTTTACGCACCGAGACTTATACAACCTGTGGTAGCACAAACTAAAGAAAAACAAAAGGGAATTACAATACTTCTGTGGATTCTTACAAGTAAAGAGAACATAGCAGTAATACGTCGTTTCATATCCTCTGGTGTAGTTGGTACATCCTTGTAGATACTGTCTTTCAGTCTTCCCCACAGAAAAAAAGCCTAAAGGGGTCAGATTCGGTGAACGGGCCGGCCAAGGTACAGGTCCTCTTCGTCCAATCCAACGATTTGGAAACAATCCGTTAAGACAAGTTGAAGTACTTCGTGCAACTATGGGCTGGACAGCCATCATGTTGGTACCACAGGTTCCTCCTACTCTGCAAAGGAATGTCTTCTATCATAGTCTGTCAAGAGGCTGCGATACTTGTGCGAGTTCATTCTTCCTTCTATGAACAAAAGGCCAATAAGCTAATGGTTCACTATCCCACACCACACGTTTAAACTCCATGTATGCCGTCGTTCCATCTGACGAAGCCAACGAGAATTGCCAACAGACTAATAGTGCATGTTTCTGCGGTTAACCTGGCAACGATTAGTAAATGTTGCCTCATCACTAAACGAGAAATATGATGAATCTGGAGCATCATGTCTTAATGACCATGTACGAAAGTTAACACTTTTCTCAAAATTGTTTCCATGCAGCTCTTGATGGAGAGAGATATGATAACGATGGAGCCTATGTCGATGGAGAATGCGAAGTACACTTGCCTGACTTACGTGGCGATTGTGCGGGAACTAATTTGCGGATCTACTATAACTGCAGCCAAAACATTAATTTCTGCCTCTTCTCTAGTCACTTGTTTGTTTCTGTTATGTTTTCTAGGTGTTACAGTACCACTTTTACGTAATTGGTGAAGAAATTGATAAATAATTGACGAGATGGTTGATGTCCATTGGGATACGTTTCCGCATACACAGTACAGGAACGAACTGCATTCTTCCTACACTCTCCATACACCCCGAGGATGTCGGCTTTTTCTGCATTAGTAAACCCCATCTTCCACTCACGACTTACTGCTTGAACTGTCACAAACTAACTGACCAGAAAGTCCAATGCAATCAATGAACAGAAAACACAATGGAAACAAACATAACAACATCGTACCTAGCAATTAGGCAGGTTGAATGGGAGAAACAATTGTCGGGGTGGAAACTTTTGAAAAGACGATTTCTCGTAAACCACTTGCACTAGAATGCTGCAACAAAGACCATTGAAATTCTAATTTATCCTACCTTTATTCGTTGATGTAACTATGCATTGTTTCATTTAAAATTGTATGTTTTCTCAAAAGATACAATTTCTTAGTATTATTAAAATTTGTTTATAGACTAAAAGTAAGAACCCCTGACTACCAATCAATGTTGTGAAAACTGCACAACAATGGCACTTTCCATTTCCGAAATATTTGCGGTGGATTTTTAGGTGATTCACCCTGTGTATTTTGTGTCGGTATATTATACTTATGATTAATGATAGTAATCGTGTAATGATGCACTCTATAGAAAAGGAAAATACTGCTATTCTGTTTGAGTGTTTAACTTTGTAAATAGCAGTATCACAACATAGCATATATAAATTTATGTTTTTAAATCTACAGTGATTCGTCAGTTTGGACAGGAAAAAATATTTTAGGGTTCACACTGTGGTGAGAATACACCTAGCCTTTTTTGGGCTTACTCATTCAGTTTCGTGTTTTCGCTTTAACAAATATTTTAGCCATTGGTCGATAGAAAGAAAAAACATCTTGTCACATGTCATTTTCAACTTAGCTTACTGAGATTCTAAATTGCCGGCTTTCTTTTCAAAAATACTATTTTTGAGAAATATTTTATCCTGACTTTCAAATCTTTGTTGCTTTTACGTGACATGTCGTATAGAAACATCCAAATACGTTAATTAGAATTTAACGTATGTTTGCTCCAATGTTCATATCTACGAATTTTTTAATTTAATTAAGGATTGCTGGATTTATAAAAAAATAAAGGTTACTACATTTATCAAATGTTTAATCTCATAAACGTTTTATTTCAGACCAAAAATTTCATATCACGAAATACCAAAGCGTAATTAAAACCCGGGAAAGGATCATTTTACATATGAGGGAATTACAGAAAGTAACAACCGTTTGCACATACTCTCTGCGCAGATCGCTGTCGGACTTCTCTCTTCCGTCGAATGGTCTCCTCGATATATTTTCTTAATGTTGTGTGAGTGCCAGTTGAAAAAAAAACATTGTGCAATCTGTGATTGTTCAAAATGAGCTGCGATAGATAGTCCCGTTGACTGTGAGGTGATAGATGTTATTCTAAGCTAATTTAAACTGAAGGAAATGTATGGCGGTGCAGTAATGAACGAAAGAAATGTGAGCAAGCGTTGTGAAATGATCAACAAGGACGAACATATTTGCATGACGAAATTCGCCCCGGATGTTCATCATTCATCACAAATGCTTTGAACAACAAAATTGTGCAACTCAGACGCGTAAACCTGGACGATTTGGAGATTTCTTTCCCAAACATTTCTCGTTCTTTGCTTGGTGAAAATGTGTCCATACATATTGACTTAAAGTAATAGCGGCAGCGGACGGCAACACTATGCTAAATCTGGTAGACAGATATGACAAATACTGAAATAATAAGGCTGATTATGTGGAGAAATAAAGTAATCTTCAATTTTGTAAGCGACATTTTTGAATAAAATATGTACTTTTAAATGTATTAATTCCAAACAGGCGTTACTTCCTGGATTACCCTTGTGATAGCCGATTGTATACCTTAAAAATATCAATAAGCCATAAATTACTTATGCAATATTTACACAAACGTTGTTTGCATACATGGTGATAAAACGTTTGTTAGTAAACAAAAAGTTAGCACCTACTTACCTTACAGCCTCTCCTTCAAGAGAAAACATTACTTTAAGTTCCACTTCGTTATAAATGTCTTGAAAACATGCTTTCGCAAAATTTAACTTCCTTCATCAAAACGCATGCGGAGTTTGAAGAAGTTCTTTTGTTGTAATTTCAAATATTGAGCATAGTAAGTCAGTAATTTCCATAAATACGTACGGTATGTTAGACAACGGTTCATTAAATTTAAACTTATCGGATTTATGTTGATAAATTGACTGTTACAACATCAAATCTCAAACCTGAAGATGATAAATGGAGCTTTAAACAAACACAAAGGAGATAGAAATCACTCTCCAAATAATAAATACATCACAAATTGCCTTGTAGAAAATTGCATAACTCGCCCATTAAGCTGCACAAGCCTTTACTGCGAGACTTCATAACTAGTCTTGGGTGTTCAGAAGACATGTACAGATAATTAAAGTGTATCAAACATAAGCGATTAGACGAATGTGCCTAAAGGTCAATGTAAGGTCGAATCATTCTCTAATACAGGGTTATTCAAAAGAAGGAACAGATTTTAAATATTCATTTTAATGGACGACAATAGATAGTGGCACATACGACACATCATTGAATAGAGGGAAGGTTCAAAGTTTATGGCTCCACTTATTATTTCCATTTAGTGCCTAGAGGCGCTGTGTTTGTTTACGAGAAAATGGCAACGCCACAGGAAAAGTCGTTTTGTGTGCAGAATTATGCAAAGAGTGAATCGATTGTTTCATTGCAGCGTGCATTTCGTTGTAAGTTCAACAACGAGCCGCCTCGTCATAAGAAATTTACAATGCATACAATAAATTCGTAGAAGATGTTTGCGTATGCAAACGGAAAAGCACTGGTCGTCCTCATTCTGAACACATAAGTAGGGTATATAGAGGAATTCGAGCTCAGTTTTTTGCGTTTATATGGGAAAGGATAGGGAAAACGAGGTAGATGCGACGGTTCAAGGAGGAAAAAGCGTTTATATGGGCGAGATAGGGAATACCAGGGCTGATGCTAGGCTAGACAGTGGTAGAAGGAGGGGGAATGCGGTTTATATGAGACAGATAGGGAATACGTGGAGAGATGCTACGCTAGACGGAGGTTGAGGAGTAGAGTATGGTTTATATGAGAGGTGTAGGGAAACGAGGAGAGGTATTAAGCTAAGGAGGTTGAGTATACGTTTATAAGGAGACGAGAAAACGGAGAGATCCTATGCTAGAATAGACAGATGTTGAAGGTAGAATGTGTTTTATATATGTTAGATAGGAAACCAAGGAGATACTCAGCTAGACAGGGGGCAGGAGGGGGAATACGCTTTATGAGAGGCAGGGGATACGGGGAGAGGTGCTAGACTAGACAGTGGTTGAGAGTAGAGTATGCTTTATATGAGAGGTGTAGGAAAACGAGGAGAGGTGTTAGACCAGACAGAGTTGAAGGGTAGAGTATGTCTTTTATATGAGGGAGGTAGGGAACAGGAGGAGAGGTGTTAGGCTAGACAGAGTTGAAGGGTAGAGCTTGTCTTTATATATGAGACAATTAAGGTACAGGGGGTAGGGATGATAGGCTAGACAGAGGTCAAGAAGTAGAGTATGGTTTATATGAGATATAGGAAAACCAGGAGAGGTATTAGGCTAAGGAGGTTGAGTATGCGTTTATAAGGAGAGACGAGAAAACGGAGAGATCCTATGCTAGGATAGACAGCTGTTAAAGGTAGAATGTGTTTTCTATAGGTTAGATAGGAACCCAAGGAGAGATACTCAGCTAGACAGGAGCAGGCGGGAAATGCGCTTTATGAGAGGCAAGGGATACGGGGAGAGATGCTAGACTAGACAGAGGTTTAGAGTATGCGTTTATATGTATGAGGGATATAGGAACAGGAGGAGAGATATTAGGCTAAGTAGGTTGAGTAGACGTTTTTAAGGAGAGATGAGTAAACGAAGAGATCCAATGCTAGGATAGGCAGGTGCTAAAGGTAGAATGTGTTTTATATATGCTAGATAGGAACCCAAGAAGGATAGACAGGGGGGCAGGAGGGGAATGCGCTTATGAGAGGTAGGGGATATGGGAGTGGTGTTAGGCTAGACAGAGGTAAAGGAGTAGAGTATGGTTTATATGAGAGGTATAGGGAAACGAGGAGAGTCGGTAGCCTAGACAGATAGTGAAGCAGTAGGAATATGGACTTATATACAGGAGATATAGGGAATAGGAGATGCTAGACCTTGAAAGCGACTTTAGGCGAGAACTTCATGGAAATATGTTTCATGTCAATGTTAGAGCGCTAATTCTAGACATGCTCATCACGTAACCTATTCAGGGAAAAGGTGAGTCGCTCAGGGGAAAAGGCGACTGCTCAGGGAAAAATGTGACCAGCTAAGGGAAAAAGGTGACCAGCAAAGGGAAAAATGTGACCAGCAACGGGAAAAACGTTACCAGCAAAGGAAAAAAGGTGACCAGCAAAGGGGAAAATGTGACCAGCAACGGGAAAAACGTTACCAGCAAAGGGAAAAAGGTGACCAGCAACGGGAAAAACGTTACCAGCAAAGGGAAAAAGGTGACCAGCAAAGGGAAAAACGTGACCAGAAATGGGAAAAAGGTGAACAGCAAAGGGAAGAACGTGACCAGCAAAGGGAAAAAGGTGACCAGCAAAGGGAAAAATATGACCAGCAAAGGGAAAAAGGTGACCAGCAAAGAGAAAAAGGTGACAGCAAAGGGAAAAACGTGACCAGCAAATGGAAAAACGTGACCAGCAAAGGGAAAAAGGTGACCAGCGAAGGCAAAAACGTGACCAGCAAAGGGAAAAAAGGTGACCAGCAAAGGGAAAAAAGGTGACCAGCAAAGGGAAAAAGGTGACCAGCAAAGGGAAAAACGTGACCAGAAAAGGGAAAAACGTGACCAGAAAAGGGAAAAACGTGACAAGCAAAGGGAAAAAGGTGACCGGCAAAGGGAAAAATGTGACCAGCAAAGGGAAACATGTGACCAGCAAAGGGAAAAAGGTGACCAGAAAAAAGAAATAGGTGACCAGCAAAGGGAAAACGTGACCAGCAAAGGGAAAAAGGTGGCCAGCAAAGGGAAAAAGGTGACAAGCAAAGGGAAATAGGCGAACAGCAAAGGGAAAAAGGTGACCAGCAAAGGGGAAAAAGGTGATCAGCAAAGGAAAAATGTGACCAGCAAAGGGAAAAAGGCGAGCAGCAAAGGGAAAAATGTGACCAGCAAAGGGAAAAACGTGATCAGCAAAGGGAAAAATGTGACCAGCAAAGGGAAAAGGGCAGGGAAAAGGCGGCCCTCTCACGGGAAAGGCCAACCCACTCACACTAACAGGTAAGTAATTCAGTTAGTATCACAGGGTAGGACAGGTTCCGGGAAGCGGATATAGCATAGTTCCGTATGATGTTACAGGTAATTCAGAGAGTATCGTAGGTATTTAGGATAATTCAAGTAACATAGGTGTTTAAAGTCACTCAGCTAGTATCACAGGTACTCATGGTAATATAGAGAGTAATTAGATCATAAACATTTCTTATCCAACGTTACAACAATTTATATACTTTTTTCTAAATCTTACAAACTTATTGTACAATGCGGAGAGGGATAAACTGCATATTGGTTCACAAATTGAAAAGCTTTGCGTCACCATACCTTTATTTAAGTTTGTTGTAGATGTCTCTCCCCTTTTATCTAGGCTTGAGACTAGCACTAGGATTGCTCCTAATGGCAGGGCTACCACCTTCCCTTCCATCTTCTTCTTTCTTCATCAGGCGTCTGCTAGTTGCATATACAGCACACGGATAAACTTCATTTTTTAAGATTGTAGACTCACGAGAAAATCTTCATCTTCGACTTACATTCCCTTAAGCACTGTTTGTAATGGCGTAATGCCCATACGGATAGGTAGTTATTCCATCCTCAGCAATAATTCTTTTATCATCAAGGGGTTTCAATGTAATTTTATTCACTTGCACTGTGGTAACAGCATGCTTTCGCGATAGGATTAGATTCATAGGTGTTCTGATGATTTCACAGGTTTTAAGACAGTCTGTATAGCTGTCAAACGAAATGTACTGCTTAATAGCGCTACGTTTTATACCTTTAATCTTTTTTATCATTGAGCCTTGAATATCTAAGGCATACATCTTAGGACGTAGTCCAACAAAGCGTAGGATGATTTTGCTATTAGCCTCATCTTTAAATTTTCCCAATACCTTCTTGTTCTGAGTAGAGTGGCATATATGATTGACAGGGTAATCAGTTGTATCCAGATGCTCAAGAAAACGTAGCTTGTCCTGGTACACATCTTCAGTTGTAACACGATGAATGAACGAATCAGTGTCTATATACACAAGCTTCAGGTTTTCAGCTCCATAATAAGGCAACAACACGTCGTAATGATAGTTATACATTAATGTCTTGGAGATGTCCAACACACTCATACCAATGTATATAGGCTTGTTGAACACAATCTGACGAGAGGCCATATGTACAGCAGCTAGATTAGCAGCACATATCGTCCTGTCGATAAACGTAGGCTTGGCGAACAGCTTCTCTAGAGTTTTTTCATTGGTCACCAGTCGTATATCCACACGGCTACGCAGGTTCTCCATAGTTTTTCCAAACATGGCGTTGTTAAAGAGCTTGTAGAGATCCTTATCGAAATCATTTGCAGCTTGTTGTCGTAGCCTGTTGTTAAATTCCACATAAGGTTTCAACCACCGAGACTGTCGGAATTATAGCACACGATGGATTATTGTTAGTCGTACTCCATGACTAAGAGCCTGCTTCAAAGCTATGTAATGTACTACATACTTCTTTCAAGGTCCAAGAATGGGTATCAGTTTCTTTGTAGATGCTTCCAATGGCTTCATACACTCAGGCAGGAAAGGTAGATCGTGAAGTTCTGCAGGATATTCGATATCAACTTCTAATATGTACCCATGAGGATCATCTTCTTGTAGTGTTTCTAAGTTGATTTCTTCAGGCGACACCCACTGAAATCCACCAAAAGGAAGGGCGTGACACATTGCCCACCCATATTGGTTATTGGCGTCCTCGTATGTGATAAATTGGGTTGGTCTCGACGGATCAAACTTCTCCATATATGTGTTATTAGCCTCAGCATACCGATGGGAAACTTGGCATAAACCTCCTCTTATACCTGATTCCACCATGAGTAGTTGATCATAATCTTGTAACAGCTCCAGCTTAATTTCAGTATACAGTAACATAGCATCCCATGTAAGTCCTGGAGAGGTAAAATAATGGGCAGGATCAACTTTGTGTGTTTTGAGGGTTTGCTCTCTGAACGTCTCAAAGACATCAGCTAGGAGTAGTACATCTGAGGTTAAGTAGAGATCGCTGTACTCTCCCAGGTTTCTCACATTAAACAGCTCCCATACATTTCTAGCATGTTCGTAGTCAGTATCAGTAATTTCTTCTTCATTTAATCTATTGTAGAAGGAGTCCTTAGGAGGCAAGCAGGTCTCGTTCAGGGCATCCCATGACGTAACAAAATCATATGGAAATACACCCTTACGGGTCATCAACTTCAATTTGTCTTCTCCAAAGTACTTTGGTGTTTCAGGATATGAAGTTAGATTTTTTACCAACGTATCCAAGCTTGTACTGAGGAATCGGAAGCTGTCCACAAATCGAAGCTTTATATCTCCTACATACTTGGTGAATGAAATATAGCTTTCTTCAGAGTTAGGAATTACCTGCACACGTTCACTTGTACAACCCAGCTCCTTAACACTGAAATGAGAGTCATATCCGCTAAGGTTATGCATGAAGACTGGTATATATTTAGGCGTTTACAGGCTAAATTACATTCATTATGAAGACTTCCACGATATTCACCGCTGATGTGATCATGGTCGCGTACTTTATAGTTCTCTTCTGTAAAGGGGTTTCCACACAAGTAGCATGTCGTAGAAGACTCAAAATCCTTTTTTTCTTGATCCGTAAGTTTCAGAGGCTTAGCAGATTTGTATATGTCATCAGTCATTTTTGCAAGAGATGTTAGGTACAGCATAAACTTCTGAGCAGCATCAGCACCACGATACACATAGGGTTGCTTAGGAAGACCAGTTTCGAGATGTTCAACTCTGTATGTAGGCTTCACGTAAACACAGTAGCTCATTGGTGTGTGCTCTTGATAAAAGGTTGTATAGGAAGTTTCAGGATTGGGTGTACATGTATGGCATGGAGTGAGAATACTCTCAAAATCAGCATAGATGACATAAGGTACTTTCAGCATCCTCTCAACATTTTTAAACTGTACAATTGCTTTCTGCTTGCTAGGCATAACTACCCTTGCAACACCATGTTGAATACAGACGGCTGCATTTTCTTGTAGTTTTTCCAGTCCACTTCGTCCATATCGATTATCAAAATGTGTAAAACAGCGCTTGCAGGTATAAACACGTTCATTACATTTAGTTTTCTGGCGTCGAACGAGCTTCTCAAAATTCTTTATATACACGTAGTGATGTTTTCCACTGCTGTCATTCAATAGTAGCAGGTCGCGATGTTCAGGTAGTTCAATATCAGCAACCTTTATCGGATACACTTCATGCTTCTCATCCAGCCCGAAAACGTTAATAGACATATTGTTAAACTTCTCAAATTTAGGTATTTGAGAAAGTGGAGTAGGGTAGGAAACACAGCTGAAGTCGTACTTATCTTGAAGTTTCTTATATTTGCTCACACGCTGTGCATCCTTCTCAACGAATTTAGCTAATATAGAGTACATGAAACATAGCTCTTCAGTTAAATTCTGGATGTTTATACACTCTTCTTTACTTCCAACAGATGACGGTAGTGGTATGTAGCTACTTCCTCGCAACGGATTGTACTTGTTGATACGAAGTCGAACTCGTTCCACAGCAAGCAAAGCCCAGCTGCTACCCTTAAGCTGAGACTCCTCCATTTCAGTCACCAATTTCTTGAATTTCGCTTCCAGAGTTAAGTTCAGATCTGTTTCTAGGAAAACAGGATGATTCCTTGTTTTAAATGTTTTGTCACAGGTTTCTCCAATACTGTTAACAAATCGACACTCAGCCAGCAGATTAATTTTAACACTCTTATGAATGCTAAGCTCTTTATGCACAGCCTGGATTATCCGTTGTTTTGCCTCTTGCAGATACATATTCTGGTCCTTAGGTGACTCGCATCGTATAAAATACGATTTTAATCGTCCTTCGAATGAAGTTTCGTATTCTTTCATATCACAGTCCTCCATTGTTGACAGCAACTGATGTTTAGTTGGCTCCAATCTTCTTTTCTTCTGAGGGCTGCTTATTTCACATATATCTTCGTGTCGCTGCCCCTTATAACAATCTTTGAAGGTTACATTACAATGTTTACATTTGAAGAGCTTCTTGCATCTCATCTCGTGTCTTCTCTTGTCATAACCTCGGAGGAACTTCTTCCCAAATTTTACGCCTGCACATCCAGTAGCGCTTGGAATAATATCCTTATATGCTGAGCTATTCATCTTTATTCTTGATGTAATAACGTATTAATCACTGATCAATGAAATGTAGACCTCTTCACCTTGATACCAGTTTAGAAAGCTGATTATTCTTGGAGAGAACACGATGTTAACACCTCAAGACTAATTAGCACAATGAAGACCAACGCTCTAGATCACCATATTTATAGAGGGAGCACGAACCTTTTAGATCAATCATAAATTCGTTCCATAACCAGCTGTATATGATCGCTCAACGTGTATTAACCTCACGCTCAGAGTTAGGATGTTTATGACGTCACACCCAGAGACAGGATGTCTGGCAGTATCAAACACGTTTAAACTCGTCTAGTAACTACCTGTATATGTTGTCACACCAACAAGAGAAGTATTTCCACGCGCTCATTCAGTCAGATGTTCCATTCAAAGCCTACCACCACCCATTACACCAAAGCTAGTACAATCTCTGATATCAAAATACTTAAAAGTAAAGGCTGAAAAGGTAACGTAGAAGATTTTCCTCCTTATTTACTTAAATGTGTGTATATACTACATTATTTCATGTTTTCATTCCCTTTTCAATTCTTCCTTTCCATCTTCTTCCAGAAAGACCATTACATTTCACCACAATCACGAGAAAAGCAATTTTTCCAGAGTTTCACAGATTCTAAGCTTCTAGAATCGAACCCTGTAATAGTTTTAATAAATGTATTTTAGCTTCCCCGCATCAGCATCTACCATTTAATCTTTACTCGTACCTGATAGGATTCATAGGCTTGAAGATATATGAAATCACCTCTTCGGGATTCGATCCGAGTACTTTAAAGTACTTTTTGTCATGATAACGATATTTATGGACTAGGTGCTCTGTTTACGTTTTACTTGACGCATCTATCTAAACTAAATTACGAGTTATTAAATTTGCAAGTAAATTCCATTGAATCAGTATTCGAACCCAGAACACCAGGAACAAAATAATCTATAATATTAGTCTAACATGTTAAGCAAAGCTGTATGCAGTTACGCTATCAACCTAAGTGATATATTCTAGTGTACAGAGGAAAATTAAGGAACTCATTAAAAGAGCGGGATTCGAACTAAAGACAACTGATTGACAATTATATACAGCATTAATTACCTATTATAAGAGCTATCAAACATGTTTTGGTTCATCCCTCTATCTCTCTTAGTTTCCGAGATAATGAAGATTTAAAATTAAGAATCGAACTCAGGACAACAGATCTCCAAATATAGATCCGCAAGAAATCACCTATACAGATAAATGTAATAAAGTTTACTTGACGTCTTTATCTTAAGTAGTTTAGGCGTTATTAAATTTATAATTAAATTACATTCTATCGGTATTCGAACCCAGAACACCAGAAACAAAATTATTTATAAAATTAGTTTTCTATGTTAAAAAGAGTTGTATACAGTTACACAGTCAATCTAAGTTATATATTCTAGTATACAGAGAAAAATTAAGGAAATCATTTAAAAATCGGGATTCGAACTAGGGACAACTGATTGAAAATTATGTAAAGTATTAATTACCCATCATAACTGCTATCAATAATGCTTTGGTCTACCCCTCTACCTCTCTTAGGTTCTGAGATAATGGAGATTTAAAAATTAAGGATCGAACCCAGGACACCAGGTACCCATATATAAATACAAAAGACACTATCTGATGATGTAAATGTAATAAACTTTACTTGACGTCTTTATCTTAATTAGTCTCTGAGTTATTAGAAGATGAATTTGTAATCACTCCTAGGATTCCAACCTAGGCATCCCGGTCAACACGGATTAATATCTCAAGGACGCAACGCATTCCAAAGAATTGACTACTTTTTATCCCATTGTTCTATCTCTTTTCTTTCAGGAGATATAAGCGATTAATCAGTAGTATAGAAGTGGGTGGGAAATAATTAGTGGGGGTGGGGCTAAAGAGCATATTAATTGTACATTCATGCATATTAATTGATCTAGAATGTACATTTCTATACTACTGATTAATCGCTTATATCTCCTGAATGAAAAGAGATAGAACAATGGGATAATAAGTAATCAATTCTTTGGAATGCGCCGCGTTTTTGAGATATTAATCCGATTTGACCGGGATGCCTGTGTTCGAATCCTAGGAGTGATTACAAATTCATCTTCTAATAACTCAGAGACTACTTAAGATAAAGACGTCAAGTAAACTTTATTACATTTATATCAATAGGTAGTTTCTTGCGGATCTATATTTGGGGAACTGGTGTCCTGAGTTCGATTCTTAATTTTAAATCTTCATTATCTCGGAAACTAAGAGAGATAGAGGGATGAACCAAAGCCTGTTTGATAGCTCTTATAATAGGTAATTAATGCTGTATATAATTGTCAATCAGTTGTCTTTAGTTCGAAACCCGCTCTTTTAATGAGTTCCTTAATTTTCCTCTGTACACTAGAATATATCACTTAGGTTGATAGCATAACTGCATACAGGTTTGTTTAACATGGTGGACTAATATTGTAGATTATTTTGTTCCTGGTGTTCTGGGTTCGAATACTGATTCAATGGAATTTAATTGCAAATTTAATAACTCGTAATTTGGTTTAGATAGATGCGTCAAGTAAACCGTTAACAGAGCACCTAGTCCATAAATATCGTTATCATGACAAAAAGTACTTTAAAGTACTCGGATCGAATCCTGAAGGGGTGATTTCATATATCTTCAAGCCTATGAATCCTATCAGGTTCGAGTAAAGATTAAATGGTAGATGCTGATCCGGGGGAGTTAAAATACATTTATTAAAACTATTACCGGGTTCGATTCTAGAAGCTTAGAATCTGTGAAACTCTGGAAAAATTGCTTTTCTCGTGATTGTGGTGAAATGTAATGGTCTTTCTGGAAGAAGATGGAAAGGAAGAATTGAAAAGGGAATGAAAACATGAAATAATGTAGTATATACACACATTTAAGTAAATAAGGAGGAAAATCTTCTACGTTACCTTTTCAGCCTTTACTTTTAAGTATTTTGATATCAGAGATTGTACTAGCTTTGGTGTAATGGGTGGTGGTAGGCTTTGAATGGAACATCTGACTGAATGAGCGCGTGGAAATACTTCTCTTGTTGGTGTGACAACATATACAGGTAGTTACTAGACGAGTTTAAACGTGTTTGATACTGCCAGACATCCTGTCTCTGGGTGTGACGTCATAAACATCCTAACTCTGAGCGTGAGGTTAATACACGTTGAGCGATCATATACAGCTGGTTATGGAACGAATTTATGATTGATCTAAAAGGTTCGTGCTCCCTCTATAAATATGGTGATCTAGAGCGTTGGTCTTCATTGTGCTAATTAGTCTTGAGGTGTTAACATCGTGTTCTCTCCAAGAATAATCAGCTTTCTAAACTGGTATCAAGGTGAAGAGGTCTACATTTCATTGATCAGTGATTAATACGTTATTACATCAAGAATAAAGATGAATAGCTCAGCGTATAAGGATATTATTCCAAGCGCTACTGGATGTGCAGGCGTAAAATTTGGGAAGAAGTTCCTCCGAGGTTATGACAAGAGAAGACACGAGATGAGATGCAAGAAGCTCTTCAAATGTAAACATTGTAATGTAACCTTCAAAGATTGTTATAAGGGGCAGCGACACGAAGATATATGTGAAATAAGCAGCCCTCAGAAGAAAAGAAGATTGGAGCCAACTAAACATCAGTTGCTGTCAACAATGGAGGACTGTGATATGAAAGAATACGAAACTTCATTCGAAGGACGATTAAAATCGTATTTTATACGATGCGAGTCACCTAAGGACCAGAATATGTATCTGCAAGAGGCAAAACAACGGATAATCCAGCCTGTGCATAAAGAGCTTAGCATTCATAAGAGTGTTAAAATTAATCTGCTGGCTGAGTGTCGATTTGTTAACAGTATTGGAGAAACCTGTGACAAAACATTTAAAACAAGGAATCATCCTGTTTTCCTAGAAACAGATCTGGACTTAACACTGCAAGCGAAATTCAAGAAATTGGTGACTGAAATGGAGGAGTCTCAGCTTAAGGGTAGCAGCTGGGCTTTACTTGCTGTGGAAGGAGTTCGGCTTCGTATCAACAAGTACAATCCGTTGCGACGAAGTAGCTACATACCACTACCGTCATCTGTTGGAAGTAAAGAAGCGTGTATAAACATCCAGAATTTAACTAAAGAGCTATGTTTCATGTACTTTATATTAGCTAAATTCGTTGAGAAGGATGCACAGCGTGTGAGCAAATATAAGAAACTTCAAGATAAGTACGACTTCAGCTGTGTTTCCTACCCTACTCCACTTTCTCAAATACCTAAATTTGAGAAGTTTAACAATATGTCTATTAACGTTTTCGGGCTGGATGAGAAGCATGAAGTGTATCCGATAAAGGTTGCTGATATTGAACTACCTGAACATCGCGACCTGCTACTATTGAATGACTACAGTGGAAAACATCACTACGTGTATATAAAGAATTTTGAGAAGCTCGTTCGACGCCAGAAAACTAAATGTAATGAACGTGTTTATACCTGCAAGTGCTGTTTTACACATTTTGATAATCGATATGGACGAAGTGGACCGGAAAAACTACAGGAACATGCAGCCGTCTGTATTCAACATGGTGTTGCAAGGGTAGTTATGCCTAGCAAGCAGAAAGCAATTGTACAGTTTAAAAATGTTGAGAGGATGCTGAAAGTACCTTATGTCATCTATGCTGATTTTGAGATTATTCTCACTCCATGCCATACATGTACAACCAATCCTGAAACTTCCTATACAACTCCTTATCAAGAGCACGCACCAAAGAGCTTCTGTGTTTACGTGAAGCCTACATACAGAGTTGAACATCTCGAAACTGGTCTTCCTAAGCAACCCTATGTGTATCGTGGTGCTGATGCTGCTCAGAAGTTTATGCTGTACCTGACATCTGTTGCAAAAATGATTGATGACATATACAAATCTGCTAAGCCTCTGAAACTTACGGATCAAGAAAAAAAGGATTTTGAGTCTTCTACGACATGCTACTTGTGTGGAAAACCCTTTACAGAAGAGAACTATAAAGTACGCGACCATGATCACATCAGCGGTGAATATCGTGGAAGTCTTCATAATGAATGTAATTTAGCCTGTAAAACACCTAAATATATACCAGTCTTCATGCATAACCTTAGCGGATATGACTCTCATTTCATTGTTAAGGAGCTGGGTTGTACAAGTGAACGTGTGGAGGTAATTCCTAACTCTGAAGAAAGCTATATCTCATTCACCAAGTATGTAGGAGATATAAAGCTTCGATTTGTGGACAGCTTCCGATTCCTCAGTACAAGATTGGATAAGTTGGTAAAAAATCTAACCTCATATTCTTAAAAACACTAAAGTACTTTGGAGAAGACAAATTGAAGTTGATGACCCGTAAGGGTGTATTTCCATATGATTTTGTTACGTCATGGGATGCCCTGAACGAGACCTGCTTGCCTCCTAAGGACTCCTTCTACAATAGATTAAACGAAGAAGAAATTACTGATACTGACTACGATCATGCTAGAAATGTATGGGAGCTGTTTAATGTGAGAAACCTGGGAGAGTACAGCGATCTCTACTTAACCTCAGATGTACTACTCCTAGCTGATGTCTTTGAGACGTTCAGAGAGCAAACCCTCAAAACACACAAAGTTGATCCTGCCCATTATTTTACCTCTCCAGGACTTACATGGGATGCTATGTTACTGTATACTGAAATTAAGCTGGAGCTGTTACAAGATTATGATCAACTACTCATGGTGGAATCAGGTATAAGAGGAGGTTTATGCCAAGTTTCCCATTGGTATGCTGAGGCTAATATCACATATATGGAGAAGTTTGATCCGTCGAGACCAACCCAATTTATCACATACGAGGACGCCAATAACCAGTATGGGTGGGCAATGTGTCACGCCCTTCCTTTTGGTGGATTTCAGTGGGTGTCGCCTGAAGAAATCAACTTAGAAACACTACAAGAAGATGATCCTCATGGGTACATATTAGAAGTTGATATCGAATATCCTGCAGAATTTCACGATCTACACAACGATCTACCTTTCCTGCCTGAGTGTATGAAGCCATTGGAAGCATCTACAAAGAAACTGATACCCCATCTTGGACCTCGAAAGAAGTATGTAGTGCATTACATAGCTTTGAAGCAGGCTCTTAGTCATGGAGTACGACTAACAAAAATCCATCGTGTGCTATAATTCCGACAGTCTCGGTGGTTGAAACCTTATGTGGAATTTAACAACAGGTTACGACAACAAGCTGCAAATGATTTCGAGAAGGATCAATACAAGCTCTTTAACGCCATGTTTGGAAAAACTATGGAGAACCTGCTTAGCCGTGTGGATATACGACTGGTGACCAATGAAAAAACTCTAGAGAAGCTGATCGCCAAGCCCACGTTTATCGACAGGACGATATATGCCGCTAATCTAGCTGCTGTACATATGGCCTCTCGTCAGATTGTATTCAACAAGCCTATATACATTGGTATGAGTGTGTTGGACATCTCCAAGACATTAATGTATAACTATCATTACGACGTGTTGTTGCCTTATTATGGAGCTGAAAACTTGAAGCTTGTGTATATGGACACTGATTCGTTCATTCATCGTGTTACAACTGAGGATGTGTACCAGGACAAGCTACGTTTTCTTGAGCATCTGGATACAGCTGATTACCCTGTCAATCATATAAGCCACTCTACTCAGAACAAGAAGGTATTGGGAAAATTTAAAGATGAGGCTAATAGCAAAATCATCCTACGCTTTGTTGGACTACGTCCTAAGATGTATGCCTTAGATATTCAAGGCTCAATGCTAAAAAAGATTAAAGGTATAAAACGTAGCGCTATTAAGCAGTACATTTCGGTTTGACAGCTATACAGACTGTCTTAAAACCTGTGAAATCATCAGAACACCTATGAATCTAATCCTATCGCGAAAGCATGCTGTTACCACAGTGCAAGTGAATAAAATTACATTGAATCCCTTTGATGATAAAAGAATTATTGCTGAGGATGGAATAACTACCTATGCGTATGGGCATTTCGCCATTACAAATAGTGCTTAAGAGAATGTAAGTCGAAGATGAAGATTTTCTCGTGAGTCTACAATCTTAAAAAATGAAGTTTATCCGTGTGCTGTATATGCAACTAGCAGACGCCTGATGAAGAAAGAAGAAGTTGGAAGGGAAGGTGGTAACCCTGCCATTAGGAGCAATCCTAGTGGTAGTCTCAAGCCTAGATAAAAGGGGAGAGACATCTACAACAAACTTAAATAAAGGTATGTTGACGCAAAGCTTTTCAATTTGTGAACCAATATGCAGTTTATCCCTCTCCGCATCGTACAATAAGTTTGTAAGATTTAGAACAAAGTATATAAATTGTTGTAACGTTGGATAAGAAATGTTTATGATCTAATTACTCTCAATATTACCATGAGTACCTGTGATACTAGCTGAGTGACTTTAAACACCTATGTTACTTGAATTATCCTAAATACCTACGATACTCTCTGAATTACCTGTAACATCATACGAAACTATGCTATATCCGCTTCCCGGAACCTGTCCTACCCTGTGATACTAACTGAATTACTTACCTGTTAGTGTGAGTGGGTTAGCTTTTCCCGTGAGAGGGCCGTCTTTTCCCTGCCCTTTTCCCTTTGCTGGTCACATTTTTCCCTTTGCTGATCACGTTTTTCCCTTTGCTGGTCACATTTTTCCCTTTGCTGCTCGCCTTTTTCCCTTTGCTGGTCACATTTTTCCTTTGCTGATCACCTTTTTCCCCTTTGCTGGTCACCTTTTTCCCTTTGCTGTTCGCCTATTTCCCTTTGCTTGTCACCTTTTTCCCTTTGCTGGCCAGCTTTTTCCCTTTGCTGGTCACGTTTTTCCCTTTGCTGGTCACATTTTTCCCTTTTCTGGTCACCTCTTTCCCTTTGCTGGTCACATTTTTCCCTTTGCTGGTCACATTTTTCCCTTTGCCGGTCACCTTTTTCCCTTTGCTGGTCACGTTTTTCCCGTTTCTGGTCACTTTTTCCCTTTTCTGGTCACGTTTTTCCCTTTGCTGGTCACCTTTTTCCCTTTGCTGGTCACGTTTTTCCTTTTGTTGGTCACCTTTTTCCCTTTGCTGGTCACCTTTTTTCCCTTTGCTGGTCACGTTTTTCCCTTTGCTGGTCACGTTTTTCCCTTTGCTGGTCACGTTTTTCCCTTTGCTGGTCACCTTTTTTTCTTTGCTGGTCACCTTTTTCCCTTTGCTGTCACATTTTTCTTTTTGCTGGTCACCTTTTTCCCTTTGCTGGTCACGTTCTCCCTATTCTGGTCACCTTTTTCCCTTTTCTGGTCACGTTTTTCCCTTTGCTGGTCACCGTTTTCCCTTTGCTGGTAACATTTTTCCCGTTGCTGGTCACATTTTTCCCTTTGCTTGTCACCTTTTTCCCTTTGCTGGTAACGTTTTTCCCGTTGCTGGTCACATTTTTCCCTTTGCTGGTCACATTTTTCTTTTTGCTGGTCACATTTTTCCCTTTGCTGGTCACCTTTTTCCCTTTGCTGGTCACGTTCTCCGTATGCTGGTCACCTTTTTCCCTTTTCTGGTCACGTTTTTCCCTTTGCTGGTCACCTTTTTCCCTTTGCTGGTAACGTTTTTCGCGTTGCTGGTCACATTTTTCCCTTTGCTGGTCACCTTTTTCCCTTTGCTGGTAACGTTTTTCCCGTTGCTGGTCACATTTTTCCCTTTGCTGGTCACGTTTTTCCCTTAGCTGGTCACATTTTTCCCTGAGCAGTCACCTTTTTCCCCTGAGCGACTCACCTTTTCCCTGAATAGGTTACGTGATGAGCATGTCTAGAATTAGCGCTCTAACATTGACATGAAACATATTTCCATGAAGTTCTCGCCTAAAGTCGCTTTCAAGGTCCAGCATCTCCTATTCCCTATATCTCCTGTATATAAGTCCATATTCCCTCTGCTTCACTATCTGTCTAGCCTACCGACTCTCCTCGTTTCCCTATACCTCTCATATAAACCATACTCTACTCCTCTACCTCTGTCTAGCCTAATACCACTCCCCGTATCCCCTACCTCTCATAAGCGCATTCCCCTCCTGCCCCCCCTGTCTATCTCTCCTTGGGTTCCTATCTAGCATATATAAAACACATTCTACCTTTAGCACCTGCCTATCCTAGCATTGGATCTCTTCGTTTACTCATCTCTCCTTATAAACGTCTACTCAACCTCCTTAGCCTAATATCTCTCCTCCTGTTCCTATATCCCTCATACATATAAACGCATACTCTAAACCTCTGTCTAGTCTAGCATCTCTCCCCGTATCCCTTGCCTCTCATAAAGCGCATTTCCCGCCTGCTCCTGTCTAGCTGAGTATCTCTCCTTGAGTTCCTATCTAACCTATAGAAAACACATTCTACCTTTAACAGCTGTCTATCCTAGCATAGGATCTCTCCGTTTTCTCGTCTCTCCTTATAAACGCATACTCAACCTCCTTAGCCTAATACCTCTCCTGGTTTTCCTATATCTCATATAAACGATACTCTACTTCTTGACCTCTGTCTAGCCTATCATCCCTACCCCCTGTTCCTTAACTGTCTCATATATAAAGACAAGCTCTACCCTTCAACTCTGTTTAGCCTAACACCTCTCCTCCTGTTCCCTACCTCTCTCATATAAAAGACATACTCTACCTTTCAACTCTGTCTTGTCTAACACCTCTCCTCGTTTTCCTATACCTCTCATATAAAGCATACTCTACTCTCAACCACTGTATAGTCTAGCACCTCTCCCCGTATCCGCTTGCCTCTCATAAAGCGTATTCCCCCTCCTGCCCCCTGTCTAGCTGAGTATCTCCTTGGTTTCCTATCTAACATATATAAAACACATTCTACCTTCAACATCTGTCTATTCTAGCATAGGATCTCTGCGTTTTCTCGTCTCCTTATAAACGTATACTCAACCTCCTTAGCTTAATACCTCTCCTCGTTTCCCTACACCTCTCATATAAACCATACTCTATTCCTCAGCCTCCGTCTAGCCTACCACCTCTCCACGTATTCCCTATCTGTCTCATATAAACCGCATTCCCCCTCCTTCTACCACTGTCTAGCCTAGCATCAGCCCTGGTATTCCCTATCTCGCCCATATAAACGCATTTTCCTCCTTGAACCGTCGCATCTACCTCGTGTTCCCTATCCTTTCCCATATAAACGCAAAAAATTGCGCTCGAATTCCTCTATATACCCTACTCACATAAAATAAAATGCCGAACTTTGCTCTATTCAGTGATAATCGCATGTGTCGTCATCTATTGTCGTTCATTAGAAATACATATTTGAATTCCGTTGCTTAGTTTTAATAACTCTGTATAGTACAAGGGATTTGGGCAATTAAGTCTTAAGACTTATGCAGCTACTTCCGTATTAGAAGTTAAAATCCCATCTAATAAAGAACGTTTATTATTAAAAAGCTCATCTAATGCCAAGGAAGTGCAGAAAATGAATTTATAAGCTGAAATGCATAAAGGAAATCCGCTTCCAATTTTATTCTATTATATTATTTTGGCAACTTTACAACATAATAAGAGCTCTGATATAACTCTAATAGCAACTTGAAAATAAACTGTTATTATCAGTGTTATTCATTTTATGATAATGATTCCTTATCTAACAGTATTAACTAGCAAAAGCAAGACAATTCATTGGCAGTCAAGCCACCTCCCACCACCACCACCTTCTGGGATGAGATAAGTAACTTTTCAGTCAACTGGCTGAATTATGGAAGATGGAGAAGGAATTAACACTGGTAAGGACAGAGTTAAAAATTGTAAAATTAGTAATCTAAGTAGGGGCTACGTGGACTACTTTTTCTGCACACAAGTGTACATACTACACTTCCTGAGGATACGATTGTATTTAATTCTCGCGCAGTGTACCACAAAGAGATAGCAGATAGTACAATGGACTTTTTGGGTATAAATTTATCTGCAATGTGTAACCCTAAAAATTCTGTTATCCCTCCGAAATCGTTGAACGAAAACAGACGCGGAAGTTGGCGGAAGATAACCGGGAAAGCGATTATCGCTAGTAGAATGACCGACCAGTAGTTAACACAGTGGAAGGCAATCAGCTGATTGCGAACACGCTTAATACCTGCTCTCCTGCCCCTGCAGCTAAAGGGATTGTCCGCTATTGGAAATGGGTTCATAGGATTTAGCTCACGTGGTGGGTCGGGCTGCACGAAGGGTGAGGAAAGGAAGGGCTAACGAGCGCTGTGGTTTGATTTCTATAGTTGTTTCTCTGATCCAGGGTACTCAGTGCAGGAAACCAACGTATTTCTCTTCTGGCCATTTACTACACTACTCGGCTTCTTTCCTTGAACTAAGAAATTGTGGGTGTATAAGAGACGCTATCACCTGAACCACTATTGAAACATTCACACTTATTACATCTCAGAAGCTGCTGCAAAATTCTATGGGTACCTATTTTCTTAGAATTTATGCTTATACATTCCAGGGATTCAAAGGAAACAGCATTTCAGGAAGTGAGACATGCTATGTTCATCGTATCTTACGTTCTAAAGACTTTCCCTAGCCATTTATATATCTATTACATAAATAATGCCTAACATGGAATTAATTGTTCTTCTACATAAGTCGTATGTTGGAAAAGGTTGGAAAGGTAGAATCAGACGACTGAAAAATCCAATGCCATAGCCGAGGTTTGAACCACGCATCTCCCGGTCTCGTCCGGCCGCTTTAACCACTGCGCTACTGAGCTAATTGACTTAATAAGTGGTCGGAACTATGAAGCTGTAGGTTGTAGGTCGCCATTTGGGGTACGTCATCTCAATGCAATTTGAGATCCCCTAGGGGTTTACCGGGGAAAATGCGAATCAGTTGGAGAATTTTATGTCGTGTCGGCTAGTTGCCATGTTAGCTCAGTGGTTACAACGACCGGACGAAGACCGGCACATCCGTGGTTGAAATCCCGGCTATGTCATTGAATTTATCATTCGTCTGATTCTACCTTTCCAGTACATAAAATGTTTTAAACAATTTGTTTCGTCTTGACCACAATAAATTTTGCCAGATGTATTGCCAGATATATTAGCTGCCCAAGAAGGTACATGAAACTGATGCAACTGTTTTATGTATGCCTAATATGCTTTGCATGAACTCAGGGGCGAAAAGAATACTTTTAATATACTTTGCTTAAAATACGGAAAATTTAAAAAAAAAAAAAAGAAAAGAAAAAAAGATAATATCTCTGGCTGATGATAAGAAAAACTTATCTGCCAAAAGTAAGTATTAATTTGCATTGCATGAACTCTTTTAAGGCAATGTGCACCTCTAATTGGCATGGGTGTTTACTGTCCTCTTACCCCTCGACAGCCACATAAATCTCCAAGTGGAATCCCTGTTGCACTGCAACATTTAAGGCATTGTGCACCTCTAATTGGCATGGGTGTTTACTATCATCTTACCCCTCGACAGCCACATAAATCTCCAAGTGGAATCCTTGTTGCGCTGCAACATTTAAGGCAATGTGCACCTGCATGCTTCTAATTGGCATGGGTGTTTACTATCCTCTTACCCCTCGACAGCCACATAAATCTCCAAGTGGAATCCTTGTTGCACTGCAACATTTAAGGCATTGTGCACCTCTAATTGGCATGGGTGTTTACTATCCTCTTACCCCTCGACAGCCACATAAATCTCCAAGTGGAATCCCTGTTGCACTACAACATTTAAGGCATTATGCACCTCTAATTGGCATGGGTGTTTACTATCCACTTACCCCTCGACAGCCACATAAATCTCCAAGTGGAATCCCTGTTGCACTGCAACATTTAAGGCATTGTGCACCTCTAATTGGCATGAGTGTTTACTGTCCTCTTACCCCTCGACAGCCACATAAATCTCCAAGTGGAATCCCTGTTGCACTGCAACATTTAAGGCAATGTGCACCTCTAATTGGCATGGGTGTTTACTATCCTCTTACCCCTCGACAGCCACATAAATCCCCAAGTGGAATCCCTGTTGCACTACAACATTTAAGGCATTGTGCACCTCTAATTGGCATGGGTGTTTACTATCCTCTTACCCCTCGACAGCCACATAAATCTCCAAGTGGAAGCCCTGTGCGCTGCAACATTTAAGGCAATGTGGACCTGCATGATTCTAATTGGCATGGGTGTTTACTATCCTCTTACCCATCGACAGCCACATAAATCTCCAAGTGGAATCCCTGTTGCACTTCAACATTTAAGCTTGCTTTTCTCATTTATTTGTACCATAGTATTTCGCATTGGCAAGTATTGTTGTACGCTATGAAATAAAAGGTATTTATTTTAAGGTATGCATCTATATATTGTTTTATTTAGCTAGTACACGCTAAAAGTATCCCTACTTTTATTAAATTAATGTTGTTGTGACCACGAAGAGGCCACTTTAAATTTCTGAAGTTGCTCATTTTCCACTCCAAAATTTATTTTATACCCAGTAAAGCAATTATTCCATAGAGATGCATACAAGAGTCATAGAATTCTAACAACACCTGAATTAATTGTGAACTGAAGAGTTTAAGGGAATGCTTGCACTGAGCTATACATCAAACGTGATGTATACATATAAGATAATTTATTCAGCGTGAAAACTACGAAGGTAGTTAAGTAATGACTTATATCTCCTATACCTCTCTGAATTAACAGCAAGCTTTCAAAACAAACATAAACTGTCTGCGAGATAAAGAATGGGTCGTTGCCTGTAGGTAGGAGTAGATACCTGGACCTACCAGATCTTTTGTGCCTATGCCCCTGATGGGGTGCCCGCGGGAGGGAGAGGTGCGGTGAGAAGAAACAGAAGGTGACCGGACCAGGAGGCACGATAGGACAGAGGACAGATTGAAACTCCCCAGATGGCAGCTGGTGCAACCGTCTTCCCTCCCCCTGCAGACTTGCGCATCCCGCTGGCGGGCCCGAGACTCGGAGACCACTCCCATTCCGAGGGACGAAAGGTTGCATAGAGCATCCTTTTTCCCTGCCATACAACGCCGAGACTACCGCCGACACTTTCAACCCTGAAACAGACCAAGCAGATGAAGGATGAAGTGAAATGAGAATATAGGGGAAGAAATTCCAGGGATGTAATGAACCTTCCCAGTATTCATCTAGGAAACTCCCGAAAAAAAGCCCATGGATCTGGAAGGTGGGCCGCGGGAACAAACCCACGATCTCCCGAATGCGGGCTACAGACGTTACCGCCCGAACTATCCAGCTGGGTTGCTTGCAGCTTAAGAGACTGCAATGAGTGCAAATCTCAGATGTGTAACAGTCCAACGAAGCTTGTCTTAATATTAAAATCACGCAGATGTCATGTATATCACATTCATATTATAAAATATTAATTAATTTAATTACTTTAATCCTGATAAGCAACGTTGTATGCAGAGTGCTGAGATGATAGTTGTTTATTTCACAATTTATTTGTCTGTCACGTTCATAACTATTGAATAATTATGAAATTCTTTGAAAAAAGGAGATTCGCTCATTTTAAAATGGCGTGCAGGTGTAATCTTCAAGTAGGAATACTTTGAAACGTGTACCTTACACATTCCAGGAAGCTCTGAATTTCCATGTCCTTCGCGGCATTCCACTTGTATAAGTTCACTGATAATGATGAGAATTTTTGCTGATTTTTAAAACATTCAATATGTGTATAATTGGTCGTGTTAATATTTCCCATCTGTCAAATCTGGATCAAAATCATTAAAACCATTTTTGAGGAAATAAAAACCGAATGCGTTTTTCAAATATAAAGCTGTTTGTGGTGAAGGAATTTGCTCAACTATCTTCACCTAACGTTCTCAAAATATATCTGACTTAAAACTGAATTTTGTTTTTTGACCAATGCTATGCTTTTTTCTGTTTTGTTTTAATTTAATTTTGTTTAATTTAAAGCGTTCAAGTAATAAACCTCTATTTGGTTTCAATAAATTAATAAGGATGTAGATATATCTTATTATCAATGCGTATTTTGTAGAATATAAATATCTAAACTTTTGTATGTTACACTATTGCTCCTCTACCTTGAGAAAAAGTGGAATAACTAATGAGGTGCAGCTGACTCGTACGGTACAAAGGGATGAAATAAATCAGGAGGATTACAGTTTTATTTTAGGTGACATTTAAAAAGAGTTTGAATTATTTTTGTCTGTAAGCTTTTCCTATGAGCATTTCTGTCGGGTTTCTCTAAATTCACGCGTTCTTGTAGCTGACTTTCGTAATTTTTTTATTGTGTTCTAAAGGTCATTTTTCTCTTCCATGAAACTTCGCTCACCATTGTGGATTTTTCTCCACTTCATAAAATTTAGGATTAACATGTCTCATAGTTATCTTTCTTAATAGTATAATCCCTATCTTTTTACCGTGAAACAGAACACACAGAACGTCCAGAATAACGACTGTGTGTCATCCTCTCACTGTGTTTACTTCAGAGGGATAATGGTATATCTTGACAGTTAAAGTCTGTGTAAGGAAGAATAGCTGTTCATTAAATTAGTCCACATGTATATGGTTCACTTGAACGGTTGGCTACTACGGAATAATAACACACGTAAAATTTTTCTTTTTCAAATATGTTTCTCAGTTCTACTTTCCGAAATAACTGAAAACAATTAATTTAGCACTGAGAGCATTAAACGTTAGTTGCAAGAGTTTTACTTTCTTATAAAAACTTTGATTTGTGAGTCCTGCGAAATAATTACAAAAGGACAAATTAAAAAGAAAACATTCAATATCCTATTCAAAAACTTTGCTTATTAACTTCTATGTCGTCAAAATAAGCAACGGTTATCGAGGAGCTAATCTTCTTTGGCCTGGTTGCAAATCTCCGTACATCACCGCTGAAACTAATACAGCAATTTAAATACCTGCAATACCTTCACAGATATCGGGAACGATTTGTTCTGCTTGCTTAAGTACTGCACCATCGTCATCTATGATATTCCTTGAAATAAAACGGATTTTTACTTCCACACGCATGATCTGTTTTCTACTCCATTGCATTCTCAATGAAGCTTTGTAAATACATTTTAATCTTTTAGTAATTTATTAATCAAACTTAATATTTATTAAGGAAATTTCGAAAACTCGAGGGGAGTTGTTTTTGGATTTCTGCAAAGGGTAGTGCATTCCTTTGGCAAGTCCACTTATATCTTGTACATACTTTCGCTCTTAATATAACTTGCTTGCCCTTTGCATTTTCTGACCGTATTCTTGGATGTTCCTGTTCGACCTTTGTGAAAGGAACTATTAAAGATTGCTTAGATTTCGGGGGTTTGCTGTCAAGCAGGTAGCATCCTTGTCACTGCTATTCTAATGTCTATGTCCAAAAAGTGTTGGTTTTAATCTTTTTTTACTATTTCCAAGAGGATGTGGAGGTACAGAGTGAACCAAAAGACTCCGAACCGCCTTCACGGTGTTTTTCCTGCCCGCACCTCGGCGCTCGTTGGCGTCTGCCGCTATCACAGAAAGGCGCGAATGAAACGATACAACATTTTTAACACTACTTTTAAAGGCTTTACTTGCCAACTTTACGAAAGGACATGCTGAAACTGGCCAGCGTCATTGTCCATACATTTTGGCACCTCTTAAGGAAACTATCCATCACTCGCCATAGTTTACGTTGAGAAATTTCCTGGCGGATATTTTGTTTTAATTCTTCCAGGGTGTGTGGAATTGTCTTGTACACTTTATGTTTTAAGTTACCTCTGAGGGGTATTTTATGAACAATATTACCAGCTGCGTTGTGTTTTTCCACTGGGCGTATGGAAATATAAAAACATGATAACGCACTGCTGCCATAAACAAAGCGACGCTGTTGTGGTTTTGCTGTGCAGTGTGAAGTGCAGTTTTGAATTGACGGTGATGTGATGTAGTTCAGTTATTAGAAGTTATTTATTATTTCGTCCTGTACTTAGTCATAAAGTATATTATGGCTCAGTATATGCTTTCTACTGCACAGCGTCTAGGTATTTATTTATGATTCATATGTGTTAACTCGGTCAGCTCGCCAAGTGAAAGTACGATTTGCAGAAAGATTTCCAGGTGTAAAAGTTCCAGGCCGTATAACAATCCATGAACTTTATAGTAAATTTCAGGCCACAGGAAGTGTTCAGGCTAAGAAATCTAAAAGACGGCGTTCGGTTCTTGCCGAACAAACATTAGACATCAGTCATCGTTTGGAAAATTTCCCCCAAAAATTCCATGATGGTTAGTTTCCTAAAAACGTGCCAAAAATGCATGGACAACAACGGTGGCCAGCTTTAGCGTTTCCTTTCATAAAGTTGGTAAGTAAAGCTTTTAAAAGTTGTTTTAAAAATGTTGTATGGTTTCATCCGCGCCTTTCTATGATAGCGGTAGACGGCAACGAGCGCCGAGGACCGGAAAAACACCGCGTATGCGGTTCGGAGTCTTTTGGCTCATCCTGTATTTGTGTTCAGCTTTGTGCTGTAGGCTCCTTTGGTGACTTTGTTACGGGTGCCTGCGAGCCACACGGGGAAATCGCTGGTTGCTGAAGCGGCGCACTGGACAATTACTCCCCAACGGAACAAGCGCAAGTTCAAACTGGCGTTTGCGAAGGCCGAGTTTTCATGTAGTAACCTCACTGTGAAGCGGCAGTAGATAGAATAGATGACTGGAGTCCGCTATTGTAACCAACTAAGCCAGGAGTCTGCTGTCATGCCCTATACTTCGCAGGCATAAGACATCAGGCGTATGCTAGCTTTAAAAATGGGTAACTTTAGGTGGACTGGCGTGGTGGAACTTAGGACCGAGCGTAAGGCCTTGTACGTTGCTCCGTACACGCATTCTCGAAAAGTTAGGCCGTGACACCTAGGTAGGGGATGAAAATTCTTCATCGTATTCTTTCACCTGGTAGGTCAAAGTCGGGTTTGCTAAGGGGATACTTCATCTGGTAAATAACGAGAAGCAAGCCTATTGTTCAGATTTGCGGACACCCGCATTGCTATACCAGTGCTGGACGAGGCGGAGGTAGATCTAAATGGGGTTGTAGTCCCTGAGTAGGAACCTTTCTATTTTGTATAGAAAACTGGGTCATGCTGACGCTCTGCACCGATGCAAAGTCTGCCACAAACAAACGAAACAGTATGGAAGATAAAACAGCGCCTTCGGAGACTTAATCTCGTATGGAGTTAGAGCTGTGGTTTTATCTACCACTGCTACTGCAAAAGAGAGTTGGCTTAGGAAGTGAATAATTTGAATGGTTATCGAACCATTAATAACGGAATCTCGAAATCGTTTATGCCACAAAAAAGCTTATTTGAAATAAATTCTATATTTTAATGAGATCTACATTTTTGTGGAGTACGTTTTCGTCCATCGCTTTAACGTTTAGCAGTTATACAGGATCATACAAATTGAAGAGGACTTCAACGGCTATTCCAGAAAATTGAAGGTATGCATTTTATTTGTCATATAAATATATTTTGTAAACGGTATTTTATAAAAATCGTTAGAGTTAAGTAATAAAAATATGTTCATTCTAGAACAAAGAGATGAAACACATAATAAAATATTATGTGATATCCCGTTGTTCAACGTCGCCGGTCATGCCCCCTCCTTTGTAGCATGATCTGAATGCCGCCCGGTGGAGAATTGTGATCATGGTGACATTGTACGAGGACAATGGGGTATTTTTTTCGTCCATAGTGGAGGTGCCTCTGTGTGTGCTAATGATACCGGCAGCCGGAGACCACCGAACAATGGGCTATTGTTCAAGTGGTGAGTTGTGAAAACACGTAACGCTCCAGGTCTCAAATGGATGCCGCAAGTCCAAGATCTCGGACAATGGGGTATTGTTCTCGTCCCGAGCCGCCACCACTGCCCCCGAAAATCGATGGAGGAGATAAGTTCTAAAAATCTGTATCAATCAATCAAGTAATGATCGCCCATGCATTACACCATCTAACGTTATTGAAAAAATCAAGGATTTATACTGCTAAAGTCCCGTTATCCTACCTCTAAAGGGTTTCATGCAGACCCTCAATTGAGTTACCCCGCCGCGTGTATTTCCATTGATTAATGTAATGAAACGCTGATCGTCGAAAGGTGAATACAATTATTCCACTTAAGTATTTCTTTATTGTTACAGTATAAAGAGTACCCCGCTTACCCGCAAATCGTTTTTCTAAACCTTAACTAGGTGATTATTACGCGCGTATAATTATTACGACTAATAACACTTGTTTAATTCTACCTTTGAGAGAATTTTCATTTGGGCTTATAACAATACTACATCACTTAGGTGAATTAAAAAAATCCATTACTAAAAGTACAGAGTTAGCGCAAATAGCTAACACGAGACGCTAACGAGTCATTCTTTTCCGGAAAACCCGAATGCACGGCCCCTCCCTAGACGGCGCTCATGCGCGAATGGAATGTTTTTCTGACTGTCTCTCTGCTTCACCTAACATCCCCTCCACGCGAGAGCCGCTTCCTCACCGCGCTCTGGCGGCAGTGAGGGAAGGTTCACTCTTCTGGCCTGGAAAGAACAAGACGGGAGGCCGCCATCTTGGGTTCTTAACACGCGAAGGCAGCCATGACAGCTCTTTATTACTTCAAGAAAATAACCAGCATAAATAATTTGAAAGGCTGATAAGGAACGTCGCGTTTCAAGACTTCTTCTAAGGTTTGCTTACACGTAGGGTTGGCTCTGTAAAATAAATAAATAATGAAATACGGATTAACATTATAGTTAAATAATACTTGAAATGCGTTATTTATAAATAAATAATGAAATTTGGAGAATACCCTAAACAGTCAGGGCAACAAATCATTCCCTTCGTTGTTCTTTTAATTATCGCCGGTTAAAGAGCGATCATAAATAAAAATTTCATTTTTTTATTCCCGTAACAAAAATGAAAAGTCTCCTGTAACATAACCGTGATTGATTAGACATGCGATGTCTAAAGCGGTATTGAATACAAGCGGGAAATCGAACAGTGAACTCAAGCAAAAAATACATAGGTTTTCCAAACATGCATTTCTCTCTCAGAAAATATATAGGTATCGCGAAAACGTAGAGAGAGGTGACTTCAGAACATTCACCATCAAAATATATAATGAGTACCCTAGCAAAGAGATCGAACGATTAGGAACAATTCAAATATAAGTTTGAAATTCGTTTTGAAATCTTTTTCTAAAGACGCACACCAGCGCTCTTCGAGAAATTCGACGAGTTATTCAGTTGCATCCCCTGCAAAATATCAGTGTTCGGTCTGGAATTCCCAGTTTCAAGACCATCTGCACGTATTTACAGCTTAATGGATGGGTTTCTAACAGCATTCTTCAATGGGGATGACACGTACCATATATACAAGTGAATGGTTCAAATATAACCCTTTGAAAGGGTTTTTATCAATGCATGCATTCAAAAGAATAGCCCAGTCTTATACACGAAGGATGATTTTCCCTAAAGCCACTGGAAATTAAGGTCCAAAATTACAGGACCCTACATCCCTCCAGGAAAATTATATCAAGAGAAACAATACCTTCTTTTTCGTTATTTTCACTCTATAAGTAGAGTTAAATAATATATGCAATACGTTATTTATAAATGCATATATAATGAAATATGGAGAGCTCCCTAAACAGACCGGACAACAAAACATTCCCTTTGGTGTTCTTTTAATAAACGCTAGTTAAAGAGCGATCATAAATAAAACTCAATAGAAAATATATAAATACGCTCGAGGTAAAATGCGGAGGACCTCCATGCATACAGTTTACGAGAAATAAAGTAATATGGGAAGGGACTTTAAAATAGATTACGATACACTCGTTTTTGATAAAGTAACCCACCAACCCACTCAGGCACGCACTCTCTCTCTCCCTCTCTCTCGCCCTCTCTCTCTCTCTCTCTCTCTCTCTCTCTGCGCCTCTCCTTTGCGCTATCACATCGCTGCAGTAAGATAATTGCCGATTCATTGATACGTGTAGCCGGAGACGCCAGCGATTTATATAGTGATTTACACATTCCTAGTAAAATATGCTGTATACACTTTGCGGCGGTCACCTCCTCAGTCCGTTGCTGTTAGGCTTACCTTGATGCTTCTCCCGTTGGTTCCAGAAGTTCACAGTGTATTGGTTCTCTTCAATTTTATCCTCGGCTAGCTGCAGTAGTTTTCTTTAACCTATATAGGAGCATGGACTTATCCTCGGTAAAGGAAGCGTAGATCTCGGGTGGTGATATAGGAAGACATAGACGTGCTATGTTTATGAAAAGATGACACTGCCGTTTCTTTTTATTTAATTAACACTCGCAGTATACAATACTGGTATTGCCGCCGTAAAATACTGTCCACCGCTGTTAAAATGCGGCGCGGATATGACACGAAGTTTAAATATGCTTATTATCTCTTTACGGGTAGCGGATCTTAGGTGTGTTTCTAAAACTATCTTGATTCCCTGTTTTGTCGCGATATCTCACACATCCTGCAGCACCTCTCCCTGACCACACATGGCAAAAACTGTCGAACAAACTGCAATACTAAACGGACATGACAAAACTCTCTTGCTTAAACTGCCTTGACAAAACTGACGACAAAAACTGGCTCACTGCAATGCTAAAATTCCATGACAAACTGCCTCGAATTTGCTCCAAACAGATCCATTTATAGTCTCAGGCTACTGAGGCTGCTTCCTTTCCTATTGGTCCATTTTTAGCGCCATTCGACGCGTCTAACTATTTCGAATAAACTTCCAGAGATCTCATTGGTCCAAGTTTAATATAAATCGCGGCTTTTCCTACATTTACCGTTAGGTTATCTGTCTCGCTCACTTGGTCACGGCGAATTATCCAATAAAGGGACAAAGGCGTTACACCCTCGCTGTAGGAATAATGGCACTGCGACCCAAAGACATGTCATAAACTAGGTTTTCTGCCTTCGAAGGCACTATTCCTGTAGCTAAAACATTTCGTCGTGGACAGTATTTTAACATAGCGCTTAAATTATTTACATTAAACCATTTATAACTCTACTAATATTAGTAACCTAGATAGATACATAACGTTAAATCACCCTTCTTAAAATATACAAGCAGTATGAGAAAAAGATATTTACATAGTACGATTTAACATCAATAAAAGTTAATTAATAAATTATCTATAATTACAGTTCTCGGGCCCAGCCTAGAGTTGCCGTTTCAACTTGAATAGGGTAAACCCGTGTCCGCAAGGAAATTTGGCTGTAAAAGACGATCAAAAATGCATGTGATTACGACTTAATGGATGGCCTCATAACAGCATATTTAAGAAGAGATAAAATCGCTCATATACAAGTGAATGCTTCAAATTTAACACCTGAGTTGATTTTTAGCAATGCATGCATTCAAGCAATCCTGTGCGCTATATATGTAGAAGGATTTTTCCTACAGATATATTAGATTAATGATCCTGGGAATTCCACATGTCTAAAAATTACAGGATCGCTACGTCGCTCCAGGAAAATCATATGAAGAGAAACAATACTTGCCTTTTCGCTATTTTCGCGCTAAAATTATAGTTAAATGATACATGCAATATGTTATTTATAAATAAACAATGAAATATGACTCCTAAACTGACAGTGTAACAAACCAGAAATTTAAAAGGTGGTGTATTTTTGTGTATAATACCTGTTGGTACAGGTATATACTGGTTTATACACGAACATTCGACATACAAGCGCTTTCCTCATTTCTAAAATTATATGATCACGCATCGCTCCAAGGCGATAATAAATAAATGGCAAGCTTCTCTGCCAGGTAGCGTAACTACTTCGCATTTGAGAGCTCCCAAGTTCGAATCTCGGTTAGGTGAGTTATCAGATTAGGATAAACCCTCCTGTTAAGCGTCTTTATAAGCGCAGATGTAATATATTTCATATGGGCTATGGTGTATAGATCCTGTATATAGAACACTGTACTTAAACATTCGTAAATATCGCCATTATTTCGAAGTATTATTTCCTTCTTCAGTGAGTCAATCAAGTTTATTATTATTATTATTATTATTATTATTATTATTATTATTATTATCGTCAGGAAAGCTTATTTCTTTATTCCATTAAATAACTGATGTTTCAGCTTCCATGTCTAAAAATTATAGCATCCCTACATTGCTCCAGGAAAAAGGGGTAATCCAAAGCCTGATGTGGAGATGTCTTTGTGTCGGAACAGATTTCATAGTTTGATCTTGAAGAAAGAAGATCCGTAACTAGGGCCGTCTGTAATCAAGATAGTCCACTAAGACGACTATGCAACTAAGGTCATTTGCGTGTAACACACTAATTAATCAGCCGAAATGGTTCAGACGGTAACGTCTGTGGACCGCATTCGGGGGTTTGTGAGTCTAATACCCAGCAGCTGGTACTCCTGACCCCGGCTTTCTTCGGGTATTTTCCCTAGACGCTAGGTGAATGCTGCGAAGGTTCATTACAACAGCGAATTTTTCCTCCATTCCGTTTCACCTACATTCTCATTTTACTCCACCCTTCATCTCCTCGGTTCTGACTGGTAATATTTAATACCGAGCAGCGGAACTCAAGCGATACAAATGCTTTATGCATAAAAGGAAAGTAGATGTATATTGCATGTGCCTAAAAGAATAGGAATGGCTGGTGTTTAAAACATGTATTTTCACACAATCAAGGTATAATACAGGCAAGACCCTCAAACATGCATTTTCCTAGAAGATAAGATGTATAGGTCCTATATATATAGAACCTATACTGAAACATCCATAGAAGGAAGAGAAAACCATTCAAGTGTATCGCATCAGGTATTTTCCTTTATGTGTCTTTGAGGCAAGCCCGATTTTACGGCTTGGTTTATAGATGAACGAAATACTTGATTTATGACAGCCTTATTTAAGGGGACCTAGGTCAGATTATATGATTTTATACAATTTTTTTAAATCTTTTTAAAATTTTGAACGTTGGTTTCCCTCTTTCTAAATAGCATTATGTGTAAATGTCAATTAAATTGATGAAGTAGTTTTTCAGATATGAGTTATTTTCTCTTTTTCATATCACGATATTTGAAAACTATGAAATACTCCATGCGGGACAAATTTTATTTTTCATCAGTACCACTTTGTCACATTAATATTTGAACTCCCTACAAATTATCCTAGCATTCTTTTTTCATTTTGTGCTTTGAATAACATATTATTAATTATAATCATTAATGCAGATATTACAGCCTAAAAAGTGAACTTTTTTTAGGATTAATAGCCCACTGTGTCCAAGTTTTACATAGCAGCCCAAACATTATACTTCTTTATATAGAATAGTAGAATTATTATGCCAAGTTTCATGCAAAACTAAAGAAAACTGTCCCGCATGGGACATTTGACATATTGAAAAATGTCGTTCTGAGAAAACTTAAATTTTATATTGAAAACATTTATACAGCCTAATGTACCTGGTGTAAAGGGTTAAAATTGTCCAGAACCATAGCTCCTTTCCTCCTTCTTCTTCTTAGCCTCTTCTGCTTGCAATTTCAACACCTTCTTCTTTCTGGTGGACTTCTGCTTTTGTAATGTGGAACGCCGACTTTCATACTTTCTGCGAGAATCTCTTTTCAGAACTATTTTTCTTCCTATTCCAGTAATTTCTTCTCCAGTTGTACTGGCTTTTATTTCTTGTGAAGCAATACATCTCATATCATATTCAAAAACGGCATCAATTACTCCTATCTCTAATCTTTTCCTGGAAACAAAGGTTTCCTTAGGACACTTTCTCCAAATTGAAGAATGCAAACTTTCATTTGCATTCTGAGTTCCACCTTGGGTGCATCCTGACACATGTTCAGTACAGGCTAGTCTTTGATACAATGGTAGTATTTTTACTAGCATAGCAGAAGAAAACTGCATAGATATAACCTTATGGCTTTCTGGCTTTTTTTCTTCTGCAATACTTCTGTTGTGGAAGCACCATGAATCTTTTCCAGAAGGACATTTACTATGTTTTGGGCTTTCATCAGTAGATGGGCAATGATACAAAGTGGCATAGATAGCAAATTTCATCCTATCAACTTCAGGTAAATTAGAGACAATGGCATTCCTATAATAATTGGTTAACTTGACAATATTAGCTTCTTTTAGTGTTCCTGGTCCTCGGCCACCAAGTTGAGTGCCTTTTGCTTTCCATTCCTGTACCAAATTCCTTAATCCTGTACCCATCCTCTTGGCAATATGGTTAACACACTCTTCTTTTATAATTGTGGTATTTGATCCATATATAGCTTCCTTTGTCAGGTGAAGGAATGTTTTGGCATCACCGTCAGATAATAGAGCTGTGTAGCGCATGGAACACTCACTTACAGACCTCTTCCATAAGATATCTGCTGCAGAAACGTCCATAGCAACAGATGAACCAGAGTAATTCTTACAGCATTCTCCAGGTATACTTTTATGTCCTCTAAGCCATATGTTATACTCTGGAGTATCTTCTCTCAGTTCATTTTGAGAGAGGACACACATGGGGCAATATCTTGATAAAACTTCAAAGTCAATGACTAATCCAGTTAAAATATCAATTACTATCCCTATCCCATATAGAGATCTGAACCCTCTCTTGTGCCATGTTCCGTCAAATGACACAGCTATATCTATTACTTTCTTATTTATGTTTGCAGCATTCAGATCCTTATGGGCTTTATGCACTGCTTCTCTTGATTTGGAAAGAACATTTTTTCTTATGGTCCCTGATTCATCTGCTAAGGCATGTATATGCTTAGTGAATGTTTTAGAATCTATTATTTGAATATAATTATTCATGCTCATGCAAAATAGTTCCACTGTTCTGTGACAACCTCCAATTTTTAAAAATGACTCTATACATCTTCTATTTACATCAAAAGCAGCCTTTTTACTTTTGGAATCAGTCTTTACTGGATTAAACATCTGAAAATTTCTTATCAAAATTCTCACATTATACAGTAAGCTTACATGCTAGGCCCTTATTTCTCCTGTTTCAATAATCAAAGACTTTTCCCCACATTCATCACATACTATATTGCTACATAACTCATTCAGAAATTGTGAGTGAATTAAAATGTATTTATTTTCATATAGATTAGGCTGTGTAAGTGGTGTTTCAAAATATCTGAGCTTTTTGTCACTGGCAGAAGTTATTTCATCTGTACTGGTATGTGTGGGTAATGTATCATGTACAACGAAAGTAGAATCTGAAATTTCTGTGCTACTATTTGAATCCGATAAAATAGTTTTGTGATCGCATGGCAATGTTGATGGGCCAGGTTGTGATTCTATAGATTCTTTGGGAACACCTTTCCATCTTTTTTCAATATTTTTCAGAGTCTTTAGCTTCCTTTTACTCATCCTACCTTTGGGTTTCCTCCAACTTGCATTTAGTGTATGCATTTCAATTACCAATAAATAAACTTGAAAGACACTGATAGTAATAACCTCACAAAGCCAAGCTGCATGTAAACATAACACATAATTATTTAAAAATTATAAAACAGATACAAATAGATTCTTAAATATTTAAATACTATAATAAAAATATATTTTACTGGTGTGAGACGGCTGTATATTTTGTTTCTAAAAAATTCGGCTATATTTTCAACTCTTATGAAGATGAAGTTTTGTTGTAGTTACAGTAATGAACACCAGATGGAAGCAACAACCAATAGCTTTTGAACAATAGCCCATTGTTCGGCGGTCTCCGGCTGCCGGTATCGGTAGCACACAAAAAGGCACCTCCATTATTGACGAGAGCAATACCGCATTGTCCTCGTATGAGGACAATAGCCCATTGTCCCAATTCTCCGCTGGCGGCATTCAGACCAGGCCAGAAAGTAGGGGGCGTGGCCGCCGGCGTGGAACAAAGTTGTCGGCATCGCTTTGTTCCAGAATGAACATACTTTTACTACTGAGCTATTTTTTTATAACCTGAGATTTCGAAAATCATCCCATGCAAATGGTAGTTTTGGATTTTTTTTGTTTGTTAAAGTTGGTGTCGCATCCTTGGAAGATAGTGAATTTAAATACCAAATTTTGTACTGATCCTACTTTCCGCTTTGAGTTATGCTGCTCACAGACACACACACACACACACACACACACACACACACACACACACACACACACACACACACACACATCCACACAAGAACCTTGTTCTAAAAATCTGATGTCTCTCAATGATGTAACCTTCTCTACCTTCTATCCTTTATTAGCGAGTGTATATTATTCCTGCGAAAGTTTATTCTTCTAACCACTTCATTTTAATGGAGATAAACATTTGCAGGAATAGCTATATAGCGTATTTCGTTAGGGTACAAAGGGAACAGCGATAGTCAAATGTTTAAGACCTGGACGCTATACGCTGGCCTTAAAGTTACATACCGTTTGCATGCAATCGCGAGAAAGAACTGAATGTTGACAGGACTTCAAAAGAATGGCGAATACCACAATGCTTATGCCACAAAAAGTGTATTGAAAATAAATTGTGTGTTTCAAAGAGTACATATTTTGTGTAGAACGTTTCGTCTATTGCTTAACGTTTACAAGTTACAAAGGAGTAATCAAAATTCCTCCCTAATGAAGAGGACTTCACAGGTTATTTCCAGAAAATTCAAGAAACATATCTTATTTTGATGTAAACATCTTTAAATATAGTATTAAATCAAATTCGTTAGTCATTTTTTTGAAAATAAAAAAAAATAAAAAAATGCCGCATGTAAGAAATAGTTTGGGATGGGGAATTTTCTTGCAAATCTTCTTGTCGCACCTTTGGAAGGCACTAAACCTAAACATCAAGTTTGGTGTCCGAGTATTCCTTTCTGAGTTACGCTGTTCACAGACGCGCACACACACGCACGCGCGCCGATCTTTTTTTTTTCAATTCTGTTTTCATTCAAGGGCCTCAAAATGTGAATTTCCCGTGAAATGTTGGTATCGAAGTTTGAGTGGAATGCATATCTTCTCTACATTCTATGTGCGTGGTAAAAAAGTAAAAAGTATAACGGGAAATGGCAAGGGACGTCTTATCATTTCAAAACCATTGTGTAGGAAGTTAGTCCGAGGTAAACATACCCAAGAGATAGCTCAAAGGTTCCAGTCCCAACCCAATAGTTGCCCCAGTACATACTTTAGTACCTTCTGCGTTATAACGATCGTAGCCGTGGTATAGCTCCGGCGCTCCGCCAAGCTGAGGGTCGCGGTTTCGAGTCCCGCCATGGGCATAGGTGCTGGTGTGTAATTGCGATAATAAACGGTAACGAAAACAGTAAAGACATAGTATCATAAATTGGGTAAAAGAAGGGAACTGAGAATAAGGCAATTGCGGAGAACGAACTTCAGAGTGAAAATGTGCTGGACTTACATATTGAATTTAATGGCAAGAAGCTGGAAACACGTTGACATTTCTAAATATGTATTTCTGAAAGTTTGCAAAATAAATGCGTATTTCTTTCACAAAACGGGCCATTCTATGAAGAACAGAATTAAAAGTGCCGGGTTAAGCCCTAAAGGTGTACCTCCCTCAGAAAATGTGTTTCTATTGGTATGTATGTACGGATGAATGTAATATAACTAGGATATGAGTCAAGAATGGGACAGCAAGTGAATCCTGCCTATAGACGATGTCAACAGGCAGATGAAACCGCTGGCCCTCTATTTTGTGAGTATCTAGCACCTGCTAACCAAAACGTCTTGGCTTTTGGGGATCAATTTCCAAAATTGGAGGAACTTTCAGCCATCACGTCCAGGGTTTGATTCAGTTCATTGTGAATCCGAAACTTTCTGTATCGATGATAATCGGACTGGGGACGCGCAATAGATCTGCAAAGGTCGCAGTGCAGGGTAGTGTTGCCCTTACCTGTCTTACTCAAACTGATATATGTAGATAGGTGTGGCTTTTTATGTATTATTATTATTATTATTATTATCATCATATACTATTTATTATATATATATATTATTTTCACGTATAAATGGTCAACCTAACTGTGAAACTTTGCGTATAATAAACTTCAGGCCTCATATATATAAGTTAAATTGAATTTTATTTATTTCCTCCATGGAAGGTTGCAGATAGTAGGGCGCCAAAAAAATTGAAGGATCCGGCTTACTATTTATTTTATGAGTAAGGCTAAATAATAAGCTTGTATAAGTGTAACGTTTTTGAAATGTTCTGCTATTTTCAGAATATTAATAATAAATATTTCAAGTTATAGTGATTTTTGTTACTACTAGGAAAAGAATAATTTGGATTGTATTGCCAACAGAAGCAAGAGGCACAAATTTGTCTACAGTTAAACCTTCTATTTTAATTTTATTGAATATTTCAGGAATATCGGTATTTTAGATTTTCAAAACATCACTTGACATGTAAATTGCACTGCGATGAAAGGAGAGTGATGGAGAAGAGGGAAGTAAGGGAGTGGTAGAGGATGGAAAGAGAGAGAAATGGAAGTTGTAGTACAAGGAAAATGGAAAGAGAGGGACATGTGAGGAAGAGAGAATTTATAGGGATTTTCAAGCGAAACAGTCAGATAGAATAATTTCTTTATTTATCGTAATAACGCGGAACACAGTTGCAGGTTCCGTAGTATTATATAATTGTGTAACTTTTTAAGTTGCATTAATTGAAACCTATCTTAAATTTTTGTTGTAGGTATTCTATTTTTAAACGTTTATTTAAGGTACATTGTCTTAAATCCTGAATGTAAGGCTGTATCTTATATTTTTGTACATATTAAAATGTTCGTTTTCCTTTGCATTGAAATTTTCAGATATGGTAATTTTCTAGACTTATTGACGGATCAGTTTAGCACAGGAAACACAATAGAAGCATATAGTGAATGTTGCTCTCTCAGCAGAACTATCTGCCAAAAATGTCATACTACATGATTATCCCATCCCGTTTATCACATTTCAAATATGACGTTAGCAAAGTATGCCAGGTTCGGAATAAATATAGAAAATACTATTTTACCTAACATGCCCAACATTTTATTAGTCTACAGGTAAATTAAACTTAAATGTAATATATATGCATCGCTCATGCACTGAAATTCGAGCGTTGGCAGCATTTCCCAATTATCCAAGGAATTCCAAATCAAATTCAATATGCAAAAATGTTCGCTGTTCAGCGGGCTTTAATTTGATTTAAAATGCAAACATTCTCCAATAGCAGAGTTTGGAGCTAAAACGGCTCATCTTAAAATTTTTTAGTTGTTTTTGTATTTGAAGAGCATGATTTCGATTGAGTACTGCAAAAACGTCCATACATTCTGCAACAGTGAATAAAAAATGGAAATTGGAATCCGTTTTGAAAAGACCATTAATATTCTGGTGTAGTGAAATAAAAAAATGTGTCAACATATTTCGAAGAATAATCCAGATATCTATAAATTTCCATGAAGTACATTTAGCTTTGCTTTATATTTTAAACTCGCCTTCTCTGCGGATTGGGACTAATCTATTAAACAAATCTGATGTTCAGATAAAAGGACTGATTAAGATTGTGCCTGAGCTATAAAACCAAAGTATGACGGTAGTTAACTCAATTAGGGAATTTAATTATCTATTTTTCATGTAAGAGCACTGATGTCCATATTGTCTTTCCCTTTCGATCTAAGAATACAAGTTTTAGTAGTGATATCAGACGGCTATGACAATCAAATCAAAGAAAATCCATTGACGATGGTACGTAAAGCTAAGCAGAATAGAGAACGACAGGTGATCCCGTTCATTGTCACCTGATAGAGCGATACAAATGGGTGAACAAAGCGTCTACCATGAATAAACGCAGAACTTAAAATAAATTAGAAAAGGAAACTCATGGAAATTTCGCATGCAAAACGCACATACGAGCAAAAATGTAATTCAACATGTGTACATGCTAACCACCTTTACATTCACGTGTGAATATACCGACAAAGAAGTGTAGTTTACTTTTCTTAGGTTAAGTTCTGAAACTAATAGTTAAAAAGGAAAATACCCAAAAACTGGTTTTATACCTTGAATTTCTTTTCAGCCAAATATGGTCTAATAATTGACCACTATTGCTATTTCCTCCTTAATGCTGCTATAAATAACAATCACCTTATACCTCAGTCGTCTCATGTGTGTCAGAAGTCTGTATTAGCTGCGAGTAGACTGCCACCATAGCCTAAGCATGGACTGTGATTGGGTGGTCCGCGGTTCAAATCCAGCCAGGATGTCCTCTCCGGCTGAGGATTTTTTCAGGTTTTCCTGTCTTCATAACTGGCAAATGCCGGAGAAGCACCTTAAACTTAAGCTTGAAACGTTTCCTTCCCAAATTTCCTTTCCCGATAATCACTACAGTTGATGCATCATCAGTGTGTACTGCCGCCTGTGGTGCCGTATGCAATAAGAACGAGCGTTAAACACTACCAAAATAAGTAAACAGTAGACTACATCTGTAGTAGAGTGATTTCTGAACCCACAAGTTCAATTACTACGGAGGGAAGTTTTCTTTAATGGAAATCACTCCTCGTCGTACGCTGAATCAAGAACTGCGAATGCGATTGCTTCATGGCAAAAGTCATAATATCATCAGTGTTTCTCAAGTCAAAACCCCCGATCCACGAAACAATCTAAAATAATAAACGAGTAAAAGAAATGTTAAATTAATAACTTTTCAGGTCAAGCTAAGGCTGGTCTTTGTCGTTACTGTGTCCTCCAAATAAGCTTATGCTAGTGCAGAACTGTACCAGAGGTAATCATGAAGATTTAGTTATTAATCAAAATCAACCTGCGTCCTTGACGATGGTGTTAGTCCTTCTCTACATTTTTACCCATCAACGCGACACATTTTCCCCAAAGTTCCCAAAGACTTGGCGGAGACCTTGGTTGTAGAAGTCTGCATTTTGGTTGTTCCAAAAACCTTCCACCTCGAAAATTACCTCGTCGTCATTCTGGAAATGCCGGCCATGCAATGGATTCTTTACCTGAGGAAGAAGTCACTGGGTGCCATGTCAGGAGAACACGGAGGGGGAGGCGGAATTTGATAGCCCAAAGAAGCATCATGTGTCCTGTGAAGAGAGAGCTGGGAGTTGTCGTGGAGCAAACATAGACCCCCTTGTACAGCTTCCCGTCTTGACAGCCTCCCGCAACCTCGTCAGGAAATTTCAGTAGTATGCTTCTGTGATGTTTTGCCCTTACGAACTGATCTGTTACCACCACACCAAGTCAGTGGCAGTCCCAAAAGTCACCCAGCTTCACCTTGCCTGATGATGTTTGGTTTTTCGCCCTTTTCGACATGTTTCCACTGCTTGCTTTGCTCATTTGAATCGGGGTCATAGCGTCTCGTATGACCCGCACTCGGCGGCTAAAGAAGTAATATGGGTTGGGCTGACACAGCTGGTTCGGTTCGGCGGGCTTTTTGAGTGGCTATGAGCAGTCGCATAATCCTGCGGGCGGTGGCCTTTGTCATGTACAGAATCTGGTGCAAGATGTCGAAAACTGATCAATAATAATAATTAGTGATTTTCCCTTTTCTTCACTATCGTCTTGACTGTGATACGCCGGTTTTCGAACACCAGGACCTCCACTTTTCTTGCGATACCCGGTTGGTTCTTCACAGAGAGATGGTCTGCCACTTCATCACTCAGACTTGTTTGACCACAGTGAAGCGTCTGCGCCACCTAAACCCTGTGTCATAATGTGATGGCGCATTGTTACCGTACACTTCCACCTACTCAAGAGTTGTTCCCCTTCAAATGCAGACAAGGAATTAACACACGATACACCACTTTATCAATGGAGTGCGCTTGTCCAGCCGCGTGATACGGTACTGTGGAAATGTGTACCAGCACTGCAAACAAATAAAGAAATCGCCAAATCATTTATCGCCTTTTTCTTCAAGGCGATAAATGAAACTTTATGACTACCCCTCGTATAAGCAATTACGTTTATTTACATTAACATGGGAAACACCAACAGCTGTACAGTTTTTTGCAACTTTCAATTGTGTGTTAGGCTTATTATGAAGTTAAAATGAAAATCTACATGTTTCAACATGTTTTGTTTATGAACAAAGTATTTCATTATAATGCTTATTTATAGCTCCCCTGAATCACCTCAAAGTTTCGGTGAAATTCTAGTTTGATCAACAATTTCAACACAGCTGTATTATGCCGTCTCTTGTGTATCAATAATTATCGCTATCAATGTTTAGGTAACGAGAGCCAGCTTTATTACACCAGCTGAAGTTTGTACACCATAATGTCATTGACTATATGCAAATCATAAGTGGATTATTTACGTTTGCATTGTTCCATCTAACCACTACTATATTGCAAATAATAATTTAAGGTCAAAACATGCTCTAGGTTTGGTATCTGTTTTTGGGGAAGGATAATTTTGTTTCATATATTCTATCTCGTAATGATAAAACGAAGAGCACCCTGAAAGCAGTACCAATGTTCACAGTTATGTTGGCACGTGTTTGATAGAGAAGGAGGAACTAGAACAAAATAACAACTGAAGAAAATACGAGGCGTGTTTTTAAAGTAAGTACCGATTAATATTGTGCTGCAGCGCTGTAGTCGCGATTTTTAGCATACGCGATCACTTCCTTCAAAACTAGGATGCCAGACGCGGTTGTGAGCGATCATCACTTTGTGTTTTCCTATTGTTGGAGCGTTTAGAGATGTTAAAAACAATGGAACGATCCTCTTATTCTGAAGTCAGATCAATGATTAAATTTTTGAATGTAAGAAATGTTATGTCAGCAAACATTCACGACCAATTGTTTATGGGGAAACAATAATCAGTGACCATGCCCGGCCACACACAGCAAGCAAGTTCAAGATCTGTCGTATCATTTGGTTGGGAACAATTTGACCATCCTACCTACAGTCCCGATTTGGCATCAAGCGATTTTCATGTGTTTCTTCATCTAAAGAAATTTCTTGGTGGAAAACATTTCAAAGTGCAGATTTGGCTTTCATCACAGGCGGCATCATTCTCCATCTTCCCCTTGCGACAAGTGCTTGAGTAACGGCAGTGACTAAGTGGAGAATTAGTATTAGGTTGTAAGGTAATAAATGATGATAAAGTATTTAGAAAATTATGTTTTGTTATTTTTTAAAAAGTAGTCGGTACTTGCACGCCTCGTAAATTGATTTTGTATCCGTGGCACACAGATTACACAAAACAAAGTATGTGTAATAAATTTCACATCTAACCAGTATGATACCCATCATTTCCTCATCGACACGCTGGGGTAGTTACGCTACAGCCTCGTGTACGGCAGGTCTGCGGTTCAAATCTAGCCAGGACCGACCACCCTGCCTGAAGTTTCTTGCAGGTTTTCCTCAGTCTTCATAACTGGCAAATTCCTTTCCAGTTATTATTTCCTTTCATGCATCATCCTCAGTGTCACCATCTGTGGTAAGGACGGGAGTTAAAACATTACTGTTTCCTGTTTACCGTTAGCTAATGAATAACTTAAGTGCACTTAGCTGCTTTCAGACTCCGCTACACCAGTCCTCCAAAAACATAGATGGAGTTCAATCTAACCATCCATGTAACAACTATAAGGAAAGAAAAACATTCATCTGGTAAAACACTTGAACACGTTTCAGTGTTCACAAGCAAAGAATGTTTTCAATTCAAAAGAGCGTTGTAATAGTATGATACAGGCGGTATCTGGATAACAAAATTGCTGCTCTTGTGAAGGGGGGAAACACTCCCTAGGCTTAACGCGTACTTTAAAATAAAAATACTTTTGGTTTAAAGAAACAAGGACCATTGTCATGTTAAATACTTATTTGTAGCTAAAACGTTTGAGAATTAAAAGTCAGAAACCACCAAAACGTTAAGAAATAGCTGTAAACTTCCTATAGAATGTTTATTACAATATATTGTTTATATTTTCTTTGATATATTTAGATAAAATTGTTACGCTAGAAGTATTTGAATTTGAATTTTATGTTGAAACTACTAAAAATATATATAAAAACAATCATATTAAAATCAGTTTAATACTATAAGCAATGATGTTAACTTTCAATGAGTACTGAGAGCCCCTTCACCTTTCCTAGACCTTTCAGCGTTTGTAGCACGAAATTGCCAGAAGAGAGAGAGGGAGAGAGAGAGAGAGAGAGAGGAATTGATATTTTGAAAACCTTGTTTTTAATGCTGAGTTTAGAATGACCTTTGAGGCAACTGAAATCGAATTTGTATCAAACAATGAATACTAATGATTATGAAAAATTAAAAGACAATGAACTTAATAAACGAATTAATAAATAAACTAAAGGAAAATCATGTTACTTCGGATTTGAATTCCGTTTCGTTGAATGACACAAGCTTGCACAGTTATTGTTATAGATAACTCATAAAACATGTAATCAAATAAATGCACACGTAAAGATACGTAATACAATCTTTTGTCATCTGGGAGATTTCCTGTCTATTTTTGGGACATTCTTCATCTCTTTTATTGACTGCGTACTCCAGTTAACAATGCGCTGTGTTTTATACCAATTACCGTGGTTGCCCTTTAATAGACAATTCTCCGGCAAAGTTTTAATCCGGCATAGCCTCAATTATCCGAGTTAATGTTTCTCAATATAATAACACAACTGCGATCCTAAAATGTTCCTAATGAAAACCACGTAGTGCATGTGAATACGACCGTATAAACTGTACTTTGAAAATGACGAAATATAAGTTAAAGTGCTTTATTACTTACAAAGAAGCCGTATGTCTGGCTCTAATTTTCCGTAACATTTTCTTTGGCTTTTGTTTATTTCATGAATAGAAATTATGTCTTACTATCAACTACTTTCTAACTATAAATAAAGTATTTGATTGTTAGCTTGATATTGTTAAATGTAACTACGAGGGCGGATTGTTAATTCAATGACTGACGAGCGATAGCGTTCTAAACACAGGTTTCTTGTTTGCACCCAAATTATATATATATATATATATATATATATATATATATATATATTCTGGGGATAATTGCAGAAATTCGTGTCATTTGTTTCTTGGAACATTGTTGAGAGCGTCTAAAATAAGCAGATATGTGGTGCTTCATAGAAAATGGAGAAAAGTGAATTTATTGTTGTGATAAAGCACTACTTTTTGCTGGTAAGACAGTTAAGGAAAGGGAAGAAAGCTGAACAAGTATTATGGGGACTCTGCTGTATCACATGGCATGGTTCACAGAATTTCGATGTGGCCTTCAAACACAAGAGATGCCGTGCACAGAGGACGGCCGGTTGAGGTCACCATAGAAGAAATGGTGAACAAAGTTCACGATATTGTGTTGGAAGATCGCCGAGTGAAAATCCGTGAGATAGCCAAGACCGTAAACATCTTGAGTGAACGGGTGCATAACATTCTGCACGAAAGCTGTCAGCAAGATGGGTGCCGCGACTGCTCACAGTTGAGAACAAGCGGAATCGTGTGACCATTTCACAGAGATGTTTGAACATGTTCCAGCGCAACCCAAATGAGTTTTGTGGCGTTATATTACGATCGATGAAACTTGGATCCATTAATATCAATCTGAAAGCAAACAGAACAATCAAAGCAGTGGATTTCCTTCGGCGAACCCCTCCGAAGAAAGCGAAAACCATTCAGTCGGCAGGAAAAATCATGGCAGCTGTCTTTTGGGATTCACAAGGGGTGATAGACATCCACTACCTGAAAAGGGTAAAACGATCACAGGTTCATATTATGCCAACGCTGGATCACTTTCACAAGGAATTGTGAAGAAAAAGGTTCTCTTTCCCAAGGACAATGCACCCGCACACAAGTCAGCTATTGCCATCGCATAATTTGTGGAATTGGACCACGAACTGCTACCTCACTCACCATATTCTCCAGATTTGGCTTCGAGCGACTTCTTCCTCTTCGCAAAACTGAAAAAATGGCTCGCTGGGGAGAAATTCACGTCCAGTGAACACATCATGGCAGAAACAACCTCATATGTTGCAGTCATCGAAAATAATATTTTTGGAAGGGTTAAAAAAGTTGGAGAAACGTTGGACAACGTGTATTGAATTAAAAGGAGACTATGTTCACAAATAAAATTGAATTTTTGGAAAAAAGTGTTGTTTTCTTTAAAACGTGATTGACATCAATGCGCCCAATTATGTAAGCATTTTTCATTAGCATGAAGGAGCAGAGGCGGAATTATTTTCAATGACGTTTAAGATAAAATCACACCCTCTTCAAAATTTATATCTGACGGGATTGTTTTACTTCTTCTTTCGTATACAAATTATAAACTAATGATGATACAGACATGATTAAATCCCAGTGATATTCTAAAATAAATCTAAATGTTTAAATTATCTGTAGCAACAGTGTACTTATATCTGCATATTATTCAAGCTCTGTATATAACTGTAGGGAAAATTTGGTTGTTTCTTTAACTGTACATATCGCACATGTTATTTTATCTTAATTTATTTATTTTAATATGTCCTGTATATACTTAATGCTTATTTGTACATGTAACCGTATTGTACCTTCCTTGGCATGTCTATATTTATGGGTCTCTAAGGACACCGATTAATTCACAGAACGCAATCCTAAACTTAAATCCGACTTTCGAATTGGAGGTTGATTCCTAAAGCGAGAGTGCAAGCTTAAAGCAATTTAGCAATTTATCGAGCTGATTACTGCACTTGTGGGGTTCTGTACTTCACATAGTGTTGTAGCCATCAACTTAACATGTAATTAGTCGTATTTCTAAATGTTCCTCATTATAATCGGAAAGTAACAGAAGCAGGTATTTTTGGGAGCATATTACTCATAACCGGGAGAAATTATAAATACTTCTGTAAACACGGAAGCTCATCCATGACCCTACTCTATAGAAGGACGTTGTAATTGCTTTCCTCAGTACTACTTGAAAGGTAGAGAGGAGGAACAACTTATGTATTTCCAAGAAAATTTCTAAAAAAACTGCATATGAGTCTTACAAGACTGCACTTGAAGAAGCTAATGCCCTTTCCGAGATTGTTAATTTAAACAACAGATAAAAGTAACTGCTAGTATCCTGAGACAGCCAACTACAAAAAAATACTGCTTCGTGGTCTGGTTAACATGCAAGTCTCCGAATTCAGAGGTCCAAGGTTCCTTTCTGGCTATAGGGCGAGAATGTTTCTTTATCCAAGATTATTTCCTATCCTCCCTAGAGTCCGGAAGTATAGAAGGAGAGTATGAGAATTTACTCCAATTTATTAATACAAGCAGTAAATGAACACCATTGCTGTAAGGAAATTTTCCAAAGGTCAAAGCCGCCGATATGACTTAGATGTTAAAGGCGTATAAATATCACAAAAAAGGCAAACTGAAAAGCAAGATGTCACATAAGTTTCTTTATTAATTCCATTCGTACAATTTCCTTGGTGAAATGTTTATTACAGATTTCTTTTACTGGACAGAGATCACTAGCACTAACCAGAAGTCTTGCTAGTCGTTGTCACACTTTGCAAGTCGGCCGATTTCTTTTGCTTACTGCGTAATTTTCTTCCTTGATTTTCTGCCTGAAGACACAAACTCTCCCTCCTTTGGGGAGGAGCCCTCCCCCCCACGTACAGTTTATTCCTGTTACAGCAAGTTGCGCGTCTGTTATGTCTTTATTGAAAACTTGTGGAGCACAAGTTGGAAGATTCCGCTATTTCTCTCTTGCACCTTGCTTCTGGGAAACTTGGAATAGCATCAAGTTTTCGTGACCATAGCTTCCACGTGCAGCATTTGGTTAGCACTAATTGTAATAAACCTCTAAACTGCATACCAAATGTAACAGTATTAGTGGAATAACTTACGCTATAGCATAAGGTCACAGGTTCAAAGTAAGAGGCGGACAACCAACCTGATTAAGATTTTCTCTTCGTGATTCTATCTGATTTTTTGGCGAAGGTTGGGATGGCATCTTACATGCCATGCATTTTGTCTTCCAAGTTCTTTCTTATTTCATGGTCCTTTTCATCTTTCAGGGCTGCAGGGTCAGGCGTCATGCCACTAATGAAGTGGATGTCCTTCGAGGAGAGAACTGTCTCTACCCTTGTCGATGCCTCCGAACAGTAACCGTTCTTGGGGTTAGGGATGGTATCGGAAGAACACTCTGAGAGAACACACAATCTGGAGGCCTCGGAGACTTCGCTGCGTTCTGACTGGCGTTACCAGATATGGCTGCCCTTGGTGCTCTCGAATCTCATCACTTTCCCCTGGATTTTAAGTAGACACAATAGGCCAAAAATTGGCCAACGTTCTGAAATTCTCCTTCGTCATCACCCTATATCCTATACCCCGTTACTAACAACAAGCGACCTTCTCAAATCATGGCCTTCTCTAGTCTATTTCATTGAATAATAACTATGCAGACCTCACTAATTTACATTAACTACAAAAAACATTTGTTTGTAGTCAGTTGATACTTTTACTTAAATTCCATTTATTAATAGTTATATTAAAATTTATTTATCTAACACTTTCATGTTAATGAAACAGAAATTGTTTAAGACAGGAGATATTATAGTAAGTAGATTACGCTGCATATAGGCTCTTCATTCAGCTGTTAGTCTTTTTTTTATTTATGGAAGGTCTATAACTGCTGTGGTCCTTAGCGTCCCATTCTATATTGGGCGTGAAAGAGTTCTCTCCCAGAGGTCTCAGACTTGAGTTTCTTTTATGTGCGTAACATTTATGACACGGGACCACCGGTTTTACTTCCCTTCCGAAGGAAACCATGCTAAGGATTTTTACGCCCGAAAGAATCCATTGCCCTCCGCCGCATTTGAACCCGCGACCTTGGGAACTGGAGGCTAGCATGGTAACCACTACACCACGGAGGACGACAGCTGTTAGTGAAACATTCCCATGACTTCATTGGACTCCCACTTTACACTTAAAAATTTATTCTTTAATGTATGGAAGAAATCCCTACAAAGATTATTTGAGAAATATTTTGTTTCTACAAATAGTATGTTGCGATATAAGGGTGGCAAGTGGTTTACAACAGGATCGCAGAAAAGTTCGAAATGCGAGACAAAATCAAGATTCTGTTATACTCTTAATACTTGTATATGACATTCTATTCTTTGGTCAATCAATGATAATTATGTTAGTTATCTACCTATCTGTTACATAAAAGTTTGTTAAAGTATCAAAACGGTTGACCATTACCATCGTTAAAAATACTGTATATGAATGCCTGTTCCACAACAAATTCTATTTTCAAGTATATGCCAAGACGATTGAAGTCTAATCATAAAAGTTGGTTGTCATCGATTACGTACGCATAGTATTAGGAAAATTATTATGGCGGAAAACTTTAAGTCGGAAATTGAAGAGGTGCGAAAAATATGTAATATTAATTACCAGATGAATGATCCCTTTGCAACCTAATCTTATAAGTTGAATAGCTATTATGTAATGTATATTGGAACAACTAAGACGTAAATGATCGGCCCTTATGTTGGTATAGGGAGGAAAATATTCTTGGTTGGAAATACTTAACACTAGTAATTTGTTTTCTTGAAATTTATTATAATATTAAAACTGCATATATAATATTTAGGTCCTTTGCAGTTTTATGTTTCCCGCATACATAGGCGCAAAAGAAGTTGTCGCAACACAGCTGTTCTAAGGGGCAGTGCAGGTACAATGCGAAAGGTCTTTGAGGTAGTGCTGCTTATACAGGTGTTTACGTGGTAGTTGCGTGCTGATAAGCGTCACGTGGTCGCCTGCATGCAGTTCGAGCCAGGTATTGCAGACAAAAAGTTAACGCTCTCCAATAATGAACACATAGAAATGGTTAGGATCTGTGCGCGTACTCAGCTCACCAAAATGTAGCTGAGCCTCGAAGGATGTGCTGTAAACATTTTTAGAGGCGGCTCTGTCTTCTGCGCAGGTTTTTTTCTTTTTTTAACGTACAGAAATAATATTAAAACATTATGGGTCATTCCAGATCGAACATGGGCCTCAGAGGCCTTACATCAGTTCGTCCACCAATGTGGGCATGCTTTGCACATACTTCTTATGAATAACAGAAAAAAGTTAATTTTAACTCACCTTTAAGGATACATAAATATAATTAAAATAGAATTGTGTTTAATCTTGTTAACCTTGCGGCACCAATCGGTGCCATATAGTTGTACTGATTGTAGATTAATTGTCATGGAACCAAATGAATTAATACGTATGCTCAGATTGGCATAAAGCGGCAATCCGAAATTTTTGTTAATGAGCGAATTGCTTATTAAATAACCTATAAACCCCACAAACACATATGGGCACTCTAACAATCAGACATCAGACGCTGGGCATATGGTGCAATGTTGTTGTTTAAAGACAACTTGCTGTAGCCCAGTCGGGAATCGAACCCGGAACCCTAATATAGCACGCAGTTTTTCTACAAAGTGAGCTCTGGGACCAGTTATAGTAATGTTCGCCAACGGAAAGAAAGTCCCTGACAGGAATGTGCTACCCTTATCTGTTTGGAAAAAGTGCGACAAGGACAGTGAATGTGTGACGGAGAAGCATCTACGCAAGGATTAGAACTGTTCAACTGAGCTGTCGTGTGTGTCATAAATGTGTGTAACATAAGCAAGTAGGCAGGGTTCGGACCGTGTCTAATCAGCAATTTCCCCTCTGCCCTTTCTTTGCTGTGGAAGACAGTAGTTGAAGTATTCGTTTCCAAACATTTGTCTTTCATTTAGCGGCCTCCTCTCCATCAGTGTGGTGTCCCCTATGCAGTACTGCTTAGGAAAACCATTTAGCATCCGCGCTATCTGGTAAAATTAACTTCAACTAAGGACGGTTTGTGTGGGCCACCTGGTATATACTTTGTTTCGAGAACAAAGCTCACCATGGTTTATGTGCATTAACAGTTCTGTCCACATTATGTTCAGAATAACAGACGTAAAGTGCAATACCATGAGTTTGTAATCATGTCCCATTGACTTGTATTTATAACCGAAAGATTAGCAAATGCAACATAGGCTATATGATTTGGCTCTAATACGAATATTTAAAACATCGAACGCGATATTGAAAAGTTGCTTGTTTAACACCTAACAAGTTTGCTTAAACCTTTTTCTGACCGCTTTCCTCCCCACTCTCTATTACATAATTAAAAAATGTTGTTCTTTTCTCACAAGAACACGTTGGTTTGCTAAATTTGATAAAGGCCAAAAAATGTCGCACCTTAGCCTGCTCCGACCACCTGCTACGACTTTACTGGTGTGTCGGCTTCACCGTTCCTTCCTCGTAATCCAGTTCATGGAAGTCTGGAGGAAGCACGTAGTTCCATTTGTAGACACTACAGTGTTGCTGCCATACAATTGGCGAAATCAGCCACTGCCGTGAACCAGTGACCCCCATTTCGCTGTCTTCATCACGAAGGTTGAACTGGAAGACGAAGGATTCTTCACATTAAGATCTTGCTGGCTCGTGTATATAAAGTCTTAGAGAGGGAGGAGAAGCTGTCTCAAATAGGATGTGCTTCTTTAGTCCCTACTAAACCCAAACAAATTATTTTTTTAATTTGATAGTTCATTTAAATGTCTAAAAGTACAGTATAGAATAACGAATAACATCCTGAACAAAGTAATTGTAGCAATCGTCATATTAATTGTGCTTTTTCAGTCTTATTGTTATTTGAATAATACGGGTGTTCAGGTGTTTGACTTGGGTTTTAGTGTTGGCGAGTAGGCCGTGTAGAACAGGGGCAATACAAGCCTAATCCTAGTTGGCCAAGCTTGGAAAACTTTATAACAGTTCAAGTACTTACCATATGCAGGATTGTTTGAACAAAATTTTATTTACAGATTCAAGGCGCGCTTTATAATATGGTTTCTGGTTGGAAAATATTGTACATACTTCAGATAAAGTTGGAAATGTTTCTCTGCATTCCTCATTGGTCCTAAGCCAGTAAATGAAGATGAAGGATAAGCCCATTCACTTAGTTTTTCCTGGTATATTAATGTGAAAATCAATTAAATGCATATTAAGAAATAAAACCAGCAAAGACAGAGGAAATACTAAAATACTAAAAAAAATACCTAAAATGACTATACTTTAAATATAACAATAAGAACATTGAAAGCGTATGACTGATATGGGCCATAAAAGAGTTTTCATTGTGCTGGTAGTTACGTATGTGGAATTCCCAGATATGTCCTAATTTGGCAAGTTTATGAAAAGACACGATCGTCCAAAAAGGTTTAAACATTATCTGAATATTTTGTGAAGCTATACAGTCTTGCCATTGCACATTGTGCTAGTTATGTAAAATTGAACTATAATGAAGAGGACTTGTTTGGCTTATTACATAACATTAATGTAAAGATTCTAGTAATCGTTCATTGCCTCAGATTTATGATACATACATCAAAATGGTTAAAAGTAGTTTTAAGTTAACAGTTGTTTGATTTCTGAAGATATTCTCAAAAATCTTCTAGTAATCTCCATAAATAATGCCTGATATAAAGAAAATAAGTTTTAAAGAAGTTAGTTTTAAGTTGCATTTTCGAGTAATGCAAACTTTTCTTGAAATGTGTCTTTATACGAACCAGAAGAGCTCCGATGAAATCGCGACGTGCAAATATTGGATCAGTTGCAGCATTATTTCTGCTTAAAATGTAAACAGTTGGAAACATATATAAAGCTCAGTTTTGCATACAAACAGTAACACTATATGTCAGATATGGCGGGACTATTAGCTCACTCAAAACTCACCAACAGCAAGCAACCTATTTCTCTGAATAGCTAACTCAAAATAAAAATAACTGTTTTCAATAATAGTTTAGTTTACCATTAATTCAATTAAGCTTAATGAGTATTTTTTCCACTATAATTATTTCGAGACCGACAGCTCAGAAAAATAATCCTATTATAACAAACATAAATGTGAAAGCAAATTAACATTACCGAACACAAACTATGGACTTCTACGAGCAGTATTCGTGAGAAATTACAATGGGAGAAAGCGCAGTTAATGATTATAATTTATATAATTGTTATAATAATTTTACTTTGCAAAATACATATAATTTTATTATATATTATTTAAAACACAACGGAGGAGATATTTGAAATTAAAGTATACTAAAGTACTTGAACTTTTGAGGTTACAATAATTTACAACCGCCAATACATATTCTAGATGTGGCTGCCACTGTGTTATAGTTAGTATGACAGTTTCTGAATCCAGAGGTCCCGGTTTCGGTTCCCGTTTGTAGGATGGAAATTTATTTTACCCAGAATTATTCCACCACATTCCTTGAGTCCCTGAGTGAGAGTGTAAATGTGTGTTCATGAAGCAAACCCAACTTAAACAAACCCAAGGATTAACAGAAAATTAAATAGAGTGAACATCATAGCAGATGAGCAATTTAAAGGTGGAATATAAATCAAACAATAATATGCTAGTTTTCTCGATCGTTAACCAAATCGAAGAAGAAATATTGAGAATAAAACAAATGATCGTAGTAGAAACGTAACATCTATTATTTTAACCAGTATGCTACTCATTATACATAAATAGGTATAATTCAAGGTCAGTGGTCAATCAATTAATAATTAGCTCGATACTATTACTCTCTACGCAATACAAGTGGCAATCATTGGAGTTACAGAATTCCAATTGCTTTTACTTTAAAATTTATTTCAGTTATGCAATACTGAGAAGTGGATTAGGATTGAACCACATTAGCCTGTGGTTAAGTCTAACAATAGATATACTTGTAGGACCCCAATTTTTAATTCAACCATGATTTCCGTGGAGTGACCTAAATAACGAATATATTTGCTCCTACAAACGCATCCTGAGTGGGAATCCAAATGAGGCATTTTAGGAACATGAGACTGAAAATACGAATATCAGATGTATTAAGACACAAATTAATAGTTCAAGTTAAAAGACCATTTAAGATATTATTATTATTATTATTATTATCAACATCATTTTTATTACCAGTGAACAACATGAATTAAAATGTCTCATTTGCGTTTAACTCTCTATAGTTATCACTCACTATACATCTACATCCTCAAGGATTATAATGACATAATACTCGTTCTGTATCTAAATGTCGAACGTTCAAGTACAGAGCAGGCTTGTAATTTGGCCTTACTTGGAACTCGAATGTGATGCAACCAATCCAGTTAGACATAAAAGCTTTTCTCCCCCCCCCCAGGGAGATTTGCCTTAACAGAATGACAGTAAATGTTGGGGTCATTTGCGTCTCAACAACAAAATGTCGATATCAACAAAAGAAGGACTGTTTAAATGCTGTTTCCGTTGTATGATGTTTAGTGCGTTGTTTACTGAACCTGGAGGCATCACATCCAATTCCGGAATTGAGGCAGATATTTTTGTTTAATCATGATGCATGTCGCACCTTCCGAGAATATAGAAGTTTGGAATTTGACTGCATTGCCGTATAAAAGGTATATTGTACTTCTGACCGAATTACTATTAGAGATATGAGTAGGATAAATAAGACAGAGCTGGCGCACTTTTAGGGCATATATGGGAAAGGATAGCGAAAACGAGGGTAGATGCGACGGTTCAAGAAGGAAAATGGACTTATATGGGGAAGATAGGGAAAACGAGGTCAGATGGCAGTAGGAATAACATGGCGACTTGAGCGCAAGTACCGTTAGGTCGAAAACGCGTGTTTACAAGTGTTTAACGCATTTAAATAAATGTAAACACGTGTAACCGCTAATGACCGGCGCTAATGACACGTCTAATGGATATGCGTGGTAATACAGTGTAAACATATGTAACCCGCTAATGACACGTCTAGTGGATATGCGTAGTAAAATTGGTTAATGATGCTCCCTTTGTGTTGTAGAACAAGGGGGTATTATACTCGTCGCTAATGGATGTGGGTGTTTGTGTGCTACAGATGCCGGCAGTTGGGGATCGTCGAACAATGGGTTATTATTTTCGTCACGTGTCGCCGACCCGCAAATAGATGTACGTAATAATTGTGTTAATCAGGTAATGTTCGTTCATACATAACATTGTCTAACATTATTGAAAAAAATCAAGGGTTTATACTGCTAACGTCCTGGCATCGCGCCTCTAAAGTGTTGGACGCAACCCCCACCGCATGTATCTTGATTAATGTAATTAAGCGGTACTCGTCGATCGATGAATACGATTAAGCATTTTTTGATTAATGTGAATAAGTGTATAAGAATTGACTCGCGAACCTGGTCGCCATTGCATATGTGTGTGTATGTGTGTGGGTGCTAAGGCAATTATTACGCGTGTATAAATATTACGAGTAATAACACATGTTTAAATCTGTATGATCATTGCGACGCTTCTTTGAACTTACATGCAGCCTGGCTTTGATCGGGTGTTGTATGTGGGAATGCTGAGAGACTCATAAGATCCCCTCCACCTCTCTCCTAAATCACTGATCGCGTGGTATTGTGAATACCGAAGACCTCTTCTCCCTAAATCATTGGTCGCGTGCCTAAAACCAATAAGTGGGATAAAAATGATTGAAACGATTAACGAGCCGCCTTGGTGAAAAGCTTATGAGTAACGAACCAGAGTATGGAACCCACGAGTGATATGAGGGATATTCCCAGTAACGAGCCCCCTTGGTATAAAGCATATGAGTAACGAACCCTGGTATCGAAAATACATACATGCATACTTATATACATTCATACACACATCATACATATACATACATCATTCACGTACATATATACAAACTTCTTACATCATGCATGTACATACGTACATACATACAGACAGACAGACAGACATACATACATCATACCTATACATACATATATACATGCATCATACATACAGGCATACATAAATGCATGCGTACATACAACATACATGCATCATACATACATATATACATACATCATGCATACATACATACATCATACATACATGCATACATACATTGTACTCACATGCATATATACAGACATACTGACAGAAATATATCATACATATACATATATCTTACATACATGCATACAGGCAGACAGACAGACATACATATATATACATCATCCATACATACAGGCAGACATACATACATGCGCAGATCGTGCTATGCGTTATAAATGTAAGAATTTTAACTCAAAAGAGACGAGTTGGTCTTACTAGACTTTTTCAGCATGCCTGCATTCCTCCTCACTTATGGCCTGGTCTTGCAGGCTACTGTAAAATGCCTCCCTTGACGGACGTTGTGCTTCATCCAATTATTTTCCATTGACGTGATGTCCATCGTCTGCAATTGGCCGTCCCTGTGGTGTAGGAGACACTATATTGTTACTTAACAAGCCTAGCACCAATGTGATAACTTCCATTTTTATTAACACGTAATATATTATCCATTTAAAACACGCTATTAATATTCTGGAGCTTGTAAATTTAAAACCTAGGACTATAACTCGGGACTTTGTATAACCCCGTATACACAAGGGGAATTAGGTGATCGTCTACTTGTTTCTATTCAAAACCACTATGCCTACAGTGGCATTAACAAGTCTTGACCTGGAGAAACAATTAACACACTTTAGCTAACGGTGATTCTAATAACTAGGTCAACCAACAAACAATAACATTTTACTTAAAACTTACAGGGAAAAATAAACCATGTGATGCTAATGTTATGTGGCTTTCTTAGAGATTTATGTAAAAGAGCAATTACTGATTTAAATTGCTTCAAAGTGTATAGCTGCATTATGCATGGAAGTTGAACCCATAAACATTGAGAAGTTCAAGCCTGATGAAGGAATAAACGTAATTTCACAAAAATGTTGGATACAAAACACCTTAAATATTGCCATTCACAATAAACAGAATTTGTGAAGTTTCCCTCCCCTCCTAGTCAATATTGTTGCACAGCAGATTCGTGGTTCAAATCCCGGCGACGGCATTGAATTTTTCAGTCGCCTGAATCTAGCTTTCAAATACTTATACCTTTTAAATTAGTTAGATGCTATTCAGTTTGTCTCGTTGCCGTACAAGCAGCATGGAATATAAAAGCCATCACACAGCATTCCCCGTTAGGCGCATATAGCTTTAGGTGGTATCAGTGGTGTCCTGGCTCATTTATTTTGGCTTATGCGAAATATCATGCGCTCTTGAACCATAACTGTCCTATCTCCAATTGTTCCCCAACACCTCTCTATAATCCCTTAAGTTAATTGGTCAAGTTCTGAAACATCTGTATATACTTCAGGATATGAGATCTCTCTATTTTAGAATCTGTTGGGGTTACAATGCGGTACTTTAACTGTACATTCACACGGTATTTATTTTAAAATGACTAGGTTGTGCATAGTGAGCGGTATTTCTCGGTGTTAGCAGTGATTAGTGATACTATCAGGCGTGTACGTTACAATTTATAGGTGCCTCTAACTTTTAATGAAATTTTATAGCGCTTGCTATGTTGGCTGTGTTGGTTATGTAAAGTTTTACTTACAACTTTCGAAAAAAAATTAACCGTATCTCCGCATTAATTGTCATTGAGGTCTTCCAGTGGAGCCTATTTTATCCTTCAGAGTTTTCGATACCAAAATGTGTAGTGATGCCACTTGGTTCCCTTACATATATTAAATCAATACAGTAAGATCAACGCTAGTAACGGTTTATTTTGAATTCATTACCAAGAACATTTATGATATATACAATATGTAACTAGTTTAACGATAACTTGAACTCTTTGAGGGCCATAGTTGAGAACTTTCTTATTTGTCCCAGTACTATACAGGAACAGTTGTAAAATCTCTTCCAGTTGTGCAGGTGGTTAAACGTTCTTTTCCTGCTGTGCTTGTGCACTGTTATACACATAATCTAAACTTGCTACCTTTATAGAGTGCCTCCAATGTAGAATAAGTTCACAATTCACATACTTTTCTCTGCATTAAACGGTTTTTCAGAATTTTATCAGCTTCTCCTAAGAGAACATCATTTTCAAATTCGTTTATGTAACACCGTTTGTACAACCAAACCATGTGCATAAATTTGACATGAAATATAGAAACCTACTCCCAATTTAAATGTAATTCAAAAGGATGGTAATGTGGACAGAAAATTCAAAATCCAATGGTATTCAAAATACACTGGTTGAACGTCAGCACAAATATAAGTAAGCTATATTGTTTTGCTTGTGCTATGTTTGGAGGTGAATTTGAGTGTAATAAGGATGCCGTCTCAACAATAAAATTTTTGTACGTAAAGCGTCTAAGCATCAAGCTTCACAAAAACATTTAAAGAGCAGTGAAGGTTTTCACGTGTTAGCACGAAATTACCTAGAACTTTTAGATGTACTGTCTGAAGAACAAAATTAATTTGCAATTCAGCCCTCACAGTTTCAAAGAGTATTCTAGCGACGTTCAGAATTTTTTCAAAGATTGCACAAATGATATGCTAAAAGAAAGAAAAAGACAAAAAGCGAATGAGAGAGAACTTATGCGACGATACAACTTATGTTTTTGCAAGCAATTGACCATTATATTCAGATATGCAATACAAGACAGAATTGAGGAAAGATTTGCAAGCTATTCAACAGGCTTATTGTGCTTACGAGAGGTAAAATAACCAGCAAAATGAAGGATATTCATTGTAGGTAAAAATCTAGCTTACAAATAGACAAGGAACTCATTGTTAAGGGGAACACAGGATGGGAAAAAATATTCTCTCTGAAAGTGACCGAATTATACTGTGTACAAGATAGTGAGGTTTGATGTATATACTGATTAATTTGCAGTGAATGTAACACCTGCATTCACAGATACTCCTGCATGTGTGTTGATTCCGGCATTAAAAGGAACATGTGTAAGCACATACACTGTTTAGGTATGTCAAATTGAACTCAACCATGAACTTCCTTTGAAACATCCTAGGGATTCCAATGAACCTGCTATACATTGTGAGGATGTTTGCACTATATATGAAACCCATCAAATATTAGAACAAGTTAGTAATGCAGAAGATTATCAGACTTTTGCGCCTTTACCTCAACAAAATGACACATTTATTGTGGAACTGTAGTACTTAATTAAGGTAATTTCTATGATAAGGAAACACTAGGTTCTTAATAAATTTATAGCATCATTAAAGGCGACTTTAGCAGCCGTTGATCTTACTGTATTGATTTAATATATGTAAGAGAACCAAGTGGCATCACTACACATTTTGGTATCGAAAACTCTGAAGGATAAAATAGGCTCCACTTGAAGACCTCAATGGCAATTAATGCGGAGATACAGTTAATTTTCTTTCGAAAATTGTAAGTAAAACTTTACATAACCAACACAGCCAACATAGCAAGCGCTATATAATTTCATTAAAAGTTAGAGGTACCTATAAATTGTAACGTACACGCCTGATAGTATCACTAATCACTGCTAACACCGAGAAATACCGCTCACTATGTACAACTTAGTCATTTTAAAATAAATACCGTGTGAATGTACAGTTAAAGTACCGCATTGTAACCCCAACAGATTCTAAAATAGAGAGATCTCATATCCTGAAGTATATACAGATGTTTCAGAACTTGACCAATTAACTTAAGGGATTATAGAGAGGTGTTGGGGAACAATTGGAGATAGGACAGTTATAGTTCAAGAGCGCATGATATTTCGCATAAGCCAAAATAAATGAGCCAGGACACCACTGATACCACCTAAAGCTATATGCGCCTAACGGGGAATGCTGTGTGATGGCTTTTATATTCCATGCTGCTTGTATGACAACGAGACAAACTGAATAGCATCTAACCAATTTAAAAGGTATAAGTATTTGAAAGGTAGATTCAGGCGACTGAAAAATTCAATGCCGTCGCCGGGATTTGAACCACGAATCTGCTGTGCACAATATTGACTAGGAGGGGAGGGAAACTTCACAAATTCTGTTTATTGTGAATGGCAATATTTAAGGTGTTTTGTATCCAACATTTTTGTGAAATTACGTTTATTCCTTCATCAGACTTGAACTTCTCAATGTTTATGGGTTCAACTTCCATGCATAATGCAGCTATACACTTTGAAGCAATTTAAATGAGTAATTGCTCTTTTACATAAATCTCTCAGAAAGCCACATAACATTACCATCACATGATTTATTTTTCCCTGTAAGTTTTAAGTAAAATGTTATTGTTTGTTGGTTGAACTAGTTATTAGAATCACCGTTAGCTAAAGTGTGTTAATTGTTTCTCCAGGTCAAGACTTTTTAATGCCACTGTAGGCAGTGTGGTTTTGAATAGAAACAAGTAGACGATCACCTAATTCCCCTTGTGTATACGGGGTTATACAAAGTCCCGAGTTATAGTCCTAGGTTTTAAATTTACAAGCTCCAGAATATTAATAGCGTGTTTTAAATGGATAATATATTACGTGTTAATAAAAATGGAAGTTGTCACATTGGTGCTAGGCTTGTTAAGTAACAATATAGTGTCTCCTATACCGCAGGGACTGCTAATTGCAGACGATGGACATCACATCAATGGAAAATATATGCATGAAACACAACTTCCGTCAAGGGAGGCATTTTACAGTAGCCCTGCAAGACCAGGCCATAAGTGAGGAGGAATAGCGGCATGCTGAAAAAGTCTAGTAAGACCAATTCGTGTCTTTTGAGCTAAAAATCTTACATTTATAACGCAAAGCTTGATCTGTGCACGTATGTATGTATGTATATGTATGATGTATGTATATGTATGATGTATGTATGTATGGCTACGGTTGTTACAATTGAAGCACATGTTGGCTGCTATACGTAAAGTAATAGTCATAGGTCTTTTTAGTCTGATTGCGCATGCGCATTGGAAAACATCCAACTTAGAAAATTCCTCGCGTCTCTCGCGACACGTGTTCGAAAGTATCTCCGATATATGGCTTCCCTATCACTTATTTCCCTGAAGATGTGAGTAATTTGCCTGAAAAGTTGGCAAGCAAAATGTTGAATAGACACATTTGTTATTTTCATATTGTTTCACTAGCTGTCTTACTTGACGTTGTACATTGCGCTATTCGTGTGAAATGCATGGTTGAAACACATAGTAGAAGCACTGTTCATCTCGTTCCTTTAATTTTTGCGGTTCCTAAAGTGTAAGTTCCTAAATGTTGTCTAGGTCGGTTAACTATTTATATTTCTGCGTAACGTGTTAAAAATGTGGAGGAGGATGGAATTTTTAAAGTTGATAGATAGCCGAATTCTATAGTACACCACGTTTGTGCAGATGGGTAAAGTACCGGACATTTTTAAATAAGAATTGAAAATTAGAATTACAGGAAGATGTTGAATATGACGTAGCCTGAGATATTCATTTATCCTAAGCCATGTGTCTAAAGCTGCGCCAAAATTAGTCAAACAGTTTAGATTTGTGCGTAAAAGATATGGGGTAGTTTTCCCTGTCCTAAATTGAAGCTTTTAGGTTTGATCAGACCCTTCGAACAGTGTTAATTTTTATGTAAGCTGTTGGAAATAAAGAACTTCCAAAATGGGTTAGATGACCCAAAATTTCACCTTTGTACATAAGAAGTTTAAAACACGGGTAGGCATGCTGTTTGTAAATGTAAGGTAGTCTAGAATTTTCGGCAGGTCTCACAGCGTTACTATACAAAGTTGTGTCCATATGACCAAACGAAAATCTGTAAATAAAGGTTTGAAAATATAAGATTCGGGTAGAGTTTTAAAATTGTGAGTAGCTTGCCATTTTCACGGGGATTTAAGGCGTGTATGAGTTTTGCCCAAATTTAACAGCTACCTTATCGGTGACTTTGAAATCAACAATTTCGGCTGTTGTTTTTTCCCTGTCCATTATCGTCGAATTTTCGCAAGGAAGCTTCGAAACACGCATATGCATTAACGCATTCACGCTTTCTAGGCTTTGGGAGAGACGATGAAAGCTAAACTCCCTCTTTAGCTGGTAACTGAATCCAGGGACTCCAGGTTTGAGAGGCAGCACTTTAAAGACTAGAAAGCAAAAGCAGGACACCTTAAGTCAACAAAACCATAAACGGTATTTTTAAATTGAAAGCATACACAGTATAAAGTACTAACTTAGCTTTTTCTATTATTATTTGACATCTAATTCCCTCAAGTATTATGTATCATGATGTTTGTAATATGAAAGAAGGCACATACGGTAAACGTTCCAATTAGAAACTAAATAGTTGCTCCATAGAAATACATTTTATATTTTTCCTAATTTGTACATAAATAGATTATGCACCATCTCATGGCCAAGGAATGAAATGCCAGATAATGATGCACAAATATTGTACGAGACAAAAGGCTCTGAGAAAATTTAACAAACATTTCAACAAGGATAAAAGATAAATATAGGATAGTATTTCAAACCTGCTTCCCAGTGAAATTTGCTAAAATATACAGTCACAGAACAGATAGAGTATTGATTACATAAGAAATGAGGATGTTATGTCAACATAAAACAGATTTTATGCAGGAAGTAAACAATAACCATAATGCAAGTGTATGTTATTATAAGGGGATATATCACTGTGGCAATAAAATAAAGAATTCTTGGAATAGTACTGAAAGATAACTAGGTACATTCTGAAAATAATGCGATTCAATAATATTAAACACCTATTTTTAGGAAATTAGCAACAGAAAAAGTCACAGGCTTCTTATATGTAGCAAACAAATTAAATGCAGCTATGGGTATAAAACAGCAAGGTTAAATTTCCTACTACCATTATTGACAAGTACCATCTTTGAATTTAAAGCAAACGTAATAAGAGCTTCAGAAATACCGCAAAATTTCGAATAGCGGACACTTATGGGGGAACTAAAAACTTGCGCTATTCAAAAGTGCCCACTATAAAGAAAAAATAAGTAGTAGTAGTAGTAGTAGTAGTAGTAGTAGTAGTAGTAGTAGTAGTAGTAGTAGTAGTAGTAGTAGTAGTAGTAGTAGTAGTTAGCAAAGCACTTTTATTGTGAACATTTCAGTCTACCCTTGGAAAATACAACAATCGCCTCATGGGCCTCATAGCTGTACATGCTTTTCCTGCCCCTAGAATAAATGTACAATACTAGATATACACTTTGGATAGCTACATATTAACATAATGTAGGGAACAAAGGAAAAGATAGAAAAATAAGAAGCATGAATTACAATTACAAACGTACATAAAATATATATATATATATACACAGTGCTCTGACCCTTAAGACCTCGCTCTTATGTCCCCTCTCTTCCATTTTTTAGGACAATTAGCCTCCTTTGCCAAATCTTAGACAAAAAATACCCCATTTTCCAATAAATACAGTACACGGAAACACCACAGAAACAAAAGTACAGTATATGAAAATTAGAGAACATTTTCCTTTATTTGATGAAGTAACATATTAAAAAATCTGCATGGTATATGCACTATTACATATTAATGTGTAGCAACTGACTGCAGTAATTTACTTTATAAACTTAGGTTAAATGTCTCAATTATTCTACGTGGATGACATAGTGGATACAATGTGAAAGAGATGAAATATGTAGCGCCTGAAATTGGTTACTACTACCTTTATAATATGTAGACAATATGACACCGCTCTCTATCACTGTGGATGGGTTGCAAAAGGAAATAGTGTCTACAGCCATATTGTGACTAATGGAATTGACCGTTAATGTAAATGAAACGCTTAAACGCTGTTCACAATATAGAAGAAAAATATACTATCCCTAGACAAAATTTGAACTCGGACCCTCTTGAATATGAGGCTACTTGAATACTACCCGAACACCACGATGGTCACTTGAGACTTTGGCACTTAGCTCTTTAGTTTACCGGATTCCTATATCTGTGCGATTAATGTATCATAATATTCCTGAAAATCCATTTATTGCTCTCCTTACTTCTGCCTTGTTCTTGGAACTATGCTTTAACTAATATATTTATGATACGTAGCGCTGTGATTGTGTGGATTTTTATTACGTATTGGGTCAGAATATTGAAGGCACCTGTCGCAGAAGACATTAAAACTTACAAAGCACATCATAGTAACTTTATCAGTATGCATTCATTGGCGAAAATGGAGTGTTTCTTTCAGTTGGGAATTCTAACCTATACCGTTCCGCCATGTTAACATTTCAACACATTGAAGTTGGAGATAATCGACGAAAACCGGCCGTCATGGCGGTCAGATTTAACTACGGTAAAGTCCTCGACAAACTTTTACCGTCGTCGATGCACCACAAATGACCGTTCATCGCGGTAAAGACCATATTTTACTACGAAAAAATCTTGATCGACAATGATGCACACGGCCATGTGTCATTCTTTTAAATTCCTGTTGATTTTCAGTTGTTTCTCGCGATTGTATGGAAATTTAAGCCAGCGTATAGCGTCCAGTTCTTAAGCATTTAATTATCGCTGGGTTGTATCTATAATGAAATATGTAGGGTAGCTATTTCTGCATAGGTTTATCTGAATTATATAAATAGACAGAAAAACAGGCTTTAGTAAGAATAGTTTTACACCCACTAATAAACGATAGAGGGTATAGTGCATGTAACATATCAGATTTTTACTTCCATCTAATGAAAAATAAGTTGATGACATGGAAGTAACCAGCAATAAATATAAGGACATGCAGCAGCATTATTGTGTGCTGGGTAGTGAGGCTTTAAAACTATGTCTAACAAAAAGCTCTAATACTTACAAAACAGCAAACTACAAGCGTAATGTATTCGAAAGAGTGTGCAAAAAGTAGAAGTAATAGTTGAAAAACGAAGTCTTTGCCGACATATATTGGTTAAATGACATTTTTTCGTTGTTTTGATGTGAGCAATCACCCCAATGTTTGTCCAAGTTATTGATACAGTCTGTATATTTTGGGTACTGTTCTTAAAATATACAGTAGTAATTAAACTACTGTTGTCAGTGTAATGGAATACCAACACAGTTTCCTCCAGATTTCTGATATAAGCCACACAAATGGCTCATCACAATTTTACCCGGAGAAGTGCAAATACGCCAAAATGTGAACCCAGTTTTGTGTTTACAACCAGTAGCAAAACATCTGTCTTTCTCTATGGATGAAGTTATAAGTAATTTGTAACATTTTCATTCAAGCATAAAGCAAACATGCAGATGGAAATTTAAAATAGTAGTGCATTTACAGTATTGGTGTTGGCTAAAATATAACATTACATCTTTCCTTTGTTTTACCCTTATTACAAGTTTAGAGCAATAATCCTATGCGCTACAAATCACAAGACTTTCTCTATTCGTTATCATTTATTTTCATGTTAATTCTACAAATTATTCATACCAATCATTTATATTCCTGTTAATCATGATTAATGCTGGGAAAATATACTCCTATGTGTTGTATGAGGCGCACAAGAACATACAGGAAGCTGATCAAAATATTAAACTGTTTAGTGTACGGCTGCCTTGGGTACCCTTTGCGAGCTCATAAGACACACAAGAACGGCACTTAAGACCACATTGCCTGAAATATTCTAAAATTCAGGAGCGATATTGAACATCTCAAAAGCGGGTAAAGTTTTCGAGTATTCACTCCAAATTGAATATTTTGAAGAGCCCAAATGTTTGTAAGTTTTTGTGTTTCTAAATTTCGCATAATTTTATGACTAAGAGAAATTTCACGGTTATTCCTAGAAAATTCAATATACACTCCATTGCCATTTTAACATCTCAAATGTCGCATACCTCTATCTAAATTGCTAGAAATATTTTTTGCGAAAATAAAATAAAATGAATAATATGGGTTGAGAGAATTTTCTTATAATGTTGACTCAAGTATGACATTCGTTATTCATTCGACTTTTCGATTTTAATTACGTTGTCTATAAACAGATGTAGATATATGCAGACCTACAGAAAGACATAAAACACAGACATACATAAAACTTTGTGTGTATGTGTGTGCCTATGTGTGTGTGTCTGTGTGTGTGTGTGTGTGAGAGAGAGAGAGAGAGAGAGAGAGACAGAGAAAGGGAGAAGGATTAGTTCATAATAATTCTGTTTGTAGCTGCCCTCGAATATATCCGTAGAAATTTCTACATCTAATTTTCGTGGTATACCGTACTTCTACCTACAACACGCAAATACCAAATCACAAATACATATTTCGTGTATAGAAATCCTCAGATAGTTTTGGTATTTTCTTCCTTACCTTTACCTTATTTTATTAGTTTTATATTATCCTTTTATAGCCTAAAAAGGATGTTTTCATGGCCTTCATCATTCGGTGCGTGACAATAACCGTTGCGTTAAGCAAAGGTAAAACAGCTGGTTTAAACCGTACAAGAAATGTGCTTTGAATTACATGTTCAATTCACAATTTTAATAATAAAAGCGCTTACTTTTGGTTTTCAGGCAAATCATGTCCTGCACTTATGCTTCCTTAAGGCAATAAAGAATTAAAACTGTTTTTATGTGCCAACATTAAAGTAGCAAGCAGTACTGAAAGAAAGTAGGTAATCTGAGAATTTCATCTTAAGACATCCGCTTTATAGACACGCTATGTATAAATAAAAGCTTCCGTTCCCTTTTAGCTAACTCTATTTTACCTTCGGATTACGATAAGACAGGAAGCTCTGCTCAGTTAATGTTGTTATAAAGAAAACACCTGTTGTACGCGGAATGAAGGAACAGAGCAGGAAAAGAAAAGGATAAAAGTATGAAGCAAATCTTCAACGAGCAGACAGCTCGGTCTGGCAGAAAGAAATATTGCTCTCAAGAAATAAATTCACTTGCATCTTCAAGACGGAAATTATTCCATGTCGGGCTGTCAGAAAATACATGCCTAGGCACCTAGAGGTCTCTGCTGAGGAATGCGCATGCAAGCCGAACATGCAGACCGTGATAAAACAGTCACAGCACTTTATATCGATACATCTTACCCCCCTCCTCCTAAAAATTCATTCTATGCAAATCCGTTTGCACATTATAAATAGTCATAAAAATGGTTAAGATGGTAGTACTACACTAATACATTGTGTAATTGCGCGCAGATGGCTGGGACAACAAAAAACTGTTAAATCAGGAGTTCACTTCATTGAAATCACGGTTCATGAGAAACAAATCACTTAAAATCTCAAATTATGCACTGCTTAAAGTGTAGGAAAATTAAACGGTTTATGGAAAATATTTAGGAAATGCTTAAGGCTAGAGAAAATTGACATAAATTGCAGGTTTAGCCTAGATCTCTAAGTTTCCTATAGTATTCCTTCCGACCTTCATGTTAACTCATCAATTAAATGAGAGAAGTAAGAAGGCTTTGGCGGTAGTATGTCTTATTTATCACCCAAACTCTCAAGCTTATGATGTTTTTTTTAAAAAATGCACTGGACTTGGTTTTAAGAATGTTGGAAAGGAACAGAAATGAGTTGTATATAAAGTATTGTTTCGGATAATCATAATTAGCTGAAAAGCATCTGCGTGCATCACCCGACATTAGTCTCTTCAGGGTAAAGGCATAGAGGAAGCCCCATGCAATTAATCCGCCTTAGCTGGGATACGAACTCAGAACCTCCAGAATATAGGACAGACGCGCTACCCCATGCCACATAAGTGTGTCTGAATACTTATTGTAATATGCTTACTTTACAATAATTTCAAAAGGTGTGTTGTATTAAGATTTGTAGCCGGCCCTCGTAGCCGTAGTCGCTAGAGTGTATAAGCTTCGGCTCTTCGCCAAGCTGAGGGTCGCGGGTTCAAGTGCCTATGGGCATACTGTTTGTGTGTTGTGTGTGTAATAAGCGGTAAATAAAGCAGTAAAACACAGTAATGATGAAAAAAATTGTAAACCTAAGGAATCAAACATACAACCTCCTCCGTCCACTTCCATTTCGTATTCCTATCTGAGCTGCAAATGAGTCATCAAAAGCTCGTTTCACTACTTATCCTTTTAGACATGCTTAGCTGTTGTGAGGTGAAATTGTACAAACCTGGTCAGTTTGCAAGAGAATTTCTTTATATCTCAGCTTTGAAAAAATCTTGTATTAATAATTTTAAGTATTAACACCTATGTTCAAATACAATAAGCATTCTATAACAGTAGGCTATGAGAAAAGGGTAAACGTAGGGTTTTCTTTTGCATGTATGTTTGCGAAATGAAGGCCGAAGGCCGAAAATGTGTTAAAACCACTTTTAACACGTGTGGCATATACTATATTTTAGAAACCGCCCCAAATTGTTAAATAGCAATAATATTATATTAATTCCTGAAACGAAATGATATGACACTTAGAAGGCGTTCTTGAAACAACAGAAATGAAGCTAAAAAAACGATATATCAGATGCCTTGATGTTTTGTTGATTAATTTGGGAGTAATTTTCACTGAAATTATTTTCACCTTGTTTTGCTTTACACCAGGCAATGAAGCGATTAAAGGCTATATTATATTACTTTCCGGACTTTTTTGGTAAGTAGTTCTAGTGTTATTCTTTCTCTGCTCCTGTAATTTCATTTCCATTTCAGTTTCTTCTAAATTCATAATTTCCGCCATTTAACCTTTATGTAGGTTAGATAACAGAATAGCGTATTAGATGAAAATATGAAGCCACCAATATAACCTATAGGTTAACTTTACAACGAATTGCATCAATTGAAGTATGACAATTTGTATTGTGAACAGATAATGCTAGCGCCATGAGAAATTAATCATGTAAAAGGACATAATGAAAAGTAAAACTAATCAAACCAAGTCGAGTTATTTCACATGTACAAATACAAAGAGTAATTGGAATTGACTCCAGTGTGATTGGACTTGAAACCAAAGTTGGTCAGCTTTTAGCTCGTGTGCTCTGTGTTAGAAGCTCTACTCTTAGGCCATGTTGTCTAAAAGCATTCTTTACTTCGCGAGCGAGAAGTCTCTTTCCACTTTTGAGATGAATTTTAAATAGAAACTTATACCCTGCAAGACATGATAATGTACAATGTAGAAATATAAGTACAAAAACTATAGAAATGGCCTTTAAAGTAAAGTTTCCAAACTGGTCTATAATGGTCATAGTGGCCAATGGCCAAATGCTGGTGACTATTCTATTATTGTACAGAAGTAAAACTTGAACCCTAACATTTAAAAGGCGAATCGTTCAGAAATGTAGCTTCTACTATGCATAGCAGGATTAACTTGAAAGACCACGTTCCTAATAACTGTATAAGTTACGACTTAAAGATATAACAATTTGAAAAAAAACTACTAAAGCAAAATGTCTATAGTTACAATAACTTAAATAACGGAGGGGAATAGGTTTATCAGAAAAGCACTACAGTCCAAATCAAAGTCCGTGTTTTGGCAGGACGACTAAGGGCCGGTTTCATCAATAGATGTTAAATGTTAACACATTGTTAAACTGATTTAACACTGAAGTTAACACAAATTCTATTTCATCAAACAATGTTAACTTTAACAATCTGTTAAAGTCGGTGTTAAGTTAACAACCCCATACCCCTGTGTTAAGGCGTTTAACAAATGTTAGGAATTGGAAAATGGCTGCCGCAAAAGCTGCTGATGCGAGTTTGCTACAATTGGCATTTTTGAATGTCATTCATAATGGAAGAGTATTCGTACGCCATAATGAATTTGAAACCCTTAAAAAGGAGAGATTTTTAAAGCAATATAGACTGTCCTAAGGGGACATAAGCATGGTTTTATGGGAAATATCAGAGGTTAGAATACTACCAACAGAGGCATGGCTCTTTCTCCTATGCTAAATCTTAATTAGGTACTTAGATTTTATGCTACTAATATTTTTCATTTACTTATGATTATGTTGGAATTTCCAAAGCTACCGCTTGTGGGTTTATCCATAAGATTTCCAAAGCAATTGCTTCAAGAAGCAAACAGTATTTTTCGAGTCTGCTTTATTAATCAACGATAACACATTCTCGTCCACTTTAGTTTCAATGCAGTGTCCACCACCAGTCTTCAACGCTCTTCGTACCTAACGTTTCTGGTGCTGCACTTTATGTTAGCATAAAATTGCTCTGTTGCTTACTGGACTTAAGAAAAACGCGTTCGCTCCAATTAAATTACGTGTGGATTTTGTTCCAGGCTGCAATCTTATCCTTTAATGCAGGAACGTCAGCTTTTTCGCACTTGACAATACGTCTATACTTATTAACCAGATGTTAATTAACGTGTTTCAAACGGTGAAACATTTATTTCAGTTGATATCATGATTCTAATGTCACACAATCGGGAACATCACATGGCCATTGTCATGAATGTAAATAGTTGTCGGCTACTGACACAGAGAGCGCGGCAATACGTAGACAAAAGTGCATCGGAATACGTTCAGAAGCAGTGTATTTAGGCCATCGCCTTCTCGAAAGCTGGCGTTTGCATTGTCTTTGACGTTAACAACATGCTAGCTAACAATTTGCTGTAAAAGCTTGATGAAACGCTGCAGTTTTAACCTTATGTTAAACTTTGACAACCTAGTTAACAAACAAGAGGTTAGAGTATTTTGAACATCGTTTGGTGAAACCGGCCCTTAGAATCACAATGGAAGATGATATCTTTGAACAACCCTTATAGCCTAGCCTTGCAGCAGACAGAAATAAATAATACAAATAAAAGGCATTCTAGCAGGAACAGGAAGACTGGGCGCATGTTGGCAGCATGTGTGCAGACGGAGGATGTTAGGAAACAGTTATTACCGGAAGTATTTTTGGCCTCTAACAAACGGAGGGCAGCGTGCTGAGACTTGATTCTAAACAGCCAAAACTGTCCAAGCTTAGACACATACTTAATAGAAGTACGTGTACTAAAAGATAAGGTGTTTATGTAAACTTTGTTTAAACATACGTGGTACTTGAGCATTTATGTGCGAGTTTGTGTGGATGTGTTTGTGTGATTCAGATTATTTTTCATTTTATGTGCATGTTTATAGTGTTGTGAATATAAAGTTGGTGTTTTCTGGTCGATTCTGCAAGTCAAGTTTACAGACCAGGTATTTTCTAGAGAGCGTGTATGGTTTTGTGACGCATGTCACTGTGTTACGCAATTAATGTATTACTAAGTGCTTAATAAATACCTCTACTACTATGCCCTATATAAATATCACATAAAAGAGCAGGGAATCTACAACCTTGTCGTAATCCTGTAATTACCCTTACACTCAAATTAATTCTAACCATGTTTATTCTGCATCTAATTTTAATTTCGATTTGATCGTGTAATGAACTTCGCATTTATTTTCTTAAAATATCTCTGAGAATTTTTATTAAAACATTATATGCTTAAGGTATTTATATGACAAATAAAATGTATAGCTTGAATTTTCTGGCAACAGCCTGTATTAGGAGTTCTTTATAATTTTGTATAACCTGTAAAACAAAATAGATAGATAAAATCTTACTACGCAAAAAAAAAAAATAATAATGGAGAAGTCTTTAAAACAAAGAATAATATTTCAAACAACCTTTGTATAGCGCCTTATATTTACAAAATATTCGTTGTTACTGCTTTTAATTTTTCAAAACTTTGTTTTTTTACAGTCTCTACTACAAATATTAAGTAGGGGAAGTGTTGCATTTCACCCAAAAATTTTATTGGGAGATTTCATCGGAAATACATGTTTTGAAGGTCCCTCACTCCAAATAAAGCACTTTTTGAAACGTCCGTGTGTGTGTCTGTGTGACTGTGAACATCATAACTCAAAAACGAAGTGTCGGATAGATATAAAACTTGGTATTTAGGTTGAGGCAGTATTTTTAACACTTAAATGATATCAGTCTAATTATATAATATAAAATATAATAACCAGGCCGTATAGCAACATGTGTATAATATAATATATAAAATGTATGTTACAGTATTATGTTTAAATTATTATGTAGATGTATAATAATGTTATGCAAATGTATTACGTAATTTAGCAATGTAGGAGCTGTGAGAATAGAAGTAAGCTACTTTCCGTAACAAACAGAATTATAAAGTAGAAGCCGAAAGTTGCTAACAATGAGGTAACAATGAGGTAACCTTGAGACAACAACAAATTACAAAGTTTAATAATGCTACTAATAATTCTTGGAACAATAATGTAATATTTAAAACAGTTTATAAATAGCCAATCAACAACTAGAAAAGATTTAAGTTAAATAAAATTATTCTATTGGAGTAGGATTAGCCAATCAGAGACTTGAAATAGAGAAAAGAAGCACAAATTTAGGCGGCAGACGCTACAAGATAGCGTATCCAAACAGACAAGATTGCGTCCCCGATCAGTACGATACGGGTTCAATGTGGGACATGAAAGGTTATTGCGGTGAGAATAATATAAAGTTGACGTGTTGAAAGGTATAATTAACAAACATCTCACAGCTCTATAGTAGGATATATCAGTGAAGGACTAATAAACAAAGTACAATAAAATTATAATTTGTGTAGGCCTTGTTCTTTAGCTACACCAGCCCTGCTAAGAGATACGTGTTCTGAAAATTACTACTGACGCAACCGATATATTTAAGTAAAAATATTTAAGTAAACATTAAAATACAAAGTGATTTTTTAAACGTGGGAGCGAAAGCCACCGGAAAAGTGAACGTGGGGCTAAGGCACCGGAAAGTTTGTATCGTACGTGAGGCGAACACTCCAAGAAACATATCTCTCGCAATACGTGGTGCAAACAGCAACAATTAAACCACTGCAAGTTTGGCTCTCCAACAGTGGGGCTACAACACCTTCAACGTCATGAGAATTTTCAACAAAATCCTTCCACTTCAAACTACATTTTAATTGAACAATTTTCGACATTTTTCTACAAAACGGTTCTAACGATTTTGATTAAAATGCCATATATGAAAGATATGAAAGATATTTGCATGACAGATAAAATGCATATCTTAAATTTTATAGCGATAGCCTATGAGATTCTGTTTATTCGGAAGGAATTTTGTATAATCTTGTATAACTGGTACGTTAAGCGACAGACGAAAACGCACTACACAAAAAAATGGATCTCTTTAAACCACACAGTTTATTTGAATGAAGTTGCTTTGTGGCATAAGCCGTTTCTGAGGTATATTATTAAAGGTTCGAGTTGTTCATTTCTTGGTCATTTTATTAAACTCCTGACAGCATGCAGTTGTTTCTCGCGATAGCATGGAGACAGTATGGAATTTTAAGGCCAGCATATAGTGCCATGTTTTTAAACATTTGACAATTTCTGTACCGTTTGTATTTGTAGCGAAATGTGTAATGTGGGTAATTTCTGCAAAGGTTTATTTAGATTAAAATGCAGTAGATAGAAAAATAAGCTTGAGTAAGAATAATTTCTGTACCCAATAATAAATGACTCAGGATATGGAAAGTCATGTGAACATATATCTCCTTTTTTAAGGGCTTTCACCAATTAATTATTTCTCGCGAACGTTATGGAAAGAGTATAGGATTTCTAGACCACCATATAGTGATCCACTTTTAAATATCTGACTATTTGTTTGTTTTCCTGCAGCCTCCATGTGTCTACAACTAAATGTGCAATGGAACTATGTAATTCTGCAAAGGTTTATCTCAATTTGCATGATGCAGAGAGAAAGGCTTTTTTAATAGTTTGTAGAACCTATACAAAATAAACGATAGTGAGTAGAGAAAGTGGTGTGTAGCACATCACTTTCTCTGCTGCTTACCTATACTAAGTGAAGGAATTCCACCAAAAAATTCGATATCGAGATTTCACTAGAAATATACATTTCGAGGTTCCCTGAATAAGGAAAAGCATTTTTGGAAAAGATGAGTGGTTTAGGTCGGGAGGATTTTCTTGAAGATCATCATGCCGCATCTTTGAAAGACACCAAACTTAAACTATCAGACATTTCGTTTTTGTGTTATACTGCTCACATACACAGCTTTTACTTATTTTTTATGCATAACACCTACAAACGTAAGAGGCCCCATTAGAAGACGAGTTGATGAATAAGACGAAGGCGGAAACAACTAAGGAACTAAATCGTTAGGTTGTGTGAAGGTTATCAGCGGGAAAACCAGCGCACCAATTGGGTGTCTAGTCCATGTATGCTCAGATTAAGAATTTCCCTTTTTAATTCCTTCACAAGCAGGGGCCAAATTGGTAGTGAGACATTATCTTCTTACAGAAGTTTAATCTTGTACTCCAGACGGTGGACTCGCTTTACAACTACTCATCCATATATTTACTCCTTTGTGAGACAGTAGTCCTGAATTTTAACATCATAAGCAATAAAAATGATTTAAAGTATATTTGCGATACGCTGTAAGCAAATTCAAACCATATTCGATTCACATCTTCCTTTAGCGAGCAACAATTCAAAAGCGTCTGTTCGGACGGATATACTTGACTAAGGGTTGCGTGAATAAAATTGTTATATCTTCCTTAACAATTCAAACTCTTCAATTCGAATTTTAATGTTTTCCTTTTTAAATTATATATATATATATACATATATATACATAAAACCTTAAGAAACACATAAGCACCCAGAATTGAAGTACTTGCGTTGGCAGGTCGCCATTGAAATTGTCTTCTCTAGTGAGATGCCTTTGTGGTCTATTTGGGAAACAACTTGGGCGAATTGGGGATTTCAATGTTCCATTGGCGTGTTCTCACAGTAGCTTAATGATTGGAGTAACCGCACGGAGAACCATGTTCAAATCTCGGTTATAACATTTAATTTTTCAGTGGGCTCTATATTTAAAAGAACAGTTTTTGATAGCTTAAACGGTAGTAATTAAAATATTTAGGACTTTTTGAACAATTTAAAAGAGAAATACTTCCGAAATAAATAAGCGCTTATCACCTGTTTCAGCAGAACGACATAAATAACGCTTTCTGGAATCCCCATTTAAAACACACGGTTAAATTTTGCGTTTAAAAACAGGGACGCATACAATGAATGATGTTTCAAAAAAAAAGCCCATGTTATAATGGATACAATAAATTAAATGAAATCCTTAACATAATCCAGCAGAGTTCTATCGCAACCACATTCACATAATTCAAGCAAACTGAGGGGATGCCTCCAAACTGTTAAAAAACAAAGCTGAATGGAAGAAATCGGGAGATCTTTTGCGGCTACCAACTTCCAAGAGGAAGGAATGAAGTTGAAGGAACCACAGGAGGTTATAGGTCGCAAAATGACAGGCCACAGAAATGTGTGGTAATCGCTAATAGCACTTGCCAAGAAGATCCGTCCGACTACTGGGGGCGATGAACGACACGGGTCCACAGGGAATATTCTTTCCTTGGAGCAAGTACCCGCGCCATCTGTCCTGCACCGCCTTACACCACGAAACCTAGCACACTCAAAAGATGAAAATGAAACGGAATGAAAGGGAAATGAAATCGTGGTAAATGAGAGACTACTCCAGGATTCGCCTACGAATTAAGGAATAACACCAAAGAAACTACGGTTAGAGAGAGCGGCCGAAGGGAATCGAACCCGAGACCTCCCAAATGCGAGCCTTGCAAGTTACTGCGGAGCCGTCTCGCTTGGTAGCCATCCGGGTGTAAACGAAAACGTTTTAAAACTGTCTGTTAAGAAGTAACCGTTCCACAATTATCCATCATATGATATTGAATTAGGAGAGAAACTGCAGAAACACATCTTAAAAGAAGTTTTAATGCTTCAAGTAGATTTTGAAGTATATCTACAAGTTTATCTCCAAGTTTGGTTGATGGAATACTTTCTGCATATTGAGATACGAAGTGCCGGACCATGTAGTCGTGCGAAGCAGCGTATAGGTCAGACGGCGTTTAATATTGTGACGAAGTCGGAGAGTGGGGCATATCCTTCAGTGCTAGCCGGAACATGATTGGTTGGAGATAGAGAGGGAGGCCGCTCCCGAACAATAGTGCAGTTGCGAGAGGTGACCTTTCCAGAAAGCACTGTATGCTATGTATAAACGAAGTACTCACGAGTGAGTTAGTAAACCTGTTGAGGTGGAATATTTACTCAGCGGCTTCTCTGTGCGAGAGGAGTCCTGCGCTCGACACTCCAGTGAAAAGAATAGATGGAGGAAAAGGCTATTTCGCGCGCGTAATTTGCTGCGCGCAAAGAAGAGGAAAGTGAAGTGACAGTAGAAACGGAAGGAAATCACAATATCACAACTGCAGGGCTAGAAATGGTGTACCAGCAGGGCAGCGGTACATAATAGCAATAGCATGTGAAACGCACATGATCATGTGCAAACAAGCGATAGTCATATTCTTCTTCTTCCTTCATGCATTATACATTTATGTTTGTAGCAATCTGTATATCCTGTTCGTGCCAATTTCTGTCCTTTACCTTGTAGGTCATATCGGACGATGAATGGATTAAACGAGTGTAATGATGGTCAAATAAGCCCGGGGTTCATAGAGTTTAGAGTTACCTGACATTCGTCTTCTCATGATAAGGGAAAACCCCGATAAAAACATTATCCGACTAACTTATCCGTATCCTTATAAAGTTATCGTATCCTTATACTTATCTGGATAAGGTTATCACCCTAACCGAGATTCGAACTCGGACCTCTTGAATGTGAGGTTTTACTAACTGTGTTGACAAATGTTAAATATTGCGTTCGGCGTATTCATTTGAGTTTATCTTCTACCTTTCCCAAGATTTATCCATACTTTATATTCACTTTTTAAGACAAAGTAAACGTGTTTAATGTTTCGGGCAGTAATATTCTTCATATTACCCCTAGGTTATTTGACACAGATGATTCGTTTGTACCAGACATAAGGCACTGCCACGTCCTCTACCATCTGCTCGAGTAACTAACTTGCTGCTTGCCTCAAAAGTTGCTTGCTATTGATTCCTACTCTGTCTTTACATGCAAGTAGCCCTTAGTTGTGTAAGGGATTTACCGAATCATCTAACCTCTTTCTATTTCTTTCGAGCATGGCACTGAATATATCCAGTATTTACCTAAGACTGAAGAAAATCACGGGGAAAACAGCTGGTAAGATTGCAACCTTGCGAATGCGAAACACAGCTGAACCATCTCATTGGGCGGTTACACATAAACAGTGATTCTTTTTCATAAAAGCAAAGACGTGGATGATCAAACCACTATAAAGCAAGGCCTAGGAATAGTATGTTGGTGACAATAGTTGCAGAATCTCAGGCCTCTAAACTTAAAACTTGCCTCTGATGCATTACGTATTTTCACCTGCTTAGAATTGAGTTTGCGTTTCAGCTTTCACTACTCTCAATGGCCTCTCGTTGTAACAGACAGATTGAAAAAAATACTCCTTGATTGTAAATTGTAGTATATGTGGACCGCTGTGCGTATATTAGCAGGAAACGGGAGACTACTAGGGACTGCCATCTATTAGCAATTCGTGATAGTTGTGAACGGTGCTAAGTAATTTAAAACTGTTATATGAAACATTATTGCTACGCTACGTAACATAAATCCCTTGCACACACCATTACACAAATTAACAATGGAACAACGCTGGTGCCTCGCAGCACGGTTAATCACATTTGCTGGAATTTAGCGCATAACTCTGTTAAGCTGAAGGCCGATATCCCCGATAGCTAGTTATTTAGATGTGTAAATTTTATCTGTCAATTTATATGACTTCTACACCAGTACGAGATTTAGTGTAGGCTAACGTTGCTCCGGAGGGTGCGTACAAACAGGACCATGGTTAACATTTAAAGTAGACGTTTGGAACTGAACCGAAGGCACACTCGCAATGGAGTAGTATCAACGGTGAAGTGGATAATATCCACAACAGAACGTTAAATAGGGCGTTTTAACTAACACTGTCTTTATGAATTACATTAACTGGCCTACCCGACCCCGAATGATGAATTAATTTCATCCTACTGCCAGGGTTCTTTATGAAATTATTGTACAAGTCCTTTCAAATTCAAATGTTTCTCGCGATTACTTGGAAACGGTATGCAGTTTTCAGGAATCGTACAGCGTCCAGTGCTTAAAAATTTGACTATCGTATCCCCTTATTATCTATAATGAAATGTGTAATATAGGTATTTCTGCAAAGATTTAAGTGGATTAAAATGAAGTAGATAGAAAAATAACCTTTGGTAAGAATAGTTTGTATACTAGCAAGATAGAGGATAGACAAAATCATGTGAATTGTATTACCGAAGATGGTTCACTGCGTTAGTATTTAGGTTTCTCTTTATACAGTTACTTAGCTTGCACTGCTAATGAACTTGATTACATCATGAGTATAAAGGAAATAAACCAACACTTTCTTTTATTTTGTTTCATATTTGGTTTACCTATTTGCTAAATCGTGATCATATTAGTAAAAGTCGCTATTAATATATAGCGACAACTATTTTCTATTCCATGCCTCTCCTCTCAACGTATGTTCTTTCACAACACCAATGTGCTGGTATAAATCCTGTTTGGTCTTTTGGTAATTTATGAATTGAAATTAGAAGGCTCTTTATGACCCATTTCCGTTGAAAAGAATAGGGTTTTTCAATGGTGAATTATCAAGATCGATTGGATGGTTTTGCAATTACACACGCACGCACACACAGTGTAAGAAAATATGGTGTTCATAATTACACAAGTAACATTTATAACATAGTCACATTCCAACAGTAACTTGTAACCATTCAATTACACAATGCGGAATTATTTAAGGACATATTATATGTGAAAACATTTTCAAAAGATACAAAATTGAAATGAAAAACAAAATAAATATGAATAACATAGCAAGATATCGTTAACTTTGTTTAATTCATGCCGGGAAACACAATCCACTTATAGAACCCCCACACATACATATATACAGGATGAATCACCTAAAACTTGCACCGCAAATATTTCGGGAATGAAAAGTGCTATTGATGTGCAGTGTTTGCAGCATGATTGGTAGTCAGGGGCTCGTACATTTAGCCTATAAGTAGATTTTAATAATACTGAAAAGTGTATTTTTTGAGCAAACATAAAAATTTTTAAATGGAAAAATGCCTAGTTACATCAACAAATTAGAATGTCAGAGGGGATTGTTGCAAGATTCTAGTGCAAGTGGTTTACGAGAAATCTTATTTTGAAACTTTTACGCACCGACACTTGTACAACCTGTGGTAGCACAAACTAAAGAAAAAGAAAAGGGAATTACAGTACTTCTGTGGATTCTTACAAGCAAAGAGAGCATAGCTCTTCAAAGGTTGTGTTCAAAATGATCACCGGCAGCTTATTTACACGCTTCCAGTCTGCTATGGAAAGACTGCTGCACACGTTCTAGCATTTCAGCGGAAATGTCAGAGCAGGCAGCAGTAATATGCCGTTTCATATCGTCTGGTGTAGTTGGTACATCCTTGTAGACAGTGTCTTTCAGCCTTCCCCAAAGAAAAAGTCTAAAGTCGTCAGATCCGGTGAACGGACCGGCCAAGGTACAGGTCCTCTTCGTCCAATCCAACGATTTGGAAACAATCCGTTAAGGCCAGCTGTAGTACTTCATGAACTATGGGCTGGACAGCCATCACGTTGGTACCACAGGTTTCTCCTAGTCTGCAAAGTAATGTCTTCTGGCATCTGTGGCAGATGGTCTGTCAGGAGGCTGCGGTACTTGTGCGAGTTCATTGTTACTTCTATGAACAAAGAGCCTATGAGCTGATGGTTCACTATCCTACACCACACCTTTAAACTCCATGGACGCTGACGTTCCACCTTACGAATCCAACGGAGATTGTCAATAGGCAATAGTGCATGTTTCTGCGGTTTACCTGGCCATGATTAGTAAATATTGCCTCATCACTAAACAAGATACATGATGAATCTGGAGTATCATGTCTTAATGCCCATGTACAACAGTTAACACGATTCTGAAAATCGTTGCAATGCAACTCTTGATAGAGAGGGATGTGATAGGGATGGAACCCATGTCGATGGAGAATGCGCAGTACACTTGCTTGACTTATGCCACTTCCACGTGTAATTGTGCGGGAAGTAATTTGCGGATCTACTGCAACGGCAGCCAAAACATTAATTTCTGCCTCTTCTCCATTCACTTGTTTGTTACCGTTACGTTTTCTAGGTGTTACAGTACCACTTTCAGTAATTGGTTGAAGTGGTTGATAAATAATTGCGAGATGGTTGACGTCTATTGGGATACGCATACACCGTACAGGAACGAACTGCATTCTTCCTACACTCTCCATACACCATGAGCATGTCGGCTTTTTCTGCATTAGTAAACCCCATCTTCCACTCACGACTTACTGCTTGAATTGTCACAAACTAGCTGATCAGAAAGTCGCAATGCAATCAATGAACAGAAAACACAATACAAACAATCATAACATCGTACCTAGCAACTAAGCAGATTGAATGGGACAAACAATTGTCGGGGTGGAAACTTTTCAAAATACGATTTCTCGTAAACTACTCGCAATAGAAGCCTGTAACAAAGACCATCGACATTCTAATTTACTCTACCTTTATTCTGTTGATGTAACTAGCCATTGTTCCATTTAAAAATGGTATGTTTGCTCAAAAAATACACTTTCTCAGCATTATTAAAATCTGCTTATAAGCTAAATGTACGAGCCCCTGACCACCAATCAATGGTGTGAAAACTGCACATCAATAGCACTTTCCATTTCCGAAATATTTGCGGTGCAAGTTTTAGAGATTCACCCGGTGTATAAGGTCAACCATTTAAGTTGAGACTGTATAAAATCTCCAAAACTAAGCGTTGTAGAAAGAAATGTCTTGAATAAAAATTGCTTGATATTATGCGGGTAAGTAAATGCCATAAGTCGCACTTTATTTGGATAATGTTGTGATGGTCATTTTAGGGTCAATTTAATTTGTCCCTAAATGTAGATTCCCATTTAAAAGAATTAAATTGAGATTAAAATGGCTATCATAACGTCTACAGTAATCCTTTAATGTAATTAATATATATATATTAAATACGTTAAATGATTATTGTAGAAATGTTATATTGATACTACATCTGTAGCCAATCAGAGAAAACTGATTATCGTCCGGGTAAGATGTCACATTTGTAAAAATGAAGAATATTTATCTAGCTTCACTAACAGTCCTAGAGTATTGGACTTGGTGTTGAAAGTAACAGGTAATGTAATTTATCTGGATAGCTCTTTCAACATTAAAATTAGGACAAAATCAGAACTCCATATTTCCGTGTGCTTTCTGGATACGTAGGATATCATATTTTACGATTTCTGATACAAACATCTTAAATATCAAAGTTGCAGACGGTATCACACACACAAATGCACACAATTTCTCTCTGTACAGGAACAAGGGCAGAAATAAGGCGCTGATCCTATTTATTTTATCTCTGCAGAGGTTGCCATTGAAATTTTTTCTTCTGATCTAAGAAAATTCGCGGTTTCCTGCCGTGCAATCTTTGTAGTTTGTTTGTTCACAAACATTGGTATCAAATAGATACATTAATTCAGCTATATTCCGGCTTCAGGGGCTTTCATTTGTGGCGTTTTACTCTCCTGACTCTAGACGATGCAACAAGCTATCTCTTAATATAATTATTTAGCACAGAGTGGTAATGAACACGATTACATCTAGAGGAAGTACAGAAAAAGTTTCTTACCTAAGGATTACTAGAAGATTTTAGCACACCTACCAATACATTTCATGCATTTTTGAGAAGAGCCGATACTTTTATTTTGCTGTGCCTTCTGTTTTCTCGGTTGGCGAACCATTTATCTATAATGCATGGAATAAATATCTTAGATTTTTTCTTATTTTAAATGGATTTTTTTAGTTGAGTAACAACCTACTTCAAGGCATTCTCAACGAAAAGGCAAAGCCTTTCTCGCAAGCATGTTCTTTTATAACTAATATGTGCGCATTCCAATATCCAGACACTACAAATATTTTTAATAGTTTAGTCATAGAAATTAGAATTATTGTCTTATGGCCTATATTCGTTGTGAAGAACGGGGATTTTCAATGGCGAAGTAATTATCAAAATCGATGGGATATTACCTGCCTACCGTCTCCCGCCTGCCTACCTACCCACACACATACACATTTTCTCTCTTTATAATATAATTTTTAACACTTAAATGATTTCAGTCTAATTATATAATATATAAATTCAGTAACAGCCCGCCTTAAAGCAATCTATAACAAGATATAAAAGTGTATGTTACAGTGATTGTATATGTTTATATTATTGTATACACGCAATAATGTTATGTGAATGTATTACGTAATTTAATAATGTGAGAGCTGTGAGAATAATAGATTAAAGGTTGCTAACAATGTGGTAACAATGAGGTAACCTTGAGGCAATAATGAATTTGAAAGTTTAGCAATGCTTCTAGTCATTATTGGAGCAACAATAACGTAAACTTTTGAGACAGTTTATAAATAACCAATCAACAACCAGAAAAAGCTTTAGTTAAATGAAAGTATTTTATTGGAGTAGGATTAGCCAATCAGAAACTGAAATATAGCAAAATTTACAAATTCAGAAGTTAGTTGGTTGTAGACAGTGTTCCTAACTGGACGCGAGATGCGTCCTCGAGAAATTTAATACGTATTCAGTATGAGACGAAAAACAGTTTACGTGTTAAAAAGTGCAAGTAGTTAATAAAAAAAATCTCACAGCTCCCTATATCAGTGAAGTTTTATTTAAATCGTATCAAGCATTAATAAAAGGAGTGAAGTAAAATTATAATCTGTGTAAGCCTACATTCTTCAGTCGCATCACTCCCTGATAAGACATTCATGTCTCTAAAATAATATAAATACTGACGGAGCTGAGGCAAACATAAATATATAATATTTAAAGAAACAGTAAAAATTACAAAGTTAATATTTTTTAAACATTGGGGGCAAAGGCCACCGGAAAGTACATTTAGGGCGAAGGCTACCGGAAACTTTTTACCATACGTGCGGTTGCAACTACTTAAATTTCGGCTCCCTAACATAAGAACTACAATACAACTCCTACTTCAAATCGACTTCCCATACGTAGCAGCAACAAACCTTCTTCAAATTCGTTCCCAAAGCGTGGGGCAAATAACAATACACCAAACTAAACTTCTTCAAATATTATATTAACGATAGATAAAATGGATCCAATCCTTCTAAGTTTTGTTTTGTTAAAATATCAATAACATTATTTTTCAATGGTAAATAATAACGAAAGTTAAAAGCCTTACAACTTTTAGGAACATATATTCAACACTTTGACCGCTACGAAAGTATTTCTAATTCAAAAACGACTTTATGAGAGTAGCTTTACGAGTATCACAATTACATTTGGTATCAATTAACCACCTTAGTACTTCGAAGTAATTGTTCAAAAGCCACGTTGTATGATTTTAACGAAAAACGTTAGCAGTGTATGAGTGATCTCTGTTTTTATAGCCTGTTTTTTGAGAGTGAGCTTTCCAGCAAGTTTAGTATCTGCAATGTTGCTATTTGTTTCTCCACATTTCTCAACGCGTAACTTTTCTGAGCTAATTTTTTAACATGTATTCATTTGCCTTCTCGCTTATTTGCTGCTGCTGCCGCAACCGCCGCCGCTGTTTGTTTGTGTTTATTATTACGGCTTAAAAGAGAGTGTTTATTCAGTTTTTTCTCAGAAACTCTCACATGGGAGACTTTACCGATGAAGATAACGCACGCGCCATTTTATAGTATATTTAGCCATGCCTTCTGTATTCATGTATATACACACAGAAGCTTCTACACTAGCCAGGATGCTGTGTTAATATCTTGAGCGTACCTTTTTCATTGCATACTAGCAACAAGAATTTGGGCCGGTCGCTGTCTCTGGTTCTGACCTTCTTGCAAGCTGAAATGGGACTTTCCCTCAAATACTAAACACTCCAATACCTTATTGTGGTAAATGTTTATTTAATTCAGTCATCCATTTAACTGATTGTTTCAAATAATTGACAGTCCATTCATATATGCTACTTCGTTATGATTAGTAAATAACGACATAAAGTTGGTTGTCTTATCCTCATACAGTTATTGCCCTTCCTAAGATACATTTCTGTACCGTAATAATTTGTTTGTAGATTATATAGCTATACTTTCTTATGAATAATTCTTTTGTCCTACCTTAAGTTACCTATTTTCAAAAATTCAACACTGGTTACCTCGTCAACTATTTCACGATGACCATTTTTATATAGTTTACTTATATAATAATAAGTATCTAATTTGCATTAAAAGCAGTTCGTAAATTTTACTTCTCATGTGAGAGTTCAATAATAGATAACCAGCAGTACCATTTGCACCTTATACTTTTATTCCAGTGCATACCACATCAATTTTGATTCAAAGTGCCAAACAGCTGAAAAATTGCTGTGAGAAATATAACAATTACATAAATCTTAGAAAGGTTTTAAAATAAGTATTGATTTTAAAGCATGCAAATAAAATGCCGATCTCCCCTATCACCTCCAAATCCCAAACATTAAATTTGCTCTTGTCAGCATCATCCAATTCGACTATCCCGGTAAATGTTATGTGCTTACTGGGTCATAAGAATAAGAAGAGTCACTTAATTACAATTATTTTACAAACATTTTATGTTTAAAATTGGTTTCAGCCGGGTAAAATGACACTTGAATGTACACAATCGTTTTATACAACGTTCTTCTTCATTTTTCACATCCAGATACGACTGGGCCACTTAAGGCTATTAACTCGAGTGTGTTTTGATGCTCATTTTTGTACCATTTACATCTGGATTTTACAGCTGAGGTTATATCGATGGTCTTATGTTTGGAACAATTATTGCCAATCGGCGATGGTGTTCATTCGTTGACTTGTGTTAATTGTTGACTTTGTATTACTTCTGGTCCCGCATGATAAAACATCACAAACATTCAAGCTTACATTCATACATGCCGACTTTAGAAGTATTCGGCACAATCCTAATAAAGAAACATGTCCACATTTGTGGGACTCGTATCTTGTACCACCAGGCAACACAGGCAGTCGTATTGATACTGTTGCCAGCAAATTACAGATCCATTGAGACTTATTAGAAAATCATTTATTGATGATTTCTAATTCTCCAAAATGTATTATGTTCTCTTTGTTCACTTATTTTCTGCAGATTAAACTAACTTGTCTATGTTTATTTGCAAAGTTCATTTCTTTACATGATGTAATCCAGACTTCCATTATTATATTCATAAACGCAAAATATGATGGTTACAAAAAACACGACTTTCTCTAGCCACTATATGTTACTTTTATATAGCCTCTATCGGTACAAACCATTCTCACAAATCCTTATATTTCTATTTTTTCTTGTTAAGAGAAATTCCGATTACGTTTATATAATCCCTGTTTCACATCGAAGCCCATAAATGAGAAAGTAGGTCTCATTAGGAAAATCCCCTCATCTGTGTTCTGCCCACTTCTTTCCAGGAAATTATTTCACTGCTGCTGAATAGTGTTTGAGTTTCTTTTAAATGAAAATCTTAAATTGCGTTCAGAAACTGTTGTATTTCAGTTGTGTCGGCTCACTAGTACCAACTCTGCGATGAAACTAGAGTAGCAACGGTTATTTAAGGGTGACACTGCTCCATGCTGCTTAACTCTTAGATGAATTTGAACTGATGAATTTGGTCCCAAGCGACCACTGGAGGGCAGATAGCAATCTGGATGGATGGTATTGTGCCACTGTTGCGCTGCGTGTTTGGGTCGTAGTACACGGATATTATGCAAATGTGAACCTTAATTCCTGGCGAGGGATGCGGTCTGGTCTAGCGGGAATGTAAGGGTGGTATGGGGTTGAGGAGGGAGGTACCACTGAAAGTGAAACGCTAAAGTACTCTGTCCCGGCAGCCCATTGTTGTAACGTTTATAGCCTCATCAGCTTTTCCTCGGCTTAGCAAAACACTTGAAATGATACGTCTTACAGTCAATATGTCGCAGAAAAACCGTAAGCACCATGAAGTCATTCACCGACCCGTGAGGCAGTTCTCAAAGGGTGTGTTTTTCCTCAAGTGCTTTGAAGCAATCATATCCACCCGAAAAGAAATAGCGTAATAATAATCATCATAATAATAAAGATAATAACAATAATTAGAAAAGGAGGGAATAAAAAGATAACGACAGAGATTAAGAAAACGAACTGAACGTAATACGTAAGAGAATTTAAATAAAAATTAAGAAAGGTAAAATGTATGAAACCATGTATTTCTTAGCGGACAGATGCGAGCTGAAATTGTAGCAGTAGGTATTGTTTCACGAGCAACCAGGAGGGAGGCCATTGGAAAGCGCTTAGGCTCTTCAGAATTCGTGAAGGCAGAAAAAAAAAACCCGCTGGATAGGTGTACAATAGATGGGAAACTCCAGAATCAGTCATCCGCACAGAAGAATCAATCAGGTGAAAATAACGCCATAATGTCTGACACGGGGAAAACGAACTTTATTGTTCTCGAAAACCAATGAAAACGCAGAACAATTCATAAAAATAACCAACAAGAAGATATAAAAGTCACATTCCTAGAAAAAGGGTTGGACGAAAATAAAATAGGGGAGTAGACTAGAAAATTATCTAGGACGGGAGAGCAGATTCAAAGGGGTACCACATAGCTGCTACGTGTCAAGCTAGCGTGAGGGAGGTTGCGCCACTCATGAGAATGCGCGTAAATTCACATCGCCTAAAACAATTGATTTGAGTATTTAGCTTAATAAGGAGGAATAGGAATAGGAAAGTAGAAGTATGCTAGTTTAGATTCAAAATTGTAGCCGGTGTCGCTAAGGCAAGTCTTGCGCGACGGGATATTCGAGAAGGAATTGTATTAGTGAGGATTATCTCATAAAAGGGACCAGTGAAGGAGAAATTTCGTGTTATTCATCTCCTGTCTCATAACCAACCAACAATCCGTCCTCTACCTTGAGCGCAAATTCTAACCTCTCCTGAATGATACACCCGCCATCAGACCAATCACCGTACATTCCCGCTACAGCTTCTAAACTACGTCAGACTTTTCAAAAAGTCAGAATGCATACTCTTTTATCTAATACTATTAATATTCCTCTAATATTTTTCAAATAAACGACTCATGAATGTTAGATATGAACTGCCTTGGATCCGGTTCGATTTTGATCGCCCAAAGAGTACAAAATGAACTCTTGTGAACTTCCCATATTGGACCTGTCTTACCCTGGGTACAAATAGAACCAAAGAAACTCTTCGGCGGATTTTGTATCGTTTTCTGGGGTCTTTTAAGGCGTCCCCTTCACCTTACCTATCGCAGATTGTTGTGGCTTGATAACACAGCAATAAGGGGGAAAAGAGGGGAGGTTGATGCATTTGCTTTTTCTGGTGTTATTGAAACCAAAACACGTTTATTGTCTCAGAAACAGTCATGCAGTATACTAGGAAAATTATTCGTGGACGTATCGTGGGAATGTGGGAGGTTGGTCGCACTGTTACAGCAATTGCAACGGCAGTGCATAAAAGTGTTTTTATAGTAAATTCCTGGATAAAAATATTTCAGGAAAGTGGGGAAGACGGTCTACATACATGCCAGGAAGTGGGCACTCCGTAAAACATTCGCAGATGATAATATTCGTTTACTAAATGCAAATTACTGTTTTGTTATAATTGACTGATCAGGTTTAGAAACTAGAGATACATATGTATATGGTTTACCAAATATGACATACATATTATAGCTATAAAATTGGGTTATATTTTTGTCTATAATCCTGTTGTATACCTATGATCAGCAATATCTTAGTAAAGGTACATTAACCAATTGTGGTTTCAATTAGAGGTGAAACATGCTGCTTTATTTATTTATTTATTTAGTTAGTTATGCTTGCTTCTATGCAGCAACAAACATTGATATACCGCGAGAATGCAGTTCTGTTTATTACTTTCTCTACGTTGTATAGTAAGTAGGGGAAGTATTGTATTCCACCCAAAAATTCGATACCGAGATTTCACCGGAAATACATGTTTTGAGACCCCCTGTATCCAAAAAAAGCATTTTTGGAAACATGTCCGTGTGTGTGTCTGTGCGTGTGTCTGTGTGTCTGTGAACACCATAACTCAGAAACGAACAGTCGGATAAACACCAAACTTGGTATTTAGGTTTAGTATCTTCCAGAGATGCGACACGAATGTTTTCAAGAAAATCCCCCCACCCAGACTACCCTTTACATGTAACATTTTTCGAAAATTTTAATTTTCTCAAAAATGGCTCTAACGATTTTGATTAAGATATTATATGTTTAAGATATTTTCATGAGAAATGAAATGTATATCTCGAATTTTCTGAGAATGTCTCCAAAAGTATTCTTCATTGTGAACGACTTTTGCATAACTGGTAAACCATAAGAGATAGACAAAATTTTACGACACGAAAAATGTAGATCGCGTTAAAATACACAATTTATGCCATACACATTTCTTTTGTTGAGTGAACCGTTTTCGAGATAATGCTTGTTATTCCCTTAAATTTTCCAATACTTATACTTCTTCTCAAATTCGTTATTCATTTTTTTTATGTCCCGGACATGCAAAGAGAATGGAATGCGCCACATAGCAACCAGCGCTTAAAATATTTGACTATCCCTTAAAACCTACCATATTCCCCTTGCATCTACAAGAAAAGTAGCAATAATATTGACATCTCGATATCTCGATTAACATGAAGCATATGGAGAATAAGCGTTTGTAAAAATAGTTTGTACAAGAGTAGAGAAAGTCATGTCAGTGTAACACATCAGACTTTTTTTGTTGGAAAGTATTGCTATGTATTTAAGGAATACCATTCAAGCTTAATTTTAAAGGCGTGTCCTACACTAGCCGATAAGGTATGAGCTACCTATCACGATAAGAGGTCTGTATGACAAACTGAATATACGCACTCTACTCTTTCTCTTTTAGCCAATACGATCGAGAGCGTAAACATATATTTCGTTTCTACGCCATTTTCTAACCTTCGTCGTGGTTATTAGTGCAACTATTTAGCAGGATTGGCGTACCTTTCACCGTGACCTAAAGCAACCAATGAAATGGCCATGGCTTCGCAAGGCACGTGCAATGATAAATAATGAACATATACGCGAGGTGCAGTGAGACTTTCTTTGGCGCTCATTGTACAACGTCACTTAAATACATTGGTAATTCAGTACTGTGTAATAATGATTGCTTATACAACTTGTTTTAGTCCCTTACTTTACAAATTAGTTGAGCTTACTATAAGATATCAATTGAGAACTTTTACGTAACGAAGACATAGACTAAATATAGATATTAGATTCACATGACTTTCTCTACATCCTATTCCACAAACTCTGACACAAGCTTATTCATGTTTCTACTTCAACTTAATCGAGATGAATGTTTGCAGAAATGGTTTCATTACGCGTTTTCGTTGTAGGTATAAGAGAGATGCAATCCACTGATGGAATAGTCAACTTTTTAAACCGTGGGTCTTTAAATGCTAAATTGAAATACCATAAAATTTCCCCTGGAAACAATTGAAAGATTTCAACCTTTCAAAAAGTACCCAAACGTATAAACATTTGAAAATTCACACCAGTATCAAGGAAATGGTTGATTCACAAGTTTATTGGGCAAAAACTGTCTTTTAACAAGATCTGCATTTGTTGTTTAACAGGCTTTTGTCTAACCCTTAGGTTTACCAGTTATACAAACGTATACAAATTAATTCGAAATGAAGTGGACTTTTCAAGCTATTACCAGAGTATTCAAAACTTTATTTGTCATACAGATATCTTAAGCATTTTGGTGTTTTAATCAAAATCCTTTATGCCGTTTTGGAGAAAATAAAGAATAACCAAAGCTTTTGCATATAAAGGACAGTTTAGGTTGACGAATTCTCTTAAACATCTGCATGTCGCATTGTTGGAAGGTGTTGAACTTAAGTTTAAAGCTTGATATTTATTTGAAGTTTCCTTTTAAAGGTGTGACATACAGACATTACAGACAGACATACACCCGCGCGCGCGCGGATCTTATTCCGGACATTTTCTTTGGATTTCAGGGGATCCCAAACCGTGTATTTACAGCGAAATCTCGATATCAAGATTTTGTTGGAATGCATTGGTTTTTCTAGTTACTGTAGATAAATAGTTGATGTACTACAAATGGAATTCTGAGAGAAACAAGTTTGAAGATGTAGTTTGAGTTTTCTATGAGAATTCATTTAGCTTTTAAGTTGTAATAAAATATTGTTCATAATGACATGTCTTCCTTTAGACTAAAAGAATTGAATTTTAGTATTATTCATTAGTTTCTGTAACCCATATTCTCCCTAGACGTTATTTGGCTAATGATAACAGAACTCGATTTTGGACATGAAATGGGTATCTTCTAAATTAATTATTCTATTATTAATAACTACCAATATTTATTATTTGCGCGAAATAAAGTTTTGGTTGAATGAGGGAATCCTGAAATAACTTAATGTTAGTTTATAAAAATACGTACACCTAATACCATGGCTTCTACTCTTTTAATATATTATTCGAATGCGCAAGTTCAGTACACTAGCATTCCAAATTCCAAAACATACATCTATGTTATCAAATCGCGTTGAACAACTTTCACAAATTGACCCAGTTAATGAGGGTGGCCAAACTGTAGGTTATGTATGAATATTGATAGTCCGATTAGTTGCACATAAAAGAAAAGCAGAAGGATGTCGAAGTTCACCGGTTCTGTTGTACAGATCAAACACAGTATCGGTTGGCTTAAATTTCACAGCTGAATGTGTCGATTTTAAACGGAAAAGAGTTCGTACAAACGTTTAATAGAATATAAATTATTTTCTGGTAATTTGTAGACGCTTTTCATACCTTCTACCTTACATGGATTCACTTCGAGAGGAGTTATTTCACTAAGCTGAGAGGACTTCCATTATATTATAATTTATACTTCATATCTTCCATATTCAAAATACGTCACAAATTGTACTCTAAGTACACTCGAACCAAAAGGTTGAAGAGGAAAAACACAACCTTACTTAGGCCTATTTTGCGTGAGAATCGGAACAGCTGCGAAGCAGTTCAGGGCGATCCTTTTGTTGGTGACCTTTCCGAAATATAAATATGTATATACCAGATGAGTCAGCGCCCTTAGGTATTCGAATTATGCAACCCGCAATTTACAGTCTAATGTGAAAACATCGACCCTTTTAGCAAAAAAACTGTTATTGTAGCTCTGTCTTCTATTCGGTACTATACACAACCAGCATTAATGATTAAAGGCCTGAATGAGAACCAAGGAGCTGCGAAAGGCTTAAAAAAGACGGTTTTTCGTGGATATAAGGTTTGCAAGGAGGTAGAGGATTGTTCTCCCAAAGAGCGGAACAGAATCCGTGGGTGCTGGCCGAGTGGGTTAGCTGTCGGATTGTGGCGAAGCAAAGGTTAGCTTCGAAGGTTCGTATGTAATATAAGCTTCGAATTGTTTTGGTTTCTTTTTTTCTTTCTTCTTGTGTTAATTTTCTGTATTTTACTATACTAATTTATTTACCTTTGTTATTGGCTCTCCTGTGAGCCAAAGACACAAGAATTACAAGCAGATAATTGTGTGTCATGCCTACCGTAATAATCTGTACCATATCTGGTGCTGTAAACCGTGTTACATAGTTGGCTTTCATTCTTTTGGACGCATATCGAAGATATTAAATCTAATAATTTTTGTTTCATGTTTAAACCTTATGTTTCGCTTCTTATACTGACAAAGGAGTCGTAAATGTGCTAAGTTCACGGGTAAACAGAATAATAAATTGCTAAAGAGCGTAGATTTCATCAACGAAGTAAATGTTCAAAATGACCCTTCATCAATGCACATTTGTGTACGTTGCCGGAGAGACCTTGCATGTTGTAACATGCGCGGTGTAATCTGCCTGCATTCTTCACGTATAAGTGCCCGTAGATTATTTGGGCTTTGCGGTGGATAGCATGGCGATTATACCATTCTGTACACACGTATAATGTTATCAAAAATGTTATTTGTATCACAATATCGAAGTGTAGGCCCAGAGAGATAAAACAAAAGGTAATAAAAAGTTTGAATGCAACACTTGAATGATTTGAACTCGAATTGATGTAGCACAGTATTAAAGCAACCATGATAATACAATTCGGCCAAAGCTACCTTGCGAGCTGAGATTCCTATACGAATTAGTATTCGCAAAACTAGACCCCACCTCCAATCTTTACAATCTTTTTGCAGCTTCACACAGTGTTTTGAGCTCAGTTTTGTAGTTTTAACTCAAATAAATGAAGTGCATCAGTAATTACAATTACTGTATGATCTGAAATACGCAATGGTTTGTGACATAAGAGAAATTATCTCCCAATACTTAGCATTTTTGACAAAGCTGTGCAACGTGGAGTGACGCCTTAAATTCAATTGGTCGCACTGCGTAGATATGACATTTTGTTTTCTAATGGTTTTGTCAACCGATGCATGTAATAGGTTGTTCCTTCAGGGTTCTTTTCAAAGGCGTGCATGAATGTATGCTAAACAATAAAAGTTTGTAAAATTGGCTAAAAGTGCTACTGCAGCTCCCAGTGTCAGGGTGGGATTCTTTTTCTGCATCGAATAACATAGCCATTGCATTCTGTCCGTAAACCACCTATGCACTGAATTATCTATCCCTCCTCTATAAAGTGTTATGCAAATCAGCCATTAGAAGGCATTCAAGAAAGGCGTAAGTCAAAGTGCCGCTTTGCACGTTGCATAAATTAAAAATAAATAGGGACAGCTGACTCACCTGGTATATATTCTCCCTCTTCGTTTCACCCTTCGCTGTTTTATCACAACCGGTTCTGAAATGTCGACATCAGGAAAAATAGGCGTAATTCTAATACTGAACACTTTGTTTTTCCGCATTAATATTTTGGAGCCACTGTACAATAACAAAGAATGACACCGTCTGATGGATACTCCAATGTTACATACTTCACGATGGTCAGTAAAATTTTGGTTTTCTTTAGGTTTCGCATAAAATAAGATTATCTCTTTAACCAGTTCAAAACCTAATGTTTTCCAATACAAACAAAATCAATTCAAATGTTTACCAAATTTCAAATATTGAGAAAGCTAATCATTTGTATAAAAATGGGAATAAGGGTGTCAGTCTTCTAAACTTCTGTAAAAATGTTCACATTTTATAGCTAAAATCTTGGATAAATACATTGAAAATTCTGATAAAAGGGCAGTTAAGGTTACGTATGTTCCTGTTACGTTTGTGAATTCAAAGCTTCTGTACAACTTTACGTTTTCTACATATTTTATTCTTCCTAAGTAAAACTTGAGTTTTCTCCTTATGCAATACAGAATTTTAAATAAAGTCCTTAAACTGTGGTCATAATCATTTATGTGTTACAAGCCGAATGTCTAAACATAAACCCCAACCGCACTAGTTGCACCGTTTGATGGAGTGCCAGAATGTTCATTTCATCATGCTCGGATATCTAGGATAGGATCAAAGGTCTTTCTAAGGAAAACTATAACAATAATAACATATGAATTAATTTAACTTTCATACGACATACTATTATTACTACCCAAAGAATTCTGAAGTTCACCAAAGAACACACAAGGCGTGGATTTTAAGAAATAAAACACCACGTTGTTTCGAATACTACGGGTATGTCTTTAGATCTCAAAATTACTTCACCGTAGATTTATCGCTACTATTGAGGCAAATATCTTCATTTAATAACACATGGTTCATTCATTCATCGTGGAACATGTCAACGTGAGTCATCTTTAACCTCTTCCACTTCTTCTTCTTCTTCATCATAAAAATGAATGCCATCTTACACACTTTTCAAGCATATCAAGTGAGTCTAAATTCAAAATGAAGTACAGTGCATCCCGCTCATATTATTATTGTAAACTACGATTTCGATATTCAGTTAGTAATACGTTATTCTAACATCCAGTACTAAAGCAACAATCTAAATAAATCCAGTTGTATTATGAACTATACATCTTTCACCCACTTGTGCTTTACTATTACACTACAACCACATTTTCTTAGATTTGGGAGAACCTAGGTTGCTTACTCGAGGTATAACTCGCATTTATGTACTAAGAAAAAGCACAACAATGGAACAAGATATAACTCTAGAATGAACCTCATTAACGCCCATTTCTAAAGCTACTGGAGCATAATAATTAACATTAGATTGCCGATACTGAAAATAAGTTAATAGTTTAACCTTAAAAAGTGAACGATATAAACATATACAATCAAGCACAAGAAAGAACTGAAAAGGGCCTATCTCCTTACCTCTACATATTTCCTATTCCGTTTCCTTGCGTTATTATTCTCTCTCTTGTCACGAAGGGCGATGTATTACCTCAGGTGTAAGCGAGTCAAAGATTCCACCAATATCAATTATTAGAGGTTAAACACTTTTTATGGAATGTGCGTTTTTAGTCTAATAACATTAAAGCTTGCGCTTTTTACTTTAATAAAGTACTTTCAAAGTTTGGTTTCAATTATTTCTTTATTACCTGTAGGTAATTATATTAGCGATATATGCTTCGTAAATTCGCGAAGTTTTTAACCTTTTCAGTTTAGGGTTTCTTCCTTAATGAATTTGTGTAACCGCTTCCCTCTACTCTCCAACAATGGTTGGTTTATATTTCTGATTAATTACTATATTAATTACAAAATAAACACATGTAACATTGCGCCCTTGGGGCTAAATATAATGCACAAAACCTAGCTATGTACATTCTTGTACATGAATATATACTTATAATTTTTATTTAACCCGACCTTCATTGGATTTGGAAATTCTGTCTTTCACGACGATTTCTATATGTATGAACACATGCTACAAGAAGTAATCTACACCCGATTTCTGATCGCCTGTAAGGGCGTTAATAGGGCATCCCCTGGCGTCTCCTTCGCTCTTAGTGCATTGAAGGTGGAAGGGGCCTATAGATTGCCTGTTTAAGAACATGTAAATAGCTAGGAAACGCTAATTTGTATGAAGACCTATAACGATGTTTGAGATCTAGAATGCTAACACCTGGAGCATTGACTCATATTCAAGAGCATTTCCAAACAACATCTGCTATATATTCGCAATTAACCTCCCGAAAGATCGACAAAATATGTCGCCATTCTTCACATATACTACCCATTCATAATTTTCCAATGAGTTGACAGAACCAACATAGGTATGCGTATCGGTGCGATACACGGCACAAGGCGTGACAGCATCTACAAGGTCACACCACCACCCACTAAAATGTAGTTATGACGTCATGAAGCATTCTAGAAACGGTAACAAATGCAGTTTCTCCAGGGAAGCCGTGTTGATTTCTTCCTGTCGTTTCCTATACAATTTGTTATCAACCTTCACTCTTTGTGATGTGCCAATAGAAATAACATTCCAATTAACTATATATTTTATATTCAATGTTGTCATATGCCCTTGCTTAGTTCATTCAAAGATAAATAACATGGCACAACATACAATGGCAAATACTCTACTGCGGTTTGTTTTTTATTGATTAATAACAGTAAAAATAGGATTCACAAACTCAAATTAAATCCAGTATCACTACTGTTCACATGAATATTAAATGGGTAAATCGATAAGTCTTTCATTCTTCAAGTGATTTTACTTTAAGTTCTGGTTACCCGCACTGCTGGATAACTCGGTATATAGTTTAGAAAAACACGAGTCATATTGGTCCACGGATCACCTTCTCTACAAACCAAAGGTTTCTCTAAAAAACATCTGTAGAGTCTAATAATAACAGGGTGCAACGGAAGGTTTCACCAGCGGAATGTTGAGCTGTTGCGTTCATCTTCATCCTCCTGAGGTGATAACTGGCAGCTTAGATAATCACGTAATTGATACCTGTTGTGTTACACCTTCCTCTGTGTCAGTGTTTGTTATTACAATATTTTATTGCTTTAAAAGTCAAAATTTTTGTCTTTGTAAATTTGTACCAATAATGCCGATCAAAGTTACGGTCGCAACACTACACGACGAAGATTTTACTAATATCCAAATAAGGTCTTCTTTCAGTGTTTTAAATGTATTTTAAAAAAGTAGATTTTGTTATTTTATTCTCCTATAGAGACAATGAATTGGACCTTCATGAACTTGATGTTATTTATTATGTCTAATTCGATCTTATTGACTGGGAAAGCGCAGAGTAATCATATCGGAAATATTCGCGTATTAAAGCAATCAGGACAGAATTAATACAGACAAAGAAAGATATTTCTAAACTCAGAATTTTAGAGGCAAAAAGCCAGCAGATTAAGCATGTGGCTAATGGGTAAAAGGACAACGATTTCAGAGCTTTAGTCAGATAATGTATCTTATTGTGAGAAATACTCGGCTTTAAGGAAAAATATGTGACTGAAATAAGCAAAACGGCATAGTTTTAATAAAAAAACCAATTTCTCTTAAGATATTGCAGATAAGCTCTACAAATTTCTTATGCATGTACATGAGTGTCTGCTACATATACAATATAATTTTAGTGTATATCTGATGGGTATATCTCATGAATAAGCTGACTTTATCCTAAGGATAAGTATATATTTACTAGAACTTTATGTGCCTTTTTTGCTGAAACAACCTTTAAATATAGCACAGAGACTCTCAGCAATATGTTCTTTAATGAATCCAATTGCTTAATTAGAGCTTTGAAAAAGTATTATATATAATTAATAAAAATATGCTTGAAGTAGAGATGCATATTACTTACTAATAATATTCACTAATGTCCATATTACTCAACATACACGAATGTGAGTCTATTTCATTATAAAACACAAAAAAATGGTTACTATTGAGTATAAGTTTGAAGAATAGTGACGATTCAGGGATACCATACCTGTTTATGCTGTTCAATCAGTAATAAGTATAATATATATGTGTGTATGTGTGTAAAATTAGGAAACAAATTTTTTGTTATCCTCCAAGACCTCAGGTACTTTTACAAAGCCCTTAAAAGTAGGAATACGGTATCATTTGCGCAAACTGATCTTGACAACAGCAGAGTAGTAGTGCATAGGTAATGTGTCATACAGCAGTAAAACGTATTGTACTTTTAAATGTTATTTTAATTTCAATTAGACTTATGGCTATTACTCCAATAATAATAATAATAATCATAATAATAATAATAATAATAATAATAATAATAATAATAATAATAATTACAATTCTTATTATGAATCGCAATCTTAAGCCCTTAGGAAAACGCAACTGGATATTGACAAGCGTTAGTGCATTCGTTATTCCAATTTATGGTTTTGGGTGAATTCAACGCCAACATATTAGAAAATAAAGTTTTATTTGAAACCGTGTTGTATTGCAGGTTAACCGAACAAAGCAGGCTAAATATCAGAATCACGGTTGGAAAACTTTACACAAGAGGGTGTCGCGGTCACCATAATGATATTGTGTGATGTTCTACATGTTTAGCTGATTAGAAATTCTCTGTCATGAACACTTTCGTTGGTCGCTTTGTTTGTTTCCAAAGCAAGATGCATTCCAATCGAAATGCAATGACAATCAGCACGTATGTCTCGCTCTGTGAACAGGTTTCATTAAAGGCAAATAGAATGCACATGTTATTGTGATAAGGATTCTTTCACATTAGTCGCGTGCAGGCACTACTTTGGAAAGTTGAATCAGACTTGAAACATTCAATGCAATGCCCGAGACTCGAACCACGGATCTTTGACTCTCTGTGCTGATGCTCCAACCGCTTGAGCTACCAAGTCGAAATACCCTTACGTGCATTAAACCATCTATCTATTAGAGCCCCAAGGCGGTCTCAAATATATACACAAATACCTCAAAGGCGACTTGCGGAGTTTCAATTATATAGTTTAAGAGAACCATTAAGAGTAAAATACTTTTTTGGGTTAATGAAGATGTTTTGCAATTGTTGCTAATGAAATACCAGTATTTGCATTCTATTTTTTGTCTGAAAAATCTATCCTTACGTCTGTTTAAAGGTTAATAATCTCATATTTAAGTTTGAATCTGTATAATCTCTCAATTATATTTTCCTACTAAGAACAGGCTTTTTCCATAGCTATAACATTTTTAAAGCTGTCTTTAAATATATGCCATAAATAGGCGGTTAAGTACGCTGAACTAGAATTATGTTAAGGTTTAGTATATTAAAACTTATTATGCATTTTGTTTTGCATTTTAGGTGAAACACTCATTTTATTTTTTTAGACAAAAATGAATAGACTAGAGTTCTATTGGGAATTATGCTAACTACCTGCTCCAGAACTTACAAATGTAAGTACACTCCGGCTGGTAAACGTTTTACTTTAACCTGGATCCCATCAGATAATAAGCAAAGAAGGTAAACATGCTCAGGCGTTCAAGTAATTTTAACGAACACACACAATTTTGCAGTGGTGGTATCTTCTATGAACAATTCAGCATAAACTGTCCTATACTCGCTATCAGGTTTTCCATTATGTAACTTCGACATCCACACTCTTTCTACTACTTATGTACCAAGCCAGTGATACATTCACCCAAAAATTATGTACCGACATTTATATACTTTTTGAGACTATCTGAATAAAGAAACATTTTTAGAAAAATACCTGAATGTGCATGTGTGTTGTGTGTATGTGTCCAACTGTGAATAGCATAACTCAAAAATGGAAAGTTGGTTAAGTACCAAATTACGTAATTAAGTTAAGCGTCTACCAAGAATGAAATACGAAAATTTTCAAGAAAATCTCTCCACCCCAAATTATCCTTTATATGAACAATTGTTCATTATGTAATTTCCCAAAAATGACCAACGCTATATATTTAAGATATTTGCATGATAAATTAATTGTATCGTGAAAGTCTTGAATTTTCTACCAATAGCCTATGAAGTTCTCTTCATTCTCAATCGTTATTGTATAATTGATAAACCGAAAGAGAGAGAAAAAATCTTGTATGACAAAAAATTTAGATCTCGTTAAAGTACACAATTTATGCCAAATAAAATTTCTGTAGAGTTAACTACTTCCAAGATATTCCTTGACTTATTTTTAGATCTCTGTACTTTTTCCAAGTAGTAAGCCGGTTAATCGTTTCCCCTCGCCGTTATGAAATATCAAAACCGTTATGTTAACGATCCGCTTTTTAAAACTCCTGGTATTACTTCAGCCTGCTGTACCCCCTTATACCTAGAACTAAATGTGTAGACGTGTAATGAGAGTTGATTTTGATTAACAAGAACTGCAAAGAAGAATAAGCTTTTACAAAAATTGATTGTAGAAGCACCAGTAGGGAAAGCCACATGAATGCCGCACATCAGATTTCATCCGTCTACACGGTTTTAATTAAATTATATCTTTCTTCTCACGATGATGTCTGCATGCCGTTCAGTGTTCAACATTTATTTGCAAATTGCTCCCGTTTTTTCCTTCAAGAGATTGCATAATTATGTTCACAGCTACGCAAGTGACGCTATCAATGAACCGCATACTCCTCCTAACATTTATGAAGGATGCTAAATTGTACAATAGAATGCAAATAAAGTTTTTATTATTACCATAAAGCTTAATCAGCAATCTAATTTGGAATATGATCTCGTGCTGAACCAACGTTAATGCATTAACCGAAATAAAGATATATTTTTCTGTCAGTATACGCAATTTCTTCACCGCCATTTGTAACAATCAAGTAGAAAAACCGCAACAGCTCAGTTGTTTGTTCCTAAATGCTTATCATGGCATTCAACCATGCAACATACACGATTTGATCCTTAAAACCACAATAAACCAAACGGAGCAGCAAACTGTAAAATTAATAATAAAATCACAGGATTTCTTGCGCGACCTTAAATAATATATATCTGTTCAATTCATATGCCACCTTTAACATTGGGTCATGTCGGCAGCTTTGCCTTTGTAACAATTGTTAATAGCAATGGTTTCCACTAGTTTGCTATTTGTATTGATCATAGAGTTTTTGGGTTGTTCTTAAATTCACATACAAGCATTCAGACACTCTTTCACATTCCTGACTCTAGGGGGGAATAGAAATAATATTATGACTAGAGAAAAGTTTCCATAAAAATATTCAGTAATAACAAAAGAGGTAATTTCCCCCAAATTCACTTCGAGCATCATAGTGCGAAACGCCAGACTAAATCTAAGGGACAGGGGTGGAGAATACCACAATCACGTTCTATTTTCCTTTGAACAACTTAGTACATTAACATAGTGGAGAACTAACTCAGTCTACTTCAGCCGATAAAAATATTCTAGGGGTTGTGTATTTTAACCCTTATATAAACACAAATTACTGTCCTTTCAACTTACGCACATTTTGCTTGTGATTTATTAACCATTATATGCAGTGGGTTGTTCTTTAAATTTTCATGGGAGAAAAGGGAGAGAGATGGGGAAAGAATTAGTAGGAGACAATGTATTTTAGTCAGGAAAAATGGGCGTGTCTCGGCTTATTACTACATAAATTAACATTAATAGAGCTTTTGTTAACTGTATTTTTCACTCTTCCCTAGCAGTTTTGTTGTAAATGTGTACGTCAAAGAGTTGGCACACATGCTTGTGTTTCTATGGTAACGGGTTCACAAAGCGGAGTGCGAGAAGGGGGGGGGTTATGATGCGAGTTTGTGAACGTCATCCCTCCCCCCGGGCTCCGAGAGAGCAGCATGCTTGAATCTCTTGGTCACTGAACTAATGTGGGCGATCTATTGTATAGCATTACAGATCGAATGCTCTAACGGCGAAGTTCAAAGCACTTTACACACTCGCTCTCCGTTACCTTCTTGATAGACAATGTAAACAGTAATTCCACGAAGAATGAGCATCAGATATAAGTGTGATGAACTACATCTCGGTCATTTGGAAATTAAAATAGTAAGAACGTGCTTTTAGTATAGATAACCATATCATTTCCTTAAATTAAACGTTAGCTTTTAGGTTTATCTTCTTCCTTAACGTGGATTAAAACTATTAGACCTACTCCTAGGCTAATCAAACTGCTGTTTGGTTATAAGGGTTTGTAAAATATTGCTTTGAGCGTCCCCTTCACACTGAACCTAATATCTTTATTTCTTTTACTGCACATTCTTCTTCCAGTTCTTCTCTTAAATCTACATTCCGCAGTGGACCTTTTCTAGTTACGCACAGTGAACACCTTAAAACTTGATTTGGGATGTCCTTAATGTTGATTTTTTCTCTATTTCTTGTTAACTTGCATACATATTATATTGCGAGCTTGATACCATTTGGTATACTCTTTTATACATCCACTGATTTTGTTGTTTTCTTCCATGTCTAAATTTCTATCAACTACTCAAATAAATATCGTCATTTATTGATATGCATATATAATTTCATTATGTATAAATATCAATTACTGACATGGATATCAAAAATATTTGTAGGTGGACACAGTTCAATTATTATTTGTCCTTGTATAAAAATCTTGATCCGAGATTGTTCTTTATCCATCATGGCTATTACCTTTGCTTAATCTCCCGACATTTCAACAAATTCCTGTATTATTTCCTTCAGATCGAACACTAATTTTTACTATCTTCTTCATTGATTGTCAACAGTAGTTGGTCGCCTGCAAATATTATTATATCTACATTAGTTTTCTTTATGGAAATTCTATTTGATTTACATTTGATTCAAAAGTTTTGTATTATTTTAATCAAATATATATGAAATAAAATGGCTGACCAACCACAACCTGTATTGGCATCTAACTCTTGCTTTACTCTGCCCATTATTATCTTAGTGTTACATTATACTAAATTAATTCCATTAATAAAATTCCGAACGATTTTATATTTTCTAGTATTTTCCATAGTTTCTTACGGTCTACCCAATCGGTCTATCCTATCAAATGCTTGTTTGTAATCTACAAATAATAAACAGTTTTTAAAATTATATTTGATTATACTTTCCAAGAATACACGATTTCTCCTTCCTGGAAACAATTATTTTCGCCCAGTAGACTGTCTGCTTTGGGCTACAGCTTTGCTTTAGTACTGCAGTGACCAAACGAAAATGCTTCTATGATTTCCACAGTTATTTCTTTTTCCCTTATTATATATATATATATATATATTTATAAGTTCTCCTTTACCCCATTCTTCTGTGAGTTTCCCTTCACTCCAAACAGCATGAAACAGTTGTAATAGTCTTAGTTTTAATCTGCTTCCTCCATAGTTCCATTTTAATATTGTATCCCCTGGAAAGTTTCTATTTCTTCTCTCTTAACGCCTGTTTCAATTCCAAAATTCATATTTGATTAAGCTCTTTGAGACATTTTGGTGTTGTATATGCACATTGTGTTTTACTAATATTTGTGCACAATATTCCAGTCATTATTCTTCTGGGATTATTTTTAACCTTGCCCTGTCATTTTTTCTCTCAAAAGACTATAAGCTACAAAACCAGGCACATTTGATGCCTGTTATATCCCTTTCTATTCGACTTATAAACTGATCCAAGCTATCTTTCTTTATATTTACCATAAGAATTTCCTAACTACAACTCTCTATTTCTTTTAACTTGTATAGTTCTCGTTGTTTCTGGTTCGTAATTATTGAAGGGAATATGTAAATAGTGAACTAAAAAGTAATAGTTATATAAAGAAATAATTGAAATAAATAAGTTCCGTATATTAATTCATCTACAATGTAACAAGTTAGTTGAATTTGTCGGAAAATGGAGGTAATTAGGCAGACAGGTTAAGTAACGTCATTAGTATCAGCCAAGAATAGTGAACGCGTTAGTTTAAGAATTTCTGGTAATGAAATACGCCCGAAGCGGCCTCTCGTCTTCGCATGATTCACTCGCTAATGAAACAGAAGAGGTCTCTCTAATCCCTCACTGTGCGTCACAATGAACTCACTTGTGAAACTGCACTTGATATCGCACAGATGGGCACTCACTCGCTCACTCGCGAACACGCTGGCTTATATGACCGCTGGAATTTTCCACACAGAGTTCTAGAAGTTCTGGGGGTGGGGGAAAGAACGTTCCAGAACAATCCCATTATTTCTCGACAACGCTCCTGGGTGAGAGCGCTATCGCTTCGGGTTATATCTTCCCCAGTAAGTCGGTCGGCCTGCGCTTACTGATAACGGAGGCCCATAGCTGCATTACGGTGCTGTATCCTTTAATTAAAGTTTACAACACTACATGAGAAGATTAGTTTTTGAAAAGGTGTTTCAGAGTAATCTGGCCTAACCTCTTGCCTCTCTTTGAGGCCAGCACCGCACCAATACAAAGAACTGTGTATGTTTATTTTCCAGTATCTCCCTCGATTAATCGCAAGAAGCTAAATGTTATATCTTGGTGTTCGTACTTTTCTTACATATACCTAAATAGTGTGATTTTGTCCAGTTGTTCACTGTCACTTCTCTACAGTCATCAATGTCACTGCACTGTTTTTATCTAGTTCAACTCCACTGAGATCTTCACTAATGTGAACCAGTTCAACATCCCCGTCACTTCATTTTCTTTCTTGACGTAGCAGCGCAACGCAATACGCACGACTTATCCAATTCTACCGGGCGGTTCACCGCTGGGGAGTCGAACCCAAGACTTCTTAAATCTCTCCTGCAGCAACACTCACTGCAGGTCACAGTTGTCACAAACTCACTTGTAGAACCGCACTTGGTGTCACTCCAGAATCGCTTTCGTTAACTCGCTCAGTAAGTAACTATTCTCGCGAGAACGTAGGTAGCCAGAGGAATCTTACATACAACATTCTAGAACTATCTCGATCCACGTTCTGCATGTAGAGGAAAACAAACTTACAGAAAACTCTGGTTATCTACCGACAGCGCTCTCGGTGTTTACACAGGCGAGCGCTACTTATCGCGGTCTATTCCGACGCCGACCTCCTGATAACCTTGTGCCATAGTCGCTGCCTCACGTTTATGGTGGTCGTTATAAATCTTTAGTACGTTTTACACTCTGGTGTCGATAAACTTAGGACAAATTTTCCCATGATACAATTGATATGTTTCTACTTCTTATGTTATTAAATGTGTACAACAGTTGTTTCCTGTCGTTTCTCCATTAGGAAGGGTTTATAATGTCTGCTTGAAACTTCCCATTCCATTATATGAAGAACGATACCACGTTACCTTGAGTCTCTTAACTTTAAGTAGAAAATTACAATGAATTTTGTCTCGTCATTTCGTCTCTTGTCTCTATATCGTTCTTCCTTAAAATCTACAGACTACTTCAACCACATTCATATTTTCCGTTTTCTGTGTAAAATTTTTACTACTGATTAACAATTGTAATCTCCAATGTCTCTGCAAGGGAAACCTTTGTTACACTTTAAATATACGTTGTACCATATTTGTGATTTGGAATTTGGTCAATCGTTAGTTTACAAGATTCATGAACAATTCCTTCCTTCGCTGTCTTTGGTCTCTTTTAATTCATCAAGCAGGCATTCCTATCCCACAGATTCAACTAAATAATAAGCTTCATCACTTAAATTTATTATGCTACGTTTAAAGTAAACTTTATTAATAACATTCTTTAATACCGTTGTTGAAATATGACCTTACAATAGAATATATAGGCGGCAGCAAGCTCAGTTTTTTGCTTTTATATGCGAAAGGAAAGGGAAAACAAGGGTAGATGCTAAGTTGAGAGAGCCTTCAAGGAGGAAAATGCGTTTATATGGGAAAGGATAGGGAAAACGAGGGTAATTGATAGGTTGAGAGAGCCTCCAAGGAGGAAAATGCGTTTATATGGAAAAGGATATGGAAAACGAGGGTAGGTGCTAGGTTGAGAGATCCTTCAAGGAGGAAAATGCGTTTATATGCGAGAGAGAGGGAAATGCGAGGGCCGATGCAAGCCTAGAGAGGGAATGAAAGAGTGGAATGTACTTTATATGAGAGAGGTAGGGGATACGCAGAGAGGTGCAAGACTAGACAGGGTTGAGGAGTAGAGTATGCTTTATAGGGAAATATAGTGAAAACGGGGAGAGATGTTAGGCTAGACAGACCGGCGAGATAGGGAAAACGTGGAGAGATGCTAGAATAGACAGGTGTTAAAGGTAGAATGTGTTTTATATGGGTTAGATAGGAAACCAGGAAGACATTCTCAGCTAGACAGGAGTGGAAGGAGGGGGAGTGCGCTTTATACGCGAGAGGTAGGGAATACGAAGATAAGTGCTATGCTAGACAGAGGTTGAGGAGTAGAGTATGCGTTTATATGCAAGAGATAGGAAACCGTGAATAGATGCTAGGCTAGACAGAGTTGAAGGGTACAGTTTATCTTTTATACGGGAGAGATAAGGAAAACGTGGAGAGATGCTAGGCTAGACAGGGTTAAATGTAGAATGTGTTTTATATGAGAGAGATAGAAAACCGAGGAAAGGTATTAGGCTAGGAAGGTATGAATGGTAGAGTTTGCGTTTACATAAGAGAGACGGGGAAAACAGGGAGAGATTCTATGCTAGGAGACAGTTGAAGAAGGGAGAAATGTGTTAATATTTGAGAGGTAGGGAAAGCAATGATGGGTGTTAGGGAGGTTAGTGTTGATGCATATGTAATATCCAGACTTCTCCAGCACCATCCAACATTCAGCAGGCGAACATATTTCGCGGTTTAGGTGTAGCATAGTTGTGCATGATTTCACAGATTATTTCAGGTAGTATCATAGGTGTTTAGGGTAATTCAGATAGTATCATAGGTGTTTAGGGTAATTCAGATAGTATCATAGGTGTTTAGGGTAATTCAGATAGTATCACAGGTGTTTAGGGTAATTCAGGTAGTATCACAGGGTGGGACAATTTCCGGGAAGAGGCATAGTATAGCTCCGTATGATTTCACAGGTAATTCAGGTAGTATCACAGGGTGGGACAATTTCCGGGAAGAGGCATAGTATAGCTCCGTATGATTTCACAGATTATTTCAGGTAGTATCACAGGGTGGGACAATTTCCGGAAAGAGGCATAGTATAGCTCCGTATGATTTCACAGGTAATTCAGGTAGTATCACAGGGTGGGACAATTTCCGGGAAGAGGCATAGTATAGCTCCGTATGATTTCACAGGTAATTCAGATAGTATCACAGGGTGGGACAATTTCCGGGAAGAGGCATAGTATAGCTCCGTATGATTTCACAGGTAATTCAGGTAGTATCACAGGGTGGGACAATTTCCGGAAAGAGGCATAGTATAGCTCCGTATGATTTCACAGGTAATTCAGGTAGTATCACAGGGTGGGACAATTTCCGGGAAGAGGCATAGTATAGCTCCGTATGATTTCACAGATTATTTCAGGTGGTATCACAGGGTGGGACAATTTCCGGGAAGAGGCATAGTATAGCTCCGTATGATTTCACAGGTAATTCAGGTAGTATCATAGGTGTTTAGGGTAATTCAGATAGTATCATAGGTGTTTAGGGTAATTCAGGTAGTATCACAGGTATTTAGGGTAATTCAGATAGTATCATAGGTGTTTAGGGTAATTCAGGTAGTATCATAGGTGTTTAGGGTAATTCAGATAGTATCATAGGTGTTTAGGGTAATTCAGGTAGTATCACAGGTGTTTAGGGTAATTCAGATAGTATCATAGGTGTTTAGGGTAATTCAGGTAGTATCACAGGTGTTTAGGGTAATTCAGATAGTATCATAGGTGTTTAGGGTAATTCAGGTAGTATAATAGGTGTTTAGGGTAATTCAGATAGTATCATAGGTGTTTAGGGTATTTCAGATAGTATCATAGGTATTTAGGGTAATTCAGATAGCATCATAGGTGTTTAGGGTAATTCAGATAGTATCATAGGTGTTTAGGGTAATTCAGATAGTATCATAGGTGTTTAGGGTAATTCAGATATTATCATAGGTGTTTAGGTTAATTCAGATAGTATCATAGGTGTTTAAGGTAATTCAGATAGTATCATAGGTGTTTAGGGTAATTCAGATAGTATCATAGGTGTTTAGGTTAATTCAGATAGTATCATAGCTGTTTAGGTTAATTCAGATAGTACCATAGGTGTTTAGGTTAATTCAGATAGTATCATAGGTGTTTAGGTTAATTCAGATAGTATCATAGCTGTTTAGGGTAATTCAGTAGTATCACAGGGTGGGACAATTTCCGGGAAGAGGCATAGTATAGCTCCGTATGATTTCACAGGTAATTCAGATAGTATCACAGGGTGGGACAGTTTCCGGGAAGAGGCATAGTATAGCTCCGTATGATTTCACAGGTAATTCAGATAGTATCACAGGGTGGGACAATTTCCGGGAAGAGGCATAGTATAGCTCCATATGATTTCACAGGTAATTCAGGTAGTATCACAGGGTGGGGCAATTTCCGGGAAGAGGAATAGTATAGCTCCGTATGATATCACAGGTAATTCAGATAGTATCACAGGTTGGGACAATTTCCGGGAAGAGGCATAGTATAGCTTCATATGATTTCACAGGTAATTTAGGTAGTATCACAGGGTGGGACAATTTCCGGGAAGAGGCATAGTATAGCTTCGTATGATTTCACAGGTAATTTAGGTAGTATCACAGGGTGGGACAATTTCCGGGAAGAGGCATAGTATAGCTCCATATGATTTCATAGGTAATTCAGGTAGTATCACAGGGTGGGACAATTTCCGGGAAGAGGCATAGTATAGCTCCGTATGATTTCACAGGTAATTCAGATAGTATCACAGGGTGGGACAGTTTCCGGGAAGAGGCATAGTATAGCTCCATATGATTTCATAGGTAATTCAGGTAGTATCACAGGGTGGGACAATTTCCGGGAAGAGGCATAGTATAGCTCCGTATGATTTCACAGGTAATTCAGATAGTATCACAGGGTGGGACAGTTTCCGGGAAGAGGCATAGTATAGCTCCATATGATTTCATAGGTAATTCAGGTAGTATCACAGGGTGGGACAATTTCCGGGAAGAGGCATAGTATAGCTCCGTATGATTTCACAGGTAATTCAGATAGTATCACAGGGTGGGACAGTTTCCGGGAAGAGGCATAGTATAGCTCCATATGATTTCATAGGTAATTCAGGTAGTATCACAGGGTGGGACAATTTCCGGGAAGAGGCATAGTATAGCTCCGTATGATTTCACAGGTAATTCAGATAGTATCACAGGGTGGGACAGTTTCCGGGAAGAGGCATAGTATAGCTCCGTATGATTTCACAGGTAATTCAGATAGTGTCGTAGTTGTTTGGGATTATTCAAGTATAATAGTTCTTTAAAGTAATTCAGCTGGTATCACAGGAGGATAGATTCCAGGGGTTGGGTATAGCATAGTTTCGCATTAGACAGATAGTTTAGATAATATCGTAAGTATTTGGGGTAATCAGCATATTTTCACACATACTCGTAATAATTTGGATCAGCTACTTCTATCACAGCTATTTAAGGTAATTGCAGTTGATGCAGGTTGTATCAAAGGTATTTGAGTCATTTTTACAGGTAATTCAGCTAGTATTATTGATATTTAGGGTAAACCGGATAGTATCACAGGTGTGGGTGCTAATTCTGATCAGCGTTTCGTATCATAACTATTTAAGGTAATTTCGCATGATTCGGGTATTATGACAGGTATTTAAGTAATTTTAACAGATATTTCAGATTGTGTCACAGGTATTCATGGTAATACAGAGAGTAATTAGATTATAAACATTTCTTATCCAATGTTACAATACTTTTGTATGTTAAACAGCATCTGAGACGGAGAGGGTTAAACAGTGTATAGGGTTAGAGAGAGGGTATATAGAAGGAATATAAACTAGCTCATCCGCATGGTTCAGGATATATTATAAGTTTTAGTCTGCTTCATTGATTTATATGATTTCAGTTTTATCTAAGTGTAGCAGCTATATCAATTAATCATCGTTTTATTAGATAAGGATTGTAAGGCTAGGCATCTCTCCCCTTTATCTAGGCATGAGACTAGCACTAGAATTGCTCCTAATGACAGGGTTAACACCTGCCCTACCATCTTCTAATTCTTCATTATTCATCAGGTGTGTGCTAGGTGTCTAGTAGCACATGGGCAAACATCCATTTTTTAAATTGTAGACTCAAGGAGAAAATCTTCATCTTCACTTACATTCTCTTATGCGCTGTTTGTAATAATGCAATGCCCATATGCATATGTCGTTATTCCATCCTCAGCAATAAACCTTTTATCGCCGTATGGCGTCAATGTAATTTTATTCGCTTGCACTGTGGCAACACCCGCTATAACCGCTTCACGGATACACGCTGTGATATTATCTGAATTAACCTAAACAGCTATGATACTAACTGAATTAACCTAAACAGCTATGATACTATCTGAATTAACCTAAACACCTATGATACTATCTGAATTAACCTAAACATCTATGATACTAACTGAATTACCCTAAACACCTATGATACTGTCTGAATTAACCTAAACAGCTATGATACTATCTGAATTAACCTAAACAGCTATGATACTAACTGAATTAACCTAAACATATATGATACTAACTGAATTACCCTAAACACCTATGATACTGTCTGAATTAACCTAAACAGCTATGATACTATCTGAATTAACCTAACAGCTATGATACCATCTGAATTAACCTAAACAGCTATGATACTATCTGAATTAACCTAAACAGCTATGATACCACCTGAATGAACCTAAACAGCTATGATACTATCTGAATTAACCTAAACAGCTATGATACTATCTGAATTAACCTAAACAGCTATGATACTATCTGAATTAACCTAAACACCTATGATACTATCTGAATTAACCTAAACACCTATGATACTATCTGAATTAACCTAAACAGCTATGATACTATATGAATTAACCTAAACAGCTATGATACCATCTGAATTAAAGTAAACAACTATGATACTATCTGAATTAACCTAAACAGCTATGATACTAACTGAATTAACCTAAACACCTATGATCCTATCTGAATTAACCTAAACACCTATGATAATATCTGAATTAACCTAAACACCTATGATACTATCTGAATTACCCTAAAGACCTATGATACTATCTGAATTAACCTAAACACCTATGATACTAACTGAATTAACCTAAACACCTGTGATACTATCTAAATTACCCTAAACAGCTATGATACTAACTGAATTAAACTAAACACCTATGATACTATCTGAATTAACCTAAACACCTATGATAATATCTGAATTAACCTAAACAACTATGATACTATCTGAATTACCCTAAAGACCTATGATACTATCTGAATTAACCTAAACACCTATGATACTAACTGAATTAACCTAAACAGCTATGATATTATCTGAATTAACCTAAACAGCTATGATACTATCTGAATTACCCTAAACACCTGTGATACTATCTGAATTACCCTAAACAGCTATGATACTATCTGAATTAACCTAAACACCTGTGATACTATCTGAACTAACCTAAACAGCTATGATACTATCTGAATTAACGTAAACAGCTATGATACTATCTGAATTAACCTAAACGCCTGTGATACTATCTGAATTAACCTAAACATCTGTGATACTATCTGAATTACCCTAAACAGCTATGATACTAACTGAATTACCCTGAGCAGCTATGATACTAACTGAATTAACCTAAACAGCTATGATACTATCTGAATTAACCTAAACAGCTATGATACTATCTGAATTAACCTAAACAGCTTTGATACTATCTGAATTAACCTAAACACCTGTGATACTATCTGAATTAACCTAAACAGCTATGATACTATCTGAATTAACCTAAACAGCTATGATACTATCTGAATTAACCTAAACACCTATGATACTATCTGAATTAACCTAAACACCTGTGATACTATCTGAATTAACCTAAACAGCTATGATACTATCTGAATTAACGTAAACAGCTATGATACTATCTGAATTAACCTAAACGCCTGTGATACTATCTGAATTAACCTAAACATCTGTGATACTATCTGAATTACCCTAAACAGCTATGATACTAACTGAATTACCCTGAGCAGCTATGATACTAACTGAATTAACCTAAACAGCTATGATACTATCTGAATTAACCTAAACAGCTATGATACTATCTGAATTAACCTAAACAGCTTTGATACTATCTGAATTAACCTAAACACCTGTGATACTATCTGAATTAACCTAAACAGCTATGATACTATCTGAATTAACCTAAACAGCTATGATACTATCTGAATTAACCTAAACACCTATGATACTATCTGAATTAACCTAAACACATATGATACTATCTGAATTAACCTAAACAGCTATGATACTATATGAATTAACCTAAACAGCTATGATACCATCTGAATTAAAGTAAACAACTATGATACTATCTGAATTAACCTAAACAGCTATGATACTAACTGAATTAAACTAAACACCTATGATCCTATCTGAATTAACCTAAACACCTATGATAATATCTGAATTAACCTAAACACCTATGATACTATCTGAATTACCCTAAAGACCTATGATACTATCTGAATTAACCTAAACACCTATGATACTAACTGAATTAACCTAAACACCTGTGATACTATCTAAATTACCCTAAACAGCTATGATACTAACTGAATTAAACTAAACACCTATGATACTATCTGAATTAACCTAAACACCTATGATACTATCTGAATTAACCTAAACAGCTATGATACTATATGAATTAACCTAAACAGCTATGATACCATCTGAATTAAAGTAAACAACTATGATACTATCTGAATTAACCTAAACAGCTATGATACTAACTGAATTAACCTAAACACCTATGATCCTATCTGAATTAACCTAAACACCTATGATAATATCTGAATTAACCTAAACACCTATGATACTATCTGAATTACCCTAAAGACCTATGATACTATCTGAATTAACCTAAACACCTATGATACTAACTGAATTAACCTAAACACCTGTGATACTATCTAAATTACCCTAAACAGCTATGATACTAACTGAATTAAACTAAACACCTATGATACTATCTGAATTAAGCTAAACACCTATGATAATATCTGAATTAACCTAAACACCTATGATACTATCTGAATTACCCTAAAGACCTATGATACTATCTGAATTAACCTAAACACCTATGATACTAACTGAATTAACCTAAACACCTGTGATACTATCTAAATTACCCTAAACAGCTATGATACTAACTGAATTAACCTAAACAGCTATGATACTATCTGAATTAACCTAAACAGCTATGATACTATCTGAATTACCCTAAACACCTGTGATACTATCTGAATTACCCTAAACAGCTATGATACTATCTGAATTAACCTAAACACCTGTGATACTATCTGAATTAACCTAAACAGCTATGATACTATCTGAATTAACGTAAACAGCTATGATAGTATCTGAATTAACCTAAACGCCTGCGATACTATCTGAATTAACCTAAACATCTGTGATACTATCTGAATTACCCTAAACAGCTATTATACTAACTGAATTACCCTGAGCAGCTATGATACTAACTGAATTAACCTAAACAGCTATGATACTATCTGAATTAACCTAAACAGCTATGATACTATCTGAATTAACCTAAACAGCTTTGATACTATCTGAATTAACCTAAACACCTGTGATACTATCTGAATTAACCTAAACAGCTATGATACTATCTGAATTAACCTAAACAGCTATGATACTATCTGAATTAACCTAAACACCTATGATACTATCTGAATTAACCTAAACACCTATGATACTATCTGAATTAACCTAAACAGCTATGATACTATATGAATTAACCTAAACAGCTATGATACCATCTGAATTAAAGTAAACAACTATGATACTATCTGAATTAACCTAAACAGCTATGATACTAACTGAATTAACCTAAACACCTATGATCCTATCTGAATTAACCTAAACACCTATGATAATATCTGAATTAACCTAAACACCTATGATACTATCTGAATTACCCTAAAGACCTATGATACTATCTGTATTAACCTAAACACCTATGATACTAACTGAATTAACCTAAACACCTGTGATACTATCTAAATTACCCTAAACAGCTATGATACTAACTGAATTAAACTAAACACCTATGATACTATCTGAATTAACCTAAACACCTATGATAATATCTGAATTAACCTAAACACCTATGATACTATCTGAATTACCCTAAAGACCTATGATACTATCTGAATTAACCTAAACACCTATGATACTAACTGAATTAACCTAAACACCTGTGATACTATCTAAATTACCCTAAACAGCTATGATACTAACTGAATTAACCTAAACAGCTATGATACTATCTGAATTAACCTAAACATCTATGATACTATCTGAATTAACCTAAACACCTGTGATACTATCTGAATTACCCTAAACAGCTATGATACTATCTGAATTAACCTAAACACCTGTGATACTATCTGAATTAACCTAAACAGCTATGATACTATCTGAATTAACGTAAACAGCTATGATACTATCTGAATTAACCTAAACGCCTGTGATACTATCTGAATTAACCGAAACATCTGTGATACTATCTGAATTACCCTAAACAGCTATGATACTAACTGAATTACCCTGAGCAGCTATGATACTAACTGAATTAACCTAAACAGCTATGATACTATCTGAATTAACCTAAACAGCTATGATACTATCTGAATTAACCTAAACAGCTTTGATACTATCTGAATTAACCTAAACACCTGTGATACTATCTGAATTAACCTAAACAGCTATGATACTATCTGAATTAACCTAAACACCTATGATACTATCTGAATTAACCTAAACAGCTATGATACTATCTGAATTAACCTAAACACCTATGATATTATCTGAATTAACCTAAACAGCTATGATAGTAACTGAATTAACCTAAACACCTATGATATTATCTGAATTAACCTAAACACCTATGATACTAACTGAATTAACCTAAACACCTATGATACTAACTGAATTAACCTAAACAGTTATGATATTATCTGAATTAACCTAAACACCTATGATACTAACTGAATTAACCTAAACACCTATGATACTATCTGAATTAACTTAAACACCTATCATACTATCTGAATTAACCTAAACACCTATGATACTATCTGAATTAACCTAAACACCTATGATACTATCTGAATTACCCTAAACACCTATGATACTATCTGAATTAACCTAAACAGCTATGATACTATCTGAATTAGCCTAAACAGCTACGATACTATCTGAATTATCCTAAACAGCTATGATACTATCTGAATTAACCTAAACACCTATGATACTATCTGAATTAACCTAAACAGCTATGATACTATCTGAATTAAACTAAACACCTATAATACTATCTGAATTATCCTAAATACCTATGATACTAACTGAATTAACCTAAACAGCTATGATACCATCTGAATTAACCTAAACACCTATGATACTATCTGAATTACCCTAAACACCTATGATACTATCAGAATTACCTGTGAAATCATAGGAACCTATACACATCCAAACCATGGAGTCTTTCTTCCTATGATACTGGCAGAATTATCTGTGAAATCCTGCACAACTATGGCATACCTAAACCGCGAAATAAGTTCGGCTTCTGAATGTTGGATAGTGCTCTCTTGGAGAGGACTAGATAATACACATGCATCAACACTTACCTCCCTAATACCTATCATCGTTCTCCGTACCTCTCAAATATAATCGCATTTCCCCCTCTTTCAGCCCTCTCCTAGCATTGGATCTCTCCCCGTTTTACCCGTCTCTCTCATGTAAACGCATACTCTACCATTCATCCCCTCCTTGCCTAATACCTCTTCTCGGTTTGCTATCTCTCTCATATAAAACATATTCTACATTTAGCCCTGTCTAGCCTAGAATCTCCACGCGTTTTCCCTATTTCTCCCGTATAAAAGACAAAATCTACCCTTCAACTCTGTCTAGCCTAGCACTTCTCCTCGTATTCCCTACCTTTCTCATATAAAACACACTCTCCCTCCTTCCACCACTGTCTAGCCTAGAACTTCTCCTCGTATTCCCTACCTCTCGCGTATAAAGCGGATTTCCCCTCCTTCCACTCCTGTCTAGCTGAGCATCTCTTCTTGGTTTCCTATCTAAACCATATAAAACACATTCTACCTTAAACACTGTCTGTCCTAGCATCTCTCCACGTTTTGCTTATCTCTCTGGTATAAAGCGCATTCCATCCTTCAGACGCTGTCTAGGCTAACATCTCTCCCCGTTTTCCCTATCTTTCCATATAAAGCATACTCTACTCCTCAACCCTGTCCAGTCTTGCACCTTTCTGCGTAGCCCTTATCTCTCTCATATAAAGCACATTCCCCTCTTTCAATCCCTGTCTAGGCTAGCATCGGCCCTCGTATTTCCCTCTCTCTCGCATATAAACACATTTTCCTCCTTGAAGGCTCTCTCAAGTTGGCCTCTACCCACGTTTTCCCTATCCTTTCCCATATAAACGCATTTTCCTCCTTGAAGACTCTCAACCTAGCATCTATCCACATTTTTCCTATCCTTTCCCATATAAACGCATTTTCCTCCTTGAGGGCTCTCTCAACCTGGCATCTACTCTCATTTTCCATATCCTTTCCCATATAAACGCATTTTCCTCTTTGAAGACTCTCTCAACCTAGCATCTACCCTCGTTTTGCCTATCCTTTCCCATATAAACGCATTTTCCTCCTTGAAGGCTCTCTCAACCTGACCTCTACCCTCATTTTCCCTATCCTTTCCCATATAAACGCATTTTCCTCTTTGAAGGCTCTCTCAACCTGGCCTCTACCCTCGTTTTCCCTACCCTTTACCAATAAACGCATTTTACTTTTTGAGGGCTCTCTCAACCTGGCCTCTACCCGCGTTTTCCCTATCCTTTCCCATATAACGCATTTTCCTCCTTGAAGGCTCTCTCAACCTGGCCTCTACCCTCGTTTTCCCTATCCTTTCCCATATAACGCATTTTCCTCCTTGAAAGCTCTTTCAACCTGGCCTCTACCCTCGTTTTCCCTATCCTTTCCCATATAAACACATTTTCCTCTTTGAAGGCTCTCTCAACCTGGCCTCTACCCTCGTTTTCTCTATCCTTTCCCATATAACGCATTTTCCTCTTTGAAGGCTCTCTCAACCTGGCCTCTGCCCTCGTTTTCCCTATCCTTTCGCATATAAACGCATTTTCCTCTTTGAAGTCTCTCTCAACCTGGCCTCTACCCTCGTTTTCCCTATCCTTTCCCATATAAACGCATTTTCCTCCTTGAAGGCTCTCTCAACCTGGCCTCTACCCTCATTTTCCCTATACTTTCCCATTTAACGCATTTTCCTCCTTGATGGCTCTCTCATCCTGGCATCTAGCCTCGTTTTCCCTATCCTTTCCCATATAACGCATTTTCCTCCTTGAAGGCTCTCTCATCCTGGCATCTACTCTCGTTTTCCCTATCCTTTCCATATAACGCATTTTCCTCCCTGAAAGCTCTCTCATCCTGGCATCTACCCTCGTTTTCCCTATCCTTTCCCATATAACGCATTTTCCTCTTTGAAGGTTCTCTCAACCGAGCATCTACCCTCGTTTTCCCTATCCTTTCCCATATAAACGCATTTTCCTCCTTGAAGGCTCTCTTAACCGAGCATCTACCCTCGTTTTCCCTATCCTTTCCCATATAAAGGCAAAAAACTGCGTTCGCTGCACCCTATATATCCTACTCCTTACATTATAAAAACTGCATGTGGGCCGAGTAAGGCTTTCAACGGGTAGCAACTGTATCAAGCTTATTACCTTGTGTAAACAAATATACACAGACTTTCGGGTTGATTATGTCACGTTTAATGTCTCCGGTGTAAAGTGGGAGAAGCTTATTTACATAATGTTCTACCTGAGGGTAAAAGAAGAGACAATATCTATCTGAAAGGGCTTGTGGCTATTTAATGTGAAAACATGTGTTTCATTTAATTTAACATTAAAGATAGACTAAAACTTTTTAACAAAACGTATTCAGTTTTTTCTAATATTATCGGTTTAATTACATCCTATATACCTTTTTTAAGCACATATGAATAATATCGAATATTAAACTAAGGAAAGTTTTTTAAATAAAAATTACTGAGTGAAATACTCTTGATTATGAAATGTGACCTTCGGCGTATTTCAGCTGAAATTTTGCATTAGAAACGCGAGGATAAAGTCATAATTCTCTGTTTACATGAATTTGTTGACACGGTATCCGGCTGATGCCTATGGCAATGATAATAAAAATGTTCGCTGTAACTGCAGCGTCAACTTCACAGAAGAGGAAAAAAAAAACACTAAACTTTTACGTGCAATTTAGTCGTAACTATGGAATAAACATTTATGTTATGAGCAATAAGCATCTTTTGGACGATGTATTATCACTATTTTACAAAATTTATGCATACCGCTATGGCAAAATTACCTCCAGAATATTCGCAGACAACCTCAATGTTGGAGGTGCCTTCTGTCGAACCTCATTTGATTACCCAAAATAAATTCTTACCTTTAAGGCAAACCATGGTGAAAATATTAAAATGTGTAGTATTTGACCCTAAATTTAAAATATTCTCAAATATTGGAATCATAGGATTCCTCATTTTTACACCGATAATTATATAAAATATTTAGCTAGTATTATATCAGAATGCACAGTATGAAAAAACCCAAGTCAGGATTGTTTCCTCCAACAGTTCTCCATCAATGCTGGAAATATCAAATAAATAGGCTGAGATTTGCATGGCGTGGAGTAATTTGAATATTGGGAAAAAATTTAAAGAAAGAATATTTGCACATTCCATTGTTTTAGCAAAATACATGTGCATCAAATTTTAAATTTCTAATTGCTTCATAAATATCACAGTTATTGATGTTGAAAGCAGAAATCAAACTAGTAACTAGGGACAGAATATAACACTAAAACTCTGGAAATCTACATTTTAGCCATGCTTGTACAAATTCCACAATTCGTTGCCTTAAGATGATAGGCAAATGTAGACAAAAATTGCAGGGTTAGTGTAGTGTAAATACATTAATCTAAGCTTTAATAAGTGACAAGATAATTACTTTCTGTAATGAAACCAGAAATGATGGTAAGAATTCCTTTAAACTCTTTTTTTTTCAAAAATGTAAGAAACATCTAGTGAAACTATTCTATGTAGTGAGCATGAAAATGATAAAGAAAAGCTTGCGATATAATGTCCCCTTTTCTCCGTACTCTAATGTTTACAACTTATTCTACGTGAATGAACACCTACTTAGTTCATTATTGGTTGTGCCACTGATGTAGCAATTTGCATTTGGCACCTAATTGCCTAATCACTCACTGAAACTACGGATGGGTGCATATTGCATATGCAATTGCAAAAACTTTACCTTACTCTGGGTCTGTATAATTAATGACACGATCTCTTCGTGATGTGTGCGATGTAACAAAGTTGGTAGTTTTGCTGCCCATGGTTTTCTTATATCTGTTTTCATACTAATTAGTTTTTTTCATACTGAATGTTGAGCCGGACTGATCGTAAGGTTAGGGGTAATGAAACTATATGACATCATTAATGTCCTAATCCTCCAAAGAATGTAATTTTAGCAACCCGGCCAAATACTTGCTTATACATACAAAAGTAATGGTGTGATTTCCACAGGGTGACTAAAGAGTAGTGTATTCGGCTATAAATTCCGTATCATCACGTCAGCGATAACCCTCAATAATTCCCTTATTATGAAAGAATTGTTCGGCTGTAAAAAGCTGGTGAAATATACTCCCGTTTTCTTATAGCGTAGACTTGTATACCATTTTTTATGGTTAAAGCTGCTTTTGATCAGTGCCACGTCAATTTTGCTTATAGACCTACGTTTTAAATTTAATAATACACTCGTTATTCTTTTGGATAACTTCTTTTAACTCTCCTTTAGGCGACGGTATCTGTAACATTGCATCGGGACTTGCTACACATCTCTCAAAGAGGGCAACATGTGTTTCCAACTTTTATTCTTCTTCTCTTAAATACTTTTAGCTAAAACTTCCGATTTTCCATTGGCTAGTATCTTACTTTAACGTATAGTACGTGATAGTATGTTATTCATTAATTCGGATTTGTCCCGTACTATGAAATTTATTTAAACTTATTGAATAATATAGTATTAAATTCAAATTTATAATTCCTCTTTCCCAATAACCATGTGTAGGCTAAAGGTTTAATCAGATCTGAAAACATTCATTGTCACGATCGGCACTCGAACCAATGATGTGTGGCTTTCCGTGACGACGTACTACCGTAAGGAGACTCGAACGCGCACTAAATTTCAACTCTCCTACCTTAGCTTGCACCAAGACATGAAACTGCTTGAAGTATTTTTCATGTTATTGGTTTTGTTTAAATATTAAATCACACAAACCGTCATTTATACCTTCAGACTCTAGAGAGGTTAGCAAATAGTAATACTAGTGGAAGAAAATGTTACACCCTTCACCAGGAAATGAACCCGCGAACCACTGAATTTTGAATGTAGCTTATTAATATCCGGGCCACAGAGGCAGTCCGTTTTAACATTGAAAATCGTATATAAGATACAATAGCTCGATGTAACTGAGGACACGAAACGAGAGAAATTAAGTGGGGTACTCTGTCACGCTTCTGTCCTAGAAAGAACAGTAATGCGCGCTTTCAGAGTACCATTAAAAATGTAGTCAATTTTACTGCTGCTTCATTCCGAATTTGGGAAGGAGCGAAGGCAGTTTACAAACAAAACTCTCCAAACATTATAAATGCAAACATTTCAGACCGTATACTGTACTACATCCAGTACTGCAGAATAATTTTTATTTACCTAATCTTAAATGCCCTTAGGAGAGCACAACAGTTCCTTCAGTCGTAACTAGACACCTAAACTTGTATAATTTACCTCCTTCATTCAACATTTTCTGTCGAAGTATCCAATTGCCAGCCCAATATGCAAAGGAAGGAAAGGGAAAAAGTTAAGCTGCTATGTCACTTCACAGGGACGAAAGAATGGTAATGATACCACTTAACTATTTAATGTTGAACTTCATTATAAATTATATCACACAAAACTGTTCCATCACTGGTGTTGGACTGAGAGTATTGGCAAGGTCTATTGTATTTATAAAGTTCCACCATAACCTCAAGTTTACTACACACCCGCTACAGTACGTTAGAGTGCGGTGCAATAGGCCACCTATTTACATGATTAGTGTCACTATGGAGACGTATACAGGTGCGGATCGCGCTCATTGTTGCCCGCTGTTTTATGAATTGCCTTCATCCATGTATGTTCAAAGAAAATTCATGACCAAATCTAAATAAATTGCGACTTAAGACAAGAGAAGTAATAGCAACCATTGACCGTAATATGATCCACTAAATTATTTCATAGAACTCGTTTTACAGGTTGGTATATGAGTGTTACATCAGGAAGTCATGTTGACCATTTATAATACTTTTACATGAAACTTGAAGTTGTACTGAGGTGTTTGCTTCGTTATTCATTAAATTTGGTTTATACTTTCTTAAAAACTTAAGTTATTCCTGTATAAGTAATTTATAATGACCTTGTAGTTTAATTTCAGTTTTGTGCAAACTTCTGTAAGCACTTCGAGATTTTTTTATACGTTACTGCCATTTAACATCATCTTAAGCCTCTATCAAACGGCACAAGCTATTACGCATGCTTTATCAAACGTACGGAGCGTAATTCCGTCCGAAATTGAAAATTTATCTGCTACCCTCCGTTTGGACATGTGTTTTAAACCTCACTTCTCTAGCTGCCTAGAACCACCATTTAAGTTTAGGCTGCTTTTTATATTGGAGTATGTAATAGGCGCTTCGATCATTGAGAAGATTTGGCGCTGGCAGCAAAATTCACTGTATAGTCAAGGTTAATAAAATCGACTAGAAAACTGGTTTATCCCGAGTAGAAGGACTGCGTCTTTGATATTGGGATCCTATCTTAGTGCAAATTGTTTCCCTCATGTTTTACTGAGTGTGTGTGTGTGATCACTGAGTGCCGCTTTAATCATTTGGGCTACCATGGTAACAGCTGAAGATCAGTGGTTCAAATTCGACTATGGCAGACTGATTCTATCTTTCCAAGGGTAGCCTATATATGGCGTGTGTGTGTGTGAAAGAACAATTAATTATGCTATATTTTAATTTTTATAAGTGCATTTCTTTAGATTGTAATATAATTAAAGCAATAACTGACGCAGAATAAAGCTGTCGGGTGCGAAATAATTTTAAATAATACGGGACCTCATTGCGATTCTACTTATGGTGTATGCTCCAATGTCAATTTTATAACTGCTGTAAATGATCATTGAATATCAATATACATTTTCACTGTGTACAAGGTGTTCCTGATTAGTTTCGTGGCTAAAAGTTATGTTTAAATTCGGCGGATTCGTATTTATGACCCTAGTCAAGCGAAAGTTCTATTGTATGTTTGCGTAGGGGAACACTTTCATTGTCTTTGATATAGCCTTCCAAAGCGACCTGAAGTACCAGTAGTATCAACAGGGAATTTACTCTAAAATCCAATAAAGTATAGGCATGTGATTTGGAGGTAACCTATGGAATTGTACAAAGATTTTTCGTCTCAGGCCGCGGTACACAGAGCGCCAAAGAAACTTTTCGGCGGATTTTGTATCGCTTTCTTGGGTCTTTTGAGGATTGTCCTTCACCTTACCAATCGCGGAGCGTGGTAGCTTGATAACACAGCAATAAGTGGGAAGTGATGCGTTGGCTTTTTCTGGTGTTATTGAACCCAAAACATATTTATTATCTCAGAAACAGCCCTATACTATACTATGCCGTATACTAGCGAAATTACTCGTGAACGTATCGTGGGAATGTGGGAGGCTGGTTGCACTGTTACAGCAATTGCAACGGCAGTGCATAAAAGTGTTTTTATAGTAAATTGCTGGATAAAAATATTAGAATAGTGGAGAAGATGGTCTGCATACTCGTCAGAAAGTGGGCACTACCCGTAAGACATCCGCAGATGATGATATTCGTTTACTAAATCCAAATTACTCTTTTGTTATAATTGATGATCAAGTTTAGTATATATGTGTGTGTGTATGATTTACCGAATATGACATACATATTATGGCAATAAAATTGTGTTATAGTTTTGTCTATAATCCTGATGTATTCCTATGATCAACAGTATGTTAGTAAAGGTATATTAACCAATTATAGTTTGACTTAGAGGGAAAACCTGCTGCTTTATTTATTTATTATTTGTTTATGTTCTCTTGTATGCAGAAACAAGCATACATATCACTGTGAATATGCGGTTCTGTTTATTTTTGTTATCAATTGCTGCCTTGCTATGTACTTGAATACCATTCAAGCTTTAATTTGCACCCCCTGAAAACCTTCTCACACTGCACATTCTACATTTCGCTAAGCGCTCATCAAGTTTTCCCCTTAGCTTTTAACCCTTTCAAAGACGTGTCCTGCACTAGCCGATAAGGTATGGCTGCCAATCATGATAAGAGGTCTGTATGACAGACTGATTACACTCACTCTACCTCTTTCTCTTTTAGTCAATACGAGCGAGAGCGTAAACATATATTTGTTTCTACGCCATTTTGTAACTTTTGTTATGTTTATTGGTGTAACCGTTTAGCAGAAGCACTGTCGCACCCTTGCACCGCGGCTAAAGCAACCAATGTGGTGGCCATGGCTTTGCAAGACTACGTACAACGATAAATAATGTGACATAGGCGCGAGGTGCAGTGAGATTTTCTTTGGTGCTCTTTGTACGTGTCCGCGAAATATTATCCAATCATAAGAAAGTTAAGATGTACTATTAGAACAGAGGTTTTTATTAATTAATGTTATTTTGAGCAAGTTAGGTAATTCCAATATAAATCTGAGTCTATCCCTATGTTGCTCGTCGTATCAGACAAAATGTGCCTCAATAAGTGTGATGGTTTCCGCGGAATTAATTTCTGTAAAAGTGCAAGTACCGATTTGCAATCCCGCTATTGATTCACGATGGTGTAGATGACTTGATTAGGATTCCCGACACTTCGAAACGCGACTAGGCGAGATCGCATAGTATCACGTTTATCGCGAGGAACAGAAAGGCGCGATATTTTGATAATTACAATAATAAACCTTGCAATACTTTAAGTCAGCAGAGTCTTTCTTTCTCATGCATCTTCCTTCGTCCGTCTTATAAGACAAAAACAGCGCTTTTGATATCTCCACTGAATAGATATAGCAGCAGAAAACGTCATCAATAACTAGAGCGGCTGAAGAAGCCATTTCCAGAGGCGTTCAAAACGGTTACGTGGAAGTTAAGTTCATTCCTCATCATTCACACCGAATTTGCGGAGGTGACCACCTCATTAGAGAGAAATTTATGCAAAAATAAATTATTTTAGCTATATCAGAATTAAAACGTGATTATTATACAAAACCTCAATAGCTGACAGTTTCTATAACTGGCATAATACCTATGTTTATTTGCTTAGAAATACAAAATCATGTTTTATATCTAATATAAGCAGTCCTTACGGCACCATAAACTTTTACAATAAATGCAATAACTTGTGGTTTGCCTCAGTGAAAAATGGCATTTATTAGCATATGGTGACCACTAGCAGCTGCGTATTGAAGTTTTCATTATTTTCCAGTTTCTTTCCTTATTTATAAATTGCCTTTACTCATAGACAATGCTTGTATGTCAGAATGTAGTTCAAACCAATAAAAGAGCGGCTCATTAAAGGTCTGAATTGGCCCCCTAGGAATAAGAAAATTCTGTAAAAATGGATAAGTGAAACTATTATAGAATACCAAACAGATCCCCACATTTCCATGGAACTAAACAATCTTATCAGAAATTACAGAAACACAGGCAAATAAACTAGCTACAGAACTGCAAATGGAAAGCACAACGGCATTCAAACTTACATAACAAGATGATGTTGACACGAAACAGGTTAGTTGGGCATATCTTCAAAGGTGGTAATGATAATGACGGCAATAGTAATCATGATGCTGATTTTTATTATGAAAAGTTAAAATAAAGAATTAAATTTAAGATGTACCTTTTGTAGGATCAACCAAGTAGATTCAGGAAATATAACTGATAAACGGAAGGAGAGAAAATATCCCTTTACAAATATCTAGGCTGCGTCCAATCCCATAGGAAAGATAGCTAAATAAAATGCTAATATCTGGAATTGTTTGTGGAACAATCATAAGATCTTTTAAAGAATGGAAAGGATCAGAACTACTCTAAGGTAAAAACTGTCCCATATATAGATTTGTTTTTGAATAGGATTAAGACATATTTTTAAAATACTATTAATTTTTGTATACTATTTAATATTAATTATTAAAGGCTAATAACGTTCATTTTTAAAATTATTCTATTTTCTATATTTTCATATAGATTTATAGAAGAGTGTAGAACTGAAAGCAGAGAAATATCTGGAAAACAGGAAATAATTTACAATACATTACCAAAGCAGAATAAAGACAAGTAATAAACTGCTAAAAGAATAGGCATTTAACGGACAACCCCGAAAGAGTTGGTTAATAAGGAGAACACAACAGGTTTCCATCTAAGATACGATAATGACAACAGAAATGTTCCAGTTGGATATATCTAAAGAAAGTTTTATGAATACACTTGTAGAATTGTGAAGCAAACTGGAGAGGAATCCATAAAATTATGCTTACTGTTTTTAGGCTAATAGGATGCTCTTTACATCAAAAAGTGCATCAAGTCAAATCTTACTTAAAACAATATTTGATCTAGCAAGTGAAATACGAGGTTCAACTTGTTCAAATATTACCCCTTCTCCGCCATAATCTGAACAAGCTACATAATGACGCTTCCTCTGTTGATGCACGACATTCATTCAATGTTCATATTCAACCACAAATATAATAAAGTATATGCAATCTTTATAAAACGTTTTAAGGTATGGCTGGTTCAAATGTGCTATGCCGTAGGCTCAAAAGTACGGAATCAAATTTTACAATTTTCTGCTTGAATTTAATTCAATGACGTGTTGATAACCCGTGTCCATTAATGCTTTTAATTTCGAAGCGTGGGCAAATAGAATGGGTAAACTGTGAGTAAACATAAAGAAGAGAGATCCACGTGATAAATGCTTCACAAATACTTATTTAAGTCGTTTTACCTCCTTCCATAGCAGAATATTGCTCAACCAAGTAGTAGGGATGAGTCAAGGAGACTGGGCCGGTTATTGGACTTTTTCTTTGATTTCTTATGGTGCAAGAAAACACAGAGGTTCAGCAGCACATGTAATTGTTTTATTCTCATTCATTTTTGTTTATGTATTCGAAACCTAAACCATCAGGCCAAGTTGAAGCGTTAGGAACAAAAATTCAGTGGAAAGAAGATGAAACGATGCAAATTCAAAAAGCAATATTCGATCCTTAATTACTTCTGCAACTAGCAGTGTAATGATTTTAGACTCCAATAGTATATGACGCAAATGTTGCCAAATTTAAGCACGCACACCTAGCCAGAAACACAATGCGGAGTGAATCAACTCACCTTCTGGCGTACAGCATTCGTGACCAGTGTAGGCGTGAACGTGTATGTCTATGTATTATATGTATTGCTGCAGAAGCCCATCTGTCGACTTGGCCGCCCCAGACTGTTCACCGTGATATTATCGTAACAGCATGTATCGTGAATGTTACATCGTATTTAAGCTGTGGTATTGCTTTACTTATTATTTATTCAGGATGGTAAAGCCGAAGAGGACGCTTAGTTGTCTTAGCTCTATGGAAATAAATCAGTAAAAACGAATTTATTTAATATAATTTCCTCATTTGAGAGCTGCAACGTAGACAAAGTATAGTTAAACAATTAACATTTATTAAAACATGTACAATGATAAAAATATATTATAAGACTAAGTATAGAAAACCTATCAAATAAATAGGAATGAACTTAAATTGAAATATAAATAGTAATTATCAACTTTATGTAACAAAATTCTAGATTATTAGCCTAAAAATTAATGCAGTTAAAACCAGGTTGTATAACAATTTCAAAGATTTCTAAGTATCAATAATACAAATGGAATCAAGACAAATTATTTCTGTGGATACGAATTGATACCCTGGTCATCACCATTGCAATTTTATATAGATGGCGTTTATCCAGGCCATGATCTATCCAAAAATGGTAATTAATGAATCCAGCGATCAATATTGGTTTAAGGTTCTATTTTTCCTTGTAATAGGATAATGGGTTCATAAATGCCCTGTTCACTCGAAGCGAACAGTACGACCAAGAATAACTCGGCTATCATCATATGTCTTGAAGGCAATGATGTCGATGCGCCTGCTACTAGCACTGTTGGACAACCGATGCATGGGCCTCAAAACGTTTTTCTATCACACCTGTTGCACTCAAGCTTTTGATCTTATGTCTGTTTCTCAGCACTTCTCCATAAGGGCAAGCAACCACTCCTCTTAATTCCATGATTCTTTGTTCTTTAAAACTGTTTTTGAATATTAGTAGTTTCACTATTATTTGCAGTTATGCACCTATAACTTTTAAACATTCATTTTACGATCAGTAGACATGCGTCCGTTAAAAAGATTTTATCTAAGGATATAAAAGTTGTCGCTAAAATATGAATGGTATGTATTAAAAGTGGACCCGTCAATCGAATTGATAGATGCACATGACGCAGTCGTGAGAGCGTTGATGAACTGACATATCAAGCTCTGCGCGTCACTCGATCATGACGTCACATCTATCACACCTCGCATCACATCCCCCTGTAATGTTGTTGCGACCTGGAACACAAACACGCCATGTTTAAGGATGACGGAGCACTCACGGCTTTGCTTCCAGTTCATTGGGTTTCGGCTTCGCGGCCCGGGCTTCTCATGCGTTCACACAACACAACAACGCCGCCGCTGCTGCTGTTTTAAACAAACAATGCGATATTTTCATGATAGTTTCATACAGGCGTCAAGTGCATGCATTTTCATGTCACACTGTCTAGCTTGTTTATTGTGTTTCCGCTAAATTAATAACAGTAACAAAAACATTGCGTTTGAAAGTTTTCTGTAATAGTGGTATTTTATAAAGAAACTCCATTTGTCAGCATTTTTACTGCTGAAAATACACCGCTGCTTTTATTTCCCTTTCACTTTGTAAAAGATAGACATAGAGCAGTGTTCATAGCCGTATTAAGTAGGACGAACTTTAATCTCAAACTCCATCCCAGAATAAACGTAGGTACGTTCTAAACGTTCACTTCATATCTTCTTTGCCTACTCTGTATAATGTCGTGCATAAAAAGTGGCCCATTCCCCTATATGTTTTTCTCTCCGAAAGGCTTCCACCTTCACGTAACCATGTTTTGACTGCACCCAGCCGATATCAGTTCTCCACGTGACTCGCCTGAAAAGCAACTCAGGGACATGCAAACTAAGCAATGAACGATGTTTATAATTTATGTGGAATGAAGGCCAATTCGGACACCGGCTCTTACAAACTTTATTTTTGTAACCACTGCACCGCCACCCCTACCTCGGGTATGTGGCGAGTTGCAACTTCTCATCTTCCGATGGATTAGCCATTAAGTTACTCATGGATACGCGGACCAGAAGAGGGTACTCGACAAACCTAACTCAAGGAGAAGGAATGTCCCCGCTTAGGATTTGTACAATAATTTCGAGGAGTGAAATTACCTGGATTTCTTGAACAGACTCGGGGAAAAACATAAATCGTAGAACAAAGCAATAATGTATACACCCACTGAAACCTTGAGTTACAGGTTAAGCTAAGCACTGAATCTGTATATACAGTTTCACACCATTATCTTTAAACCACGCGTCTATCACCGGATAAATGGAACAAAGCAAACATATAACACTCTATCATGGCAAAGTTACCCATAACTTCATTCAGTCTCTGGCTACATGTGACAAAACAAATGCATACATAGCCTTCGAAACATAAATTACATTAACCACAGTTTAACACACACATATATATGTTAAAATATTTAGTAACATGGAATATAAAATGTATAATTATATATAAGTATATATAACAAAGATAAACTTTAAAATTCCAAACAATATTAATTACAAAAAACGGAAAACTTACCTCCAAACAATTTAACAGATTCAACAATTCATTCCCATAAAAGAGAATGTGGCAAAGAAAGAAGAGACTTTATAATACAAAATACTATGAAACTTTCCCTTTGGCTCGGCTAATACGTGTTCGGTAAATCCCCAAAATTATCAAACCAGCAAGCTCGCTCAAGTTATGAGGTGCAGCATATTTCCGTCTGATTACATCTGCACAAAAAGGAATCCTTAAATAATTATAGTCTACGAATTATTAAGGATTAAATAATACGTAATTTGTTAATTTTCCACAATTTTAAAGTCATTGGATTAAGAATTATATCAATCAATATCCCCTCAAAATGTGTAAATATGTTTTAAGTTTCATTAATATAGTCCAATAAATAAAGAATCTTGCCAGGTTACTCACTAGAACTGGTTACGCTTCACCGGCTCAACAAATGCCTTGGTCGGGAAGATCACTTGCGAGAACCAAAGGAATTAAATGCCCAACCTAGGGGCAGCAATAGAGCACTAGCAACCTAAGTTGAGTCTATAAGAAACCACAGTCGCCTTACTACTTTATTTCAATTCCAGATAAACCTTTGCAGAAATAGCTACATTACAGATTTCGCAAGGATACATAGAGATCAGGAAAGAATAGTCAAATGTTTAACAACTGAACGCTATATGTTGGCTTTAAAATTCCATACTGTTTCCATGCGATCGCGAGAAACAGCTGAATGGTGCCAAGACTTCAAGAGAATGGCCAAGTAATGAACATCCGAAGCATCACCAACGATATATCAGAAATGGCTTATGCCACAAAAAACGTATTTGAAATGAATTGCGTGATTTAAAGAGGCCTACATATTTTGTGTTAACATCTTCGCATATCGCTTAACTTTTACGAGTTATACAAGAAATATACAAAATTCTTTCCGAATGAAGAGGACTTCACAGACTATTACCAGGAAGTTCAAGATATACATTTTGTCATGTAAATGTCCTTCATGCACGGTATTTTAAACAAATTTGTCTGTGGACAGCCTAACTCAAAAACGAAAAGTTAAATGAGTACGAAACTTAGGTTCAGTACCTTTCAAGGATGAGTCACGAAGATTTTCAAGAAAATCTCCGTATCCTAAGCTACTCTTTACATGGAACATTTTTCGAAATCTTTTTTATAAAAAAAGTCTTTACCCATTTTTATTAAAATAACGTATATAAATTATGTTTACATGACAAATAAAATGCATATCTTGAATCTTCTAGAATAGCCTCCAAAGTTCACTTCTTGTGCCTACACTGCTAAACGTTGAATGAAGACGAAAACTTACTACACAAAACATATACATTTCTTTACAACATACAATTTACTTCAAATAATGTTTTTAGCATAAGCCATTTCTGAAATATCTGTTATTAAAGGTTCGAATTGTTCATTACTTGTTCATTCTTTAGTCCTTTCAACATTCAGTTGTTTTTCCGATTGCATGGAAACAGTATGGCATTTTAAAATCAGCGTGTAGTATCCAGATCTTAAACATTTCACTATCGCTGTTTCCTTCGAATCTGTAACGAAATGTGTAATGTAGCTACTTCTGCAAAGGTTTATTTGGATTAAAATGTCTTAGATAGAAAAATAACCTTTAATAAAAATAGTTTGTATACCCACTAATAAATTACAAAGGGTACAGGAAGTCATGTGAATGTATCACTCAGATTTGTTTTAAGACTAGAAGACCTCACTAGAAGGTTTGTAGCAGCCCCGTCTAAATGACCTACTTATATTTGTGAAAGGGACACTTAATTTTACCTTCTATACTATTGCTTAGCATATTTAAATGAATACATCACCTGTCAAAATTATAATCTTTTGTAACCTTTCAAGCTTAGCACTTATCAATAACTTTGTTATTGGCTTCTTACGGTACATGACTAAAGCTTAATTCCCCGACTGTGTCTAACTACTGTGATTTCTTACCCCTGCTGATACACAATGCTTACCTATACTCTCATACAGGTTAGAAATAAGTATAAATAAATTAGCCACGTATGGTGTTTGTCAAACCTACCTAATTTATTTTGTATAGAGATATCTCGTTTCTGTTTTCAGTATTAATGTTACGAATAGTATTTATTACAATTATGACGTACGATTCTATAAACATATTTAAAACTTCATTATTGCATTATTATTATGATCATCTCTGTTATTATCGTATTTAAAGCAAAAAGAATCTAGCTTCACGTGGTGGAATATTAATACATTAATTTGAGCTTACCAGCTACAAAGAAATGAAAATCAACTAATTTTATACAAACTTGAGCATCAGGAGAGAAAACTCCATTTCGGCTTTGAAGCTGAACGCACTCTTTGATTAAATGGTTCAATATGAAGTGTCCGGAATATTAACTGAATTCCAAGAGCGATTTTGATTTTATTTACAATAATACCAAAAACTCAGATAGCTGTATTTATTTTATGGTGCGTGTTTACGACAGAGGAGAGGAGAATAATGCTAATGTAATCGGCCAGGCAAACTGCGCAACAGCGGACTTAATGTGTGGCGAAGGATAGTATCTAAAGATGGTTGTCATTTAGAATGGAATACAACATGTACGGTTTGATTTAAACAAGAAGCGACAGTTATTTTCATGGTACCGTCCACTCTGCTGTAGTTCTAAATGGCGAAGTGCCCTGCTTTTCTCTTTGCCAACAAGCTGAACTTTGAGTAGTAACACGTTATAGTGTAATACTATATTATTATAGACCGGTATCAAAATTAATTTAAACATTAAGAAATAGAAAGTTGTGACTGTTAGCAAGATTATAAAAGTCTAAGAACGCCTAATATCAGCAGAGACGTTTACTCTATAGACTATAGGGAATTAAGCGTTAGTGATACAGAACTACTTACGTGTCTCGGCAGACCGAGACAACAGTTCCTACTCCTCAGTAACATTGACTAAACAGAACATGTCGGGGATGCATGATTAGTAGGGACAGTATATTAATGCAAATGTATATTTCTTCTCTGCTGTCAGAAAGTATGCAAACTTGGTATATAAATTAATTACTAAATTCCTGACGCTTTTATCAATATCATATGTTGCACTTAATACATATTTTGCGTCTTTTGTCGATAATAATACTTGAGCAATTTCAAATTTTATTGCATATCCACTTGTTTTATACATACCGGGTGAGTGTTCTCAGCCTGCGGATTGAGAAGTTATGCAGTCCTGGCGTTAACTATGCCGTAAACACTGTCCACCGCATCACGTCATAACAGTTTCGGCGCTGTGGATGTAGTCTTGCACTCGTAGCGAACAGTGTGCGCGTAGGCTTTGAGGTTCCACATTCAAATGCTGCCACTTGAAGGTACTTTTTATGTTTAGTAAATTTAACGAGAAAATGATATTTTGGCATGGAAGTGTGGTTTCACTTAATTGGTTTAGTTATGTGAGTTTCATTAAAATACAAATTGTTACTTGTTAGAATACGCTTTAATGAACATCATAAATGCAAGAAATGCATGAAAAGCTCATTTATTTACAGGCGGGATTTGAACTTCCGACCTTCATCATGATTTTCCAGTATGATAACCGTTGTGCTACTAGAGCACGTTAACAACGAGCACGAGCAGGAGACCTTTGTGTCAGCACCTGCATTTCCCATCGTGTGTAAAATGCAGGGTTGCCTGGTTACCAATCCGCAGGGTGAGAAGACTCACGAAGTATATTTACTTCATACTTTAATTATAAACAGAACATTTCCGAATAAAATGTGCCATCGAGTCAGTCTTGAAAGAGTGAGGTAGCTCACACGCAACAAAGTCACGTCACATTCCACCTTATCTGGTAGTAGCCGTCCCTTACGTTATGAAGGTGGCCGTTAAGCTGTTCAAGCGCGGTGGTAATATTCATAATAGAAAATTAGTTTCACTTCTATTGTTTAGTATGTAGCTCGTAAAATTCATAAAAATGTAACCTTTAATTTGCACAAAGGAAATATATTTCAAAATATTTAGCAGTGAATAGCTTCTGAATTGAATTTCAAAAACAAATGGTCACATTTATGTGCTAATAATGAATGTTTCCGGTACTAAATGCATACATATCAAATGCATTATTAGAGCACAAAATTCCTGTCCATAATGATCAGGTATAAAATCCTATCTAAATAGACTATCTATCGCTCTCCACATCAGCAGCTCGCTTTCTTTCCTTTTTTCTTTCTTTCTTCCTTTCTTTCTTTTTTTCTTCTTTTTTTTGGGATACTCGCTTTGCTACTACAGACAGTTACAACGACATTGGATCTAAGCACCTGGCAATGCCGCTCTCATCAAAATAGGGATGCATAAATGTCTTTGGTTTTACTATAGGTTCATTAATAATAACTCTAATTGAATTGTAAAGCGAGTGTTTTTTCTTTAACACTCTTGAGTTACAAACCCCGAAATATCATAGGCTAAGGAAAGTTGGAGACAATTACTAGCACATAACTTCAAACTGTTTAGGGTGTATAAACACAGCGTGGCAATGCATTTTCTGCTGCGAGAGAACTTTCATAAATCGCTTCTTGTGCGAGGGTTGATCAATAAAGACTGAGTCTCATTTTTTTCCTGTAGCTTCCTTGATAGTTTCCTGTCTCCACCATGAATATTTAAAAAGAGCGGTGTTTCGTGTATAATATCTATAGGCGGCAGCACTCTCGTATTGGTAGATTTGTAGTAATGCTGTATATTGCTGACCCTACTTGAATTTCGCATACTACAAAATGGAGGTGACACAAGAGGAGCAATACAATTTTGTTTTCGTTTAAATCACACAATCTCTGAAACTTTTGAAAAGCTGAAGCAAGCATACGGTGAAGATGCACTACCTCGTGCAACAGTGTTTAGATGGTTCAAGGACTTCAATGAAGGGCAAGTTCTCTGTGCTAAGCAAGGTGCGCCTGGTGTTTCACATTTTTTTGACTGTAATGGAATGATTTACCAGCATGCAGTTCCCCCTCATACCACTGTTACAGCAGCGTACTACACGCCAGTATTGGCTACACTGAGGAAAACTCATTGCAAGGAAACGTCCAGAACTTCATCGGAATGGGTGACAAATTCATCACGACAGCGCGCGGCCTCACGTCGCAAATCAAGTCCAGGAATTTTTGACTAAATTCAACAGTACCTGTGTACCGCATTCGCCTTATAGCCCCGATCTTGATCCCTATGATTTCTTTTTATACCCATCACTAAAGGCAAAACTCCGGGGCATTCGATTTGAGAGCACTGAAGCAGTGCTGAAGAAAAGTGAGTCGATTCTCAAAGACCTGACAAAGAATGGTCTGCGTCATGTTTTCGAGGACTGGCAGAGATGCTATAAAAGTGCATTCAAGTAGGAGGGAAATACTTTGAAAAATAGCATGACAACATTGAAATGGAGTATAATATCTGTGAAAAAAATCACTCTCAGTCTTTATTGACCAGCCCTCAAACAAATGCCAGTGTAGTAAGTGAACTAGGGGATGTGGCTGTTTACTTTGTGCCTTTGCTTTTTGCCTCTGTTCTTTGGATTTTAATTGACAATAGGATAGCTTGACATCACCAGCTACATTTATTGAACATTTTTCGGAATAAAACGTAATAAGTATAGGTATAAATAATAGCTCATATTTTCAAACACAATAACAATACAGAAATAATCGCTTCTAAATACAAGCCGAGCTGTATGAAATCACTAATCGCTGCAACAATTTAATGAAAGCAGCGGATATTAAGCTATGCCCAACCTAAAAGGCAAGGTAAGCTAAAATATCACAATAAGAAAGAAAATTACAGAAGTAATGCAAGAAGTACATGCAATTTTATGTGATATTTACAATCTAAACGCCACTACACAGATATTCCGCTCCTATCCAAAGAAACGGATAGATAATTTTGCTTTTGAAGAGCTGTAGTATTTTACACATGACTGGTCGATATCATTGGTTATCTAAGTTTGGATATTCGCTATAACTCATTCTAACAAAGTGCGCATATTCTCAACTTATTCCGAAGGAAGACTGTACTTGGTATGTTTCCATAAACCGCAGCTGGTTCGCAGGGCAAATGCATCCCAAACAAAATACAATAATGGACATCTCTTTCACAAACACAAATGCGTATAGGAAATTGAGGGCAACAGACCGCCTGGGACAAACGGCTATATCCTGCAGTAAGTCACACGGCACACATGCCCTCCCACACGCACATACAACGTTACCCAGAATAAATTTACACATTCCCGTATTGAATATTGGTACTTCGGATACAAATGTCGCTACACTGTGGAAACCAATGTTTTGCTTTGTATGTTCATCGTTCCAAACGTACCCCAAGCCACCAAGGTATGTTCACAAATTACATTCCTTCTTCCGTCTGGCGCTAAAACTACGCCTCTTTTGTACACTGTTTCCAAACTTGTCGAAACACTATCGAGTCATCTAAGATTTATTGTTCTATAAGCATAGCATTTAAGTTTCGCTTTTGGGATAGGAAGGTCATTATATTACTTTGCTCCGTGAAAACATAACTATCAGTTTTTGTTAACTTGTCTACTCTTCAAGGAAAAAAAAACGTGATACATGCTAACAAACCGATCTCTCTAAAAGACACAAGGAAATATGCTAAGAATTAGACAAATCTTCAAGTGTATATTGTTTAATGCAAACATGCATTTTAAAATTAATCGTAATGTGGGACACTAAATTCCTGAGAAATGCAACACAGTTGAATTATACATCAATCACTGCAACACACACATTTCCAATTACGCCATAAATGGCAAACAAATGACTTTATTGCAGGTTAGAACGCTAGCTAACGTGTCTCTCTTTGATTAACCGACAATATATTTTAAATTTTGGTATTGAAATCCAATTTTATACAACAAAAATCTGATAATATGTATACTGGGTGTACGCAGTGATCGGCTTAAAGGCAAATAATTCCACTTGAGGGCGCTGGGTTGGTGAGTGGCGGGCAATAAGCACTCGTCCATGGCGCGGCGTTGTGGGCTTATAATATGGGATAGAATATCTTGAATAGTAATAAAAATAACAACAAATTCTGGATTTTATGCAAGGAATACTCTCAAAGGTAAGGGGTAAAAGTTAATATGAATCAAGATGTCCATAAAGATTGTAACTATATCCTTTTTCCTGGGTATTTCTGCACGATCGGGAAGGCAAGGTTTTCGTGCGTCAATCTGTGCAAATAACTTGTTGATTTAGAATTACTCACATTATACAAATATGTTCTAGTTAAGGACATGAAAACAAGGTTGCTCTCAATAAACAGCCTTAATGTACATGATGTAAGATATATAACAGCTTATGTTGCACTCACATGATCAGAAACTTCCTAATATCCGTTTTCCTCTTACACCTTAACATTTCTTCACCTGGGCATCAAATGTGTATTTAGTATTTAAAACTAAATATATTTCTCTATATACTTTGATCTCAACTCACCACTTGAATCCTTCTTATATAATTATTTCGACTTACGTTTTAAGCCTCTATTCTCTGAAGTTGCATGCGATCGCTCACCTGAAACAAAGAACAAAATGCAAATCATACAACATACAGCACAATCTATTTATGTTAGCGCAGCTTATTCAGCATCATTCTGCTTGTTGATTAGCAGGTGCGCTGAAGTTCTATTCAGTTTGTTACATTTTTATACGTGGAACTCATACAAACGTCAGTAAGCATACAGTTATTTTATTAGCATAAGTCATAGTAAAAAGTATATGCTCAACAAATATTTTTTGATAAATCCAGATATTTTACTTCAGTAATTTCCTGAATAGCTTCTGAATTTTAGCCGGCACAAGGAATCTTGTGTTATAATGAGAATATGTGTCAAAATAATTAAAATATTTGAGATACGCTGGTAACTGCCATACGAGACATTAAAAAATCAGAATTTGTATTTCGGAGTAGCAATAAGACAGGAGGAGAGGGCTTCAGTTCCCTTCATCATATATTAACAAAAAGGCAAACACAAGTTATAAATTGGAAACACAAAAGTTAAAATAATATATTATGACGATGATGGGCACGTCTTAGCTGGAAAATAAATACTTAGATAAAAAACAAAATAAGAATATAAATAACGTTGAATGTTCTAATATATGACGCAGAAGCAAGTTCGGAAAAACAAAATATAAATAAACCAACAAGTGAGGAATAAACAGAAATGTGAATATTGCGAGGCATCACAGGTAAACCATTCGCCTCGTAAACACCGGATTTGCAAACATACTTAGCGGCATTAATTATATTTTATAATCTTATATATGTCCAATACAGTATAAATCCATAGTTTTTACTAGTTCCAGAAAAATGGCGATCAAATTATGGCAGGTTGTACGTAAATCGTGTAAAATTAGTAATTATGCACAAGGAATTTTAAAAGTGTGTGGCTATCTCGGAAATGAAAGTAATATAGTCTATATTGAAGGCTAACATTTGCAAAAATGAAGAATGAAAATATTTAAGTAGTAACTTTATAATTAACTAAGTGTACATTTTTATTACAAAAACCTGCAAAATGTAAATGGGAGGATTACGGTTTGGAAAAGACAGAACATTCCAGAAGTTTGGTTATTCTTAATTAATTGATTATAGGAATAGGTTTTTAATTTCCCATATATTCTTTATGTATTTGCATGATATATATATATATGTATATATATAATGGTTCATACTGTAGAGATTGTCAGTTCTCTTTTATTGTACAAATGACTTCATTGTTTGCAGATAACGATTAATAGCCGAAACGAAATAAATATCTCAAGTTGATATCTATTCTTACAATATCTGAAGTGGATGTTTAAATCCGCATTCTATTGCCCTTTAACAAGTAAAATACTTCTGAAATAAAACTACTCAGTTTTTAAATTTATATATATATATATATATAAAAGAATTACTTGACCCAGAGAGTACCTAAAGGTTCTCATATTTTTAGAGGATTTGAAGTAAAACAGTAATTCCTTCTTTATCAGGAGTTGTTACAAGTTCATAAAACCTTCCTGGAGATTATTTTTTGCTTTTTAACAAATAAATATTTAATTCCAGAAAGTGAAAACTTCTGCTGGTGCTACGAGTATAACTTGACGGCTGTATAGTTCAACGGCTGACACCTAATGATGGACTTCTCCCGTGACTTTCCACCCAAGCTTAGTGCCAAATCCTTTACATAATTTAAAATGTTTGGAGAATGTTTCCTGTGTTTGGACTATAAAGTAGTTACATCACTGGTTATAGAAATTTTGTAACATTAGGGTCTAATTCTTTGAGATAATTCTGCATTATCTTTTGAAATATGTAAAAGGAAGTTTGTCATGAAAGGTCAAGTTAAACGGAAGGAACAGAAAGGTTGTCATTATTATGCATATGAATAAAGCACTGCCGTTGGATCGGTGGTAGCATTGAACTAATCCTGTATCACGAAATAGTACTTTTGGAAAGATCTAAATTGTCAATTTTTTATTTTATTAATTTTTTACGCATTTCTTCATCTCGTCTAGACATTTAGCTTAGCACCCTGCAATGAAATATAAGGACAACTTGACAGGCTCAGCATGCTCCTGGTCTAGGACTAAAAGAGCAACCTTGATGTTCTGCTGCATTTCAAGCAAATGCTTGAGTTCGTTTGGAAGTCGAGTTCCTTTGACTATAAGTTGAACATTTTGATGAATGGCAAACACACACTGTGTTCCTTTTTGCCCAACTGGAATACATTGTTTGGATCACAATTCAGTAAATTCATAAAATACAATTTATGCATTAGTGCTTTTCTTTTACAAAATGCTGAACAACAGCATGCATTATTATGGGCTCAAATCGGGTTCTAGTGCTGGTTGCTTGTGGAGCTGAACTGTACAGTTGATTTCTCTGGTTCACGTGAGTGGCGTGAGTATGGTTCCCAAATCAGGCAGACTTTGAGCTTGGAACCATTGGTAATTATAGTAGGCGACCTGAGTTGAGTGACTGTGATTTGTCGGGCGTTGGTTTTTAGTCCGGCTTGCTGACTTCTTTAAGCGGGCATGTTTGCTAAATTTGAGAATTTCTTTCAAGGTTTACGGAATATAAATTATTAGCGGAGACAAAGTGAAGTTCATTCAATAATTATTGTCAGACGAAATTTTAATTCATTTTGTTGGTCCCATTATACTGGGATGGGTCATTGAATGTTTCGGCGTAAATTTGTGCATTTTCTATTTTATGTTTGATGTGTGCATATATTTTGTTGTTATATTTTCTAAATTGCGACGATCAGATTATTTATGAAATACATTACTTTGAGGTGGGATTGAGTGCTGTCGTGGGGTACGTGGCCAATAGTGCATGGTAAGGTTTGTCTTGCTTTTCTAGTTCCGAATGTGTGCTCTAAAGAATGTAGAATTGTATGCAAATTCAGATTTATAGCGAATGTTCACTTACACTCGTTTACTAATTGTATTACCACTCCGTTGTTATCATTACGTAAAAATGGCAGGGCATTCCATCATCCTGTGCTAGGCTTGTCGGTTACACCATGATGTGGCATGTGAGGTGTTAAGTTGGCAACATGAACCGGAATATAATGTAATAGTAGTGGGGGTTGAAAACCGGTTCTTTAGTAGCGTCTGACGCTAACAGAGCCTCTCTTGCAATGTGAGCGTACAGTGCCATTGGAACATGGGGACCTCTCCGCCGATAGCAAGACAGGTATTCTGTAATTATTCTCAATATATTTTGGTCATCTAAACATTTAGCATGTGTCTTCTTTAAGTAGTGAGATCCTTCTATCCTTCCACATCATGATTTAGATATATTTTTTAGGTATTTTCAGGTATTAGGGAATTTAGTTCAGCTCGCCCCTGTCGGACCTCGTGTAGTTTAATGTTTGATCCTGTAACCGGTACCTTGAGCTAAATATAATGAAGAGGTTACGACAATATGATCTGTACTTCCATGTAAGTAATGGGAATTCCATACTAAGATGTGAACATATAATACGATACATAAGGTAAACATAGGGCGTCATCGACGCAATGCAACATATGTATAGTTGTTGCAAGATAATAGTTTTTGATTATGGATTTTATCAGTTTTCTCTAGATCCTTTACAGACAAGCAGTTGTTCTTATCTAAGCACAATATAGAGTATTCATCACTTTTACAAAGTTATCCTACTCTTATTTGCAAGAATTTCGGAACTTGCCTTTTTTTCACAATGAGGAAGAATTCTCAATTGTGTTTACAAAATTCCTCTTTTTTAAAAATATATTGTGGCACACTTTACTCATTAGCCACCTTTGACGCTGATTAGCTCCTTGTTACCAATGAAATTAATTGAATTTATTGTGATTCACTCTTGTAGAAGTCAAATTTACTTCGTATTTTGCAAATAGATATGTGTAATCCACGCAAAAATTTATAATTCATATTTTCAGTGCCATCAAAATGCTATTGTTCTATGATGATGTGGTTCTTCAGTTTTGTTTTTCAAACAGTACATGCTTGGTGAAATTTGCGTTTACCTACTACAGTATCCTCCTAATCTCTGTTTTAGTTATGAAACTGCTACAACTGTGAAAGATTTAATAAACGTTTATCAGTGGATACAGGGTCATCTTAATGGAACAAAACTTAATTTATTCCTTTACGCATTGAAAATGTTTGAACACTATTGGCCACAAATGAGCTCAATTAATGATCGACACATTTTATTGTCATTGATCTTAAACTCCGTTTTATAGTGTTTTAGTTTTCTGAATGGACCACAACCCTTATCATTAAACAAATGTCTGCATACAAGCACTAATCATTTTCTGATGATGTAAATAAATCAAAGAAAAGGGTTCTGCTTTCCAAGTTGAAGTCACAATACCTATTTTCTTCATCTGGAGAAAGCCACGAGTTTTTGTGTTTGGATTCTAGTGACACAGAAAACTTCAAATGAAGTTCATGCTTTAAAAGAATACTTTATGAGTGAAATCAGCAATGAACAGATTAAGCATTTATCTCTTAAGGAATGGAAGCTGACACTGCCAGCTCAATTCAATTCGAGGCTAAATTTACGAACCTAACTGAACTTATATTAATTAACTGCCGTATTATTTCCAACTTACCAGTCATAAAGTCTAGCTCCGAAATACAATTTTCAAGAAAGAGATTATAAATGGCGCTACTCCGACTGGTTTGATTGCATGCCATGACATATACATTCAAAGTAACCAGCAGTACATTCCAAATAATCTACCTTACCCTATTTGAATTCCACTTTCTTTGTTTTTGAGGTCATAGTTGAAAAGATACAAAAACAAGTGATGTTAAAACATTAGAGCCTTCTTAATTTAGAATATTTCGAAAAGCTCTCTCAATTAGTTTTCTATATATTATTTTCTCAACATTGTAACGACCCTTTGCGAGACTCGATTGGGATTCAGGTAGTCGCATCAGATTTCGTAAAGCGAGTTCATCACCCGCCCTGCTAGGGGCCTCAGAATTAACACCCGAGAATGTGTTTGTTACATTATGAATTCTCCAAGAGTGAAAGATAAAATGTATTTGTTTAACAGCGAGTATCTTCAGAATGGTAAATATGAAGAAGCTAATGTTTGGTAGTTTTTCTTACATCATAAACATCTATTTATTGGGAAGCTTTATGAAATGTAAGTATTATGCCGCGAACGTTCATCTGATAATATCAAATTACCTTGTACAAGAGAAAGATACATGAAGGAATTTTAAATGCGGAAGAGATAATTTGACGAAGGAACGAAGGAAAATATCAAAGGAGCTTGTTTACCCCTACCAAAAAATCCCTTGAAAAGGGGGGGGGAATAAAATCACATCAACACATATAGACATGGTTTATATTGTAAAGTAGCATTTACAGCTCAACGTTATCGACGCCAGGCAGTCGGAGATAAACAAAGATAAGTCGCGCTTTCATCCGACGCGAACACCAGAAGCTCTATCGACAGATGTCTTGAATGTTCTGGAATTTTCTTTCCCCCGCCTCCAAAAAGTGTTTTCAGATAATTCTAGAATGTTCTGTGAAAGATTTTGTTGGCTATATAAGCAGCGAGCATTCTCGCGGAAGGAGCTGAGTTAAGCCGGTCAGTGAGCGAGTTGTTAAGCACGTTTCTGCTGCGACAAGAAGTGCAGTTCTCCAAGCGAGTTGTGACTTGCAGCGAGTGATCCGTCCGAAGAAGAAGCTACATCACAAGAAAGTAAAGTGAACTAGTTCACATAAGTGAAATGGCATTATAGTCTCAGTGAAAATTGAACTAGATTAAAATAGTGACAGTGAAAACTAGTGAAGTGACAGTTCAAAATTGGACTTAGCCCTAATATAAGAGGAAGAAACTCCCGGAGTTATATTATTCAAGAAATTTACAAGAAAAAGAGCAAAACCAAGACGTCTGCTTCTAGTTTCACGAGCAAGCATCACTAATATATCCCATTTTCTTGAAAATTTCTATTTAACTTAGTATTTGGTCCATTTGACTAACTATATTAGGCATCCCATATATTGGAGTTTATAAGTGGCGTAGAAATCTTAAAAGTGATGGTTCAGATTAGTTTTTGAAATTGAGATATACACCTAAATAATAGCCTCTATCTTGATAATTTTTTTCACATTAGAATTCTATTCATTGGTGTATGTAAAGTAGCCTAGCAGCCCTAGCAGTACCACAATTCTATTGGGTGGTGACAACAATTTTAGAGTTTGTTTATATTTTTTAAATGAACGTTTTACATAAATGTTGTGACTATTAGGTATTTTATCGCTAGAAGTAGCTCATTTCTCGTCCACTGTTCCTTCCTACATATTTCTTGTTATAATTGCTTACACCTATCAGAGTATAAAGCGTTAAGAGATGCTAATTCTGACAAACCCCTCGTTTAACCCCTTTTTTGAGATATTAGGTGAACACTTAACATTCTGTCTTTATAGAAAACCTTACAAAAATAGTTATTTTATTATATTAAAGTAGAAAACAATGTGAATCCTTTGGAGCAGAAATAGCTAATGTTACTGACAAAGGCAACATATATAAGCGATTACATTAATGCGATAAGTATAATGACGCCACGCAGAATAATATTTACTGCAGGATTCTGTGGGTGCCAAGATCCGATGCAATTCGCACAAGTCGATCCGATCCGGAGGTTGGTTTTAACGTATACATAATTTATATTGCATGCAACAGATGCCGTAAGTGCATACCTCTAGCTAATTTACAATATTTAAACTGCGCGTTGGAAGATTTTTCCTGTTTATTTCATTTTCCTTTGTGTCGTTATCACGCGTCGACCATTGTAGCGCGCCGTTACAGAATAGCACGTGGTGGTGTTTGTTTCGTGCCGATCTTGTTTTCTTCGTGTGTTTACGGTGATTTCTTTTGGTTTTTGCTTCTGTGCATCACAGAATGGCATAGCAGAGGAGGAACTTGAGGCAACGTTGCTGGAAAGTGATACTTATAGTAGTACTTCGATTAGCTTTAATGACGATAATGTAAAAATTTGAAATTTATAATTTAATTTTTCAATGTAAAAGGGATCAAAATATCCTCACAAGTATGTGGAAATGCTAAAAAATATTTTAAAAGTCAATGCAAAAATGATCAACTCAGCAACTTCAAAACTGAGAGTGGAAAGCTTTCTGTAATACCATACTTTCACTTTACTTAGGCCTGACAGTTTACTTTTAGCGTGGCAGCGAAAGGATTAGTGCATATCTTAAGCGATTTATAGTACTGCGGACTTTGTGCTATAGAACATAATTACAAGTTATAGCGCATTGAAGTTTTAAAAATAGGTTATTTCTAAACTCTGCTACTAATTTGTTTCCTTTAAATGTTTGACAGAAGAAATTTTCTGAAGTATTCCTGATGAATTAGATAGAGAACTCTTATAAAATGAAGTGCCCGTGGTGATGACTGTTAGTCACGATTCAGACAAGTCTATAGTGCAGCATTACTGCCGCCTCTAATTGCCGAACTGCTGGCTTCTCGTTTGCTCATTTCCCGCACCTAACAGCCTCTCAGTGGAAACTAAGGCTTCAGTAACATTCTAGAACATAATTATAACAATAATCGGCCTTCCACTTCAAAGACGTGCATTTAATGAGCTTCCGTACTCACAATCAACTAACATGAGTCAGAATAACAGGTTCCAGATATGAGTCAGGGCACCTCAAGGCGTCTCCTGGGACCGCAAATATTAATTGTTCGCTTATGTTTAGTTTTCACTTCCCAGTGAAGCACACACATTTATTTATACCTTTGGAATAATCTTTGAAATTGTTCATCCTCCAATTGTCTTTCAGTCTTCTACATAAATATTTCCGACATCTTTCAAATTAAATTACAAAACATTTTCCAGAGTGCATATTCTGTTCTTCAAATGAGCTCTTCACTCGAGCTTTGGCGAGTGTGCTCTTATACACTAATTACCATTCTCTTGTCTATATAACCAACAAAAAGTGGAATCCTGTAAAGAGAGAACACTACACAACAATGGACGTTTCACTCCCTAGTGTCACTTTAGTAATGGGCCGTCTTACAATACAGACACGGTTTACTGATAAACTTATTAAATGTTCGACTACCGCCTATGTCGTCTCTTGAAGTTCGTACAAATGTTTTCAGAGATATGTATAGAGGAAACTTCCAGCACGTTATTACTCATTTTCATAGCAGGTGCTGGTTGTCCTCTGCCCTTACTGTCCAGTTTAAATATGTGCTTTTGTTATTCATAAATTTGCTTCCTGACACTGAGCCCCCGTCCCTCCCACCCTCCCTGAGCAGGACCTCACTCCACCCTGTTGCCTATTTAATTCTAACTGGCCAGTATCCATTCTATTCCTCACTCCCACTAAAACTCTGATGGACGTTCAAAATCGAATGCGATATTAATGATTGTGACCTAATTTGTGCTAACACGTTCATTCGTTTTTAGCCGCGAGAAGTGTCACACAATTCAGGAAGCGCGTCCCCCATTCTACAAAATTAGCTAAATAGCTTGCTTCCAGCAACTGAAATAAAAATATTATTAATAAAGTTGCAAAGTCCTATCTAAAATCTTGTGTTCTCCACTAATGTATCAATACAGTGTCGGCCTATCACGGCTCTTTTAATTCAGTGGTGGAGTGATATACTAACAATTGGGACACAGGCCAGTTATTCAGAAGTAAATGAGAAGAAATTTAAGTTGATAATCACTATTACACCAGCAGCAACAACAATAATTGTAATATTATTTTAATACCTATAAATAAAGCCGTTGATAAAAGTTTTCCGCCTTTATCAATGTAAAAATCAGCGTACATTACAATACGAAATAATATTAATTGTGAAAACGTGTTAACTCAAGCATGGAATATACAGGAATGTTCAATAGAGGTGTGTGCTTAATTACCTCTTAAAATTATTTTTCTTCTTTGTTTTTTATTTATGCAGGTGATTTAAGAACTACGATTGTGAAAAAGGGTTCAATATGGAAGTTATGTTTATTTATAGTACTAGAAGCGTAAAACTCGATTTGATTGTACTATTGCTTTTCAACATTCGACTAGAGAATATAATTGAAACAAAAAGGTGCTGCCAAGTGTAGGAAGAGCTGTTCCTGAATTAAGACTAATTTAAAAATTCACTGCAAATCTAACTAATTCACTTATATGTCCAAACTTCTTTTCAAACCAACTCTTTGGATCTGGAGCAACAACTCACAATTTGCTGGCATGTGATTATTTGTATATATCAATTTGCGCTCTTATTTCAGTCGCAATTCCTGCAGTTTGTTGTTGAAATTGATAACTATAAAGTTCTGAATTTTGAAACCTTCTCACCATCTGCAGATTACTCGCAAATAGAGCAGAGAGCAAAACATAGTAACCGTAGAAGACAGGGGAAATATTTGCTGGAAATATGTCGAGGGAAGTGCGTCAGTTCTCAAACTTTCCAAACTTGGAAAAGTTTGAGAACAACTGCTCTGATTCAATTCATATTTAATAACACCAATTTATGTAATTTAATTCTATTTTTAAATTGTGAGGTTTGGTGAGTAAACTGGGAATTATTTTAGTTTTGCTGCGCAGAAATCCCAAACTGTACAATGTTACATTTTACTGATCTTTGTAACTTGTGACAGGACATAAAATAATAAAACAAATATAATTGATTTAATTTGTGAACAAATATCTTTTTATTATTCCAAATAGAAGTATTTCTGAAGTCTTCCATAGGAAATGAGAATGAGAACAGAGGACTATTTTGCATATTACACAGTATATGTATATCGTGGTATTACTCATTTCTTATTCCGCTGCGTATGCTTATATACTGTCTCTGTTAAAGTCTTTTCTTGCCAATTCTGACGCGTATGTCTTCTATACTACCTCACACGCTCATATCCTTAGTTGAGATTTGTATCTATAAATTTCTTTGCGTGAAAATCCTTACATTTACTCTGACTAGAATTAACACAATGTTAACTATATGCCTATATGCAGAGTTTAATTATCTCTACACAGTCGTTCCTTATATAGCCGTAGTAGTATATACTTGTGACTTCGGTCTAATTTATTATTAAAGGAGAACTGAACTAACAATTCGCATGTCTATTTTATTTAATATTCTATAAGATTTTAGGGTGTGCATAATAATGTTGAAAACCGGAAGAATATACGACTTACCGTATTTTCCACACCGGCAACTCACTCATGCGGCTAGCAAGTCTCTTCTGCCGGAGCAGCTCATCAGTCATAGCATTAAGTTTCAACGGGAATATGTAGACACTGTAGTCCCTTAAAAGTTTTCATAAACGTTTAGAAAGATGCCATACATTAAATTCATGATGTATATGCGGAAATTTCTATTTCATGAAAGTTCTTATATCGGTGTATCTACTAGTCTGTAAGGAACAATGTTTTGGGCAGATTTTCATTGCTATAAATCAATGTATTTTTGCAAGCAGCTTTAAGAGTATCACACCTACAGTTCCTATCTATGCAATTATGAGGTCTATTTATTTGTTGCCAAATTTATTATAGAATATATCATATATTTAGCAGAATGTCCTGGGAAGTCGTACTGTCCATTTGCACATAAACTTAAATTTGAATCACTCATGGCAATTGCAAACCAGCCTTGTGTTTAGAAGAGAAAAAAAATTGTTAACAAGTCTATATAAACATGATTCAGAAAAAATAACAGTTTTGTTGCTTTTGAGAATGCCAAGAAACACTTAAATGTCATCCCACAAAGGTAGATGCTTGAAGTCATGCACAATTACTTTTCAGGTTTCCAATTCCACCACCAGAGCACAACTCATAAGTGTGTCTATTCACATAAGAGTTACAATTTGCATTAATGCCCCTCATGTGTTAGATTTTATTTCAGCGACAGACCCACCGCATGGGTGACTAATACTGGATAGCGCAAGGAGAGCATTTACACAAACTAACACAAAACAATATATTCTGGACATAATTACACTTTGTTCTCCATCTTCACTGGATTCCCTCAAATATTCATTCGGTAATCATCATTTAAATCTGAGGATTGCCTTCCTCATCAGTAAAACTTTAGTTCACATAGCGCCGTTAATAGCATTAAACGTTTCAGTTCCCAACTCGCACTGTATAACAGCAGAATCTTCAGCTCCACGTGTAAATACTCAAAAACTGATGCAGCTTCGCTTTCTTGCTGAGAATTGCTTCGAGTTATGGAATGGCTGTAGCGGTTTTTCTTGAAGGGTTTTCTTCTAGTCTTACTAAAATTTCGAAGCCACCACATTAACTTTCAGTCTAGGGCTTATTAATTTCTCGTTATTCATTAATCTTATTTTATAGCATCTTACTCATTAAAATTACATTCTTTGAAATGAATTCCACACAATATAGCACATTTGGTTGACACGACGCTTTTTTCGTTTCAGAGCAGCAACCCTTTTGTTCTACACATACCGATTCTTATATCTGTCAGAGAGGGAATAGTAACCAAGATTTCTGTTTAATTATTTGCACAACCAAGAACTGCACGCAGGCTTCTTGACCTAACACCTCTAAGAACACTAGAAAAGAAACATTTTCCTACAATGAGAACGTAACAACAGGAATTAAATGTAACCCATGTCTAACTAATGTTAGCGACATTCGTGGTGCGATCGCGAGCTGAGCATTACATATATAAGAGCTTCTAGAATGAAAACGAGAGGTCGTAAAACAATGCCGTTTTCAACAATGTGTTCGGAATTATTTATATTTTGTTGTTAGAAGTCTTTAAAAATTTAGTTGAGTCCTCCTTTAACGAACTACCTCAACTCAGAGTACTCGCGCGTACGCAGCAACCACGTCACAGGCGAAGGTGCCACTTCGTTCAGCCGTGATGACAGGTTTGTGGCAAAGGTCTAGCTCCTCTGTATGATCAGGAAAAGGCGCCAACCGACGACAGTACTCTCAATTTATTCATTAGGAAAATACCTGGTTTGCTAAAAAGATCCCCCCTTCCGTTTTTGCTGGGACACCACTTACGCGCGCCAACTCCAGAGGGAAAGACTAACGAAAAACCTCAGTGTTTACCAAAACACGAAACAGTCAACTAGCAAAACGTCTCCCAGTTCTCCAGGCTGGTACCGGCAAACATTGCGGTGCCTCACAAACCCACCTGGGCACCACCGCTCAGGCGTACCTAATTTCCCATGGGTTTTGAGAGCCACTACCCCCCTGAGTCCAACCCAATCCGAACAACTCGCTTTCGGAAGGGGCTCAGATGTTCGGCCCGACGTACACTGTCGTGCATAAAAGGTGGCCCGTTTCTCTATATCGTCATAGTGTTTTTCTCTTCATAAGTTTTCCATCTTCAGCTAACCAACTTTTGACTACGCCCGGCCGATATCAGTTCACTATGTGACTGGCCTTAAAAACAATTCAAGGGGACTTAAAACTAACCAATGAACGATGTTTCTAATCTATGTGAAATGGAGTGGTGGTTCGCATAACCCTCTATGAAAGAAATTCACTGCGATTGGCATAAAAAATGCTGATTCAATTACAAATAATTCGGTCTTCTAGAAAAAGGGGGGATCATTTGCATGTCTGGTTAAACTGAATAACAGCTACAGCCTTTACATATACGAGAAATTTCATTAGCGACATGGGGACGAAAGTTAATTTATTGTTGCTACTAAACGACAATAAGAAATCCGGCATTAAGAAAACGGTAGTGTATCATGAAAATATAAGATTTAAGTTGCAAGTTGCAGTTTTATCATACCTACCTGCTTTTGGAGAGCTAAAGTATTCTGTCAATTAGTGGCTAGAATCATCCTCGAAAAACAGAGGTGATCACACTGGTAGGGCTGAGGCTAGATTTTATCAATACCAACATAAACAGCCCCGTTGGATTATGGGCCACATTTTATGCACGCGAGTATACTTCTGGTAACGTCAGAAGTACCAAGAATGCTAGGAGTCCGCAGCGCTCGCACCACAGTAGTTGGAGTCGAAACACCCTTTTCCCCCAATACCGAGCTGCAGGCAGACTCTGCGAGTCGTGAGTATTGCTGCTTTCTAGCGTTCACCCAAGCTGGAACAGCCTGATCTAGAGTGTATTTTACTAACATCTAATGTAAATAAAACTTCTCTTTTTCGATGTCCTAATTGCACTCTTTCCCTAACCCGATCTCTTAGCGTCTCCTCTGTTCGTTCTTGATTTTCCGTATAACAAACAATCTCTAATTACTCTAGACTGACCTTCTATTGTTTCTCTAGCGTTGTAGTACTTTCTGTCTAGATTTCTGTCAACTCACTATCTTAACAGCACTACCATCCATTATCTTTTGATTCATTATTATAAACATTTTATTTTCTTCACCTCACCACAAATGACGTAAGCCTTTTTACATGCTATGCATATTGATAATTGGAAAATGTAATTTATTTATATTCATCCTCTTGAGTTATTTTGACGTGACCGGATATATAAGTTTTAATTTTCTTATCCAACTTTGTGTTTACCTTTCTTATTTAAATTATATTTACATTTATTTTGTCTCAAATTCATTTTAATGAACATAATACTGAATTTTAATCCTTTATGATACTTGTTTCGCATTGTTTTTCAGGCGTTCATAGTTCGAATCCCGTTTCAAGCTATGAAGTGAATCTAAGGTTCTTATTCTCATTTGGGAACAGGTAAGGTGTAACTGGACAACAGTGCACACAATGATTTTGATATGAAAGGGAGCAGGATACCTTTCTGTCTTCACAATAACAAATAATTGGCTTTAGAGAATTACAAGAGTTGTTACTGCTACTTGATAGTTACATGGAACAAACTATAGTCCATAATTAACAGGTTTCCTCAAGATGTGATACGGCGGCTGTTTCTCACATCCTCCAAATGCTTTTTCGAAAACGACAATGTTTCAAATCAGGGTAAGGTTTTTGTGTAGTTTAACGTCGCCTTGAATATAACATGTATAAAGGGGAGCAGCGGAGTCTGTTGATTTTGTAGGTCGAATTTTAAAATCCTCAAGACAACTTCAAAGCAGTGACGAAACGTTCATCCTGAAGTTACAGTGATAAATGAAAAGATATAGATATATTGATTTCGTGTGACAACTCTCTAAAGATCGGATAGTGACATTTTAGCGAAGGAGACAAAGGGCAGTATTGAGTACATTTTCAATTCGTTTGCTTCGGGGAACTTCATTGCACTGAATGATACAGTAATTGTGGGAATGATGGAGCAATTGGTGGAATGATTGGCAGGGGAGACGGTAGTATCCACCCGAAGGAATTCTGTCCAAGCATCATTTCGTCAGAGCAAATCCAATCTGCAGCCCCTGGGATCTACCCCAGGTCGTATTGGTGAGGGGCCAGCCATCTGACCACCTGCCCACGGCGTCGTCATGCGTTGAAAAGTTTGAAAATGTATATGTAGTTACCTTTAGATGAAACACACCCATTTAAGAAAATTTAAGAGAAGAAGTATTTGTTTCCGCATATTATAATGAATTTATACGTTTTCTGTCAAATAAAGATTCACGATTTTACGAGTTATTGCTTATCATCGACAGTAGTTATTAATATATATTCATCGGAACAATATTAAGAATTACCACGGCATCTTGAGCATTATTTTCTGCCTAATAATAGCAGAGACTTCTGTCTTTTACTCAGATTATCACAATATAGCTATCATGTTGTAACGGAATATAAGATAACATCGAACACTGACGTCCCTGGAGAGCTGTTACATACGTAATTATTTACTGATTTTAAATAAACCGAAATGCAGAACTGCTACTGTATGGTATGAAACAACTAAATGATCACGAAAATAAAGGATAGAAAAACATACTACAAATAGTAGAATTATACGAATTATATACAGTTCATACTGTGTTCCTTAAACATGAACTATATTACAGATGAATAGCCTGAATTATGTATGTAAGTTAATGTAAAAGATTCATCTACATTGTCTTTCAAAATACCCGAATGGTACTATCGAGTATAACATTTAAATTAGCTATTAAATACGAATAATTACAAACAGATCCAGATAGTATGTTCTAACATTACCACAACAATTATAAGTTCTAAATTAACAGGTTAAACGATTCATTCAGGCAGAAACACCATAATCAACAGAGAATTTATTCTTGATTCTTAAAGGCAACAATGAATGACGTAGCCCAATGCAGTAACAAACTCAGAAATAACTTCTTCCAGACTTTCTGAACTTTATAAAAGACCACAGTCATAGCCTAGATACTTCCTTACATCCAAATTGTCCATTATACTCCACGCAACCCGTCTAGAAAGTCAATTGACGGTAAATGGCAACCGTTGCTATAAATTCAGTTTACAACATAAAGAAGTTCTCCACTTGGACAAAATTTGTGGGTAAAGGCCAAAAAAGAAAATTCCCCTTTTGTCGGAGGTGACAAAGACGTCATTAAAACCAGAATAAGGCAGCAAACAACCGGGAACAGAAGGTCTTCGGGAGACGTTGGTGGTGTTGCCACACTAACGGCACCAAAATACCTGCACCAACATGATTATGAGAGCCTATCTCTGCTCAACTTACTTTTAGCCAAAATATATGAACGAATATAGGAAGTGCACGCAGCACTTTCAGTCCCCAGGTGAATTGCGCATTCATTTCAGTTCATGTTTTCATTGATCATCCGACAAGACATACAAGAAATACGTTGAAGAAAGTGCTCCGTATTATAAGAAATACATGTTGCAAACACATTTATAGAACAAACGTTTCGTTAACCAGCGCTACTACTTGCTTTGGTAATGATAAAGACAGCACATAAAACAAATCAGTTTCAACTGATGTCTAAGCTGTAATGAAAGCTTTGCAAAAAAGTTCTAGACGAAATAAAAGAATTGCAATTCATAAAACCATAAAAGTGCGTATAGGCGTGGTAAATCATGTATATTAAATGAAAATATGCCAGAAACATACAGAAGATAGGTATGCGAGGAAGTGCACGCATAATCCCTGAAATGCAGCAGAAAATTGGTTTCTGAGAGGAAAATATTAAACCTGCAAGGCAATTCAAGAGCTCAAATTACACCAATTTTACCATACGAGATGATTCCGCAGTAACGTACGAGCCTTGCATTCAGGAAGTCCCAGGTTCGACTCTCGTCGACCACCCACTCTGACCTTGAGTTTTATGTGATTTTCCCTGGTCGATAGGCGAATGCTGGGATAATATCTTAATTACCACGATTTCTTTTCCATCATTTCCCTTTCATTCTGTTTCCTTTACATCTTTCAGGTGCGCTTCTGGGTTTGGTGCGTATGGCAGTGCCGGACAAATAGCACGGGTGCATGCTCAAAGCAGAGACATGGATATTAGAGGGCTGCTTGGTAGATGTATTGTTCATCGCCCTCTCTGGGCAGCTCTATTTGGGAAACGGGTCTTCGAGCCAGGAACTTTTAAGGACTTCCGCGCGTCTCTCTGGCCTGTCAACCTGCGACCTGTGTTTCCTTCATTTTATTCCTTTCTCCGGCATATCCTTCTTCGCATAACCACATATGTGTTTTACAGTGACTGTCTTCATTTACTAAAATATGTGGCTTTTCTCACAATTTGTTATAACGTTTTCCAACCAGTGCCTTATAATTCTCTAATTATATGCAGCACTGCTAAAACTCCAATCTGGCGAGGACGTGGATTCTACATATTAATAGGTAGACGCACTATCCACTAGTTGCAGAGTACGGTGTGGTTGTTTGGAGGATATTGTTCTGCTACCCAGCATAAGGTAGCTACGTATATTTATTCGTCTGTATTCGCAAAACTAGACCTCACATTTCAGAAATAATAGCTTATTGCCAGTTGTTGCAATATAATAAAGCAACGTCGTCAACTATGATAGATTGCACAACACAAACCATGAAAAAAGAATATAACATGGATGCCAACTGCACGACTGATGAAAACGCGTACTGTCGACGTCTACTAAGCACAAACTAAATATGGTATCTCTGGCTAAAGGAAAACGAACGTAGTCCATTTACAAAGCTTGCCCAATTACAACAATGTATGTTGATGGCAATTTCTTCCATGCAAGCCGTGTGTAGTACAAGTTTGGAAAGATAGAATCACACAACTGAAAAATTCAGTGCTGCAGCCAGGATTTGAACCATTGATCCGGTTTCCGTGCATTTCTGTCGTCTGATTCTACATTTCCAATATGTATGTTGTGTGTAATCTTCTCTTATGAAGTTATGAACAACGATACAAGTGATAATGAGCACCAACTAGTTTAGTCGCTTACATTACAATGTATCCTTTCATAAGCAGATGGTATATTTTGCTGCCATAAAATGTTTATTGCGTTGACAATGCAAGAAGAAGCGCGTAAAACCTAGAGCTAATAAACAATAAAGAAAATAAATAAGGGAGAGAAAGTAAAAGTAAATCAATAAAAATGAATAGAATTCATCAAATTCATAGACTTTACAGGTAGAATTAATGCCCACGCACACACACAAACACAAGAAAGGAAAAAAAAAAAGAACAGAAAGAAAGAAAATTGAACTCTACTGACGCACAAATTGACGTGTGAACCAATTCAGCATAAGCTTTATGAACACGTTAATGAGTAGGCTAAGGATCAGGGACAAATGTAGCTGTAACCTTACAATAGAGTTCCGTAAACACAGTAGTGTGAGTAAACAAAGACACTAATGCGCTGCCTTAGTTGCTACTGTCTAGTGATGGTGGGAAATGAAGTAGGACAATACATCGGAATGAAAGGCAAAGTCACGAAGCAGATTGTACATGGCCTCACAAGTAAACAACACCCTACTCGATGTGCAGTAAACTTCACTCCACTCTTCGGATCCTTAGCCTGCTGATGAGTGACCTGAAATATACGGTGTAGCTTACATTTTGTACAGAACCTCTCCATTATATTACTACACCAAAATAATTGTTATTCGCATTTATGGACATTTAAAGAGTTTAATAATTCCTAACGTAGAGCTTAAACATATACCAAGAATTGTTTTAGCCTATCCAAGCACATAGCTATGTTAATTCTGAATAAAAACCAGAAATGACATATATAGGTAGTCTGTAAGCGTGGATTACATAAACACCAATAATGAGATACTACATTGTGTGAACAGTCACATTACATCTTTCTCAATTCGTTGCTCATGAATTTGTTGCGGGACAAAGTATTATCTCTCCAAGGATAAGATAACCATTCAGTTCGTTTCCAAGCCGAAAATCAATGCCGATGAATCCATTTGAATGCGGTTCGCCGCACAACAAAACCACCATCCGGTTTGTCTAATGACGACCAACCGATGTTGGACCTGCAACCGTTACACTCTGGTGACCATTTTTATGCATGCACACGCACGCACACACTGCTGCGCTGTTATTTTATGTCCATGGTAAAAGAGCACAATAGTCGGGCGCCATCATTAGTCTACGGAAAATCTATTTATACACCATACCCGCTGATGAGGTATTGATGGGTACTGTGTAGGGCTAAAGCCTTCCATTGGGGAGGAGAAGAGGGAAGTAACAATACACAAACCCCTTCCCCCATGCTGCTCTATTGAAATAATTAATTTAGCGCTAATATCGGGCATTCTCAGCAGTGCGGTGGTTGGAGCTGCGAAACGGATGCATAATTAGAATAACTGTAAAGCTACGGGGCAAGAGGGAGGCTCAAATTTCAGGAGAATGTGTCTCCTCTAAGTCAAGAAAGTATTCAGAAGGCTATAAAAAAGAAACCAGAAATAGACAGCCGCAATAAGTATAAAGAGCATAACCATAAAAAATTGGAAAATTTTATTTTGTTCCAATTTGTGTAGAAATTTACTTGTTTTCAATCTGAACATAACACAGAAAATAGAACTTCAATGACTACTTCCTACACTGCTTATTGAGTTAACATATGCAAAGAGAAAAATAATATTTAAATGCTTCAGATTTAAATAAATGCTTTACAACTTTGTAAAAATATACACAGTTATTAATGAAAGGAATATATGTATTTAATAAATTTGCTAAGCTACACTAAACTCACATATCCAAGGAAGTGGACGGGATTTCACATATATTATTGTGAATGCATTTGTATAATAACATTTGCATAAAGCAGATATATGGTGTGAAAAGTCAATTAAAAATGCATTAGTTTGAGAGAGGAAAAGAAAAAGGAATAACTACAGAAGTGAAATACGTTACAAAGAACGAACGAAAAATGCTGCATTAGCAGCAACAAACAAAACCTAATAAATATAAGAAAAGAGAAAATGTGAGCTGAAATATACTTTAAAAGGAATTAGACTTGTAAATACGCTATCTTTATTACTATACTATTTATTTAACTGCAAGAAATTGTAAATTAAATGTATTTATTTTGTAATTTTTAGCAACCAAGCACAGAAAAGTAATAGCATCCAATTTTTTCAAGAAGTGTAAAAACTTTTCTAAAGAAGAGGACGCTTTCTAAAAGGCTAAATTCTCATTTCGATTCGCAATGCGAATAATATTGTATTGCACACTACAGAGGCTAAATAATCAACTGTTGAACTACAACAGAAAGTCAACAAGATCATTATAAAAATGTAAGTAAAGAATTGTATTCTGAAAGATAGATTGTTCATCGTTTAAACATTCACATTTGTCATAAAATAAAATTCACTTTTTTAGCAAAATTCAACTATTGCAAATATTATTTAACCATCTAACGTTACAAAAACGAAAATAGTCCCTAGACAAGAGTCATTTACTACAAACTGATATATATATATATATAAAATATTTTAAATAGTTTAAAATACACCGGGCAAATAAAATAAAATATTAACAAAATTATTACACGTAACACAAGCTGTGTATATTCCAACAGTAACTGAGTAAAGGAAATTTCCTCCAACAATCATTTCTGCCAAGCCAAGCAGCTACGTATACTACCAACTGCTTCAATCAGCGCGGTAAATTCAATTCGAGCAATTCAAAGTAAACAATCACAGCATACGAGACTACAGATTATCGAGAACTTCGATCCAGTGATCAGCCCACCAACTTCGGAGCTGAGAAAAAGGTTTGATCTAGGAAGGGACGGCAGCAGTAAAGGAGCTGAGTTCGAGACCGAGGTAAGGAGTCGAGAGAAATAAGAGGCTCACAGCATCCTCATCCGAAAACCAGGACGAAAGGTCATCTTAAAGTAAGTGGCACGTCTTATTTACAAGTGTATGTATCTACGGTGTGGAAAAATTATAAAAAGTGGTGAAAACATGGAGGCAAAAGATCATGAAAAAGTATCAGAAGATAGGGAAGCAGCATCAGATGCAGAACACAGAATAGACTCGAATCACAATTTCAGGAGGCTATATTCAACGTGTTATCTGAGCTAAAATTGCGGGTTAATTGTGTAAATGATAAAGTCAGTGCAGTAAATGACAAAGTCAGTGAAGTTAGCACAGAACTAAGCAATAAAGTCAATTCTTTAAATAATAATGTCAGTGCAGTTAGCACAGAACTAGACAATAGTATTAGTGAAGAAAATGAAAAAGTCAGTGCAGTTACCAAGCTAAAACTTTTAAGTCAAATGGAAAACCACGTAGCAATGCTTAATAATTAAATAGATTTACAAGCAAAACAATTTAAGGAAACAATAATATAGTTGAAAAAGAACGAGCTCTGTTAGCTAAGGTAAATACCGAAGTAATTAAATTAATTGAGTTTTATTTATGGACGCTGTTTAACTACCATGGTTGTTAGCGTCCCATTCTGGTATAGACCGGAAATTATGCTCAGAGGCCTCTTTATCAGACTTAAGGTAGTTTTACGTGGCGTAAATCTACGACACAAACCACCGGCTTTATTTCCCTTCCGAAGGATTTGCTAAGGATTTTTACGCCCGAAAACATCCTTTGCCCACCACCGGGTTTAAACCGGCGACCTCGGGAACTAGAGATACATGGTACCATAGATTACGAAGGATGACTATATAGTGAATGTAGTGATTCAGAATATAAATGTTGAGCACCAAAAGTTAACAACTGAGCTTTTTAACAAGTTTGAAGTAATGAATTTGTAGTAGTTGGAAGATGCTTCATGTTTATATGCACCACGTATGGAAGCCAATTTGTCGCGGTCACTTCGTGTTATCTTTTGCTGGGCGCCTGTTATTGTATTACTACTTTGAATGTTGGGTTCATTGTCCTCCGGCTAGCTATTATTATTATTCAGTCCAGCATAGCTCTTGATCAAGGTGTGTAAACGGAAAGGATTTGTTACTGAAAGATAACACTTATAAAAGAATTTGTTTTTACACTTTTATTACCGTCACAATTAGTTAATTTCACATACTGACTCTTGATACACGCCAGACTGAAACTGTTATATTTTCTAATGTTACTATAATCACTTATTTGTTGCACCTTATTAATTCGCGTATTTCACATTTATAACAAACTTTAAGACGCGAGAGATTCTGTAGAATTGCGACGTGTAACTCGCGAACGATTCTGATGAACTAAGCAACGTTTAACTTCTGAATGATTCTGTTGGACTCAGCGACGTGTAACGCGTGGATGATTTTGTTGAACTGGGCAATACTTGCCTCTGGCTTTAGCTTTTTATGCTCCCACACCCTAATATGCCTAAAGATTATAACCGAGCTGCTATTGGTTAATAAAACGCGCAAACATTAGCGTCCATTTTTATATCCAATCAAAATTACGAAAACATATGCTCTAAGGAAGATATTCCCTCCATTTCTACAGAAAAGCGCGCCAATATTACGTCATTTGTTTGTCTCTTCTAATTAATATTCGACTCACCCCCTCGCTCATTGTTATCCGCTCCTATTGTCAGTTTCAGTGAGGTCGTGTAAACTTATTTCCTAACAATTCATATAATTAACAAACATCTCAAATCATTGTCATACAATAATGCTTATTTACACTACAATCACTCTGGCATTTACATTATTGTAATACAAATTACTGCCACAAGTTAGAACTGCAATCAGCAGAAATAAACAAAATGAGGTTAGAGTATGCAAATGCCAATGTAATTCATACACCTAGCAACGCTGAGCTATTAGACTGCGTAGAAAAGGAAATAGGTAATATGAATAAAACGGTAACTGAATTAAATACCAGTATAGAAAAAGAAATTGGTTCTATGGGAAGTGAGAATAGTACACTACAGAGAACTTAACCTCTGAAATCTAACATAAACAGGTGCAATTGCAACAATGAATGAAAAATTAAAAATGACATACGAGAATGTGTGAACAAAGACAAAGAAAAGTTGAAAATTTGAACCGCCTTATGATAGCATTTCAGGCCACAGATAAAGTAAATGAAGGTCATTGTATAAATACAAAATTAATTATGTTGAAAATGAACCTGTAAATATTGATATGAGAAATTGTAGTGAAAATGTAATCAAGAGATGTACACCAGAAGAGCTATACAGCCTGCAGAGGCACATGCATTACATGACTGTAATACACACTACTTAACAAACACAAATGATAATTGTACATACTCTAAGTAATCAGATCCTAAGTGAAAATAATACACGTGCTTTCGATGGATTTGAAAAGTTACAAGATTCACCTAAATCTTTTCTCAAGGAAATGGATACTTATTTAAAGATCTGCAAATTTCTGGTGAGCTAAGGATGAGGATAGTAAAGAAATGCTTAAAGAGAAAGAGTCAAAATTGGCTAAAATCTACATTTGCAGGGAATGAAAATTACTCGTGTTTTAGAAATTTATTTTTAGCACGGTATCGAGGTCCAGCCCGGCAAAACCAAATCAGGGTGGAGCCAGCGACAGGGAAATTCAACCCATCTGAAGACATTGGTATGACAGACCGTTTTCTTAAAACAGCCAGTAAATGTAAACTGATTGAACCACCATTATCTGAACAAGATCATTACAGTTGCTGTTAGGCACTTTCCCTGACACTATAAGACACAGCCTGATAATTGCAAAACCTGTGTACTTCACAGACGTGGTAGAATTACTCACAGCTTTTGAATATCAGTCGGTGCCACAGACAAACACAAACAGAAAGCTGCAATAATGATACTTCGAGCCATCATACCCAAACTCTAAACACACCTCTAATAATACACAAATGAGGAATAATCAAAATAAGAACAATGAGAATAGACACGAAAATTAAAATGCTGTTGCGGGAAGGCCACAAAACAGCCAAACATATCATGCCCTTGCAGTAGTTGCAGCCGCACTGCTGTAGTTGTTGCACCACGTATGGTATACCAACTTGAAGATGTTTTAGACCTCGCACGTAACGGATGCGGGAGATTGTTTCTAGGAGTGTTCGCCCCACGTACGATACAAACTCTCCGGTGGCCTTCGCCCCACGTTCACTTTTTAATGTTATTTTTTATTTATTATTATTATTATATATATATATATATATATATATATATATATATGCCCCGCTTCGTCAGTAGTAGTTTGTAAAACACGTATCCCTTAGCAGCGTGTGTGGCGAAGAAATGAAGGTTTATACAAATTATAGCTGTATTGTACTTTGTTTTATTAATCCTTCACACGATTAAATAACACTTCACTGATGTATCCTACTATAGAGCTGTGAGATTATTGTTAATTGTACTTTTAACACGTAAACTTCGTATTATTCTCACCACAATAAAATTTCATGTCTCACACTGAACACGTACCGAATCTAACTGACTGCTTGGTTATACTTCCTTATAACGTCTACCGTCTGAATTTCTAAATTTCCTCTCTGATTGGCTAATCCTACTCCAATAGAATCCTTTTATTTAATTTAAGCTTTTTTCTGGTTTTTAATTGGCTATTTATAAAGTGTTTTAAATATTACATTATTGTTCCAAGAATTATTAGTAGCCTTTATCAAACTTTCTAATTTATTGTTGTCTCAAGGTTACCTCATTGTTAGTAACTTTCGGCCTTTACTTTGTAATTCTGTTTGCTACGGAAACGGCTTGCTTCTATTCTCACAGCTCCTACATTGTTAAACTACGTAATACATTCACATAACATTATTATACATGTCCATAATAATATAAACATATTACAATGACTGTAACATACACTTGATATATTATTATACGTATATTGCTTTAAGGCGGGCTGTTATTATATTTTATATTATATAATTAGACCGATATCATTTAAGTGTTAAACATACTGCCCCACCTCAATAACAGTAGTACCAACCCCTAGAACAATAGAAACAACTGCAGAAACACAACAGGGCCTTATCCTAGCAGAAATGGGAGGGATACAGGAAATCCCGAGGGAAGAAGCACTAGTTTAAGCTATATATATTCAAACAGAAGAATTAATCATGTTCCTAGGCGTTGCTATCTACCCTACAATACCATGATAGGAATCACAAAACAAACTTATGAAGATCAGATGGCAAAATACCAAAACTGCATACCGAAAATCCCACAGAAATTTGGACAACAGGTTACAAGCTTACTCAATTCTCAATCGCACATGGCGAATAACGACATACAAGCACAAATGTCGTCGGAAAACGAATAGAGGATCGTTATATGATTCCTTAATGGTCATATGACACAGAAAAAGTCGTATCTGCAGCCAACATCAGCCCCGAAACGCCAGGCAGTGACGCCAACATTCCGTGAAGAACTGGAATACACAAAAAGGAGCCCCTTAAACACTATAGCACAGAATAAAAGAATGCTAAATAAATATCGTGCTAACAACAAAATGCAGTTAATGAACCCACCGTACACAAATCTAAGCAAATGCACAGAAACACGGTGGACACTGGAGCTACAACAACAGCTGTCTGCAGCTAAAATTTGTTCCAGGAACTAATAACAAGCAGCACAGTAAACTGCTTGACAGCTTGCGGTGTTTATGGCAGCGTGGCAATGCGGAAAACAAAGGAAAGAATTAGGCATCAGGTGATGTTAGAAAAACAAGTTGGAAGCTGGAAGAGCGAATTGACAGCATTAATTGTACCTAAGCAGAACAATTTTTATCTTGGGTAGTGATATTCTATATTATTGGTTAACTGTGTTAGAGTTTGAACAGCTCACATCATTAAATAAAGAAGATGGCAAAGATTATAATTCCGTCGTTAGAAGAAAAATGTAGCGAAGAGGAAAATCGGAGCTTCGAAGAAATATAGAAGAAGAAAAATATTTTATTCAAAATATAGTCGTCGACAAAGAAATGTAAACAATAAGAATAAATATATTGAGAGAAAGTGATATAAAGAAAAAATATAAATAAGCACTTGCGACAACATTTTCTGCGAGAGTTGCGAAATTACAAATATATTTTATTCCTACCCAGAGAAAATGAAAGACAATAACTCAATAAGAAGAGAGCAAGGTACAACCAACAAGTATATTTGAGAAGGAAATTGATGAAGGTCTTAACATCACTAAAGAACAGAAGAACGACCTAATTAACATATTGCTAAAATACAAAAATGTATTTTCAGAAAAACCTGGAAAGTGTAACAAATACACACTTTACTTTCATGTAGAGGGGATATAACCTTTCACTCATAAATGTACAGCTATCCAACACTCTATAAGAAAACAGACAAATGAAGTGATCCAAAACATGTTAGAGAATAGAATTATAGAATTTTCAGGCACACGCTATATAAATACTCTATTCTTGGTTCACAAAAGAGAAAGAAAGTAAGCTACGAACGACTCTGGAGGTTTGTACAGTGAATACTTACACCTCACCAGAACATTTACGGTCACCAGGGGTGGACCAATCGTAAGCAAACTAAGTAATGGAAAAACATATCAGTTTATTTTAGATTACTATATCAGAGTACCATTCAAGCTGGGTAGACCATTGCCAAACAACTGAAAACTTACTAAGCTATACAATAAATATAACAACCTTCACATCTGAGAATTGGTGCTAGGAATAGAATCAAAACCAGTATTCAACATGCTAACATCATTAATACCAAGGGATAAAGAAGGGAATGAAGGAGAAAAGTGTGCATTAGCTTTCGAGAGAATTCAGCAGGAAATTGAAGCAACAAAAAATAAAGTGAAAAGAAGGAAAAAGAAATGGGAACTGTCTAGCAATGAAGTGGTACTACTAAGAAAGAGATATTTATCTGATGCAACAAGGAAATGAACATGCAGGATGGAATTATTGTACATAGCATCATACACAATAGTACAAAAAGTTTGAAACCACACATATAGTTTACAAGAAGGAAAGGAAAAATTATTGGAAAACATCACAAACAGAATCTAAGTCCATTCCATAAGAATAAGAGTAACAACCCAAACCAACACTTAAACCAAATTCATTTAATTTTATGTTAATTTATGCGAAAAGAAATTCTTATATGTAAAAAAGTATATTTCGTGGAAGAAAAGTTTCTTTCCTCTCACTTTATAAACAAAACTTCCATTATGAACAGCAGGCAGATACTCTTTAATCAGCGCGGTAAATTCAAAGTAAACAGTTACAAAGCTACAGCTTCCGAGATTACTGTTAATCAAAAACTTCAATCAAGAGATCAACCCATTAATTTCGGAGCTAAGAAAGAGGCAGGTAAACCCCTTCAAAATATAAGTTGCAGAATATTTTTTTTTTCTATTTCGCCGTCCTTAAATACGTTAGTTTTTTTCAAATCTTTATGCAAATAAATAGTTTATTGTGGAAACTTTTGTTCGACGTAAAATGCATTACGGAACTATTAAGTGGTTTTTGTTACCTTATTTATCGAAATTTCAACCTTGTCTAAACACCTTGCTCAGGAAACTCAGGACTTCATTTAGCAGTTGCACAAAATAAAATTATGTTTTCTTTTTTAGATTAATAGGTATTTAAGGCAATGAGGAAATTACACATATCTTGCTACTATGTAAAATTTCTTTAAGCATTAAGAAACGTAATACTTTTAGGCAGTTAGCAATATAAGGATATATTGTAATTCCGGCCGAACTTATTTCAGGTAGATATTAAGTTTGCATTTGCTTCAGGAAATATTTTTGGATGCATGAACATTTAGGACAGTAGTAGAAGCGGTGGGGGACTTAACACCTCGACCTAGGCCCCTGGCGGGTCGCCCCCGGGAGGTAGGGATGAGGTGAGAGGCAACAGAGGGCGGTCACACCAGAAGCCACAACAGGCAGAGAGTAAGGTCCCCCATTCACAGATTTGAACTCCCCGGGCTGGTTGTTGCAGTCGGCCCCTCCCTCCTGTGGGCTTACATATCCCCTGGGGGACCCGGGACCTGGAGATCGCTCGAAGTTCAGGGGACGAAGGTTTCCTCAGAGCATCCTTTTTCCATGCCATGCACACAGCGAGACCTCCCGCCCACTTACAACCCTGAAAGTAACCAGGCAAATGAAAGTTAAAGTGAAATGAGAACCGAGAGGATATGGAGGGACAGAAAATTCGGTGGATGTAATGATCCTTTCCAGCTTTTGCCTGGCTACCCGGGGAAACCCCGAAAAAAACCCATGAGTCAGGAAGATTGGCTACGGGAATCGAACCCACGACGTCCTGACGTTGCCACCTGAGTCATCCCGCTCGGTATGGACATTTATGCATCAGATGAGATAGTCGGAAGAGGCATTTCGCAAGAGATGCACATTTTCAACTGTCTTGTATGAAAAAAATTGAATGCAAGTCGGATTGTTGCGTCATAAAACAAATATGACAGAAAATGAACATAAATACAGAGAATTTAAAACAGAAGGTAAAACAACAATTATGCAACCGCTTATTTATAACGAACTTATGTTCCAAAGAAGAAGTATTTGGAACTTCAAAATATACCCAAACGATCAGTTTTTATAACACTATCTTGACAAAATACGACATTTGGTTAATTATGACATTTTATGAGGAGAATAATAATCACGATGATATTTCCAAGCAAGAAACAGACACAGAAAAATTATTGTATAATATTACAAGTCATTCTTCTTTATTTCTTCGTTACTGTCACTCAAGAATGTTCCTGTAACTATGATTCAAGTAGGACTGCAGTAATATACCATGAGTCTAAAGTTAAGAATAAGTCTGCAGTCCTTTGGAATCAACAATACTTGTCGCACCTGACGTTCGGTTCGCTTTCGTCTCTGTGATTAGCAACAGTTGTAGCACTAGTGCTGGTAGTTTACGACAGTTTAATGAGATTAAAGAATGCTTCTTTTCATAATTATTCCGAGACCTTGGGCTAGCATGAGTGCTACTCGGCTGGATAATCACACGAAAATCTTATTATGAACTTACCTAATTTAGTGCCGACTATGTTTGTTAGTCCTGTAGAATATAAGCAAACTTCTCGTCGCTAACTGAGCCGTAAATTTTATAATTTCTCTCCGTACAGAATTTTGAAAATTGGTTCCACACCATACGTTTGTTCTTCTTTGTGTTTTCTGGCGTTAAATTATCTGCAGCTGCTTTTATACTACTAATATTTTGACTTCCAAAGCGCGGTATTTTCAGTTTTTATTATTGTAATCATAGACTACCGATCTCACTCACTGCATTCATACAAATTAAAAACAAGTGCACCACCATGAAATACTAATCGAAGTAATTAGTAATGTAGTAATCGAAGGTAAATTACATTCAGTGTAGTACGGCTTTGGTTGGCCAACTGACTAGCATACTCTACCTGTCATTAGCTAACACATATTGAGTGCGATTATCAGTTGAGTTATGGCTACTGCATGAAACGAGTAACGCATGTTGGTGAAAACTTTATAAAAGTTAAAAGCTTATAAAAGTGGCTAGAAAACTGGTGCAGGTCTGAGTAGAGTGGATGAATTCTTGTGAAGGACTTCAATTGAGAATAGGCACTGAGTATGAGGCTTTTTCCATATAAACATGTAAATGAGCTGTAAAACTGCCAGCGATAATGCACCTTAACATGTAGCACAGAGCAGGTAAACAACCTCGCGCACTTCGACCTACGGGAGTCTGCTGTAGCCATGGGGAATGATGAAGTGAAGGGACCATGAGAGGCTACAACCCGAGTAGACCGGTCACAAAGACACGCGGAATTTCGTAATTGTTCCTAGCTCGAAGACCCCTTCATACTGGAGCTACCCAGTATGTCCCTTCGTACCAAGCAGCTCTCTAGTATATACGGGGAATACTTTTCTTTGGAGCAAGGATCCGCGCCATATGTCGGGAAACCGCCACACTCCACGAAACCTAGAAGCACACCTGAAAGATGAGAAGGAAATGGAATGAAAGGGAAACGATGGGATGGAAGTGGTGATAGATGGGACACCTCCTTCGCATTCTCTTTTCCACCAAGGAAAACCACGAAAAGCCCAAGATGGGTGGTCGACGGGGATCGAACGTAAAATCCCTAATGCGAGCCTCATGCGTTACCATGGAGCCATCTCGGTCGGTAACATATAAGATACCTACAAAAATAACGGCGCACGTGATATATAGGTAGGTGCACGATTTTCTTTCACGCGATTCATAACTTCTCATGTAAAGCAATGTTTATTTGTAAATATAACTTCCGTTGCCATTTCGTGCCGCATGTACTTCAACATTTGCTCCTTAAAACAAATTAAGATTTCTGTGAAGGACAGTCATTAATATTAGTTGCTTTGTATGTAAGGATCAAATAAGTTTTATGTTAAATGTACACGGTTGTTTTCTTTCAAAGCTAACGGGTGAATCAATATATTGGTTGCATGCGCATCTGAGGCACTAAGTTTCCCTTCCGGCAGAGATTCCCGCATTTTTAGAGGAAAACAAACACTTGATAAATATCACTTCACACGTCTGCATCAGTAAAAGGCAGGAGGCCAGAAAACAGCTAAAAGAAAAACGCGTTTCATATAACGAAGAGTTTTTGTTTATCATCGCTTAGATCAAACGCTAGGTTTTTCTTTCTGCTGCAACGTTTTTTTTTTGGCGATAAAACGCTTAAAGCTATATATTTTTCTTTCATTTCACACAAGACAAATCTGCAGAGTATTAATAGAGTAAGAAGTTAAGAGTATCAGTAAGATACTCAAAAGAAACCATCATATGATAGAGGAAATAATCACAATTGAAGACTACAAAAGCATAATGAATATATACATTCATTAAATGGCTTATAATAGTTTTTGTGCTGATATTCATTTATTTATATTTATAGATATTTAATTTAATATTCTATGTTGACTATGTTGAGTTTATATACCGCGTTTGTGATTGGTGTTCGCTTTGTTTATTAATATCTATGTATAAAATAAACAGTTTGACCAAGAAGAGTATAAAATCAATAAATGTTTAGAGGTAATCAGTTAACGACATCTGATCTACATACCCATTACTGACAGGATTATAAATACCCTTAATGTATAATTACTGATCTCAAATTTTATGTTTGTTTTCAATATTAAATGCATTTGGAAGAGTAAGATAGTAAGTATTGTCGTATAATTTAAATCACACTTCAGTTTCTGTGCTACATCCTTAGAAAATTAAAGAGATCTCAAGAAGAAATTCATATACGACAGCAACCGAAATACTATCCCATACGGAAAATATAATCATGTCGATCACTCAGCTCGAACATTTCTAACCAACGAACCAGATTATTGTTACTGAACTGACCAATTGAGGATCGAATTATATCCATTGTATATAGTATGGTGCTCTAAGTAATAAAGCATAATGATTTTCGCGTAAGTGCATGTTCTTTTTAGAAGCGTTTCATTTGCACGAACTCCGCTTTCCATTCGCTTATTTTGCTGACGTTATCAATGTTACTACTACACAAACACGGTTTTGAATTCTATAATTGCTGCTATGGGTTTACCTGTATTTGCTCATAACAATAGGTACTTATTTCGAATCAAAGAAGCGAGAACGTTCACGAAATAATTGAAGTAATCAAGTACATAATTGAAACTTTGATGACTACAAACACTAGAAGAAAAAGCGATTGTTTGGAATCATTATAGAATAGGTACGTATTTATTAAAGTAAGGTTCATGTACGCTGTAACGGAAATATCAGTGTTCGGCTAGAGAAAATAAACTGGAAGGTACAGAAAATAAAGTTTGCTATTGAGTCATGTTTGTTGAGCATTAATGATTTTCTAAAAGTCAGATTTATCAAGCTTTTCTCGATTCACCGTTCATAGATGGCATTTTTGCATCTACAATCTCGGTTTTATATAGAAACGTTGTAATCTAATGTATTAAATGTACAATTATTTTTAAAATGTCTTCTAAATTTCACTCGCGCTAGATAGCTTTATTTAATAATTTAATTTCGCTGTTAAACTCGTGTTTCTAGGCATGAACAAATTTTTACGACAAGAAAAATTCATTTGCGATCAATTAAATTGTCAAAAACTATCAGCGCTAGTAATTATTCTTTCTGATACTTTTAGCACTGTTTTCATAGTATATTGCAATATATGCAGGAATGAACTAAACCTATTCTGGATGTAATACTTTAAACAAAAATGTTTGGCAAAATGAGGAAAAAAATTTGTGGTAATATTTAGCTGCCTACTGGATTTTAAACTGATGAAATATTAATTTAAGCTTTTGAAGGCCTACAATAATAGATTACACTGCATGACAGTGTTGTAGAATATGGAACCTGATTCAGATTTTGTATCTTCCAAACAAGAAACGATATTCAATAAGGCACCTGACTTTATGAAGACGTGTCACAGCAAGTTTATAATTGCATGGAGATACTTTCTATTTCAAATGGCAACTTCCACCTTTGATAGAATACTCGTTCATTGCCCTGTTACACACCCACGAAGAAGTTGCCAGTACATCGGATCACAATCTCATTCTTGAAAGCACATACTACTATAGCTAACGGGCTATCTGAGCTGTAGGTATATGAAACGTACTGTAGATACTCCATTTTAAACCTCAACTTTCTTGGTAAATTGCTGCGTCAACTTTCTTTTGCGAGAGTTTCTCTTCAAGAGCTGTAATGAAAATGACGATGGAAGATTACATTAAAAATGTATCCTAAAGTCCAATACTTTTGCTAATCTTATGATTCAGACATACTACGAGTTTAAATACTATGAGTTAACATAAAAAGTTTCAGGTAAGCCTACAGTCTAGTATAATGTTAATGCCTACATTGTAAGCAAGCCTGTATATTAAAACCTCATTGAGCGAAAAGAAAACCCAAAGCTTCTCACTTTTCGAATTTATTTATAAGATATAATAGCTTCGTCATCTTTCTATATGTACCAATATTATGTTATGGCAGATTCACAAAGATCATAAGAAAAATTCCTGTTTTTCTTTTCTTTTTTTCGTTCAGTGAGCATTTCCTATCTCCTATAAGAACAAGCAATTGCCAATAATCAATATGAATTGTCATAAGGGTAATTGCAATATCGTTTTAAATATGTTTTCCATTTATAAATGACATTTAAATAAGAGTTAATTTATAAGTTATCTGCAAAAAAAGCAACACAGATAATGCCTTAATAATACGAGTAATTCATAAATTGTTGAATCTTATTACTGCCAACTGAACCAGCAAAGAAATATATTTTGAACTGAGTGATGCTTGGTTACAAGTAACCTAGAGATTTAACTCTCCAATAATCTGATCAGTAGTTAACGCAGTGCCTAACTGTGAACTTACAGCAAATCATATTTATCTCCTTTTGAAAACATGTAACTTTATAAACAAAAACAATATAATCTGCACACAATTGCAGCTCCTACTTTTATTAGCGGTTCAAGGTTTTCCCTGAAGTCCCAGTGACACTTGTGCATGTCACTTCTGCTTCAACGCACGTAACAATAAATGCGGCAGTTATTAGCTCTGACAGGCACATGGCATGTAGGCACCTGTCGGTTGCTGTTAACATAAAAACTTCCATTTGGATTACATGTTGAACTAGCTGATTGATGTTGGACGTTGTGAGCTTGGATGTGAGGCTTGCTTTATGCTGCAAGGAGTTTCAGAACATAAAATATGACGGTTATTCGTAGAAGGAACTTATTAAGTACGATATTCTGCTTGGTTATTAGCTTTAAACTGCATCTACGTAGTAAAGTTCATATGAATTTTATACATGGAATTGTAAAGCGACTAAACGCATACAATATACTCAAAGAATAACATTCTCGGAATACGTAGCTTAATTCGCCTGAATGATCTTATTCTAAGATTTTATTTGTGTTTTCAAAACTTTGCTTGTAAATAATTTCCATTATTTGTATTTGTAGGAAGGCTTCCGGGTGTCGCCCTCTCTAAGAGGAAGCTTGATGCGAGCTGGCCTTCGCCTCCAACACCTATCTGCGGTCCTATAATGGCCTTCGAGTATCCTTCTCATACTACTTCACACCCGAAGTAGAGCTGCGTTCTGTTTCGTATCCTTAGCTTTGACGCTTCACTTTGATATCCTTACCTAAATACAGTGCTTTTTCTTCAAACTGCGGCCACCGCACGTACTCCCGCCGAAAGTTATAAGATCCGCCCAAACGACTAACGTTCTCAAAGTTACAGTGGTAATAGGCACATACCTCATTATAAGGGATGTTGGAAATTTGCTTTTTAGCCATATATTTCTGCCATGTTCTTAGTAAGTTTTCATTCACGTTCAAGATTTCAATAGCCAAAATTTAGTGAATTTCTGACGTGATTTTCTTTTAGTTCTACCAATATAAGGTTTTTTTTCTTGCATACACTTTGTTTTTCAACTTTTCCCATAGTTGAAAATCGCACACAGTTAAATCAGAGGATCTTAATGGCCATAATCATTTACTAATTACCCTATCTTAAAAAACGTTTCTAAATTAAGCTCAATGACTCATCACTGTATTCGCGGTAACAAAAGTCATATTGGAAATACCCAGAGAGACATTCAACGTCAGTCAGCAGCTCAGAAATGTTGTGAATGTGTACTTCATGCTACTATAGAAAAAAGTATAACATTTTGTTCTGTGATCAGCCGTTTTCGAAAAAAAAACAGTTGTTTTTCGAAATTACATGGTTTATTCAACGGGAATGCATGAAGATAAAACTTGTTACTTGTAAAATGGGAAGAGTAGCATATTTCTGCCCTAGTTTCGGTAGTAAATATGTTACATCATACAGGGTTTTGAAATAATTAACCATTTTCCAAACAGTTTTTCGCATATGTAATGTGGTTGGAAATTGAAATTGAGTTTTTACTATGGACGCTCTTTAACTACTATGGTCCTTAAGCGTCCCATTCTATATTAGTAGTGAAAGATCGGTAATTTTGCTCATAGGCCTCTTCATCAGGCTTGAGGTTCTTTTACGTGCCTTAAATCTACGACACGGGACCACCGGCTTTACTTCCCTTCCGAAGGAAGCCATGCTAAGGATTTTTACGCCCGAAAAAATCCATCGCCCTCCACCGGGTTTGAACCCGCGCCTTGGGAACTAGAGGTTAGTACGGTACCACTAGTCCACGGTGGATAGCTAACATTACTAAGTAGGTCAGTGTAAGAACCCGCTCCTGAAGTAACCAAAATAGCATACCTGAACTGGAAGGTTAGGGACAAACCATTTTGTTTTTCACATGATACTTAATCCAAACAAATGAAAAGGATGGTGCAATGTTTTGGCGAAATGACAAGTACAACTTGGTAGTTATTGGCCTAAACTAACTGTATGGAAGTAATACCTTCATCGTGCAATAAGCGTTTCGCGGTCACTGACTGAAAAGTACACCTGTGTATGCAAGTTCCACTAGCAATTGCGTCATTATTAGAGTAACATCGTACTAGTCATTGAAACTCACAGATTTAGTCATAAAAGAACCTAAGGGGTGTTTAATGGATAATCATACATACAGCACAAGGTTTACGAGATGCCAGCCTTTTCAAATCGTGAGTAGATACCTTGATATTTGTTACTGTATTATGGGGAAACTGCTCAGAATGCTCCAGCTGCCGCCAGATTGTACCAGAAAAGGTTTCCTGCCCGAAGGATACCAAACCCAAGAACGTTTGTGTTGACCGCGAAGTGGATCATAGACACAGAGAGCGTGTAGCCAGCACACAAAGGGGGACGAGAAAAGAATACGTTGCCGCAGGAAAGCAATATTAAGTCCTTTAGACGAACAATCCAGCAGCAGTAGTCGTAGAAGAGCTCGCATGATTTGCGTGTCCTATTGGTTCGTTCTCAAGAAGCTGAAAAGAAAAGAAAATCATAAGACATAAACTTACTGCACAAAATGTAGAATTCGTTGATACATAAAATGTATGTCAAATAACTGTTTCTTTAGTATTAGCCGCTTTCAAAATATTCGTTATTACATGCAATCATCACGAGAATGGTGGGGTAGGCAGTGGTAGGCCATCACAAATACAGTGGATAGAACGTGGCCAACACTGTCATATTTGTGATCCGCTGTCATAGAACTACTCTGTGAAAACCATTAAATGATTAAATCATGTTTTGCACGTTCTTTTTCTGATTGTTACTTTTGTAAACACGTGTGTATTTACATAAACTGATGTACTATGAACGAAAATTATTCGTTATAAGAAAAATCGTATTCAATAATACAGAAACTCTGAAACCTCTGGTTGTGAGGGTTTGCGACGTAGGAGGTGATGTGCGTCAATTTGGCGGCACGAGATTTGCAGGATTGGTCTCGGGTTCAATGCCAGCTCAGGTTCTCGCATGGGTCTTGGATCTAGGGTTGGTGGTTAATACGACTGGTTCGTTTTCCTGCCCGTTTATTTTCCGTCACCTTTCTAAAATCTGACCCCTGATAGAATCTCGCCACACACACACACACACACACACACGCGCGCGCGCGCGCGCGCACATTTCTTTGAGCGCTGCGTTTATTGCTGTACTTCATACTACCGCGCCTACCCGCCGACACTCACATTAGAATAGCCTCCAAGGAAATATCACAGAGAAGTATTTTTCAAAACTCCTGTTTCTTTATTTCGAATTTTCGTATCCATTATGTCACTATCACATGATTTCTACCTTCTTTCTTATTGGTTACCTACTTTTAGTTTCCACATGAGCTCGTATGCCTGCAGCTATCAGAGCAACGACCATCCTTTCTACATACCTGTTTTTCAGGCGACCTAACGGAGCTCGAACAAAAGCGTATTCTGCCCTCACTTGGCTACAATGGGGAAAAAGCAACCCTGCTTCCTGTCTGCTGTAATGTATCTTCAACCCATATTCATGTTTGCAGTAATACTCACTTCCCAGTCTTATTTAATAATACCATTCCTACTGTTACTAATATTTACTTTCACTGTGCTTATCATTTTATATTTAGCTACTGCTGAACGTGCTGTCTCACGGTTACTTAAACCTCAATTCTCTCTAAATTCGTTTTAGTTCCGTTTTATTTGCACAGCCTTACATAATTGTGCTAATGTTTTTATAAATGTTTTGTGCTGCATCCGGTATGAATCATGCATTTAGCTATTTTTTTCACTTTCAAGAGCTTTCCCATGTTTATTTTCGTTGTAGAAAAAAATCCTTTTTCCACACAACAATGGTCGATAGCCTAAAAACTGCTATTCATGTTCTAAAACTTAAGCTCTTTGTTTTTTGTTGGTTTTTTAAATTTATTTTAAGTCGCTTGAACTCGCTGGTCATATTGCAACTTAATAGGGATATAAGCCACTATAATAAATGGCATTGTTAAAGTACATTAGTCAGACATTATAATTTGGCTTATACGAGTATCTTAGTTTGTTTAATATACTTAAGTATCATTTCTTTAAATACGCTGATGGCTTCACACATGTTGTCCGGAACTTGACAATCTCGTCTTGCACTTGTATGGTGACAACAATCCAGGACCATATGAGGTACAGTAAGTGAACAATTACAAAGTGAAGGAGGATCTTAGGATATAAAGTAGGAGTGAGTGATGGCTGTGTGTCCTATGCGTAATCATGTGAGATCAACTTGGTCCTTGCGCGGAAGGAAAATCATTGGGTATTTGTGACAGCGAGGAGGGTGGATGTCACGCAGTTTATTTCTAGATGAGCTACTCCAATGCTGCTGACATATCTGAGTGATGTTTCGTTTAACTCTGATTAGATGAATTAGCTATATATTTTAGATGTGTTTCTAGGAATCCAAATATTACTATTTCTGTATTTGATTGGCAACTGAATGACCTGTTCTTGTTTAACTACATCCCTGCACATAAAACTCACGATTCACTTGTACGCTAGTTCAACCGGTATTGCATATTGTCACCTGACCTCCCGGACTTTACACTGCGTTTCTATCCCCGCTGAAAGGTTCAATCATTTTCAACATATTGTATCTTTATAACAACTTCTAACAACTATATAAAATTATATTCATAACATTTTTTAAAAGTATTACCGTATACCCTACTATAGTTCGTTCATTCATTGTTTAACCTCATCTTATGTAGGACTTACACCCCCCAGGAATTACAGGCGGGTGCGTGAGGTCAGAGGCCCGTCGAGGAGCAGACACTCTCATGGAGAAGACAGAATGTCCAGGATGGGTGATCAGCCCGAAGCCTGGTATGGGATGAAGGAAGTAGATGAAACGAAATGATGGCGAAATGGATGAAAAGAAAGGTGATGATGGAGCAGTTGCTGGAATGAATAGCGGAGGAAACCGGAGAACCAGGGAGAAAACCCACCCAGACGCCGCTTTGTTCACCACAAATCCCACATGCGGGTTCCTGGGATTGAACCCGGGCCGCCTCGGCCACTGCGCCGTCCCTACTATAGTTCAACGCTTGTTTCTTGTGATTAGTATAACCCATGTGTAAAATCTCAGTTTGACGTAATTATTTTCCAGGATATTAAATATTTTATTAAAACATTATAAAATATTAATAGGACTTTGAAGAGTTCTTGTAACAAAGCTTTAAGAAGAGCAACGAATACATTTCTCTCTTGTTTTCTAACCTTAAAGGAATGGAATTTGTTAATGGGTTTGGAAACATGCGTTTGCTTATTCAAATATTAATTCTGCTTTCTTTTCATATATTTTCAATACAATATTTAAGTTTTCTGTTATTAATGCCTTTGTTTTTTACAAACCAACAGCAATTCAGGAAAATACTAGGTAGGTAACACGTAATAAACGTTATGACAAAAATTTGCACACAAATGACAATTTATATCTTCAAAACATACACTATGTGATCAAAAGTATCCGAACACCCCACAAACATACTTTTTTCATCTTAGGTGCATTGTGCTGCCACCTACTGCCTGGTATTCATTATCTGCGACCTCACTAGTCATTAGACATCGTGAAACAGCAGAACGGGACGCTCCGTGGAACTAACGGACTTCGAACGTGGTCAGGTGATTGGGTGTCACTTATGTCAGAAGTCTTTACGCGAGATTTCCACACTCCTAAACATCCTTAGGTCCACTGTTTCTGATGCGATAGTGAAGTGGAAATGTCAAGGGACATGTACAGCACAAAAGCGTACAGGCCGACCTCGTCTGTTGACTGACAGAAACCGCCGATATTTGAAGCGGGTCATAAAGAGTAATAGGCGGGCATCTATCCAGACCATCACACAGGAATTCCAAACTGCATCAGGATCCACTCCAAGTATTATGACAGTTAGGCGTGAGGTGAGAAACCTTGGATTCCAGGTCGAAATGCTGCTCATAAGCAACACATCACGCAGGAAAATGCCAAACGACGCCTCGCTTGGTGTACGGAGCGTCAACATTACACGATTGAACAGAAGCAAAACGTTGTGTGGAGTGAAGAATCACGGTACACAATGTGGTGATCCGATGGAAGCGTGTGGGTATGGCGAATGCCCGGTGAACGTCATCTGCCAGCGTGTGTAATGCCAACAGTGAAATTCGGAGGTGGTGGTGTTATGGTGAGGTTGTGTTTGTCCTGGAGACTTGCACCCCTTGCTGTTTTACGTGGCACGATCACAGCGTGGACCTACATTGATATTTTAAGCACCTTCTTGCTTCCCACTGTTGAAGAGCAATTCGAGGATGACGAATGCATCTTTCAACAGGATCGAGCACCTGTTCATACTGCACAGGCTGTGGCGGGGTGGTTACACGACAATAACATCCCTGTATTGGACTGGTCTGCACAGAATCCTGACTTATATCCTATAGAGCACCTTTTGGATGTTTTGGAACGCCGACTCTGTGCCAGGCCTCGAAGATCTACATCGATACCTCTCCTCAGTTCCGCACTCCGTGAAGAATGGGCTGGCATTCCCCAAAGAAACCTTCCAGCACCTGATTGAAAGTATGTCTGCGAGAGTGAACGCTGTAATCAAGGCTAAGGGTGGGCCAACACCATATTGACTTCCAGCATTACCGATGGAGGGCACCACGAACTTGTAGGTCATTTTCAGACAGGTGTCCGGATACTTTTGATCACGCAGTGTACATGATGTTGTTGTTAATACAACGGAACATAAAAGAATATAAAACAAAAGCGATAATACCAACCAATTATTTCAATTCAACTTAAGGGTATTTATATACAAAAATCGATAATTTTGTTTGTTTCGGGCAAGGCTCGGATACGATACCCTTAAGCATTTCCGCCGATGTTATCTTTAGGTTCTCAACAGGTTTAACTATCATGCGCATCTACAAAGCACCTTATGGAATTCTTTGTTTCGGGAGCGATTCGTTAATAAAAAAAAAAAAAAAAAAAAAAAAAAAAAAAAAAAAAAAGGATGTGATACATTCACTTGACATTGCTTACCCTGTTTCGTTTATTATTGGATAATCGAAATGTCTTACTAAAGCTTATGTTTTTGTCTACTTCATTTTAATTCAAATGCACATTGAACGTTTAGTTATAGATACAAAGATAACTATGACAGTTAAGAACTGGACACAATACACTGGCCTTTAAATTCCACACAGTTTCAATGGAATCGCAAGAAAGAACTGAATGGCGACAGGACTTTCAAAGAATGGCTAAGTATTGAGCAATTCGAATCATTAATAACGGATATATCGGAAATGGCTGATACCACGAAAAGAGCCATTTGAATTAAATTGTGTTAAAGAGATATGTAGTTCGTTTTCGTCTATCGCTTAACCTTACCAGTTACCCACACAAGATTCCTTCTGAATGAAGAGGATTTCAGAGGCTATTCCCAGAAAATTCAAGATATTCATTTTATTTTTCATGTAAATATCTTTAATACACCTACAGTACTTTAATCAAAATCGCTTCAGCCATTTTTAGTACATATTCCATATAGAGGATAGTTTGCATCCTTGGAAGGTACTCAACTTAAATACCAAGTTTGGTGTTGATCTCACATTTCGTTTTTGAGTTATATTGTTCACAGACAGACACACATAGACATACAGATAGACAGATACACACATAGAATTTTTTTCTAAAAATACTTCTTTTGGATTCAGGGGATCACAAGAAATACCTACTACACAGACAGACATACACACAAGGACCTTTTTCTAAGAAAGCTTTTTTTTATTTATTCAGGGGGCCTCAAAACATGTATTTCCGGTGAAATCTCGAAGTCAAATTTTTGCAATACCTTCTCTACGTATTAAGTACGTGGTGGAGAAAGTAACTACTGGAATACGCGAAGAGTGCTGTTTCGTTTTTCACATTCCGCTTAATTTCTTCCAAATTAATGTAACATACAGGAATAGAAGAAAGTAACCTTTCATGTGGATAAGGCATTATGTGAGGTTGTAATGGGTAGAGAAGAGTGTGCGAGTGCCACCCATAAAGTATTTTTAGTAGCATTAGCAGCCATGTATCTCGGTTCTGCGTGCCTGCATGTTTCAGAAACGGAATCTGCTGAGTTTGTCTGACTGCACCTTACAGTGCTGTTATAGGTATGATGGTACACGAAGCAACAATCTGTCGACTAAATATACGAAGGTTTTAATTAATATTAAAAAGCAGAAGAGAAGGGATATTTTAAAACTAAGAGAAAACAAAACAAGCTAATCGTACATTCCAGAATGTGGGAATCCTATGGCGGAAATTCTTTTAAACTATTGTGGTATTCAACAACTTTAATGCTTTATAGCTGTATAAAAATGTTTTTAGTATATGTCGGTTACAAAATATACTGAAATGAACTTTCTGAATCACGCCTGAAAAAGTTAGGTGTTTTCACATTATAATGGGAAGAATGATGATTATATAAAGGTAGATCAAAGGTGCTAGGCATTTGCAGCAACATTGAGGTATTATTTGAACCAGGAGGCTTGGGCTTATCATTAATCATCCAGAAATTAACTCTGATAGTTTAATACTAATTCTATCATTAATTGGTATTTTAGTGTTATTATGTGGTTTCATTATCTTAATCATAACATACTATACATTAAAAGTTGAATCAGATCTTAAAATGCAACACTCCGGCACGAAGTCGAACAACGGAGCTTGGTTTTCCGGCAGACGCACGTCGAGTTGCTTGCTGAGAAATTTCGTGTCTGAAGCAGTATGGTCTGGTTTCTTTGCCTTAACTTGTTTATAAAAAATAAAGTTGTAAGAAAACTGTTAAGTTCCCCTGCTATATCTGGATAGCGGATTAGACATTTCGCATAATACTGATATTGTGTTTCTGAGGTAGAAAAATAGGAATTTTATTTCCATTATCTGTTTTACTAAAGAGCGAAGCAGTTAGCGCTTTTCCCTCACATTTGGAAAGTCCTCTGATCGCCTCACCCCTAGAATATTTCTCTCTTTGATGTATCTTACTACCATATTAATTTTACCACATGAAACACAGTGGATACTTCTTGTGTTTTGGTATTTGTGTTAAGTTTTAAGCGGCTTTTCTTAATTTTAACAACTTATTTCCTTCTTCGTTTATCAACAATCAGCCAGACTGTCACAACCATGGGTCTAACAATGCGGCCGTTTTCCACCCCGCCATTTTAAGACCTCGTATCTGGAGAAGATAATTAAAACAAATAAATGCCTTAATGCTCAGATAGCCCAGGGTGAATTAAACCGAACATTCTTTTCTCCCTAATAAGGAAAACATCCAATAAATATTATCCAGTTATCTTACTTAATCGATGTTCTAACTACAGGCCTCCAGATTAGAAAGCGCACACATTAACTCGTCACCATGCTAACTGAATGATAAATTCTCATAAAGGAAGTAGGATAATGCTGCGGTTATAGTTTTATGTGCTGTTGGACCACACTTACATAAATGGGTGTTTAAATTATATTTTATGGCACTTAAATGTCATATCCTTCCTCGTGGCACAGTGGGTTGGATAGTGGGTAGTACACAGTATATTAAAAATTTGATAAAAAGTATTACAAAACAATAAAATGACTTTGAAGACTCCTTGTTACATAAAGTTTGATGTAGGACAATGAAACAACTCTCTCTTGTTTTCTAAGCTGAAATAAATAGGATTAGTTAATACGCTTTAAGCCGTGTATTTGCTTATCTGGATATTAATTTAACTTTCTTTTCGGACCTTTTTCAATAAAAAATCTTAAACTTTCTATGATTAATGTTTCTTTTTTCCAAACAAATGAAAATTGCATTATTGAAAAAATAATAACTAGAGTTATGAATAAAGTTGGACAACTGATGCGCAAGTAACGTCTTCAAAAAATGCATGTTGGGGAAAAACACAAAATAACCTTTAAATTTCCACTCACAGATGATTTCGGCATTATGAATAGAACTTTAAAAACAGAAGAATATAAAAAACTATAATGTCACACATTAAGTGCGTTAATCTTAAGCATGAAACTCTAAACTTAAAAGATTTTGTTATCTTGGTCAAAATCTAAGTGTCTGAGATTCTTAAGAATTTTCGCGTATTTAGGTTTTAACTGGAACCGAGCTCCGCGAATTTGAATTTTACGATGTACAGTTCCGATGGCCACTCAGCAATATCAGAATTACGAAGAGCTATCTGTCGATTACGAAAACCAAGATTCCGGTAGAGAGCAGATGGTGTTGAGTATATTACTCCTGTACCGATTGAATGATTGCCCACCTTCCCATATGAGGCCGTCAGGCTTGGTCCTTCGCGTTCTGTGGTGCAGCAGATGGTGAGGATAAATATGCACTTTTTAATCTCTCCTACTGAAAAATTAAAACATGAACTGTCCAAATAAGGTGAACCAATAATAGTTTTGCTAAAGTATAAAATATTTAAGCACATTTTAACGGCTGAATTGGACATTCTGCTGTGGCGATAAAAATAAAGTATAGTTAGTTATTAAATGTATTCAAAGCGTGTACCTACTAATTGCATAAACATTTAATTGTTGGAACTTTTTGGAATTTATAACCACCTTCCATTGCAATTTTGTTTTTAAATATATTGAATAACCTAATATTATCACTGCTGAAAGAAACGCAATAAGCATTTCCAACAAGTTTCTGAGGAAACAAGCTGTACAGGAAACCACCTCGTGTCAGAAGATGGAGTGTTTACCGCACAAAAAAAAAGTTTCCCCACTTCCGCTGCCGGTTGCGAACTGCAAGTAATGCAATATCCTCCCTCGATGCTGTGTCATTCAACGTGAAGACATGACTGCTGCCAAACATTGGAGAAGGGAGAGAATTTATTGTGCGCCAAGAAATGCTTTCTGCTACTTCTCTTTCCAAAGGGAAAATACTGCTCCTTTATACGAACTACTTCAAACTTGTTCAACTATTAAATCGTTCTGCGTTATGTTCTGGAGTAATATTTCCTCTGCTATTTTTGAACTGAAGTTGACGGTAAGTGTTCGGCTGACTCGGTTTAGATAGATACATATTCTGTTGTGTTCTTCTACTCCATTATCTAACTAGCATACCTCAAAATTACACCGAATACACAGATTTGAATTGATAACAAGATTTTTCTGTACCATTACTGTTTCTCAATAGAGGTTTGCAAACCATCAAAACTCTTTTCAAGTATTGTGCACATCGGCTTGTTTGCCATCTAACCTAGGTATTTACAACAGTATAATTGCAGTCATTTCCGTTGGACGACAGATTTACCTTCGTTGTTGTTTACATACCAAAATATTGGCACTTCTTGCATATACAAAAAGCGAATTGTTGCACAGAAATGAAGTAAAGTACAGTGTTTCATGGATAACAGTGGCTTGTGTAACTGTGTGGCTTGTGTGGCTAGAGCTGTCAGAAGATGAATTCATTCGAGCGCTTACGGAAATGTGTAGCTGGTCCATCTGGACGGCAACACAAGAAGAAACATTCTGTCTATTATACAGGATGGACCATTTAAGTTTACTTGGACTCCAGATACAGCTTTTCCTCAAATGAATAATATAAGATTTTGGAGACTGTACAATATCTCCAAAACTAAGTGTTGTAGAAAGAAATTCCTTGAATAAAAGTTGCTTGGTATTATGGCGGAAAGTAAATGCCATTAGTCGCGTTTTATTTGGAGGACGTTGTGATGGTCACTTTAGGGTCAGTTTACTTTTTTACTTTCTCTACTACGTATAGTAAGTAGGGGAAGTATTGCATTCCACCCAAAAATTCGATACCGAGATTTCACCGGAAATACATGTTTTGAGACCTCCTGAATCCAAAAAAAGCATTTTTGGAAACATGTCCGTGTGTGTGTCTGTGTGTGTGTGTGTCTGTGTGTGTGTGTGTGTCTGTGTGTCTGTGTGTGTGTGAACAGCATAACTCAAAAACGAACAGTCGGATAAACACCAAACTTGGTATTTAGGTTCAGTATCTTCCAGAGATGCGACACGAAGGTTTTCAAGAAAATCCCCCCACCCCAGACTACCCTTTACATGGAACATTTTTCGAAAATTTTAATTTTCTCAAAAATGGCTCTAACGATTTTGATGAAAATATCATATGTTTAAGATAATATCATGAGAAATGAAATGTATATCTCGAATTTTCTGGGAATGTCTCCAAAAGTATTCTTCATTCTGAACGACTTTTGCATAACTGGTAAACTATAAGAGATAGACAAAATTTTACTACACAAAAAATATAGATCGCGTTAAAATACACAACTTATGTCATATACATTTCTTTTGTTGAGTGAACCGTTTTCGAGATATTGCTTGTTATTTCCTTAAATTTTGCAATACTTATACTTTTTCTCAAATTCGTTATTCATTTTTTTATGTCCTGGACATGCAAAGAGAATGGAATGCGCCACATAGCAACCAGCGTTAAAATATTTGACTATCGCTTAAAAGCTACCATATTCCCCTTGCATCCACAAGAAAATTACCAATAAGATTGACATTTCGATATCTCGATTAACATGAAGCATATGGAGAATAGGCGTTTGTAAAATTAGATTGTACAAGAGTAGAGAAAGTCATGTGAGTGTAACACATCAGATTTTTTTATGTCCTGGACTTGCAAAGAGAATGGAATGCGCCGCATAGCAACCAGCGTTAAAATATTTGACCATCGCTTAAAAGCTACCATATTCCCCTTGCATCTACAAGAAAATTAGCAATAAGATTGACATCTCGTTATCTCGATTAACATAAAGCATATGGAGAATAGGCGTTTGTAAAAATAGATTGTACAAGAGTAGAGAAAGTCATGTGAGTGTAACACATCAGATTTTTTAAAGGGGAACCTACAGTTTTTATGCTGTTTTGTCACTCCTTATAACAAGCTAAACAACATTTTTATAAATAACTTCGCAATTGTTCTTACACCAATGTAAATAACGAAAATTCTGAATGGCTGTGTACGAAGAGCTCAATGAATGGTTGGACCATCCATGGATGGTCATTTGAGGGTGAAGTTACGTTTGGTAATTGAGAACCAACATTTTTTATTTTGTTTCCTTACTCCTCATCCCAAAATAAACACCTTTTATAAACAGTTTTCTAATGAGAAAACAACATACTAAATGTAGGTTCCCATTTAAGAAAAACCAAATTGACCTTAAAATGACCATCATAACGTCCTCCAAACCAGACAGGACTAATGACATTTACTTTACTTACCCATGCTATCAAGAAAATTTTATTCAAGACATTCCTTTCTACAAGGTTTAGTCTTGGAGATATTATACATTCTCAACTCAAATAGTCCAACCCTGTATACTGCTGCCCAGATTGACTCTCCATTATACGGCAGCAACATTTATATAGAAAGACGCAGTCCTCTGAGTTTTCGTGTTTCGTTAACATTATGAAAACATTATATTTACACCATTATTGTTGGTGACGCAGGTAAGGAATACGCTACGCCTCTATTGTACGCAAATTCCTTTTATTAATAGAAATACACATTTTGTCTGGAGGCTGAAACACACGCCAATTATTAATAAAGGAAGAGGATATAAACGACCTGTTGCTCGTGAGAAACAACACAATCAACATTACGTATTAAAATATTCCGTTCTTAAACTATAGGATATTTTAATAGAATATTTACGAAATGGCTGATATTATTAAAGTTTTTGGTAAAAAGTGTATGGTTTTTTATAAGATGTATGTATATTTTGTCTACCTTTTACAGTTTCCGGTTATATAAAATTCAAGTAGAATTTAGAGAAAAATAGATACATGCGCCGTATTTATTACAGGAATCTCTCAAAGTTATAACATTTCAATCAGGATCTCTAGAGATAATTTTAAAAAATAATGAAATTAAAAGGATTATGGTAGAATTTTTATGTAAAATGTGATTTACAGAAGTGTCATTTCCCCGAAAATGTTTATCTTTCATCCTACTAATTATCTAGCAGATATAGTATGTATTCGACATTTAGTGTGTGAGCTATGTTGCTCTCTCCCCTTTTTGTCTCTCCTGTTTCAAACACACACACACACACACACACACACACACACACACACATGTATATTGGAATGGGGTAGCAGTCCGGCAAATTTTCAGTAAAATCGTAATATGATGAACATTTTGGACCGAATGCAACTCCACCTATGCATTAGATGAGTCTAGAGAGATTTAAAATTGAGGCAGTATTTTTAACACTTAATGATTTTAGTCTAATTATATAATATAAAAAAATAACAGCCCGCCTTAAAGCAATATGTGTATAATATAATATATAAAATGTATGTAACAGTCATTGTATTATGTTGATATTATTATGTACATGTTTAATAATATTATGTAAATGTATTACGTAATTTAACAATGTAGGAGCTGTGAGAATAGAAGCCGAAAGTTGCCTACAATGAGGTAACCTTGAGGTAATAATGAATTGGAAAGTTTAATAATGCTACTAATAATTCTTGGAACAATAATGGAATATTTAAAACAGTTTATAAATAGCCAATCAACAACTAGAAGGGCTAGAAGTTAAAAAAATCTGATGTGTTACACTCACATGACTTTCTCTACTCTTGTACAATCTAATTTTACAAACGCCTATTCTCCATATGCGTCATGTTAATCGAGATATCGAGATGTCAATCTTATTGGTAATTTTCTTGTAGATGCAAGGGAAATATGGTAGCTTTTAAGCGATAGTCATATATTTTAACGCTGGTTGCTATGTGGCGCATTCCATTCTCTTTGCATGTCCAGGACATAAAAAAAATGAATAACGCATTTGAGAAAAAGTATAAGTATTGGAAAATTTAAGGAAATAACAAGCAATATCTCGAAAACGGTTCACTCAACAAAAGAAATGTATATGACATAAGTTGTGTATTTTAACGCGATCTACATTTTTTGTGTAGTAAAATTTTGTCTATCTCTTATGGTTTACCAGTTATGCAAAAGTCGTTCACAATGAAGAATACTTTTGGAGACATTCCCAGAAAATTCGAGATATACATTTCATTTCCCATGACATTATCTTAAACATATGATATTTTCATTAAAATCGTTAGAGCCATTTTTGAGAAAATTAAAATTTTCGAAAAATCTTCCATGTAAAGGGTAGTCTGGGGTGGGGGGATTTTCTTGAAAACCTTCGTGTCGCATCTCTGGAAGATACTGAACCTAAATACCAAGTTTGGTGCTTATCCGACTGTTCGTTTTTGAGTTATGCTGTTCACAGACACACAGACACACACACACAGACACACACACAGACACACACACACACACAGACACACACACGGACATGTTTCCAAAAATGCTTTTTTTGGATTCAGGAGGTCTCAAAACATGTATTTCCGGCGAAATCTCGGTATCGAATTTTTGGGTGGAATGCAATACTTCCCCTACTTACTATACGTAGTAGAGAAAGTAAAAAGTATTCTATTTCTAATCAAAAATTGAAATAGAGTAAAATGTGCAAATTCAAGCGGCAGACGATAGAAGACAGCATTCCCAGCTGGACGCTACTAGGATGTCCTGAGCACTTCGATACGGTACAGGCTAAGTGTGAGACATAAAACTTCATTACGGTGAGAATAAAATAAAGCTTGCGTGTTAAAAAGTGCAATTAAAGAATAATCTCACAGATCTACAGTATGATATATCAGTGAAGTGTTATTTAATGGTGTGAAAGATTAATAAAACGGAGCGAAGTAAACATTATAATTTGTGCAAGCCTTCATTCTTTAGCCGCATCACCCCCTGCTAAGACATACGTGTTTCTACAAATTACTACTGACGCAGCCCAGGCATACATATATAATATTCAAATAAGCAATAAAATTACTAAAAAAATGATTTTTCAAACTTTGGGGCGAAAGCCACCGGAAAAGTGAATGTGGGGTCGAAGGCCACGGAAAGTTTGTATTGTACGTGGTTGCAACTACTTCAAGTTTTGGCTCCCCAACAGTGGGACTACAATACACCCTTCTTCAAAATCGACTTTGGGGTATGTCCCAAATTAATCTCAATTTAGGTCATGTGCCGCATGGTAAAGGATACGTATTACTTCGGGTGCCTGCTGAGGGCTAGTCTTGAACAAGTCAAGGCCGTGGCTTCAGTAAGCAGCATGAAGTAAGCAGGTGAGTGCAGTATGATTTCAAAAACAGCAGGTTTTCTCTTGAAAAGCTTCCAGTAAAAAAACATTTAATAACTGTATCATTTAGCAGTGCATCAAGGAAGGGAAATATTTCACTGTGATCAACAAGGCTTGTAAAATAATACATCAGCTAGGTTGTGCAAGTTAAAGGGGAAGTTTCAATAAAATGCTTATTTGTAATGGCTGCCGCCAATTTAATTGAACAATTTAACCACACGTTTTACTTACATAAACAATAAATGGGTTCATCCAAATACTCTTATGCTTTTAAGTGATTACATTTCAAACACAAATGAATATCTCTAGTCAAATAAAGGTAAAGTCTTCAAGTGTTTGTGAAAACCTGCTAAGTGCCAAAAGGTCATTTAGGAGAAGTAAATTATGGGTAAATAACAAATATGTCGATCTATTATCTCAAGAAGACTCTTTAAAACAATCCTATGCTTCTGAGTTTTTATCCACTTTCGGGTGACGTATAAATGAATTTAATATAAAATAAAAATGTTAAAATATCACTCGGCTAGTTTTACGCCTATAGTTTTAAATGTTCCATATACAGTTGTTTCAAAGGCAGTTTTATTTTAATTGCCTATTTGAATTATCCTACACAGGGCATGAAACTCTAGTATATATAGCTTAAACTTGATTGACAAGGACGGAACTTGACATGGCCAGTATGAAGCAGCAGTTAACTGACATTGTGATTTCCTGAAGTCTAGTTCTACGGATGACACAACTGGCTTGTTATATCCAGCTTCAATTGTATCAAAAATTAGTGTCTTCCTGTCACGAACAATTAAGTCAATCATCCATCATATTGCAGTATAGTCATGCTTCTCTTCAAGTGGACGGATGTAGGTAAACAAATAAGCAAATAAGTCTACTAGCTAGACAAATAAGCAATAACTGGAACAATGAGAGGAAATGGTGAAACGAGAGAGGCTTCATTACAAATTAGTCAATGATTGCTATACTACTCAAATTTATTGACGTAACCTTTTACAAAAATTGACTCTTCACCCTTGTGCAGTTAAAAAAGGTCTTAAAGGCTTCTATGATGAACCTGGGTTTATCTTACTTACTCATTATCATCAAGTTATTATTACTACTACTGCTTCTCTTATTATACCTACTCGTAGTATACATAAGAGACATAAGGCTACTTTTGAACCGCTTAAAAATATCACCTGGAATACGAGGCATGTTTTAAGTAAATACCGATACTTCTTAAAAAAATAATAGAGCACTATTTTTCAAATCTTTATGATCATTCATTACCATACAACTACACTACTTCTCGACATAGTCACCGCCGTTATTTAGGCACTTCTCGTAACGGGAAACCAGTTGTTGTCAAAGAATGGTGCCGCCTGTGATGAAAGCCATGTCTGTACGTCTTGCTTCACATCATCGACGTTGAAATGTTTTGGACCAAGGAATTTCTTCAGATAAAGAAACAGATAAAAATCGAGGATGCCAAATCCGGACTGTAGGAAGGGTATTCGAGTTGTTTTCAGCCAAATGATGCGATCAGATCTTGAGTTTGTTTGGTTATGTGTGGCCGGGCATTAGTTTTCCATCATAAATCTCACACAATTGGCGATGAATTTGCTGGCTAACACTTCTCGCATTCAGAAAATGAATCACTAATGTGACTTCACAGTTGGCGGTTCGATTGTTTTGAACATTTCTAAACTCTCTAAAATAGGAAAACACAAAGAGATCATCACTCACAGCTGTGTCTGGCTTCCTAATGGATGGGGAAAGTGATCGCATATGTTCAAAATCGCGACTTCTTCGGCAAAATATTGAAACATACTTACTTTAAATACGCCTGTACATTCCATACTATTAACGACATCGATGTGTTATGCTATTTTTCACTAGTCTAAACGTTACCAGAGAATTAAACGTTTAAGATATAATACTTAATGTTATTTTAAATTTCTTTTTAATAATCGCATTTTTATGCGAAAATTTAAGAATAAAGCGCTCTAAACCTTTATGAAGTTAATTGCATAGTGTTTTGAGAATAAAATAAAGATCTTAGATGGTTTTTGGTTTTTTTTCTATCAAATGAATTATTTGAAGCTACTTTACCCTGTTTATAATGTATAAAAGTGCTACACCCTTAGTTATTTTCAACAGCAATGTGCGACAGACGCTGCTTTTATTCTAATCCTAAAGCTTTGCTACTTATGGTCCGCGTTCTATTTAAACACATGTTTATACTTGGTGCCCAAAATACAATTTTTTATGTTTAACAAAAGCTGTTTAGTTTTATGGTATCTGCTCCATACAGTGTAGGTTTCGAGTTTAAATCTCCGTTGGAGCAAGGTATTTGAATAAGGCACTGTTGTGGTTTTGCTCAATCCTGATAAGATGTTTTTAATTGAAGTCCTGTGGACCCAGGGCTCATTTCAGCATAATTTCAACAATTCCATTCATTCAAAGGAGTTCACCTGTATAAACTTTCAGTAACAGTTTTTTTTCTCATTATTATTAATACACTAGTTAAAACAGTCACAAGAGGTAATATTTAAAAAGGTAGTTTTAAGTGGTTCATTTTCTGTGTGTATAATATACGTCCTATTTATAAATAAGATACTTTTGTTGGATGGTGAATTGGGTGGAGTGGAGCACGGATTTCATGGTACTACGAGGCAAAAGCAAAGCAAACTCTGATTACCCTCTTCTTCGGACGACTTAGACCCCCCAGGACGTATAAACCAAACCTTGTGGTCAGATGCCTGTCGGAGAGCTGAAGGTCTATGGAGTAGTGAGTGACAACCGGGGGGGGGGAATCAGCCCGACGCCTGGAATGAGAGCGAGAAGGAGATGCTAGATGAGATGTGAGAGATGAATGACAGGAAAGGGAAGATCGAGCACCGGTGGAACGATAAATAGCTGGGGAAACCGGAGAAAACCCACCAAGCCGCCGTTTTGTCCACCATAAATCCCACATACGGGTACCTGGGATCGAACCCTTGGTGGCGAGCGGTCTAACCACCTTTTACAATACTATACGAGGCTAATTTCAAGGACGCAGCTAATACAGGTTCGCCATGTGCTACATTTGGTCGCTTTGTTGCTCTTTACTTGTGTGGATGTTTTTTTATTCCCTTACGACAAGTGCTCCTTCTAAAAAATTTACAATGTATAAGAATGAAACAGTGTATCGCAATTTTTTATAAACATACCATACAGCATTGTGCTTTCTTCGACTGCACACTTACGAGGGCACCACTAATTGTTTATCCTGAAGATTATGTAATACTGATACTAACAATACATAGTGTCCTAGCACAGCATATTAAATTCTATATTCACTTACAGAAAGCCCTTGCTTAGATCCAACTTATCCCTAAAAGAATTTCCGAAATTGAATCAATTTATCGCCTAATTTTTCTTTTAGTGACTCAAATGTGCAGAATTTCTTCTCTAGCTTCATGAAGATTACCTTCCTGTTCTTCTCTTTTTACCGAGAACACGACCTAAGCTGTTAACTTAGAAAGATATTCTTAAGACTATCTTTATATCGGGAAAATACATTTGGCAAAAGCGTTTAATCGCCCTGTGCTTTCAGTGTAAGAATCTCTTTTCATGTGCGAGTTATATAAAAATTGTTTCAGGAGATATTATATTCATGTGCGTTATGAGCACGGATAATATACGACAAACTTCGTTTAAACAATTTTGTTAACAGCTGCAGCCAAACTGATGAAATACGAAGGGAAAATGCAGCTAACGACCGCATGTCACTGACGGATGCGTCAAGTGCTTTGAGACGGGCGATGGAAGCACAAAGTATTTCGGAAAGTGTAAGTACATGTGAGTATGGAAGTTTGCTCTTCTAAATGCATTTACAAATACGTTCGGGTTATATTGACCCCCTTGGCGCTCTTGTGTTAAGTTCTTATTAAGTCTGACAGCCACTGACGCTAACCCCCGTCCCCAAGTCGCTACCGTAATTAAATTAACATATTTCATTTGATAAGAAGTTTAAATAAGTTCCGTGTTTAGCATAGCTCTTCAATTTATCGGAGAAATGTGTCTCTCTTTTTGGATGTATGTTCACATTGCGGTAAGGAAGAAGATGTATTCACAGACGAGTCGATTGCCACAGGGATCTGAGAACTTTTGGCCGTTAACAAGAGATGTAAGCTTAGACATTTGTATAATAATTTTAAATGACCATTTATATATGCAAGTCAAATTTTAAAAAATATGATAAATGTCAGAGTTATACATTAAATTGTCTTTTCCTTCTATATCATATCAGTATCTCATTTATTTTTTCTTAATAGACTGAAACTAATCTACAAGTTGACTTAATCTCTCAGAGAAAGGTTATGAAGTATCTCACAACTCTAGACTAAGCCTTACAATTAACCCATCGTTCATAAGGTGTGAATCCTGACTAAGATGTTGAGATCGTTATTCAGAATCTATTTCTGAATCCACAATGCTTCATAACATTTACAGCACATGGAACACCTATTTACTCCACCGTAAGGTTGCTAGATGGCAGCACTATTGAATTTCTACATTGCAACAATATCTTATGAAATGCGATAACTATGAACGACGAATGAGTTGTGAATGTTATGATGTCTGAGGATTCTCTAGTCACGATCAACATCTGAAACATCTAAATACGATACTTCTGACTTCGCCGTGTTGAATGCCGACTTATACAGACTTGATATATTCCATTTCGAACGAAACATTTACAATCCTCCAATCATTAGCTTAGACTAAAAAGAAAAGAAAGGAGAAACTTGATGAGAGAATTATACCTATGAACAACAATGCCCCCTAACAAATAAAACAGAAAAACGCCTTGTGCAATGAAATCCCTAATCTAGAAATTTAAACCTTTTATCCGATCTGCACAAACTTTCATGCATTTACATTTCATAACTTTCAAAATACACTAATGACACATATTTGAATCACTTCGTTGTAGATCAAAAGCGTTTGACCGATCCAAGAAGAAAGCTGAACAGTTTAGGATATGGTGAAAATCATAAACTACTTTCATTGGCTGCCCCAATCTCTATTTTCCACCTTTCTATGAAGTAATTCTGCAATGCTTGACTATAAGGACAAATCTTCGTACCCCATGCAATATAGGACCTGAAGAATATTACAGGTTATCTTAAAATTAAATGCTAGAAATTCAATATTGATTGAAATGTTACTACATTTTTAGAATTGTGATTTTAAATCGACCTGCATAAAACTACATATCTAAAATTACCTCTATTGCTGTTGTAGATATACAAGTATAATATTCTTTAGAATTTCTCATATATGTTTTGCAAATGCCTATATAAAATGCAATCGTGCAGCGCCTTATGGGTAAAATTTGAAAATATTTTCAGGAGTATGAATAAATGTCATGACAAGAGATTTGCTTTAATTTATTACTATCATTATCATTAATCATACACAATTTATTAACTATAACATTATGCCGAGAATTACAAAAACCGATACCTAGTATAGATAAGGACGGTTCGGCTCGAGTGGAGCAGTTTTTATCATGTGGTATACCTGATACCAAGCAGGTAACTGTATTTTCTGGGTGGCAGGTTTTAAGGGGTGTTTAATACCAACTCTCGAGGGTGCGACCTTCAAATAAATTACATTATAACAATATATAGATTTTAATAAAGAATTAAATTGCTTAAACTGAAAAGCATACATTGATGAATAATGTTTAAATAACTAACAAATTATGCTGGAACGAAGCATGGGAAAGATGTTTTATGTTGTGTGCATTTATGTCTGCTTTGAAAAGAGCGAAAGAAACTTCGATAGAAATATGTTTCTGTGCCACTACAGAAGCTCCAAGTACACACAAATAAGTTGAAGTGCGAGTTGCATAGTGTTTCCAGCTACTCCATTGGCAACAATGATATAGTCTCACCATTTAAGCTCGTGTGGCGCACATACAAAGTCTTGGACCCGCCACTCCTCTACCATGGTGGCATGTAACTGCAGAGATGTGACCTCGGTAGCCTACATCTTAGCTTGACTGCACATGGGGATAAGCATTTCGCTTAATGCAACTTATAACTCGTTCTCTAAAGAGTCTAACATGCTCGCCATGCAAATAAAAACAAAGTCGTTCATATTAATTTCTTAATCAACATTAGTGATTTAGAATTACATTTTTGGTAAGCATTTTTTAAATATTACCTTACGCTATTGCTATATAATACGTATCTATAGTCCACTTAATGCTACCTGTGGGAGCTATATAACAGAACAATAAAGATTACAAAAACAAGAAAACTAAATCCAGTAAAACGTAGCAACAAAAACAAAAGCCTGGTAGTACGGAGTTAGCATGCCCGACACTCATGTTGCGGACTTGTGTTGGAATCTCAGAAACATTGAGTATTTAATTCATCTTTTGTTTCTACTTTTCCCTCAATTTATAGTTTGAATAACAGGTAACTTCAACTCCTTAGTCCATGAATGTATTAGTCAATTAAATTCGCAGTTCCATCTGACCAAAGGGATTAAGGATTCATAAACTTTATTTCTGAGAATTCATTTACAATGGTTTACGACAGATTGGCACAAAAGGTGCAATACAGAATTTTGAAGTAAGAAAAAGGTAATTATTCCATTGCTAGTAGTAGTAGTAGTAGTAGTAGTAGTGGTAGTGGTAGTGGTAGTGGTAGTGGTGGTGGTGGTAGTGGTGGTAGTAGTGATAGTAGTGGTAGTAGTGGTAGTAGTAGTAGTAGTGGTAGTGGTAGTGGTAGTGGTAGTGGTAGTGGTGGTGGTGGTAGTGGTGGTAGTGGTGGTAGTAGTGGTAGTAGTGGTAGTAGTGGTAGTAGTAGTAGTAGTGGTAGTGGTAGTAGTAGTGGTAGTGGTAGTGGTAGTGGTAGTAGTAGTAGTAGTAGTAGTAGTAGTAGTAGTAGTAGTAGTAGTAGTAGTAGTAGTAGTAGTAGTAGTAGTAGTAGTAGTAGTAGTGCTTAAAACTGTTTTAATCTCGACTGTTATCATGGATTAGTAACAATACTGAGAATAATACCTAACTGCACTTGATGAACTGACGCCGCCGTTAGTCGCAGAGAATCATAATTTCACATAATACAAAGCTTTGGGTAACCGATGCTTCCATAATAGCTGGATTTAAGATTTCAAACGCAGTTGATAATGGATAAAATCCGTTAGGTTTAAGTTGTATTGTTGCATTTTTATTTGGCATTATCCTTACAGTCTACATGTTTATCATACAGACATGTATCAGCTAGGTGTCCGAACCCATTTACGGTTTCATTTCAGTTATTCTTTTTCATGTTGTGTTTGACATGTTCGGTTTGAAGATAATAAACTTAATAACCTTAGGTGAGAAGGAATGAAAGGGAAAACCAAAAACAAGGGATATAACATAACACGCTCACATGGCTCTTTGTATCCATTACAAATTCAAAATATTATATACCTTACATATTTTAGCATCCACATAAGACCGATTTCTCGGTCCACATTGCGTTATTTGCCCAGATATACGAGGCGTATTCCAAAATTAAATCCGTTTGGTCATAATAACAACATTGCTCATGAGACAAGGCTTTTATTGACAGTAATATGTGCCTATTTTGTGCTTTGCTTTTCCACATAATCGCCGTTCACATCTATACACTTGCTGTAACGGTGCATCGGCTTCTTTAACCCCTCGGCCTAGAAGTCTGCCGCTTGGGACTTGAACCAGGCAACGCTCGCCTTGAGTTCATCGTCGGTTTGAAATTGTTGTCCACCCAGGCACCATTTCAAATGCAAGAAGAGAAAATAGTCGCTTGATGCCAGGTCGGAACTGTATGGAGGGTGGTCAAAGAGTTCCCAACGAAGCTCTTGAATCTTCTCCTTGGTTTTGGCAGCAGTTTGCGGGCGTGCGTTGTCGTGCAGGAGGATGATGCCAGACGAGTTTCCCGCGACGTCGACTTTGAATCGGGCGTCTCAGTTTTGTAAGCGTTGCACAGTACATGTTAGCTGTAATTGTTGACCCGGGGTCCATGAAATCAATCAAAAGAATGCCCTTTTCGTCCCAAAACACGGTAGCCATAATTTTGCGACTCGTGTAGGGCTTACACGTTTTTGGTTTGGGCGAACCGTAACGGCGCCACTACATTGGCTGTTGTTTCGATTCTGCATTGGGTACGCTATTCATGTTTTGTCGCCCGTAACAATGTGGAAAAACAAACCGTCTCCATCTTGTCTATGGCGATCCAGAAACTGTTGTGCAATACGCATTCGTTGATCTTTGTGCTGACTGGTGAGCAGTTTTGACACCCACCTCGCACAAAGTTTCCGATATCCAAACTGTTCAGTGACAATCCTGTAAAGCGAGGTTCGAGCAACAGTTGGGAATTCATCAGCCAGACCACTGATCGTCAAACTCCGATCACTTCGAAGTGTTTGGTTCACTTACTCAACGATGTCGTCGATCCGAATACTGGGCCTACCACTCCGCTGTTCATCATCTACTGCGTCACACCAACACTTCGTAGGTTCCTCGGAGTCGGTAGACAGCGCTGCAGGCATGGAATGTCATTCAGGCCAGCATCCTATACATATTGTCACCAGACCTTAGTTTTGGAATACGCCTCGTAGCTTCAAATTAAGCCACAAGTGCTTAGTTGCATACTATATGCAGAAACAACACTCAAATGTTTAGTCAGAGCATAGAGGAATATTTAAGAAGTCATAAACGTAGCTTTCAAGCATTTTTTGTCAGATGACGCATTTACGTTTGGGACAATGTAAAAACACAACAAAAATATTTCTAAAGCGACTACCGCTAGCAAAAAAGATTACGTGACATACTTTGTGTATTCTAACGAACTATGAATATTTCCTTTGATAAGTTATTGCTTATCTCTTATGGTTGAGTACTTATAAAAATGTAAACATTTTAATCAAACTAAGAGGGTGTTACTCACAGAAAATTGAAGGTGTTCACTTTTTGTTCACGTTAATATATTAAGCATATATTTTTCCTGAAAAGGACTGTTGCCGTTTTTAATAAAATTAACAATTACAAAGAATTTTCGAATGTAAAGGGGAGTTTGAGGGTAGGAAAAAATCTTAGTGCTAAATCCTTGAAGGTTTGGAATTCGTTTTTGAGTAATATTGTGAAATAAAAATTCTTACGCATCGAAATACACATATGCTTCATATGAATTAGGGTGACCTCAATGCGTTTGTTCAAGGTAAACTATGAATATCGATTTTCGGGTTGGTTCCTCTGCCTACCATAGATAACTGATAAACGAAAAGTAAAAATCTCATTCCAAGTTAAGAATTCTGTGCGACACAGAACACTAAAATTTAAGTTATTTGAGCACTGCAAAATAAACCGATGCATTCTTTAAGCACATTGCTAAGTGTGTGTGAGTGTTTGTACTTGCGCGCGCTTCTAGGTTGTGCAATTTATTACTTATAAAGTGAGCTTTAATTTATAGAATTCAAAGGTTTATCATTACTGTAAATATCCACATTTTATTTGGAACTATATAGACAAGTGTGTCGTTAGGGTTGGTAAAATTTCTCGATTAATTAACTTTATTTAGCATACTATTGCAACAAGTAAAGAAATATGGTTTATTTCCTTTATTTTTACTGCAGCTTAGTTTTCATTTTTCCAAGAATTTTTCTCCGTAAGGTAATTATGCTGAATATGTTATGCTGTATATTAATATAGATTCACTGATTCAGTGTACGTTTATTTATTAAATGCATTATTTAAAACTCATAGAAGTAGAGAATAATACAACAAAATCTCAGATTGGTTACTGATCTGATAATTCCACGCTTTGCACATATATATGTTGACACAGAAAACGAATAAAGCTAAGAATAGAAATTGTGTCTGGTTTTTTATTCTCTGCAGTGAATCTTATATCTCCAGCTTTCTCAGCCTTCCTTTACGCGAAAGTAGGAGAGAGCACGGGCTGAGAGCGAGAGGGGGAGGTGCCTTCGGGAGGAAAAGCTCTTTTCGGATTCTATTGAAAGGTAAGCCGCAATAGACCGATTGCTAGGTTCTGTCATCCCACATCTTCAAATATAAATGCATATCGTTTTTTGCAAAGTGATCTCAGCTGCCGCATAACTCAACGATCTATAAAACTACTGTGTAAATCCTTAGAAATAATATATATCCGCAAATCATCAGAAAGCAATACAGAAATACTGGATCAGTCAAGCGCATTTCGTATTTATTCTGTTGACTTTTCTGCGTAATTCTTAATCTTAAAATTTGTTTACTATCACAGTAGGTCTTGAACATAACGTTTAAAATGGCTGGTCTTTTACTAGTACTTAATTCAATATTTATTAGTTATATTGCATGTGCAAACAATTGAACATAATAATATATTGAAAATCCCATTATAATATTTTAACACCTTCATAAATTAAACGTGAAGTAGTAAAGCACAAAGTAGATGAAGAGTTTAACATTGAGTATTTAGGCTAGAGAGAACGTCAGAGATAATAAACAAAAGACGACTGTTGGAATTGGATGTATTACACATCAACAAAACATCTAGAAAGATCTCTTTGACTTATTTCAGTTACAGAATGTTGATGGCTACTGATGTTTTATTAGGCTCCAGCTTTAGCTGTACTGTCTAAATGTACAATTATTGTATTTATATATCTGTCTTCTTTCCAGAGAGTGCCATTGTCATATTTCTTTTTATTCCTTTCTTTCCAATTCAGGGTCTGAATTCCTTGTGGTTTGTACCTATAAGATGTGAATCTACCTCACCGGGATTCCAAAATGCCTATGTTTCTACAAACAAAATAAATTAAGAGATGAATTCGCGACATTCAGAGATTAAATGATTAGCAGGGATTAATTAATTTACTATGGAGATTTAATTGGAATGTTAAATATCTATATTACCAAAATTAAAACAGTATGAATAGTATACCATCTTCTCAGAAACATATGATACAGAAACATCATTGTCATAATATATTTATGCTTTATTTTTTATTATCAAAATCTAGAAACGCTTAATCATGTTCTTTAGAAAGAATTAAAACTTTTTTTTTAAATATAAGTTTTAAAATACATTTACAAATATTTTGCTTTTAATTAACCGCAATGCTTTTGCAATTGTGCAGTGGTCATTCGATTGCATACATTCAATAGTTTCTGAAAAAATGAGACGCTTAAATTGGAAAATATTTAAAAAAGTGCTCTCAAAGTAAACCAAGATGGAAACAAAATAGTTGTTTATAAGCTTACCTTTATTTATCAATCTAGTTAGACAAAACTAGCATAGAAATGATATTAAGGTTAATGAAAACCAATATACCGAGAGTATACATATGCTGCTACTGCTCCACCACCACTACTACTACAACTATTACTATCACCACCACCAGCACCACTACCACTACTACTACAACTATTACTACCACCACCACCACCACTATTAATAACTTCTTGACTTAGCTGAATTCAATTACTTTCAAGACAACATATATTACTGTCACAGGACTTTGGAAAGTTGCAGAATGACTAAGTGGTATGCATGATCAATAAACTTTGAAACTGGCTTCCTAACAGTAAAAGTAATTGCATTAGCTTCCTTCCGAAGTAGTATATTTTGGCGTACACCGATCAACAGACCACACACCGACTCCACTGTTTCTATAATTTTTGAGCGCCCTCTGGTACACTTGTCTCTTGTAGCTTGTCAGACGCGTCCTGCGGCTTCAGCGTGTCAAAACGGCTGCACTTTAGCTTCAACTTCCTCTTTATGAAGAAAAGAAAATTGCAGGCGGCTTAATCTGGTAAATCCGGTTGTGAGGAGCAATAGCGATGGTACCGGGCCAACCCTGGCGCGTTTTCAGCGCATTGTGGGTTGTTGCATTGTCATGATGTAAGAACTATTTTTCCTGATGGGTTGAACCAAACGGCCTCTCTTCAATGGGTAAAATTTCACAGTAAAAGGGCAGTAGCCGCAGTTTGAACAGCAGAGACAGGTTCAAAATTGCCGATTATGTGTCTGTTCTCGGAAGCGTTAGGTCGCAGGCTCTCATCATCGTCCAGTGATGTTTTGCCATTCTTGAAATGCGAAGCACTCAGGACGACTCCATTGCCGTAAGTATTTAATGGATTTCCTGTGTTAGTTCTCTGCTCCAATCTGAGGTCCGTCATAGATGCATGCGGTTACAAACACATAACCCAAGTCTCAAATAAGACAAGGTTATGAAATTTAAGTGTCACATTTCCCGAAAGCTGTTTTATCTTCGCAGAGCGCGCATGTCAATGACATGATACAATCACTCACAGTGGGTACGGTCTGGTTATCACACCTGATAGGCACAGAATTCAGAAGTCAAACGGGAAGTACAACGCACAAGATTAAGGAAAACAGTGCCGGAGTAATCCTAAAATAGACAGATTTAACAGTGTAAAATGAGGATACGTCTAAACAAAGCTATCAAAAATAGTTAAGAAGAAAACAGAAAATGCATTTGTAGCATTATACAAAAGAAATAATAAGGTAATTTATGTTCAATATGAATGAAAGGTGATGTATGTGACTGTATCATTATATTTTATTTTACACCATCCAAATATAATGGATAATGACTTAGAGTCATTTGAAAAAAATACGTCACTAAAGGCTCTCTAAATGTTTTCTGCTTTGTTAGTTTAAAATAATTTCCTATTATAATCGGTATAAGATTCCTAAAGCAATACTTTATATCTTGAATTATTCAGCGTTAGGGGTGGTTGCCTTAATATTCACCCTGTTTCTGAAATGAGTGAAATGTTTATGGTGTGGCAAGAATCTAAGCACCTTTGCGCAAGGGGACGCGAGAGCTTCAAGGCATGATTGAGCTATTCTACTATAAAGAGGTATCATTATTTGATCTGAAACAAAGGCAGCCTTCAACGTTTCATGGTTAATAATTTATCATCTGATTATATGATTGGCACTCGACGCAACATTTTTGCTTTATTCTCAGATGTGGTCTTTCGAAGCAACCTATTATAATAAGATAATACGGTAAATATTTCATTTGAAGGATCCTCATTTCTTGTGGTGTGTTTCTCATCAAATATAATACAATTCCGTGTTGTGGTCTCCCTCTTTCTTTCTCAACCAGCACGACCACCATCACAATTAACACCAGCATCCCATCCATCCATCCATCCCAAAAAGACCACACTTTTATCAGTTGCTTATTCCGCAAATAACGCAATGCCAATCCTGGGAATATTTAATGCCATGCTTAGGAATTCCCTTATAGTGAATCATTGCCTATATCAAAGTAGATTTAACCTATAATTTCCAATAGTTTCGTGTTCATCTCGGAAATATTTCCGTAAGCTAACGCTACCAGATTTCTCCGCAAAAGAACAGAACAATGTCTGTTTTACACGAATCACGGAAAGCTCACAGTTTTACTCACTGTAACGTATTTTGCTAGTTACCGGGCTTTGCTAAATATCCCGAGAAAAGAACTGCAAACAAAACTGTTTACTGTAGCTTTTCAGGCTGATGGCGTCATATATATCCTAGATTCTGAAATGGGTTGACCATGTAAATTGAGACTGTACAACATCTCCAAAGCTTAGCGTTGTAGAAATAAATGTTTTTAATAACATTTGCTTGATACTATGGTGAAAGTAAATTCCATTAGTCGTGTTTTGTTTGGAGGACATTATGGTGGTCATTTTAGGGTGAATTTAATTTTTTTAAATGGGAATCTAAATGTTGTATTTGCTTTTTCATCCCTCATAAAAAATTAAACAACTTTTGTATAAAGCACTTTGAAATTGTCCTTACCAACGTAAATAACAAGGAAAATTCTGAATGGCTGTGTACGAAGGGCAAAATGAATAGCTGAACCCATTCAATAGAGTGCAGGATAATAGTAGGCGAGGAGCAATGAGACATTGTGTCCTTTGTTTTGTTTACTTTCCACGGTAGGACAGTTTCCCTATATCTGTTATTAGTGTACTTGCAGCCGCCTTGATTCCAGCTGGTTCCACTTGTAGTACGTACTTACAATTAGCGATCACCATCAGTTCCATTCAAGTCATTTAAAATTTGAAGCGTACTAAGTTGACTGTGGGTTGAAATGGACCAACTTCCTCAACTAGAAATAGTGGAATTGGGTTTCATTTATGGGGAATCTAGGAGAGATGTGGAACAGGCTATTCTTCTGTACGTGGAGAGCTTTCCTGATAAAAGAACTCCATCAAGTGCTTCAATTTATCGAGTGATAAAACAATTCTCCGGAGAAGGCAGTGTCAAGCCAAAGAAAAGGAGGCGCAGAAGAACAGCTACGGACGAAGTTGCGGTGCTAGCTGCAATGAATTACAACTCCCATGTGAGTTCTCGCCATTAGCAACTAATGCGGAAATATCCAAAAGTCGTGTTTTCGGAATATTGAAACGGCATAAATTCCATCCCTACCATGAGTCAACAACTACATGGGGACGATTTTCTGAATAGACTAACATTTTTTAGGTGGACACAAGACAGACTGCAGATTAATGGTTAAACTTTTTTTTCAGTTCATATTGTTTAGAGACGACTGTACTTTCACAAATTATGGTGAAGTAAATCGACACAATATACACTATTGGGCTTGTGGAAAATCCACATTAGTTAAGAGATGTGGAGCTTCGGAGACCTAGTCTGTTAATGTGTGGTGTGGGATTTTGAGTGACAAGGTAATTGGGCCGTATGGCATCTTAACAGCTGCAAAGTACAGATACGTTTTAGAGGAGGATTCCGTAATTGTTAGAAGATGTGCCATTACAAACCAGGTCGCAAATGTGGTACCAGCACGACGGTTGCACTGCTCACTATGCACGTACTGCTAGGGATGTTTTAAGTAACAATTACAATGTTCGTTGGATAGGACGCGCAGATCCCATTAATTGGCCAGCTCGATCTCCTGACCTTACATGACCAGACGTTTTCTGATGGGGTTACCTTAAGTAAGAAATGTACTGTGAAGCACCAACGACTCCGGACAACATGGAGGCGCGAATACGAAATGCTTGTGCCAGTATTGAAAGAGATGTGCTTTTACGGACACATCAATCATTCCTTTACAGAATTGAAAAATGCATTGAGGTAGAAGGGTATTATTCTGAGCGTGGTGATACTCTGTGTACCTAACTTTCATCAACGTTTAAATTGTCTTCACCAGTGAAATAACCATGTACTATGTGCAAGATGGTTTATAAAAGGCTGTTTATTTTTTGGCGAAGAATAAGGAAACAACATAAAAGATGTGGCTCCCAATTACGAAACGTAACTTGACCCTCAAATGATGGTCCAACCATTCATTGCACTCTTCGTATACAGCCATTCAAAATTTTCGTGGTTATTTACGTTGGTGTAAGAAAAAATGCAGAGAGCTTTATAAAAATGTTGTTTAGCTTTTTCTGAGGAGTGAGAAAGAACATAAAAAACGTAGTGTCCCATTTGATAAAATTAAATTGACCCTAAAATGACCATCACAACGTTCTCCAGATAAAACACGACTAATGGAATTTACTTTCCCCCCATAATATAAGCAACTTTTATTCAAGGCATTCTTTTACAATGCTTAGCTTTGGAGATATTGTACAGTCTCAACTTAAATGGTCCACCCTGTACATTGTATTAAAATCTCGTGGTTATGGATTGTGTAAATGTCAGTCTTCGCTTTGTACCGTTATTGTCGTTGAAAATTAGCCAGTAAAGACCGATAGTTTATGGCATTATTAAGGTTGGTTTTGTATACCATTCTTTTTACGCAGTTTGTATTACAATATAGTGTTTTGAAATAGAGTAGACTTTATAATTTATACTCGCGTGATAAGTACTTAAATTGGATCTAATCAAATACATGATGTAAGACAAGAAAATGGCAGCAAAGAAGCAGAATACTTCCCAATGGTTTCTTTAAAACTCTAGGCACAATACGGGTTAGCAATTCATCGCTCCTTAGAGAGGGCGTGAGCACCGGCTACGTATGAAATCCCAGGCCCACGAAGCGTCCCTCTACAGACGTCAAGAACCACAAAACTGTCACGCCAGCTACCAGCCGCCGCCCAAAGCTTGAATGTTATGCTGAATTAATAGCTTTAAGTTGGTTTTCCATATATACTTTTATAAATGCTTAAAAGGTTAGAAATTTACTGTCCATTTTAAGCATTTGTTTTCGGGTAAAATGGATTTTTAAAATGTTAATCAAGTAAACTACTTAGTCATTAAATGTTATATGTGAGAATCATCAACAATACAGCACCAGTAAATGCAAAGTAAGAAAATATAGAGTCATGTTATAGCCGTTCTTTGAAACGACTTTGTTTATCATTATTCTTAGATACTCGTACTTATAGCAGCAGAGTTTCCTTATTTGGTTACGCCGGAAACGAAGTAAATTTAACACATGTTAATTGTTATTCCAAGTTAATTCCTCAGGCATTGCTACTAACACAAAATAAAATACAGGGAGTTGCAGTTACTAACATACAAATCAGCAATTTGTTTATTTTCAATCATGTTTCTAACGTTTTCAGATATACACAGCTAACTAATAGCAAAACTACAATTTTATCCGGCTAATAAATTAGCTACGGCGTCTGTATAAATCAGGTTTTAGGAGCCATATTTTGCAGCGATCTATGGAAGATGAAATACTGAGCTTTTTCGCTACCTCTTACATCTTCCAGTGTGGTGGAAAACTTTCTCTTTGAAGATATGTTTTGTGATATGCCTTCTTCCTCATGTCTGCCAAAGGAAATTTGAGTTCAGGTTTGGGATTCCATCAATGGTAGGTGCTATGTTTATTTGAAGATAAATTTTAGGTTTATTTTCCTCAAGCTAATGCTTTTTAATTATCTTGGGTTTAATAAAGTATGACATCTTTCCGGGCTTGTAGGCCGTGATCAAACAATAAGGTTATTCAACTGTGGAGGGCGAAATTTCAAGTGTTTTAATAACTTTATTAGTCGACCATGCCTACAAGACCGGAAAAGATAGCATATTTTAGTAATAACACCGGCCGTGAAGGCCTACGATGATATCTTGAGTTTTTACTCCTTATTCAGAATAATGAATGTGAATATGCATGCTAGCATGTTAGCACCCAAATCCTGCGGACCAGGTTCTATTCCTGGCTGGAGGATGATAATTTTTCTTTAGCCCAGGTTGTTCTGCATCCAGGCTGGATCCTGGAAGTATGCATGAGCGTATCAATGTGTGCGTTATTTAATGTTTAAAGGAAAAACCTAAAACATTTAAAAAACGCAAATGGGAACCAGCGAACATCATTGCAGATGAGAAATTGTTCCAAAGTCTCAAACCCACGATATGACCTTAGACGCTGAAGCGGGCACCATATAAAAATGAATGTTTCAAATAACAAAAGATAAAAAGAAAGAAACAATTAATAAAACAGGAGAAGTAAAGGAAGACGAAGTCTTGAAGCATTTTCAAATACACAGAGAAGGTATAGACAAAAGTTTAACGGCAACATGGCCGGTAACGCTAATTTGCCCTATTTAAAAGTGACTAGCAGATATTTCAAATAATTTTTGCCAATGCCTTGCATGATTTTCCAACTAAGTTAGAACCATGGATGAAAATATTTTTTGTAGGGAGCGGGGATAAGTAATTCTTGGATTTTGTACATTAAGAAACGCCGGAAAATGTTTTCCTCCAGGGATGAATAAACCAAAATCATAACTATTTCTTACACTGAATAACGAGGATATTAATGCCAAAGTACTCTAGTTTAATAACTATTAGATAAGTACAGTTGGTTTAATAAAATAGTCCGATGAATAACTGCATCCTCTGCATTCAGTACGAATCCATCATAGTGGAGGACTGGTAATAATGCCTTACGACTTTTAAAATGCGGTTCAAACCGTGCAAGTTGTGTTTAAAGAATTAGGCTACTCTAACTCTGTGTTTCACAGAAAACACTCGACTGAAAGCACCGACATTTAAATATAAGGCATTTCCTGAAGGTGTAGCGCAAAATTCTCCAAAGAAGTATGCACTTTCCTTTCCATTACTTTACAATCGGTGTCCTTGATAACGTTAAGATTATCCATCTGTTTTGTAATAACTGTTTATTAAATTAAAAAAGTAATAAATTTCTTACACCGTGAAGTTTGATTTCTTTTTATACAGAATATAAGTAGAAATTTCTTATATTGTGCGTATTTTATAATAATTATAAAAATAAAGGTGTTATTTTCATCAGTTTTCCTCGTTAACTGGTCCTAATAAACGTCACTTAAGCTGATAACTTATTGCATTATGTCATAACCTCATGTAATATTACCTTTTATTATACCATGCTTAAAAAGCGCAGCAAGGGCTAGAAGTAAGCAAGTCATGTCTATGCCGTGCATTGATAATCAAAATAAATTACCTGATAGACCTTCAATAAATAGAAACTAAACTTCATTGTATACGACTTCATTGATAGAAATAATATGTTTCTGATGAACAAAGCAATACTATTGTTACAACCGCGATACGAATTTCAATCACGCTATATTTAAACGTGAGATTACTACTGCAGAAGCTGGGATAATCAGTCATGAAACGTGTAACTGTACACATACAGGTAACTATTATTCGGTGTTATCTCTATGTTAACTTGCGATATAATTGTAGCTTTACAGATAAGCATCGTTTCAAAAACCACCCCCTTAATATTACATGCTACGTATTCTGCATCTCCTACTTATTTATGACATGAAAATAATTGCTGTTTTCCTCAATGTATCAGAATATATTTGAAACAAACCAAAAATATATCCAACAGATTTTATTCTTGAAGCTCTTACTAGGATATATCGTCTTTAGTGCTCCCGTTTTATCTCACAATTCCGGAATACCTCCCCCATTATCATATAATGTTTCAGCCTTTTATGTCGTGTTAAATAATTTTGCGCACTGTAATGTCACCATTCTGGACACGTCTCAATTAGCACTCAGCGCGATGAAGCCACAGACTGAAGTATGTCAGCATCTGACACTTTTCCTCTGTGGAAGACTTGTTACAGAGCATGATCATTGCGAGAGAATCGCGATATTGAAACAGGAGCATTGTCACATTGTAATTACTTTATAACGAACCTGTCATCAAAGCACTTTACATTGACAATGTAGGAGATTCAACTCCAGTGTTCGTGTCACCTCTGAGGCAGCATTGGGAAGAAGGTCAATCACGGAAAGTGGCCCTTGATTTCTCTCAAATAGTAATAGACAAATAGTACTTTCTATTTTGCCGTTGTATTGCTTTCACAACCGCCTGCACTTCGTTCCTCTATCAGCTGCTTATCCCTAGTAAAGGATATGTATTCAAAATAATCACTGGTATTATAGTATAAGGGGAGGTGGTCCAAATTTCCTGGGCTGTACAGTTAGCAATATCATGCATACCAGACTTATAATAACGTTCATTGATAGGGATATTGTAGGAACCCTTAGGGTTTTAGCCCCGGTAGACTCAGAGGGGAGAGCAGGTGAGTATCGGGTGGGGTAAGTAGGCGGGGGTGAGTGGAAGTGGCATCGAATAATAACCCGGGAGTCGCATAAAAAACCAACAACTATATTTGTGATTAAATTACACAGTTACGGGGAGTAAGTATGGTGCTTATATCAATACATCTTACCTGAAGGGTTCTGCTGTGTCTTGAGGTAAACATGTTAACTAGTTATGTTGGGGGTGCCGTACTCCTGGGATGCGTAGCTTAGCAAGGCGAGAGCGAGTCAAAGAGAATGAGAGTGTGACCTAATTCCGTGGCTATTAAATACTTTTCGACCCGCTGACGGTACGGCATCGTGAACCACAATGTTACCATCTTACCACACATTGATAATCCTAATGCAATCCCCGGCTCCCCGTTCGAACCTCAACTATGGCTCGCTACAATATCAGAGCAATAGTTGTTGAAACCAATGAAAATGTGTGGATTCTGATGCTAAAAGCTTACTCCTTACCTTAAGTAAGATCACTCACAAATGAAACTTTTATGGACATGATCCATATAATGTCGCTAAGATAGGATAAAACTAGAAGCGGAGAGGGACTTAGCACCTCGGCCCCGGTACGGAGGGATTAGGTGAGTGGAGACAGAGGGCAGTCGGATCAGGACACACGACAGACAGAGGGCAGGGTCCCTATAACTTATGGATTTGAACTCCCCCGATAATGGCTGCTGCAGCCAGACTCCCTACCCAAGTGGGCTTATACGTCCCCTGGGGGGTCCGGTTCATTTGACTATTCATAATCCTTTACTAAGAGATTTAGTTAAAAAAAAGTGTTAGTATTGATTAAACGTTGTGCTAAAGTGTAAAGCAAGTCATTCTCATAATAAGTTCAGGTAATGTGCACTATAATGGTGAGATTCTTAGCGGTTCAGTTACAGTGACATTCAAATTAAGGAATAAATTCGAAATGTCACTCAGATTAAAATTGCTTTTAAAGCGAGTATGAATTTTCAAACCAGCTAATTAGTACTTCTATTGGGGTAATGTTGGACATACACTAATAAGTGTGGTTTGTGCTTCTAGTTCAGTGGAATATCTCCGATAAACGACATTCGATCTTTGTGCAGATATTGTTGTTAACTTCTTGGGTTTAGCTACTACAGAATATGATTATTATATTTCACGAAATGGCTAAAATTTAGTTAATTATTATAGTATAGTGAAATATTTAATTAAATAATTTATGGAATGCATGCATATACTTCGCTCTACATGTGACTTGGGATGTTACCGCAAACCTCTCTTTGAAATATCTCCATTTTTCTATGGTTTAACTTTTAATTGTTATTTCGATGCTGACGGGAATAATAATAATAATAATAATAATAATAATAATAATAATAATAATAATAATAATAATAATAATAATAATAATAACTTTATGGTAGTTTCTGTACATTTTACTTTGTCATGTTTTGCACGACATTTTTAATCAGCTTTCAGAGTAGGAACCTTTGATACTACATCGCATTTTCACGTTCCTATTTTAAACACAGAGAACCACTCTCTATACCACATTTGCTTATGCGCGGACAAAGTGTTACTATATTGCAATAATGGTTTCTGCCCATCAAGTTCCCACATTTACACAACATTTGACTCCACTCACCTTTATCGCCCCTCTATCTGCACGGTTTAATAGAATTATTGGAAAATATGAACTTATAACCGATATTATGGTAAGAGTGAAATGAAGAGAGCATCAGAAAGTAACCCCTTAATGAATTTGTTTCCTCTTAGTTTAAATGAGGTTCATCTTGAGAAATTGTAATTTGATTACAGAATATGCATTGTAGAGTGAGGATGAGAATTAAGTCACCTGTATCGCATAACATTTACGAAAATTATGTCAAGGATTCTTCGAAGCCGTCATGAAGCAGATATAAAGATGTGATTTAAAGTTATTGGAGACATTGAGCGTGGATTCAGCTCTGCATGGGCTACTTCTGTCACAACTAGAAGAACCACATCCTGTTGATGGAAATATCAAGAAATGGATGCTGCACGCATAAACAGGTAAGGAATATCTATGCATCAATTTCAGTAACTGACTTTAACTCATTAACATTTAAATACAAATAACCATGCATTAATAGCAATAATAATAACAAAAATAATAATGACATTAGCTTCGTGGCTTTTAAATTCCTCGTTTTTATGTTCATAGGTTTACTAGCATAGCATTCCAGCGATTTGGCTTAGATGGTGATTATGAGCGTCGTTAAATAAATGAATAAAACGGCAAAGAATATATAATAATTATTATTGGACCTGAAATGGAACATTTGTGCAATACCAAGTTTCTCGGGTATTAAATAATTCCATTAAACTATGAAACTTTCCCCATTATACCCTAAAAAAGTCATCATTTATCAAAAAATAAATGAAAACGAAGAAAAACTGAAGCATTTTCCCTTAAAATAATACAATAAGGATTCCTTTGGCCTTGAAAATGACTTCAATCCATAAAAAGTTTCTACTTCAAGTTTCAGATTTATACGCATTACCTTGTGTTTAACGCCACCACCAACTCCAAAATCATATCATCAGCTGGATTTCGTTGCCACGAATGCTGTGGGTTTATCTGCATTTAAATTCCTTTTGCTTTGGCTGGAATCAAAACCGCAAACTTAGGCAGATAAAGCTACCACCAAATCAACTGCACTACAAACAGCCCTTATTCCCATTGGAAGAGCTGTTGTGGTGCTCAACAAATAACAGTTTTAAATTTGACGTTTTGAAAATGATCAGTGACGTACAAACAGGCATGGAGTGTGGCGGGGATCCTCGACAGTAATAGAGATGCATTTCTGGTAGATTGAGAGTAACATACAAACTTATGTAGTTTAAAAACATTGAACAAAGTCTTTCTTTAAGATTCCCTTTAAAAGAAATCACATCCAGCGTGATACATTAGGGACGCAGGGAGGGGGATTCTACTTCCGTGTGGTATTGAGCGAGTTTCACACCCACATGTCCCAGGCATCGTGCAACACCGTAATCCCCGAGGAGAAGGGCTGCAGTTTACCTAAATAATTGCATGAACTCCATGAATAAGGTCTTAACCGCGGATAGCACTCTAAGCCCATTTGTCGTCATTATGCTCGACGCGACAGTTTAATTTGCCTTACACTGCATCCCGTCAACGGTGAATTATTCTATTTTGGTTCATCTCCCTTTAAGCTAGACACGATGCAACAAGTATCTTATGATTCTATTTGTCTATCAGCAGTTGTATATCAATAAAAACAATATCAATCACGGGGATCATCATAGGTTTTGTGCACTTCTGTGGTAAACCTGCGGTAAACCTAAATGAATGGTATGCTTTTGTAACCACTATGGATGTGAGGTATCAGCATACCATGTTAAAAGTCTGTGTGTTGCATATAGACTATACTCCCAAATTCCCAATAGCAAACAAGAGCTAAATACTACAAAAAAGGGAAACATTGACTCGAAGCAGATCATATATCAAAGCAATAAGATTAAGTACCTGCACTACACTCATGTTATAAACCCACTACGACTTAATAATCCGATTTTATCAGACACAGCGTGCAGTAGGTCAGGAATGATCATTTCTTTCAGAATGAAATACCACAACTGGTCGAATTTCCCGGGGCTTTCACAAATATTCAATATTTCACATAACTCCCAAAGAAAAAAACATGTTAGTCGTATGTATTAGGATTTCACTGAAAAAAAAAGATTGTCTCAATAATTCAAGAAGTTTTGAAACACAACTAAACTAGTTTGTTTTAATGATAATAAAGAGACATGAAATGTAGAAAAACTACTTGAAATTCAATAACAACAGTAGTTTTTCTGATGAACCTTACATCCTACATCAAACAAGGAAAGACCCGCTGACTAAGAATGCGAATAGGAAGAAGTCAAATATATTTTAGGTAAATTACTTTCTGGCTGGTATGCAAGTGTTCAATGATTAGAATCTAATTAATTGTTCTTCCACACAAGCCATGTGTTGGACAAGTTTGGAAAGGTAGAATCAGACAATTGAAAAAATCAATGACATCGCCGGGATTTAATTTACTGATCTCCCGACGATGTCATTGGATTTTTCAGTCGTCGGATTCTACCCTTCCAATCATTATAATCGTTTTCAAATTTGATGTTTTTCGTAACTTCTTTGGACTGTTAACTTTATCGACCCTATTAGTGCGATGCATTACCGATGAGTCCAGGATTTTCTGATAATGACGTATCAACGTAAGGGCAGTATCTGAACTCTTCCGTCTATGAAAAGCATCACTCAAAGGTGAAAAGTCAGATAAATACGAATATGCCAGAGGCAACATCAACATTTGAAGAAAATTCCTTCACCCCGAAGTAACCTTTATATAACAATTTACCTTATTTGTTTATAAAATGGCTGTAATCATTTCTACTTTCTCTGCTACATATAGTAAGTAGGAGAAGTATTGCATTCCACCCAAAAATTCGATGTCTAGATTTCACCGAAAATCGAGTTTGAGGCTCCCTAAATAAAAAAGAACTTTTAGAGAAAGCTTTGTGTGCGTTTCTGTGTGTCTGGGAGCAGCATAACAAAAAAACGAAAAGTCGGCTAAATACCAAATTTGCTATTTAGGTTCAGTATCTTTAAAAGATGCGACACGAAGATTTTCAAGAAAATCCCCCAACCTCAAGCTACCCTTTACATGGAACATTCTTCAAAATTTTGATTCTCTAAAAAATGACTCTAACGATTTTGATTAAAATGTCATATATTTAAGATACTTTCATGGCAAATGAAATGTATATCTTGAATTTTCTGGGAATGTCCTCAAAAGTTGTGTTCATTCTGAACGAATTTTGCATAACTGGTAAACCATAAGAGATAGACAAAATTTTACTACACAAAAAAATGTAGATGCCATGTATATAGAACAAACAATTTATGTCATATACAGTATTATTCTGTCCAGCGAAACATTTTTAAATATTCCTTATTTGTTTGAATTTTCCAATACTTATACTTTTTGTCAAATGGGAATTCGTTATTCGTTTTTTTTTTCTTTTTTTTATGTTCTGGACATGCAAAGAGAATGGAATGCTCCACATAGCAACCAGCTCTTAAACGATTTGACTATCGCTTAAAGCCTACCATATTCCCCTTGCACCTGCAAGAAAATTAGCAGTACAATAGTTTCTGAAAATTTTTGTATCGATTAACATGAAGTAGATGGAGAATAAGCGTTTGTAAAAATAGTTTGTACAAGAGCAGAGAAAGTCATGTGAGTGTAACATAACAGATTTCCACTAAAGTACTATGTATTTCAGATGGTGTATGACTAACGAAACGTATATATTGAAGTTTCTGCGAGGAGCACTGTGGCTCCTCTACATTTGCAATGCATTTTGTATACTTTTTATAACAGATAGACAAAAAGTGAATACGAAAATATGTATGTCGTTAAAATGCACAATTATGTTAAAGTTTTTGTGACATTCACCATTTCCGGGATAATCAGTACCATTAATTTAATTACCTTATCATACTTTAAGTGCAACATCAACATTCATTTGTTTCTCCTAGTGCCGTGAAAAGGGTGTAATTTTAAAGCCAGTATATAACGAGCAGATTTTGTACAAGTTTTGGCTATCGTTTTAGCTTCCTGTATCCCCTTGTACGTGATAAGTGCGAAAGCATCCATGCAAACGTTTATCTCGATGAAGGAGAACGAATTCGCTTTTATAGGAGTAGTTTGTACAAACGTTACACATCATATTTGTTAAAACATAAACATTTACACAGGAGGCGTTGGTCGCCATTTTGACATACTTTACTTGTGTTATGTTTTATTACGCAAAGGAGTAGTGGCCACATGTGAAAACCTGTGCCAATCGCAGCGGCTATGACCCAAGTGGCGCCAGGTAGTAAGAGATAAGTCGCGCTCTCGCCCGGTATAAACACCAGAAGACCTATTGGTAGATAACCAGTCATCTGGAAGCTTCTTTACCCCCGCCTTCAGAGCGTGTGTCCAGAAAGTTCTATAATGTTCTTTGGAAGCTTCCATTAGCTATAGAAGCAAGCGTTGTCGCTAAAACAAACAAATGAAATTGAGTTTTATTTATGGACGCTCTTTAACTGCTGTGGTTCTTGGCGTCCCATTCTATACTGGGCGTGAAAAACCGGTAATTTTGCTCAGAGGCCTCTTTATCACACTTGAGGTTGTTTGACGTGCCATAAATCTACGACACGGGACCACCGGCTTTACTTTCCTTCCGAAGGAAGCCATGCTAAGGCCCTCCTCCAGGTTTGAGCCCGCAACCTTGGGAACTAGAGGCTAGCATGGTAACCACTACACCACGGAAGACGGCAGTCGGTCAGTTGAGTGAGTAAGCTAGTTGGTGACGACTGCTATTGGGAGGAGAGCTAGTAGAAGTCTTGGGTTCGAGTCCCCAGCGAATGAACCCGTAACGAAAAAATTGAAGTTACAAGGAAATTGAACTAGTTCACAAAGTAAAGTACCAGTGTAGGTTGAACCAGATCAAAACAGTTACAGTGAGAACTGAGAGACAGTTGGACAAAGTCACAATATTCTCACTCTTTGCGATACAAACATTTGTTATTTGGTTAAAACTGCTTTGCATATTACTACTTTGTTACTTGACAACACTTTTACAATGTCTTGGTAACTTGCGCGGATCAGTGTTTAACAATGGTGATTCTCTTCTTCTTCTTCTTCTTATTCTTCTTCTTCTACACCTCAGTGTATAGGCATGTGCTTCAATCCACGTCGTCCTGGTTGTTCCCAGGAATCTTCTTCCTATTTATTCTTTTTAACAGTTTTGAATTCTCCATTCTTTTTAGAATTTCTTTCCATTTTTGCTAATAATCTCTCAATTTATCAGTAAAATTATCAATTATGTTTTATTCTTGATTCATATGTTTCTGTTTTGTGGTCGAGTATTGAATGTTTTTTGGCTCCATTGCTGCTTAACGACACATATCTCTCCTGCGCCGCATTCATGTGTATAGATACCTTTTATGCAGTATAGCTTAAAAGTAGAACTACTAACACACAGCACACGAGCTAAAACCTTTAGATTATCGCATAATCTTCATTGCGACCAACTTTGGTTTCAAGTCCAATCACATGGCAACTACCCTTTGTATTTACACATGTTTAATAACTCGACTTGGTTTATTAGGTTTTACTTTTCGCTGTCTCTCTTTACATGATCATTTCCTCATGGCGCTCACATTATTTGTTCACAATACGAATCGTCACACTTCAGCTTATCGCAATTCGTTGTAGAGTTAACCTATACGTTATAATGGCACACTTTTCCTTTCTTTGATCTAAAACGTTATTGTTTTATCTAATATAATCTACTTAAATATTAAATGACGAAAATTATGAATTCAAAAGAAACTGAAATGGAAGAGCCAGGTAAAATTACACAAGCAGCAGGAAGAATAACCTAGAACTACTTACCCAAAAAATCCAGAAAGCCATATGATATAGAATTTAATCGCCTCATTTGCTGGTGTTAGGCAAAGCATGTTGAAAATAATTTCACTGAAAATGACAGCTAGCGAATCAACCAAACATAAAACATCTAGTTTTTTAAACATTATTTCTCTTGTTTCAAAAGCCACGTTATAAATGTGCTCTCTATTAGTTTCAGGAATCAATATAATATTGTTGATATTTTTCAAATTGGAGCACTGTATAAAAATTCGTAGGTGTTAAAATTGCTCGTAGAATTGCGACGACCTTCGTTTCGCCTACATTTCTGCTCGCAAAATAAAACCGTACTTTTACCCCTTGCATCATAGTCTACTGGACTGATTATTTTGCAAGGCATATCTTGCTTCTGACAATCGCGTTCATACTACCTGGCTCACTTGCCTAGTGATGACGCTACAATTGCGGCCTGTGTTCGGTCGCTAAGCATTTTTCATTACCCTATTGGCTTATTTAAACATAGAAAAACGCGATATTTACATACTGGCTATCGAGATACATAAGTTACTAAGGGCTTTGTTGTTAAATGTTCATAGCAATAATATTATGATTATACAATTATTATGCTTGCAACAAATAAATTCACTCGAAAATGTAATAAAATTGAGAAATTAGTATGAATCGCTTTCTTTGGCGATACTAATTAATAAATAAGCATACATATTTATGAATGAATTTATTGGCTAAACTTGGGTATATCTTTTCACATTAACATCTGAAACAGAGTATGCATGCGTAATAAATGCAATCAAGGATGCGTACACGTATTTTAAAATTCCAATGATATTTCAATTGTTTCCATTTTGAGATAAACGCAAAGTTCTTAAAGCTTTCGATGGAAAATGTAATTTATGAATAATGACTAGCAATACAATCATACACGCTTGTTTTACTATGCTCCGTTATGCGTACTGCAAAACATATCACCCACGACATTCAATCATGAACTGATAATCATTACAGAGTTACAGTTATTACAGTCATTATAGCGTTTTATTGAATTTATTGAAATGTACTTATCTTAAAATATATACCTTTGTTAACACGTCCGTAAGTTAAAGGTTAACAATGGAGTTTTTAATGCATTTCTTATTTTTAACGGATTCTCCCTAACGTAACAAAATGCACAGTTTCCTAAAAATGGGTAATATGTAGCAGATGTGCCAAGCAGAATAATAATCACGAATATTGCAGACTTTTTTCAAGAATTAAAGCAAGATTCCCCAGTTCACTTTATACATGATTTCAGAATTTAAATTTTAGTTCAAATAAAAGAAATTTCCGTTTTACAAAGTTTGCAATATTAATAAAGATTCGGTTATTGATATTATAACCAATATCCAGAGTGATAATCTTTAGGTGAAGCTAAGTGAAGCGTTTTCATGAATTGGAAACGCTTGTCAAAACTTTGCTTACATGAGGCAACGTAGTGATTAACATTCAATCTCAGAAAGTATGCTAAAATGGAAAATAACTTAAGCTTTTAAAGGTTCTCTAATACAGTATTTAAAGGATTAATGTGTTATATTCTAATGCCCACAGAAAAGGAGTTACATGTTTCGCAGGTAATTTAAAAGCTTCAAATATTTTATTTGTAAGGGTTATACCAAGAGCTCCAAATTTTAGCTTGGCGACGCCTTTAACTTTATAGGGTTTACTTTTTGAGTATCAGTGGGAGATTAATCAGCTTTTTCTCCCTAAGTAATCAACCACATCGAAAGAAAATTGACGGGAGTGGTTGGATCTGCGCCTTCTAGTAACATAGCATCAGCAACTCGAAGAGAACAGAAGTGTAATTCGCGCTCTGCTTAAAAACGGCATTTGCAATCTAGTTATTTATCTAGGACTAGGGCTAATTGCGGACGGGGACTTAGCACCTCGACTTTGTGCTCAAGCCCCTGACGGGTGCCCCGGGAAGGAGGGGTGAGGCCGGAACAGGAGGCACGGCAGGGCAGAGGTCAGGATCCCTACCGTTTACAGATCGAAACTCCCGGATAGCCGCCGGTGCAACCAATTTCCTTCCCCTGTAGGAATTCATACTAAATTCACTACAAAGTTGATATACCGACACGTATAAGTAGCAGAGATATTTTATAGATTATATTAAAGAACTCAATATAGTCGAGAAAAATCTTCTATGGGAAAACCTACGTATCAAAGGCTTCCTACAACGTCTTATAAGAACCATTCAGAGCCTATGTATATTATTGTATCAACCAAGAAAGGAAGGAGTAAAAGGTATATGTTATAAATCAAGAGCTTAGACAAGGTTGCCCTCTGTCTGCTATTTTGTTTAATATGTATTAGGACCAACCATCCGAGATTGGCAAGATCACCTGCCGATGCACTTGTTGAACTTACATTTCGCAAGATGACCAAGGAATATTGCCTAGAATGAAGACGATCTTCAAATGGCAATGCAGACATTGCCTAAAATAATGAGAAAACGTAATGTTGGTGTTTCAGAAGATAAATGAAAAATGATGGCATTCCGTGGGAAAAGAAAACAACAAGGACCAAATAATACTGAATAACTCTGTTTTAGATCAAGTCCTAAATTTTAAATATTTAGGTTATTACATGGGCATTCTCAAACAGTCAAATATTTAATGAAAATAGCGCGATTCTAAGAATGGTAAAAAAGGAGGGAGACGCTATTAAATTCTACTATGTATTGTTGCTTTACGGATCCGAATGTTTGACCTTGATAAAAAAACTGAAAGAAAGAATCCAGGTTGCTGAGATTAAATTTTTCAGATAAGAAACTCATAGACAGAATTCTTAATGAAGTCATACGGTAGAACTTAACATTTTTAATCTGAATAAAAAGACTCTCAAAGAAACAAAAAGAATATTTAAATTCTATTTTAACAATAAATGGAACTAGGTTGCGATATATTTTATTTATTACAATCCAAGAGGAGGAAACATGAGCGGAGGACAACAGAAAAACGAGGAAATTGCTTCCAAACTTTAAGCAAACTCTTATTATTATTATTATTATTATTATTATTATTATTATTATTATTATTATTATTATTATTATTATTATTATTATTTGTATTAAAATTAATATTACTGTTATTATTTCTGACAGCACTGTTGCTGCGCTTCGGTTTTCAGTGGTTGGATTAAGACAATAGCATTAGATAAAGAGATGATGAGGATTTTGATTAAGGTGGTGAGGTTGGGACGTTTGTCACCTCATCTTGTTACATTATTCAGTAAAGTGGGAAAGCAATACAATTGTTTAATATTTCAACGCTTGGTTATTAATTTTGCATAGTAAAAGCTAACTCAAGTGTAAATCCATAATTGAGACATAACCGTGCATGAATAAATGATGATTAAAAGGTCTGATTGTTACACATTATATTTAAATTACACCCCATTCACAGTCTCTCATATAATGTCGTATTTGATAATTATCTGCATTCGGTATCTGAGTTTTTTCATTAAACCTTATTAGATCAATATCTATGGGTCAAATAAATTCTTGTATACGACACGTAACCTTGCAACATAACTCTGTGCTGCTTTTATATGGCACATTCAAGTGTTACGATTATTTACTTTAATCCTTACTTTACAATTTTTATAAATAAATAATTATGAGAAGCTTGTATATTGCACTATTTTGCAGGCATGTTTGATACTGTCATTGCAGCTCGGTTGAATTTCGAAGTTTGAAGGTTTCATGTTTTGATTGCGCACTCAACGTATCTAGCCAAAGAACATCACAAATAACAAGAAACGAGCGGTAGCTCCCGCTCACTGCATTGAGTATTTTTCAGTGAAACAGGATCACGAAACACGGTAGAACCTATTTGATATGGTAATCTGGCTTGTGCGCGGTTATGTGATTAGAGTACGTTTTTAAAACCTAAGAATAGTGCAAGTTTACGAAACCACGACTTAACTGAAAGGAAATAAGTGAATTTAATGTATATACGAAGAGCATAATTAAAGAATGGCAGAATATTTTAAATCAAACTTTTAAAATTTAAATCAAACTTATGGATTTGACCAAGCTTCTCTTTGCGGATGATCCAATACTAATAGCAGCAGATGAACATAGCCTACAAGGAAGTGTATTTAGTTTAAATTACACAGCCAAAAACATAATTTACAAATATAGAATGCAAAACTAAATCTATTGTTTACTATGCTAAAGAACTACAGAGAATTAAGATAATTATAAATGATAAAACAGTAGAGCAAGTAATAAATTTTAATGATTTGGGGATAGCAGTTTGGTCCTAATACAACAAATGAATCAATAAAATTCCAATTATTTTCAACAGATATGTGGGACAATTGAAAGATCATTAATAATAAAAGTAAGAATATAAACTTTGTTGAAATTTTACAAAGTGTTAGCGGTACCAATGCTGTTATATGGGTCGGAATGCTGCATAAGAAAGAAAACTCTTGGCAGAAGAATAGTACCTGATATGAAATTTTTAAGATATGAGCAGGGTATATCTTATTGGATGGAAATTTGAAATAAATTAAAAATATTTTGTATACGAACAAGACAGAAGAATACCGAATAAATTGATATGATAATATATTAGAACGGAAAAAGTATAACTCTGAATGATTTAAAATATAAACCGAAAGGTAAAAGGATTCGTGGCCGACCTAATAAGAGATGGATCGACCAGTTACTTAATTTAAATGGAGCCGAAACAGACCAATAATAGTGTAATGATGAATAGTGCAGAAGTCAACGTACACCATTTCTACGGTGGTAAGCCTGCGTGGCCCGGATATAAGGGTTCTCTAATGGTCAATGCAAAATCGTTATGCAGTTAACTACATAGAAGAAGTTAAAACAAGATACGTTTCTAAATCGAGGAATTGCACACACAATACTCAGATTTCATGCAACAGCACTTTAGAGATTAAAATCATCGGGTAGAATCTACAGAATGTGTAGCTAACATGCGGGCAACACGTGGTTTCGCCCGGCGACAGACGGTTAGGGACTGTGCCAGCAAATAACACAAATCTGGTGTGTTGCATTCACATGACTTTCTCTACTCTTGTACAAACTATTTTTACAAACGCTTATTCTCCATCGACTTCATGCTAATCGAGATAAACATTTTCAGAAAATCTTATTGTTAAATTTATTTTATGTGCAAGGGAATATGGTAGGGTTTAGACAATAGTCAAATCTTTTAAGAGCAAGGAGAATGGAGCTTTCCATCTCTTTGCATGTCCAGGACATAAAATAAAAAGAAATTAAAAAAAAACGAATAACGAATTGCCATTTGAGAAAGTGCATAAGTATTGTAGAATTCAAACAAATAAGAAGGAATCAAGGAATATCTCGGAAATGGTTCACTCAAAAAAAAAAAAAAAAAAAAAAGAATATGGCACAAATTGTGTGTTTTAACAAGATCTACATTTTTTATGTAATGCAATTTTGTGTATCTCTTGCGGTTTACCAGTTGTGCGAAAGTTATTCAGAATGAAGACAACTTTTGGGGATATTCCCAGAAAATTCAACATATACATTTCACATTCCATCAAAATATCTTAAACATACTAGTGAAACCGTCGTCAATAATCCACGTCGAAAAAGTGTTTAACACATCCAGTTGGATAAACTCTTTGGAAACAAGCTATTTGTAATAGTCTGGCTCCGGTAGCGCGAAAACATTGTAAGAACGAAACTCCTGCAGCACGTGCCACTTATTCTACATGTGTGTGTTACAGACAGTCTACTCAACTCCTTTCAATTACATTTTTAAGCGAACAGAGCAGGGAAACACTAGAACCTCGAAGCAACCGAAAGGGCTAAAAATAAAGTTGAACAATCGTGCTGTAATGTTTGTTTACAGAACCCACGTGGAAGTTACTGAAATATACAGAATGACATTGGTTACTTACGCAACAAGAATACAGTCTTTTTTCAGTGATTTCATACTATGGATGACTGTAGTAGTGAAGATGGGGCAAAAAGACTTCCAGCTCTTGAAACATAGAAGAGAAAATCAATTCAATTTAAAAAAAGTCAGAGCTAAATCATGTTTAGGAAATCTGTTCCTCCCCATACAACGTAAAAGGAAATTATTAGTATGTCATAATAACAGTAATAGAATTAACTGGGTTGTAACATCTTACAAAATAGTAGAAATAAAGTACTATTGCGACTACATCAACAGCGGTCAGAAATATACTCACAATATTTTTTTCTTAAGTTTAGGAAGACTAACTTCCTAATAATGACCCCAATAGCGCCTAAAAGGAAGAAATACCAATTGAAGTAGCAAAAGAGGTAGTGGAGTATATAGACAGTACACCTAGTGAATTTAAGTTTCACAGCTGGTAACGTAGTGCGGAAACCTTACTAGTGATAATAAGGAAAGTGGTACTAAACTTGGGACAGAGACAGTGCTTAGAGGTTTGTAAATAAAAACATTTCAGAATTTATGTTGCTCAGAAACATTTCTTTGAAATTTTATATGTCCTAATAAATACAGGGAGTTGCAACGTTGTATAAATCGAGATTCTTTTTAGAAGCAATCATTAGGCATGCCTTCACACAAAAATCCTGGCAATGATGTCCAATACTAGAAAAACAATCGTAAAGTTGTATGCGTATAATGATGAAGTAACTAAAACAAACGCATATCATACAACTGCGTTGGCTAGACGTGAACTGCTTTGCATTTTACGTCTTCAGTTTTATTCGAAAGGCACTTTTTAGTCCGCACCCATTGCAACTATCCAGATACTTCCTCAGCGTATACAACAATGCTTCCTGATTCGACTGAAAGAGTGCCAAATTTTACAAAACAACTGTTTCTTCCTATTGTAGGCATTTTGAATACTTAATTTTTTGGATCATTTTCCGAAACGTAGCCGATTTAGGTAGAAACGAGTAAAAAATATGAACACCAGCACTCGCTGTTGTTTTATGTATTCTAGATTTTAAGCAGTAGATTTTGAAACAACTTATAACAAGCATTTGAAACATTTCATACCTTACAGCAAAATGCGCCTTACCATAGTACAACAAAGACCGATAACAGGCAAAATGTTGTGGATTGCTTTAGTAACATGGTCATCTTCCTTCGCCGTCTGATTTATTGATGTTCAATATTTAAACAGAAAATCGTGTGATCATTGTTCTTTGAATACCTACACATAGTTAGGGTAATATTGTAATGATGACTTTAGTTGCATAGTTGCCTTCCTGTACAACTTCTTGGTTAACTTGCTGTTTATGTTGTTGTGTGGATGTTGTATGGAATACCCAATGCTGTATTTACATGGAGATTGAAGAAAGGAGAAACAAAATATTCAAATTGGCTTTAATGTAGGGTATGAACCCAAGATCTCTCTAATGTTAGGCTCTGCACACAATACAGTTAAGAGTTTTATTTAGCGGCCTTTGCATATGGCAATTTATTTGTAATTCAAAATAAAACGATTGTAAATCTGAAACACTAACGAGCATAAAAAGTGGCTCAATCCCTCAGTTCACAATAGTGTTTTTCCGTCCGCAAGGTTTCCAGCTTCGAGTAACCAACCTCTGATGCCACAGCTGGTATCAGTTCTCTATATAACTGACCTGAAGAAAAAGACAAACACGAACCAATTGATGATGTTATAACCAGTGTGAAAACAACGGGTACCATGGATTCCGCTACAATTGGTACACAAGGAAAAGATAGACCAATACGTCGTAATCCTTCTAGAGGAAGTGGTGAAGAATGTTGCTAAACAGCTACGTCATTTACATGAGAACTTTCATCAGCAACATGGAGACGGGGATAAGCTGTTGCCTCTACTGAACGACAGTAAGAAATACTGCATTAAGAAAAGGATAGTGTTAAGATTTAAGTTGTAATGTTTCCCTTCGGCAGTTCGACAATACTTTGGAGAAGGTAAAGTTTCCTGCTAATCCAATGGCTAAAATTACACTCGAAAAACAGAGGCATAAAATTGAAATTAAATTGAGTTTCATTTACGAACGCTCTTTAACTCTGTGGTCCTAAGCCTCCCATTGTATATTGGGCGTGAAAGGCCGGTAATTTTGCCCAGAGGACTCTTTATCAAGCTTGAAGCTATTTTATGTGGCAAATCTGCGACACGGGACTACTTCCCTTCCGAAGGAAGCCATCCTAAGGACTTTTTACGCCCGAAAGGATTCTTCGTCCTCCGCCGGGTTTGAACCGCGACCTCGGGAACTAGAGACTAGCATGGTAACCACGGAGGACGACTGAAAAACAGAGATGCTGGTAGGGGTGGGGCTAGATTTTGTCAGTATCAACATAAACAGCCCTGCTCCATTACGGGTCACATTTTATGCACGCCAGTATACTTCCTCTACCTTCCATAGATAAGCGGTACAAAACAATGTGTTTTATCGTAGCTTATAGAAATGGTCTTATCCATGTCTGTGGTTGTAAATATTGTTTCACAAAAGAGTAACTAACTACCGAAATGGGTAAGTTGTCAGATAACCACTCCCTTGCAGTATACCCAACTTTGTAATCGCATTACTTTGGCAAAGAGCACTAATAACAACCTGCCAGGAAGTTCTGCTTTGGTTGATGACTACCTCGCAGAATAACTACAAGGTGCCCCGTGATCTCTCAGTAGTAAAACTTCGAAAACACAATTTTAGCGCAGAAGTCTATAGGGCCCGCTAGTAATGGTGTTTCATCGTGTTCCAGCGAGGGTAGAAGTAAATTCGTTCTGTGCGGAAAAAAGGGAATAGCGCGTGAGAGAATAAAGCTAGAGCTTAACATATCATTTTCTGAGCATTCAAGTTTATACATTTATTGTTATTTCATTGCAACTTTTATTCACAATCAAGCTTGTTTCTACATATACTTTGTTTTGATTATGATAGATATTAAATTTGGTAAGCATATATTCGAAATATAAAACTGGGCACTGTGTATTTTAAGACCTTTATTTACTGAATTCTACTTATATCGATTAGAATACTTTAAAATACTGTGAAATACTGAATTTTAAACTATAACAAAATGAAAGGCACTAAATACGTTTTTTATGATCATAAAAAATCTGTAACCAGTATTCTGATGACATAATATAGGTCTAAAAAATTATTCTTTTCGATGCTATGAGGGCACTAATTACATATTTAACGAACTACATGTTTTTCCGTAATTAGTGGGCACAATTCCTCCCACCAGCTAATCAACGTATTAGGTTTTGCTTCGAGGTAGGCACACAACACGAATGCTAAGAACTGCTATGAGGGCTGTCCAGAAAGTAACCTCCGTCCATGCATAGCACGAGAAGTAGTGGGGGTAGCGCCGTCATTTCGACATCAGCGTGCGCAGTGGCTCAGTACACTTCTAGTTATGCAAGGTGGAGCATCGTACTGTCGTGTGTTTGCTAGTTATAGCCTAACAACATGAGGTCGAAATAACAACTCCCGTCATGTGCGGAGTGCATGTGAAGTGTGAAAAGGCTAAGAAGAGCAATCCAAAGCAACCGTCGTGGTCTTCTGACATGTGGTGTTGTGTTTTTGTATGACAATGCTCGCTCTCACACAACAAACACAAATGAACTTTTGGTCAAGTTCAAATGGGAAGTTTTTGACCATCCCCTGTATAGTCCGGACTTGGCCCCTAGTGGATTCCATCTGTTCCCGTAGATGAAAAAGTGGCTTGCAGCTCATCGCTTTGGCAATGACGAAGAGTTTCAAGACACCGTGACAGGTTGGCTTAGTTCACAGGCGGCAGAATTTTATGCTGAGGGTATCTCAAAGACTATGAAAAGGTCTTGAATCGTTTGGAGACTATATATATAAAAAATCGAGAACAGCTATGGTCTTCAATGTATATACTAAAGCATTTGTATGTATACCGGTTTCATGTTTATTTCAAAACGGAGGATACTTTCTGGACATCCCTCGTATTTCTTGCAAGTCATATAGCAGTTATTACGACAGGAAGATTAGGAATTGATTCCCTTGAGAATCACTCAATTTCAGTGAAATTATGGTGGCACTTCGCTAGTATACTCTCCTTGACTATTTATACTCTGAACTGGTGTGGCCCTGATTTGGAAGACCTGTCGCAATCCAGGGTTCTACTCAATCAGCTGTATAAGGTATACCAAGTTACACACCGTAGTGACTTCACTTCTTAAATTAGTTTTTGAGGAAACAAGATCAAGAGAAGGTTTTAATAGAAGGAATATGTTGTAATCCTGAGATAAACGTTAGAATAGCAATCGTAGCATTATTCTGAGATAACCTTATAATATGAGCATACTTTGAGGACGATTAAACTTTAATTTGTGACGTACTAACTTGTGTGTGCTATACATTAAACTTCCTTGAACAATTTAGCATTAAGGATTCATCTTTGAAATATAATGCTTTAATCCTTGCCACAATCTATAATGGCGTGCTTTAATGTGACCCGTAATGGAAAGGAGCTGTTAATGTGGTACTGAAAAATCTAGCCCAGTCCTCTTCCAGCGAGACCACCTGTGTTTCGAGCATAATCCTAGCCACTGGATTCGCAGGGTACTCTACCCCTCCCAAAGTATGGCCGAATTATCGAAAAATTAAACGTAGTGCTACCTTTATTTTGTTGGTGTAACTAGGCATTGTTCTATTTAAAAAATTGTCTGTTTGCTCAAAAAATACACTTTCTTAGTGCTATTAAAATCTGTTTATAGGCTAAATGTACGAGCCCCTGACTACCAATCAATGCTGTGAAAATTGCACATCAATAGCACATTCCATTTCCGAAATATTTGCGGTGGAAGTTTCAGGTGATTCACCCTGTATATTCGTAGCTGTCGTTCCGTTTGACCAAACAATATGCAAATAATTCTTCACTCCTTCCTGTAGAAGACCGAATTATATTGTAATTAGTTTAGCCTTTCCTTGTGTACCAATCATAGCGAAACTCCTTCATAAAGGTGGTATCCGAACCACACCTTCATTTCACTAGATTGTAAACATCGTTCATTGGTTAGTTTGTATATCCGATATTATTATTCTTCAGGCCATCCACGTAGAAAACTAGCACCGGAATAGTCGAGTCAAAAGTTGGTTACCTGAGGGTTGAAACCTTATGGAGAGAAACACACTATGGCGAACTGTGGAATGGGCCACTTTTCATACACTGCTGTATACGTATTCCAACCAAAAATTCAATATAGAAGTTTCACCGAAATACATTAATAAAAGCCCGCCTGTGTATGCATGTGTAGGGTCGGATAAATGTTCAATTACGTGCTTAGGTCCTGCACCTTCCGATGATGCAAGGGGAAGATTTTCACTAAATTCCCTCATGTCCAACAACCCTTCATTTGTAAAATATCCCGTTCCTTTTTATTTTTAAAACAGATGAAACGACTCTAAGGATATTTTTAAAAATGCGATATTTATCGAATTCTATTATGAGCAACTGTAGAACCTGGAAACCGTTATATATAGACAAAATTTAATATGCAACATATATAATTTGTTAAAATACAGTCTTTTGTCAAATGTAGCATTGGCGTTGCGAGATATTTGTCGCTGTATTCGAATTTTTTAATATTTCGTTTAATACGGATTTGAAGATTCACAACAAGTATTTTGTTTTCATCATCCATGAAAAGTGAATGCAGTATCGCTTGTTTTGTAACAGCAGACTGGCTCACCAGTTTTCTTTGTGTGCTCGAGTACCTAGAAGATCCATTGCAGAATTTCTGGCAAATGATTAACACAGAATGTACATAGATAAATAAGCGATTGTATGAATAGTTTACCTATATAACAGCTTGCCGCACCCCTTTCCAACAGGTGCTAGTCTTATGCAGAACAGGTAGTAGCGTTTTAGAATTGTGCAATGTGCTAAAATGTAAGGCCCAAGGGATGGTGGAGAGTTAAGTTGTATAATTATGCATACGTTAGCTGCAGCCGTGAATTATTATTATTATTATTATTATTATTATTATTATTATTATTATAAACATTTGTAACCAATAAATAAATATGCAGCCATTTTAAGCACTAAAATGTAACATTCATGACTCTTCTTGAAAACATTACCCAACTGAATTCTGAAATATAAATTTGTGAAGTGCAATGTCTGATGTGTTGAAAATGATGATTTTCTTTCTCGATTATACAACATACAACATAGTTAACGCTTTTCCTTAAATCTGACTCATCAAATTAGAATATTTGTGTAATGTAGAGTAACTAATATCTCTGTTCTGAATTACAGAAAGAAATCTAAAACTCAGGTATGAATCCTTCTAAAATAATTTACAAAAATGAGTGTATTATTGCCTCTAACATATCTTCATCTCTAAATATACAGCGTAATTATGCTTGATTTGAAATTCCGATATTTATCGTAATTAAAAATTCTCAATATTTGCATACCGACTTTAACATACAGCCATCACTGGCCCTTTAAATATTAGCATTTACTTTGCATAACATGAAGCCATTTTATATAATAAAATCACAGGTTTTACAAAAGCTTAAATGAAAACGAATGCTATACGAATTTAGTATTTGAAAGCATATGTAGCCTGGATTTTTAACGTAGCATGCATATGAAGGTTATGTCTAGGACTTTGAATTTCCAATTCTAATGCGAAAATACCATCCAAACTCTGAGCTAATCCGCTCCCCACTTGAAGCTAACGACCTTCTGTCTGTTCAAGCTTTAGGAGCTGCCAGCTAACCTCTCGCGAAAGTGGTCACTTTTCCTATGCAAGGTGGAGTTACGTGACATCAGCTAACATACGTTCATAAAACTTATGAACGGTATATTCTATTGATGGAAGAAATAGTTGGCTGCTGGAAATCTCTATTCTGTTTTAGATTTCTCAATCTTATATCAACTTTAGCCACTAATATCGTTTCCGCGGTTTTTAATTTAGTGTTCCTAACTCGTTTTGCAACAGACTAAAGAGCCCGATGTTTGACATTGTATCCTTTATTGGCACAAAGTTCAATTATAGCTCACTGGCGTTGAATATCAATTAATATTAAGGCTGCATACATAAAAGCAATACATACACACATAATTGAAAATGAATAAATTATTTTTTATCTAAGACAAACATCAACTGAATAAATCCGTTATAGTGGTTCAGTAGTATGGTGACATTTTCATGACCTATCCCGCTCACAAAAGGGAAATATGTATAATTTAAAGCTTTTAAGATTAAAATGTGTTTCTGTTCAAACACTCTTCATACCGTTCCAGCAGTTCAGTGCTGCAGTATGGCTATATTTTTCCTTTATTTATTTCTAAGATCCTACTAAATGTTTGTATTATAGGGCATTAAAGTGACTGTTGTAACTAATGTTATTTAATCACGTTTACAATAAATAAATGAGTAGTCTAAGATAAGAGGGGACGCTGGAAATAATTACGTATAGTATAGTTTTGTAATTTAACATGGCAATTATCATTATTCTCGACATTATCGGCAAAATGATTACATTTAGATTCTAAAAAGTGTGTGGAATTATAGGTACTCAAGAATATCTCTACATATGGCGTAAAACTGTTTACCATCTCTACCACATACCTAGTAGATGGAGGAGGTATTGTATTCCACACAAAAATTCGATATCAAAATGTCACTGAAAATACAGTTTTGAGGTTCTCTAGATCAAAATACAACTCTTTTAGAAACTGTCCTTGTGTCTGTGTTTGTGTGTGTCTGTGACAGCATAACTCAACAGCGATAAGTGGTAAAATATGAAACTTTACTTCAAATGAAAAATGACATAAGTTCAGCATCCTGCAAGAATGCGTCACGAAGACTTCCAAAAAATGCCTCACCCTAGACTACCCTTTATATGCAATAGTTTTCGTTATTTTCTCAAAAAAGGTTCTAACAATTTTTATTAAAATAACAAGTTTAAGGTATTTACATGACAAATAAAATGTATCCTGAATTTTCTAAACTTATAAAGTCTACTTCATACTAAATGGCTTTTGTGTAATTGGTGAATGATAAGAGATAGACAAAATCTTAGCGCACAAAACGTGTAGATCTCGTTAAAGGAGACAATTTATGGTAAATAAAGTTTTTGGGGTATTAACCATTTCCGAGATATAGGTACCTAGTTATCCCTTTGAATGTTTAAATAATTACACTTCTTTCAAGTGATAAGTCGCTGTTCGTTCTTTCCCGTAGTCATGTAATTTCAGGGCAATCACATAGCACCCGTTTTTTAAAATCATGACTATCACTTTATCTTACTGTATCCTTCTTATACCTACACTGAATTGTAAATGTGTAATGAGAGTTTAACTCGATTAATAATAAACAGATAGAAAAGCAAACTTGTGTAAAAGTGAGTAAAGAAAGTCCTGTGAATAGAACTCATCAGATTTTTAGGAATGAGACGGCGAGCGTGTACCTGTGTGTGTGTTTGTGTGTGTGTGTGTGTGTGTGTGTGTGTGTGAGAGAGAGAGAGAGAGAGAGAGAGAGAATACAAACGAAAAATGGTTTAAACACCAAACTTGGTACTTAACTTCAACCTCTTCCAAGGGCGGTACACGGATATTTTCAAGATAATCCCCAATCCCAAACTACCCTTTACATAGAAAAATATTCGTTTTTTCCCTAAAAATTCCACTAACTATTTTGATTAAAATTAAATGTTTAATATATTTCATTACGAATACAAAATACATCTTGAACTTTCTGGGAATAGCTCACGAAGTCCTGTTCATTCTGAACAGTTTGAGTGCTTTTGATATAATTACTAAACAGTAAGAGATGACAAATGTTATATACGAACAGCTAGATATCGTTATAGCACACGATGTATCTCATCTATATTTTAATTTTTGTAACGTTAAGCATTTCTCATATACCCTTTGTTATTGGTTTGAATTTTCAAACCTGTAATGATATGTTAATTCGATTAACAAGAATACGCCTGTGTAAGGGAGTACAGAAAATCATAAGAATGCAAAACACCAAAACTTTACAACATGAAATTACCAGACTTTAGAGAGGGAAACCTAAAAGCAACTACAAAAGATGTACATGAAGTTGTTTTTCTGGAATGAATTAATTTGGGTAAACCCTGAAAACCTAAATTCTGATGTGTTGCATTCACATGACGTTCTCTACTCTTGTACAAACTATCTTTACAAACGCTTATTCTCCATATGCTCCATGTTAATCCAGATAAACATTTGCAGAAATTATCTTATTGCTAATTTTCTTGTAGGTAAAAGGGGAATATGGAAATACAGTAGGCTTTAAGCGACAGTCAAATCTTTTAAGAGTTGTTTGCGATGTGAACCATTCTATTCTCTTTGCGTGCATGTCCTGTGTGTATATATATATATCCTTATATATATCCTTATATATATCCTTAGTTTATAAGCTAAATGTACGAGCCCAGGCTAGCAATCAGTGCTGTGAATAATGCATATATATATATATAAGGATGAATCACCTAAAAATTGCACCGCAAATATTTCGGAAATGGAGAGTGCTATTGATGTGCATTATTCACAGCACTGATTGCTAGCCTGGGCTCGTACATTTAGCTTATAAACTGATTTCAATAATACTGCGAAAGTGCATTTTTGAGCAAACATACAATTTTTAAATGGAACAATGCCTAGTTACATCAACAGAATAAAGATAGGGTAAATTAGAATGTCAGTGGTTTTATTGCAGAATTCTAGTGCAAGTTGTTTACGAGAAATCGTATTTTTAAAAGTTTCCACCCCGACAATTGTTTGTCCCATTCAACCTGCTTAGTTGCTAGGTACGATGTTGTTATGTTTGCATTGTGTTTTCTGTTCATTGATTGCATTGCGACTTTCTGTTCAGTTAGTTTGTGATAGTTCAAGCAGTAAGTCGTGAGTGGATGATGGGGTTTACTAATGCAAAAACGTCGACATGCTCATGATGTATGTAGAGTGGAGGAAGAATGCAGTTCGCTCCTGTACGGTGTATGCGAAAACGTATTCCAATAGACGTCAATCATATGGGCAATTATTTATCGACCACCTCAACCAATTACGTAAAGGTGGTACTGTAAAACCTAGAAAACGTAACAGAAACAAACAAGTGACTGGAGAAGAGGCAGAAATTAATGTTTTGGCTGCCGTTGCAGTAAATCCGCAAATTAGTTCCCGCACAATCGCACGTGGAAGTGGCATAAGTCAGGCAAGTGTACTGCGACATAGGTTCCATCCCTATCACATCTCTCTCCATCAAGAGCTGCATGGAAACGATTTTGAGAATCGTTTTAACTGTTGTACATGGGCATTAAGACATGATACTCCAGATTCATCATGTATCTTGTTTAGTGATGAGGCAACATTTACTAATCATGGCCAGGTAAACCGCAGAAACATGCACTACTGGTCTGTTGACAATCCCCGTTGGCTTCTTCAGGTGAAACGTCACCGTCCATGGAGTTTAAACGTGTGGTGTGGAATAGTGAACCATCAGCTTATAGGCCCTTTGTTCATAGAAGTAACAGTGAACTCGCAGAAGTATGGCAGCCTACTGACAGGCCATCTGCCACAGATGCTAGAAGACGTTCCTTTGCAGACGAGGAGGAACCTGTGGTACCAATATGATGGCTGTCCGGCTCATAGTGCACGATGTGCTACAGCTTGTCGTAACGGATTGTTTCCAAATCGTTGGATCGGACGAAGCGTAGCTGCACATTGGCCGCCCCCTTCACCGGATCTGGCCTCTTTAGATTTTTTTTCTGTGGGGAAGGCTGAAATACACTGTCCACAAGGATGTACCACCTTCACCAGACGATATGATACGACGTATTACTGCTGCCTGCTCTGAAATTTCCGCTGAAATGCTAGAACGTTTGCAGCAGTCTTTCCATAGCAGATTGGAAACGTGTATTGAAACTGCCGGTGGTCATTTTGAACACAACCTTTGAAGGGCTATGTTCCCTTTACTTGTAAAAATCCACAGAAGTGTTGTAATTCCCTTTTGTTTTTTCTTTACCTTGTGTTAACACAGGTTGTACAAGTATCGGTGCGTAAAAGCTTCAAAATAAAATTTCTCGTAAACCACTTGCACTAGAATCTTGCAACAAACGCCACTGAATTTCTAATTTACCCTACCTTTATTCTGTTGATGTAACTAGGCATTGTTCCATTTCAAAAATTGCAGGTTTGCTAAAAAAATACGCTTTCTCAGTATTATTAAAATATATTTATAGGCTAAATGTACGAGTCCCTGACTACCAATCAATGCTGTGAAAACTGCACATCAATAGCACTTTCCATTTCCGAAATATTGCGGTGCAATTTTTAGATGATTCACCCTGTGTATTTATATGACATACGCAACTTGGCATTTAGGTTCAGTATCTTCCAAAGATATGACAGGAGCATTTTTAAGAAAACTTCCATCTCACTACCCTTTACATGAACATTTTTCGAAGTTCTGATTTTGTAAAAAGTAGCTCTAACAGTTTTGAAGGATGTTAACATGACAAATGAAATGCATATTTTGAATTTTCTGGAAATGACCTATGAAGCTTACTTCATACAGAAGGAAATTTGCATCATCTTGTTTTACTGGTAAATGTTAATCGATACACGAAAACGTACTACACAAAAAACGTAGATCTCTTTTAAAATACACAATTTATTTCAAATAACCCTTATGTGACATTAGTTATTTCTGAGATATCGTTTTTAATGCCCTGATTTGTTCAGTACTTGGTTATTCTTATTACATCCTATCCATTTTCAGCTTTTTCTCGCGATTGCATGGAAACAGTATGGAATTTTAAGGCAGTATATTGCGTCCAGTTCTTAAACATTTGATTATGACCGTTCCCTTTGCATCAGCAACGAATCTGTAATTTAGGCATTTATTTTTATTTGGATTCAAATAAAGTAGATGGAAATCTAAGTTTGAGTCGATCGTGAGCCACTTTGCCGGCTCAGCTAAGGTTTTCACGCTAGGCAACGCCTCTGGTTCTTTGTTTGCTATAGGGGCTTGGCGTTCGCTCCGACCCTAGCTGGGTTTGTACAAAGAGCCCCAATGAAAATATCACTGCATCTCCCGACAATGTCACATTATTTATCGTTGTACGTGGCCTTGCGAAGCTATGGCCATTTTATTGGTGGCTTTAGGCCAGGTTGCAAGTGTGCGCCAGTCCTTCTGCTAAATAGTTACACCAATAACCACAACAAAGGTTACAAAATGGCGTAGAAACGAAATATATGTTTGCGCTCCCGATCGTATTGGCTAAAAGAAAAAGAGGTAGAGTGAGTGTATTCAGTTTGTCATACAGACCTCTTATCGTGATTGGTAGTCCATACCTTATCGGTTAGTGCAGGACACGCGTTTGAAAGGGTTAAAAGCTAAGGGGAAAACTTGATGAGCGCCAAGATTAGCAAAATGTAGAATATGTAGTGCAAGAAATTTTTCAGGGGTTGCAAATTAAAGCTTGAATGGTACACCAGGATTATAGACAAAAGTATAACCCAATTTTATTGCCATAATGTGTATGTAATATTCGGTAAACCATATACATCTACATATTTATGTCTTAGTTTCTAAACCTGATCAGTGAATTACAACAAAACTGTAAATTGCATATAGTAAAAGAATATCATCTGCGGAAGTTCTACGGGGTGTGCCGACTTTCTGATACAAGTATGTAGATCGTCTCCACTTTCCTGGAACATTTTTATTCAGTAATCTACTATAAAAACGCTCTTACGCACTGACATTGCAATTGCTGTAACAGTCTGACCATTCTCCCACATACCCATAATGCGTCCACGAGTAATTTCCCTAGTATACGGCATGATTGGTTCTGAGGCAATAAACATGTTTTGGTTTCAATAACGCCAGAAAAAACAAAGGCATCAATCTCCACATTTCCCCCTTATTTCGTGTTAGCAAGCCACCACGCTCTGCGATGGGTAAGGTGAAGGACACGCCTCAAAAGACCCCAGAAAACGATACAAAATCCGCCGAAGGTTTTCTTTGGTGCTGTTTGTACCTGTTGGGGGGGGGAAGTTAGTGTTGGGATTTTGAGCTGAGGTTTGGTAAGCAGAACTGGGCGAGTGATTTGAATAAAAAGAACTTTCTGGGCAAGTAATTGCCGAATTTTTCCACGTATTGTTTAGGCTATTCTGACTCTTGTGGGCGTGCTCGATACTTCATAAAGTTCATCCTTAGGCACTAATAAATTAAACGGAGCCAAAGGTTTCTTTTGTTTTTCCTCCTTTACGGCTACTGCCAAGACATGAGTGTTTCTGACCCTTTTATGAGAAGGGTTGTTAGATTTCATTAATTGTTTAAATTTTTAGGTTTTTAGTTTGATATTGTTAGTTTTATGGTTCTATTTGTTCAAAGTTTGGAGTTAAGGTTTTACTCTTGTTAAGTTCACATTTGTTATATCTCATATGTATGTATATTGTGTATTCTGGGTGGTGTCGTGCAAAACATGTCTATTATTGTCCATTTAACTATGAATAGCATGGGCGAATTTAAACTCTATTGTATTATATATCTGGAAATCATGTAAATAACCAGTGTAGCCAATTTGTCAGTATCATATGATTTCTACTATTTAAATAAACTGGGTGAAAGTTACCTCGCAGTGGTTGTTATAAGAGGGGGGCACTCCTTTACCTTGTGTTTGGTTTTGCCGTTTACCCTTTTTTTTAGTCCAACTTTCCACCATTATGATGTGCTTAACAAATAAATAGAGAGATGGAGGTGCTGTGAAGTTGGTGGCATATCGCCGTTTATTTTGCCGGCGTGTGTGGGGGAATTTTTTTATAGTTGTTTATAGTTTATTTTATAAAAGCTAAACTGGTCGATTTTCACCTTTTGAAATGCAACGACTTGTTGTTTGAATTGTGTGCCGGGGCACACACGTTATTGTCTACGGCTGACGTGTCTGCGCTCCGGGAATTTTTGCGTAGAATTTAAGAATAATCACTACGTTAAATTGTATCATAAACACCCTGTGGTTATGGAGTCACCCTCGTAATGTGAGGCAGTCCGGTTAGAACCTTCCGCTCTGTTTACTGATGTCGATTGTGATGTTGTTTTGTCTTGTATCGGATGGGGCGTGTATCGCCACATATTTTCACTAGGTACAAAGAGTGGAATATTTCCAGCAATTTCATTTCGCTGTAACTTTTATTTGCCATTAATTAAGTTGCGTGCGGCGTTCGTTAAATGTCTGGAAAACTTTCCGGCCAATTTAGTGCAGTTGTTTCGTTACATAAAACTGGTCAACATTGAGTCTGCGGTATAAAGGAAAACATGAGAGTTTGATGGAAATCAGTGTCCTGATTTAAAAAAGGAACTCCGTTTTTGGCTTTCACATCTGGTTTTTATGATATGTGCATATATCTATGGTGCTAAATTCATTCACTTATGCAGCTTAGTGCTACGTTTCATTATGCTTTTGATTGTCTTCCTAATCCGCCCCTTCCGTCCTCCCCTATCACCCAGATGTTTATGTTTATATTCCCAGCACTTATCAGTTTTGTTCAGGTCTACCTGTCTTTATGCTTACATTTACAGATATCATAGATCTGAACTTCAATTGAGCTGAAAGCTTGCGTTAATACGCACGTTCGTCTTCTATATGTGTAGTGCTAAAATAAAAGTTCTAGTAAGACATCATCAGGATTACGCAGGAGACAGTGTCTACAAAGACCTTAGAAGTTTGGTTGCATTTGTGGATTACATGTTTGACGGGAAGGTATGTAAAATTCACTCACAAACAAAGAAACTATATTACTCATGTTTCAAAGAGAAAGTTGATCAGGATAAATCGTTCGCGCCTCATATTACACGCAACAGTTGTATTGAGGGATTACGTTACTGTTACGAAGGAAAACGGAAGGCAATGCCGTTTGCCAAACAAATGATGTGGAGAGGCAGGAAATAAGTATCCATATCTGAATTCAGCTACACGGCCTGTTCCTCATGGACCCGAACTCCGATACCTACACCACCAACATGCCTCAATTTTAGTGAATATAAAAGCAGCTCCGTGACTTCCGACAGTAATCTGGTCCAGAAGAATTTGACAATTCACCAGAACAGTTTAATAAACTTAAGTTAAATGATTTAATGAGGGATTTACACCTCATAAAACAAAAAATGAGTTACTGGGCTCAAGAATACAGAAGAATTTCTTATCGCGTGGCGTCATATTTTCGTGCTATAGGAATCGCGAAATACAATTCCACCACTACTATGTAGAACACGATCAACTTGTGCTTTGTGTGAATGTGTGTAATCCTATTCAACACTTGGGCACAGAATCATATGAGCCAAGTAATTGCGTCCTTTTATTGATTCTTCCAAACGAAGTCCTAGGCAGTGTTACTTCATAATGGAAAGAAGTTGGCTTCAATAGCGCTTGCACATTCTACGAACGCAAGAGTGTCTTATGAAATTCTGAAGCGTGTTTTTGAGAAAATTATATACCGCCAATGAGTGGCAATTGTGTGGTGACTTGAAGTCATTGGTCTGCTACTAGGATAATACACAAAATTCTCTTGTTTTCTTTGTGTATGTGATAGCAGGGCGAGGGACAAACACTGGGAAACTGACCAATAGCCTGAGAGGCACAACTGGAACATAGATAAAAAAATGTTAATCGTCAAAAAATTCTACTCCCTGCATTACACATAAAACTTGATAAGGTGAAACAATTCGGGAAAGCACTTGACAAAAGTTACCCTTGCTTCCAGTACTTAGGCACAAGGTTTCCATGGATGTCAAAGACTAAAATCATAGACGGCGTATTTGATGACCTACAGATAAGGAAATTGAGGAAAGGTAATTTTACTAGCTGTATGAATGAAATTGAAAAAGATGCCTGCAATGCGTTCAGAGAGATTGTTAATTTCTGGGCAATGTGAAATAACCCCAAAAGAAAGAAATTATCTGAAATATGCTGAAAAATTTCATCCTGCTGCACTGTAATATGAGTTTGAAGCTCCATTTGCTCACGTCACATCTTGACTACTTCCCGTCGAATTTAGAAACTGTCAGTGAGGAGCAAGATGAAAGGTTTCACTAGGTACGCTTTCATGCTTTATTCTTTATTTTCTTTAAAATTGGAAACTTTTGCAAATTTTACAATTATATGTCAATGAACATTGCCATACTGCTAAAACTAGATATGCTACGGAAAAATAGAATTAATTTTTGAATTCTGCGCACAGAAATTAGTAAAATTCGCCTATTTCCAATCGTACCGCAGAAAGAAATGTTCATGTATAACCTAGTGGAATACTTCGCGGACATTAGAACAGGCAGTGTAAGCATTTAAACCTTTGAAATTCCCGCCTCCTCTGCAGCAGTTTGTAGAATCTTTTCAATCGTTTTAAGTGGCAGATGTGGCGACGGCCGTGGAATTTCTTAAGTTTAATAAGTATCGAGGATTACGCCAGTTTACGTAATGTTCCTATTTCACAGTTACTTGAAGTCATAATAACTAGAGCCAGGGACGTAGTTTTGAAGTCATTGGTCGTACAGGGAAAATCCGAAACAGGAGACCGCGTTATATAAGGCTATTTTGAGAAAATTGTTCCTGATCACGCATTACATAAACCAGTGCAAGATTGAAATTCACAATCTCAAGCGTTTAATTAGCCTCTTCCGGATTATATTCCTAAGGTGAAATTATTTGCTCGGATTTTGAAGTTACCCGATACAGAGAGGCAAATTTGCAATACCACTTCGACTGTCTTATCCACTGACGTACGTTCGTACTTAAGGTTTATTTGGCGCCCGGATACCTATTTAAGCATTTGGAAGATCTTTTACCGAAGATCTATTACTCAAAAGCAATACGTGGGGTGGAAATATCTCGTCCTCCACCTGTACATTTGTATGAGAGGCTTTCAACTGAGATAGTATCTCGCGGGGTCATTTGGCCAATTTGGCTCCTGTCCCGTGTTTTCATTGTGGTTCCATGTCTCACCGTGTAAGGCAACGTAACGTCTCTAAATACTGCACGAGATGCAGTTGCCTGAGATTTGCACGGGATTTTCAGACGCGTCCTATTTGACGGCAGGTGCCGGCCAAGATTTCAGCCAGTTACGGAACATTTTTTGTATGGTAGGTTTCCCAACTGACGAGAAACCAGTAGTAAAGATCACTATAGGCAAACAATCGTTGTTAACCTTGCTAGATTCCTTGAGCTCGTGCTCATTAGTCCGCGAATCTTATTTTCATTAAAATTTGGTTAACAGTTCGGATAAACTTGAGGCATGTAGCGCACAATATGTTTCCGTTAATGGAACACTCTTCAGGTGGATACTAGAGTTCAGCTAACTGTGCGTTTTCCCATTTTTACTTGAAATAATATCTTCATTTGTGTCTGATTTGCTCAATGATTTTGATCTTGGCGCCGATTACATGGCTAGAGCGGGGCTTAGGTTGGAATTCTGCAAGGGAGAAATTTAATTTGCTTTTGCTCCTAGCGAGCATATTATGTTTCAGTGCAGATCGCTTATGGGAACTCCGCCTTTTGGTATGGTGAAGTGGTTCACCAAGAGTTGGTTAGTCCCCGCGGTCAATTGCCCTATTTGACGGTAGAGCAGGCGTGTTCGGTAGAACAGTTGTGTGTAAGTCATCAGACGTTATTTTTGGAGAGGTTTCGTGTCACTAAGTTAGCGTCATATGACATTCAGTTAACAGACAATACTCCTGTCAGGTTACCTCCCTATAGTTTGACTTCGCCTAAGATGGCAATCTTTAGGGCAAATATTGAATACATGCCTGAGAAGGGCGTTATTCGAATTTCTGTATCTAATTAAAGTTGCACCGTATTTGTAGTGCCCAAAGGAGATAATGGTTTTAGACCGGTGGTAGACTACCGTCATTTAAATAAAAGGATTAAAATAGAATCCTAACCCATGCAGAATTTAAATTCCACTACACATTATTTTTAGGACGCAATAATGTATACTTCCAAGTACCTTTGGCAGAATCGTGCAAAGCATGTCAGCGCTTTGCGACTCCTCGGCGTTTATGCGAATTTCAGAGAGTACCCCTTGGAACTGCTACTGGAGCGCACTTTTTTTTGTTGCTGTTAAGATAATTTGTTCTCGCACATTCAGTTTAAGTACGTGCATCACTATCCTGATGATGTTGTGATTTATTCGCCGGATTTCGAAACTCACTGCCAGCATCTTGCCGATGTTTCTGCTCGTTTGGAGGGAGCGCGCCTGACGTTACGTAAAAATAAAGTGTGTTTTTCTATCTCGCAGATTTATTTTCTGAGCCACATTATTTCCCCAGCAGGTATACAATTCATCCTGACCACACTAAGGCTTTTAGGAGTTATCGGCCATCGAAAAAAGTTAAGGGTTTTCCCAGGTTCGTAGGGATGGTTATTTTTTCAGTAAATTTAGTTCCAACTTTGCTGTTCACGCGGAACCCCTTTATCGTCTTAGCCGAAAAGGAGTACCTTTTGGGTGGACTAAAGCTCAGAAACAGGCATTTGAGGATCTTAAGGTGGCCATCATGAATTCGCCGGACCCGGCGTTTCGTGCCTTTTCTCGGCGATTTATTTTGCAAACAAATTCCTTGTAAGAGATCGCTGGCAACTATTTCGCTCCAGGATTTTCCTGTGGGATTCGAGTTATTTGCTATATTTGGGAGAACCCTTACCGACGCGGATCGCAAATATCCTGCTTATGAGTTGGAGACTTTAGCGGTCTTATTTGGTCGCTTTGGTAGAAGCATCGGCAATATTCGGAACATGTTGGGTTTGCCCTTTAGTGTGGCAGACAGGCACTCACATGATGGTTTGCCAATTCGAGATCTACACGCAAAATAGTGCGTAGGGGTGTGCGAATATCCGCCTTTAAATTTGTTCCGTTTCTCATTCGTAGCTCCGAAAACTTAGGTAGACGCTCTAACTAGAGTATTTACTGAACCTGTAGTCCGAAGGTGTCAGCCCGGTAGCGGTTAATGTGCGTGCGTTTACCGAATTTTTCGAGAGTCTCACGGTCCATCAACCTTGGCCTTACGTGGCATTATTGACCAAATTGAAGCTGGAAAAGTTGTCCCATCTTAACACTTTAAAGAAGGTGTTCTTTTGACTCACGCTACATTTGACCGCAAACATAAAGTTATAATTCCTTAGGATTAGTACCCATGGTATTCGACTATTTTCACTCGTCATTGATAAGGGGCCAAAACTAAGCACAAAATACGCGATCAATTCGTGTGGCCAGTTGTGTATAAAGACATTACGGCTCGCCTGAACGCGTGACAAGTTTCCGTGAGAGGAAAACCAGCACAGTGCAGTACGTGGAATCGGCCAACCTCTGGTATTGCTACTATTGAACAGAATTTCCAATTTTGTATGGATTTTATTGGCCCTTTCCCACGATCTGCCCAGGGGAAAATTTATACTTTAGTTGTCGTGGATGCTTTCACCATGTTTATTTGACTCCGCGTTATTCCTACTGCTACTTCTCGGAATACGATTAAAGTGCTTTCCGAAAATTTTGCAACCTTTAGGGCGCCTCTTTTCCTAGTCTCGGATAATGGCACTCAGCTTACTTCCGTTTCTTACAGGAACCTTTTGTTTTACATGAGGCATTAAGGCTTTTACTAGGTCTCCTTATTATCCTCTCCTTTCCTCGCTGAAAGGTTTAACAGGAACTTGAAGTTGACATCCATTGCCTTTCATTATGAAAATAATAGTAAATGTGATATTAAACTTTCGCCAGTTAGCATTTAATTCGGATGGGCATGAGTCCCACGACACCACACCTTTCCGTCTCATGTTTGCTTTTACGTCGAATTTTCCCTTTGGCTCACTTGTAGAATCTTGATGACTTCTTTCCTCAGGAACTTGATTCTGAAGTCATACGTTGCAATTGGAACAGGCATTTAACAAACTTAAGAGAGCATAGCTCCCGGTGAAAAGGAGGTATGATGACAACAAAAAGCCTTCGCCGTATGCTATCAGTCAGAGAGTAATGTATAGGACTCATTCTGTGAGCTCCGAGACCAATGCATATGTTGCTACGTTATCGCCGGAGTATACCGGACCAGCTGATAATTTGTACAAGTGTGTCTCGGCCAGAGTTAAGGATCTCAGCTCTGCATAAGTTCATGTACAACCTTTCCCGTAATCTAGGTTCGCGTTTAGGTTGAGTTTACCTTATTATATGTATGTTATGTTATTGTTTATATTCGCATTCACTGTTTATGTTTTGGTAGTTTGTTTTGCTGTGAGTGTTTTTGTCCTTGTTTATGTTTGGGTTCGGGTTTATTATGGTTCGGGAGGTGTGTTTGGACCCTGCGGGTTGCGAACTATTACGGCGCTATCATTTGTTCACTTTCCTCTTTCCTGTCCCTTTTCTTGTATTCTGTGTTAGTCTGCACATGTGTGATATTGTTTGTGTGGCTGGTCAGCGCTTGTGTGTTGGGTTCTGTAACGTGTAAATGTTCAGAGTTTATATATGAGATTTGCGTTTCTGTATTTACCAATATGGCAATTTGTATTTAATTTGTATTTTGTAAATTTATTTTGCAATATTGGGCAGCTATCCAAAACCAAACTCAAGTAAAACTGAAACAATTCTGTGATATCTGGCCAATATTAAACTGAAAATGTGTGTTATTTGTGGACAATTGTAAATTGATAATTTGTGTGCCATTTTTGTCCAATCTTAAAGTGAGGATTCATGTGAGATTCTTGGTCAATATAGCTTATTAATATATGTAAAAAAGATTATGTTTGTTTATATTGAACATTTCTGATGTTTCTGCACACCCATGACAGCTTCCTTAATAATAATCGTAAGTCGAACTTTTGGCTCCGTTTCTCGCTGTGTGTTTACTTTTGCAGCTTTGTTGATGGGGAAGGAAGATTCCACCTTTCCAGTAAAGCATGCGACGTTCATTATTCTGGCTTCTGCTGTTAGACATCCTGGCGGCTACTGGGAATCCTGCTAGGAAGGATGGTTCATCTTTATGACTCACCTTGACTGCTTCGTTCCTGATTTTGAACTACACCTGAGTTCCAGCAAAGTGGTGAGTGTGAACAAGTGCTATATAATGTCCCTTCCTTAGTTGTGATTGTCTTCCCCAGTGTTACAGTTTACAAGAAATGGTCCGCAAACTATCTTCAAGTATTTTTGGTGTGTCAGGATGGTCCCCAAACAAGTATGGGGTGATTAAGCGTGCTTCCTATTTCCCTTTTCCTAGAATGTCGCGGTTTGTTTTCTGCGTTGGGGGGAGACTAATTGAGTTGATCGTGAGCTTCTTTAGCGGTTCAAATCTGGTTCCTTGGTTTGGCATAGAGGCGTTGGGTTTGTATCTGTTAGGCAGGAGTTAGTATCTGGATTTTGAACTCAGTTCTGGTAAGCAATTTTGTCTGGGGGAGTAATCGCTGAATTTTTCTACGCATTATTTAGGCTATTCTGGCTCCTTTGTGGACGTGCTCATCAATATTTCGCAAAGTTCAAATTTAGGCACTGATAAATTAAACACAGCCAAAGGTATTTTTTGTTTTGTTTTTATCCTTTCACGCCTACTACTGATTCATGGGTATTTCTGCCTCTTTTGTGGGAAGGGTTGTTAGTTATTATTGTTTAAATTTCTAGCTTTACAGTTTTATATTGTTAGTTTTATAGTTCTATTTGCTCAGAGTTGGAGGTTAAAGGTCTTGTTAAAATTTTAAATTTTAAATTTGTTATATCTCATATGTATATATATTCTGTTACTTATTTGTCTTTGGGGCCAAAGTTCAAGTTGTTCAGTAGTTGTGTTGGGCAGTAGTTGCCATTTGTATTCTGGGTGGTGTCTTGGAAAACATGCCTATTATTGCCCATTTAACTATGCATGAAGAGTGTATTTAAATTCTATTGTAGGAGAGCTTTATCTAATTTATGTACTTGTAAATGATATATATATATATATACAGTGTAGTCAATTTTACAGATCATATGATTGTTATTACTTAAATAAACTGGATGAAAGTTATCCTGCAGTAATTGCTATAAGCGGAGCGATACCGCGTCACCTTGTGTTTGGTTTTGCCGTTTACCCCTCTTCCTGGTCCGAACTTCCACGAAGTAAAATGACGTTTTCACCATTATGGTGCGATTAAAAAATAAATAGCAGAGAGACGAAGGTGTGGTGTAACGTTTAGTAATAAGCGATAGAAGGTAGACAAAGTCGCGTGAATGTAAAACATGCGATTTTTTTAAATTTGTGTCCGTTGCTTCTACCTGAACAACAGTCTTTACCGTATTAATAAAGAAACCGATGAAGGATCTGGAATTATAATATATAACATAAAGGTAGCGCATAGTTCCTTAAATTTCAACATAATGAAGTGTAAACAACAGCATTTATCAGTAACGCTATGCTGGTAAGCATTTGTTATGCAAATTTTCAGCAGAATTAAGTAATCAGTAATATATTTCTTTCTATTCTTGCTTTTATAGCTAGTTTTCCATTACCACTCCTCAATGAGAAAAGTATCTAAGCTATCGTGCACCCTGTTTTCTACATTCAATATTAAGTAAAACCCTCTCAAGCAATAACCAATTAATGTGTTATATGAGTTACTTCATCCGTAAGCTTACAAAGTAACAAACATAGCACGTGTACAAATGACAAATTATAAATGATACATTATCCTTATACTCTATTCTATCAGATGATCCATTATACTCTTAGCATTAGTTATTAATGTAATCGAAAATTGCGTGAAACGTTTTCGTTGCCATTTTAATAGAAATAACATTCTCTTAGTTTAGTTATTTTTATTTAATCACTGAAACACGTTAATAGTCATTGTCGCAAATATACCCTACATACACTGTATAGGTAGAGAATAACACAAAAAATATCCACATGAGTCAGAAATTTACATTGGCACTGTGACTTAGCCCAGTTTTTCCACTGTCACTATTTTGTTTTTCAGTGTCACTGTTTGGTTTTTATGCAGTTCACCTTCCCTAGGAGTTAACTTCACGAATGTCACTTCACTGTGGTAAATTAGTTCAATTCTACGTAATTTTGCCTCTTTTGTGACGCAGTCTCTTCACGCCGGACGGTTCACATCACTCGGGAGTCTAACACAAGATCTCCACAACCGGCGCTCCGCTGTAGCACTCGCTGCACGTCACAGAAACCGGAGAATCGCTCCTGATGTCGCAAGAGAAACTCACCCGCCAACTCCCTTGCTCACTGACCGACGCAACTCCTCACTTCATTCTACTGACGCCACGGACTCCACATCTCGCGCTGACTCGCGACCCGAACGCACTTATGTTGAAATCAGAGTAAATGTGAGGGACAAACGATGCTTATTTTCGTTCGGTATGCGCAGTGACGTCACCGCGACTGCAACGTGTGGAACAAGGCTAGGGGTTTACTGATGACTGCGGCGAGGACAATAATAACACGTACTTTGTGTATACAAATGAAAAGAACATGCAGCATAGATAATAACGTTTAGCGTATCAGTACAAGTAAATCACTAACTTTTCCCTGTAAGCTGAAGCAGAACTGCAGTATTAGTCTAAGACGCTTGTGCAAAACATCATTATAGACAACAGCTATATATGGTTTATGGATTGTTTATGAATTAATGTAACATTATAAATAACTTTACAGTAAATGTTTTGCATTTTGGTTTCAACAGTAATGATATTTTCCTTTACAGAACACAAGATAAATATTAACGTTGCATATAAAGTAACTACCACGTTTACCATATGCTTTTTCTTTCCAAACTGCCCTTAAGCGTATTCGTCGATGAAAATATCGCCAGAAATGCTAAAACGCATAAATATGGATTTTGTGTTATTAAATACAACTAACGTTTTTTAGTCCTTCAGCTTTTACATCCATATAGTCGTTTTAACCATGGAAGAAGCACATTTAAATGTCTATAAATCCAGATTCCTATAAAATTGTGGTCAAAACGATAAGTTATGCGTACATTAAAGTGAAACATCATTCAAAGAAGCCACAAGAATTTTCAAATGACTAACCTTAGTGCAGAGGAGCAGGTGAAGAAGGAGGGCTTCCACATATATTAAATGTTTCTAAACAGCTTAGAGGCCTGAAACAGCATTATTAGCTCGTAGCTTTAAACTTTGTTTTTGGGGGTTTTCAAATATCGGACATTTTAAAATCATTCCATGTAATGCAGTTTTCGGTATACACATGTGAAATTTGGTATACTTCCTCATAAATAGCAAGATTCAAAACGATGAGAACATTTATTTTTAACATACTTAGTTGTGGAGTAATTAAACAATAATATCAATGCTGTGTAAACGTTTAAGCTAAAAATTTAAGACGTTATTTAACATTTTCTCCCAAAATAGTAGGATAACTAATCTATCATTCATCTGTATAGTTTATTCAATACTTTTAAAGGGTGAAATTAAAAACATTATTTTTTAAAAAAATGTAACTGCATTGTGTGGAGCATTTTTTCCAAAACCGTAAAACATATTAAAAATTAATAAAAGTCTATCTCGGGAAGCAATTTGAACAGATACATGTTATTTGGTATACACTAAAGTCCTAAATGTTATATTAAATTTCGAAATGAGTAGTACTGAAATTGATTTTAGCAATTCTACAGATGGATATGCTTAAGTAATTCTTTCATTTTCTTTGTTATCTTTTTTGTGATCTATTGGATGTTTTTATAGCTTTATTACATTCTCTTGTTCTAATAAAAGTTTTCGTTCTAATCAATGTTCTTATTAGTTCCTATGGAATAGTAGAACATAATTCGTAATTGCTTTTTATTGATTTATTGAGTAATTCCACGTTCTTTTGATTATGTGTTTATCATGGGCAACAAAGTCCCCATGCATGTTTAAAAATATGCTTTCCATTACAATAGCAATCAGCTGAAGTTTCATGCAAGTCAGAACTAGTTTTCCTCTCGATAAACAATGCTAATCTAGTGTTTGTTGACAGCGGGTGTCAATTTTGTGTATATTCCTAAGTCGGGATACTGATTAATGCGTTTAAATGCTGTGTATCGTGCTATATATTTAAGTCCCTCCTGAAATATTTGATTTTGTGCCAATATTTCACAGTTTCTAGTACATTTTATTTTATGTTCTTGGGCTTCTACACGATTTGGTTTCAGATTCCTTTAAATAATTTCTGCCGTTGCATAAAGCACCATTTGCAATGCATCTGCGCTGTTTTTCCTGGTTTATTTCACAAGCAGTAAGCATTCTTTTTTCTTTTAGAAAGATCAGAAGTATTATTACTTTGGCAAAACTCAAACATGAAATTATTCCTGAAATGTAGCCGAAATTGAACAATATCCCTAAATATAACGTAGCAAAGTAAGCGTGCAATATTATACTATTGTTGCTAATTATAGAGCGTCAAATTAGGTAATTTAGGAAGGGATCTTGCCTTAGGCAACAATGTTCCCATTTTGAGGAATCTGTTTATCTTTCGGAAATGGGAAGTATTTATAGTATATGCCATTTTTGCATTATTTTCCACTAGTAATTATCACACATATACACTGTACAGTAACTCATTTTAAAACTGGAGCTCACAACAGTGAAACAAAAGCCCCAGTCTCTGCAACACCGTAAACGTCCCATTAACGCACATAAAGCATTATTAATGAATTGTCACCAAGAGTGTTTGGAAGCACCTTCACTCGCGTAACTCCGCTCAACTGCCCATCGTACACCTTTAATATGATTTCACCATGTACTGACTGACAGCCCGCAAGAGCGCTCGTTTATATAGGCAGTGGAATCTTCCAAAGAAGGTTCTCAAACGTTCTATAACTATTCGACGCAATTTCTGGAGGGGGAGATAAAGCTTCCGGAATGTTCGCCATAGCCCAGTAGGTGTTTACTCAGACTTCCCGGCGCCGACCTCCCGATAACTTCGGGCCATAGCCGCTGGGTCACAATACTTTGGGTTTAGAGGCCACCAAGTCGATTAGAACTCAGCAAAGGTAGTGGTGCTTTACCGCCATAAAAACGTAAATTTTACTTATTTATTGCATTAATAAATATTTGATTTCAAAGGGGAATACACAGTATTCTATTTATGTTTTATATATATATATATAAAAGAAAAAAAGACAAATGAATAACATAAAATAAAAACTAATGTTTTACTCCTATAGATTTTTATTTTCTATCTATATATCTATAAGATAACCACCACCAATATTAGTAATATCTATACTCGGAGTCATTATAACTTCCCCTCGTTAATATTTTTACCCTGGTGTGGTTCAAACATTAGTTAAGAAGAATAACATTGAAAATTTTGTATCTGTTTACAGCACTATGGTGTTTTCATTTTAGGAGAGGAAAGTTTGTGAAACAGGAAATAAAAAGTGCAACAAGCAGTATTGATCTGATTAAGGTTAAAAAATATTGTTTTTAATTTGAACTTCCTACATGACAAGTGATTTATAAGCTTTAAAACATACTAGCATAAAGATTTCCCATTTTAAGAAATTTCCTACCATTTATATTCATAGAAATTGTCGATGTAACAATTTGGGATTATGATACATTAATTTACATTCATTACGCTGACAAAAGTATAAATCAGAATTGTATAAAAAGGCGAAGTTATGAAACACTGATGAGGTAATATCCTGCTCCGTATGGTATTGTCTTTTATATTTTGTTACGAAAACCTTAAAAGCTTGCCTAAATATGAGATTGTAATATTTACCGCATTTTTTCTGCTAAACCTTCAATGAGATAAAATAATACATTGAAGTACCTGTGTCCTAAAGTATATTATCTTAAAATTAATAAGCGATACTCATTTCACCCTGCAGAACAGTTAAATATTAGATGAGGATCGTTCATGGAGACCAATCTCTAATTAGGACGGTCTACTACCAAGATCAGATGAGAATAAAACGAAATTCGTCATGGACATCCGAAATAAAGAAAGGTCTGGAAACCATAGGGATGGGCTATATTTAGATGCCGAGTCAGGGAATTAGACGGAGTATGTGGAGAAAGATTAAGGAACTCCTTTGTTATATTGACAGCAACAAACAAATGCGCATTGCACGAAGAAGGTTTTGTTGGAAATAAAGCTCGGGTTAAAATCTGAGTGGGGTGCAAGACAACGCCTCAAAATAGACACCAAACTTATTATACAGGCTCTCTCGTGCCTTAGCAATGGAGCATGGTGGATGATAAAAATTAGTCATGAAAACGGTATAAGAATCTGTCCCATTTGGGAGGAGGAGGAGGAGGAGGAGGAGGAGAAATCGCGGGTGCATATCTTGGCAAGGTGTAGGTGTACTGAGGGATGGAGAGAAAAATATTTACCACCATCCTTTACCACTTCGAATGGAGGGTTAAAGGCGTGTTGGGCTGCTAGTAGGAAGGGAAGACTTGGAGAGAATAGCTAACTTTCTACTTAAGGCGAGGCAGCCTGAGGACTTGAAAGGCTGATGGTGAGGAAGGGGGTTAAGCAGAGCTTAAGTTGTCCACTGGGTGTGGTAATTAATTCTTACGCTATTTTATGTCATGTTTCACTTACTGTTATTGTCTTTCGTTTATTTGTCTTCCTTAGCTGTTCTTTGTTTAAAATAACAGGGCATAATAATGCATAGTAAAGCGATTAACCACTATTTTATGTTTCTTCCATATTTACGATGCCATATTTGAACATGTTTTTCCTGCAATGGTGATATCATATAGCGGCATGTTTTCTTTTCCTTCTTTTTTGCCGCTTTTAATCTTGCTTTATTATTCTGTGAGTTATAAAATCACGTATGTGAACCCGTGCGATTCATGTATGTGTAGTTTTATTTAAATAAATACACTCATTCATTATTCATTTAACCTACAAAAATGCGCATATGTTATATATTACCGATAACAATTGCGATAACTAACAGATTTAAAATTTGTTAAAGTAATATTTATGCGCAAAATACACGATGTTTTTGGAACCGCCAATACAACTCTCGGTTCTACAAGACTCACTGCCACGTTTCCTACACCGAAACTCCTGAGCAGGGACCGCAACTTCCTGGGTTCATCCATAAGGAAGCTGTTCGGATGTCCGCACCAGAAGCACAGATCTCCTCCGGGTTGCACATTGTTTCAACAGAGGAGTTCAGGTGTCAGAAGCTCCTCTTAGTTGCATCCTATGGCTTCATGGTTATTGCTTCAGTCTGTATAAAACGGAACTCTCAAAGGGCATGGGGAATAATCTTACATGATCGTAATACTGGCAACATGAATGATCGTAATCCATAATAGGACGCATCTCTATAGTGCATTTTACCCAAACATTCCATATAGAGGTTCAACACGTTTTGAAGTCCCATAAACCTAAACTAAAGGCACTTTGGAAAACGCGTGAGCGAGTGTTTTTGTGCACATCGTAAGTCAAACATGGAAATTATGTATTTAAATACTTAATTTCTTACATAGATGGGTAAACGTTAAAAGATGCTAGGGAACAGTTTTCAAAAGTATCTCTCCAACTGAAACTACCCTTTACATGGTGAAAGCTTCGTATTTTTATTTTGACAAAAAATAATTTAAGAAAAATATCTCTAAGTGTATCTTGAATTTTCTATGAATAGTAACCTTGAAGTTTTCTTGATTCTTATTGAACTTAATATGCTTTTCTGTAATTGAAAAACTATAAGCGTTATACCAAAGTTTACTTATATTAAGCAACGCAAATGTTAGTAAAGTATTCAGTACCGTTTCCCTTCTTTTATTTTTTTCTTCTTGTTTTGTTTATCTTGAGCTGATTCAAGAGTATACCAGGTAGCCTAACTGCGCCGTATTTCACGTGTGTGGATATCCCTTCGTACGTTAAAAGAGTTGCAGAACTCTGCGGGCTATTCCAAGAAAATGCAGGTCAGTGGGGAACTGGGGCAATACCGTGAGCGCCTTCCTTCTAGCTTATCAGCGAAGACAATAAGGGGATCACGCTCATTGAGAGGCAATTCCCAAGCTTGCGCTAGAGTGTACAGTCAGTAATGATAGACAAGAACAGTGTAAACAGACCGAAAACGTCTTAAAACGTTTTCTATTTCAGTTACAGAGACTTTATTTTCGAGGGAATAATTTCACTTTTTAGATTGTTAAATAATAACGTCCTTATTTGGCCTATCAGTATTCGTCCATAGCTGTTTTTTTAAACATTTTTACGCTGTTATTGTGTAATATTCGTAATATAATAATAAGTTAACAAAAGCTAGTGATACATATTACTTGCTGTCAGGTTTGCATGGTTTTCGTTGCGCGCCGCGTTAATGTTTTGAATTACTCTACTATGTGAATAGTGAATATCAATAATATATAAATAGTAATAATAATAATAATAATAATAATAATAATAATAGTAAGCGAACAAATGCCAATGTTATACATTAGGCGCTTTCATGTTTGCGTGGGTCTAATGCTTTGATTTAACTCTACAATGCATATAGTGCATAATGTTAGACAGTAACAATGTGAACACAATTTACGAAGTCGCTATGGGTGGATATTGCTAGGTGAAATAAGGACATTTTAGTTACATTTAGTGAAATTATTCCCTCGAAAATAAAGTCTCTGCAACTGGAGTGGAAAACATTGTAACACGTTTTCGTCTCCTTTCACTATTCCTGTATATCATCAATGACTGTATACTCTAGTCATAGTGCAAGCCTGGGAACTGCCTCTCAGCGACCGCGATCCGCTTTTCGTCTTCGCTGATAACCGAGAGGAATAGAAGAAGGTCGCTCACGGTATTGCGCCAGTTCCCCACTGACCTGCTTGGAATTGCTCAGTTGAGTTCTGCAACTCTTTTAACGTGCGAAGGAATATCTACACGCCTGAAATGCGCGCAATTGGCCATCTGTATAACATCAAAGCAAGCATGCACAAAACAGACATAGTGATATCCAATGTGCTCTTCAGTACCCTCTACGAAAGATATATGGAAACTTTTGGCTAACATTTATCATGATTTGTAGGAAGTAAACATAAATATAAACTTTATATGAATACAATGAATAATTTTTTAGAATAGAAATAAGATGTGGGGAAAGTGCATGTTTGTAACATAGCTTTTTATCCTCAGGTGTATAACATAATCTGTACGTAAATAGTAAGAGTATATCGGTTAAAAGCAGCTGCCCCACATATTCATATAAATGCAACAATCCGAATATTAAAGTGTATCTGCAAACGCCTCTCCCCTTGTGGCGCTGTGGTAAAGACTCTGTTATCAAACCAATTTGTTCAATGTCTAATCAGCAATAGTTATTACATTCATAAAAGAGGTTGCGATAAAGTAGCAAAAACTCTCTCTGAGGTCAGCATGCTGTTCCATTTCCGACTAGTGATGTTGCTGCAATTGGAATCATTCCCTAAGCCTCTTAGTGTCGGTCAGAGAAACGATATTTATGTTTGAAGTAAAACAATACACAAATATGACTGCCACGCTGCGAAGACAAGTTTTAACGTTAAACAGCATATAAAGTCGATGTTTGAGAGCCACGGAGACACTGTTTAACCTCATATCCAAATCACTTCCCTGTGGATAAGAAATTCGACAATTAAAACAAAAACGAAAATTAACAGGACAACCGCAGAGCAGAACACGAAACAATTAAAAGAAATGAAACGTTCCATAAGCGTGGAATATTGCGGTTTTTTTCAAGAAAAATATCATTCCCACTATTAAAATAACTCAAACTGCGTTTCCGCGTTAACCGTATCAACATAACATTAAATGAGAACAATTGAAGAGTAATTTTTACTCATCTACAACACTCATGCTCTAACTTGGCTAAAAAATTGCTGTTGAAAACCTGTCGTTTCTTGCTATGTTGCCTTCTTTTTCAAAGCATTACTATTATAGGTCTTACCATATCGTAATCGTTGACACAGTAGGGTAACACCGTCTCTTGTTCCATTGAAATATGTACCAGACATTTATTCATTATTTCTGAAGAAAATGCATCTCATACACTGGCGTTCGGTCGTGTTCGGATTAATGTGAGACTTTGATGGCAATCAACAAAAGGGTTGATGAAACACACTACACTTATATTGCTTACTGATGTTTTTATTTAAGCAATATCTAAATACACACCAGCTGAACACTGTTCAATTAAAGGAAATTTATACCTACCTTAAAATTTGTTTAGCTTGTCAATGTGTAGCTATAGAATCCGAAAAAATATGATGAATATAGGAGCGTATGAGAGTTTTGTTTCAGAGCAAAATAAATGAAAGCCAGATGAGTAACTTCTCACCCCATTTTAGCGTAGAAATTAAACGCCTCTATTTAAATTAAGCAACAAAACGGGAGATGTAGTGAAGCATTGGTAGGACATATTTTGAAAAGTTATACTAAATGCACAAAATTTCGGAAAAACTAAATACAGTATATCCTTAAGTTTGTAGAATCTCAGTAAACCTTTCTCAAACTTATTGCACACACAGTTTCATCCCGTTTGCCTGCAATAGGCAGTTAACTTTTTGGAGGCTGTACAGACAAACTACCCTGATATTTGCGCCGACTTCCTTGAAACTTGAAACAAAATAACTACTAACTCTGTATGTGCATTTCGCCCAAAGTTAAGTATTTTTAATAGTTTCTCTATACAGATAAACTGCGCTTAACTGCACATAATTTCAACCAAGTTAAAATGTGTTGACAAATCTTCATCAAATACCGGGTGGTTAACGGAAACATATTTTGCATCTTGCTTCCTGCACACATATATGAGTAGAGTAAGGAATACAAAGCTGCACCAGGGGCTAACGGCCATGTATTTTGAGGATGGGGAATGTGGGGAGAGGAGATTGCAAAAGTAGGAGGAGAGAGATGAGGTAATCTGAGATGAATGTTCACCAGTTTTGGATCATGACTGGTTATCCAATATTGAGCGAGGATAATTAATCAGTGTTTTTATTCATTAGGATTATAATGGAAATCCAAAATGAATACCTACACTCTTATGGTGGTTCCAATATGGCTGTTCACCGTTTTTATCAATATAAGCTACGATGGGTAATCCAAGTTCCCTAACGCTCGGTTTAATTCTGAAGGTTCTTTTGAGTTGTGATGTTTTTTTTTAAATCTTGTGGTGATCCCCTTCGTTGGCCAAAGAAGTCGACCGAATTTAATCATCCTTTTTCTCCCTGTAATGGGATTATAATAAAACTAAGGTTTTCAAGACAGAACCAGATAATTTGCAAACTAAAGGGAAATGATTTAGCGAGATCTGCACATCAGAGCGCTTAAGGCTGATGCTGACAGGTTATCGTTGCATCCACCAAGAAAGAAATGTATTCGAACATTTTGCCTATGAATAGGAACTGACATATTTCAATTGATAGTTTAATTTTGCCATTGCCTTAAAACAACTTAAAAAGCACAGGGTAAATACAACAGATATTATGTTTGTTTTCCGGCGCTGATCTTTCTTTTAGGGAGGTGTATACCATGTGAATAATGGAGACTCCTTTACCGTGCTGCTCTGCACACACACACACACACATATATATATATATATATATATACATACTTGGGTTAGGTATATGTTTTGCCTTCATTCAGGCAGAGGATAAAAGTTCCACGTGGTTAATTCAACTGCTCATCCGGAAATAGTAATTTAGACTCATTGATCCATGATTTCATCCCGATGCTGTGAGATTTCTAACTATATTTTAATGCTTTGACACCTGACCGGAAGAAGTTCACATAAATGCGGTTTATAACTACTGCGTATTAAATACGATCATGTTTATTTATTTAACAATGCATTCGCAACTGTACTGAGGAGAGCACCGCAAATATTAGTTCTTTCTGCCCGGCCTTAACAGTCCTAGATGTTACAATGTTTTTGTAACTTTCAAACAGTAATATAGTATGCAGAATTAACAAAGCTAAGTCTAAATAAGCACTACAGTGGAACTAAAAAATAACAGCTAACTATCCAAGATTCCAATCTTGATCCATTTTGATATTAATTAAAATATGCATAGTATTATATTCTGTATAAAATGTAGGAGGCATAGTTAATTTATAATTGAACTATTTACCATCTGTGCAATAATAGTTTTTTAGCTGGTATTAACAGCCTTCATGAAAAGTCGGTAACGCCGGAAGCGCGTTCGGATGACGTAGAAACCTGCTGTGCTTCCTGGGTGTGGTGACTGTTTGTATTAATCTGAAGAGTCAATTCATTTAGGATCATCTCAGAGAGGGAGTTCATACAAAGAAGACCTTGGCACCGCGGGCTGTTAATCAGGGCGTGGCTTTCGGATGATGCACGCGACGATCCAAGTTTCGTTCGCATGTGCCATTAGCAGGTGATTTGGTGAACTGTGTGTTTCTGATCATATACTACGGAAATATCTAACGATAACGCGTTTGGTAGGTATTTGCTTTACCTTTACTTGTCCTGGCTTACATCACAGACATGAAGCAATTTTTAAGACATAGGCGATATTTCTAAATTCTACATTTATGAATATGCATTTCTCGATATTTATACCGAAAGCCACATATCAAATCACTAATATGTATACAAATTTTCATTTCAATATCTCCTGTAATTTTTAAGTTATTAATAGTTTAATTAGTTATTTAGGGGTACACAAAACTCTCCCATACGTGGAAAAAATTAAAATGTTACTAATATAGTATCTACTTCGATTCAAACGAATCATTAAAACAATTTTGGAAACAGATTTTTACTGATGCTTTAGTTTTTGAGGAAAACATCAAAACTTATGTGGAACAATATTTTTCACTAATTGTAGTGCGTTAATTGGATATTCTAGTTAGTATTCCTCCAATGATAACCGATGAAGAAAACCCACTCCCAGAATTTTTATAACTATAGCTTTGGGTGCTCCTCTACGAAATTTAAAGGACAGTTTGGCATCCTGAATGCGTAAAAGTTTAAACAAAACAGGAAGCGAAAAGAAAAAACCGCTGTGAAATTATAAAGGCCTATCTGGTCTTTGTATGCTGACACATTTAAAAACTCGTGTAATATTACTTATAACCATTAGTCGTTAGTAATAGAACATCAGTTTCAGTTTATGAAACTACATCATTCTTCTTATTAATAGACATATAAAAATTGATTTTTTAAAGGATTTAATTCAAGTTTCACCTATGGGATCTCTTAATTACACTGAAAACACACAATAAATTCTCCATGTAGAAATATACAAAATTATTAAATTCAGAGATTTTTCCATTAACTAAAAGCACATGTGCAATACGCAAATTATGAGTTTAGTATCTATAAAACGGAGAGAGGATATGTTGCGAAAATCTGGTAAGTAAAAGTCAGGTAATTGATTTTGATAACTATTCTATAACCTATCTTAAGAAAGCTAATTTTAAATGATTATTAAATATTCAATTCACAGCACATATTGAGTTTATATAAGAGAATTTGAAGAAAACTTGCCGATACGTCACACGTTTGGTTGAAATTGATTCCAATTAAGGACCTTTAAAGCGAATTGCTACACTTTCGGTGTTGAAATTTTGTGCGCAAGACCTTGATCTCTTATTTTAATGTTACGAAACTTTTGTTTGAAATGTACAAAGATAGCTTTGATTATTATTAGATGATTAAAATCAATACTGCAAGGTATTTTATGAACACTATTTCCGAAGTTCATCTGAGCCACCGAGTTTGCCATCGCACATTAAATTTCATTATGACAATAAAAGCCAAAATGCATTGAATATGTAAAGTAGTTTATGGTATTTATATGAAATTTCTTTAAAAATAATTATACTGTAATTTCGGATATGATATTGGAAATGATTATTATATTACATAAAGAACTGAAGTGTGCAATGATAAAAGCTTTTATCAATAATGTTGATATTCTGTATATTATGACACAGCATGCAAACCCTGCGATCTTATTAATGTAATGACCACACAGTCTTTTCCTAAGCTTCATATTATATTTTAGGACATTACACAGCTGCATTATTGTCTTTAGTGGTAGGATTAGTATTTGTACACGTTTTAAAACTAATAGTAAGATGATTTATCGACTCATTTCAAATTTGTTTGAACTCGAAGACAAAATTAGGAGTAATTTATATAGATGATCTCCTATAAATGTAATACTTTTAGGATTGTTTGCTAAAAACTGACTAAATACTAGAAGATACGAAATGTTGGAAAGGCACCTGAAACGTAACGCGTGCCTGTTATTAATGTTCTAAGCAGACTGAATGCAACCATACAAAAAAAGGACTGCAATGAACCCTTGTGTGTTTTATTGATGTCAGCATGTAAATATTCCCTGAGAAGATACTTTGGTAGTGAAACGTAGTTTGTCACTCAATATTAGTTTGTATGCCAAGACTGCTTTTGTTTTGTAACTCAACTAGCTCAGAGCAGCATGAGGGGATTTCCACTATTGTTTCATTTTCTAGCAGCTGGCTGCTAAGGGCAAGACATTATATTTGTGCTGGTTAATTGCTTTCCAGCTGGATATGACAGCAAAACAAATGCACCATGTAGAACAAAGAAGCCCTTTTTCTGGACCAATGAAACGGCTAGAAAAAGAAGTTAACCTTAGTATCAACTATTCAAAAGCTAAATGTACTCACTGATAGATGCATAGCAATCATTTGCAGATGTGCAAGCATGGAAAACAGCAGTATCAACACAGCGGAGGCCACCAGGAAATAATCTACCTACTGTCATACTCTTTCAAAATCAATTGCATGCAGTGTTCCTTTTTAGTAGTAGTAGTAGTAGTAGTAGTAGTAGTAGTAGTAGTAGTAGTAGCAGTAGTAGTAGTAGTAGTAGTAGTAGTAGTAGTAGTAGTAGTAGTAGTAGTAGTAGTTGTAGTTGCTGTGTGCGTGCAAATAAAACTTCAATATTTTCTTTTGTTACTTGTATGGCTACGGTTGCATTTTACTTTAGTCTAAAGTTCTAAAAAGAAATGCGAAATTTTGAAGATAATCACTAAATAATTTAAACGCATTATTACGAGGCCAAATAGGGTGAACCGGGTGCCCTCAGCCTCGTGGGGTATTCGAGTGACCAATAGAGTAATTACTTGAGTGATAAGCAACGGCTCTTGTTCTCCCAAACCGTGTATTAGCGAATTGCAATAACTGACGCACGGAAGGAATAAGGCAGGTACTACTGATGTATATCGATATGAAATCAATATATATATATATATATATATATATATATATATATATATATATATATATAACATAAAACTTAAATCAGCATCATTACAGCTTGGCCTTGATCTACCAACCCACCTGCGGACCTCAAACCCACATATGCAAGGCAGAATTACACCATCACCGTGCATAATTATGATAGTACAGAAAATAATGTATAGGTTTTGTTATATTTACTTTCTTCTTATCCTCCTCAAACCCGAGTTCAGTTGCTGTTAAGGTCAAATTTTGCAGTTGTGTCATGCAGCAAAAACAGACGTTAAGGACCTGAGTTCGTTTTATGTCAAGGTGGAATGTTGCGTGTGTGGTCACACAACATATATAGACTTTAAGGACCTGAGTTCGGTTACTATAAAGTCGAATATTGCAGCTGTTGTCACACAACATAAGCTTTAAGGTGTGTTTCATGGTCTGAAGAAATTAAGCACCTCGTTTCGGCGCAATTTAGGTTCTTTCTTTTGTACAAACTACAAAGCTCGCTGACGTTACGACATTGCAACGTCTTAACAATTCACCCCCTCACAGACGCACCATTTTATCTCTCGTTCACTTGCTAACAATCGTTTATGCTTTCGGTATAGAGATACCAATATTGTGCGTCATGTTTTGGTTCCTTTTAATGGATGTTTAAATGAAAATAAAAACGTTTATTTGGTAGCCTTTACTGACTTCATTTCAAAGTATGTCATGACGTCATTGTTTTGATGTTTTGAAGCGAGAGTCAGCAGGGTAAGGACATAACGTTATACACATGTGACGGAGAAGTTGACTGCAAGCAGGGCGTTCAAACCGAAGAAAACTAATATGGTAATGAATCATAAAACGTGGAACAAATAACGTGCTCACATATCACACGCAAAAACGTAAAATAAAATAAAATTAACAATCAAACATGTTAATCTTTATTTTGTAATCATGAGAAGCAGTATCCAAAGTGACGTCAAGTGCACTGTAAAAGTTGCTGTCTCCATATTGATACACATAATTGTAATTAGACTGGCAGTCGGCCTTCAACTGAAGATAGAATGAAACCAAATTCCTGCCAACCAACTACAAACATGTGATGTATTACAGCGACGACACAGCAAGTTTTACAGTGTTAATATTTCCTGCATAATAATAACCAACGTCAATTTACTCCACACACATATTTATTTTACTTACATTCGCATAAGGGAGCCGCAACACGCACTTTTGACAACTTCATGCCGCCTCACTGGCGATGATATGTACCACGCTTATAACTTTCACGAGCCTTTGATATCGACCATACAAAACATGGTTTTGGTAGGACGCATACTGTAACACCTATCTGAAAAATCGGTGCAGGCGGGAAGCAATCGAAGTTCGCGCAGAAACATAACAGGCATTAAGTCACCATTTCCGGTGAGTACATATAGAGGTTTACGGTAAAGAAATTGAGCAGTTAAGTCTGTTTGTCACAGTGTCCAAATGCAAACACATACGCGAAGCCATACGTTCACAAGGTAGTGCTACAGTTTTGTAAAGAAGATTAAACGTAAATCCTTATGTATGTTGTATTGAAGTTTTGGTGGTCAGACTGTACTGTACTCTCGCATCTCTGTCTAAACTTAGTCATGGCACACTAACGACTTTGCTTGTAAACTGCACTCTTTCGTCGGACAGGTAGTACACGACGTGGAAGATTCTCGCATTCATACTGAACGCCTTTCTTATACGCAACTTCTCTGGCATCCGAGTGATATCCCTCTGTGGAAGTACTAGGCGGATTTACTTCCAGGCTCAGCGGCCAGAAACGTGAATTCATACATGAATGGCGGCGCCGTGGCCGAGTGGTTAGACCGCTCGCCTCCCATCTAGGCGGCCCGGGTTCAATCCCAGGGACCTGCATGTGGGATTTGTGGTGGACGAAGCGGCGTCTGGGCGGGTTTTCTCCGGGTTCTCCGGTTTCCCCCGCCGTTCATTCCACCAACTGCTCCATCATCACCTTTCCTTTCATCCATTTCACCAACATTTCGTTTCATCTACTTCCTTCATCCCATACCAGGCATCGGGCTGATCACCCATCCTGGATGCTCTGTCTGATCCATGAGTATCTGCTCCTCGACGGGCCTCTGACCTCAGGCATCCGCTTGTAAGTCCTGGGGGGTGTAAGTCCTACATACGAGGAGGGTAAACAGATAATGAATGAATGAATGAACATACAACATGAATGGCACGTTTTAAAATGGACACTCGGAGTATAAAAATGTGTTTAGATAAAGTAACTTACTCTATTTTATTTCATTCGTTAAATTGTGACATAAACAGTACCCATTTTACTTTATCGGCTGCATTTTTTTCTCTTTTTTTCGTCTGTTAATCTAAGCTACATGGTTTTTACATGGAATAGGCATATCGTGTCTGAATACCTATAAGGGACATTGGGGCGCACTGTTGTCACCTGTACTATATGTACGCTCGCAAATTTGGCACCCGTCTGCGATCGTTCTACCAATTTAATGTCATCTTGTGAATGATACATCACCAAAATAGTGAAATGTCTGCACTGCTATTTAAGGCAATTGTAGGACATGTAATTTTCACCTGCACTTTATATCATCTCTTTGTATTGTTAGTATTTCGAAATACGATTTTACAGGCATTAAAATATATATTATCAAAGAAATATGGAGATATAAATTGATAAAGACTATAATTTGGTAGGGCATCATCACTGTTTACCCCCCTTTTTTCTTTCTTTTATTTTTTACGATTTGTTAGACCTACCGTACAAGTCTGAATCCTCTGCTTTTGTTTATACAAGGCATCACGGACAGAGGGCGGTAGAGTAAATCAAATGTAGTAAGAATGCTGAGTCCTCTGGAGGCCGTTATACAGTTTTAAAGGCCGAGAGCAGCTATTCTCAATTGAGCAATTCCTCAATTGGTCTGCAAAAACTCAGCTCATTCCACATGTCCTAGCATGAGAAAAATCTCATACTGGTGTCAGATCGAGCCCAAATGTTTTCCAATACCATAGCACCACGGACAAGCTACAGGCTTCTCTCGTAAAACCATAACTTGGGAAATAAATATTGAAATACATTTGTAATGCATTTTTTTAAAGAAAATTAACATGAACAAGGCTCTGCAGGTAAACATCACTCGTGCCTCCAGGGGATATAAGCTGATTAGTGACGCAATATTAGTACAACAATTAACTTCATTTCTTTTTTAGTTTCAAATATATTACTATATAACTTTTCCCTAGGAATACATGCAGAGACTAGGTCTTCGAGGCGAAATCATGTGTTCGAATCGCACTTTTTTTTTCTTTTCTAACTGTTTGGAATCAGGTCACTGGTCTCTTGACAAAATCATATTCAACATGGTTGGAAGTTTTCAAACAGCAAAGAATGAACAATGCGTCACACTCCGCTTTGTCCTATTCCATTATATTGCGTTAATCTAGTGTGTCTTAGTTTCCCCCATAATCTTTTGCATTCTGTTAAATGCGTTTTTAGAGATCCTTTCGTTCGTTCCCATTTTTATTCTATATATTACTGTTTCTGAACATCCAGGTAACCTTAGCTGTTTCTCTTACTGCTTTATTAACACTCATGTTACTTGAATAATAATCTAACATATTCATTATGATTCTTCTAGTTTACCAACGTTTCATCTTTTCCTACCTCCTTCCTCCATAACCATAAGTAGTTACGTACAATTTTAAACAAATAACCTATATCATACTTAAACTATACCACTACATTACAGCTTATGTTAACAATCTACGTCGCAATTGGCCTGTTAGCGAATAGATAGATGACTTTTGTTTGTCATACACAATGAATGCAAGAAGTCACAGAATTGCAACTTCTTTTAAAAACTGTCTCCAACCCTCCTCAACATTTTCCCTCTGTTACTCCCGTTGTAAACCCAATAACAAAAAAGGTTCTTGCTGGCTGACGTTTTACTGCATATATATATGATTTTCCGAAAATATTTAATTTACATCACTAGCTAACATCGTTCCCATAATGCACGAATAACTTCGCAGAAACTTCCTCTGTGACCGAGTGTTCCACTTTCTAGGTTCTTAATCCAGAGGTCGGGAAGCCATTCCTGTCTAGGTCGCGGAATTTTACTTTAATTACAATAATTCCCTACCCTCAGCACAGTCTGTAAGTTAATGGGGTTGTTTTATACTAAAATGAATAAAAGCAACCTAAGAAAGCTATAGATTAACAAAATAGTGTATCATCAACTGTTTTTCAAGTCAAAGCCCCAGATGTAGGCAAAGCGCCTCTGCATTTAATTTTTTTTTTTAATCTGTGAAAGCCTTGAAAAAAAGGAATATTAAAGCTCTGCAACTAAATCATCGAAACCTACATGTGGCTTAAATGATTATTAATGTTAGATTTTTTAGTATAAATAAGCATTTTTATGATTATGCATACTGAAAGGACATAACTGTTCCTTAAGCAACAAACGCAACAATGTCTCTCTTGGACATACTTTGTGGTCCCAAAGATTACTTCTTAAACCTTCCGTCTGTACAGATTTACAATAAAATATCTCTTCTTGCAAATGTTTACGTACAGCTTCTTACATGCATAAGATATTTGCGTATTCTTACATGAGCCACACATGCATCTTACATGCAATTCAACTTTGTCTAGCATAACTTGTATCCTTAGTTATGGTGATTTGTTGTTTAATTTCGGTATAGCATTTATTTAACTGTTTCACAAATAACTTAATGGAATAGACTTAAGTTCTTCACGGATTTGGAGTCTATGACTCTTTTTGTCCGTGGAATAGCTGAAATGGCTTAGAAATATTAATTGTCACTGCTGTAATGACAGACTGAATAATTAATATAATTGAGACTGATTGTTTCAGTCATGTCAGAAGATTATCTACTAAACTCACCTTCATTATTGTTATTATCCTAAGTTCATATGCTCTTATCTTTTCTGTACTCTACAACTCCGTGCTTGACATACATCTAATGGTAACAGATGTATTTTAAAGGAATAATCTTCCATTATCGATTCATTTTTATCGTACCCGAGTACTAAATTTATTTTTCTGGGTTGTGTGGTCGGTGTTGGAATTTGTGACCTTCCCGCTATCGACATGACTAATATATTCAGAGGGAAGTTGCAGGGCGAGCAATATCATCTTGCTGTGCCCTCTTTCCCATAACTCAGCCCCTACTGGCGACAAGCTGCCATATACTGTCTGATTCATGATGTTGTCAACGCTCCACGCTGGTCCACTAACTCCCTTGCGTGTGCACAGAGACATAGTATAGGAGAACGAACCTTTATTACTGACTAAAATAGGTTTCTGCTTTATTTCATCATGATTATTTTAAGACCCCAATTTCATGACATTTAACCGGAATAAACGGTTACACAAATAATTCAGTATAATTTGGCTAGCTGAAACTTGAAATATCCTTGTCGAAATCGATAGAATGGTTTTTGAGAGAACAAAACGAAAATGTTTGCACGAAATTTTATATTAATTCAATTTTTAGATTTTCAGATAAATCGAAGCAAACACACATTCACAAATCTTTTCCTCACTATATTTCCTGTGAACTCCTGATGTAGAAATTTTAATTCCCGGCAATTTCCTATAGTTTAGACACACGAAAGACAAAAGAGGCTGACTTTCCGGATGGAGTCAGAAAGTCAACAAAGTGTTCTTACTGATATTAATAGTTTTTATTTTGTTGTCGTTTTTATTTTATGTGATTAAAACTACATAGTTTTAGGCATATAGTTAAGGAAACATGGAACACAACAGTAGGACAATTATGACTATAACATGGGAAGCAATACTTTTTAACCATGTTGCATACAGACAAAGATTAAATTTCTAATAAGTAATTCTTTAACTACAGGGAAAAGTAATTTTGAAATCATCTATACATTAGACACAGATGTTTTGAATTTATTCTCATACGAAAATACCTAACGTGAATCATTAACAGTGTAACAATTAAATAATCTAGACTCTTCAAAGACTGTTCTGTCGTAGCAAAGAGAATGAGTTCAAAATCCAGAAATTCTGCACCTCCAGCACACTTCATTTGTCATTCCAAATTCAACATACATTAAGTAATCTTAAGCTACACCCCGTCATTTTGGGTTCCAGTTTCGCGCCTTATTATGTTCCAAAGCTTTAAACCTTTATCTTTAATGTTCATTAGACTTACTTTATGAGCCACTTTTAATTCACAACATATATTTGACACTTTAACGTGAGATAAAGCCTTTTGCTATAATCTGTATACCTAATGTTGTATTCAGAGTGAAAAAAGAAGTGAAAATCATCAAGCACAAGCAATTTTCTGAAACATTAATGAAGGAAAGAAAAAAAATAATTCTGAAGGGGTAAGCATTATGCAAACCTGCTCTGAAACGAAATTTAAAGTTTTCAATGCTTCCCTTTCCTAACACCATTTGTGTAACACCATTTTATCATATACCTTTAGGATTTCCAAGAGGCATTCATATAAATGCAGGTGACAGAAATTACTCTCGGTGTTTAATACATTCATGAATTTGACTCTCATATATATGAAAATATAGTGTTTAAGTTTAAATATATGGAATCCAATATGACCACCGTAAAATAGATAGTAAAATGCAGAATACCTCTTATTCATAGTTGTATTATCTGATCACAAAGTTTGGAAAAATAAAAATTATGAGTAAAGGAGTATTTTATGGAAGAAGAAGCGAAGGATTAACAGAAGATTATCGATATTGTTTGAACTAGAAGTTCAAAATTTACAATAGCTCATATCGGTCTATGGAAATATAAATAGTTTGAAACTATTTGGTTACAAAATGTAGATGATGAAAACAATAGCCCCATACTCTCCAATCTCAACATCATTTTCATCCGCGTCAGAAATATTAAAAAGAATCACTTCATTTGGGGCGTTTTATCATATTGTTGGAGTAGAGTAGTATAGTTCCTCGAAGTAATTGCGGTTGAACTGGCAGGTATGAGCAATGATTGCTATAGTATGAGATGTATATCAATAAAGTTTAAACGCACATGTGTTGTTTAATGCGAGATCTGGTGCAGAAAAAATGTGTCACAATAAGCTAATGAATATAAGTAGGTTATTTAGGAGAGATCGAGCGCAGCTTTTGGGCATATATGGGAAAGAATAGGGAAAACGAGGGTAGATGCCAGGTTGAGAGAGTCTTCAAAAATGAAAATGGGTTTATATGGGAGAGATAGGGAATACGTTGACTGATACTAGGCTAGACGGGGAGTTAAATGAGGGAAGTGCGTTTATATGGAAGAGATAGTAGAGAGGTGTTAGAATAGACAGAGGTTGAGGAGAAGAATAAGGTTTATATGAGAGGTATAGGAAAACGAGGAGAGGTGTTAGGCTAGACAGAGTTGAAGAGTAGAGTAAGGTTTATATGAGAGGTATAGGAAAACGAGGAGAGGTGTTAGACTAGACAGGGTTAGGAGTAGAATAAGGTTTATATGAGAGGTATAGGAAAAAGAAGAGAGGTGTTAGGCTAGACAGAGTTGAAGAGTAGAGTAAGGTTTATATGAGAGGTATAGCAAAACGGGAAGAGGTGTTAGGCTAGGAGAGTTTTAGTATGTGTTTATAAGGAGAGACGAGAAAACGGAGAGAGATCCCATGCTAGGATAGACAGGTGTTAAAGGTAGAATATGTTTATACCAATGAGAGATCCTCAGTTAGGCAGGGGAAAGAGGGGAATGCGTTTAATGAGAGGTAGGGGATACGGGGAGAGATGCCAGACTAGTCAGAGGTTGAGAGTAGAGTATGCGTTTATATGTATGAGAGGTATAGGGACAGGAGAAGAGGTGTTAGGCTAGACAGATACTGAAGGAGTAGAAATATCAACTTATATACAGGAGAGATAGGGAATACGAGGGGAGGAGCTAGACTAGTCAGGATAGAATATCGCTTTTTATATGGGAGAGATAGTAAACCGAGGAGAGGTATTAGGCTAGGAGGGTTTGAGTATGCGTTTAGATACTATGTTAGGATAGACAGGTGTAAAGGTAGAATGAGTTTTATATAGGTTAGATAGCAAACCAAGGAGAGATACTCAACTAGACAGGGGGCGGGAGGTTAGTACGCTTTATGAGAGGTAGGGAATGCGGGGAGAGAATGCGGAGAGAGAGAGAGGCTAGGCAGAGGTTAGAGTAGAGTATGGGTTTATATGTATGAGACATATAGGAACAGGAGGAGGAGTGTTAGGCTAGATAGAGGTTCAGGAGTAGAGTATGGTTATATGAGAGGTATTGGGAAACGAGGAGAGGTTTTAGGTTAGACAGAGGTCGACGAGTAGAGTATGGTTTATATGAGAGGTATAGGAAAACGAGGAGAGTTATAAGGCTAGGAGAGTTTGAGTATGTGTTTATAAGGAGAGACGAGAAAACGGAGAGAGATCCTATGCTAGGATAGACAGGTATTAAAGGTAGAATGTGTTTTATATAGGTTAGATAGGAAACCAAAGAGATACTCAGTTAGACAGGGTGTAGGAGGGGAATACGCTTTATGAGGGGTAGGGGATACGGGGAGAGATGCTAGACTAGACAGAGGTTGAGAGTAGAGTATGCGTTTATATGTATGAGAGGTATAGGAACAAGAGGAGAGGTGTTATGCTAGACAGATACTGCAGGAGAAGTATGAGCTTATATACAGGAGAGATAGGGAATACCAGTGGAAGAGCTAGTCTAGTCACGACTTGAAGGGTAGAATATGGCTTTTTATATGGGAGAGATAGGAAATCGAGGAGAGGTATTAGGCTAGGAGGTTTTGGGTATGCATCTATAAGGAGAGACGAGAAAACGGAGAGATACTATGCTAGGAGCGAGTTGAAGGAAAGAGAAATGTGTTTTATATGGGAGAGATACGGCATAGAAGGAGAAGTGCTAGGCCAGACATGTTGAGGGGTAGAATATGCGTTTGTATGGAAAAGATAGGGATTACAGGGAGTGATGGTAGACTACACAGAGGTTGAGAGTACAGTATGCGTTTGTATGTATGAAAGGTATAGCAGAACGAGGAGAGCCGGTAGGCTAGACTTATAGTGTAGGAGTAGGAATATGATCTTAAATACAGAAGGATAGGGAATAGGGAATAGGAGGGGAAATGCTAGAATTTAAAAGCGACTTTAGACGAGAAAATCATGGAAAGCTGTTTCCTGTCAATGATGGAACACTATTCTATACAGCACGTAAACCACTCACGCTAAAAAAGTTACCCATTCACGTAAAAAGGTGATCCAATCACGTAAAAAGGCGATCCACTCACGCAAAATGTGACCCAGTCACGTAAAAAGGTGACTCCCTCTCTCAAAAAGGTGACCCACTCACGAAAAATAGCTGACACACTTACGTAAAAAGGTGACCCACTCACGCAAACAGGTTGACTTTTCACATAACAAAGGCGACACTCTCACGCAAAAAGGTGACCCACTCACGTAAAAAGGTGACCCACTCACTTAAAAAGGTGACCCACTCACGTAAAAAAGGTGAACCACTCACGCAAAATGGTGACCTACTCATGCAAAGAGGTGACCTACTCGCGCAAAGAAGTGTCCCACTCACCCAAAAACTGTGACCCTCTCAAGCAAAAAGTTGACCTACTGACGTAAAAAGGTGACCCACTCACGCTAAAAGGTAAGTAATTCGGGTAGTATCACAGGGTAGGACAGATTCAGGGAAACGGATATAACATAGTTCCGTATGATTTAACAGGTAATTAAGATAGTATCGTAGGTATTTAGGATAGTTCAAGTATCATAGGTGTTTAGAATCACTCAGCTAGTATCACAGGAGACTAGATTTCAGGGGCAGAGCGTGTCTTATCTCTATATGATTTCGCAGGCGTTTCGGCTATTATCGTGGGCATTTAAGCTAATTCAGCAAGTATCACAGGAGGCTATATTCCAGAGGCTGGCTGCATCATAGGTGTGTATGATTTCACAGGTAATTCAGATAGTATCGTAGGTATTTGGGCGAATCAAGTATCATAGGTGCTTAGAGGATTGACAGGAAACATTCCATGAAGTTCTCGTCTAAAGTCGGTTTCAAAGTCTAGCACCTTCCCTCCTATTTTCTATCTCTCCTCTATTTAAGTTCATATTCCTACTCCTTCACTATCAGTCTAGTCTACCGGCTCTCCTCGTGTTCCTATACCTCTCATACATACAAACGCATACTCTACTCTCAACCTCTGTTTACTCTACCATCCCTTCCGGTAATCCCTATCTTTTCCAAATAAACGCATACTCTACTCCTCAACATGTCTGGCATAGCACTTCTCCTCGTATGCCGTATCTCTCCCATAAAAAACACATTTCCCTTTCCTTCAATTCGCTCCTAGCATAGTATCTCTCCGTTTTCTCGTCTCTCCTTATAAATGCATATTCAAACCCTCCTAGCCTAATACCTCTCCTCGGTTTGCTATCTCTCCCATATAAAAAGCCATATTCTACCTTTCAAGTTCTGACTAGTCTAGCTCTTCCCCTCGTATTCCCTATCTCTCCTGTATATAAGCTCATATTTCTTCTCCTTCAGTATCTGTCTAGCCCTAACACCTCTCCTCCTGTTCCTATACCTCTCATACATATAAACGCATACTCTACTCTCAACCTCTGTTTAGTCTAGCATCTCTCCCCGTATCCCAAACCTCTCATAAAACGCATTCCCCTCCTACCCTCTGTCTAGCTGAGTATCTCTTTGGTTCCTATCTAAGCCATATAAAACACATTCTTCCTTTAACACCTGTCTATCCTAACATACAATATTTCTCCGTTTTCTCGTCTCTCCTTATAAACACATACTCAAACTCACCTGACTAATACTTCTCCTCGTTTTCCTATACCTCTCATGTAAGCCATACTCTAATCCTCGACCTCTGTCTAGCCTAACACCTCTCCTCGTTTTCCTATACATCTCACATAACTATACTCTACTCCTAAACCTCTGCCTAGCCTAACACCCTTCCTCCTGTTCCTATACTTCTCATACATATAAACGCATACTCTACTCTCAACCTCTGCCTAGTCTAGCATCTCTCCCCGTATTCCCTACCTCTCATAAAGCGTATTAACCGCCCGCCTCCTGTGTAGTTCAGTATCTCTCCTTGGTTTCCTATCTAACCTGTATAAAACTCATTCTACTTTTAACACCTGTCTATCCTAACATAGGATCTAAACGCATACTCAAAACGCTCCTAGCTTAATAACTTTCCTTGGTTTGATATCTCTCCCATATAAAAAGCCAAATTCTATCCTGACTAGTCTAGTTGCTCCCCTCGTATTTCCTATCTCTCCTGTATATAAGCTCATATTTCTACTCCTTCAGTATCTGTCTAGCCTAACACCTCTTCTCCTGTTCCTATACCTCTCATACATATAAACGCATACTCTGGTCTCAACCTCTGTCTAGTCTAGCATCTGTCCCTGTATTCCCTACCTCTCATAAAGTGCATTCCCCTCCTGCCCCTGCCTAGCTGAGGATCTCTCATTGGTTTCCTATCTAACCTATATAAAACACATTCTAGCTTAACACGTGTCTAACCTAGCATGGGATCTCTCTCCGTTTTCTCGTCTCTCCTTATAAACATATACTAATACCCTCCTAGCCTAATACCTCTCCTCGTTTTCCTATGCCTCTCATGTAAACTATACTTACTCTTCAACTCTGTCTAGCTTAATACCTCTCCTCGTTTTCCTATACCTCTCATATAAACCTTACTCTAGCCCTCAACCTTTGTCTAGTCTAACACCTCTCCACTATCTCTTCTATATAAACGCACTTCCCTCATTCAACTCCCTGTCTAGCCTAGTATTAGTCGTCGTATTCCCTATCTCTCCTATATAAATCCATTTTCCTTCTTGAAGACTCTCTCAACCTGGCATCTACCCTCGTTTTCCCTTTCCTTTCCCATATATGCCCAAAAATTGCGCTCGATCTCTCCTAAATATCCTACTAATATATTAGTTTTTTATTTTACTACAAATAAAATCACAATTAATTGACCTTTATTTTTCTCATAGTTAATCTGTTTTCTAAATTGTAGTACAGTATATTAGTTTAGTGTTTATGAATGTGAAAAGCAATTCCTATTTTATACATAGAAACTTAAGATACAGACAGTTTTTTCCGATGTAGGAATACTGGAGAGTTTGGTTTCTTCACTGTTGGCTATAACATTTCTTTATATTCGACATTGTTACGTATGTGTGTGACTCTTTTTGCTCGGCTGCATTTGTTTCAAGATTTGCTATAGGAAAGCTTGTCCTCATGTCCATAATTACTTAAAAAGCAGATACTACTCTTTCAATATGAATAATAATGCAATTCTACGAGTATTATGACTTAGTCGTCAAACTGAAAAATAATGCCTTATATACTTTTCCCTTAAACAAGTTAGCCTTGTATTGATTACTGCACCTTGTCATACAACAAAGTACTGTTATTCTGTAGTTCGTCTCTACTCTTCTACAAGAACTGGTTTGAGTAAACCAGCACCCAGAGTAGCCACTGATGTAGACCTTCCTTTCGGACAGCGCCGTGTCCGAATAGTTATGCCGCTCGCTTCTCACAGGGGTTCAATCCCAGCGACCGCAGGCGGGATTTATGACTGATGAAGCGTCGCTTGGGCAGATTTCCTCCGGGTACGCCTGCTTCCCCTGCCAATCATTCCGCCATTTGCTCCCTCATAGCATGATTCTCATCCCAAGGATGCTGTGATATTACTCCGAAGTATCTGGATTGGAAATTGACTACACTGTCTCGGGTTGCCTCGTGTGCTGAGAAAAATAACTTAAATTCGACCAAAGCGAGCCTATATTATCCATTAGTGGTCTTTTTTCTATTGTATTTCATGCTTCATTTCTCTTTGTAGGTTTCTCTTTCTAGGCCATTGTGTACTTTTTGTATACACAATTTCATTTTTTATCTCTTAGTAACTATAATATTTTTTCAAATGTTCTTCTTTTGTTTCGAAATTAAAACTTTGAAATTCTGTTTTCCTCTCCCTTAAAGCTGCACTAAGGAATGGGCAGAAAACACATACAATTAATGATACTATGTAATATATTCTATTAATCGGCTTTCCTAGTACATCTCAGATTTCACCACGATCAGTTTTATTTCTGTTATTCAATAAACTTAAAAGCTAACCATATACTGGTCTCACGTTACCAATACCCTTGTAGTGAACCAAGGAAAAACTTAAGCACTGAGTGGTAAAATGCCTGTACTCTATTTCTCTGTCTATACCTCTCCCCTTTTTCCTGTTTCTCTGTCTCACTTTCCAAGCTTATATAATGTTTCGTATGTGAGTAATAAACTACTTTTTCTAGGTCAAAGGTAGAATATTCATACTATGTTTTCTTAGCACGCAGGAATGCAAACAAGAGAAACTCAAGTTTCGTGAAATGCAAATGATATTTTCAGATTTACCGCAAGTTTCCTCAGTATCTCCCCATTTTATTTAGATATAAGTGCGAATGAAATGTTGAACTGAATCACCTATAGCATTTGTATTCAAGGTAAGGTACCAGGAACAATTAATCCAGATATGACAAACCGGTTCACTCAAGACAGAGGACAACCCAAATGTTCATTTTGTATATTGTTGCTAAAATAATTTTATGAAAACAATGAAAGTATAAACGCTTTCTCCTTTTTGTTTTTATTTGTACTTCTCTACCACTTACCTTGTAGATAGAGGGTGTACTGTATTTCACTGAACAATTGATATCGAGATTTCATCAGAAATATATATTCTGAAGTATATGAATAATAAAATATAACTTTTTAGAAATGTGTTGTGTATGTAAATAGAATAACCCAGAAACAAAGTGTTGGATAAACATCAAACTTAGTATTTAAGTTCAACTTAATCCGAGGATTCTAAAGAAAATTCTTCAACCCAGCTATCCTTCACAATCCTTCATTTCAAGTTCTTTTTATTTTCTCAAAAGTGGTTCTAACGATGGAAAATGCCGTATATTAAAGATATTTGCATCACAAAATGTATGTCTTAAATTTTCTGGGAAAAGCATGCGAGGTCCACTTAGTTCGGAAGGAATTTTGTGTAATCTTGTATAATTGGTAAACGTTAAGCGATATCCGAAAATGCATTACACAGAAAATATGATTCTTTTTAAAACACAGAATTTATTTCAAACAACCCTTTAATTCTTCTAATTGCTCAATTCTTTGTTATTCGTTCAAGGTCCTGTCGATTTTAGTGCATTATTTAAATTAATAAACATGTGGATGCATTCTTGTTGCTGATATTGAAGCACAGGCCTGACTTATTCTTTCTTTTAAATTTTTTGGTTGCGATTCGCAAACCCTAACTTTTATATATCCTTATGAGAAAAAGTCCAGGGGGGTTGCATTGGGCGATCTCACTGGACGCCGAATGCAACCACCACGATCTATTTACCCCTTGGTGTACACATTGTTCTCTAGCTCCACTAAAATAATGGGACGGCGCACTATCGTGGGAGTCCTATAGAAGGTTCTCAAGATTCAGCCTATTCTGCAGGAGTTGCAAATAAAGCTGACCAGTAAGCCTAGGAGCCATATAAACTGGTCCAATGATATTGTCTCCTAGAATGCCGCGCCACACGTTTAATACCCTGGTGTGGTTGTAACAGTGAGGATGTTCAGGAGCCTAAGTAATGGAGAATATCTGTTTTCACTGGAATAAGTGGCGAAAAACCATTAATTTTCCTATGGCAAGGTTATTCGATTTTCGAAATCCTTGGTGTAAGTGTAGCTTATAGGGATGCAGTACGTCTATTAATACATACAAAGTATTCTTATAACTCCACACTCATTTTCCTTAAAAGACTTTCAAATAGCTACTAACAGCTTTCGCTCTTTTCTACCTCTACTAACTTAAACTAATTATTAGTTAACCCTATCTACGCGTTCTTCTTATACTTTATTCTCCACAACAAATTAAAAGCATTCACAAGCAGGAAAACACGCATAAAATACACACGTGTGTAAATAAATAAAACTAGAAGTAAAAAAGAACAATAAACTTAGAAATTAAGATGGATTTGTAGATTATGAACAGGCATTTGACAAGTTAAAGCCACATATTGTGGGATTTAATGGAATAACATAGACATCCCATACATCTTATTAAGCTGTTACATTCATGAACAAAGAAACAAGAATAAAATGAATGCAAGGCGGCAACTTACAAAGAAAATACAGCAACCTGGGAAGTCCCACAAGAAGGTATCTTGTCACCCTAATGCTTTGTATAATTATTATATAGACAAAGTTTTTAGAGAATTAACATTGGTGAAAAATAGTGAATGGCATTAATTAATGCATACAAACGTATTGTAATATTTTGAGGTGGGGGGATTTTCTCGTTTCGCTAAATACCAATTTTGGTGTTTATCCGACGTTCGTTTCTGAGTTATGCCGTTCACAGACAGACACACACACGGACATGTTTCCAAAAATGCTTTATTGGATTCAGGGGGTCTCAAAACATATATTTCTGGTGAAATCTCGGTATAGAATTTTTGGGTGGAATACAATACTTCCCCTACTTCTAAACGTAGTAGAAAAATTAAAGATGGTTTTTAATCGTCTACTGTATAAAATTAGTGTTATATACAGAGAAGAGAAGAACGTGGATTATAACGGAAGCATAAACGAAATGGTGGAACAATTAATTTTGCAGTTTGTTTCTCTCCCCCTTCAAGAGATGGTGCTTTTGTAAGCTTTGAGTTATGATACCTCTGTGCCTTAACTTGAGTCTCTCTTGGAATTTATCTCGAAGTAGCAGTGACGTCCTGTCACAGACATTTCCGTGTGCAGCGTGGTGATACGTCATACCAAACCTCAGCCGCCCAGTCTTGAAACATGGCCATTTCGTTTCTGCTCTCAGGTCTGTTTACATTGAAAATATACAAGCGTCTAGCGCTAGCCCCATCAAAACCTTCCGCACACACGTAATTTAGATTTCTTCCACAGGATGGGGTGCGTTTGCTTCAGTTGATTATCAGTATCAGCCACACAATTTGGAGTAGATATCCCATCCTTTATAAATAAAGTCAAAATGATTTTCATAAGCTATAAATAAAATGCTATGTTATAAGGACCATACATTATATCCTTGCTGTTAAAAATTGTCCAGTTGCACTTAGTACACTAGAATAGTGTTTAATTTGGAAGCAATTATTTTTGGTCAAGCAGTACTAAAGTAGATATCTAGACATCATTGTCATTCTCTTCGTAATTGTTATAATCATCATTATCATTATTATATAACCCGTTTTGGTTACTCATTGTTATTTTAACATCACTTTTTAGTTCTGTTTAAATCTCATTTTCTTCTTGGTTTAAAATTTAAAAGTGCGGAATTTTCTCTTGAGGTGATCCCTGAATTTGTTTTTATTCATCTCTAGTTTATCATACATTTACTTTTAATTCCTCTCTTAAAGTTCCTTTCCTAATTTATGCTTGCTAACAATCCTTTAATTGATTTTAAGAAATTCACATCCTTATTTAAATTTCTTATACTTTTTGCTTAAGATACATGCTTTATGTCCATATATACGGAGTTATTTTAGTAAATTTGCTTTTAGTCTCCGTTATAGTTTTCAAACTTGGTTTTATTGTTTCACATATTCAGTTAAGCTTCCACAGGTTATGCTCGATGTTTGCTTCCGCAAAGATATAATGTATAACAAAACTCAGGTTCTCCAACTTATTCTATTAACATATTTTCGAGTATTTCTTTTTGATCTTATAGATCGATCATTTACCTTTAAATACTATTAATCTTGGCTTTCTCTGCAGACTTTGTAATACTTGAAGCCGAATACGCGATGCTGCCACCTCTTCACGTTGTCTCCAATATTTGCTGTTGACTCTGCTGCTCGCTGCTCCAGTGGTAGAGCTATGAGTATTATCCCTCAGGGTATGCGTGGATGTATCGTGAAGGACAACATAATTTTAAATTGACTGAGAAATTGTAGCACTCAAAACTGCGACATTCTCCTAGTTTACTCCTCTACTTAGTTGCATAATTGTGCCTATAAGAGCTGAGTTTACTTTCATGTGCCCTTCATAATTTGGGTATTCTGAAAATAACAGTTTCTGTGCTTTAGGCGAGAATAAGAATGCTCTGGCCTTCTTGTTAGGTCCAGAAATGGTAATATGAATAATCTATACCGAATCTGTGAAAAACTCATTGTGCTATAACTGTTACAAAAAAACTCTGATGTGTTACACTCACATGACTGTCTCTACTCTTGTACAAACTATTTTTACAAACGCTTATTCTCAATATGGTTCATGTTAATCGAGATATCGATATGTTAAACTTATTGCTAATTTTCTTGTAGATGCAAGGGGAATTGCTAGCCTTTAAGCGATAGTCAAATATTTTAAGAGGTGGTTTCTATGTGGAGTATTCCATTCTCTTTGCATTACCAGGACAAAAAAGGCTGATGCGTTACACTCACATGACTTTCTCTACTCTTGTACAAACTATTTTTACAAACGCTTATTCTCCATCTACTTCATGTTAATCGAGACAAACATTTGCAGACTCTATCTTATTGGTAATTTTCTTGTAGATGTAAGGGGAATATATATTTACAAGGGCAATATAGAAATACAGTAGCCTTTAAGCACATACATATCTCTTAATAGCTGGTTGCTAGGTTCAGCACCATTCCCTTCGCCACAGATTAATACTCTTTGCATATGCAAGACAAAAAGATGAATAACGAATTCCCATTTGAGAAAATAAGTATTGAAAAATTTAAGGGAACAAAAAGCAATATCTGGAAAATGGTTCACTCAACAAAAAAAACGTATGAGATAAATTGTGTATTTTATCGCGATCTACATTTTTTGTGCAGTAAAAGTTTGTCTATCTCTTATGGTTTACCAGTTATGCAAAAGTCGTTCACAGTGAAGAATACTTTTGGAGACATTCCCAGAAAATTCGAGATATACATCTTATTTGTCATGAAAATATCTTAAACATATATATTTTAATCCAAATCGTTAGAGGCATTTTTGAGAAAATTAAAATTTTCGAACAATTTTCCATGTAAAGGGTAATCTGGGCTGTGGGGATTTTCTTGCAAACATTAATGTCGCATCTCTAGACGATACTGTACCTAAATACCAAGTTTGGTGTTTATCCGACTGTTCGTTTCTGAGTTATGCTGTTCACAGACACACACAGACATGTTTCCAAAAACGCTTTTTTGGATTCAGGGGGTCTCAAAGCATGTATTTCCGGTGAAATCTCGGTATCGAATTTTTGGGTGGAATACAATACTTCCCCTACTTACTGTACGTAGTAGAGAAAGTAAAAACAGAATTCCGTATTTTCACTATAAAAAGGCACTGCAGTCACTCTTAGCCACCTCTACTTCATTTGTGTGAAAGAAACGCTGCGCTGATATGAATCATTAAGGCCATCTTCATCATACTGACTAAGAATAAAAACAAAACCAAAAGCTTTAAAACGCGGTTTAGTAACATATTTATGCTTAGAAACAGACTTCATAGTATTTGTTCCCTTCAGCACACTGAATTTTTTGAGGGGGCCTTACTACGTTATAGGAAGTGAAGCACAAGCTGAGGTAATTCTAGACACTAGATAATGTTTAACCAGCATGACCATAGGTCAATGGGATACCAATATACAGAGTGAATCACCTAAAACTTGCACCGCAAATATTTTGGAAATGGAACGTCCTTTTGATGTGCAGTTTTCACAGCATTGATTGGTGGTCACGGGCTCGTACATTTAAACTATAAACAGATTTTAATAATACAGCCAAAGTGTATTTTTTAACCAAACATGCAATGTTTTAAATGTAACAATGCCTAGTTACATCAACAGAAAAAAGGTAGGGTAAATCAGAATGTCAGTGGCGTTTGTTGCAAGATTCTAGTGCAAGTGGTTTACGAGAAATCTTATTTTCAAGCTTTTACGCACTGACACTTGTACAGCCTGTGGTAGCACAAACTAAAGAAAAACAAAAGGGAATTACAATACTTCTGTGGATTCTTACAAGTAAAGGGAACATAGCCCTTCAAAGGTTATGTTTAAAATGACCACCGGCAGCTTCAATACACGTTTCCAGTCTGCTTTGGAAAGACTGCTGCACACGTTCTAGCATTTCAGCGGAAATTTCAGAGCAGGCAGCAATAATACGTTGTTTCAATTCGTCTGGTGTAGTTGGTACATCCTTGTAGACAGTGTCTTTCAGCCTTCTCCACAGAAAAAAAAGGTCTAAAGGGGACAGATCCGGTGAACGGGCCGGACTAGGTACAGGTCCTCTTCGTCCAATCCAACGATTTGGAAACAATCCGTTAAGACAAGCTGTAGTATTTCGTACACTACGGGCTGGGCAGCCATCCTGTTAGTACCATAGGTTCCTCCTAGTCTGCAAAGGAATGTCTTCTAGCATCTGTGGCGGATAGTCTGTCAGGAGGCTGCGATACTTGTGCGAGTTCATTGTTCCTTTTATGGACGAAGGACCTATTAGCTGATGGTTCACTGTCCCCCACCACACGTTTAATCTCCATGGACACTGACTTTCCACCTGACGAAGTCAACGGGAATTGTCAATAGACTAATAGTGCACGTTTCTGCGGTTTACGTGGCTATGATTAGTAAATGTTGCCTCATCACTAAAGAAGATACATGATGAATCTGAGTACCATGTCTTAATGCCCATGTACAAAAGTTAACACGATTCTCAAAATCTTTTCCATGCAGCTCTTGACCGAGAGAGATGTGATAGGAATGGAACCTATGTCGCAGTACACTTGCCTGACGTATGCCACTTCCACGTGCGATTGTGCCTCTTCTCCAGTCACTTGTTTGTTTCTGTTACGTTTTCTAGGTGTTACAGTAGCACTTTCAAGTAATTGTTTGAAGAGGTTGATAAATAATTGCCGAGGTGGTTGACGTCTATTGTTTCCGCATACACCGTACAGGAACGAACTGCATTCTTCCTACACTCTCCATACACCATAAGCATGTCGGCTTTTTCTGCATTAGTAAACCCTATCTTCCACTTACGACTTACTGCTTGAACTGTCACTAACTAACTGACCAGAAAGTCGCAATGCAAACAATGAACAGAAAACACAATACAAACAAACATAACAACATCGTACCCGGCAACTAAGCAGGTTGAATGGAACAAACAATTGTCGGGGTGGAAACTTTTCAAAATACGATATCTCGTAAACCACTTGCACTAGAATCTTGCAACAATGACCATTGACATTCTAATCTACCCTACCTTTATTCTGTTGATGTAACTAGGTATTTTTCCATTTAAAAATTGCATGGTTGCTCAAAAAACACACTTTCTCAGTATTATTAAAATCTGTTTATAGGCTAAATATACGATTCCTTGACTACCACTCAATGTTGTGAAAACTATACATCAATAGCACTTTCCATTTCCAAAATATTTTCGGTGCAAGTTTTAGGTGATTCACCTAGTTTGCTGTAACTTTTATTGCATTTGTCCTCATTGCAAAATTACCAGCTATTATCATATGGTGACATGAAGGATCAGCCATATCGCAGCTTAAAGGTGAACTAGTATCGTTTGCGTTTGTAGATGTAAATACAGACAACATATTTAAGTTCAAAGGTATATCGATTGAATTATAACCACAATCTCCTCCTTAATTCATACGGGGACATACTAAAAGAATTTGTAGTCTGTGGGGGAATATACACCCGACAGGACAAGCAATGTAAATAACGGAAATCATAAATTAAAAATCAATACGGAATATCAATAATATAATATATACTATTGTATGACAACTTATGCCATACAATATAGAACAGGTTAAGAAACATAGTAATTAGCTAGGAAGTGAGCTAGGAGCACGGTTAAAAGTTCACTAACATACACACGCTAACGAGCATAGGATTAGGCAGAATTGCCTTGAACTGAGAGGTCCGAGGAGAAAGAAGGACGGGTGTAGGGGGATAATTCCTTGAAAGTCAAGAGAGTTGGATAAGAAGTCAGCAATCAGAAAGAGACACAAAAATTGTGAGTGAGACAGAGAGCAGAGCAGAGCTGATTTTCCAAAGGAGTCAGACAGAAGATTCTAAAAGCAAGCGATTTCTTTATCAGCGAACGCCAAGTAAATAACCAATCAAAACAAACATTAGATAAAAAGGCGCGAAAGTTAAAGTGATAAGAGCAAGGTATTAAAGGAAGGTTTGCCCCAGATTTCAACATTGATTCAGTGGCTGTAACGCGTGCGCGTATGGGTGAGGGAGACAGCGTGTGACATAGTCCACTGTAACATTAAATATAGTGGGAATATGTAGAATATAACTTATAGATTACTTCATCATTATTCAAATGGAAACAGTGTTGTGTTAGAATAAATCAAACCGTTAAAGGAATTCAGTTTATTAATTGCCTTCACCCACAACATGCTGCGATACAGAGAGCTAGGAATAGAAATGTATTCACAGCTCCCGATTGGCAACCTAGGAAGAGACCTTCAGAGGACTTCAACCTGAAACTGATCAAAGTGGGATATTACGTGTATACGTGGAAGCGTTTCACACCGCCCGCTGCAACTCGCAATTAACTTTTTATATACCATTAATGAAAACAGAGCTACCGTATGCAGAAAACGTATATGTATATTACAATATACCTTAAATTGATTAAAACTTCTTTCATTTTAATTTTATTTTGAAGAAAGACTCACAAGTACCACTAAAAGATATAATTAATAACAACTTGCACCTAACTCATAACACTATATTTAATATTACCAGCGAACGGAAAAACTGAAGAGAACAAAGTTGAACATGAAATGCGAGTTTGTTTATTGCCACATTGCTGAATAGCCTGGCTTACATCACACTGCTGTGCTACTGCAGAGCGCGTGACGAACATCTCAAGTAAATCGCTACTTTTATTGGCTTATTGTGTTATAACTACGAACACCCTAACATTACCGCTTTACCAACATCGCCGACTTCTCCTAATGCTACTACGGATTATTCTCAACATAATATTTTAATTTTATAAAAATCTAACGTCCTTAAAATAAGTAAAAACGGCATATACATTTGTTGAATGTTATAAAAAATAATTTATATATACTGTAATGAAATACGTAATTTTATCTACAAACTTTTATCTCAAATAAAGAGTTCCAGAGCTATACGCACTTCGAATGCGACAAAATGTGTTAATACGATACATTTGTTGTGCAATATCGCGACTTCAGTTTGGTTTTAGATCCTAATATTTAATAAATAAGCTTTCCTTAGCAATTCTTATAACAGCAAAAATTGCAACGCACAAAAATGCTAGGTTTCTTGCCGTTCCATTTCACATGGAATGTCCCATAGGAACTATGACCCTTAATTATTTTAAAGCATACCTCGGGTATAGTGAAGTATCCAGATAAATTAAATAAAATGACATTTTATTTATGAACAAACATTACATGCTGTAGTCCTTAGCGTTCCATTCTATATTGGGTGTGAAAGATCGGAAATTTTGCTCAGAGGCCTCTTTATCAGGCTTGAGGTTCTTTTACGTGCGTAAAGGCGCGACATGTGACAGTAGTTATTATGTGGTCCAAATCTCTTGACGTTTGAGGCGTGTCCACTAATACGACACTAGAGAATAGCAGGAGTGCGGCATGGCTTCATACGGACAGTAGACCTCACCGTTGCTAAAACTGTAATTGCAACATCATGTATGCACATGCGTATTTCACGAAAACAAAAAGTAGCTAGGATAAAAGGCAACGTTTTCCTTAACAAGTACAAAAAAGAATAATATTTTTACACCCAACGGTTCGGCATTAATTTACAGTTATCTTTCGTGATGTTTAAAAGGAGATTTTTATTTATAATTATGCTTGTAATAGTAACAAATCCCTTTCTGTTGTAGCTATTTTATACATTGTTATATTGTAAAGATAATTATCATTTAATAATGTGCAATTTTCCATTTCCTAAATAAATTTTAAAAGTAGTTATCCCACGAGGTTTTCTATTACGGCTACAAACTCATGATGAAAATCCTTTCAAAGCCCTGTGACGCAGCTCTACAAAACCATATATGATGTTTTAATTAGCAACGTCATCATGGTTTTGTTTCACAGAATAATACCATTGAAAACCAATGATTACGTGCATTTTAGTGGTTATAGAACCAAGCACGTATCCGTTACATCAGAAGAGCGTGTTGTACTTTTTACAACATTCGACACCTCGTTACTTGGAATGACCTTTAACAAAAATAAGCCATATAAACAATAAGCCAAGTAAAAACCTTAAGCAACGAATTAGCAACTGCAATCACATTCTCGAGAAAGCATCAACAATGGAAGTCATTGCACCATTGTTGCGATAGCTCAAGGTTAAAATATTGACAAAGCAAAAATACTGCTGGTGTACTTTATGCAGCACGCTTGCTGGAAAGTTAAGCGACTCAGTTGTGAATTCAACTGCGGTGTAGGTACTCAGTTCTTACAGTGATAGACTTTGTCCTAGCCTTTATAATGTTAACTATTCCATGAAACTGTCGTTCGATAAGCCCAGTAGTACCAGCGGATACAGCAGTAGGTTATGGCTGTTGTCTTCAGCGTGTATAATTTCTTTATAAAGCCTGCCAACGAAGAAAACTGCAAAAATGTTAACTTCACGAAATGTGATCTTAGGACTGAAGCGTGCTCATTGAGTACATCAGCTGTTCCGCGTGTGTGTAGGAAAGCGAAAAAGGATGTGTTGTTAGCTGTGCCACTTGAGTAACAAAAGGTATGGGTTTTATTTCGCTATTTGTGTATTACATTTCCATTATTGTGTGCCACTGCCATAAGAAGTGCCTTTCTTACTGCATTCAGTGGGCAGCGCAAATCCAGGAACAAACTACACGAATCTAAAGAATAATACCGACAATAGAAGCGGTAGCTAAAACCAAATTACTTGTCGAATATATTACTGAATAGGAGCTAAATGTAGGCAGTTCCTTACTTCCTACAAGGAAGAATCATCCCGGAGTTATCTGTATATTACATAGCGTGTAACGCATGAATCAGTCTTTACCTCTGTAAGCGTAGTGTATTTAAACAACAAACAATTATTAAAAACATGTATGAATCTCAACTTAATTGGGATGCTCATACTTTGTCATTTATTCCAAAGCATTGAATGGTATAGCGAGAACACAATTTGCCTTTATGGCATGTGGGTCCGCCAAATCATTATGTAAGTGCAGCTTCTATGGCCAAAAAGAAGTATAAAATAGAACATCTTTATAAAAATAAATGCGCCAACACTTTAAGCTCAGCCTTTGCAAACGACGAATTATTATGAGACGTAATCATACTTGATGACAACAATCGTAGCTTATAAAATCAGGATAATACTTTTGCCAACTGCAGGGATAATAATAACATTATTATTAATTATACTTCATAAAAAGTTTTGTTTACATTTATTTTGATATACTTCTGGGTCAATGTTCCCTCCATATAGCACTGCCAGCATTTTAGAACTAACTTAGCTTTGTGCATAACCATAACAGGACTCACTAAATACAATTTCTTAGAAATATAACATAAATAGTATATTGGGAAAAATCTGGACTTCTTTTGTCCTTCCCCTTCATTTCTTCTGCCCACATGCATGGGGTAATAGGTAAACTTTATGAATTGAAATTCATCTAAAGCTTTAGCAAAGGCTAAAAGGTTGATGACATCAATTCTCAGTTACTGCGAGTTAGGCAGTGGTAAAACACGCTTGTAATGGATAGGGAAGTATAGCTTTACCATAAACAACTGTGATACGATATGAGAACATATTAGTATAAACGGAAATTGTACGCTAAAAGCATTTTCCAGCCCTTCAATGCACGTTTTTAATCGATAGTAATGCCCCAGAGAAAAGCGCTACCGCAGCGGTGAAATGTCATTTTGAGGAGAGAAAAATAACGCAATAGATGCGCAGTTCGGTGCTCGGCTGTGTCACTTTTGGGCCTTTGTGTACCCTTTCGGTTGAATAAAGCTCCAAGGTTCAAACGGAATTTAATTAAAACATGGTAGTTTATGCTCTGGAGAATCAAATGCACAATTGCTCCAAATTTCTGTTGGTACTAAAATATTCAGGAATTGGTTCATGGTTAATGAGTGCAAGCGATGTTAATCACAATAGCGATAAGCGTGTTTTGTTTTCGGGCAAATTACTTGTCGAAGTGAACCATTAAATTTAAACGTTCTGCATACGTCCCCGCAGCGCCGCGTTAGCGTTCCTACCTACGGTATGCGTAGACCTGCGTTCGATTCTCGATACTGAAGGGGAATTTTTTAACACTTAAATAATCAAGTCAAATTATATAATATACAAATGCAATAACTGCCCGCCTTGAAACCAATATGTGTATGTAATAATTTGCAAAATGTATGTAACAGTCATTGCATATGCTTATGTAATTGTATCCATGTGTAATAATGTTATGTGACTATATTACGTAATTTAATAATGTAGGAGCTGTGAGAATAATAATTTAAAAGTTTCTAACAATGAGGTAACAATGAGGTAACCTTGAGTCAATAATGAGTAAGAAAGTTTAACAGTACTACTAGTCATTATTGCAGTAACAATATTGTAATTTTAGTGACAGTTTATAAAATAGCCAATCAACAGCCAGAAAAAGCTTTTGTTAAATGGTATTTTATTGAATTAGGAATAACCAATCAGAGACTTGAAATACAGAAATTTACAAGTTTAGACGGTTGAAATCAATTCAGTTGCCTCCAAACAGTGATTGTAGCTGGACGAGAGACGCATCCTCGAGTGATTTAATGCGTATTCGTGTGAGACGAAAAATAAGTTTACTTGTTAAAAAGTACAAGTAATTAATTAAACAATCTCACAGCTCTCTATATCAGTGAAGTGTTATGTTAATCGTATCAAGTATTAATAAAAGGAGTGAAGTAAAAATTATAATCTGTGTAAGCCTACATTCTTAGCCGTACCACATCCCTGCTAAGAGAAACGTGTCTCTAACAAATACTGACGCAGCCGAGGCAAACATAAATATAATATTTAAAGAAACAGTAAAAATACATTTGGGACGAAGGCTACCGGAAACCGTTTACTATACGTGTGGTTGCAACTACAAGTTCGGTCCCCCAACAGTTAAAATATAATACAACTCCTTCAATACAAACTACTTCAAATTGGCGCCCAAAGCGTGGTGCTAATAAATAGCATAACAAAATATCTTCTCAAATTGGCATCCATACGTGGAGCTAATAAAACACCTTCAATACAGAATGGGGATCTTTCTTCCCTTGATCAGAGATCGGTTGCAGGGTGCACTCAGGTTAAAAAAAGTTGAGTAACAACATGGCATTGGGCTTGGAAATTGCGCTGAAACATCCGGGGGAAGCAGCTAGCTGACTACTTGTCACCTCCATACCTAATATTCTGCATGGACGGAGACATTAGAACTTAGCAGCTAAACAGAAGGCCTTGGCCCACTAAGACCAATCACATGGAAGCCGACATTTAAAGTGGTGTAGAAGGATTGTGGTTATCCGAGAAGCTTTTTTGGCTAATTGCTTCATCACTAAACGGGCAGGGTGATTGACGTACTAAACTTAGATAAAAGACGTTAATGTTGTTTTCCCTGTTTCTATTGGGCTGGAAATAATAGAGGGTTTCCAGTCACAAGTTAAGGAAGATAAATACAGGTTATCTGTTACACTGAATCTCAAATCTCAAAAGCGTGAAATCCTATTGAGTTGGAACAAGTCATTCGTAATGCCGTTTTCCATGTTATCAATTGCGACAAAATAATAAAGTATTCCAGTTTTAAAAACATAAGTTTAAGTTGAAAATAATGTTTACTTATCTTTTTGAAGGTCAATATCATCTATTTTAATGAACACTCTCCTTCCTTTATGCCTGTGAAAGTCGTTTAATTCCTATTTTGATTTCAGAGATGTTTGTAGTGCAGGTTTAGATAACTCTTTTGGTAAAAGGTCTGAAAGATAAGCATAGAACTGTTGTTTCACTGTCTTTCTTTCTCATATATAAGCATACGTAAGATCCAATATTAGAAAAATAATACAACTTAAGTCAACCCCAAACTCTAATAAGAGCTATTTTAGAACACGAAAGTTATGAAGAGGTGCTGTAGAAATGCTGATTTGTAGCTCATTAGGGTAAGATGAGGTTATAGTTATTCAACGGAGGGGGACACCTCGACACACAGACATCTACCACCACCCTCCGGGAGAAAGAGATGAAGTGAAGGAACCACATAGGAGGCTACATACCGTAGGCGGACAGGCCATAGAGACGCGCAGATGTCTCTAACATTTCCAAGCTCGCGGACCCGAGTGTGACCGCCAGACTCGCCAATCGAGCAGGCCTCTAGTATCCACGGGGAGCATGCATCCGCGCCATCTGTCCGGCACCGTTATACACCACGAGACCAAGAAGCACACCTCAAAGTTCCGAAGGAAACGGAATGAAGAGGAAAATGACGGAAAGGAAATTGTGTTAGAAAAGAAATTACCCCTGTCGGCCCCGGGAAAATCACGAAAATACCCATGAGCCAGAGCGAGGATCAAACAAGGGACCTCCCGAATGTGAACCACAGACTTTGTCGTCTGAGAAATCCCGCTTATTACAGGTTAGAATCATCAGGACTTTTTTTTAACATCTCCTCGGTTTTCTCTGCGCAATTAATTGTCCTCAGGACCAGATGAAAATACAGGTGTGAAAATTATTTTAATTTTACCATCCTCTGCACTACATGCACATTTAGAGTCCATAAATAGGTTGATGTCGTCTAGTATGAAACATTACGCTGATATTCTTCATAGGGAAGAATACTATACGACATGCATCTCAAACGTAAGCTGTTCCAGCTTAATGTGCTTAGTCTGGATTTATAAGCTGCATTATTGGCAATGTATGACCTAGGACTCCAATCCCTAACTCCCAGATTTCTGTAAACGCACGTTTATGTGCATATCCATTCAACGTTACAGATAATATTTAAAATCTTTCAAAGGAATGTGTAAAGCGCAAATGCAAAATCAAACCTTCTACGTGGCTTCTCTTAGGAAGAGAGAGCCGTGCGATCAGCTCCCAGGAGGAGTGGACAGGGGAGAGAACTATTTGTATTTGTTTTCACTTTCTAGAGGAAATGTGGTGCTAGTTTCTGCGGCCTCTTCCAGTAACCTTATGCATGTACTCGCACTACACATTCTATAGACAGGGTTTAGTCCGCGTTTATCTGGCGTGGACAGTGTAAATTCACCTTACTTCTACTCTTTTGTTTTCCTTTTTACTTCCTTGTCATGGTTTAAAGCGATTTAGATTATGTCATGCTAAGGTCACTTGCTCTACAACACCTGCAAGTGATCTGAATAACTTTCTTTTTTCTTTTCGTATTAATTTTTAGAATATCAATTTGCATCTTAATTCCGCGGTTATACAATAAAGTTAAATAAACATTAGTGGTTTTTAAATAATTAGTAGTACTAATTAAATATGTGATAATTGAAATATTTTAAGACGAATATTGTAAATGTTTTAGTAAATGCACATAACTGGTGTGCTTTATGAAATTAAAAGTATAAACTGAAAACAATTATAATCAAATTACCCAAGGATTAATTTTTACTATTATTTTAGGAATGGAAGTAGCTACTACCAGTTCGCAGTGCTACGCTTTTGAAGTCGTAGCCTTTGCTCCAAATTTTGATGCTGCTATCTCGTAGTTGCATCAGTATAGATAAATGTGTTATCTGTTGAGAGTTCTATGATGTCATCTCGTAGCTCGTTCTGCATTTTCTCGTGCGCCAGCTGCTCTAATGGGATAGCTATGAGTTCTTTATCTCATGGTATGCGTGAGTGTATTTTGAAATGATAATACCAGTTTGGCACAACAGTTCTAGACATGTAAAATCTTAATGACAGCTATGAAGCGAGTTTCTTACCAGATCAGAGGTAACCGGTCGTATGTATACTGCAGGAGTGCGTGGGACAGGCAATGTCAAATATCCGCACACCGGTTGTGCACTGCACTGATAAACTTATAGTTATATACAGTATATTTAAATCCAACGCTGTAAAAAGTGCTTAATATAAAAATATTGTCAATCAACTGCCTCCAAATTCTTCCACATCTGACAGCCCTTCCTCTTCTGCGGAATCACTCACAGCATTGCCATCATCACTGCTGTCGCTACTTTCTGCACCATTATCCTGGATGAGAATTCTTTCTATCTGATATTCTACAATTCCATCTTTTTCAAAAGAATGCTTCTGAATTTGTTCAACATGTCTACATACATTTTCACATTCTGGCCTTCCAATTTCTAAATCCCTGGTGACATAACTACTCCACATCCTTTAATTTAAAAGTGATATCTGCATGCCACCCATTTTTTGACATCAACCCAGATTAACGCGATTAGATTTAGATGTGGGCGATACGGTGGCAGTCTAAGTATATTATGGCCATGTTGTATTAATATCTGGTCAAGTATGTATGACTTTTGAAGCGGTTTGTTGGCTTTAACTAAGTTATATTTGTTTTACTCATGCTTTCATCAAAAGCTATATTCTGCCTAAATAACCAAGTTCTAATTTCTTCTTTCAAGGAATTTGAGGTAAGTGGCTTGTTGATTTGAGTGTTATGTAAGAAACATTGTCGATAACCAGAACGGACCCAGCAGATATATTAGGTATCAACTTGATGTTGATCTACTTAATGTAATTTTCTGTATTCATTTCTTGATCAAAATCTCCTTTATTATGTCAGCGACTTGTAAATAGAGGAGGGCATTTGGAACGAAGCCGATCTTTGCACTAGTATGGACGACAATAAGGCTTTGCACTTTTGCAACAGGCGCCTGCAAACCTAATTTGTTATCGTCACTCCAACTTTTAGATGTTATACGACTGCTGTGTATGTATGACTCATCTTCATACACTATAGTTGATTTGTGCCTGCGGAGAAGATTACGGTTCTCTAATAAATGAATTACAACTATCCGGGCTTGTAGGCCGTGGTCGAGAAGGCATCTTGGATACCGACGTTTTGCCAAGTACAGCGCTTGGCATCTTGGGTGTCTGCGGTGGTCGGAGTCTGAATGCGGAGACGTTCTTTTGGAGGGGGGAAACAGGAATAAAGGTATAAGGGAAAAACAAAGATAAAATTGGGTACTAGGAAGGTATAAGGGAAGAGGAATGGAAGGATTTAATGCTGTGGTGTCACTATTTATTAGGGGCATACTGGTGATCGTGGTGTCCGGTTCCGCCGAAGCGCTCCGGAGGCTCGTGAGTAATGGTAAATGTTGTGGAATCTCCGCTGTGGTGATTAGGTAACTGCCATGGCCGAAGCCCTGACAGGGAACTATGAACGGTGGTAAAGTGACAGTTTCTTGAGGTTCCGAGCCCGGGCCTGTTACCTCCGGGCATTCGGGGTATGTCCAGGGAATTCTGGACAGCGTTGCCGAGTGTGGTGCTGCGGTGATCTTGGAGGTGTCGTGATGTCCGGTTGGAGAGTGTTGATCACCCTGGTCGCATGGTCTGCAATCCTATCACGTAGGTAATCGTTTCCCATGCGAATGGTGGTGCGGTGTGTTGTGTCGATGTCTTTGATGGTCTTGGTGTGTTGTGACTCTATGGTTTCTATGATGGAGTAGAAGTGTGCGATGTACCGTTCTTCAAGTGCGGTGAGTCTGGAAGATACGGCCAGTAACTCTGCGTGAAGGTCCTGAATTGCTTCAAGGATGCTGCTGTTGCTGGTCGTGTTCTTCTCCACTAGCGCGCTGGTTTTCACCAGCTGGTGCTCTAGTTGAGAGGCGTGGAACTGCGGTGGTGGAATGTTGGTCTGCGGCGTCTTGTAGATAGTGCTGGTTGGCGATACTCTACTGGGTAGAGTGGGCAGACGGCCTGGCCGTTGAAGTGCCCCTTCCCCCCACAGGAGGCGCAGAAGCGGCGGCGGTGTGACAGGTGGTGTGCCCTGCAGTCTGCGGTGAAATTCCCGTTACCACAATAGTGGCAACGGGGAGCGGCGTCACATGACGCGTCTGTGTGCCTGTAAAGGCAGCAGCGGCGGCATGGAGTTGGTCGAGCACTGCGGCTGGCCTCGAGCAACAAGGTTTGCCCTAACAAGGGCAGTCCTACGCCCAGGACCGCCGAGTAGCTATCCTCGTCCATAAAGGTGAGTCGGACCAGTTGTGTCGGACCTCTGTCGTTTCGAATCATGGTCGCTTTGGCCACAGACGGCCAAAAACGCTGAGCGGCGGTGAGTAGTAGCGTGTCAGAGAGCTGGCGGTGCACTCCCCGGACTACAGCGGAGTAGCGTGCTGGCACGCTGTTCTGCGGCGTGTAACTGGCTGCGCTGGCTGGAAGGTTGGCGCTGGGCGCTTCGGCTAGCGGTGGGGCTGGTGGTGGCTTCCTCACAAGAAGAAGGCTTGGAGGCTGCGGCTGTCTTCTTCCAACCCATCTTGTCTCGACGAGAGCTCGAAGCGAAGTCCTCCTGCGGAGACCGGAGGATGGCGCTCTTATATAGTCGGGGTGGGCGGGGCTTACTGTGAGGTCCTGTGCAGTGATGGGCTCGCGTCTCTGGGAGTGGGTGGGTTTGGCGAGGTATTATTATGTCTACTATTTTTGTGTGGATAAAACTTCCGTTTCTTTGAAGCTGATGTCATGGCTGAATAATGGCGAGTGTTCCGCCAAGATGATTTTTCTGTTTGTCCCAATCTGCTGTGACGCTCGTGTTCTTTCAGTCTCGTGGCCGCGCTGTGCATAGTAGTGCTTATATAAACCTTGCGCAGCTACAGGGCACTTTGTAAACACCTGCAGATATATGCGGTTGACGCTTATCTTTGACTGATCTCAGCAAGTCGTTGATTTTTTGTGTTGGTCTGTAGACCATGTCAATCCCGTATGAGCGCAGAAGTTTTCCTATTCGATCGGAAACATTCTTAATGTAGGGCAGGAAGGCCGTGCTTGTTGTGCGGTGATGCTTCTTTTCCGTAGGGCGCCTAGGATGAAGCGCACGCCGGATTTCTTTCCGCGTGTAGCCATTGGGCTGGAAGGCCGAATTTAGATGTTCGAGTTCTTCTTTCAAATGTTTTTCGTTGCAGATTCTTGTTGCCCGTTCTGTGAGAGTTTTTATCACTCCTTGTTTCTGCCTGGGGTGGTGGTTTGATGTTTTATTTAGGTATCAATCTGTGTGGGTGGGCTTCCTGTATATACTGCATTCTAGGCCGAGGTTTGGTGTTCTCATGACTTTTACATCTAAGAAGGCCAAAGTATTGACTTTTTCTTTCTCCATTGTAAATTGTATATTGGGATTTAGGCTGTTTAGGTGCAGCAGAAATTAATCTAAGGTGTCTTCCCCGTGGTTCCACACCACAAACGTATCATCAACGTAACGTAACCAGGTCTTCGGTTTGAGAGGAGTGCTTGCGAGTGCTGACTGCTCAAACTTTTCCATAAAAAAGTTGGCAATAACCGGGCTCAGAGGACTGCACATTGCGACTCCCTCGATCTGTTCATAAAAGCTGTTGTCCCATTGAATGTAATTAGCTGCAAGGGAGTGACGAAACAGCTCTGTGATGTCCTTGGGGATCAGTTGTTGAATGTGATTTAAGGCGTCTTTTATCGGTACTTTGGTAAATAATGAGACATCAAAGCTCACGTAGTGGTACATTGTCCCATTGTGAGCAGCGTAGGTTCGCCTACCTACCGTATCCCCAAACACCTTTCCACTCTGCTACACCACACATCGGCACCACAGACACACACATTAGGAACTCAGACCACTTCATAGAGAAACTCGGGCACATACAGCTAGAAGCTGGGGACCACTTTCGTTGAGTAAGCTAAACATTAACCATTCCTAGGCTTGGAGCTGGGGTGGCAATCAGGGTCATGATTCCAGAAGGTTTGCGCCAGATATAGCTGGTAAATTGCAATGTGGACTAAAATGTTCAGTTTGAGAAGAGACGCAGACTGTTGAATTTAAGAATTAATTACTTTTAAAACCATAACTAAGCAAAGCGTATTTTGCCATAAGTCATGAAATTTTTCTTGGAAAGATCCCTCTCAATGGCCGCTATATTTCTAATGCTAGCGCCCTCATGTGCGCTATACAACTTAATAATTATACACAAGAGCAAGTTACACCAAAGTCAAGAATATCAGGAGAGTCATGAATGTATCACATATGTATACACGATGTGAACGTACGAATGTGTCTCTGATTTAGAATGTGAGCCATTTTGTTAACTTAAGCTCCGTCTACCTATCGCTACCCCTACTAACGTTTCTTCAAATGCGGATCAATCTTAAAACTCTACTTATGTGTATCTGATGCTGTTGATATGCGGTAGCTCCTCGAATCTCAGAATTTCATTCCCTTTCTAATTTACGTAGTTTCTGCCTACGTGACTTTTGAAACTCTCTCTGCATTCCACGAACTTTAATACTAATGTAGTTCCTTCACATGACTCACTATTTACCTTTTTCTCCGACAAAGCTTTAAAATTGGGCTTATCGCATTATATATTGATTGAGTATAGGGACATTATTTATTGCAATTAGTTCTTTATCTTACTATGATTTCTTTAGTTAATTATTTATATATTCCCGTCAATAATTACGGCATCACATTTAAACCTGTTTTCCCTTAAACAGAAGGCTAGATTTACGTAGCTACCACTAGGGCAAGCAGAGCAAAATTGATCTATTTTACCTAAGAAAGCTTTAATGCTGCACATATCAGTATTTATAAGGGACAGGATCACACAGTTATAAGTGGCAAAATGTAGTGGAATGTCTTGGAATATCACACACACGCGCGCGCGAGATCCGTGCTGCAATCCACTGTTTGACTTTCTCATCTAGGAAGGCCGGTCCTCGTAACCGTGGTCGCTGGAGTTATAGCTTCGGCACTCCGCCAAGCTGAGGGTCGCAGGTTTGAGGCCCGCCATGGGCATGGGTGTTTGTGTGTTGTGTAATTGCGGTAACAAACGATAAAGACTACCGTAAAACACAGTAATAATAAACTGGGCAACCAAGGGAACTTTAAAAAAAAGAGGGAAAAATGAAGTACTTTTCCTCCGTTCCTGAACGACTAAGTTAGCGTTGCTGTGCATTTGGTGCGGGGAGTTGACTATTTCAACTACCGATTGTGGCACTGAAATTTTACTGCTATTCCAAAGTATGATAAGAGATGTGCTCAGCCTCGCTAAGTCCTGAGGACCTACATGATACGAGCTCCAGTCTTCAAAAGCGTGCCACAGCAGCCGCGGTAAGCGACAAGCTCATCCGATGTTAAGGCCATTATATCCTGTTTGGATGGATATGCATGATGCACTGGTTTGCGATATTCCTTTTGCACTGGGGCAATTATGCAAGGAGGTTACATTTAGTTCTAATAAAGTAATGTTCGCATCGGATAGCCACAGACTCTCGGATATGTCTGCGTTATTTTAAAAAAAAAAACGACATGTGTTGCATATGTACTTCTAAAGTGACCAACAGTTATACATCAGATATTTCTTTCCCTGAAGCAAAGAGTAAAAAAGAAAACAAAGCAAATGGTTAAGTTGCATAAACTACACATAGAAACATACACATATTTTACCAGCAATATTTAGAAACAGTACTTGTGATAGTTAAGACACTCAAATTTCCGTTCGAAGTTTTATGAGCAGGATAATATTCCGGAATCAAATAAAATTACTTTAATGCTAAGTGCTACAATTCATTTTTTGTCGTTTACCGAAATAACAGAATGCAACAAGTAAGTAATAGTAAAATATCCTTTTGTGTTATTCCAGGCCCAAAACAAATGGTATTTCAGATTGCAGCATCAACAGCTGAGAGTGCAGAGTGTTAGGTTCGTATAAAATTATTTGTTGAGTTGGTACCCAAATTTAATACAAACAGTAATGCTCTTTAAAACAGTAGTAAGAAAATTAACTAATGCCACTAATAGGTTTTTTGAGTATTCTAACATTTAAACAAATTTACTTAAACCTAGTAGTATGTTCTATTCTTCGGCTCAATTCAAACAGCAATTGGAGTAAATATAACAATTCATTTAACTGGAGTGTAAAATATACAGAAACTGAAGTAACATGTATTCGATATTAATGCAAATATCACAGTATTACAAAATGAATAACGACATCTATCCAGAACTCCTCCATATCACTAGTATAATTGAAGTGATTCAAAATTATTTATTCAATTCGCACATACGTTTTTCAAGTTTGGACCCAAAAGAATTTCAACTGAGATGTTAGGTTATTGATCAGGAGGAAAACGAGACATATTAGACTCCGACATATCCGGAAGGCTTAATGATATGGAGAGACGGTTATAAATCAATATCCCTTTAAAATAAGCTAACCACTAAATAACTTTGTAATACTTTTTTTTCACTGCGAGCGCATGGAAAGGAAAGCTTTCTACTGCAGCCATTCGGCTCATACGCTTCCTCCAGGGAATGGCATAAAAGCTATTTAATATGCAAATATGAGGCACGTTATCTTACAGCCCATGCGGGGGTCGTTTAAGCAAGACGAAAAGGAAGTAGGGGAGGTCAAAGGCATAATTCTACCTGAGAAATGCAGCTCCCTTTGCTTGTATTTCTCTTGAACAAAACGCTTTTATTTTATCCGCAAAGCAAAACGGTGTTTAGCCACGTAGCGCTAAGCCCCGATCACTGTGCTAGCCACGAGCTGATTCCGGATATATAGGTCAGGGATTTTTTTCTCTACTCTAACGGTAAACATTCTCCGTGTGTGCGGTTGTAAATTTCAGTTTGCCTATGAGCTTTACACGTGTGTAAGGGAGATGGGAGTGTATAAAACAAACTGATTTATACTCAGGCAGTCAGTCGTCAGCACACTGGCTTACAGCACCCTCTGCCGTAAATCACTTCAGCCATGATTTCGTATCGCTGTGGCTTCTGTGTGAAGGACCGAGGCGCGTACCAGGTGCAACAACAAGCGATTGTTGAATTCCTGAATAAGTTCAATCATCATCGACTTCATTATCATTACCTTGTATTCTTACTAATCTTTTTCCTTGTAGCCACCTTTAGGTATTTCACTCCACAGCTTATTGGTTACAACTCCCATTTAGGAAGGGGGATAAGAAAACAAATACAAATTAAACATTTATGCAATATGTTTTAAAATAGTCCATGTTTGATTAGACATTTGGAAGGTGCAGCAAGTAGGCTCATGAAACATGTAACGCCTTAGCACCTAATATCTCTGTATGATGGTCGCATACTTGTAATTGTGAAAAACTGCCACCAACAGCTGTTGGGAGCTGTAAAAGCGAAGCACAAAAATAAGCAATACTCCTGGCTAATGTGGTTATAAAGCAGTTTGCGGCAATGTGATGCTAAACAAAGAAAAGATCTTACCTTCTTGAAAGTAAACTGTTTATAGTATACAGGGAAATAACGGGCCTATTGCGTTTATTGGCAAAGCACCCCGCTGACACCACGTTCAATTTCCAATTATGTTTGAGAAATGTGCTTTTTGGTGAAGAAGGTTGCTCGATTTGTCAAGAGTCTGGTGTTGGATGTGTATTCCAAATATTTCACAATCAGCTTTAGCCACTCTGCAGGCCTAAATGGATGTTCCACATTCATTCTGTTTAATGTATCATCACAATGACCAGAACATGGGAACCCACTGTCACATTGTCAATGTCACTTCATATCCCAAATGAACTTCCACATGAAATCAGATGCCCATGTTGCCTCCCAAAATTCGCAAACGCTTGAAGCACCCATCAATCGGTATTTCTTTGGTAAGTTCCAAATCTCTGCTAGCGTTCAGGCTATATACCACCCAGCTTACACCAATGAGTAGTTTGGAACATCCTTGAAATTTCAATATGGCAATATTTTAGAATCGGCATTGGGTATATAATATAAACGACCGAAATGACAACCATAGATATGGTTATTGCAGACTACGGATAAAATCCATGGGCTATCGTAAGTTATTGAGAAATTGGAACCCATGGCCGGAAAACAACTATATCTGACCACTGAACTGCGCAGTAGTTGTTTGCCGTTCCCTGGCTCTGTTATTGTGATAGAAAAGCATAACCAATGGCACAACAGCACGACATCCCAATGGTAATTCTTCTCATGTAAACAGATATATACATAATCTACGTCGGAAGAAGATGAATTTCGTAACATTCAGAGTCTTAAACGTTCATGGCAGAGCATAAATGGCGTGTTTTCTGAAACTACAAACAACTACATACATAACGTGAACAATTGCATACATCAGTGAGTGCGACTGTATGGAAATGGTGCGTCGAATCGTAGCATCTAGGGATAATAGAGGAAGCACGATCAGAAAGTGCACAAGAATAAAGTACATATTTCGAAAGCTCACAGAGACACGCGCTGCAGTTGTCACTATCAATTATTGACATTTGTGAAAATGAACCAAAAAACTCCTTTTGCGCTTTAGATTGTAGAACTTCAAGGCATGGAGTACATTCATATGCAAACTCTTTCAAACGTCGTTTCAAGATAACGTTCAGAAAGATTACGCTGTTTCTAAACCCCAGGCTGAAGACAAAGTCAACATCATTAGCAGAAAGAATGAAGATCCAGTAACGGCGTTGAAGAGGTCTCCGACAAAGCCGGCTTGAATATCAATTCACTGATAACCGCACGTTGTTGCGTACCGGAAAAGCAACTGTACAATCCAAAGCATCAATTATTATTTCATATACAATTCAGCCGCTTTAGCCCAGTACATGTGTTTTCAAGAATCTACTAAAAGAGATGACAACATTTCGCACACTCTTTCAGAGAAATATATCATGATGTACTACATTTTATGAAACAAAAAGTGGTAAAATATGAGCTAATCTTATCACCGTGTGGATACAAAAGGGCACGAAAACAAAGTGCATGCAAAATACCTGTCTTTTCTTAATTTGTGATAGGGTCAACCTGTTCCCGCATTACAAGGAGTAACCTTTTCCGACGAAGTTCATCGCGCATCTAAGCAATCGCGCTAAATATCAGTCGTATTTCCAGCCACTTGACTTGCATTTCATTCGAGAGTATAAATTGTTTGCAAGATAACTCGAGTAACATATTGGGTCAGAAAAGTAAGCACCAAATCTGCGTGACAGGATATTTATCTTTAATACGCATAGTCTTATTGCAATTAGTAGGGCTCTCCAAAATTCTACTCCACGATAAGGTACCTGAGTACTTGTCACAAAACACGAAAATTGTTTTAAACAATATGTTAGATATTAATGTGGCGCTACAAACTATGAAGAGGATGTTTTAAGTACACGCGATGCACTGTTATATTGTAGTTACATTACCACGCGCAGGAATAACCAACGTGTATCAACGTGCTCTATGTCGTAAGTATGTCTATTACATTCTTACAACTCGTACTACATAAGCCCTGGTTTAGTTCAAAAGACAATTGTAGAATTGAATTTATTTTATATCTCGCGCTGTAGTACATTGTTATTAAACCACAAGTTGTATGTTTACTTCTCCCACTCTCCATGCTCTTCAGATATTCATCTAGGATTTTCGGGGGAGTAAATATAATTTTTGCATATGTGTCAGGTGCTAGCAAGGCAGAACAGTTCACTTAGTGAAAGCAATTAATGGGTGGTCCAAGAATTTGGGAAACCTAAGAAGCAAATACTGGGCAGTATATGGCATTTTCTAGACCTGTGAAAGTCTCCCTTTGAAGCGGCAGTATCGCGTGATTTCCTCTAAGAGAAAAACAAATAATGTTCTTTTAAAGAGTGATTGTTTAATACACATCAAAAAATAACACTGCAAAGTTATGTCTCATTTAAGGGCTGTGTCAACGTGCCTGTTTAAAATGGGTCCTTCTGTCTTACAAAGTGACATATCTTATTGTGGCGCATTCGTGCGGAGATACCTACACGAGTGGTTGACTTGGAAAATTCTTTGATAAACCAAATTAAGTCACATTTGATACAGTTATGTCCCTTAGAAAACAGAAAATTATTCCTGGAGTAGTCTCGCGGCTCCAGGATTATTACACTTTGTCTCGCAGGTTTAATATCGCATAGAGGTATTCTCCATCTGAAACGTTTTTTTGCTTTCAATGAAATGTTTTATAAATACTCAGAAAATAGTTTTTGAACGATTTTGGAAGAATCATATGGGTACTACGTTGCTAATATGACAGCCAAGCACACATAATAAACCACAAATTAAAGTTTAAGTTTGTAGTGTTAGGACTAGCATATCGCTAAACTTAATCTCAAAGACAGTGGTGTTGGTAACAGAGATCGCTATTCAGATGCATCTAGCATAAAGATTGGGGGGGGGGGGTAGAAAAGTTTTTGTAGTGTTTAATGTCTGTTCTTATTGCATATGGCAGTACAGGTTATGAAGACTGATAAACATCAATTAATGGAAAAATAACGGGAAAGAAAAGTGGGGAAGGAAACATACCAAGCCTAAGTTTAGGAGTTTGCGAGTAATGAAGTCTGAGAACAACATAGAAAACACCTCCTGGCGGTATTTGAGCAGCGACCCTCCATTTCCTGGGTCCGTGGTTTAACGACTTTGACTACCCGTGACACGTGGAAAACGTGGAGACACTAATATCACGCATTGTTTCAGTTTATTTCATTAGCTTATTTGGAGTATTGTTTTCAGGAATCGGGTGGGACATCTGAGGCGGTACCGACTTAGGTAGGTTCAAATACCTAGGTGAATGACCGTCAAACGGGAGTATAGCTAACACCAAGGAAAGAGAAAATATATTTATGTTTGAATCAAAAACATGTAGCATTTTAATAAAAATCGTTAGAGCATTTTTGAGAAATTAAAAGGTATCGAAAATGTAGTTTAGGTTGGAGGAATTTTCTATAAAACCTCTTAGAAGGTCCTGAAATTAAATACCAGTTTTGGTATTTGACATAATTCTCGTTCTTCAGTTATGCTGTTCCAAGACACACACACAAGGATCTTTTCCTAAAAGGATTTTTAACGTTGGAGGAGCCTCAAGGTGTGCATTTACGGCGAAATCTCTGCCAGAGGTAGCTGGTAAATAAAGTGAGTTAAAATGAAAAAGCAAGAGACAATCTCTATTTCTGTAATTAGAAGATGGCGAAGACACTATTTTCAGGCTTCTTGCTTCTTTAAATTTCCTTTTCCCCTAAAGCATCTGCTCTGAAGATTTGCTTATCGTGTAGTTTGTTTTGCTCTTTTATCTAGGCATACTTCACCTCTTCAATTACAACAGAAAATAGAACCTTCCAGAAATTATAAATTTTCTTTGCATTTAGAATTTCGATCCTTTGTTTCCATAAAAGATGAATTGAGAAATAGCTTAATTTTTTTCCAAATTTAATGAATGGGCATCTGCATGTCTTGTTGAATGACACATTACTTTCTGTAATAGTAAATATTTGAACAGCATCCTTAGGATCCTGTGTCACTGAAACTACTGCTCCATTACTTTGGGAACCTGATGGCTCTTTGAGAAATAGATATCAAAACCACCTATTTCATTCAGAAGGTATGGAACATTTAGATGCCAAAACTTGTACTGCCATATCCCCCAAACCAATGAGCTCAGACATCTTAATACTTTTTCATCACTTAAATATATTGATTCTATTGGCAACGATAAGCGTCAACTGAAAATTATTGTGGTCTAAAATTACATTTCAGAAGTTGAATCACACCTCGCAGTTTCATAACACTGAACTTAGGTCATTTTTGCAAGGCCGGTTCACCTTTTTTTCGGGCATCGATTTTCAAACGCGAATATAAATGGTTTTCCAGCTATTTCGGGTGCTTTGAGACAATTTAAGGGGGACATATAAGCATTGGCTGTTTCCCAGATTTCGGAACAAATGAGATGATGGCAGAGAGAGCTCATGAAGGCTAATGGCAGCATTGTTCTGACGTGCCGTCATTAAATTAAGGGACGCAAACAGCATTTTATATGCCCAAGGCTGCCTCTACGGTAGCCATAATATGTCTGTTTAAACTCGGTCAGCTATAATCTCGTTCTTTCCACGTCATAAGTTTGCTGCTGCACTCTGTCTGGTGGAAATTAGGGCTTGAGTAACGACACAGGAAACTTGAGTTTGATGAAGAGTAGTACGGCCTTGTTTTAACTCGTTTCTCTCAAATTAATGAGAATTTTTGTGAATTTATATTATGCAGCGTCCAAAAGTAAATTGGTATGTACATCTCATGGTTTACCAAAGTGATCAAGTTTAAGAATATACTACCTGGGAAGGGATAGTTTAATACCATAAGGGGTTGAATGATTAAAACTGTGTACTTTAGATTCTTATTTCTAAAACCATGCTTATATTCAGCTTTTTCAGAAATACAGAGCCATTGCAACTTTCGTTATACACCCCAAAAATTGAGGTTAAATAATACACTTAAATAGTTAATGTTTTACAAAAATATAAATAACACGTATTTTCAAGAAATATAACCTAATTTAACTACACTGAAGCCACTTCAAGTGAAAGAAATTGAGAGAACAAATAAAAACGGCATTAATATTTTCTTGGAGAAACACGATTTTACTTTAGGTTTTAAAGGTTTGCTTTTGGAAGAATTTTGCATTATTTTATGCCAACAACAAAATACTGCGTTCTATTCAGAAGTTTCCAGACTAGCAAAATTAGTATTGATTGACTATAACAAAACGTTCAAAGTTAATTGGCTAATACAGAGAGAGCCCAAACACTACGAACCGGCAGCGCGGTGTTTTTCCTGACCGCGTCCATTTTTGAAACTACTTTTAAATTACTTCCCAACTTTATAAAAGGAGATGCTGAAACTGGCCGCCGTCGTTCTCCATACATTTTTAGCACTTCTTTAGGAAACTATCCATCACTCGCCGTAGTTCACGTTGAGAAATGCTGTCAATTTCCTGGCGGATATTTTATTTTATTTCTTCAAGGTATGTGGGTTTGTCTTGTACAAAGAGCGCCATAGAAAACCTCACTGCACCTCGCGTCTACGTCACATTATTTATCGTTGTACGTGGTCTTGCGAAGCCATGGCCATTTTATTGGTTGCTTTAGGCCACAGTGCAAGGATACGCCAGTCCTACTGCTAAATAGTTGCACCAATAACCACAACAAAGGTTGTAAAATGGCGTAGAAATGAAATATATGTTTACGCTCTCGATCGTATTGGCTAAAAGAGAAAGAGGTAGAGTGAGTGCCTTCAGTTTGTCATACAGACCTCTTAGCGTGATTGGTAGTCCATATCCTATCGGGTAGTGTAGGACACTCCTTTGAAAGGGTTAAAAGCTAAGGGGAAAGCTTGATGAACGCTCAGGTTAGCGAAATGTAGAATGTGCAGGGTGAGAAGATTTTCAAATTAAAGCTTTAATGGTATTCATTAAATACATAGCAATAACTTATAACAAAAAATAAACAGAACTGTATCCTCATCGTGATATCAGTGCTCGTTGCTGCATAGAAGCAAACATAACTTAATAATAAATAAAGTAGCATGTTTTCCCTCTAATTGAAACTACAATTGGTTAATATACCTTTACTAACATATTGCTCACCACAGGAATACAACAGAATTATAGACAAAAGTATAATCCAATTTTATTGCCATAATATGTATGTCATATTCCGTAAACCATATACATATACATATGTATCTCTAGTTTCCAAACATGATCAGTCAATTATAACAAAAGAGTAATTTACTTTTAATAAAAGAATATCATCATCTGCGGATGGTTTACATGTTGCTGACATGTACATCGTCTTCCCCACTTTCCTGAAATATTTTTATCCAGCAATTTACTATAAAAACACTTTTATGCACTGCCGTTGCAATTGCTGTAACAGTGCGACCATCCTCCCACATACCCAGGATACGTCCACGAATAATTTCTCTAGTATACGGCATGACTGTTTCTGAGACAAATAACATGTTTTGCTTTCAATAACACCAGGAAAAGCATCAGCCTCCCCTCTTTTTCTCTTATTGCTGTGTTATCAAGCCACCACACTCCGCGATTGGTAAGGTGAAGGACACGCCTCAAAAGACCCCAGAAGACGATACAAAATCCGCCGAAGATTTTCTTTGTTGCTGTTTGTACACTTTGTTTTAAGTTACCCCAGAGATAGAAATCGCTGGGAGTTAGATCGGGGGACCGAGGGGGCCACAAATCTCTACTAATAATTCTGTCCTCAAACACACTTTCATAAACTTGTTAAGTAAAGCCTTTAAAAGTAGTTTTAAAAATGTTGTATGGTTCCATCCGCGCCTTTCTATGATAACGGCAGACGGCAACGAGCGCCGAGGACGAGGACAGAAAAAACGCCGCGCAGCCGGTTCGTAGTCTTTTTGCTCATCCTGTATTATATATTCAAAGGGAATACACCTATTTGGGCTAATCTTATCATTTGAGTTCTGATTAGTTTACAATCACTCTGTATTTTGCTTGCATAGCTAGCCATATTATTAATATTGTGTATCATTATAAATCCAAAGGTCTACCAACTAACCATATGCACTTTATGAACTTATTTTAATCTGTGGGGAAGCCATTCCTCGTAGTTCTTGCATAGGCAATAAATAACTAAACGTAAGTAGTAAATTTTGAGGACTACGCTAAGCTATAACCTGTAGCAACCTTCGACTATTAAATGTCACTGAATGAGTTATTAAGGTAGAGCCTCATTTGAAGCGGCTGATATGATATATGGGTTTAGTTTCATTTATTTTCTTCTCTCTGTTACAGACTTTCTTTATGTCGCTAACACACACCATTTTGGATGGAAATCTAATAAGCTATAATCACATGCTTTTCTCTGACCATATTTATATAAAATATTCTTAAAAGGGCTTGTTCTTCTGTCTTATTCGTGTTAATCGAGCTGGACCTTTGTAGAAATAGTTTATTGCACATTTCATTGTATATACAAGTGACATGCGATAGGCTTAAGCCTTTAAAAAGGTGTCGCTATGTAATGGCTCTGAAATTCCATTATTTTGCATGAATATCAGAAAAAAGAAGACTTAGGAGACGAAAAAAATAAAGTATTTAAAAGTTAATGTAATAAAGAAATATATCAGTAATGGTTAATGTCAATACACATTTATTAGACATACTCTGCGTTGTTTAACAAGATCTAGATTTTTTTTCTATACTAAGCTTTTTTTGTATTTCCTAGGTTTACAAGTTAAGCAAAATTCATTCAGAATGTGAAGATGACTAAAGAAAATAAAATAAAAATCAAATCAAACTAAAATGTAATAAAATAGATCCCTAATATATCATATTAGCATCCGGTTCCTACACCAGGACGTATATATATTTCAGATTTGTTGTTTATTGATCAATGCTTATTACATAATTTCTTTCTTTTCTTAATTGTACAATTATTAAGTTATTAAACTACTAAACTTAGTTTGGTTATAATTTTATATTAATAATTAAGTAATAATTAAGATGATTAAGTTCCATTAACTAAAATTCTAAATTCTTTAATACATCTTCGTAACTTTCGCCTTAAAGTTCATAAATAGTTCTTTGTGTCATTATTTAACAAAATAATTAATAAACTGTAATAAAATCATATTGTTTCTTTAATATAATATGCATCCAAATTATTTATGAAGCATCCACTAATCACTTTACTTTCTTCTATTTTTTATTTACCTAACTCTCACTACTACCTTTCACTTTTACTTATTTTAGCTTTACTAACTTTAACTATTCCACTCTCACTATCGGTTACTTTATCTCATTCTTCCTTAGTTCTCGTTTATACACCAGTTCTTCTCTTTCGCTCGCCTTCTCCTTCTCAGATCCAGTAGTTGGCTCCATCTTTTCCCCCAATCGTACCTCGGCTCGTGCAGTCTCAGCAACCCGACTCCGCTACCCTCTCCACCATCAACTGTTCTCTCTACTGGCTCCATTACTCCTTTCTGCTTTCCGCATTTCCATCTAATCCCTTCTCTCTTTCGTCAATCTCTTCTTCCTCTTCTTCAGTCTGTGTTTGTGTATATATTACTAACAGCACTTCTTCTGCTATCCCATCCTTTGTTGTAATGAATCTTTCCGATCTGGGTGTAATTGTATTTTCTATTGATACTTCTACATTCACTCTATCTTCCCAGTTTCTGATTTTATTTGTTAAGTTATGTAGATGTTTATATAATATATTGTTTCTAAGAGTAAATACAATTTGATATCATTCTAAAGGTCCTGTTCATTGGTCTACTTCATTGATAATTTTGGGCATTTAAAGAGCGTTCCGGTGCATATATTATTTAAAACTTTTTAACTTTGTGCCAATATGTTTTATATGGGTAGTGTCCAGTCAGGAAATGCATTAAACCTTTTGTGGATTGTAATGATTGAGTCTTTCCACGATATTCGAAAAAAATATCAATATGTTCTATTTCCTACCATTCCATCTGCCAATCGTGCATTAAAGTATTCTTAATTTCACTTAAATTTAAACATTTATTTCTACTTTTTATTTAATTTTCCTTTTTTAAACTATTAAGTTGCTCCTCTTTAATTAATCTGGTAATCAGTTCGTGTTATTCTTGCTAACACTAGTAATGCCGTAGTCGGGGTTGTATTAAGACCATCCGTATATCTTAATAATACTTTCCTCCATTTTTACTTTCTCTACTACGTGTAGTAAGTAGGGGAAGTATTGCATTCCACCCAAAATTTCATACCGAAATTTCACAGGAAATACATGTTTTGAGGTGCATGAATGCATATAAAGCAGGTGTGTGTCTGTGAAAAGCATAACTCAGAAACAAACAGTCGGATAAACACCAAACTTAGTATTTAGGTTCCCAGAGATGCGACGCGAAGGTTTTCAAGAAAATCCCCCACCCCAGATTACCCTTTACATGAAAGATTTTTCGAAAATTGTAATTTTCTCAAAAATGGTTCTAGCGATTTTGATTAAAATATCATATGTTTAAGATATTTTCATGACAAATAAAATGTATATCTTGAATTTTATGGGAATGTCTCCAAAAGTATTCTTCATTGTGAACGACTTTTGCATTACTGGTAAACCATAAGAGATAGACAACATTTTACTACACAAAAAATGTAGATCGACTTAAAATACACAATTTATGTCATAAACATTTTTTTTGTTGAGTGAACCATTTTCGAGATATTGCTTGTTATTCCCATAAATTTTTCAATACTTATTTTCTCAAATGGGAATTCGTTATTCATTTTTTTGTCTTGGATATGCAAAGAGTATTAATCTGTGGCAAAGGGAATGGTGCTGCCCCTAGCAACCAGCTATTAAGAGATATGTATGTGCTTAAAGGCTACTGTATTTCTATATTGCCCTTGTAAATATATATTCCCCTTACATGTACAAGAAAATTAGCAATAAGATAGAGTCTGCAAATGTTTATTTCGATTAACATGAAATAGATGGAGAATAAGCGTTTGTAAAAATAGTTTGTACAAGAGTATAGAAAGTCATGTGAGTGTAAAACATAAGATTTTTTTGTCCTGGTAATGCAAAGAGAATGGAATACTCCACATAGCAACCAGCTCTTAAAATAATTGACTATACCTTAAAGCCTACCAATTCCCCTTGCATCTACAAGAAAGTTAGCAATAAGATTAACATCTCGATATCTCGATTAACATGAAGCATATGGGGAATAAGCGTTTGTAAAAATAGTTTGTACAAGAGTAGAAAAAGTGATGTGAGTGTAACACATCAGATTTTTATATGTCCTGGACATGCAAAGAGCGCTTAAAATATTTGACTATCGCTTAATACCTACAATATTCCCCTTGCATATACAAGAAAATAAGCAATAGGATTAACATCTCGATTAACATGAAGCATATGGTATATAAGCGTTTGTAAAAATAGTTTGTACAAGAGTAGGGAAAGGAGTGTAACACATCAGATTTTCTTTTGAAATGTGTTTTAATTTGTAAATTATTCATCCTTTTAGCACATACTCCCGCGCCGTATAATATAAGTAATAAATATGTGCCGTTATGATATGTTGTAATTGAATTTATGCTATACTGTATTTAATACTGTTCACCTGGCTAAGGTCATCATTACTGTTTCAGCCGTATTGCGAACGTAGTTGGTGTTGTTCCTAAAGTTTTTATATTTCTTCTAAATAAATTCCAAAATATTTTGCTTCTTTTTAGCGTCTTATATAAAATTTAGTGTATTTGCTTGTACGATTACACATAATTCTTCCTATTATTAGCATAAAACTGAACTTACTAGGTTGCATTTCCGATTTTATTGGTTTGCACCATACTTTCAATTCTACCATTAGTTTATTAGAACGTTCTTCAATTTCTTGTCCCTCTACCATAAATGGAAGGTCATCGTGGTAAGTGATTGTTTTTGTTACATCCTGTTCGTGTATTAAATCATCTAATAAAGTTTCCAAAATAATGCCCCAAGTGTTCGGTCTTAGGACCGAGCCCTGGGAACATCCCTTGGTAATTTTTCTATAAGTTGTAGCTTAATACCGTTTACATAAGCCCTTCTTATCTTTATAATAATCATTCAGGATTTCTTATATCGAGGAATTTTACATTGTAGCGTTCGAAAATGCAGGCCACCAGAGATTATCGAACGCTCCAGATATATCAACTAGGCTCACAACGGTGTATTTTGCTTTTAATTCTTCTATTGTTGATATAAATTCATTGATTGCATCCTCTGTTGATCTGTCATTCCGAAAAACATATTGAATTTTAAATTCCCTTATCCCTTTACAAATTACTGACTCAAATATTTTCCCCATGGTGTTAAGGAGGCAAATTGTTCTATAAGATTTTGATTGCAATTTATGTTTATCCTTGCTTTTTCTAAGTAATATTACATTAATCTCCTATCAACATATGGAAATCTTCCTTGCCATAAACAATCGTTAAGTTGTGCAGGTTTTCTAAGAAAATGGGAATTTCATTAGTTATGCCGTCTAATCCGGCTGGTTTTTTATTTTTTAAATTATTAATTACCAATCTGATTACTATGACATCGAAAGAGTGAATCACCCTTGGGTTATTATATGGCTCTCTCATCTTACTTCTATTAATATGTTCCATATTGTCGCTAGGTGCAATTCATTTAGTAAAACAGTTACCAGTTCTTTCCATTTCCTGGTCAATTCTCCATTTTTTGTTGAGTGTAGATAATATTTCGTGTTTTAATTTTGTCCATAATTAATTTATAACGCATACCCCAATTATTTTTGCTTAGGGTATCCTCCATAAATTTTCGCCAAGAATTTCTTGTTGTCTCATCTAACAAATCATTATATATTTGTTTAGGAAATTAATATTATGTTCCGTCGCCACTATTGTTTTTAATACATCTGTCTTAATTTCCAGCTTTTCATTTTAGATTTTGTAATGTATCGGTTCAAATATTATCTTTATAATCAGGCTGTCTTCCTTTTGGTAAAGTTTTTGCAACCACTTCTTACACCGAGGTTAGTAAATAATGTTCATCCTTGTTAACATTGATGCCTAAATATAAACTTGTGGATTATTAAACTCATACTTAATTTTATTCCAATTTTGCTTGATTAAATTTCTGTGCTTTATTTCCTATATTCATGTTAGGGACCCCGTACATGCTTGCGCCCGTCGGCATCCGGATCTGGCTGCCCTTCGGGTCTCTCCCTCCTCCTACCCTCCCAGGGGTTATTTTGCTAGCATAAAGGTCCGACTGGCCCGCTTACTGTGCTCTGCCCCGGTTCCGGAGGCCCCTCCTGATACGCACATTTAACTTCACCTTTTTCCTCCATTCACGTTTTTAATATCAAAATAGAAAATTTCAGTGTTGAAGTATATAAGTCGATGGTCATTCATTGTTCCTATTGTCCAAGTTTCCAGTTGATAATTATTCCCATTGCTTTGGTATTACAAAATGTCAGGTCAATGTTGAATTGGCTCAAGGCCTGCTCTCAGATACTGGCGGATTATTGGGCTCGTAGCAATTTATTAGGTCTATTTACAATATTAGATATTTCTTCTAATGTCTCTCCACTTTCATCTGTTATTATTATTAAATAATCACCGTTGTGAGTTTCGTTTGCATAAAATATGTGGACTATAATGTTGTTAGAATATAAATTACTTATTTACCGAATATATTCTAAACAAGGTTCCATTGGATGATTAAATTGAAAATAATAATTTTCCACTATAAAGCTGCCTATCACTGTTGTAATTTCTATAGAGTTGTATGAGTGTTGCTTAATTTGAAAATATCAACGACTTGGAGAGTTTGATTAATTATTAATATAAGCGATATTCCCCGTTCTTATTCTTCGTATTCTAAAACACATATGCAGTATATTTCCCCGAACTGTATATGGTTCTTGGACGCATGCATAAGTATTCAAATTTAAACCTTCTATAATTCTACGTAATTCTACTATTACTAATTTTCCCCTCTGAGTTTTAATCTGACCGATTATTAGTCTTTATTTAAATTGTGTGCAACCGTTCATTATGTCTCTTATAAAACAGGGTTCTCCATAGGTATATATAATGTACAGTTCCTGTTCTAAATTCTTATTCGGTCAGTTCGGCGACCATTTGCTACCGATCATTAGTTTTTGATTTCTGCTGTTCAGGTTACCAATAGGTGTTTGTTTTACTTTTTACTGCTTGTTTATCTATTTGTGTTTTATTTAGTTGTGATAAAAAGGTTTCAACTAAGTTTTCGTTTCTGCTAAAACGCTTCTTGCAATTTCGTTGTTTGTGGCTTTGGTGCTGATTTTTTGTAATTTTTTAATGTTGTATTTGATGGTTTATAGATGGAGTTATTAAAATGCTTGTAGTTTAAATTTCAGAATAGACTATTTCATCATATATAACATGAATGTAATAGTTAAACCAACTTTTATTGTAATCATAAACAATTCTTCCGAGAAAGAGTACAAAATGTTTGTAAGTTTCTTCCAAATCAAATTTATCGTTTCGTCTACTAAATACCGTTTCCAACAAGATAAATAATTCCTGCGGGTTAGTTGTAATATTCTGCACTCTCAGCTCAATCCGGCACAGGAAATGTAATTGTTCCACTACCAATATGTCTTAGAGTAGGCATTGACGAATGCTTCTTTACTAATCTGCTAAATTGAAATGCTTTGTCGAATTCATTATACCAGGTGAGTCAGCTGCCCCTAGGTATTCGTATCTATGCAACCCGCAGTTTATTGTCTAATGTGAAAACATTGACCCTTTTAGCAAACAAACTGTTATTGTAGCTCTGCCCTTCTATTCGGTACTATGCGCAACTAGCATTAATGATTAAAGGCCTGAATGAGAACCAAGGAGCTGCGAAAGCGTTTCATGCATATAGTGCTTGTAATAAGATAGAGGAATGTTTTCCCGAAGAGCGAGATAGACTACGTGGGTTCTGGCCGAGTGGGTTAGCTGCCGGAATATGGTGAAGCAAAGGTTAGCTTCAGAGCTTTGAATCTGATACAAATATCAAATTGTTTTGATTCTTTTTTCTCTCTCTCCTTATGTTTATTTTCTGTATTTTAGTGTACTGATTTATTTATTTTTGTTATTTGCTCTTTAAGAACCAAAGACACAAAAGTTACAATCAGGTAATTGTGTATCATGTTTACTCTAATAATCTGTAGCGTATCTGGTGTTGTTAACCGTGCTACGTAGTTGGCTTTCATTCTCTGTAGTGCATATCACGATATTAAATCTAACAGTTTTTGTTTTACGTATAAACCTTATATTTTACTTCTTCTATTGGCAAAGGAGTTGTAAATGTGCTAAGTTAACGGGTAAACAGAATAATAAATTCTTAAACAGCGTGGGTTTCATCAACGAAGTATATGTTCAAAATGACGATCGACTTCATCAATGCATATTTGTTTACGTTGCCGGAGAGACCTCCTTGCATGCTGTAACATGTGCGGAGTAATCTGCCTGCATTCTTCACGTATGAGTGCCCGTAGATGATTTGGGCTTTGCGATGGAAAAAATGACAATTATTCTATTTGATACACATTTATAATGTTATCAAAAATGTTATTTATATCATAATATCAAATTTTAGGTCCAAAGAGTTAAAACTAAAGGTAATAAAAGGTTAGAAATTAACACCAAGGATTTGAACCCGAACTGAAGTGGCACATAGTTAAAGGACCATTCGGCCAATGCTACCTTGCGAGCTGAGGTACCTATATGAATTAGTAATCGCAGAACTAGACCCCGCCTCGAATTTTTACACGCTTTTTGCAGCGTCATCCAGTGGTTTGAGCTCCGTTTAGTAGTTTTAATTCAAACAAATAAACTGCATCAGTCATTAAAATTACGCATGATCTGAAATACGCCATACTTTGTGACATATGTGAAATTATCTACCTTACACTTAGCATTTTTTGACAAGACTGTTCAACGTTGACAGACGGCTTAAATCCAGTTAGTCGCACTGCGTAGATATGCCATTTTGTTTTCAAATGCTTCTGTCAACGGATGCATGTGCTAGGTTGTTCCTTCAGGGGGGTTTAAGGTGGGCATGAATGTATGCTAAATAATAAAAGTTTGTAAAATTGGCTAAAAGTGCTACTGCAGCTCCCAGTGTCAGGGGGGATGTTTTTTGTATCAACATACATAGCAATCGCATTCTGTCCCGTAAAACACTTATGCACCGAGTTATCTATCCCTCCTCTACAAAGTGGTAAGAAATCAGCCATCAGAAGGGATTCAAGAAAGGCGTAAGTCAAATATGTCGCTTAGCACGTTGCATAAATTCAAGAATAAATAGGGGCAGCCGGCTCACCTGCAATATTTGTGCAATATTTAATGGAACATTTACGCGGCGCCGTGGCCGAGTGGTTAGACCGCTCGCCTTCCACCGCCTCGGCCCGGATTCAATTCCAGAGACCTGATTGTGGGATTTGTGGTGGACGAAGCGGCGTCTAGGCGGGTTTTCTCCGGGTTCTCCGGTTTCCCCCGCCATTCATTCCACCAACTGCTCCATCATCACCTTTCCTTTCATCCATTTCACCCACATTTCGTTTCTTCTACTTCCTTCATCCCATACCAGGTATCGGGCTGATCACCCATCGACGGGCCTCTGACCCCAGGCACCCGCCTGTAAGTCCTGGGGGAGTGTAAGTCTTACATAAGAGGAGGGTAAACATATAAGGCTATTAACCCTTTATAGCCTGGTCTACCGAATTCTTTGTTTTAGGTTTTAGTTCTTTTTAATGGCACTTTTCTTTCAGTTTTGCATTGTATCAGCCTTCAGCAATAAAATTAAGCTATTTATGGATTTTTATATTGTAAAAATATTAATTTTTCTCAATAAACTGTACTGCTTTTTTTCTAATATAAAGAAGCAAAATCCATGCGACTGCAGTCAACTGTAATCCCGTCAGCGTCCAAGCGTGCCGTTACACTGGTTATTTTACTTGGCCCCTCCCCTTCCTTTACCACAGGCACATTCCGTCCTCCTTAGTCATTTCTCCTATGCCTGATTTGTTAATTAAAACTGCCCAAATTACTAAATTTTGCTCCTGCAATATACAACATATATTCCACTACGCAACGGCTCGGTGCAATGGCTAGACCGGCTGCCTCAGTCGAACACAAAGTTGCCTTTGGCGTATAAATTAAGGAGGCTATACGCGACTGGTGTTCAGTGTCATGTTATATATTATTACTCTGTATTAATAATATTATAAACTTGCACAATATAAAATACTAAAAACACGCTTTCTTCTGCTTTCTTACTGTACACATTAATAATAATAATAATAATAATAATAATAATAATAATAATAATAACAACCACTATTTACTACTTAAATGAAACACAATAAGCAGAGCAAACAAAACAAGTCCACCTCGCTCGTAGCCAGGACGAGAAATCACTGAACAACCTATTTATAGAAAAATTGAAGATAAGCATTTTATTTTTCATGCAAATATCTAAACATATCTATTTAGAGCCTGTTTTGAGGAGATTAAAAATGAAGAAAAGTGTTCCATGGGAATATTTGCAACAAAATTCTATCCCACAAATTATTGTTTCATGTTTATATTACACATTCTAAGTTACAATTTGGTCACGTTTATTTTCATGCTTCTACTTTATTATGTACATGCATGGTAGCCTACCTTATGTTGCGCAAGCAATGTAGCTCCCTTGCTTTTAGCACTGCTGTGCAACCTTTACTTCTCTTTTCTAAAGCTTCATTACAATTTATTTCACTTTATCCTGCCTCCCATCCCCCTCCCCCTATCTTCTTCACTTTGACTTTCCTAATTATTTCGATTTCATTTTGATTAAAAATCCCCTGGTTTCCTATTCATTTCTTCCTGCTTGCTTGTTAGAATTTTCAGTGCGACTAAATCACCTCCCATTATTGCATTTCTGATCCCTCTCCAGTTTTTTTTAAATCTTCACATTCAGTTATATAATGTTCTACACTTTCCTTCCTATCACAAAATTCAAATACCCCTTTATCATTACCTCTTAAGCCACTTAAAGATATCATTCCAGTTCTCATCTATGCTAAACCATCTGTCTCTCTTTCCTTACACTGCTCTATGTATGTTTTCCATCCCCATTCTTTTTTTATTTTCCTGTAAAATTTCAAAGATTTTTTGTTATCTATACTTCTCCATATCTCCTGATTTTCAATATCTTCTACCCTTTCCCTGACTTGGATTAAAAAAAACTGGACTGTTCCTCTTGTAAGCATATATCTTTCATCCCTATTTCTTCCAATGCTTTCTTAAATCCTGCTCCCCAACTATTCTCAGTTTTTATACTCCCCTGTTGTACCATACAGCTTCTTAGTATATCTCCTTCTTTCCTTCTGAAGCATTATACCAACATTATGTCATTCCCTCCAGCAGTATACCTTTCCTTCACTAATTCTAATGAAGCGATTTCCTCCGAGGTTGATCGCAGCAAATCTCATGGTTCTTTGCAAAATTACCTGTATCTCTGGTCCAACTTGATAGTTAAATCCGCTCCTTAAGACATTCTTGCTACTACTATAGCCGTTTTGTGGATATTTTGTGGACATTTCTAATTTAAATTTGCATGTTCTTACATTTATCATAGCCACTTTGCTCTTTGCTACGATCTTTCTACTGTGATCTCCCAAATTCCATGACTATTTGGTCGCACCCCAAGTAATCGAATTTCCTGGCCATATCCAAATTTTTTCCATTCAAGTTCCATCGCTCGTCTTGCCTTAATTTCACACCCTTTTTAAGAACCATAATTTTGGATTTATTAAATTCACGTTTATTCCGCATTACTCGCAGAATTGTTGTATCTCATTTATTGGCCTCTGTAAAGCTGTTATGGCTCCTACCGTTACATCGTCTGCATATAAAAGTCCTGGTATGTCTTTGTTTGCTACAGCTGGGCAGTGCCAATTGCGTTTTCCTATTCCTTCAATCATATCATTTATAAAAAAGTGAAATAGAATGGACTAAATTTACACCCTTGTCTTAAACCTAACTTATGTTCTGTTCTTTCCGTAATTCCTTCACCTCCTTTCCTCACACAAAACTTTAAACCTTTATATATTTTCTCTACTCCCTCTATGAATTTCTCACTTACCCCTTTCATTCTCAATTTCATCATTATTCCATCTCTACTTACGTATCAAAAGTTTTTTTAAAAGTCCGTGAAAAACATGCATACTCTTGTTTTTTCTTCCTTAAGTATTTTTGCAGCAATGATTTTATTATAAGTAACTCACCGTAAGTCTCTTAATCTATCCACTAGCATCCCTGCATAAGTTTTACCCAGTATGGATACCAGACTTTGCCTCTACAATTTTCGGCTTTGTTAATTCCTTCCTTCGCTTTTATATATAGGTACTACAATACTCGTTTTCGTGTTTGCAGGGATTTCTTTTACTTTATTCAGCATCTAACGTTCTAACCCTTTCTCCTTTTCACCGCATTCCTTCCAAAATTCACCTAGTATGCCAGCCAACCCTACCGCCTTGCTTCGCCCCCAAATTATACTCTACATGGAAAAGTTTCATAATTTTGGATTTCTTCAAAAACGGTTTGAACCACTTTGATTACATTGTATGTCTAAAATATTTATAGGAAAATGAAGTAAATATCTTGGATTTTCTGCAAATAGCCTGCGATGTTCTCTTCATTCCGAATGAATGTTGTATAACAACTGGTATGTATAAGACATAGATAAAGATTTTCTTACTATACGAAATGCTGATCGTGTTATTATGACACTTTGTTTATTTCTTTACTTTGGTAAAAGATCAATTCCGTAATCTATCACCTAATCTCAGTCATTTTACCATTGGCCATTTATAGAGCATCGGTTTGTACTTCCCAATATTTATACATTTTTTGAACTAGGCATCATTGTGTTGTTTCTAGCGATGTCATAAGAAGGATATTGAATTCCAAAGCTATCATATAACAACCCGGTTTTTGAACATTTGACTATCATTTCAGTCTGCTTCCCCTTGCATCTATAAGGAAATGTGTAATAAAGACATTTCTGCAAGCGCAGATGCAGCTTTTGTAAGTTATTTGGAAATTATAATGTTTATGAATGTGTCATATCAGATTACTTTTTCTTTTCGTCTTGCCACTGCAAGAAATTATTACCACGATTAAACATTTCAATGCTGTTGGTGATTCAGCCTTTTTTAAACAGAGCACTTACACCTAATCTGAAGTCATTCCTAAGAATAAATAATAGCAATGACATGGCGTGGATATAAGAATCACTTTTTATATGAATACTGTAGAACATAACGAATATACACCCCCCTCATGATAGTGAACATCGAGTGCATACATCACACCAGATGTTTTTGTTGCGTTTTAAAATGAACCGTATCTTAGTTTAAAACCACAACTCTAAAATGCAGCAAAAAGGTTCATTTTTCTCAAATTAACGTGTAAAACTGCGCGAATAGGAGAATATGACATTATAACACACACATAGATTTTAATGGGCATTTTTTAAATTTTTAATCTTTTGTGACTCGAAAACAGCAGCTTTTACATCAAGGCAAAAAAATATTTAAATTTATTCTTAAAAGTAATAAAACGGTTCAATAATTTTCAGGAATATTATAATTTAGCATTTCTAGGATACTTAGGAAAAGCAGCATAATTTAATACAATTACAAAAACACAATTTCAAATAAAAATATTAGAATCAATTCCTCATAAAGGACTGCATTTGTCAAAACTAATACGTTAAGCGCTAACCATTTCTAACATACCTGTCAAAATATAACCCCCCTCTAGCTTAGTAACTATCAGGTTCATAATCCTTAAGAACAGAGATTTCTCTTGGTACAGAAGGTGCATTAGATCAGCACCATAATGTGAAGTACTGCTATCTTTATCTTTTGAATGTAGAAATTGGCCCTCGTAGCCGTGGTCGCTGGAGTGCATAGCTCCGGCGTTGAGGGTCGCGGGTTCGAATTCCGCCATGGGTGTATATGTGTTGTATAATTGCAGTTATAAGCGGTAACGGAAAGAGTAAAAACACAGTATAATAAACTGAGTAAAACAAGGGAACTTTAAGAAAAAAAATTGAATTTCTGTTTTGTTTGTACTGTGGCAGTAATAAAGCTCATATTACCGATAACAATTACTGAATATTTTACTGATTAATCCTAAAGGAAGATAGAACCTTCAGGAGAATATGCATATAAAGAACACTTAATGTTGTACGATTTTCAAACAAGCATGAGAAATCTTACAACTTCGAATTTATTTACAAACTTTCAATTCCCTATGTGCAGCGGTTCATTTAGGATATAAAATATTTATATGCTTGCATATAAACTAGCCTTAATCGTATAAAGATCTCAACCAAGTTTGAAAATGTGTTTATATTTCCCTTAGAATTCGTATTTGTATAATGTTTTCTCTGTTTGTGCAGCGGCTTACCTAATATCGTAAACTTTTAGAAGGGTATCTGTTGAAGTATGTTCAGACTTTTATTTGATTTCAGCCTAACCTTATATTGGTCTACAAATATTTTTCATATTCTTATATATCACATTTCATGCCCATGTTTTCTGCGTGTACGAGTAGACATAGAGATGCATAAAGCAATGTTAATAGATGCTCCATATTAGGAATGGACGTAAAACTGAATATTTTTCTTTAGATATGTATCTGCATGTGCTAGATCACAAGTTTATTTGGAAAGCACGTCATCTTGGCTAGCTATAAATCTTACAAAAGAGGCTTCTCTTTTATGGGGATTTTCACTTTATGCAAATCTTCAACTTTTTGAACTGCTGAAAGACATTCGAGTGCAATATCTCAGTATATTAAACGGACAGATTCTCAGATACTTTTCCATCGGAGCAGCTAATTTGATTTTGTACATTTTTTTTACCTACAAAAGTGTGTCCCTTGCAAATCAAGAAAATGTTAGGCACTATAGTCATTACATTTTGTTAAAAATAAATTGCATAATTCCTTATGTACTTTTTAAGTGATCATAATTCAGCTACGTGAACGTGTCATAGAGGACATATTTATCTTGTTTATAGAACTTCCCTACTTTTAGTTGTGGTAGATATAAGAACTATTGTATTTCACACAAAAGTCCAGGTTCAGATTTCACCAAAAAAAAAATTCTACGGCTTCCATAGCTAAATAACTCAATAAGTCAAAAAATAAAAATAACATGAAACCAAGCTTCATAATTAAATCCAGAATGTTTAAAAAATTTAAGGTGAATGTTCACATTTAATTCTCTCTCGCCAAACAAATCTTACGTAGTAAAAAGCTCTTAGCTTTTTATTCTAAAAACGAATCTGAAGATTATGATTAAAGTAACACAGCTTTCAAGTTATGAAAAATGTATACGTGCAGTTACCTCTGAATATCTAGTAAAGATATATTCATTTTGATTGAATTATAATTGAATATTACAAAAAACCAAGAATCGTTACTAAGGCAAACTACAGAGCTCATATGAGTCATGCAAACTAACCTTTCGTAGCCTTAACCAGTTTGGAAAAAATTGCTGTTTTATATTTAGTTTTACTTCTTTACTGGGCAACCAGTTTAGTCCTCATGTAAGAATGTTTTAAACTGTGATATTCTTTTTGTCCAGGTGAGCTCATGGCAAGCAAAAACCTACTTGAAAGGATCTGATGTATTACACTCACATGACTTTCTCTACTCTAGTACAAACTATTTTACAACTATTATGCTCCATTATATCATATGAATCCGGATAAACATTCGCAGAAAAGATCTTTAGACATACAAAGAGAATTACATATTACACATATCGACCAGTTCTAAAAATATTTGACTATCCCCTAAGGCGTACTATGTTCCCCTTGTTTTGTATTTGCAAGGGCAATATAGAAATACAGTAGCCTTTAAGCCCACACATATCTCTTAATACCTGATTGCTAGGTGTAGCACCATTCTCTTTGCCACAGATTAATACTCTTTGTATGTCCAAGACAAAAAAAATGAATAATGAATACCCATTTGAGAAAAAGTATTCAAAAATTTAAGGGAATAGCAAGCAATATCTCGAAAATGGTTCAATCAACAAAAAAAACGTATATGACATAAATTGTGTATTTTAACGCGATCTACATTTCTTGTGTAGTAAAATTTTGTATATATCTTATGGTTTACCAGTTATACAAAAGTCGTTTACAATGAAGAACACTTTTGGAGACCGTCCTAGAAAATTCGTGATATACATTTCATTTGTCATGAAAATATCTTAAACATATGATATTTTAATCAAAATCGTTAGAGCCATTTTTGAGAAAATTAAAATTTTCGAAAAATGTTCTATGTAAAGGGTAGTCTGGGGTGTGGGGATTTTCTTGAAAACCTTCGTGTCGCATCTCTGGAACATACTGAACCTAAATACCAAGTTTAGTGTTTATCCGACTGTTCCTTTCTGAGTTATGCTGTTCACAGACACACACAGACACACACACACGCACGCACAGACGGACATGTTTCCAAAAATGCTTTTTTTTTGCATTCATGGGGTCTCAAAACATGTATTTCCGGAGAAATCTCGGTATCGAATTTTTGGGTGGAATACAATACTTCCCCTACTGACTACACGTAGTAGAGAAAGTAAAAATGAATAACGAATTTGAGAAAAAGTATAAGTATTGGAAAATTTAAGGGAATCACAAGCAATATCTCGAAAATGGTTCACCCAACAAAAAAAAATGTATATGACATAAATTGTGTATTTTAACACGATCTACATTTTTTGTGTAGTAAAATTTTGTCTATCTCTTATGGTTTACCAGTTATGCAAAAGTCGTTCACAATGAAGAATACCTTTGGAGACATTCCCAGAAAACTCGAGATATACATTTCATTTGTCATTAAAATTTCTTAAACATATGATATTTTAATAAAAATCGTTAGAACCATTTTTTAGAAAATTAAACTTTTCGAAAAATGTTCCATGTAAAGGGTAATCTGGGGTGGGGGAATTTTCTTGAAAATCTTCGTGTCGCCTCTCTGGAGGATACTGAGCCTAAATACCAAGTTTGGTGTTTATCCGACTGTTCGTTTCTGAGTTATGCTGTTCACAGCACACACACACACACACACACACACACACACACACACACACAGAGACACATACACGGACATGTTTCAAAAAATGCTTTTTTTGGATTCAGGGGGTCTCAAAGCGTATATTTCTGGTGAAATCTCGGTATCGAATTTTTGGGTGGAATACAATACTTCCCCTACTTACTATACGTAGTGGAGAAAGTAAAAAGCTGCCGTTTCCGTCTTTCGCGTAACCATGGAGGAATAATTAAAACTAAGCCTAATTAAAAATACGAGGGCCATCCAGAAAGTAAAGAACAATTGCTTGCACGGTAGTCAGCTCCTTACTCCACCTCAGTGTGAGTTCAGTTTCGTTGCTGTGAGGTCACGCTTATCTGTTCTACATGTCCAAGTGGCGGCGCTACTTGAAAATCCCGTCAAATGTGAAGTGCGTAATGTCATTCATTTTTTTGGAGGCATAAAATTTTCGGCCAACAGAGGTGTATAGGCAAATAATGCAAGTGTGTGTGATGATGCAATGAACGAGTCTTCAGTGAGGAAATGTTTAACCAAGGAAGAACCAGCGTGCACGACGAAGGCCAGTATGGAGGCCATTACTCATTACGGATGAGTTGAAAGCAAATGTTGATGAAAGAATTCTGGATATTCACTTGTTTCCGGAACTCAAGGTCTTTTTGGGTGGAAAAGAGTTTCCAACCGATGAAGACCTCAAAGGGGTAGTGACAGTCTTTGGCGATAAAAGAGTGTAACGTCGGCATTGAGAAACTAGTATCACATTACAAGCAATATGCCTTGACAGCAATGGCGATTACATTGAGAAATACAGTACGGTATTGTATCCTTGTAACAAAAGTTTTGTGTTGATATCTTTCGTTATTATTTTGTTATGCCAAATCGTTGTTTACTTTCTGGATGCCACTCGTAGTTTCTAGGCAAACACTTCTATCGTGATTTTAATAAACGGGTAGTAAAATATAATTCTTTATGAACTACGAATACCTGTGAGAAGGTAACTTTCTCCGATGTGGGGCAGCGCATCAATGTTCTTTTCTTTTGTAGTAACCTGTTTTTGATGACTTAAATATTTGTGCATTTGTCCATTCAACTAAGCATTCTCACAGTCAAATGTAGAGCACAAAAGCAGAGCTTTCGAATAACGCTCAAGCTTTTTCACGACTAGCGGAAGATTAACAAAAGCAGGTCTGCATTAAAAGAATGAGAATGAAAGCCGTTGGTTTTAGCAAAGCATTTGTCTAACTGCTACAATTGAAAAGTAGGTTTCACCGAGAGAATATAAAAAAGAGGGAAACGAAGAAGAACAAGTACTGCAGAGAGCAGGGAGACGAGAAACCTTACAGGTGAAAAGGAAAATTATGGAAATGGAAATTAATTTTCTATGAAAGATCTGGTAGCACGTTGAAATGCGAAAGCAACTAGGGCTTCTCTGGACAGTTTCATAAATGACCGAAATATTCAATACTATATAACGCTGCAGCTAAAAGAATCCCTACTTTATAAATTCACAGCCATGGTAAAATTCATATCGCAATAAGTTGCAAGAGCTATTGGCCTTAATTAACGTAAAAGAATTAGAAGATGTACGGAGTGTATTTCTCCGTCTAGCTCCAAAAGTTTGGGATTCAAACCAGCGGAGGACAATGGATTATTCTGAGTGTAAATATCAACAGAAATTTAAGGATGTGATTTTTCCAGATTGAAAATTCATTCGTGGTAGTGGTTTTATAGTTAAAAATTCAATTGTGTTTAAGTTTATTTGTTAAAATTGGAATGATATACCTGCTTATATCGATGGCTGAGAACGAGGGCTACAACTCAAAAAAATACATTTTTGAGTTTCTACCAATGTTACTTCGATATAATTATTTGATGTAATGTTCCCAAAAATAGCAAAGATGATACCATTAATAGGTCTAATGTGAAAGTAATGGAAGTTAAGGAAAAAGACCCTCATATCATGTTTTATAAGCACAGTTACGACTAGGATGCATTTCAGGAAATAAAAGTAAGACGTAGGGATAGGAACCTCACTCAAATGTTGTTCGGCAAGCATACTTTTCAACACCTGATATAAATAAAGGCAAGATCTTTGTGAAAGCGGTGTCATCCACGTGTACATCATGAATTTTTACAGATCTCTGAAAGTACCATAAGCAAATGATCCGTAAAATTCACGTTCAACAATATTTTGAATGATCTGGTCTCATTTTTATTGAGTTTCCATACTGTACTACTTTATTGTATTGTCTGCCCCATTGTAAGCTTAGTACTTCGGCTTTTGTAAAACCTAACATTTGCTTGAAAATATAACACGAATGTATGTTAAGCATAAATAAACACCATTTGTCTTTGTGAAAATAGTTGTGTATCAAGGTTCTCATCCTATAAAGTGCGGTGGTTAACTTTATGTTTATTTATTTATTATGTTTGTGTATTTGTGTTTACTCCAGGTGGTGAAGCCATCTTGTGATGTGATTCATTTGTTAGGTTTGTTAGCTCCATCTGGTGTTAGCAATTTGCGGCAGTATTAGTGTTTGTTTGAAAGAATGCTACTGTTATTTTATTTAATTTTGGTTCTCTGTCCTCCGGCTAGCTATGATGTTTTTGGTCAAGCACTTCTCTTTATACAGGTTGTGTAAACGGAAAGGAGTCTCTTATCCAAAGATAACAATGATGAAAGAATTTGTTTTACACTTTTATTGTCGAACACTGTCACTATCACATTTACACATTGATCTTGACACTCGCCAAACTGAAACTATTATAATAACTTCATTACTGATAATTCTTAATTCGCGTACTTCAACTTTTTGTATAATTAACTTTACAACATTTGAGATTTTTCATAACTCTGCTACACGTAACCTGCAAATTGATAGCCGACCGTACAAATATTTCTGCTGGACTGAAGGCGACGTGTAACGTACAAATGTTTTAGACGAACTGACGAGGTCTATCTCTAACCTAGCCCTTTTTATACCCCTACACCCCGATATGCCTAAAGATTATAACTGAGCTGCTATTGGCTAATAAAACGCGCCAACATTAGCGTCTATTTTTATATCCAATGAAAATTATGAATACATATGCTCTAGGAAAAATGTTCCAGCAAATTCTAAAGAAAAACGCGCCAACATTACGTAACTTCCTCGTCTGTAATAATGATAAACAGCTCACCCCCTCGCTGCATTATTGCACGCTATTATTGTCAGTTTCAGTAAGGCCGTATAAACTTACTTCTCAACAATAATTACAATCAACAAAGATCTCAAATCAATGTCACATAAAAATGCATATTCAAACTATAATCATTCTTTACATTTAAACAATTTGTGATACAAATTACTGCATCAAAAGTTAGAGCGAAGGGGTTATAATTAAAAAATACTGGAAAATTAACTCATTTTTAAAATTATATTATTAACAGTGGTAATTAGTTTTGCAAGAACTACTTGTAAACCAATTTCCCTGAAATGAGTAATTCTTGAGAGGCAATAATAAAGGCAGCTAAAACTTTAGTCTCTTCTCCTGAAAATTGAAGGATTTTGAACTGTACCCTTTCGTTCATAGCCATCGATATTTTTTCTAGAACATTATAACCAAAACTTGAAATATTAACTTTATTTTTGAAAAGGGGAGTTTTAAAAGTCCATACTTATGTTTAAATTCTAAAGTTTCGAAACTATTTGTAGGGGGATTTAAATTAAATGCATTGGTATTTGCGAAAGGTATCATTTTCCGTGGAGCATTCCATTAAGCGAGGAAGATAGTGGATTTTAAGTCAGCGTTGTTGCCAACATAGATTGATTCACAGCGCATTCAGTTTAGCGAAATCGGTCCATTGTAGCATGCAAAGAGGTCAAGTAATGAGTGTACTTATAACATCCTTAAGTACTTGGCAACACTAGCTTTCATACGTAATGAGGTCAATAATACGCACATATACTCCTTTTATTTCGGATTTTGCTTACTATGATGGTGTGTTTTGTGTGATTCATTTAACATGTCAATCTCCCTGTTTTTACTTCTTTAGTGTCCACCCTAAATTTAAAATTCTCCACTTCCCTCAACAAGCCTTAAAGAATTTAATGCAGAAATCTTCGTTAACTCCACGTTATATTTTTCCTAAGTGACAATTATTTAATCGTCAGTAAAATCAGATTAGCGTTGGTCTTAATGAGCGAATCTCCTAGGAGTATCCACATTTAAATTAACGAAAAATAGGACTTTGGGGTGAGAAGATAAAATGGGGAAACACGGCAGTGAAATCAACAGATTTCAAGCACCATGCAGGAGACAAATATTAACACAGATATTATCAATTTTGCTTTGATTGAATGTCGGAGAGAGCGAGAGACAGAGAGAGATAGAAAGGATGAAAGAGTCGTGACAATAGTTAAGCATATCTCAATTTAAAAAAATCGGATTTATTGCATTCACATGACTTTCTATACCCACTATCATTAATATTATCGCTCTTCTACAACTATTCAGGCAAAGACTTATTTTTCCGTCTTACATCCTTCATATTAGTAATTTAATGTTTGCAGAAATAGCTTCAAAATTTTATTAAAAATTTCGTCTTAAGTACAAAAAGGATACAAGACGTTGAAGCGATAATCAAGACCTTAAAATGCGGGTCGCTTTTTCTGACTTTGATTTCCATACTGTTTCTGTGGCACCGCGTGAGCAGTTGAATGATGATAGTCCTTTTGTGACTGATGCCACAGGAAAACTGTTATTTTAATTAAATTTTATGTTTTCATAGGTTATTCATATATAAAGATATACATTGCATAGGCAACTAAATAGCTTTATATTTATATCGTTATAGCTGTTTTTGAGAAAATCCGAAACCGGGAACAGTGAAGAGTAGTGTGCGATGAGGGAATTTCCTTGAAAATCTTCGTTTCAAATTCCTGGAAAATACTGAACTTAAATACAAAGTTTGATATTTATCCAAATTTTCATTTCCGTGTTATATTCTTCACAGACAGGCAAATAAACATGCAAGCGCGCCTATGTTTTTCTTAAACTCGGTTTTTTTTTAATTTTTTATCCGGGGACCTCAAAACTTCTGATAAAACTTCCGCATAGATTTTTGGCTGGAATACAACGTTTCCTACCTAATTTAAGTAGGTCCTAGGTAACGTAAAAAACATATGTTGTAACATATTCACACGAATTTCACTGTCAATTATAAGTTCGAATATATGCTTATTTAAGGCCACTAGGTCATGAGCGACCACATAAAATAAATCTCATGCATTTTTTATACAACACAGCATTTATACTTTTAGTTAGAAATAATTTAAAATGAAGCATGTGGTGGTTAGTTACTGGCTTACAGCCTGCGGAAAGATATAACATTTATTCATGCCAATAACCTCTCAGATGGAAGGAAACAAGCATAAAGAAGAAAATCAAAAACCTTCAAGCAGCTCGTAGCGGGTTGTTTGGCCTGGTGGCAGGATTCTGATTCGGAGAAGGTTTACTTTGCCGGCTGCTCAGGATAGAGGATGGGTTGCTGGTTGGGTCGTGAGGTCTTCTCTCAGGGAGTGTGGATAGGAGGTTAATAACACTTGAATTTCTCCTTCACTAGCCCCTTTACTGTTTGAATCTCTTCCTGAATCCCCATCACACAAGCCTTGCTTTCACGACCCCATCTACAATTCTGAACTTAAATTCGCCTGCTTCTCCCTTCCTGTTCCCCTTCTGCAGATAAAAATTCTAAAATTATTGTTTTGTCGTTGTTAATTTATATCCATTTCTGCACGCGTATTCTCCCACGAAATAATACAATCTCCCCGACACTAGCTTGACACGAAACTTTACATGACGTCTGACACGAAGTAATCGATGTGACACACGTCTCAATCTCCGCTCCCGTCCTAGATAATTTTCTAGTCTACTCCCATTTTCTATTTTGGTTCCACCTTTTTTCTAGGCACGTGACTTTTTAAACTTCTCGTTGGTTATTTTTATAAGTTTCACTCCGCTTCCAATTGTTTTACTGGAATTAGAAAGTTTGCCTTCACCGCGTGTGACATTATCGCCTTATTTTCGCCCGATTTACCATTCTGTCCGGATGACTGCATCTAGGATTTTCCGTCTATTGTATTTCTTTCCTGGGTTCTTTCCTGCTTTCACAAATTCTATTAGCTTAAGTGCTTGCTAATGGCCTCGCCTATTTGATCGTGAAACTTTTCTAATTTTTACGGTTTTCGCTGCTCTCTGTTCGCTCTGAAATACGCGGTTTCATACGTTTTATTTTATTTAACTTCGTTTCATTTATTAGTTTCTGTTATTTTCTTAATCTCAGTCGTTATCCTTTTTATTTCCCCTTTCCTAATATTTCATGTTATCTTTATTCTTATTATTATCATTATTATCATCATTATTTCTTTTCGAGCGGATATTATTGCTTCAAGGTACAGCCGAGTGCAAAATATCGTGCCGTTGCTTTTGGTTACTTTTAGTGTGCTCCATTTTTTAATGTTGGCAGAATCTCTTCATCATTTGTGCTCCGCGCCTGCCTTAGGTGAGCCATTCTCTAATTGGTTTTAGCTGAAGTTCAATACGCTAGCATTATCCTATGAAGAAAGGTCAAGCTCAGCTGGGCGATGAAAGGGGTAGAGAATCAACTTATGCCACCTGAATGGTTGAAACAATACGCCTTCCAAAAACAGTCTATACTAGCCCCTTTATGAACCCGGTTCTTATCGATTCGAATCTCAGTAACCGAATGAGGAATGGAAATAGGGCGCGGCAGAGGTGTATTAATTATTGATTGCCAACTTAAACCGTGGTTTCTCATATTGGATTTTTTTTGCACACGAGTGTACAGTGTCGTAATAAAATGTGGCCCATTCCCCTAGATCGACATAGTGTTTTTCTCTTTATAGGGTCTCCAGCTTCAAGTAACCAAGCTTTGTCTCCACCCAGCCGGTGTCAGTTCTCTATGTGACTGGCTTGAATAAAAATTCAGGGACATAAAAACTAATAAATGAACAATTTATATAATCGATATGGAATTAAGGGACCGTTCTAGAGGAAGGGGTAGAAGAATTATTTGCACGTGTAGTAAACTGAACTGACAGCTACGACATTTACATGTATGAGAGATCAGCGACACGGAGACAAAGGTTAAGCTGTTGCCGCTACTAAACCGGCATTAAACAAACGGTAGTGTAGCATGAAAATATAAGGTTTAAGTTGCAATGCCCCTAGGGATTGTTGGTGGCATAAGGGCTCAGTACCCGATGATTCAGACGGCTGCTTTAGTGAGCTCAAGAGTCCTGCAAGATAGCTCATATAGGAGAAGATGACTCCGAAACAAAACTTCGGGAAGCCGACAGAAAAACCCCGGCCCCCCAGGTTGGAGGTTGTGCGAGGGGTTGGTAGCCCCTCCATACAAGAGAAACTTAACTCATACTCTTATCTTCGCAAAGGAAAGTCATCGGACAGGTCGAAAAACTAGGCATTCGACAAAGGACTTAAAATTTTGGAAAGGATGAGAATTGCTACGTGTAACGTAATAGGACTTGCAAATAAAGAAGAAGAACTAAATGACTTACTGAAAAAGAAGCACATAGATTTGCAGTAGTAAGCGAAACCAAGAAGAAGTTGAAAGGCCCAAAGATTTGAAACACTTCACTATGATATGTAGTGGTGTATCCGAATAAGCGTGCCTCCTCTGGAGTGGCAGTATTAGCTAACAACAAGTGGAGTTAGCTACATCTATGTAAATGACAGAATAATGACATGCAAGTTGAAAATTGCGAGATGTAATTTGATAGTTATAGGTGTTTATGCTCCAGAAGAGAGAAGAAACGAATATACTAAAGTATTACATGATAAGTTACAAAAATTGGTAACAAATGTAATCAGCAGACTATGTCATCATTAGTTGGGACTGAAATGCAAGGAATCAATACAAGGAATAGTTGGAACTTTTGGAGAATATCATATCAATTGAAATGGACAAAAATTGAGACAATTTTCAGCGTGTAATCAATTAAAACTAATAAACACTTTGTCGCGGTAATCTGTTCGTGTTATCTTTTTTACTTGGCGCCTGCTATTGTTTTTATACTTTGAATTTTGGGTTCTTTGTCCTCCGGCTAGCTATTATTACTCAGTCGAGCAAATATCTCTGAGCAGGGCGTGTAAACGGAAAGGAGTTGTTAATAAAAGATAACACTGATAAAGGAATTTGTTTTCCCACTTTTATTACCGTCACACTTAATTAATAGTTCACATCTGTAATCTTTATACACGCCTGACTGAAACTGTTATATTTCCGAATGTAATTACTGTCGTAATAGTTGTCGCGTACTTCACATTTTGTAACTAACTTTACGACGCGAGAGATTCATTCAAACTGTATGATATTCACCTCACGAGAAATTTCTTAAGACTGCGCGACGTGTATCTCATGAATGATTCTGAGAACTGCGTGATGTGTACCTCGTGAATGATTCTGTAGAACTGCGTGATGTGTACCTCGCGAGAGATTGCTGAAAACTGCGTGATGTGTACCTTGTGAATGATACTGTAGAACTGCGCGATACTTGCTTTTGGCTCAAGAATTTATACTCCCTCACCCAGATATGCCTAAACATTATAATAGAGCTACTATTGGTTACTAAATCGCGCCAACATTAGCGTCTGTTTTGTCAGCCAATCATAATTACTAATACATATGCTATAGGGAAGATATTCCCTCCCTGACGTCACTTGTTTGTATCTTCTAAGAAATAAACAACTCACCCCATCGCTTCATTGTTACCCACTCCTATTTTCAGTTTCAGTGAGGCCGTGTAAATTTATTTCCTAACAATGATTATAGCTAACAAAAATCTAAAATCACAAAATACTGCCTCAGCTTTCTTCAGGAAAAAAGCTATCCAAAGGTACTCATGGAGCGCAAGAGGAACGAGATCATTAATAGATTATATTATACCGAATGATAAAATAAAAACTCAAGCACAAGACGTTACTGCATACAGGGGAACTAATATTTACTCAGACCATTATCTAGTTGTGGGAAGTATCTCATTATTGAAGGTGGAAAGGAAGAAAGAACGAAGAAAGGGGAGGATCAGAAATACTAGAAGAGTTGTTTAAGGTTTATTTGTTCCAACACGAGAGTGTTAAAACACTGTATCAAAATAGACTAGAAGAGTATATAATAAAAGCAAGGACAAAAGAAAGCATAAAAGAGGAATGGAGTACTTACAAAAGCAGCATTCGACGCAAGAGAGAAAACAAAAGATACGAAAACTTAGAGAATTAAGAATATGGAAATAGCACTAAAAGAAAGGAATATAGCATACATTAAATTTGTACAGAATAATACTGAAGAAAAAGAGATAATTTATAAAGGAAAACGAAATTGTGGTAAACAATTGATAAGGAAAGGCCATCAAAACTCATGATGTAAATGGAACTCAAACTTTCGCTTATAAAATGATCCGACAACTTCATCAGTCAGGAAAGGACACAGCAAGAATAAATATAATAAGTAAGAAAATCTGGATGGAGTATTATCAAGGTTTGCTCAGTGGTGAAAAACATACACAAGAAGACATATTACCAAGATACAGCACAGCAGCAGATTTAATTACACTAGATGAATTACTCCTGCAAGTAGTCTTGAAAAGCATGAAATTCAGGAAAGGCGGTGGTCCAGTCGGAATAAATATAGAATTACTGAAATACTCCTGTTTAATATGGCAACTAAGACTCCTGCATTTATATAACGAAAGTAGTAGAAGTTACATGTGATTCATGGAAAGTAGCTGAAGTGATGCCCATATTTAAAAAAGTGCAAAGGAATGACTAATAATTGTATGGATATAAGACTATTAAATTCACTTTTCTAAGCTGTACCCTAAAATCATTAATAATTGTTTAAAACCAATAAAAGAGGTGATTCTAGAAGAGCAACAATCTGGTTTTAGAATAGGATAATCAACTAGTGGTAATGTTTAAGTCAACTTAGAAACTCATATAACATTCGTAGACGTCTAAAAAACATTTTAGTTTAAGAATAGAGAAACATTATGGAATATAATGGACAAAAGGGGATATCCGCCTCATATAGTAGACATAATTAAAAGTTATATTGAGACACAGAAATTAGTATAAATATAGGCATTTCAAAAACAGAATATATAAAAATGTCTCCCACGCTATGTAATATACACGTGGATCATCTAAGTAAGATTTGGAAAAAGGGGGTGAGAGAAGGAATACAACTGATAAGAAATAAACATTTAAATGCGATTCTCTATGCTGATGATTTAGCAATAATACATTGAAGTAGTATATTTGTTATTAGTTGGTAGTTGGAAGATGCTTCATGTTTATATGCCCCATGTATGGAAGCCAATTTGTCGCGGTCACTTCGTGTTATCTTATTGCTGGGCGCCTGTTATTGTTTTATTATTTTGCATTTTGGGTTCATTGTGCTCCGGCTAGCTATTATTATTATTCAGTCGAGCAAATCTCTTAAACAGGGTGTGTAAGCGGAAAGGATTTTGTTACTCAAAGATAACACTGATAAAAGAATTTGTTTTTACACTTTTATTACCGTCATAATTAAGTTCACATATTGATTCGTGATACACGCCAAACTGAAATTGTTATATTTTCTAATATCACTATAATCACTTATTTACTGCACATTATTAATTCGCGTTTCACATTTATAACAAACTTTAAGACGCGAGAGATTCTGTAGAATTGCGACGTGTACTTTATGTATGCTTCCGTTGAACTACGCGACGTGTAACCCGCGAACGATTCTGATGAACTAACTGTGCGACGTATAACGCGTGAATGCTTCTGTTGGACTGACGAAATCCGCCTCTGACTTTAGCTTTTTATACTCCCACACCCCGATATGCCTAAAGATTATAACCGAGCTGCTATTGGTTAATAAAACGCGCCAACATTAGCTTCTATTTTTATATCCAATCAAAAATTACGAAAACATATGCTCTAGGGAAAATATTCCCGCTATTTCTAAGAAACGCGCGCCAATCTGACGTCATTTGTTTGTCTCTTCTAATTAATATTCAACTCACCCCCTCGCGCATTGTTATCCACTCCTATTGTCAGTTTCAGTGAGGCCGTGTAAACTTATTTCCTAACAATGCTTATAATTAACAAACATCCCAAATCAATGTCATACAATAATACTTATTTTCACTACAATCACTCTGGCATTTACATTATTGTGATATAAATTACTGCCACAACATGACAATGAAGAGGGCCCCCAACGTTCGTATAAAAATGTATTTACTTGGAAAATAAATATAATTTACATATACCAAAAAATAAATAAATAATGGTACATCGAGGAAAGCATCCGAGAGAGTCAAAAACTATTATTAAAAATAAATGCCTGGAACAGCTCAAGAAGTTTAACTATTTGGGCTGTGATCTAAAAAAAAAACAAGTTAACTTTCAGCAGATACATGGAAGAACTTTGTAAAAACTTTGAGTAACAAAACAAGGAAAGAAACGGAACTGAAATTTTATAAAATTATAGCAGTTCCAGTGCTCATGTATGGAAGTGATATTAAGGCTAAGAGACAAAAGTAAAATGCAGGCAACAGAAATGAGGTTTTTAAACAGAGTTAAAGAATGCAGTAGGCGAGATTTAATAAGTAATGAAAGAATTCGAGAGAAATCAGGCGTATATAAATTACAAGATAAACTAGAAGAAAATAAACAAAGAACGTATGAATAGAATGAGTGAAGAAAGAATACCAGTATCAATAAGAAGATACAATCCTCGTGGAAGAAGAGATGTAGGATGTTCCAGAAGAAGATGGGAGTAGCTGTTGGAAAGCGAAGACGCTACAGGCAGAAACGCCCCTGAGGTGGAGAAGAAGCAGAAGAATAAGAAGTTCTGATGTTACCCTTAGGCAGTTCGGCCATTCTTTAGGAGAGGTATATCTCCTTGTCAATCCGGTGGCTATAATTATGCTCGAAAAACAGAGGTGGTAGGTACGGAGCTGGATTTTTCAATACCAACATAAACAGGAGCTGTTCTATTATGGGCCACATTTTATGCACGCCAATAAACGTTGAATGGTGGACTCACATCTGAGAAAAGTATAAATTTGTAACTTGGAATTCTTCTAAAACGGCTAAAGTTGCAAAAAAAATGTAACATGAATCGTGTATTTTACTGGGTTGTTCCTGTTGTAAGTTATGATTTCCTACCTAGGCATAGTTAAACAAAATCTACCACATAAAGGAGAGTTTACAGGCTATTCGCAAGAAATTCAATACACACTTTGTTTATTTGTTATCTTAAAGCTATTATTGAAACATCAATATAAAGGAAACATTTTCCGTGTAGAAAGTAGTTTAGGTTCATTGCTGGAAACACATGTCACTTCTTGGCACGTAAATACTGAGAAATCTCGATATCCAATTTTTGTTGGAATACAATACTTCCTCTACCTACTAAATGTAAGCAGTAGAAAAAATAAGAACAGTGTTTCCTTTAGATAATAGTTTTCCTCTAAACCTTGAATGTAAGCTAAGGTTACAAAGTTGAATTAGATATGGAAAAGTTAATGCTACGGTGGGGATTCCAACCACGGATACTAGATGTTTCTCTTAACTGTTATGCTGCTGAGCTACACTGTCAATATATGAACTTGTTTCATCTGACTTATGCATACCACTGACCCTCCAAGGCAACCTCAGATGCCCCGAGATATTCATATCTTGCAAAACATGAAGTAGCTTTTCAATTTCGGGTCTCCTACATAGTTAGCCAGGTTATTAAAAGTGGTTCGCTTTCAGACCTTCTATATAAAACACAATAAAACATATTTTAAGACGTTTCACAAAAAAATGAACATTTTTATATCCTACGTGCAATTCAGTTACAATATCGGAAACTTTTCGAATTTTCGTGCTACTATTTCTTCTATTATGGGTACACAAGCCACAATAAGTAATCTACAGCGAATTTGTTCGGGGACTTGTGGGCATTCCATAATACATTTCCTTGTCCTCCCTCGGACTCTCGAGTAAGTAAACGTAGGGGAAATAGGTTTCAGTAGTTTACTTCAGTTTGTCTTTCACAACCTAAAACTTATTTTTTTTCGGGCGTAAAAATTCTTAGCATGGCTTTCTTCGGAAGGGAAGTAAAGCCGGTGGTCCCGTGTCGTAGATTTACGGCAGTAAAAGAGCCTCAAGCCAGATAAAAACGCCTCTAAGCAAAATTTCCAGTCTTTCATGCACAATATGGAATGGGACGCTAAGGACCACGTAGTTAAAGGGCGTCCATAAATAAAACTCATTTTTTTTGTGTGTGTCTGAAAAGCTGTATTCAAGCTATATAAGATTCGTGTACGTAATGAACAATGTTATTTCAAACATAAAAAATACTTACATAATACAATAAGATGTGACAGAGTAATTACAAACAGTTTACGTTATATTAACATTTGATGCATTCATACTAATAATCAGAGAAAAGGATCGAATGGTAAACTTACAAATCTTTGATGTACGCCGTAACTTCTTAGCAACTCATACTTGCTCCTACATTAGGATATTAAATAAAAATAGTATTCGTATCGATTCAATTTGGTGACCCATAATTTGATTGGGAAACACTAAAACTAAAATGCCACAATTTCAAAACGTTTCTGACGAAAAAGTGAGCGTTTAAAATAACACTCGTTATTGTACAAGGAATGCGTGATATAACTTTATTGACGAATACAACTCTCCAAATATATATGCTAGTGCAGTTCAGACCTGAATCAATCAATCGTAAAACAGCTGACACAGGTTGCAGCGAGTCTGTTACTACGCACCTATTAAGTGGCTTAATAATATAATGTATGTTATAGTTTAAGTCCTGGGCTGAGTTAAATTATCTCTGATTAATTTCATTCCGTTCATTCTTCCATGCATTGTTTAATTTATCCAATTATTCTGTGGCATATCCGTACCATTAAAAATATGAAAATTGCAAAAACCAAATCACAATGATTTATACGCTTAAAAAATTTTATGAGCACATAATTCGCTATCTCATGTGTGGTTAAAAGCCTTTTAAATTATAAACACAAAACGTGTAAAGAACATGAGAAAGTCATGCTGCGTTGTTGTCCATACAAACATAAAGTGAACAGCTGCCACCATTTTGCTTGAGGAAGAATTGACCTGCAATTGCACATTTATGAACTAGCCAATGCGATGACAGAACGTGAAACGTTTCATTTCATTTTCGGCGATACATACGATATGTATACCTATTGGTGCGATATGTACCTGAAGGGGTACCTCCATTTGTAAGTGGACTACCCCAGCCAATGAACTGTAGGTATGATGTGACTAGTTCCCGAAAAATGATAAGAAATGCGATGCAGGTAAGTTAGTCCATAGATTTTTAAATGTGGCGTGTGTGCACACTTTCTCTACTATCCTCTCCATATTTGTTATCTATGAAAACAAATGAATGCCGTCATTGAAGGGAATTGATATACGCATAATCAGAATGCAAGACATGAGTTTGTTACTCCTCGTCTGTCGATCGACCCAACTTTGTCTTGTACACAGAGTGCCAAAGAAAATCTTCGGCGGGTTTTGTATCGTTTTCTGGGGTCTTTAAAGCGTGTCCTTCACCTTACCTATTCCACAGCGTAGTGGCTTGATAACACAGAATAAGGGGGAAAAGCGGGGAGGTTGATGCCTTTGCTTCTTCCGGTATTGTTGAAACAAGAACATGCTTATTGTCTCAGAACCAGTCATGCCGTATATTAGCGAAATTACTCGTGCACGTATAGTGGGTATTTGGGGGTTGGTCCACTGTTACAACAATTAGAACGGCAGTGCATAAAACTGTTTTATAGTAAATTATTGCATAAAAATATTCCAGGAAAGTGGATAAGACTCGTGCATAAGATAAGTGCATACTCGTCAGAAAGTGGGCACTCCCCGTAAAACATACGCAGATGATATTCGTATACTAAATGCAAATTACTCTTTTGTTTTAACTGACTGATCATGTTTAGAAACTAGAGATAAATATGCATATGGTTTACCGAATATGACATATATATTATGGCAATAAAATTGGGTTATATTTTTGTCTATAACCTTGTTGTATTCCTATGATCAACAATATGTTAGTAAAGTAAATTATCTAATTATAGTTTGAATTAGAGAGAAGAAATGGAGCATTATTTATTTGTTATTTAGTTATGTTTGCTTCTATGCAGCAACAAGCATTGATACCTGTGAGAATACAGTTTATTACTTTCTCTACTACGTATAGTAAGAAGGGTAAGTATTGTATTCAATCCCAAAAATTCGATACCGAGATTTCACCGGAAATACATGTTTTGAGATCCCCTGAATCCAAAAAAAGCATTTTTAGAAACATGTCCGTGTGTGTCTGTGAACAGCATAACTCAGAAACAAACAGTCGGATAAACACCAAACTTGGTATTTGGGTTCAGTATCTTCCAGAGATGTGACATGAAGGTTTTCAAGAAAATCCCCCACCTCAGGTTACCCTTTAAATGGAACATTTTTCGAAAATTTTAATTTTCTCAAAAATGGTTCTAATGATTTTGATGATGATGATGATGATGATGATATCATATGTTTAAGATATTTTTATAATAAATGAAATGTATATCTCGAATTTTCTGGGAATGTCTCCAAAAGTATTCTTCATTGTGAACGACTTTTGCATAACTGCTAAACCATAATAGATAGACAAAATTTTACTACACAAAAAATGTAGATCGCGTTAAAATACACAATTTATGTCATATACATTTTTTTGTTGAGTGAACTATTTTAGAGATATTGCTTGTTATTCCCTTAAAATTTCCAATACTTACACCTTTTCTCAAATTCGTTATTCATTTTTTTTATATCCTGGAACATGCAAAGAGAATGGAATGCGCCACATAGCAACCAGCGCTTAAAATATTTGACTATCGCTTAAAACCTACCATATGTCCTTGCATCTACAAGAAAATTACAAATAAGATTAACTCTCGATTAACATGAAGCATATGGAGAATAAGCGTTTGTAAAGATAGTTTTACAAGAGTAGACAAAGTCTTGTGAGTGTAACACATCAAATTTTTTTATATATGTATTTAATGAATACCATTCAATCTTTAATTTGCACCCCCTGAAAATCTACACATTATACATTTCGCTAGCCTGAGCGTTCATCAAGTTTTCCCCTTAGCTTTTAACCCTTTCAAAGGCGTGTCCTCACTAGGCGATAAGGTATGGGATATCAATCACGATAAGAGATCTGTATGACAAACTGAATGCACTCACTATACCTCTTTCTCTTTTAGCCAATACTAGCGAGAGCGTAAACATCTATTTCGTTTCTACCAATTTTGTAACCTTTGTTGTGGTTATTGGTGTAAGTGTTTAGCAGAAGGAGTGGCCTAAAGCAACCAATGAAATGCACATGGCTTCGCAAGGCCATGTAAAACGATAAATGATTTGACATAGACGCGAGGTGTAGCGAGATTTTCTTTGGCGCTGTTTGTACATGCAGAGAATCCATTTATTGGTATGATGCCTAAAACACCTTGTTTCATGCCAAGCAAAACGTTTTCGGAACACAAGCGCTATGCAAAATCATTCCATTGTCAGCCCACTTTAGGATTACTTTATGTGCGATAACTCACATTATCCGTGAAAATTGGAAAACTGGAAAAATAAATTAACTTTTATTGGAGAATGAAATTTGAATGTGCTTACTGATGTTCCGGTCTCATGCCCACTTACGAACGGTAGAGGTGGGCCATCATCCAACCGATACGGGGAGGAGATGTGGTCAGCACCACGCATTCCCCAGCCGGAATTTTGGCCTTCGTGGCCGGTGTCGCTAACTATCGAAGCTCCTCACTTTCTTCACGATGCTGAGTGTACACCGGTTCTATACGCGGCACTTCAAATCCGCACCCCAACGGGCGAGTTTGAACCCGGGCGCATTCCATGGCCGGGAACCCGAGCACCACACTCTGGACCACTGCCCCTCGGTGCAGGACCTCCATAATTACTGCCAGCTTACAGCAGCCATAACTGTTTGCAGAACACTAACATCACGAGAAAACAGTATCACTTCATTTCCTTAAGTACTCAAATTTTCTGTGGATAATAAATGTAGAGGCTGCAGTCAAAGAAATACTGAAGTTCATGAAATGGAAGCTCACAGAAAAAGATTAAATCTAAAACCTGACGGAAGCCAATATTGTACAAATTTAACTAATGTGTTTTAATGAGCTATAACTAAGCGCAAATCATATAACTGTGTTTAAAATATATTCATAATGAATCATAGTTTACTATTTTGTTTTTAAATCATCATAACTTGACACAATAAAATATGAAACTTCATATTTTAAACAAAGGCGGCTAGCGCTATAGAGACAAGGAATTTTATGATTTTCAGTGTGTAAAATTCAATGTACAGTGGAGTGCAAAAAACATGCCGATACTTTTAGTTAATTTTAGTGTTTTCCATTCTTGAAAGTTGTCAGAATCTCATCTTATTGTGTTCCGCGTCTGCCTTACGCCTTTTTTCGGGCGTAAAAATCCTTAGAATGACTTCCTTCGAAAGGGAAGTATAGCCGGTGGTCCCATGTCGTAGATTTACACCATATAAAGGAACCTCAAGCCTGATATAGAAGCCTTTGAGCAAAATTTCCAGGCTTTCATGTCCAATATAGAATGGGACGTTAAGTAATTAAAGAGACTCCATGAATATATCTCCATTTAATTTAATTTTAGAGACGTGTTAATTATTGATTGCCAGCTTATACCGCGGTTCCTCACGTTTTAGTGCACCTGACTGTACATACATGTTGAAAAGCTTATAATGCAATATTTTTATATTTTAAAAAAATCTTCATAATAGTTCATATTTTACATCATTGACATTTTCGCGTCTTAAACAATGTTTGGTAATGGAATTAATTGTTCTTTCACACAAGCCGTGTATTGGACAGGGTTGGAAAGGTAGAATCAGATGACTGAAAAATTAAATGGCTTGCCGGCATGTTGCCATGGTAGCTCAGTGGTTAGAGCAACCGGACGGAGACCGGGAGTTTCGTGGTTCAAATCCTGGCTATGGCATTGAATTTTTCAGTCATCTGATTCTACCTTTCCAACCCTTTCCAATTCCAATGAATTCTAATAATTGACCTAATGGTGGTTGAAACTAAAAGCCCGGGATATAAGTACTTACAAAGAATGTAAGTCGCCATTGGGGTATGACATCTCAATACAATTTGAGATCTCCTTGTGGTTTACCGGGAAAAATGCGAGTCAGCTGGAGAATTTAATGGCGTGCCGGCATGTTGCCATGGTAGCTCAGTGGTTAGAGCAACCGGACGGAGACCGGGAGATTCGTGCTTCAAATCCCGGCTATAGCATTGAATTTTTCAGTCATCTGATTCTACCTTTCCAATGTTTGGTAATATTACTCCAGAGGTCGACGTGTCATGGCGGATGCCGCGCAAGGTCAGGCAGGCTACCCAGTAGACAAAAAAAAACATAGCTAAAATTCTGCGAATGTGTGGCATTTGGCTTTTTAAATGCCCCGAAGTTGTTTAAGCACTTCCGATTATGTAGGTATTCTGAGCGATTTTGTCAGCAGTCAAAAATCAAAATGCACAACTTACGCATCGTTGCCGAGAATAACATAAATAATGACGCTGTCTCTGTGGAATATTGGGACCAGTTGCAGAAGAGCTAGCAAGTTCGACACTTCTCAGTGGCTCTTCAACTGATACTTGCATCAGTTCAGGTAAAGGGACAGCTGTCCCGATCGGAGTGTGTTTCAGAATTTTCTTGTGACACTCTCCGAGAATTATACTGCTGCGTAACATCTTCGCAGCTCTCTTCTGGTTCGTCTTCTTCCTCCTCAGAACTTCCCTTGCATCTTTCTTCTGTTCCAAAATTTCACATCTCTACATTGTCTATCTTCCAGAACTCCATCTTTCCTCTACATCTGTCTCAGAACATCTACATCTGCCTTCCTTATATGCATCGATGCAAAACATCCTTTATTAAGGCTAACAATTGCATCCTAAAAGAGCAGATATATCCTTGGACATAATTGTAGTAGCATTCATTATTATTTAATTCTCTTACATTTGTTTACAGCTACGTGGTAATTACTTAGTTATATTACATTTGTTTACTGCTACGTGGTAATTATTTAGTTATATTACATTTGTTTACTGCTATGTGGTAAATACTTAGTTCTCTTACATTTGTTTACTGCTACGTGGTAATTATTTAGTTCTCTTACATTTGTTTACTGCTACGTGGTAATTATTTAGTTCTCTTACATTTGTTTACTGCTACGTGGTAATTATTTAGTTCTCTTACATTTGTTTACTGCTACGTGGTAATTATTTAGTTATATTACATTTGTTTACTGCTACGTGGTAATTATTTAGTTCTCTTACATTTGTTTACTGTTGCGTGGTAATTATTTAGTTATATTACATTTGTTTACTGCTACGTGGTAATTATTTAGTTCTCTTACATTTATTTACTGTTACGTGGTAATTATTTATTTCTCTTACATTTGTTTACTGCTACGTGGTAATTATTTAGTTCTCTTACATTTGTTTACTGCTACGTGGTAATTATTTAGTTCTCTTACATTTGTTTACTGCTACGTGGTAATTATTTAGTTCTCTTACATTTGTTTACTGCTACGTGGTAATTATTTAGTTATATTACATTTGTTTACTGCTACGTGGTAATTACTTAGTTCTCTTACATTTGTTTACTGTTGCGTGGTAATTATTTAGTTATATTACATTTGTTTACTGCTACGTGGTAATTATTTAGTTCTCTTACATTTATTTACTGTTACGTGGTAATTATTTATTTCTCTTACATTTGTTTACTGCTACGTGGTAATTATTTAGTTATATTACATTTGTTTACTGCTACGTGGTAATTATTTAGTTCTCTTACATTTGTTTACTGTTACGTGGTAATTATTTAGTTATATTACGTTTGTTTACTGCTACGTGGTAATTATTTAGTTCTCTTACATTTGTTTACGGTTACGTGGTAATTATTTAGTTATATTACATTTGTTTACTGCTACGTGGTAATTATTTAGTTCTCTTACATTTGTTTACTGCTACGTGGTAATTATTTAGTTCTCTTACATTTGTTTACTGCTACGTGGTAATTATTTAGTTATATTACATTTGTTTACTGCTACGTGGTAATTACTTAGTTCTCTTACATTTGTTTACTGCTACGTGGTAATTACTTAGTTCTCTTACATTTGTTTACTGCTACGTGGTAATTACTTAGTTCTCTTACATTTGTTTACTGCTACGTGGTAATTACTTAGTTCTCTTACATTTGTTTACTGCTACGTGGTAATTACTTAGTTCTCTTACATTTGTTTACTGCTACGTGGTAATTACTTAGTTCTCTTACATTTGTTTACTGCTACGTGGTAATTATTAGTTATATTACATTTGTTTACTGCTACATGGTAATTATTAGTTATATTACATTTGTTTACTGCTACGTGGTAATTATTTAGTTATATTACATTTGTTTACTGCTACGTGCTAATTACTTAGTTCTCTTACATTTGTTTACTGCTACGTGGTAATTATTTAGTTATATTACATTTGTTTACTGCTACGTGGTAATTACTTAGTTCTCTTACATTTGTTTACTGCTACGTGGTAATTATTTAGTTCTCTTACATTTGTTTACTGCTACGTGGTAATTATTTAGTTCTCTTACATTTGTTTACTGCTACGTGGTAATTATTTAGTTATATTACATTTGTTTACTGCTACGTGGTAATTACTTAGTTCTCTTACATTTGTTTACTGTTGCGTGGTAATTATTTAGTTATATTACATTTGTTTACTGCTACGTGGTAATTATTTAGTTCTCTTACATTTATTTACTGTTACGTGGTAATTATTTATTTCTCTTATATTTGTTTACTGCTACGTGGTAATTATTTAGTTATATTACATTTGTTTACTGCTACGTGGTAATTATTTAGTTATATTACATTTGTTTACTGCTACGTGGAAATTATTTAGTTCTCTTACATTTGTTTACTGTTACGTGGTAATTATTTAGTTATATTACATTTGTTTACTGTTGCGTGGTAATTATTTAGTTATATTACATTTGTTTACTGTTACGTGGTAATTATTTAGTTCTCTTACATTTGTTTACTGTTGCGTGGTAATTATTTAGTTATATTACATTTGTTTACTGCTACGTGGTAATTATTTAGTTCTCTTACATTTGTTTACTGCTACGTGGTAATTATTTAGTTATATTACATTTGTTTACTGCTACGTGGTAATTATTTAGTTATATTACATTTGTTTACTGCTACGTGGTAATTATTAGTTATATTACATTTGTTTACTGCTACGTGGTAATTATTTAGTTATATTACATTTGTTTACTGCTACGTGGTAATTATTAGTTATATTACATTTGTTTACTGCTACGTGGTAATTATTTAGTTATATTACATTTGTTTACTGCTACGTGGTAATTATTAGTTATATTACATTTGTTTACTGCTACGTGGTAATTATTAGTTATATTACATTTGTTTACTGCTACGTGGTAATTATTTAGTTATATTACATTTGTTTACTGCTACGTGGTAATTACTTAGTCCTCTTACATTTGTTTACTGTTACGTGGTAATTATTTAGTTATATTACATTTGTTTACTGCTACGTGGTAATTATTAGTTATATTACATTTGTTTACTGCTACGTGGTAATTATTTAGTTATATTACATTTGTTTACTGCTACGTGGTAATTATTTAGTTATATTACATTTGTTTACTGCTACGTGGTAATTATTAGTTATATTACATTTGTTTACTGCTACGTGGTAATTATTTAGTTATATTACATTTGTTTACTGCTACGTGGTAATTATTAGTTATATTACATTTGTTTACTGCTACGTGGTAATTATTAGTTATATTACATTTGTTTACTGCTACGTGGTAATTATTTAGTTATATTACATTTGTTTACTGCTACGTGGTAATTACTTAGTCCTCTTACATTTGTTTACTGCTACGTGGTAATTATTTAGTTATATTACATTTGTTTACTGCTACGTGGTAATTACTTAGTTCTCTTACATTTGTTTACTGTTACGTGGTAATTATTTATTTCTCTTACATTTGTTTACTGCTACGTGGTAATTATTTAGTTATATTACATTTGTTTACTGTTACGTGGTAATTACTTAGTTCTCTTACATTTGTTTACTGTTACGTGGTAATTATTTATTTCTCTTACATTTGTTTACTGCTACGTGGTAATTATTTATTTCTCTTACATTTGTTTACTGCTACGTGATAATTACTTAGTTCTCTTACATTTGTTTACTGCTACGTGGTAATTATTTAGTTCTCTTACATTGGTTTACTGTTGCGCGGTAATTATTTAGTTCTCTTACATTTGTTTACTGCTACGTGGTAATTACTTAGTTCTCTTACATTTGTTTACTGCTACGTGGTAATTATTTAGTTCTCTTACATTGGTTTACTGCTACGTGATAATTACTTAGTTCTCTTACGTTTGTTTACTGCTACGTGGTAATTACTTAGTTCTCTTACATTTGTTTACTGCTACGTGGTAATTATTTAGTTCTCTTACATTGGTTTACTGTTGCGCGGTAATTATTCAGTTGTACTACGTTGTAGTAATCTGTAAAATTGTATATGTCATACTTTTACTTATGCAGTCTCTGTAAATAATTAAAAGTATTGTTTAATACTGACATCTTATATCATGGTAGCTTTGTACAATGTATGATTTACAAGATGAATAAACTATCTATCTATTTATTACATTCATTTACTAGTGCACGGCGCTAATGCCCATTACTAAACGCCAAGTATTAGACAACAATAATACTTTTTACTGTTTCGCGGTTATTATTCAGTTTTATTGCGTTTATTCACTATTTGGTGCTTCTCTATTACGACAGCGTATAACTGTTCGCAACAACATCAAACTGTTTATGTTTTTACTAACGCGGCAGCGTTTTCTCTGTTTAACAGTTGGTACCTGACATTGCGCATTTACATCATCCGCCATGGCACGTCGACCTCTGGAGCAACATTACCCAATGTTTATATATGTATGTATTCTATAGGTATACCAGTCGTGTCAGTTGCCCCTAGGTATTCGTATCTATGCAACCCGCAGTTTATAGTCTAATGTGAAAACATTGACCCTTTTATCAAACAAACTGTTATTGTAGCTCTGCCCTTCTATTCGCACTATACGCAACCACCATTAATGATTTAAAGGCCTGAATGTGCCATGGAGCTCTGAAAGGCTTAAAGAAAAGACGGCTCTTTATGGATATAATGCCTGCAAAAAGGTAGAGCAATGTTCTCCCGAAGTGTGAAACACAATATGTAGTTTCTGACTGAGTGGGTTAGCTGACTGAATGTTGTGGCAAGTGCTAGTTTCAGAGGTTCGAATCTAATGCGTACATCAAATACTTTTGGTGTTTTGTTCCTTCCGCTTGTGTTTATTTTCTGTATTCTAGCATACTAATTTATTTATTTTTATTATTTGCTCTCCAGCGAGGCCAAAGGAACAAGAATTACAATCAGATAATAATTGTGTAACATGTTTATTCTAATAATCTGCACCGTATCTGGTGCTGTAAATCGTGTTACGTAGTTAGCTTTCATTCGTTTGGGCGCATGTCGACGCTATTAAATTTAACACTTTTTGTTTCACTACTTCTACTGACAAAGGAGTTGTAAATGTGCTAAGGTCACGAGTAAACAGAATAAGTTGTTAAGGAGCGCGGATTTCATCAAAAAAGTAAATATTCAAAATGACGACCCTCTTCATCAATGGGCATTTGACGTTGGCGGAAAGACCTTCTTGCATGTTGTAACATGCGCGGTGTAATCTGCCTGCATTCTTTACGTATGTGTGCCCGTAGATGATTTGGGCTTTGCCGTTATTGAGCGTAGACCCGTTCCTTTAAATGACCCCACAGAAAGAAATCCAGTGTGGTGAGATCAGGTGATCTAGGAGGCCATGCAATCGACCCCCTCGGCTAATCCATTTTTGTGGATATGTTCTATGTAAGGGATTCCTTATAATCAGTGACCAGTGTGGTGGAGCTCCGCGGCAGTATCTCCTCCTGTCCGATGTTTTGGTTTGTAATGCCCGTAGCTCACGGCTTACCTTTCTGCAGCCTCCGCGAAGACTGGGTGTTCGAAGTGTGAAGATTATCTGCATTTTCTTTATCCTCGGCTAGCTGAAGTTATTACTGAAATATATCAGAGCATGGACTTTTCCTTGGGAAAGGAAACGTAGATCTCGGGTGTGGTAAAGGAGAGAAAATAGACGTGCTTTAGTTACAAAAAGACGACACCACTATTTCTTTTATTTTGCTACTTCGAGTAGTTTACAATACTGATATTGTCGCCGTTAAAACACTGTCCACTGCTGTTGAAACACGGCGCTGATATGACGCGAAATTTATATACTTAACAGATCTCTTTACTCGTAGCGATTCTTATGTGTGTAGCGAAACCTGTCTTAGTTCGCTAACGTTTGGCGCGACATCTCTCAAATATCCGACAGCATCCTTCCCTGCCTCTAGTTTAGAAGTGAACCCTGATTTTGGTCTTAGCAGATCTATTTATAGTCGCAGGCTTCTTGGGCTGCTTAATTTCCTATTGGTGCATTTGTAGCGCCACTGAACGCGTCTCACTATTTCATATCTATTTACTGGGATCTCATTGGTCCAATTTTAACATAAATCGCGGCTTTTCCTAATTTTACCGTTAAGCTTGTTGTCTCCCTCACTCCGATCACGGCGAATTACTGTACAAAAGGACAAAAGCTCTACACCCTCGCTGTATGAACAATACTCTTGCTACTAGAGAGACATCGTAAAACTTACTTCTTGCCTTCGAAGACACTTTTCCTGCAGCTAAAATATCTCGTCGTGGACAGTATTTTAACATAGCGCTTAAATTATTTACATTAAACACTTTATTACTCCTCTAATATTAGTAACCTAAATACTAACATATCATTAAATCGCTCTTCTTAAGCTACACATGCAGTAAATAGAAAAATAGCTGTACATAGCATAAGTTAATTTCACTAAAAATTAATTACCTGAATTATTAATAATTACATAGCTCAGGCTCGGCCTAGAGATTCCGTTACAGATCCATCCTGCTGGATCCACATTCCTGTCCTTTGCACTTGTGGTGCATCTTCTAGTAGCAATGGCAATTCTTCTTGTAGAAATGCAAGGTACCGTGGTCCTGCGAGGTTGCCTTCAAAGAAGTGCGGTCCAATTAGCCTAATATTTCGCACCAGACATTGATGCTCCACTCTGGAAAGCAGCATCTTACATTCAGTGAGGATTGCCTATACTCCAGTAGTGCATATTATGGCAGTTAACAGTTCCGTTATTGTGAATTTGGCTTCATCGCTGAAGAGAACATTTCTTAAAAACTCTGCATCCATTTGCGCTCGCTGCTGCAGCCACTGTTAATATGTCACTCGCGCTTGAAAGTCTCGTCCGTGGAGAACCTGGTGTAGTTGTAGATGTCACAGGTGATATTTATTACGGCGCAATGTGCGCATCACTGAGAGCCGACTTAGAATTATGTACAGATCTTGTGCTATGGCCGTTTAACTGGTATGTGGATTGTTTTCTATTGCGTTTCACACAGCTTTTTCATTGCCTCCGGAGTTTACTGGAGCATCCCGAGCAGGTGGTACTCTTCCAAATCATCCTGTTTCACGAAGGCGTCTTTCAACCTTTCGAAAAGTGTCAGCAGTAGGTGCCCTCCTTCCTGAAAACCGTTCTTCATACAGGCGCTTTGCTGACAGTGCGTTACACCTTGTTTCTCCATAAATTAACAGCATGCCAACATACTTTTCGTTTGTATACATTATGACAACAGCCGTGTCTCGTAGAAAGGTTTCAAATACTCGGTCAGTAATGGAGAGTTTATTCACGCCAAGCATTGACGCAGGCGCAAATAGCTAAAACTACTTTGCATATGTGAAGTGTTTTAAACTTGATTAAATGAGTCAAGCTTAATACCAAGCACAATAAAATGCCTACTATGAAGCATAAATTATGCACCTGTGAGTGGAAAACAATGCGATTATTCTATTTTGTACACAAGTATAATGTTATCAAAATGTTCTTTGTGTCATAATATCAAATTATAATCCCAAAGAGATAGAACAAATGGTTATTAAACAGTTTGAACTTAACATGAACCAGAATTGAAGCGGCACAGTGGTAAAGCAACCATGATAATACCATTCGACAAATGCTACCTTACGAGTTGGGGTTCTTATACGAATAAACATTTGCGGAACTGAGACCCCACCTCGAATCCTTACACGCTTTTTGCAGCTTCATGAAGTGTTTGGAGCTTATTTTGGTAGTTTTAACTCAAATAAATTAACTGCATCAATCATTTCAATTACTGTATGATCTGAAATATGCCATAGTTTGTGAAAAAAGAGAAATTATTTCTACCTAATACTTAGCATATTTTGACAAGGCTGTACAATATACCTTTGTTGGCTGACGCCTTAAATCCAATTGGTCGCACTGCCATTTTGTTTTAAAATAGTTTTGTCAACCGATGCATATGATAAGTTGTTCCTTCAGGGGCGTTTTCAAAGGTGTGATGAATGTATACTAAAGAATGAAAGTTTGTAAAATCAGCTAAAAATGCTACTGCAGCTCACAGTGTCAGGGTGAGATGTTTTTGGCATCGACATACATGGCGATTGCATTCTGTCCCGTAAAACACTTATGCACTGAGTTATCTAGAATGGATTGCTTATAGTGTTTCTTATGCTTTTTACAAACCTTGTGGTTTTCTGTGGTATTTCAACTTCGCAAGTTGCCTTTAAGAGGTAGGTATATAAATATACGTACATACTAAATAATGTGCGCTCTCTAGAGAGATAAGCCTCATACTTAATAGCAGGGTAATGTTTAACTTTGGTATGATTAATAATATTTGGTAAACTGTAACTACATTATTATTATTATTATGATTATTATTATTATTTTATTTGCACGTTTGGCATTGTAACACTAAGTCTTACTACCGTAGTTCTAGAAAGTACTCTTCAATGCAATATACATCCTAAATTATTTAAAATAACTTGGAAGTTAAAATCAATTGCGCGAAATGTGCATCAATTAATGCTGACTAACTTCCAATGCATACATTTACTAAACCTTAATCTGCTCTTAAGTTACGCTTACTTTTACATATTGTTCGAATACTATGTTTTCCGTTTTACAGCTACAGAAGCACTGATGTGTGGTTCATATTCTTTTAGAGATATGCAATCATTATTATACGGCAACTGTAACGGTTGTAAATAATTCATGGTGTATTCTGCGAGTACATTTTACTGAGAAAAAAAAATTGTAAACAAATAAATCGTCTTAACACGTAAGTAGTGATATTTTAAAAACAATTGTGGTGTTGCGGATATTAGGTGGATTATTTGGTGGTGGTGGTGGTGGTGGTGGTGGTGGTGGTGGTGGTGGTGGTGGTGCTGGTGATATCGGTTCATGTTACATTTAATAATTAATTTTGTCTATAAACAATTGGATATCAGGCGATATCAAGCTCCAAAATATTCTATTAGGGGGCGTTATTTTGCTAATTTTTAATCGTAGCGTTTGCAAAGAAACCCAAAATAGTTTATTGTAATTTTGGGCATGGATATAGCAAAGGACGATTTATTCATACATTCAAGTCAAAACCCTACAAATGAAACATTAAAGAACGATATTGCGCAATGCTTGTCCCATAACTGCGCTTTCTTTCGAAGCTGCTATGTGTTATTGTTCTCCTGGAGTGTGACAGAAATGCTATAATACAAGGGCAAATTGTTTAATTACCTCTCCCTCCGCCGGAATACAAAGTTTGCTGTTGAGTGCACTTTGTCGACTCTCAGCCGCCGAAAGGTTTATGGCACCCTTGTTTTCAATGGTTACTTGTGCGCTTCCTTGCTTCATCCCCTCAACCTAACGAGTCCAGTTACCCCGTTTCCTTCGTTGTGTCAGAAATAACTACGAGGATCGTGGAGGGGGATTTGCAGCTAGGGTATAGTCGAATGCAAAAAACGGGCTGATGCTTTTGGTGACTTTTAGTGTTCTCCATTCTTGAATGTTGGCAGAATGTCCTTCACGTCCGCCTTAGGTGGGCCATCCTCTAATTGGTTTTGGTTGAAGTTCGATATGCTAGCGTTACCCTACAAAGAAAAGGCAGGCCTAGGGGTGAGAGTAGATATATCTCACCTGAATTGTGGAAACAATGGTTCCCAAAGACTATCCATGCTTGCCCGTGATTGGTCTGGCATTCAAGCATTCTGTAACCGAATAAGAGATGGAAGGTGCGGCACAGGCATGTTAATTATTGATTGTCAACTTAAACAGCGGTTCCTCGTATAGACGAATTTTTCTTTTGGCCCGACTGTACAAAGAGCACCAAAGAAAATCTTCGGCGCATTTTGTATCGTCTTCTGGGGTCTTTTGAGGCGTGTCCTTCACTTTATCAATCGTAGAGCGTGGTTGCAATAAGGGAAATTGATGGGAGGTTGATGTCTTTGCTTTTTCTGCTGTTATTGAAACCAAAACACGTTAATTGTCTCAGAAAGTCATGCAGTATACTAGGGAAATTACTCTTGGACGTATCGTGGGTATGTGGGAGGATGGTCGCACTGTTGCAGCAAATGTAACGGCAGTGCATAAAAGTATCTTTATAGTAATTACTGGATAAAAATCTTCCAGGAACTGGGGAATACGTCTACATACTCGTCTGGAAGTGGGCACTCCCCGCAAAACATCCGCAGATGATATTATGTTTACTAAATGCAAGTTAGTCCTTTGTTGTACTTCACTGATCATGTTTAGAAACTAGAGATACATATGTATATGTGTATATATGTATATATAGTTTATCGAATATAATATGCATATTATAACAATGAAATTGGGTTACATTTTTGTCTATAATCCTGTTGTATTCCTATGATCAGCAATATGTTAGTAAAGGTATATTAACCGATTATAGTTAGAATTAGAGGGAAAGCATGGTGCTTTATTTATTTATTTATTTATTTATTTATTATTTGGTTATGTTTGTTTCTATGCAGCAATAAGAATTAATATCACAGTGATAATACCGTTCTGTTTATTACTTTCCCTACTATGTATATAAAGTAGGGAAAGTTTTGTATTCCACCCAAAAATTCGATACCGAGATTTCACCGGAAATACATGTTTTGAGACCCCCTGAATCCAAAAAAGCATTTTTGGAAACATGTCCGTGTGTGTGTGTGTCTGTCTGTCTGACTGTGAACAGCATAACTCAGAAACGAACAGTCGGGTAAACACCAAACTTAGTATTTAGGTTCAGTATCTTCCAGGGATGCGACACGAAGGTTACCAAGAAAATCCCCCCACTCCAGGATACCCTTTACATGGAAGATTTTGCGAAAGTTTAATTTTCTCAAAAATGGCTCCAACGATTTTGATTAAAATATCATATATTTAAGATATTTTCATGACAAATAAAATGTATATCTTGAATTTTCTGGGAATGTCTCCCAAAGTGTTCTTCATTGTGAACGACTTTTGCATAACTGGTAAACCGTCAGAAATAAGACAAAATTTTACTGCACAAAAGATGTAGATCGCGTTAAAATACACAATTTATGTCCTATACATTTTTGTTGTTGAGTGAACCATTTTCGAGATATTGCTTGTTATTCCCTTAAACTTTTCAGTACTTATTTTCTCAAATGGGAATTCGTTATTCATTTTTTTGTCTTGTATATGCAAAAAGTTATAATCTGTGGCAAAGAGAATGGTGCTGCACCTACCAACCAGTTACTGAGAGATATGTATGTGCTTAAAGGCTACTGTATTTCTATATTGCCCTTGTAAATATATATTACCCTTACATCTACAAGAAAACTAGCAATAAGATGGGGTTTGCAAATGTTTATCTCGATTAACATGATGTAGATGGAGAATAAGCGTTTGTAAAAATAGTCTGTACAAGAGTAGAGAAAGTCATGTGAGTGTAACACATCAGATTTTCTTGGATATGCAAAGAGTATTAATCTGTAGCAAAGGGAATGGTGCTACAGCTAGCAACCAGCTATTAAGAGATATGTGTGTGCTTAAAGGCTACTGTATTTCTATATTGCCCTTGTAAATATATATTCCCCTTACATCTACAAGAAAACTAGCAATAAGATAGAGTTTACAAATGTTTATCTCGATTAACATGAAGTAGATGGAGAATAAGCGTTTGTAAAAATAGTTTGTACAAGAGTAGAGAAAGTCATGTGAGTGTAACACATCAGATTTTTTATTTCCCTACTACGTGCAGTAAGTAGGGGAAGTATTGTATTCCACCCAAAAGCTCGTTACGGAGATTTCACCGGAAATACATGTTTTGAGACCCCCTGAATCCGAAAAAAGCATTTTTGGAAACATGTCCGTGTGTGTGTGTGTGTTAGTGTGTGTGTGTCTGTCTGTCTGTCTGACTGTGAACAGCATAACTCAGAAACGAACAGTCGGATAAACACCAAACTTAGTATTTAGGTTCAGTATCTTCCAGGGATGCGACACGAAGGTTTCCAAGAAAATCCCCCACTCCAGGATACCCTTTACATGGAAGATTATACGAAAGTTTTAATTTTCTCAAAAACGGTTCTAACGATTTTGATTAAAATATCATATGTTTAAGATATTTTCATGACAAATAAAATGTATATCTTGAATTTTCTGGGAATGTCTCCAAAAGTGTTCTTCATTGTGAACGACTTTTGCATAACTGGTAAACCTTCAGAGATAAGACAAAATTTTACTACACAAAAAATGTACATCGCGTTAAAATACACTTTATGTCATATACATTTTTGTTGTTGAGTGAATCATTTTCGAGATATTGCTTGGTATTCTCTTAAATTTTTCAATACTTATTTTCTCAAATGGGAATTCGTTATTCATTTTTACTTTCTCTACTACGTATAGTAAGTAGGGGAAGTATTGTATTCCACCCAAAAATTCGATACCGAGATTTCACCGGAAATACATGTTTTGAGATCCCCTGGATCCAAAAAAAGCATTTTTGGAAATATGTCCGTTTGTATGTCTGTGTGTCTGTGTGTCTGTCTGTGAACAGCATAACTCAGAAACGAACAGTTGGATAAACACCAAACTTGGTATTTAGGTTCAGTATCTTCCAGAGATGCGACACGAAGGTTTTGAACAAAATCCCTCCACCCCAGACTACCCTTTACATGGAACATTTTTCGAAAATTTTAATTTTCTCAAAAATGGCTCTAACGATTTTGATTAAAATATCATATGTTTAAGATATTTTTATGACAAATAAAATGTATATCTTGAAGTTTCTGGGAATGTCTCCAAAAGTATTCTCCATTGTGAACGACTTTTGCAGAACTGGTAAACCATAAGAGATAGACAAAATTGTACTACACAAAAAGTGTAGATCGCGTTAAAATACACAATTTATGTCATATATATTTTTTTTTGTTGAGTGAACCATTTTCGAGATATTGCTTGTTATTCCCTAAACTTTTTCAATACTTATTTTCTGAAATGGGAATTCGTTATTCATTTTTTTGTCTTGGATATGCAAAGAGTTATAATCTGTGGCAAAGGGAATGGTGCTGCACCTAGCAACCAGCAACCAGCTATTAAGAGATATGTATGTGCTTAAAGGCTACTGTTTTCTATACTGCACTTGTAAATATATTTTCCCCTTACATCTACAAGACAATTAGCAATAAGATACAGTCTGCAAATGTTTATCTCGATTAACATGAAGTAGATGGAGAATAAGCGCTTGTAAAAATAGTTTGTACAAGTGTAGAGAAAGTCACGTGAGTGTAACACATCGGATTTTTTTTGTCTTGGATATGCAAAGAGTATTAATCTGTGGCAAAGAGAATGGTGCTGCACCTAGCAACCAGCTATTAAGAGATATGTGTGAGCTTAAAGGCTATTGTATTTCTATATTGCCCTTGTAAATATATATTCCCCTTACATCTACAAGAAACTTAGCAATAAGATAGAGTCTGCAAATATTTATCTCGATTAACATGAAGTAGATAGAGAATAGGCGTTTGTAAACATAGTTTGTACAAGAGTAGAGGAAGTCATGTGAGTGTAACACATCAGATTTTTTTTGTTATAAATTGCTGCCTTGCTATGTATTTAATGAATACAATTCAAGCTTTAATTTGCACCCCCTGAAAATCTTCTCACACTAGACATTCTATATTTCGCTATCCTGGACGCTCATCAAGTTTTCCTCTTAGCTTTTAACCCTTTCAAAGGCGTGTCCTGAATTAGCCGATAAGGTATGGACCACCTATCACGATAAAAGGTCTGTTTGACAAACCGAATGCACTCACTCCACCTCTTTCTCTTTTAACCAATACGATCAAGACAGTAATCATATATTTCATTTCTACGCCATTTGTAACCTTTGTTGTGGTTATTGGTGCAAGTATTTAGCAGGAGTGGCACACCCTTGCAACATGGCCTAAAGTAACCATTAAAATGGCCATGGCTACGTAAGGCTACGTACAACGATAAACAATATGACGTAGACGTGAGGTGTAGTGAGTTTTTCTTTGTACATTTGAATATAAACCGGTCAAAAGTAGGGAATAAATGGAGGTAACGTATTTTGAAACGAAGGCATCATTCTGAAATCTTGAAATTGCTATGTTTTAGAATTCTGCCAGAGACATTTTGTTTTATGCTAGAACATCTGGATTCTGCTATGATCAGCAGAACTCTGCTATGGTTGGCAAAACTATACCATAAAAATGCAACAATAATAATTATATATTAGTTATTCTTAAACTTGTATAAAATATATTATTATTATTAACTTAACGAAACTCAGCTAGCATAGACCGGCGGTGTTATGTTCCCACCATCTTTTGAAATGATGTAAAGAGCTTGCCAATGAAGTGGCTAGTATTATGCAAGAGAGGAGGAACTTCGAGGGGGTGGAGCTGCTTTTATCGTTACGAAATTAAATCACCCCATTCCTATTTCACTTGCAGGAAAAGTCATTACTTAACGTTATCGTTCTTAATATTGGCTAAAGGTATCGCATGTTAGTGGTTGAAAGGAAAGGGAGAGTAATTCTAACACTACTGCTAACAACTGCAGAACTTATCTTAAAGTCTACCACGTGATTGCAGATCTATGTTGTGCAGTCGAGTGCACGGAAGCGTGCCAATGCTTTTGGTTTTTTACGGTGTTTTACTTTATTTAATGTTGGTAGAATGTATTTCATCACCTGTGTTTCTCACCAGCTCTGGTTGAGCCAATCTCTTATTAATTTTAATTGAAGTCCGAAATATACTCAAATTGCCTATGAGTCAGCCCTAGAGTGGCGGCTAAAGGGTGGGAGTACGTAAACACTTCACCTGAGTAGCTGAAAGGCATGGCTCGTAACGACAGTGCATACCAGGCCCTGTATGAGTCCGTTTGATATCAAATATTAACGTATGAACACAGGTCGGTTTCGGACTCAGGAGCGAAGGAAAAGGAGGGGATAGGACAAACATTAATTGAAGAGTTAGAACAGGTGGGGGTGGGGGCTTCCTTACCAGCATAAACCACTGTGCATTATATTGGCACGAATCCATCCAGCACTGAAAGCCCCAACCTTCTTCAATGTTCATTGCGTTGTCAAACCGGGACTTGATTGCTGAAAGCGACGAGCAAAGTGCTTTATCAGATAGAGGCAGAGCGCGCGCTGCAACCTTCACACAGATGTATTGCGGCTACCGCTCCCCAGAAGAAGGAGGCTACAGACCACAAATATCCGTCCCACTGCTGGAGCTGCCGAGAGACGGCAGCCCTGTGGTGTCTTTCCACTGAGCAAGTACCTGCACAGTCTGTCCGGCACCGCCATACGCCACGAAACCTAGAAGCACATCTGAAAGATGAGAAGCAAACGGAATGAAAGGGAAATGACGGAGAGATAATAGTGGAGAGAAGAAACCTGCATTCGCATGCTGACCCCTGGGAAACCACGAAAACCCCATAATCTTCCAAAATCTTGTTTAACACATATAAAACCCTTCAAGATTATCTTCTGTTTTCTCCATTATACATAGGTCGCCTGTATAAACAACGCACTAAGATTTGTCTTCGATCGAGTTGTTTTCCTTCTGCATTTTCATTCTTACAAGCTCTTATGGCATCGCCAATCTACTCTTATACTGCACTCTTGCATTACACCTCTATTTTCTAAAATAGGTTCACTCGTAAACTTATTTTCCTTAATTATTATTGTACTAACTATTATTATTGTTGTTATTATTTTGTACATGTTACTACTATTAATTTGATGTTTCGGATACCCTCTCTTTTCAACTGTACTCCATACTGTTTACTTTCTCTACCACGTATAATAGATAGAGAAAGTATTGCATTCCACCAAAAAATTCCATAACGAGATTTCACCAGAAATACATATTTTGATGCCCCTGAATCCATATAAACCATTTTTGCAAACATGTCCGTGTGTGTGTGTCTGTGAACAGAATAGTTCAAAAACGAAAAGTCGGATAAATACCAAACTTGGTATTTAAGTTCAGTATCTTCCAAGGATGCAACGCGAAGATTTTAAAGAAGCCCCCACCCCAACTACCCTTTACATGCAACATTTTTTAAGAATTTTGGTATTCTTAAAAATGCCGCAAAGGATTTTGCTTAAAATACCATATATTAAAGATACTTACATGATAAATAAAATGTATATCTGGAATTTTCTGTCAATAGCCTTTGAAGTCCTCTTCATTCGGTAGGAATATTGTATAATCTTGCATAACTGGTAAAAGTTAAGCGATGAACGAAAACGTACTACAAAAAGATGTAGATCTCTTTAAAACACACAATTTATTTAAATAAGTGTTTTGTGCCTTAAGCCATTCCTGAGATAACCGTTATTAATGTTATGCGATTACTATAAACAGTATGGAAATTTAAGGCCAGCATATAGCGTCTAGTTCTTAAGCATTTGGCTATCACTCTCTCTTTATATCTATAACGAAATGTGTAATGATGCTATTTCTGCAAAGGTTTGTTTGGATTATAACGTAGTAGATACAAAAATAAGCTTTAATAAGAACAATTTGTACACTCGCTAATAAACAATAGATGGTAGGGAAAGTCATGTGAATGTATTACATAAGAAATTGTTTCGTTTAACTCGATCAAAAGCCTTTTCAATGTGAATAACGGTAAAAATGGTGGCAAGGTATATTCTCTCCGTTTTTTAATTATTTGATTGATTATAATTATATTATCTATACATGATCGTCCTCTTCTAAAACCATTCTGTTTTTCCAACAAGATTGTTTCTTATTTAATATACCGCATATAACTTATAAGCAGAATTGAGAATGCTTATTGCCTCTATAGTTTGTAAGATTATTGTGATCTTCCTTTTTATATACAGGTATCTCTTTTGCATATCTATCTAGAATTACTCCATTTATCCAACATTTATTTATTATATGCAACAAAGGAAGTTTTAACAATAATTTGCCTCTCTTCAACAATTCTATTGGACTGTGCGTCTCAGACCCACCAAAGCTAAACAGACGAAAAGTACAAGAAAGAGGCGACGTCACATGATTCAGCAGTTGTAAACAAACAGAGTCAAAGTGTATGGCTGTGTCTCTCAAACGGATCGCTTCAATAACTCCGGAGGATGGTAGTTCCCCTCTGCGATATCTGTCGTTCCTCAGAGTTTGTCGCAGAGGTCCTGGAACATCTGCTTACATTCACTGATACTTCCAAATATTAAAATATTTCAGTCAGTGTAATGGCTCATGGATGCGTTTCAGGGCTTTTACCTCAAGTCATATTGCGGAGGCAGAGAACCCAGGTAAACTAAAATAAAAGTAATATTGTGCACTGTTAAATATAATACAGATTACACGTATTTCTTGAACTAGGGGTACCGCAAAAACCTGCCTGATATTATACTGAAATATGGATAAATAAAGCAAATCATAAATAAGTTGCTGTCAGTTGTTTTATCCAGCAAAGCAAATAATAGGAACAATAGCAACAATTACAATACGTTTTCGTTGTTAAGCAGACTGCAAAAATAAAGACCAGGGTCGTCCTGCTGTACTGCAGGAAACTGTGCCGTAATGGTCCACCATAGAGTAACACACTGGCACACGTGTTGCCGGCTTAAATAAAGAGGCTCTGCTAGAATGCCTTAAAGCTCTAATTTCTTCGAGGTTAAAAAAATCGCTGATCACAGTATAATGTTAGCATTATCAGTGAATTAAATATTTACTTAATTAATTAGGTAGTTTAATTTAAACTTAAGTATGCACACATGTTCCTTAATAATTGGAGGGGTCCAAAGCACAGTATACATTTTTGTAATACACGGATGATTAAGAAACAAGACAAGAGAACACATAGTAGTACCTCGGCAATAAAATATGGGATAAACACAGTCAAGTGAAACATTTTAAATAAAAACAAAACAAAAAACTACAGCAAACCTTATTGCGACGTATTGCTGAGCCCTATTATATTAGTACCTATAGAACGTTCCAAAAATATAGGTATATACAAGACAATAACAATTCCCCAATATTGATATAAAATAGCATAAAAATAAAGTACAAATACCAGAAGCTTACGCTGAGTTCCCATCACACCCCTCGCCTATATCAGCCTTCTCAAACATCAGTTATCTCGCATTAATCAGAAATTTGCCTATCACCTCCTCGTCTTCCCTGTCTTCAGAAACGCATATCTACTAACTCCCTATTTTAGAGAGTAAAGGATCGTGGTATATACATTCCCCTGCATTCCTCCATAACTATATCTATAGCTTACTAACATATGCACCCTGAATTCCTCCTCATTCACAAATGGAGCAGATTCTCGTACCATTTCTATAAGTTACCATTAATAGCTGTCATGTTTCAAACATGTGTAATGAGTTTAGCCCCTATTTTCATGTATTGATTCGTACCCCATCGTGTTATATCTAGGCTGTACTTCCAACAAAATATTTTCCCCGAATTGAGCAAATATTTGTGGCCCGTCTGTATCCGAAGGAGGTTTTTAATATTTCTCCACACACACTCCGTCTGATTCTCTGTCTGGCAACTCCAATGTAGTCCATCCTATACTTTCTAAACTTTAAACTTTTGTTTAATTTGGAAGTTGCATTTACTCACTTTTTCAGCTGTTCATGATGGTACAACGCCCTAAAGGTCTACATAAACAACTCTCACCCATCTACTGTTCTCTTTTTCACTCTATTCTTTTAGTTCCATTTTTGTAACTACAATGGTCTTTTCGGCGGCCTTTTCTTGGCAATGGTGTTAAGTCGTATTCACTTGTCGTTGAATTTCTAGTGAACTTTGGATTTTATGCATTATATCATAAACACACACACACACATTCACACTATCAATCATATTTGCAGACTCTGGGAAGGATAGGGAATACACTTAGCTAGAGACAAATTCCCACCTTCAGCTGGGAATAGAACCTGGGACCTCTCGCCCAGCAGGCAGGTGCTAAACCGACTGAGCTATGTACGAGGCCAACAAAATTTCCTATCTCCTTATTATTCCCACAGTTGGCCATATCTCTCCCATTCCCAGAATTCCTTTCAAAAGCAGTTGCACACTTGGTACAGATTTCCTGTTTGTTCCCACCTCAACATTTCTAACTCATCGTATACTCAACTGTTTCCCCATATACGGTCCCCTATAAGCTTACATATATACGTGAAATTCCTTAATGCCTTATGTCCCGCGACAACAGTACGCCTCGTCCATTTTGTGCTCATCGTAAACATGAGTCCTAGGTACACGATATTCTTCACATTATCCGCCGTTTATCTTGCATTTGTCCATGTTTTGTCCCTGCTATAAATCGAATAATTGTTGAATATAATTGTTTAGTCTGCTTTACAGTAAGTAGTCATTGTCGCAGTAAACTTAAGTCTGCTTTGTTCCTTTGTACTTCCTTAAAAGTCGTGAAGTACTTTTTTCGCTAATATTGCATTAGTAATATTATCCACAACATATTAAATAGTAACGATAATAAAATATTGCCTTAATTCACTTCCCTATAACTTACGAAGCTCTCCATCACTCTGTTCCCAACATACTTTATAAAGAAATACACAATTTTATGTACAGTCCATAATGAATTTAATTATTTTACCTGATACTACGTTTCTCCATATTTTAAACCATAATGCAATTCGAGTGAAAAAGTCTGCAAAATATCTAAAAAAAGACCGCACTTCAGCTTTCCTGCTTTAATTAACACGCGTATCGGTCTTAAAATAACGCGTACCTAAAATAAACGCAACGTCTACGGTGCTGTAGTGTTCTTTCAGCTTGTTCTAATAAACGCAACGTCTACGGTGCTGTAGTGTTCTTTCATCTTGTTCTAATAAACGCAACGTCTACGGTGCTGTAGTGTTCTTTCAGCTTGTTCTAATAAACGCAACGTCTACGGTGCTGTAATGTTCTTTCAGCTTGTAATAAACGCAACGTCTACGGTGCTGTACTGTTCTTTCAGCTTGTTCTAATAAAAGCTACGTCTACGGTGCTGTAGTGTTCTTTCAGCTTGTTCTAATAAAAGCAACGTCTACGGTGCTGTAGTGTTCTTTCAGCTTGTTGTAGTAAACGCAACGTCTACGGTGCTGTAGTGTTCTTTCAGCTTGCTCTAATAAAGGCAACGTCTACGGTGCTGTAGTGTTCTTTCAGCTTGTTCTAATAAAAGCAACGTCTACGGTGCTGTAATGTTCTTTCAGCTTGTTCTAATAAACGCAACGTCTACGCTGCTGTAGTGTTCTTTCAGCGTGTTCTAATAAAACCAACGTCTACGGTGCTGTAGTGTTCTTTCAGCTTGTTCTAATAAAAGCTACGTCTACGGTGCTGTAGTGTTCTTTCAGCTTGTTCTAATACACGCAACGTCTACGGTGCTGTAGTGTTCTTTCAGCTTGTTCTAATAAAAGCTACGTCTACGGTGCTGTAGTGTTCTTTCAGCTTGTTGTAATAAACGCAACGTCTACGGTGCTGTAGTGTTCTTTCAGCTTGTTATAATAAAAGCTACGTCTACGGTGCTGTAGTGTTCTTTCAGCTTGTTCTAATAAACGCAACGTCTACGGTGCTATGGTGTCGTTTAGAATACTTGTGTAATAGTCTCCAGAATATTTTCCCCTAGTTGGAATAGACATTCTCCCCGTATTAACTTATAGCTCCGTTCTCTTTATAAACGGCGTGAGTTTAGAGTAACGTCCATTGAGAATAACTTGAAATCTAGAGCAGACTCAAACCAAGCTTATTTAAATTTCCTGCAACTTTTAAAATTTCTGGTGTAAATCTGTCAATCCTGGAAGTTTGATCGTTTTAGAATCTTCACCGGTTTGAGATCCTCCCAGCTGAAAGCTAATACTCTAGCACTGGGATGGGTGGAAGACCTTTCTTCTCTCCCCTTTGAACCGGCCCAATGCCTCCTGTATCTATTTATATCCTGGTTTTATATTGATGATCATAATGTTTACCTGACTGCTTTGTCTGTGCAGGCACTCTTGACTTTCATTACATACACAGCAGTACTCATTGCGTCTGTTGTTTCTTTCATGATTCTTTCTCCCATAAGCTGTTACTGAGATTGTTAGCAAAAGCTCTGCATAAATCTACCTACTAGATTGCATTCCTATCTTTCCCTAGCCTCATCTGTATGTACCTCAAGCCATATTATGAGATCCAGTTCCAGAGCAACTGGGCAGTCATACGACTCGATAAGATCCCCCACCCAAAGTCTTCTTAATTTCGCCTGTTATACCCTGGCTTACCAAATAAAATTTATTAATGAGGATCAATACCGTCCCTGACATTCAATATTTTGCGAGAAAAGGCAGCACCGAAAACCAAAATGCCGATCTTTACTTTTTCGCTGACCACCATGTAGTTCCTTTCGGTCATCCCGACCTTCTAATGAGAAATCTTCTCTTCTCGTAATATTGCATTGAACTCTGAAAATAATTATTTCGGTAACCAGGATCCTTTTATAGTTGTACCAAATTTTCCGATGTGTCGTTGAAGAAATTTTGGTTGGCAGGTTTGATCGTTGCTACATAATCCCAGAATAATTGAATTTGCGTATTAACCCGTTCCAAAATAAAATTTAATGTAGACGCCTTGTTTTTACAGCTCAGATCTGTACAAAACCGTTACTCCCTCTGGACACTACCCCTCCTACCTCTAGTCTCCCGCCCGTTACTAAAACTAAAAAAAAAAATGGGAACTTCAAGATTTTCCTGTTCTTCAGCCAAATCCCGTCAAATCTATAACGCCAAGGTCACTGAAGAAAGACATAAGTGATGATAATATAAGCATAGAACTTGTGAGTGTGCCCTAGTGAATGTTCATACTCGCAGTAGAAAAACCTCCCCTTCCTAGCTGCTAGAAGCCATACCAACCCCAGTTGAAGTGCTGCTGATATAACTCTACTCGTGGGTCTCGCAAGATACTGGAAACCTTTTGGTAAATGCATAATACTTTTAGAGGAACTGGTCATGTATGCAGGTTTACTTCAATCCGCTTTCTAAAGGGAAATAAGTTGGGAAAATGCATTATCATGTTTTGTAGAACGCTTACTCGTTCGTAAAGGCTGAATTTATCCCCCTCGAGTATTTCGCTCAGTAGATTTTAAATGCTCGCTCACATTTGAGCAAGAGGAGGTTTTAGTGGAGAACTTTGAAACTCGGAGTCTCGTATTAATTTGAAAGCGTATTCCTTTCACCGTACTACGCTTCCATTTTACCCGAAATCCACCACTTTACCAACAAAGATTTCATCTGATATTCCTATGGAATTGCGGCTTTAAAGCCAAGCTTAACGAAGGAACAAAGAGCTGCATCGAAGTGTGTTTGCCTCTCTACTGTCCTGGCTTGGTCATACTTTCAAATGCAAATGACAAGATTGGGGAGTCGTGTAGCATACACTCAGCTTGACCAGACCACAGTATTTGCAGATTTTCATAGCAGAGATGCTAACTTAAAACAAAGTTTCGTTCGGACATTCAGAAATAAACACAAAGGCACAAAATTACCTACAAAGGTATGCAACATAAAATTTCTATGCAGAGTGGACATCAAACAATCAAGCTACAGCCACATACCAGTACTTTGGCTTGTGTTTTGCGCTGATCAAAGAATTCGACCAACATATTCCGTAAGTGGAATGCTACATGATAGTAAATTGCGTTGCAAATTATGCACATGAGAGGAAAGCGGAATTTAATTGAGGTACTAGTGTTCGGAAGCTCTCTGCTTCAGATCTGCTTGATTTTATGTATAACGCCTTCATTATTTTCAGCGCAGGCCTTTTGTTAACGAATTTATGTGTCTAACCCTATGGCCGTTCGAAGAATGACAGAAGTTAAATGATTTCCTTCCTTATGGCCATGCAGCAAGATTACAGAAGATGGAAACTCTACATATATGTTTGCCTTCGGAACTGCTGACACAAGAAGTAAGCCTAGCGTGACTCTCTCCTTTTACCAGCAGCCTTTCCCCAAATTCAAAACCTAATTTTTTTTGTTTTACTTTTTTAATTTGTTTCTTACTTAGGTTTGCTTAAAGTTAGTTCAAACATATCGCATATATATGACCCGGGCAATCTATGAAACGTTGCAGTGTCACTACATACTCGTACAGTGTCGTGCATAAAAAATCGTCCATTTCCCTAGTACGACATAGTGTTTTCCCTCCGTAAGCTTCCTTTTGGTAACCCAATTTGACTCCGTCCAGCCCATATCAGTTCTCTATGTGACTGGGCAAAAACACAATACAGGGATATACAAACTAACGAATGAACTATACGTTTAATATATGTGAAATGAGGGGGTGTTAGGATACACCTAAACGAAAGGGTTTCGCTGCGATTGATACACAAGGAAAGGCTAAACCAATTACAATATAAGTTTGCCTTCTAGAGGAAGGGATGTACGTGTGGTTAAACTGAAAGACAGCCTCCACATTTATATATATGAGAGCTTTCATCAGCGACATGGAGACGAAGGTTAAAGTTTTGCCGCTAGTAAACGGCAATAAGAAATCCTTCATTAAGTAAAGGGTAGCATAAAAATGTAACGTTTAAGCTGTAATGTTACCCTTCGGTATTTTGACCATACTTTTGGGGAGGTAAACGCTCCCAATCCAGTGGCTGGAATTAAGCTCGGAAATCAGAGGTGGTTCGCGGGTAGGGGGCCTGGCAAGATTTTATGTGTTCCAACAGCTCCGTTCCATCATGGGCCACATTTTATGCAAAGCTATTCTCCCCTTGCTTGTGTTAGTATTACAAGCTATACCCATAGGCGCAGCTAATTGTAAATGGCTCGCCAGCTTCACCCTATGCCTCTCGTTCTTTGTTATCTGTAGAGCTCATAAGATAACGTAGGCTACTCTCTTTAATTCCAGAAACAATAGAATGGTAGTGGACAAAACCATTTCTACCACTACAGGTGTGATAAAACAATAAACTTGTTATAAATACATATTTTTATAAGCTTTATTATTAAGAAGAATGTTTCCACTAAGAAACAACCTAATTCCATTGTCCTCAGTGCTTCATGCTACGCTTGCACGCTTTGATAAAGTCAATATAAATAGGATCACTGTTGCTTAAGACCAAACATACATATTGTGCAAGACCACGAGTTGGCTTTAATTTATACTTACCTGTAATTTTACTCTTCATGGGAAGGAAGATGTAAAACAGAAGTCTGGACAGCGATTTTACAGCACTTTTTTATTTTAGAATATCTTATTGGTTTTATACCTGAGCGCAATAAATAAGCCTAACTGATGTGATATGTGGCATAATATGTTAGGATAGAGTTCTCCAAAATTTATGCGACATGCATGTGTATATGAGGATAGATGCAGTATTTCCACGATTCTGTTTGCACAGTTTTAAAGTAAACGGTTCTTAGTTCTACTTGGATTCATCACGTCTATACGTCACAGACGAACTCTTTCAAGTCCAACTTATTCGATTTTTATGTAAGTTCACTTTTGGGATGTACAAAGCCAAATCATTACAGGGGAGAAGGATTGTGAGTGAAAGCTTTGCCATTTCAAAGATAGCCAGTTGCATGATTAGTAGTCCATCACCACAACAGAGGTGTGTGATTGTAAGTCCAACTACGATGTTTTGACACTGTAAAATATGCTATATTGCTATAGAGAATAAAATTGTTGTAAGTCTTTCATATAATTTTTTACCTTTAGAGTTCGGAACCTGTGAAATCCATTATTGTAACTCCAACAGCCGTTTAGATAATTAGCTTTGCCGCCAGGTTAATAAGCAAAGCTTTCACTGTTGAGGTTACAATTTTGCATGTGCTGTGATTTCTATAAATGGTGGTGAAAAATTATTAAAATGACATCCAAGTGCCACAAAATTCTGCAGATATTAAGGGCTCAAAATGAAGGGTAAAAGAATATAACGTATGTAAATATTTTATTACAGTAGTGGCTATTTCTTAGAAAAATAAGACTGTGGAAGAATTTCCATGTAAACGACAGCTTGTGGTGGGGGATTTTCTTGAAAATCTTCTCCTTGTAAGATGGAGAACTTTAATACAAAATTTGGTAATTGGACTTTAAGCTTTTAAGTTATGCTGTTCATAGAGAGAAACACAAAGGCGTTTTTCTAAAATGATTTTCTTGTGTTCAGAGGGCCTAAAAAGATGTTACCGGTGAAATCTCCACAAATAAATGTTGGGTGGAATACTGTGCTTCTCCTGCTTACTACACGTGGTATAGAAATTAAAAAGTACATAAAATAAAATAGTTTTACTTTAAATTTACATAAGCTCTTTAATTAGATAAAATACTTGAATATAATAGTTTAACAAAGCTCATCAAAGCATGGAACAAAGCGGTCGTGCAGAAATTAGAACGAGCCAGCAGATTAAATATTTTGAGCTTGATGAGCTATTAGTTCAACTATAATTACCAACCATAATGACCAAATAAGTCTTCTGTTTACTCATTAAATCATTAACGTATATGCATGCTTTCAGTTCTAGTTTTGTGAACTGATTTTAGATATTTTCTTTGTATAAAGCATTTACATAGAGTACTAAAAAGTATTCTAAATACTTAAAAAGTACTTTGAAAAATGTATCTCGTAGTACTTTTAAATATTTTTCTTTTGAAAGAGGTTTTCGTAATGGGCCATTTATTTTTATCCGACTCTTTGAAAACGCATTAGTCTGCTTTTATATACCAGGTGGCCTACACAAGTTAGTTTATACCGGGTATCGCGCGGAGACCAAAAGATTTGCTTAAGCAGAACTGCAAAGTGGACTCCATACCAACAGAGATGAGACAGTGAAGGACCAATGTCTGAAAAGGTACACCTTACCTGCTATTACTGGTCTCAGAACTCCTTCGATTGAGAAAATATTTGCTATAATAAGTGTTCCGGGTTCGATTCCCGGCTGGGCTCCGTAAAATTGGCTTTAAACAAAAAAAGTTCACGGTTAGCCCACATGTGGTGTTTAAATGTGAGCGTGTCGATCTGTGTGGGGGGAGGGATGTTATCAGATATTTAATAACCAATTTGCCCATTAACAAGAATTCAGGATTGTCGCTTCACGCAAAACCTTAGCACACGTGTTAGGTCATTTAGTTCTATAACAGTTAATCTGCATTCAGTACAACTATATTGAACCAATTAGTACCGTAAAGCTAACAAGAATAAACGAAATTTATGTTTATTATATGTATGTACATTTGAAGGAGCGTCAGAATTAATTTTTATTAGAGCATTATTAATAATAAGCATATTCAAAAATATGCCCGTCCCTTGGTGGACGAATTGACTAAGACTCTCTCAGGCCCACGTTCTACCTAGAATGATCCATCATTTCTTAATATCATCTCTGTACCTAAAAAAGCTAAACACAAATAAAAAGTGTGCAGAAGACAGATGCCGGGCCTGAAAATGCTCAGAACACAGCCTTCGAGCCTCAGCTGCACTTTGGTGCGCCTCCGCACCCATCGTAACCATATACGTGTCCGCTATTGGTGAACGTTACCTTTTAGTCTAAATGACCTGGCCCGAACTGTAAGCAGGCGACCATGCGTCGCTTATCAGAACGAAACTACCAGGTAAACACCTGCAGGCAGCAGCACAACCTCAGTGACCTTACGCTTTGTACCTGCACGGCCCTTTTGAGCATCAACGATGCGACAAATTGGGTGCATAGGTTTTTGCACCTATGTATCCGGGAAACATAAAACAACAAAGGACGACCTGCTTGGACCACCTGGTATGATGTAGCGTGTATGTGTGTGCATTGTCGCGTTGGACACATTATTGCTTTGTAGCGACGACATTGTTGAAGTAATTATTTCGGTTGCGGCTTTGAATTTCGTCCGAGGTGATATCCCTCACCACCTCCTGGCCAGGGGTGGAGAGAGGAAAGGGAGGGAAGTTACTTACTAATTTTTCTTTGTCTAATAGCGTGGCGTCAGTCAGTCGCGAGTGAGTCGGAGTGTGCCTCTTCAGGGTAAGTGTTTGAGTATGGTAGCGTGCGTGGATCGTGAGAGTGTGAAACATCTCCTTCCAATATCTGTTCTTTAATCTTTTTGTTAACGATGTAAAGGCACCAAGTAAAATACTTAATAATCACAGGTAATGTGAAATGTAAAAACTCGTGTATTTTATGATAATTATCCCACGCTTGCTCTAAAATGTACACCTAAAATCCTGGTCCTCTCGTTGCCGCTGAAGCTACCTCTCGCAGTGTTTATGCTGGGATATCTAAATTTAATATTTTAGCTGCAAAACCTTTTGGCTTTACCCCGGTACATAACAATATTCTCCTTAACAGTTCCAAGATTATGTTAAATGCATTTATACCTTCTCCAATTTCTCCACCTGTAGTAACTATTCTGCTGAATACTCCATACTGAGATTTCATCGAAAATACACGTTTTAAAGCTCTAGAATCCAAAATAAGAATAAATTAAAAAAAATTGTTTGTCTGTCTTTGTGTGTGTGTGTGTGTGTGTGTGTGTGTGTGTGTATGTGCATGCGCGCGCGTCCGTGCCAGTCTATTTGCGATCCGTATAACTCCAAACGAGAAGTCGCTAAATACAAAACTTGGTATTTAAGTTCCACATTTTCAAGGATACGACACGAAGATTTTCAAGCTACTCCAAACTACGCTTTATATGGAAAGCTTTTCGTAAGTCCTTATTTTCTCAAAAACGACTCTAACGACTCGGATTATAACACTATGTATTCAAGATATTTAGACGACAAAAAATGTATATATTGATTTTTCTTAAATATTCTATGACGTACTACGCATTCTGAATGATATCTGTACAACTGGTAAATCGTAGGAAATGGGCAAAATATTAATACTATAGACAATATGCAGATCTCGTTAAGGCACAGTTTATTTCAGTTAAAACTGTCTGTAGCTTCAACCATTTCCAAGATATTTTCTTGGTCTCAATATTAAAGACATACTCGTATGTGCTACTTCCTAGAGTAAGTAAACAATAAAACTGCGGACGGTATAATGAAATTTGCGGTTACATTTCGCGTAGAGACAGCACACCATCCTTTGGTTTTGAAGCATTACTTTGTGAAAGCCGTGTTAACACAGAACAAAGTAAAAACCAAATATTTCATTTTGTAAGTATGAAGAGCATACACAAGTGCCCTGGTATAATTTTCTGCAATAGTTTTGTTTGGGCTATTCTGAGAGGGTAACCAGTTTACATTACCTGTATATGGCGATAGAACCGAAGTCTCAGCCAATAGGGCTACCGTGCTGATTTTAGGTGCGTTCGCTATGGCGGGGCACTCATTAGTGTCGTCTTGTCTATTTGTTCTTCCGCTCGTACTCTTGAAATGACACACTAACCGCTGCAAATACACATTTGAGATTTTACATATAAAAACTATAGCAAGTTTGTTGATACATTTAAAATTTGGCTGAAATCCTTACAAAATTAGGAGCGGTTTAGATTGAGGGCCTTTAAAAAGCTTTAAAGTGCGCTGCTATATATAAACATTTCAAATTATAAGTTATCGGCGAACTATAATTACAAATGTTGTATACAATAGCATCTTTTTTATATTCTTATATTAAATTAAATAGTGTATTTGTTGGAAACAATCTATGATTGGTTTGATAAGTTATAGTCCATGTATGACGCATATTTGCAACTCTTTTTAGAAATTCCAGAAATTAACTTGAACTATTTAACTGGTAATTAAGCATTAAATCTCTCTAAGGCAAATAAAAATAAAATCTAAATTTAAATTTGTACATTTTATATTACGACTGTGTTATTCTCTTAGATGATGTCGGTTATTGTATCTGTATATAATGTTGGAAATGAAAATGTAGGTTCGAGAAACTGAAGCACTTTAAAATTGTGGTCCAATTTTTAAAATGTAACGTTCAACTTGCGTGAAGTCGTGAACTTGCGAGAAAACCTCCACCCCATTTGGCATTTCGCCTTTGTGATAAGTTTCAGGTGCATGGTGCCGTTTGTTATGTGGAAAACCTCATACAGATGCTAATCCTAAGAGTTAAGTTCAGCATCTTCCAAGAAGGGGACATGGAAATCTCCCGACCTAAACAAGCATTTACGTGGAAGGTATTTCGTTTTGAGTGTTTCAAAAATAGTTCTGATGTCATTGATTAAAACGCCAACTTTTAAGTTGTCTGTATGACTCTAACATGTATATTGTGATGCGTAGTTATGGCCCAAGGTTATCGGGAGGTCGGCGGCGGGCTGTCGGAATAAACAATAAGTAGCGCTCGCCAGCGTAAACACCGTGAGCGCTATTGGCAGACAAGAGTATTTTGGAAGTTTCTTCCCCCTGCTCCAGAATGTGCTTCGAGATAGTTCTAAAATGTTTTGTGGAAGATTCATTCCCTATATAATGAGTGTTCTAGCTAGTCAGTCAGTGAGCGGGCTGGTGGGTGGGACGAGGGGTACGTTCTCCGAGCGAGTTTGTGCTGTCTTATGTTCGACTCCCCAGCGAGAGAACCGTTCACGAAGGTAGTGAAGTGACGGGGAATTATTTCAGTAGTTCAAATTAGTGAAGTGAATTCCCAGTGAATATGAACTAGATAGAAACAAAACAGTGACAATAAAGATAGTGAAGAGAGAGAGAGTTGAAAACTGGACAAAGTTGCGATATCTTAAATTTTTCTGAATAGCCTGTGAAGTCCTCTACGCTCTGATTGAATTTTGTAAAATTTTGTGTAACTGGTAAACTGCAAGTAGGCAAACTCTTGCTGCGGAAGAAATGTAGAGCTCATTAAAATACACATTTTTGTATGAAATATTTCTGTAGCATTAGCCGTTTTCAAAGAATCTCTTGTTATCAACTTAAGTTTTCTCGGTAAAGTCTAATGCGCCATCTATAAAATACCGTCGCGACTCTTCTATTTCCTGGGTGAGTTCATTAGCAACAGAAAACTGACTTGCAATTTAAGAGCAATTGTGTTAACACTATTGGTGTTCTCTATTGTGCATGTAATCAAGCCATATTGCTTTCAAAACATTTCTTGCAAAACGTTTACTGTAACAAAACGTAAACATATAAATTACTTTTTAGATAAAAGTTATAATATACGAGTGCGGATCGCAAAGTAACGCACAATAATTTTTTCTACCTTGGCATTGCAGCTGGAGTGTTGCAATTTCACACAAATGTAGTTTTAAGTTTTAACTACGGAGGGTATTGTTTGTTTCATGTGCAGCTCTAGCGAAAGAAGCGTGAACTACGCAACAAAGATGGCGCGCATGTTACTGTCGTCCACGTGTGAAGAGTAGAGAGGTGTGGTTCGATATTTGTGGGCCAAGGGGCATAAATTGAGTGATATTCCAGGGACCTGCGTGACTTGTATGGGATGATTGCATGGACCGTAGCAATGTCTCCAGGTGGTATGCATTCTTCCTAGAGGGCCGTGTGAACTTAGTGATTCGTCACGCTCCGGGAAGCCGGTAACAGCTGCAACCCCGCAGAATGATAGAGGGATTGAGGTGGAAATTTTTAAACCAACATTTCAACATTTCCTATGGTGCAATGTACGATACTGTTCATGACACGTTGATAGTTTGTAAAGTTAGTGCTCGCTGGGTGCCTAAGAACCTGACAAACAACCACAAGGTCCAACGGATGATGTCGAGCTTGGATCACCAAACGCGGTACACCGCAGAAGGGCGTGACTTTCTGAAACGAATCGTCACTGGTGATGAATCGTGGGCATACCACTACACGCCCTAAACCAAACAGACAAGTATGGAGTGGAAACATGCCAGTTCCCCAATGAAGAAAGAATTCAAAGTGACTCAATCTGCTAGGAAAGTGCTTGTGACCGTGTTCTGGGGGTATGCAGGTGTTGTATTGGTGGACTTTGCTGAACACGGGACCACTATGAATGCTGCAACCTACATGAAAACGTTAGTGAAGTTGCGTCGTACCCTTCGTGACAAACGCCACAACATGAATGCTGCCGATGTGAAATTTCTTCATGACAATGCTCGCCTCCATGTTGCTTTTGCTGTTAATCAGAAAATCACCAAATTTGGTTCGGAGGTGCTCCAGCATCCACCATACAGTCCGGACTTGGCACCGTCGGATTTTCATCTGTTTGGTCCCATGAAGAAATTCCAGGCCGGCCAACGCTTTGCGACAGATGTGGAAGTGAAATCAGCAGTCCGCAGATGGCTCCCCGTAAGGGGGGGTTCCGACCCCTTCAGCTGCCGTTGTGCGGGCGCTGCGGACCCTTAGCACTCGTGGTACTTCTGACGTTACCAGAAGTACGCCGGGCCGAACATTCGAGCCCCTCCCGAAAGGGAGTTGTTCGGATTAGGTTGGACTCGGCGGGGCAGTGGTTCCCGATACCCATGGGTGATTGGGTACGCTTGGCTATGTTAATTCCACCCAGGCGGGGTTGTGAGAGGCCTCGAGACTCTCCGGCACCAGCCATGAGGGATAGCTGGTAGACGGTAGCTAGAAACTGTCGGCCCCACCGAGGTTGTTCGGTAGTCTCCCCCATTAGGGTTCGCCCTGCTGGCCTGACGCGCGTAAGTGGCGTATCCACTTCCGTCCCTGCTTGGAAGGGTCGGTGCGGTAGGTGTCCTTACCCGATTTCGACCAGGCAGGGGGGGCGGTATATAAAATAGGCACCGCTCCTAATGGAAAGGCCCACGAGTTTCTCCTGGGTTGCGAGGGTGTGGTCCTGCGTTGGCGGACCCGGTCCCGTATTTACTGGTCCGCAGATGGCTATACAGCTCATATAAAACGTCGTGACACTCCATATGCGCAAGAGAAGAGAAATGAGGATAACTGTCGAGAATGGTGGGGGAGCAAGGGAATAGAAGTATATCAGAACTCGGTGATCCCCTCCTCTCTTATTATGCCAGTGGGCTGGTCAGTACTATTGCGCATTTATGCTTGAGGAGTTGGGGACTGTCACGACGTTTTACTCTAGCCGTTCTCCAAGGAAATGGACTTCTACGAACAGGGCATATTGAAACTAGTATCACGATGGGATAAATGTGTTGAGAAACGTGGTGACTATCAAAAAGTAGGTAAAGGTGTAACTTCATTTGTGATTTTTATGCTGTTTTAACTATTAAACCTTATTGTAAAAAACATTGGGTGTTACTTTTCGATCCGCCCTCGTATTATAGATTACTGGAAAGTCGTGATGAGTAGAGAAGTAAAGTAAGATCTTTTCCCTAACATTTCCAAACTATTGTGAATTTAAATATTCACATTGCATTTTGAAATATTAGTTGCATATCCTTTGTTTTCTTGTAATGTCAGCACGTACTCACTTCTTTTAAGATTTAACTGTTGTTAATGCTCATTTTACATCATGTAATTTGCATCGCTGTAGTATTAATTAATCTAAAAATGTCCTTATAGCTGTTGTGATTAGAATTAAATTATAAAACCATAACCCTTCACATAAATCCTTTGCAGATGAACGTTAAGTAATAAGAGTCGGATTAAGAATGTAAAAAAGTAAAATGTAACACCAAATGTATGCACCATAGTATGCAACAAATGAATAAAAATCAAACGTTGGTAATTTCTTACCAATACGTAAATTTTCGTGTATCTACCGCACAGGAGTCAGGCTATAGCGAGCCGCAGTGAAACCACAGGGACCTTTGTTTTCGGAATTTAACCCTAGATTAGGTTAGGTTATTGTGAAATAGATTTAAATTGGTTACAAGGAATTTTGTCCATCTCAGTGACACTGAAAACACGGCTTCGATGCTAATCTTTGTCATTTTGCACATTTTTTCACCGCTTTACACCCCTCATACTGTCGGGGATAAATTTGATTTGACTCGGCTGTCAGCCGTCACGGAAGAAGGTCGTGTTTACGTCTCTCTCTGTGCGTTCGTGTTCAATTCATGAAGGAACTTAATTCCGTTTTCAGTGTTTTATTTCTGCACCGCGTGTGTTATTGCGTGCGTTCACGTCAATTATTGTTTTCGTAAGTCTATTTACCGTACAAGTGTCTTGAACCGATCTCATGTCGAAAAGTAATACCGGCGACCTTCTTCACTCGGTATTAATTTAGCTTATGCTAATGCTGATCAGAAGTATGTGTCTGTTCATCAACTTGCTCCAACTGTAACATACCAGCACGTCTTAGCTCATCCCTCACAAGCGAGCTTGTCTTCAGCTGTTACCTTTACTACGTCTGCTTTCGCGTTACCCGTGTGTACCATTCTCCAATGGATGTTTTGACTACCCATTCTGCAGAAATTTTAGATGATGAAGGATTCTGCCCCATCAGACGGCCTCTGAGCTACCATGTATCAGCCTGGTGCGCAGGGCAATATTAACATCTATGTGTAGCAGCGCCTTCACAAACGTCAAGTACTCCACGTTATGCCATTCCTACTATAATCGTTTTCAGCATTTGAAAATGACACTGCGTCGGAAAATACTTCTCCGGCAGCTTCCACCTCTAAAGAGCGCATTACACCAACATGTTTTCTTGATGTACAGAATTATCAATTACTTTTGCATGACATTAAGTAACATGTTATGTCCGAGTTTCATACTGAGTTGCGTGGACCTATTGTTAAGCTATATTCCAATACCTCTTCTGATTTTCGTAATCTCACTCGCTATTTTACTAGCATCAAGCAGAAATATTTTGCCTATAGAAAACCAGCAGAATAGCTTTTTTCTGTGATCATTCGAATCTTGCTCTATAAGTGATCAACAAATATACGCTGAACTGTATGCCCAGCAGTATCCTGTTCAAAATGTCACCCGCTTACTCAACAGAGCTAAATAACCTATTCCCCTTTGTGCCGCCGAGGTGTTGAATGATGATTGAGGCAGAAGTATTCTAATATTACTAGTTTACTCTACAGTGTGCTGACCGTGGAACCTCGTCGCCGCAATACAAACTTACCGCAGTGTATTCGGTATCAAAACTATGGTCACAAAAACTATTGCCAGCTAAGGCCCCGCTATGCTCGCTGCCTGGGTGAACATTATAAATCCCAGTGTGTTATAAACCCATTACCACACCAGCAGATGCGTCAATTGCCATCAGGATCACCCAGTAATCATCGCGGCTGTCCTCAATATTTGAAACTCAAAGAACGTGCCACTCAGGGGACACTTCAGCCAGAATGACCGCCGAGGTGCCTCGGGATGTCTACCTCACAGCTCCGGCTCCATTCGTCACAACAACAGTAACAGCAACCGCTACCTTCCGACCAGGCTTCACCTCGCCCTTCTGCACGCACATCATTTTCTGACGTTCTGCATTCTCCTTCTTACCATCCGAACGCCTCAGTGCCTGCCGCAGAGGCTCCTGGTGATTCATCTTCTTGGGTCTGGTTTACTGATCTGTTCACACAATTATTTGCTGTCCTTCGTACTTTTCTCCTACCCTATTTGCCACAACTTCTGAACCTTGTCCGTACATAAGTGACAAGTTTTGGCACCAATGGCAGTTACTAATCCCTGCTCTTTTAATACTCTCACTCTCAACAGGAATGCTAATGGTTTTCGAAGTAAACGAGCTTCATTTTTTCTTTCCTTGCAATGCATAACATAGATATCCCTGTATCACGGCAAGTCATTTTCTTCCCAATGAACAATTTACTCTTCGTGGTTATCATGTTTATCGGTGCGATCGGGCATCTTTAGAGACCTCAGGGGAAGTTTCCGTTGCAGTGAGATGTTGCCTCCATCATAGCGGTATATTTCAGATTGATTCAGCAGCATTAGAATTTGTGGGTATCAAACACCGTTCTCCTGATGGCAACAATCTGGTTCTAAGCAGTGCCTATAAACCTTCTAGTTATAACCTCAGCATATATTTTATTTACTTGCCTTTTCCCGATCGTGGATGCACTCTTTTGTTAGGAAATCTGAACAGCACGCATATCTCCTGGGGATGTAGACCTACTAACACCAATGGCCGTCGTCTCCCACAGTTTCTGAGCAGTTCCATCTGCAATATTCTGCCTCCTCCTGATCCCAGTTATCATTCCAGCAATCCCAGGACATCTCCGGATATTATTGACATTGAAATTTCTGGAAAACTGGGTTTGCCACTTTATATAAACTGTCTGGCCGAGCTGGATTCTAGCCACTGCCCAGTCTTGGTTACTTTCTCCCTTGTTCTAGACTTCATTCCTCCCTGCTTTTGGAAACTTGCTCGCATTATTGTTTTTCCTAAAGCCAATAAGCCCCGTCATTTACCGTCAAGTTACCACCCGATTAGTACACTAACCACCCTTTCCAAGCTTTTCGACGTTATTCGTCGTCGTTTGTCTCAGTTTGTCTTTCGGAATAATATTATCCCGCCATTTCAACTTGGCTTTCGACCACATCACTCTGCTACATACCAACTGCTCCAATTCACTCAAGCCATTGTTCACGAATTTGAAAATCAGCAATATACACCGACCGTATTCTTGTATATCACCCAGGCTTTTGATGAGTGTGGCACAATGGCGTTATGTTCAAACTCTTTCGTGTAGGCCTTACACAGTATTTGCTGGAAGTTATTGCTAGTTTTCTTTCAGATCAACAGTCGTCCGTATAGGTGGCACATGTTCCTCACCGAAATCCATTCAGGCGGGTGTCCCCCAGGGCTCCATCTTGGCTCCACCTCTGTTCACTGTTTACACTTCGGATTTTCCGAACCTCGAGGTTACAGAAGTGGCGTTAGATGCCGAGACACAATTCTTTATTACTTCCATCCCGATCTCCCTACTGCTATTGCTGCTTTAAGGATTTCTTGACCTCTCTTATTCACTGGCGCTCTACCTGGCGCATTTCACTGTACCCTCACAAGACAGAGACAAACATTTTCTTTCTCCATACCATTCGTCCACCCCTATCCTTGTATATCAATGACATCTGTATTTCCTAGTTAATGTCTCCCGTTCTAGTAAAGTATCTTGGAGTGTTATTTGATACCACCCTTACCTGGTGACGCAGTATTTTATATCGCAACACTGAATGCCAGAGTGATTGTAGTGTAAATTAGCATTATTGTATGACAATGATTTGAGATGTTTGTTAATTATAAGCATTGTTAGGAAATAAGTTTACACGACTTCACTGAAACTGACAATAAGAGCGGGCAACAATGAGCGAGGGGGTGAGTTGTTTATTAATTAGAAGAGGCAAGCAAATGACGTCAGATTAGCGCGCTTTTCTGTAGAAATGGAGGGAATTTCTTCCCTAGAGCATATGTGTTCGTAATTTTGATTGGATATAAATATAGACGCTAATGTTGGCGCCTTTTATTAACCAATAGCAGCTCCGTTATAATGTTTAGGCATATTGGGTGAGGGAGTATAAATTCCGTGCCAGAGACGGGTAACGCGCAGTTTGACAGAATAATTCACAAGGCAAACGTCGTTCAGTCCAACAGAATCATACAAAGGTTATACGTCGCACAGTTTAAGAGAATCGTTCACGCGTTATACGTCGCGCAATTCTACAAAATCTCTCGCGTTGTAAAGTTAGTTATAAATGTGAAATACGCGAATTAATAACGTGCAGTAAATAAGTGATTATAGTGATATTAGAAAATATAACAGTTTCAGTCGGGCGTGTATCAAGAGTCAATATGTGAAATTAATTAAAAGTGACGGCAATAAAAGTGTAAAAACAAATTCTTTTATCAGTGTTATTTTTAGTAACAACTCCTTTCCGTTTACACACCCTGTTCAAGAGATATGCTCGACTGAGTAGTAATAATAGCTAGCCGGAGGACAAATAACCCAAAATTCAAACTATTAATATAATAACAGGCGCCCAGCAATAGATAACACGAAGTTACCGCGACAAATTGGCTCCTATACGTAATGCAGATAAACATGAAGCATCTTCTTACTACCAACAAATATTCTACGACACTGGCGCACACATATCCACCGTACTGTTAACCTTGCCTCAGACCGGCTTTCTCAGCTCTATCCGCTACTCAATAGACGTACATCCCTTGGACTTGATTCCTGTCTACTGTTATACCGTTCCCTCATTCGCCATATCCTGAACTATGCTGCTCCTATCTCAGGTGGAGCTTGCAAATTTCACCTACATCGTTTGCAGGTAGTTCAGAACAGGGTGCTGTGGCTCGCTATCAATGTTCCTTGGTTCGGGCGCAACCAGCAGCTACACCAAGAACTCGGCCTTCTCCATATAAAGCTCATCGCCAAACTACACGCCGTTTCTTCTTCCGCCTTAAGGAAGTTTCTTGAGTTGTGGAGTATCATCTAGCCGTCAGAACACGCTGGCAATGCGCCTCAGAAAACCACTGCCTCAAGATGTCCCACTTAGTTCCACCTAAAGTTCTGAAGAGTTGGACCTTCAGTTTCTTACACACTGTTCCGTTGTACAGTTACACTGTATCTGTGATCTATTGTTCTACTGCTTCTTTTGTGAGACATACTGTAGTTACATTGATGTAGCCGACCTCTTCACTTTTGTAGTTGTTCACTCCTATTATATTGGTCTCCCAGGTCTATAAAACATTGTTGCTAATCGATCTTTGTAAATAAAAAGATCTGATGTGTTACACTCACATGACTTTCTCTACTCTTGTACAAAATATTTTTACAAACGCTTATTCCCCATATTCTTCATATTAATCGACTTGTTAATCTTATTGCTAATTTTCTTGTAGATGCAAGGGGAATACGGTAGGCTTTAAGCGATAATCAAATGTTTTAACCGTTCTTTGCATGTCCAGGACATAAAAAAATCTGATGTGTTACACTCACATCATTTTTTCTACTCTTGTATAAACTATTTTTACAAACGCTTATTCTCCATATGCTTCATGTTAATCGAGATATCGAGATGTTAATCTTATTGCTAATTTTCTTCTAGATGCAAGGGGAATTGGTAGGCTTTAAGCTGTAGTCAAATATTTTAAAAGCTGGTTGCTATGTAGAGTATTCCATTCTCTTTGCATTACTAGGACAAAAAAATAAATAACGAATTTGAGAAAGAGTATAAGTATTGGAAAATTTAAGGGAATAACAAGCAATATCTCGAAAACATTTCACTCAACAAAAATAATGTATACGACATAAATTGTGTATTTTAACGCGATCTACATTTTTTGCGTAGTAAAATTTTGTCTATCTCTTATGGTTTACCAGTTAAGCAAAAGTCGTTCACAATGAACAATACTTTTGGAGACACTTTCAGAAAATTCAAGATATACATTTTATTTGTCATGAAAATATCTTAAATATATGCTATTTTAATCAAAACCGTTAAAGCCGTTTTTGAGAAAATTCAAATTTTGGAAAAAAAATTTCCATGTAAAGGGGAATCTGGGGCGGGGGGATTTTCCTGAAAACCTTCGTGTCGCATCTCTGGAAGATACTGAACCTAAGTACCAAGTTTGGTGTTTATCCGACTGTTCGTTTCTGAGTTATGTGTTCACAGACACACAGACACACACACGGACATATTTCCAAAAATGCTTTTTTTTTGGATTCAGGGGGTCTCAAAACTTGAATTTTCCGATGAAATCTCGGTATCGAATTTTTGGGTGGAATACAAGAGTTCCCCTACGTACTAAACGTAGTAGAGAAAGTAAAAATGACTAAATGGAATTGGGAATATTACTATTCATCTCAACGACCCTAAAACTATGGATTTGAATATAATATTGTAAAGTTTTTATTATTCCTATATTACACCTCATTCCACGCCCACAGCAACATTTTCCAGATTGTAAGTTAAATATGCACCGAGTTTGTATGAAATTGCTCCAGGTGTTTCAGAGCTATACTGGAACACACACATATGTACATATCATCGTTATACATACACACACATACACCAATTTTTTTATTATGTATTGATTGCCGAGAGTTCACTAAGTCATTACTGATTACTAAAACGGGAAGCTATAATTCAATACCATATTCAAGAATAAAACATACATTTTGCATTAATACTTTAAAGCATGAATTTTTCGCTAGAACATTCGTTTATATGCAATATGAAACACTGCTCAAATTTCTGTGAAAGTGTCACTTACATACTATATCATTTCCGCATACCTTTAAATGCAGTGCGGTCATTTTATGTTCATGCATATGCATGCTTCGCACACTAACTACATATTACACTGGGGATTTTTCGTTCTGTAACACCCGCGTTACTTACTCGCGAGTGATAGCAGCAATGCTTGAAGAAGAACGATGGATATCTTATGAAATTATTCGGGCGATATCGCGCATTGAAAAGACTCAAATCCGAAACATGTTACAGCTAGATGTGATAAAACTTTGTTGTCGATCGATTTCACATAAACTGATTCCCAATCAAAAATCACAAGTATTGATTGGTGCAGAAAAACTCCGAAAAAATTTCAAGGCGTCACTTCAAATTTGGTTTGGAATATCGTTATTAGTAATGAATCTTGGATTTATTGTTATGATCCTTAAAAGAAAAGTCAAACGGCTCAATGGCTCTTTCGAACAGAACCTAAGCGTGCAGAAGTCCGACGAATTTGCAGTGCAGGTAACAAGATGGCTGCTATTTTTTCTCTTTCGAAAACGGCCATAGTAATAGAAGATAGACGCATCGTAACTGCCAATTGCTACATAATCTGTTTACCGCAACTTTTTAAAAAAAGTTCGTGAAAAACTCCCATAAAAATAATGTTACATAATGACAATGCATTTTCGCATATAGCAAAACTAACAAGTGAGTATCTGGATGCCCTAAAGGTTACCACCATGATCTCTCCACCATACAGTCCTGACCTAGCACCTAGTGTTTTGTCTTTCCAAAATTTAAGGATAAAATATGTGGAATCACCCTTCTTCATCAGATGAACCAGTTAAATTAAAATTGAGTTTTATTTATGGACGCTCTTTAACTTCTATGGTTCTTAGCGTCCCATTCTATATATTCGGCGTGAAAGACCGGAAATTTTGCTCAGAGGCCTCTTTATCAGGATTGAGGTTCTTTTACGCGCCGTAAAACTACGACAAGGGACCACCGGCTTTACTTCCCTTCCGAAGGAGGTCATGCCAAGGATTTTTACGCCGAAAACATGCATTGTCCTCCGCCGGGTTTGAACCCGCGTCCTCGGGAACTAGAGGCTACGATGGTAACCACTGCACCACGGAGGACGATAGATGAACCAATGGAACACTATAAAACCTGATTTCTGAAGCGCCTCAGGAGGAGTAGCATCGTTGTTTTAAGGACGGTTTCATCGAATGCAAAAATGTATTGCTTTTAAAGGAAATATTTTTAAAAAACAATAAAATCATTCATTTTTCTAAGAATGCAAAAATTTATTGATGTTAAGGCGGATATTTTGAGAAACGATAAAATCATTTCACTCTTTAAGAATGCAAAAACGTATTAATGTCAAAAAGCAATATTTTGAAAAATAAGAAATTCATTTAATTTTTTAAAACCGATCCTTGTTTGATTAACGAAAAGTGTTTAGTGTCTTCGTGTTGTCCTTAAATTCGTCTTATAGGATTGTTCCTATAACTTTATTTTTTATGGTTCCACACAAATACATCCACAGTTTTATTACTTTTTTCCGCCGTTAGCACATATTGTTTTTGTTTCTTAGGTTTAGCGTTTAGCGATCTCGTCTTATACTTATTAATCGGACGTAGTTTCTCTATCCTGAACTGGAATACCAGGAAATTTCTCCTGAAATTGTCTATACACATGAGTGTGTTTTTACACATGTATCGTACATAACAATCTAATGTTCAAGCGTGAATTTGTCTGCAAGCATTAACACTCTTAAGCAAATCACATCAGCACTTTCAGCTCTGAAATGCAAAACTCTGTTTACAGCTCAAACACAAAGCAACGACTGAAGCATAGCTAAACTGATACTCTGTACGCGGCATGCGCCGCCAGTTACGCATCGTAAAAGTGACCAGGTCACTACCGAACAGCGTGCTACGCATATAGCCGGTCTGTGTCCTCACTTTAAACCGACCGCATATAAAAGAACATGCAGTTTGCTATAAATCCAGACACTAGCGATATGAACTTATAAGTGGGAACAAAGTTTACCTCTTTTAAACTAATAAAACAGCACTGTCGACATATTTAATAAACAAAAGCTGACCTAAAATAAAGGAAAACAAAAAATTATATTTAAAGTGTTTTATGGTGATTTTTCCTATAATTTTTCTTGAATTCCATTACGCACTTCGGCTGAATAAAGCCTGTATTGAAGTTCTTTGCTTTGCATTATTATGCTCGAGGGAATGTATTCAGTATTACAATATGGACCGTGAACCTATTGGGCATTCTATCAACCCTTTTAATGCTGTTTAACTTCGACAGTGCTTACAGTATATTAGGCAGCGAGCTTTAGCTCTGCTCACTAGCCCATTACTGACCAGCACGCCATAATTACGTCGAACGCGTACAGTTCTGAGGCTTATCGTATGCAGGCGCTGCTTGATCTCGGTATCCTGTACCATCCAAGAAGAAGAAGAAGAAGAAGAAGAAGAAGAAGAAAAAAAGCCTTGCGAAAAGAAGACGGCTAGCAGATTAGCCAGTTGTGTCCACCAACTGTTTCAGCACCAGGGGGATTTTCCAAAGCGTCTCTACTGGTTGTTGCAGCCAAAATCTAGGTGGCTGCGGATTTTGAACCCCCTCGTGTCGGGATTGCGTTGACATTGGTTCCGCTGTTTGACTGAGTTAGGGAACCCCGGCCAAACGAAAAGGGAAGCCCTAACGAGTGCCGTAGGGGAAAACAAAAGGAAACCAGAACTCTCAAAAATATACTACTATTGAGAAGTTTGTTTTTGGGTACTTTAATGATAATAATAAACAAACATTAATAACCAGAACCGTAAAGCAACCATAAAAGAATAACTGTAAAACAAAAATGGCTTAAAGAGTAAAGCAACCAAAACCAATTGAGCAGAGCAGTAAAGGCAAGTTTTAAATACAGCAAAATTAAGTAAATCCAAAAATTCAACAAACCAAATCAATTTAGAAAGTTTATAAAACAAGGCCACTATAAACATCAGACCAAAAAATTTAATTATGTTTAGCTAGTCAAAGACTAGCTAAGAATGTTGAACAAGACCGAAACAGACTTTAATGAAATTCAGGAAACCGAGAGCTTCAAAGTCCAGCTAAGCTAGATGTAGATAGCTTTACAACCCAACCGTTTTCAGTTACAAAGTCCAGCATAAATGGGTTCAGCATAACTGGGTTTTAACTGCAATTACTGCTCTCATAATTTACACAACAGAATATCTGTAATTTTGAATTAACTATGCATTTTCAAAGTGCCCAAAATATGTAAAGCTCTACTCACAAATTTCTACTTATATTGCTTCTTGCCCTCCTTTTATCAAACTATGCAATTTCAGACGACAAATGCCAAAAGCTTTTCTCACAAATTTCACACTACTGATGCTTTTTACCTTCATGAATCAAAATATGCATTTTCAAATTGCACAACTGTGTAAAGCTCTTATCACAAATTTTAAACTAACTATACACTGAAAATCACGTACTGAAAATATAACTCAACTGGAAAAGAAACAAAACACACTAAACCTATGAACAACTCCAAGAGCCAGTCACTTTACGAACTCTTATTTTCAAACACACATAACGTTTTCCGCCCCAAAATTCACTCACCATTACCAGGACATAAAACTGATAATAAAGCCTACCTTTACATAAGGTCGATCCACCGAAAATCACAAAGACGTTCCTTAAAAATTCATTACAAAAACTTCCACAATCCGCATCAGTAGTTACCGGGCAGAGAGCTATCCCTGCAATGCGGACAGAAATCCACCACTCAGCGCGTACGGCCCAAGCACATGCCACGTCAGCAACCCACAGAGGAAAAAAAAAAGAGAGCACCAAAGAGAGCGTTAAGCAAAGGGGACAAGCAACGTAAAGTGACTGGCTGGATGTATAATACAGATACAAAACATAAAAAGAACACATAACAGCACAATAGCCCCCCCCCAATCTGCGAGCTTGCGAGAAGAAAAAAAATAACCATTTATAGGAACTCGAGGAAAGGGAACAATAAGTAGCCAAAAGGGGAAACAACTAGGAAAACAGAAGGAACATGCTACACTGTAAGTAGACGAAGAAGGTAACTCCACACATACAGTCCGCAAACTTCAGTAGCTGACACTGAACACACAAGGAGAAGACCATAATTGAGGCAAGCAAACCCCAACAGTATATATCCCACGACGTAGCAACCGGACAGCCATCCAAGGTGATGATAAAAGCTTAAGTATATAACTCCCAGGAACAGTCATAGTTGAAAAGTTGCATCATGATTTTGGCAGCAACATTCAGCGGACAAGCCGCTAACCAGGAGAATAGATTTTTCTTTACTAATAACGCCGACACTGCAGACGGTTAACGCTAAGGCAGAAACTGAAGCGGGCCAAAACATGTATAAAGTTGTCAGGATCCGGAAGAGGAGGCACAGGCTTCAGTATTTTAAACCACCAAATGGCGTCCGACGGTGAAATTCCCACGTAGGACCACCCGGCTGCACACACCACGAGAGCAGAAGAAACTTGCACAGCAGTCAGCACATCGCAACTCAGAAGGTCCAGAACGTGTCCCCACAGAGTAGCACGAGGAAGGAAAAAGGGATGGTAGCCGAGAAGGATAAGAATCTGAAACATAATAAAACAAAGCAGCAGAGGGGGCTCACAAAGCAAAAAATATAAACTTACATATACAAACTAAATCATCGTCAATGAATTATAATTTTATAGACATATAAATATTGAATTTCACAATAGACCATGTGCATTTTTAAATTAGACAAGTATAGCATTACAATTATAGAACAAGAATTAAACATGGTATGCAATGAAACAGCTATGAGACATAATGCACTATATAACAACTATGTACAACAAAATAATAATTCACTTGCCCCGACCCCAAACAAACTATAACTGGGGAGAGGCAGGTGAACAGAGCATACCGGCAAGGCATCACCGGTGTGGAAGCATGAAAATTTTCCCAATAAGAACATTTTAATTAAGCTGACACCCACTGAAATTAAGTGACCTTATAAATATATATATATAATTATAATTTAAAATATTACCCCCAAAAATTAAATAAAAAAACAAAGGATATTAAATTCGAGCCAAATTTATAGAAACACAAAAGGTCACTCAAAATAACAGGATCAACAGCAAAGGTAGGCTCTGCGCAACAGCTAAATACCCCAGCAAGGGCGAATGGAAATGAGGCAAAACTTTCAGAATTAGATAACCATACATGTTACCATATTTATCTTGCACACTGACTTGAAAAGGAAATCATAAATTCCTCCAAAATATTCAGGAACTCGCAAGTGACTGACTCTTGAATAGCCCTAGCACACGGACATAACCATACATTTTACGGGCAAACAGTAAAAGTTGGCAAGTATGCAATAGTGATATTCTCATGTGTCAAAGATCTGAAGACAAATCACTGGAGTTCTATATGCTAACATCCGAAAAGATACCATTACTGTAGGAGGAAAGGAAAGTATAATTGGGAGCTTTCATGAATATGGAAGGGATAAGAAAGGATGATTGGGAGAGGAATGGGACAGGATTTATCCCGGTTAAGGGAATGGGACAAATCAAGAGCTCGCATGGGGCAGGATCGCTAATTCCTGAAAGTGAGTCACCCATCATCAGGACAATGCCAAGTGACTCACTTGCTACCCCGAGTTATACAATTTAAGCTGAGACAGGTGAGCGCGGCGCCTGCAGGAAGAAGACAATTCTTGCAAAAGAACAGACACCCCCTTATAAATTCTGAGAATCTTAAACGGGCCAAGATAGCGAGGAGCTAACTTCGCGGCAAACGCATCTGCTTTCGAGGACTGAGGATAGTTACGGCACATAACAACATCTCCCACTTTGAATGGGGAGGGACGACGGGACGCATCGTATCGCTGCTTTCTCATAGAGTGGCCTCTACGCAGATTATTCAAGGCAGCCTTCCAATTAGTACGAATGGTATGCGGAGAATTGTCAGCCGGTAATAAATCATTTAACGCCCACAAATTAGCCAAAGGAGACGCAGGTTGGTAGGCAAATAACAATGAAAATGGCGTCGTCTTATGAACCTCATGTCTCGCAGAATTGAAAGCAAACTGAAGTTGCTTCAAGTATTTATCCCAGCAATTGTGCTGCTGGTGATGATAAGCAATTAAAGCGGACTTAAGGTTACGGTTGACCCGTTCCGCTAATGAGGGGTTAGGGTAATAAGGGGTAGTAGTAAAATGCTTAATACCCCAATCAAAACAAAAGGAACGAAAGAGACGCGACTTAAATTGCGAACCGTTATCAGAGACCAGATATTGAGGAGCACCAAAAGATCCAAATATTGTTCCAAGTTCCCGAATAGCAAGGCGAGCAGTAGCAGCACTCAGAGGTGAAATCCATACGAACTTTGAGAAAGCATCAGTAACCACCAATGCAAAAATATTTCCCTGAATAGAACGAGGGAATGGTCCGATAAAATCCACAAATAGTTTCTCCATGGGCGCGGAGGGAACCTCCGAAGCCAAATATCCCCAATTTGTGGCCTGCGCGGGTTTGGACAATGCGCAAATGCGGCAAGACTTAACATGCTTTCTTACATCGAAATCCATGCCCCGCCACATAAATTGTTCACGAATTCGTTTTCTGGTTTTGGCAATGCCTAAATGACCCCCGAAAGGAGAATCGTGAAAATAACTGAGAATCATGGGAATAGCTGCCTTCGGAACTATGACTTTATAACGCCGATCAAAACTAGCTCTTCCCATCAAAACACCCTCATGAATCTTATAATCCTGCAGTGAAACTCCCGATTTAATTTGCTCAATAATTGAAGCCAACCCAGAATCGGTAAGTTGAAGTTCAGGTATACTGACAAACATTTCAGGAAATGCCGAAAATGAGAAACTCTCAATCTGAGTATCCGCAGGAGCATCCAAAGTCTCGAAATAAACACACTCCTCAGTAGGTTCGGAAAATACCCGGGTAAGAGCATCCGCAATACAATTTTCTGAACCTCTGATAAAGGAAGGAGTAAACTTAAAGGCACCTATCCGGACACCCCAACGCGCAAGACGACCTGTCTTCCTTGGGACAGCTAACGCCCACGTTAAAGCCTGGTTATCGCACTCTAAAAAGAAATGCACATGTTCTAAGTACACCCTATACTTCTCCAATCCAAAAAGCACCGCTAAGGTTTCTAATTCATATGTAGAAAATTTACGTTCTTCAGGAGATAAAGTACGCGAACTATAATAAATGGGACGACGACCCTCAGGAAATTCCTGCAACAAAACAGCCGCTAGCGCGCTAGCACTAGCATCCGTCTGTAAAATAAAGGGCATAGCAAAATCTGGAAAAGCCAAGACAGGAGGGTTCGAAATAGCCTCTTTTAGATCAACAAATGCCGCTTCCTGCTCCTCGGCCCACGCAAAAGTAACCCCTTTCCTACGTAAGCAATTAAGAGGTTCCGCCCGAGTAGAAAAATTTGAAATAAATTTAGAGAAGAAGTTAACCATTCCCAAAAATCGAGCCACCTCACGCTTATTCTTGGGTGCCGGAAAATTTCTAATAGCCTTAGTGCGATCTGGGTCTATGGTAATACCAGAAGGGGAAACCATATGGCCCAAAAATGATATTTGAGAGGTAGCAAAATGAACTTTAGACTGCTTAACTGATAACCCGGCGCTCTGTAGGCGACGAAAGACCTCACGTAAATGAACAAGATGTGAGTCAAAATCCTCGGAATATACTACAAGATCATCTAAGTAATGGTACAAATATTTAAATTTTATGTCCGAAAACAAATTATCCAGCAAACGAGTGAGGACTTGCGCGCCCGTAGCCAAACCAAATGGGACCCTATTGAATTCATAAAGGCGCCAGGGGGTAGCGAAAGCTGTTAGATGCTTGGAATGTTCAGCCAAAGGAATCTGATGATAAGCATTGTTCAAATCCAGGGTCGTAAAAACGCGAGCCTTCGAAAAATGATGAGCAGCTGTATGCAAATCGGGCAAAGGGGTACTTTCAATAAGTATTCTTTTGTTCAAGAGACGATAATCTATGACCGGTCTAAAATCCTGATCTCCCTTCGGTACTAGAAATATGGGGCTGCTGTAATTTGAAGTAGATGGTCTAATAACCCCTTGGTCAAGCATCTTCTGTATTTTCTCTTTTAATATAGCCATCTTCGGTGGTGTGAGCTTATATGGAGATAACTTGACCGGAGTAGAATCAGTTAACTGAATTTCATATTGAGTCAAATGAGTGACCCCTAAAACATCTGTAAACAACGAATCAAATTCCCCAACTAAATGCCCTATTTGCTTTGCCTGTGCAGAGGACAAATGAGACAGAGAAGAAGTAGCGCAATTTTGGGTTACCAAATTAATATCTCCCAAGGTTAGAGGGGGCCCAGGTGGTTTAAAATCCCTCACAAAGTCCAACTTTATCCGGGGAGCAAAATGAAAAGCGATCTGCCTAGTGGAAAAATCAATAGCCATCCCAGTCCTTGACATAAAATCGGCACCTAGGACACATGCATAAGGAAGCTTGGGAACGACAAAAAAACTATGTTTCCACGTAAAACGTGGGAAACGTATAGTACATGATACCTTTTGAGTAACTTGAAAGGCCTGACCATTGACCATCAAACAAACCAACTGACACGTGGTTGCACGCGACATAATACATGGTAAATTTAACCTAAGCCAATCAAGCTGAATCAAAGAGACAGAACTTCCGGAATCTAATAACGCCAATAAAGGTAACTTCTCAAGAGAAACTTGAACTAAGGGTTTACCCGAAAACGGATAACCACAAATACGCCGAGACAAACAAATGGTCGACTTAACCTTCTGGCGTCATAAAGGTCGAAACTGTCGCCCCTGATTAGAAACACGAAGAAAACCCCGATTCACGGTCCTCCTATTGGGACAATTTCGTCGAACATGGCCTTCCTGACCACACTGAAAGCATTTAATAGTGGCCAGACGACGCGAATCCGGAACAATGGCCGAAGAAGGAGCTGATACAGTGGTATTAGGAGTTGCTAATGAGCCCGGAGGCTCTGACAGACGCAGCCTATCAACAAGCATAACTTCATTGAGTTTAGGTACCAATGCTTCCAACTGCTGCAAATTTGACGGCCGAGGTCCTAAAACCAAAGCCGACCTGACAACTGGATTGAGTCCTGATAAAATGACATCACAAATTTCCGCTTCCGTATCAGGGAGCACCAACACTAAAGCAATTTCCTTAACCCGAACCATATATTCTGTAAACGGTTCCGTTAGACCCTGAGGACGAAAATATACGTCTTGCATTATCCTCGTGCATTCCCTACGTGGAATGAACATGTCTAATAGGGCCAAATGAAAGCGAGTCACAGGGTCGGCCAAACCAGCACACCGCATTAACAGGTCCGAAACTATCCCAGACACCTTGACAGAAAATAATTCTATCACTTGAGCCGTGGGTACCAAATAACGCTTAGCCATTAGCGTCAATCGAGCAAGAAAATAGAGAAACTGTAAAGCTGATGGTACATCAACAATGTCGTTTAAGTGAACGCCCTCCACGAATTGCTGGAGGGGATGAGCGAGTCTAAGTGGCCGAAACGCAGACACCGCAATCGAAGGCTGAACCACATCTGACAATCCTTGATTATACAAGGGGGACGACCCAGTATCCTCCTGTGAAGTCCCAAAATCTTCCTCCACTTTACGGGCTAATTCCTTAAACTGATCCTTTAACTTTTGCAACGCTATACATGACTGCAAAGTAGGGAATCTCTGTAAGACATAATCTAAATAGAACAAGTAATGTCGAATTCTAACTTGCCACCGGAGCAACTGTGCCTTAGAGGGAGAATCCTCGCGCCCAAAATCCATTAAATTATCCTGAATCTCTGCTAAGGCCAACGAGCAAGTGGACTCACACTTAGTCACTACCACGTGATCAATAGAAACAGTGATTAATGGAGCATCCTTAATTTGTCGAAAAACATCCAACATAATAGCCACTTCAGTTGTCATAGAACATTGACCTCCACGTACAACCAACTCTACCCACAATTCACCTTTCCGTAATCTTTCCACATTAGTAACCGATACCGCCATCTTGTAACTACGGATATGGTACAAGTAAGAAAATGAGATCCGGAGAATACAGAGCAAACAACAAACCCAAAAATATTCCCTAACCAACACAGACAAATCAATTAACCACGCTCTGCTACCAGTAATTTGCAATGGTTCCGCTGTTTGACTGAGTTAGGGAACCCCGGCCAAACGAAAAGGGAAGCCCTAACGAGTGCCGTAGGGGAAAACAAAAGGAAACCAGAACTCTCAAAAATATACTACTATTGAGAAGTTTGTTTTTGGGTACTTTAATGATAATAATAAACAAACATTAATAACCAGAACCGTAAAGCAACCATAAAAGAATAACTGTAAAACAAAAATGGCTTAAAGAGTAAAGCAACCAAAACCAATTGAGCAGAGCAGTAAAGGCAAGTTTTAAATACAGCAAAATTAAGTAAATCCAAAAATTCAACAAACCAAATCAATTTAGAAAGTTTATAAAACAAGGCCACTATAAACATCAGACCAAAAAATTTAATTATGTTTAGCTAGTCAAAGACTAGCTAAGAATGTTGAACAAGACCGAAACAGACTTTAATGAAATTCAGGAAACCGAGAGCTTCAAAGTCCAGCTAAGCTAGATGTAGATAGCTTTACAACCCAACCGTTTTCAGTTACAAAGTTCAGCATAAATGGGTTCAGCATAACTGGGTTTTAACTGCAATTACTGCTCTCATAATTTACACAACAGAATATCTGTAATTTTGAATTAACTATGCATTTTCAAAGTGCCCAAAATATGTAAAGCTCTACTCACAAATTTCTACTTATATTGCTTCTTGCCCTCCTTTTATCAAACTATGCAATTTCAGACGACAAATGCCAAAAGCTTTTCTCACAAATTTCACACTACTGATGCTTTTTACCTTCATGAATCAAAATATGCATTTTCAAATTGCACAACTGTGTAAAGCTCTTATCACAAATTTTAAACTAACTATACACTGAAAATCACGTACTGAAAATATAACTCAACTGGAAAAGAAACAAAACACACTAAACCTATGAACAACTCCAAGAGCCAGTCACTTTACGAACTCTTATTTTCAAACACACATAACGTTTTCCGCCCCAAAATTCACTCACCATTACCAGGACATAAAACTGATAATAAAGCCTACCTTTACATAAGGTCGATCCACCGAAAATCACAAAGACGTTCCTTAAAAATTCATTACAAAAACTTCCACAATCCGCATCAGTAGTTACCGGGCAGAGAGCTATCCCTGCAATGCGGACAGAAATCCACCACTCAGCGCGTACGGCCCAAGCACATGCCACGTCAGCAACCCACAGAGGAAAAAAAAAGAGAGCACCAAAGAGAGCGTTAAGCAAAGGGGACAAGCAACGTAAAGTGACTGGCTGGATGTATAATACAGATACAAAACATAAAAAGAACACATAACAGCACATCATGTACACCCGTGGACAAAAAAAAAAACAAAAAGAAATAAAAAACCGCCCTGCCTAGAACGCCAAAATGTTTCAAAGTCCTACACGAAATAGCGTCTTGTTTACACCATATGCAATAGTTCTGTAGCCGCTGCTACAAGTTGTACCGCATTATCCAGCATGCTCCCTTCCATGTGTTTTCTCCATAGCGCTGTGGCAAAGCGTAGGGTACTGCTTCTCACATAGCAAACCCCTTTTTTTCTTTCTTTTTTCTTTCTTCTGCTAGTAATGTTTAATGAACATATACTGACTACTTACTTTCGATATGCTGCATTTCATACACAGCATTTGATAAAGTTCATAATGGAGTAGTTATTGTGATGCAAAATTGGTTTCACGATTCCAACATAGTCGCATCTTGTTGGATATTAAGAGAGGGTCTAGGTGCATTGCACTAGCTTGACGATACACTGAACATACAATAGTACCTGAAATTATTTTGATTCTCTCTCTGAGAATGAGATATCCTGGTGGATTGTTGAATTCCTGCAGGATAATCATCCTGTCCACACATTTTACATGACATTCATTCACTTTTTGGGATACGTCGGAGATGAGAAAGAGACGTACACGCCGAGCAGCCACCGAAGAACTCGCCGCCGGCCCTTCGGCATCCACCGAAGGGGCCTCGCTACGCCGCCATCAGATGAAGCTGCTTCGGGATTCGCCGCTGTTGATCTGCCGGCCGCTCCCGTGGCATCCGCCGGGAGCACTGCCTCACCGCCTCCGTTGGCGGGTCTTCTTGAGCGACGGTCACTGCATCGACCAGACACCAGCAGCAACATTCTTCACTCCCAGCCAGCACCACACCTCACCTTCCGCCACAGCAGTCGACTTCACCAGCATCACACCTCATCATCGCAGTTGAGGAACCCGTGCAGCAGCCAGCTCTACCACCAGCTTCACCACCGCCGCTATCACCTCGAGGCAGCGTGGTGATCTCCGGAGTTCCCCGGGATCCGATATCAAGATTCATCTTTACCGCCGCTCAACACCGTTGGCCTTCAGCCTTGAAGGCCACAAGAATTATCTCATCCCGGGTACCTACAACGCTGTTTCACCTGGTCTAAGCTGATCCGGCTGATCGTGAGACTGCCTTAAGGCCGGCCTGCCCTTGTTAGGGCAGGTTCATCATATTGAGGCCAGCCGAGCGGAAGGCCACCAACCATGCCGCCGCTGCTGCTGCTATGAGCACGAGGCTACAATTTGCGCTGCACCTCCGAGGTGCCACTACTTCGGTGCACCAACGCTGACTTTGCAGTGCACCAATCACGACCTCCGCCGACGCCGCCGGTACTGCGCCTCCTGCAACGGCCACGGCCACTTCACCGGGCAGGCGCAGTGCCCGCTCTATCCGAGAAGCCGTCGATCTACTCCGGTTTCAACTGCACTCAACCATCCAGCGCCTCCGACTTCAACACTGCCACCACTTCCAGCACCTGCAGTAGCAGATACCAGCCTGCGAGATGCTATCAAGGATCTACATTCAGAGGTCCTGAACATCGGATCCAGCATCTCGCAACAGGACGAAATCCTCGCTTCACTCGTCACCGCCGCTCACTCTGCCAACACAGAGCAACAACTCCGCCGTCTTGCCGCAATGGAATCCGCCATACAGGACCTACACAACATCACCACTGCCTTCTCATCGGCATTCCCAAGTTTCACCACCCGCTGCCTGCATCGGTTCGACAGCGCCGATACCGCCATCAGTGGCCTGGGCGAATCCATCGGCAGCCTGACACCGACATCAGCACCGTCATCTCCGACAGCTTGCCTGGAGGAGGTTAGGCTCACGACATCAGGTCTTGCTGACCTAGTAAAGTCCGTGCTCACGACGATGGCCGAGTGGACTACTGTACTCTCCGACCTGAAGAGTGGGCAGAACCGAATGATCGGCTTCAGGACGTCACGTGAAAACTCTCGCTACCATACGCCTGCACACGCAAGCTACTTACGCCAAAACTGAGAGCTCCTCTCGAGGGGCACTCAACAACGCTTTACGCTGACACAATAAAGTAAACCACGCCCTAATCCCTTGCAATTCCTTTCCACGTAACTCCCCGTGTGTGGCGGCCAGGGCCTTGGTCGTCACCTGGACATTCCTTACTCCACTGCCAGCGCAATAAGCTGGCAGTTATCCTACCGCGTACTAACGGGGGTGCAACAGCGGAACTTCTCTTTTCTACTCCACGCTAAATCCTACCTTAAAATAAAAAAGCGACGATATGTCGAAAGTTTCAAATTGATTCTCAGAAAGGCGGGATATCGGAGTATTAAACTGGCATCTATGCTCACTATATTTGAAGCCTATTGAACATGTGTGGGCTGAAGTGAAAAGGGAATTGCCCTCGAATTGCCGTGCAAAGGACAGAGAATGGCTTCTGGGCACAAATTCAAGAAGCCTGTGATGTTGCAACTTCTCGTCCACGTTACTACAGAAATTATAACACGAAAATTGAGGGCAGCTCACGGTTCGTACACCCGATATTAATTTTGTTTATTTTTATGTCGCAATTTTTGGAAGATAATGGTTTATTTGCGATAATTTCTTTAGTAATTTAAAACGAGTGTTTTAGTAAAATTATATTTTGGGGGCATAGATATGTCCAACATTTAAAATACTAAAGTAATATTAATGCAATATTATGTTCTGCACATCCAGTCATAAAACTAATAACATGAAAGTAACTATAACAGATGCGAGGTTTGAACCGAGAAGCTTATGAGCGCAAGCAGTGTCTCCTTAGCTTGTCGGCCAACGGAACGCTGCTGCGCGCTCTCTTTTAGTAGCTTAAAAGCGCCACCACCGAGAAATACCGTTATAACGTGACCGTTGCACAGACCATTCTAGAGTTCCTGCATATGGATTATGAAGCTACACGAAGCCCTCCGATCGTCACATCTGCTGATGCCTCTTTTTTTTCCCAGGGGTGTACCTCTGGTCCCCAGCTGATTGTAAGCTGTTTCTTCCTCAACCACTTGTGCACTGGAGCAGTCGAGAGCCGTCTACAAATTCTTCATCCATGGAATTATATTTTAATTTCTGAATACTTTCTTCAGATGATTTTGTTAATTAATATGTTAATCGTCAACACATTTTTAGATGTTGAATATAATTGATGTTTCATCCGAAATGGTCGTTTCTTTACCATCTTATTACGCTCTGCTACTATGTTGTAGCGTGTATTTAGCACCCACGCTACCGCTAACATTTTCGTTAACTATCTATAAACATGTGTTTGTGGTTGGCCTTAGTCCTAAACCATATGCCGCATACCAAGCGTAGATCAGAGAGACTTAAAGACCTAAGATAAAGAAAAATGATTAAGCCAGTACAAAGCAATAACACGAATTTAAGAAACGACGCATTATACTCCTAGTTTGAAATTTACTAAAACTGTCTGTGCCAAGATTTATAAATACTAACAATGTTCAACAACAATTTCTTTCGTAAAGTTCGTAATATATCCATTTAAATAAAAAACCTTCAAATTAAACGGAAAATATTCCTTTGTACTAAAGTCTTTCTGTACATTTAACGTATAAGCACTTAACTCGTTCCCTTTGTAAATTTAGAATGTAGCGAAAGTATTGAAATAGAAATCTAGATGGTAAATATAACGGTTTGGTCACAGCCCCTTTTCCAAAAGAATTTAGAATGATTTATGAAATATACGTGCGTACGCCCAATGGTTAAAATGTAGAAAACTACTTGCCAAATGAGGTTAAAGGTAATTTTACCAAGATTGAAACTTCGTACGTACGCGTGGTGTCCACTGCTAACAAGGCTTCTGCAGTTGTAACCCGATGGTTAAATTCTCGCCGATTCTCTCGTAGATCCTTCCTTTGGTTTTCAGCTGAACTCTCAGTGTCGAGAAGAGGGGATGTGAGCAGGAGCAGTACTACCTTTCCCTTGACGTGGCGCTCCGACGAACCATTTCCTCTCCGGACGGCGTGGTCACGAAACAAACAATTGACTAGACTGGATGCAGCTCGAAGTTTCGAGATTTTTCGTTCCTTCTTTCTAGCGATGACATAATCTAACCAAGTCACTGGTTCTCGATGGTTCTCGTAACTGTCGTGAGGGGGTGTGCTAAAATTGCAAACCTCAAAGCTGAGCACAATCTAAAATCACGTCAGACTTTCATGGCCTCCTATGCATGAAGCATTGTTACTGAACTGTTACTTTAAACGTTTTGTGTATAAATATTATGTAAAGAATTATTGATATTCTATTCGGAATACCACAGACACATTCAACAAACGAGAAGTAACTAAGAGAAAGGAAAACCTATCGTGGAACTCTGCTCCCATTGATTTAAGATTGTCATTTGACGAATTGCCGTACAAAGACCTCAACATGTATTTATGTGAAGTTTATAGCGGATATCGAATCATCATTGCTTTGAATTCTGATTTGATCATGCGCGCTTTCTTTTTTCTGGGGGGGGAGGGGTTTGGGAACTCTTCCAATGCATGGACTGTTGCTTAGTCTCTATGTTACATTAAAAAAATCCAAGTTCCGTCGCATGTTTTTGAAGAAATGAGGATTATTTTCAATGTTTTCAAGAATGTCAGCACAGCAATTCACTCTATGTTTCTTTTTCTTATGAGCACTGACCATTTTCATGGACAGATCGCCTTGTAAAACTTTAACACTTTCCTTATTGATGGTGGTAAATTCAGCAACTGCTGAATGGTCATTTGCTGGTCTGCTCGAACAAATTTGGTCATCTTCTCCACATTCTCTTCGGTTTTCATAGTGAAAGGATTTTGGACAGCCTGAGACGTCACTTATTTCTTCCTTAAAATCTTTTAAACAGCTCTAAGACTTGCATAAGAGATACACAATGATCACCATAAACTTCTGACAACAGTTTGTAAGTTTCTGCGGCAGATTTTCCGAGTTCTTTGAGGAACTTGGTGTTCACACGTTGTTCTGCTTTAGAACTCAGCATTACTCTCATGCAGCTTAGACACACCATCCGCTTCTAACACTGGTCACGAACAGAATAACTCTGCGTATGAGTGAAAATAATTCGTATGACGGTAGGGGGATTTCCCAGGTGAATGCCCTACATCCTCTTATTCCTTAAAGTGGCTGGAAATTAGGTCCGTTTTTTTATTGACACACCTTGAATAATACATGTAGAGGGATGATAATTCTATAACCGCGCTGAAGAGTATATTGGAACTTCCCTGTAGTCCTTTTAACGCTCAAAGAAAATAGAATATGTATAGACCATTAAGCAAATACTTTGGTAACCAAACAATATACTAATTGTGAAATAACGTAATTAAAAAATAATAATCGTGAAAAATATCTCCCTTGCTTATTTTCTTTCACAACACTGTTTAGTGTTTTCAGTCGCACTTTAAAAATTCTAAATAACAATTAACAAATGCAATATAATTGTTTTGCTTTCTCAGCTACCTGCGTGATAAAGGGGTAGGACTGTAAGTTGTAACTTAAATATAAGGCGCTCATGTAGTTACTGTCTGTAGCTCTCACAGAAGAATTTTCAAAAAATGCAACATTGCAAGTCCCTTTTAAGTTATAATATATCCAGGATCGGCTTGAAAGTTGACCGAGATGCATGAATCATATGAGAAAGTTGAGTGAATGTTCGGCTATTTAACCGTGGTGACAGGTCAGCCTTAGATCATTGGCGTGCAAAACCGAAGATCCGTGGTTCCACTCTGACTTAGGTTTTCCATGAGTGATTCGATTCTTCAAGTTTTGGCGCACATAGCACCAGAGTGAAAAGGAGCTATAAAAAGGATTAAATTATATTTTTACTGAGGCTGTCTTTTGTTACAGATAGCGCAATGGGTCAGGAGGCAACGTCTATTGGCCGGCATTAGTAAGGTCGAGGGTTCGATTACCAGGGCCGACCTTCCTGACCCTGAGTTTATTCAGGGTTTCCACGATTCGCTAGGCGAATGCTGGGAAGGTTTATTATATCTCCCGAATTCCCTGTCCCTCCATTTTACCTCCAATTCTCATTTCACTTTAGCTTCATCTGCTTGGCTGATTTCAGGGTTGCAAGTGTCGCCGCGTTGTATGGCAGGGGAAATGGAACCTCTAAGAAACATTTAATGCCCCGTAAGGGGGCGATCTCCGAATCCCCAGCTTTCACTCTGGGGGAGTTTCCCACTGGGAGAATGGGATATGAAAGCCTCCGGGGGAGGGGAATCGGTTGTACCAGCAGCCATCCGGGTGGTTTCAATCTGGAAAACATAGGGGTCTGCCTTGCTGTGCCTCCTGGTCCGGCCGCCCTCTGTCTCTTCTCTCCTCACCCCTTCCTCCCGAGAGCGCCCCGTCAGAGGCTTAGGCACAAAACATCTACTTAATTCAAGGTGCTAATTCCCTCTCCGACCCTAGTTCGAGTCCATTATTACAGACATTTCTCCTCAAACTAACTACTTTGAGCGAAATTGTTAAACCATAAGTGATAAAATCCAATAAAAGTAACCACAATTTTAAAATGCAATGAACTTAAAATTAATGTAATATTAATTATTCGAGATTAAATTTTATTAAGTATAAAGTCAGTCTGCGGAATGGGAAGTGATTGTTATGATATATTGAAAGCACGAGCAAAGGCAAACAGACTAAAACAATTTACATTAAGAATTTGTACGTATCCAGAGTATGATGTAATTAATTTAGTCTCATATTCATTTCACGCCTAAAATTAAAGACTAATAATTATGCTATTAGTAGAGTCGTCGATATTTAGATGCTGAGCTTCCTTGTGCAGTCGGGTAGCACCACGATGATCACCATTTTTGAAGCCGTACCCTTTGCTTCAATATCTGCTATTGATTCTGCTGCCGGCTGCTACAGTGGTTGGCTATGAGATCTTTCTCTGATGTGCGTGGGCATATTTTGAAAAGATAACACCAGCTTAAATTTTATGATAAATTTAATATGATCTGAGCTATTGAAGTGAGTTGCCGATTGTTTGAAGATAAAGAATGAAACTGATTATGAACAGTAAGACTTGAAACTATAACAATTCAAGTAATATACTTGCTAACTTCTGCAGTATCAATTTTACAGTCTGAAATATCTGTTTCCTTAATAAAGAAACTAGAAGCGTAACTTGCCGTGAGTCGCTAAAATACTTATCGGCGAAACCCCTCGCGGCTACCGCTAACTAGCTAATAACCCATCGCCGTAAAAGACTGTAAGCCCCTAAGGCTGTACACGAATAAAAGAAAGGTAAGACGCTAATTTTAGCAATACATGCCCTTTTATTATTTATGTTCCGCCCGTATCACTACCCCCACCAACGTTACTTCATATGCGCTCCAATTTCAAAACTCTAAATATGCATATGTGACAGTTATTAGGCAATACTTCCTAGAATCTCACAATTTCATTCCTTTTTTCTTTTACAGAGTTTCTGTCTACGTCACTCTGCAAACCTACCTTAACTACATGTTAGGAATATTTATACTAACGCGTTCTCTCCTCAGCTATTTTTTTTTCTCCGCACAAATCTTTTCAACTCAAGCTTTTACATTACACATTGATTAAATATACGGAAATTATTTGTTTCAATTATTTCTATTTCTTAAATACTATTACTTCTTTGTTGAATTATTTATATCCTCTGGTCAATAATTGCGGTGTCACTTGATAGGCATTGATTGTGCTTTCTGTTATTTATTTATTCTACACAGTCCAAGACAACACAAGATCACCTTTCAGAGCTATAAGTCCCACTTCGGAAAACGTTGGTGCCCCTCTGGAATGTTGGATTCAAAGCGTAACTTAGTTTCAGCATTATACGTACCTTGGCCAACATGTTCAATTAAGACAGAGTATGGAGAAAAACTTACGGAAAGCTCGCAGGGAGAGAAGCAGACTAGAGATTCACTCAGAAAAATTGTGGCGAATAAAACTTGGTCAATATGCTGCAACTTCCTGAGGAGGTTGAATGGTTGAATCAAATTTGAAAAATTCAATCCAATAAATGGCAATCAAAGTTAAACCAAATACGACAAGTGTCGTAGAAATCAGTTCGACGTTATTGAGTTATAATGTACATAACTACACCTACATACATACAAACAAAGGTTTAAATAGGTATAAATTCTGGTTTCAGGATATCGCCATTTACATATTAATTATTCATCCAAAGTCGAAAATTACTGGAACACGATTTCAGCTATTATTTTACCATATGGATGCGATAGAGTGTGCTGGGATGGTGTAAAGTGGGATGAAATAGGATGGGTTGGGATTTGATTGGATTGAATGGATGGATGTTCAACTAAAGTAATTATGCATACATAGCTGAGGAAAACAAACCGCATTTTTACATACTGCAAGTTGACAAATTATTTATGAAATTATATCTCAGGTTATCTGTATCTTTCCAAGAACGTTCAAGAGTGTTAGTAGTGGTAGCTAATACAAACTCATCCCCTAAATATATCCTTTCAACTAAGTAGGATACGATAGGATAGGACTAGAAGCGAAGGATGGCCTCAAGCTACACAGATCTTTTGTGCCTATTTCTCTGACGGGCGCCCCCGGGAGTGAGGTGAGAGAAGACAGAGAGCGGCCGGATCAGGATGCACGACGGGCAGAGGCAGGGTCCCCACCATTTACAGATTTGAACCCCCGGGTACTCGCTGGTGCAGTCGACCCCAGCCCCCTGTGACTTACGCATCCCCTGGGGGTCCGGGACCCGGAGACCGCTCGCAGTCCGGAGAACGAAAGTTTCCGCAGAGAGTCTCTTCCTCTGCCATGCAGACGCCGAGACCTCCCGCCGACACTTTAACCTTGAAAGAAACCAAGCAGATGATGGGTGAAGTGAGATGAGGATGGAGATGAGATGGAGGGACAGGAAATACGGGGATGTAATGATCCTTCCCAGCATTCGCCTGGAGGCGCGGGAAAACCCCACAAAAACCATGGGCCAGGAAGTCGTCCATGGAAATCGAGCCCACGATCTCCCGAATGCAAGCTACAGATGTTACCGCCTGAGTCATCGCGCTCGGTTTCAAGTAAGTAACGGATTCACGCAGACAAAAAGGGCAAAAATGTTCATCAATAACGACCTTGGAATTCAAGTGTTTAGTTGTAAAGCTTTCAAACAAAAAATCAGTATTCAATAGTCAATGTAATTATAGCAATTTTAAATCCATAAGTTCCATTCTTCATCATTAAAGTCCTTCTCTACTCGCTGCACTTTATTTTCACTTCTGCAAATGAATCCTTCGAAAGCTCATTTTTCTATCTGCAAACCTTTAAACGGTTTCATTACACAATTAGTTTCAAATACAAAGGAAATAAGAGGGTTGAAGTCATAGTCTGGCTTTGAAATTCCATTATTTGCAGGATATCACGAGGAAAAAAATAACAATGTCTTAAGACTTCAGTAATATTCAAAGTATTGGAAAACCAATAGCAACGAATACCTGGGATATGATTGATGGGCCAAAGGGATTTGACTTAAAATCTGTGTTTTAATGAGATCTACAGTCTTCGTATCCTATGATTTTGCCTATATTACTGCCTAAACTAAGTTCTACAAAATTTGCTCACCAATAAAAAGGCACCTCAAGCCATTCGCAGAACATTTAAGACATAAAGTTTATTACTTCTACAAATATGAAAAATCTAAGGATTTTTTTATTAAAATCAAACTTTTAGCAAAACTTAAAATTAGGAAACCTTGTGAGAGGGGATTATTTTGAAACGTTCATATGGTATTCCTGTAATATATTTAAAGTCAATATCCAGTTCAGCATTTACCCAATTTTCGCTGTTGAGTTATTCTGTTCAGTCAGATACACACGCAGATGTATATCTGTGCCTCAGTGGACCTCAAAACGTGTATTTTCTGGGAAATCTCTACATGAAATGTTTGTATAGAATATTTTCCCTATCTAGTAGGCATGTGTTACAGAAGGAATAGAAACAGAAAAAGAGGAATCTTAGAAGCTTTTGCGATTACACAGATTACCTAGAGTCAAGAGGTACAGTAACATAATTTAAAAAGTTCAGTACGCTTGGTTAATGGACGATCCCCGACGGTACGAGGGGGGGGCGATTTCACAAACACGTTTTCTCCTCTCAGCCCCGCTAACAATTGTGAACTTTGAACTGTAATGTATCCACCGTAAATATAATTGTACTGAAAAGAGTCCAAGGTGTGTTGAGCTTGGTTATCCGTCATATATATCCATTGAGCGAGGAATCCACGAAACTAATATTACTTAGTGCACGTGACGTAATGGATACAGGGACACAGGCTTGCGTTACTGGTATGGTAGAGTTGCTTTCTGTGAACTCTTATGTTTATATTATGTTCTGCTCTGTGGTACCCCCTTCCCTTCGCAGCACTGTCGATACAAATTCACTGCATGCACACATTGTATGCCATAGGATATTTCTCCTAGCTCTGCTTATGAGGAGATAAAACCTTATCCAGATACCTCCCTCCAAACTGGATTCGAACTCGGCCTTCAATTTTCAAGACATTATATCCCAGGGAGAATAGGCGTAATCCAAGACGATGCAAAGGAATAGAAACTGATTTTTTTCTAGCGTTATCGTTCAAATACAACCTTAGAACAGTTAAAAAGAACAACTTGTACATACAGAGTGAACCATTTAAGTTGAAGCTCTATAATATCTCCAATACTAAGCGATGTAGAAAGAAATGTCTTTAATAAATGAACCACTGCATTCGAAGTTAATGGTTAACCACTTAGCTGATATGGCAAAATGACCAATCAGCTGTAAATCTCATCTGATTCATATAACTGGGAAAGCTTCATGGCGAAATCTAACATTCCAACCTAACGTTGATATGTTTCTCGTTTCCTAAACGCCAAATGTTTGCTGTGGAATCAGCACTTGTCCTTGTTTATATTAAAACTGCACAGTCTGGAAAAAAATATAGAGTGCCGTCATGCCAGCCGTGATACTTAGGTTAAGCAGGTCGCCAGGTACTTAGTTTGCCTGCTGCCCTTGACTGACCGCCCTAATCACCAACTTGAGAAAGAGAATCTCTCTCAAACTCTTCGAACGCTGAACAACTCCTGTCCCATCAGGTTCAGCAGACCATTAATCTAATAAGACTCGGCGGCCTGAGGCAGTATTATTAGCACTTAAATGATTTCAGTCTAATTATATAATATAAAAAAATAACAGCCCGCCTTAAAGAAATTTGTGTATACTACAATACATAAAAAGCGTATATTACAGTCATTGTATATGTTTATATTATTGTGTACATGTATAATAATGTTATGTGAATGTATTAGGTAATTTGATAATCTAGGAGCTATGAGAATAGAAACCGAAAGTTGCTAACAATGAGGTAACAATGAGGTAACCTTGAGGCAACAATGAATTTGGAAAGTTTAATAATGCTAATTCTTGGAACAATAATGTAATATTTAAAACAGTTTATAAATAGCCAATCAACAACCAGAAAAGCTGAAAGTTAAATAAAAGTATTCTATTGGAATAGGATTAGCCAATCCGAGACTTGAAATAGAGAAATTTATAAATTTAAGCGGTAAACGCCAGTTGCTAGAAGGCAGCGTACCTGAGCAGTTCATTCGCTCGGTACGTATTCATTATGACACATATAAAATTCATTACTGTGAGAATATTATAAAGATTACGTGTTAAAAAGTGCAAGTAATTAATAAATTATCTCACAACTCTCTATATCAGTGAAGTGTTGTTTAATCGTGTGAAGGATTAATAAAAGGAGTGAAGTAAAAGTTATGATTTGTAAGCCTACATTCTTTAGCCGCATCACCCCCGCTAAGAGATACATGTTTCTACAAATTAGTACTGACGCAGCCGAGGCAAATATAAATATATATAATGTTCAAACAAACATAAAAGTACAACGTTGATTCCTAAACGTTGGGGCGAAGGCCACCGGAAAGTGAACGTTGTGGCGAAGGCCACCGGAAACTTTGTACCATACGTGGGGCAGTTAGTTCATCACGTTTGGCTCCCCAACAGTGGAACTATAATACAACCTTCAAATTGGCACTTAAACGTGGTGCTAATAACGTAAAGATAATTCTGTCTCATGCTCTATTTGTATTTTTACTTTATCTACTACGTACAGTAAGTAAGGGAAGTATTGCATTCCACCCAAATATCGATACCGGTATTTTACCGGAAATACATGTTTTAAGGCCCCCGAATCATACAAAAATCATTTGTGTGTGTGTCTGTATGTCTGTGAACAGCATAACAAAAACTAAAAGTCGGATAAGTACCATACTAGGTATTTAGGTTTAGTATCTTTCAAAGTTGCGACGAAGATTTTCAATAAAATCCTCCGCCCCAGACTATCCTTTACATGGAACATTTTTCGAAAGCTTTGATTTTCTCAAAAATTGCTCTAACGATTTTGATTAAAATGTCACATATTTAAGATAGTTTTATGCCTAATGAAATGCATACCATGAATTTTCTTGGAATGTCCACAAAGGTCCTCGTTATTTTGAATGACTTTTGCATAAGTGGAAAACCGTAATAGATAGACAAACGTTTACTACACAAAGAATGTAGATCTCGTTAAAACACACAATTTATGTGATATACATTTTTTTGCCAAGTGCACCATTTCCGTGGTATTCCTTGTTATATGATTCAATTTTTCAATACTTATACTTTTTCTCAAATGGGAAGTCGATATTCGTTTTTTTTTTTGGTATGTCCTGGACATGCAAAGGGAATGGAATGTTTCACATAGCAACCAGCTCTTAAAAGATTTGACTGTCGCTTATAGCCTACCATATTCCCCTCGCACTTACAAGAAAATTAGAAATAACATGTTTCTGCAAATGTTTATCTCGATTAACATGAAGCAGATGGAGAATAAGCGTTTTTAAAAATACTTTGTACAAGACTAGAGAAAGTCATGTGAGTGCAACCATCAGATATTTAGCCGTAGTTCCCCATTCTCTCGTTATGTTCTGTCAAAGGGGAGGTTGGTTCAGCTTGAAACACACTGCCCAGTTTTCCTTCTAGTTGATTATCTCCTACTTTTATTGCAACCTCGATTGGTTTTGTTATTACAAATGTGTTGTAGCTTTCGTTAACCAGGGTGTTTAACAGGTGACAACACTGGTGTATGTACATACCTGTTGCAGTCTTCATTTTCAGGAACAAATTGTATATGATTTCTACTCTACAATATTTACTTCAAACAGGAATAGGCGGTTCATGTTCTCATTAATTAAGTTACGGTACATCTGGAGCACAAGCAATGTGCAAATATATTACTGAGATCACCAAGTACATTAAAGGCTCCCTTTTTGTTTGTTTTATAAACACAGGTTCTTGAACACGCTATCTTATTCTATACGCCCTCTCTCCATTGTGATGATTACCAAATCTTCTTAAACATTACAGTTTAGGGAATACAAAACGCATTACCATTTTAGTAGAATCAGAGACGATCCCACCATTCTGCCTGTCCCGAAATGTATTGTCTCAAGTTTTTCTACCATCAAGCACCAAATTTGTTAATAGTGACGACGTGTAGGAATACATTTTACGCAATTTATCAATAAATTAATAAATATTTTGTTGGTTAACGACGCTGTCAATTGCCAGTATCATATTAGCTACGCCGTGTGCCGGAATTTCATCCCATAGGAGTTTTTTTACATGCTAGTAAATCTAGTGACATGGGCTTATCGCCTTTAAGCACACTTAAAACCCATCGGTCTGGTGCCGCTTTGAACCCGCGGCCTTGGGATCAGAAGCAATTTATCAATGTCATACCACATACAGCAAGTGGTTTCTCAGCATAAACTGAGAGAAGGAATCTTAGCGCACTTCTGCGTCCAGGAAACAATTGGGATCTAGCACCTGGTATTTGTATATAATACCTTCGTTGGCATTCCTATGGAGCTCGGGAAAAACCGAGAGGGATGTGAAGAACTGTTTAAGAAAATAAAAAATGCAATTCTTACGTCGTATGTGGAGAAAAACTGTTTATCCCTGTTTATTCATTTTAGAAAACCATATTAGAGGATTTAAATCCAATCAGGAGACTTATATGGCAAATATTTCCATTGCAATGATGTTTAAAAAACTCAGATATTTTACAATTACATTAATTTCTCTACTCTAAGCATATTAGTGAATATATAGATCATTCTTTTGAAAATTTATTTTCCTATCTACTTCATTTTAATCGAGATAAGCATTTTCGGAAATAGCTGCATTATACATTTCGTTATAGATACCAAAGAAATAACAATAATCCAATGTTTTAGTACTGGACACTATACACTGGCCTTAAAATTCAATACTCTTTCCATGACATCGCGAGAAACAATTGCAAATCGACATAACTTTAAAGAATGGCTAACTATTGAACAATTCGAACCGTTAATATCGGATATCCTGGAAATCGCACATGGCACATAAAAGACATTTGAAATAAATTGTGTGTTTTAAAGAGATCTACATTTTTATGTATTACGTTTACGTCTATCGCTTCAAGTTTAACAGTTATAGTGTTATACCGCTTCCGAATAAAGAGGATTTTAAAGGCTATTCCTAGAAATTTAAGATATGCGTTTTATGTAAATGTTTTTAATATGCTAGATTTTAATCAAAATCGTTAGAACCATTTTTTAGAAGATAAAACATTTCGAAAATTGTTCCATGGGATTTTTTTTGAAAACCTTAGTGTCACATCTTTATCCGACTTTTGGCTTTTGAGTTATGCTGTTCAAAGACACACACGCATATACACATATACGAACCTTTTTCTAAAAATGATTTTTTATTCAGAGGGCCTCAAAACAAGTATTTCCGGTGAGATATCGTATCGAATTTTTGGGGCGGAATGCAATACCTTCTCTACCTACTTATGTATATGATAGAGAAAGTAAAATACTGAATACATTTGTTATTGATGACTGCAAGTTGTATCTCTATCTTCGAAACAGGCAGTACATAAACGTAAACACATTTAATGTTTACGCATTAAAGCAGACAAGAACTGCATTTAGGCCTCACTTCCACTTCAGAAGACATTAAGAAAATAGACTTATATAGATGCAACAGTGGAGACAGACAATAGAAATCTTATCATTATCATATTAAAGCTTTCTCTTACCAGGGTGGTACAAAAAGTCAACTTGCAGTAAATTCGTGCCAGTTAACATGATAATCTAGTTCTCCTGATCAGGAGTAAATAAAAACGAAATGAAGGCAAAGATGCCTGCACAATGTGGAACAATACTTAGTCTGTTTCATAGGTTTTAAAGAGGAAACTGTTTCACTTAAGGCCTGTATAAAAAAATCTGATGTCTTGCACTCACATGACTTTCTCTACTCTTGTACAAACTATTTTTACAAACGCTTATTCTCCATCTACTTCATGTTAATCTAGATATGATATGTAAATTGAAGTAGATAAATTCCTGCTGTTGGAGAGCCAAACTTGAAGTTGTTTAGACCACGCACGTTACAAAGTTTCCGGTGGCATTCGCCCCACGTTCACTTTCCGGTGACCTTCGCCCCACTTTTTAAACAAAATCAACTTTGTATTTTAATGTTTATTTAAATATTATATATGTATGTTTAGGCGGCGCCGTGGCCGAGTGGTTAGACCGCTCGCCTCCCACCGAGGCGGCCCGGGTTCAATCTCAGGGACCTGCATGTGGGATTTGTGGTGGACGAAGCGGCGTCTGGGCGGGTTTTCTCCGGGTTCTCCGGTTTCCCCCCGCCATTCATTCCACCAACTGCTCCATCATCACCTTTCCTTTCAACCATTTCACCTACATTTCGTTTCATCTACTTCCTTCATCCCATACCAGGCATCGGGTGATCACCCATCCTGTATGTTCTGTCTGATCCATGAGTGTCTACTCCTCGACGGGCCTCTGACCCCAGGCACCCGCCTGTAAGTCCTGGGGGGTGTAAGTCCTACATACGAGGAGGGTAAACAGATAATGAATGAATGAATGAATGAATATATGTATGTTTGCCTCGGCTGCGTCAGTAGAAATTTGCAGAAACACGTATCTCTTAGCAGGGGTTGGTGTGGCTAAAGAATGAAGTCTTACACAAATTTTAATTTTTTACTTCACTCATTTTATTATTCCTTCACACGATAAAATAAAACTTCACTGATGTATCCTAGAGAGATGTAGAGCTGTGAGATTATTGTTACTTTTACTTTTTAACACTTAAACTTTGTATTATTCACGCTGTAATGAATTTTTTACTTCTCACCCTGAATATGTATCGAACTGTTCGGGAACGCTGCCTAGTAACGTTGCCGTCTACCCTTAAATTTGTATATTTCCATTATTTCAATTTATGATCGGCTAATCCCACTCCAATAGTATACTTTTATTTAACTTAAGTTTTTTCTAGTTGTTGATTGACTATTTATTGAAAATGTTTTAAATATTACATTATTTTTCCAAGAATTAGTAGTAGCACTATTAAACTTTCTAATTTATTGTTGTCTCAAGGTTACCTCATTGTTAGCAACTTTCGTCTTGTATTCTCACAGCTCCTACATTGTTAAATTACTTAATACATTCACATAACATTATTATACATGTACATAATAATATAAACATAATACAATGACTGTTACATATACTTTATATATTATCTAGACACATATTTATTTAAGGCGGGCTGTTATTATATTTTATATTATATAATCAGACTGATATCATTTAAGTGTTAAAAATACTGCCTGAAAATCTTATTGATAATTTTCTTGTAGGTGCAAGGGGAATATGGTAGGCTTTAAGCGCCAGTCAAATCTAGCTGGTTGCTACCTATGTGGAATGTTCCGTTCTCCCTGCATGTCCAGGACATTAAAATTAAAAAAAAAAAGCAATAACGAATTCCCATTTGAGAAAAGTACAAGTATTGGAAAAGTCAAACAAGAAACATCTCGGAAGGAATATCTCGAAAATGCCTCAGTCGACAATAAAAATGTATATGACATAAATTATGTGATTTTTACAAGATCTACTTTTTTGTGTACTAAACGTTTGTCTAATCCATTACGATTTTTTTTATACAGGGTGCCTCAAAGCATATATTTCCGGTGTAATCTCGATATCGAATCTTTGAATGGAATGCAATACTTCCCCTACTTACTAACGTAGTAGAGAAAGCATAAATATGGTAAGACACAGACGCTCCAGCAGTACAATGACTATACTGGCACTTTAGATTAATATTACAGGATTGGCAGCGACTTATTTAAAATGCATCTTACTAGTTTGTATGTAAGTCGCGCAGGTTTTCCTATCCCTCTTGAAGGTTCTTCCAGATTCCTGACAGGTTTACTAACAAAGAATATATATAGAATTCGTGATGAATTGTGTTAGTTCTGAAGGTCGTTACAAGCAGAGTTTGGAATAGAGAGGGGCGTGTAAACAGACGACTGTGTAGTTGCAGCAGAACTTCTTAGAATTCTAAATAAGTGTACTTTAGTGGACTATTCTGTTAACTGTTACAACGGCTTATTGAGTAGTACAGCTAAATAAACCAAGTGGTGCATATTACGTTGCGATTCTATATATTAATTATATTTTCGTTTGTACCACCAGTTTGTTACGTCAGCATTAGTGCAGTGTTTGTTTTTACTGGAGGAGAAGAGTAATACACGGCAGGAAATATTGTCTATACCTGATTCTATCTACGAGGGGCGTCCAATAAGTAAGTTTCCTTATTTTATAAAAAAACACTACACACAATTAATCATGTTGAATTAAATTCTTTTATATTGTACAATCCTTGTGTTACTTTTCTACATTGTCAACATATTTTTCCAAGCAATTTTGGGGACGTGACACAAGTTTTTCCAAGCCAGTGTAGTACCAGGACGGGTCCTGTGTTCGCAACCAGCTGTTCAGTGATTTGACTTCATCATCGGTGTTGAAAGAGTTCGAGGAACATGTGAAAATCACTTGGGGCAAGCTCCGGTGAATATGGAGGATACGAGAAATCTTTCAAGTCGAACAGCTCGTCACGAGCACAGAACCCGACTTCTGGTTCACTTCTGATTCATCTTCGTCACGGTGTTAAAGTGCTTACCTCCAAGATGACCTTTGAGTCAGGAGAATATGTGAAAATCACTTGAGAAAAGACGTGATGAATATGGAGGATGCGAGAAAACTTCCCAGTTGAATCCTCTGAGCTCCGCCTGGGTCAAGATTCAACTTGTAAGTTTTCTCGTATTCTCCGTATTCACCGGAGCTGGCCCAAAGTGATTTTCAAATGTTCCCCCAACTCAAAGGTAAGCACTTTTAACACCGATAATGAAGTCAAATCAGTGAACAGCTGGTTGCGAACACAGGACCCGACCTGGTACAATACTGCCTTGGAAAAACTGCTTGGAAAAACATCTTGACTATGTAGAAAAGTAACAGAGGGATTATACAATTAAAATAAAATTAATTCAACATGATCATTTGTGTGTAATGTTCTTTTTTATAAATATAGGGAAACTTACTTATTGGACGACCCTCGTATACGTTTACTAATTTCTAAATTAACCTTCACGTTATGTTGCATAACAAATACACTGCTGTTTATGTATCGCCAAACAGAATGAGCTGTAAGACTACTTTTATTTTAGCACGAAATTCTATCTGCATCTGCTATGAAGTTTTAAATTCCATCTCTGCGTAACAGTAAATGACTAAAAATTAACACAGAGTAATGAAACTAGATTTTAAAAGCACACACCGAAATCGCAAGATAGAAGAGATAATCTGCCTGAAACGATTTATTCTCGGTGTTTTACACCTCAGCAGGTCTAAATTTACTTTCATGTTTTATTTACACAACTATTAAATCAAAAGAGCATAAAAACGGATAGGAAGCAACACGTCAACGCAGTGTTTGCTAGGTTTTCGTCACTACATTCTGGATTACGCAGCGTAATAATGCGATTACAGCGCTCGTGCGGACAAGCGAGAAGCTCATGATAATCCTCTGCAAGAACCATCCCGTTTCCATGATGTCAGCTTCATGCACCACGCTTGAAGAGCAATTGTCAGATGGTTTTATACATAAAAGGAAAACAAAAAATAAAAATCCTAGAGGCAGCATAGAACTAAACAGGAAACGTACACACAAGCACACACCTTTCATTCAACTAAAGATTAAAAGTATAGTTCTACTAAAAAACTCATATGGATGCCAACATTAAGAAGATATATAAACATAGCTATTCCATGAAAAAGGTGTATATTTGCGGACATTTATTTCATCATAACCATAAATAATTGCATCATTTTGTATTACCCAGAATTCTCAGGTTTGCTGTTGGCAAATCCATTAGTCTCGTATTGATTTTATTTGATTTTGTGACGACTCTATTAAAAAGTTCACAGACGCTCTTACGTTTTAAAACTTGAAAACCGTGCCCTAAGCAAAAAAAGTATTCTGATTAAATTTCTACAAAATAAATATGTTTTATTAATTTAAATTCATTGTGTTGCATATGTCGCTCTTCTCCTCAGAAAGAGGATCTGTGACGCAACATCTTTTGGTAAAAACAAACATGTTTCTTCAGTATTCGTATAATTGACAAATCAACTGTGATACAAAATGTAATGATCAAAGCTTTCTTATTAATGAAATGTTGATGTATCTGTAATAGCTGAAGTGCCGTTGTGGAATGATGGTGTAAACAAACTTGTTGCAACCTCAGTGGTAAATTGATGTATGCCACGTGATCATGTTTTGTTTATAAACCCATCTCCCGAAGAACTGCTTGTTTACTCCCTGCTCCAAAACTAAGCAAGAAAACACAACAAAGCAGTACAAAAAGAAAAAGAGGAAGAGAAAATGAGTGTAGGTAAACAAACGCAGATTGCGCGCCGAGCAGTAGATAAACGTTGCTTACCAATGGTACTGCATCAGCTGTTACATGATGCACATTAGCACTTCACCATACATACAGACAACGATAGTGTTTACCATATTATTCTACTTAGTATTTTCATGTTTTAATTTGTGTGGCCATCCTCAAATGGAAATGAACAATAGCAACCCTGTACATAAATGCAGAGAACCTAAGATGCTTTTAATTACTATGGTCCTTAGCGTCCCACTCTATACTAGGCGTGAAAGACCGAGCTTTTGCTCAGACGCCTCTTTAGGGCTTGAGGCTCTTTTACCAATCTGACCGAAGGTTTTTCGCGGTTTTCCTCAGTCGCTAGGCGATTGTTGGGTTGGATAATTGATCCGCAAGTTTTTCTATCATCATTTTCATCACTAATTTTATTGCCATCTTCTTCACCGCCATATCAGGCATTGGGCCGATCATCCATCTTGGATATGCTATGATCCAGAGTTTGCTTGCTCCTTCGATAGGCTACTGATATATGGCATTGACTTGTAAGTCCTTCGGGTGTAGTTCCTGCAGAGAGGTGGGTAATCCGTCAAAAAAAAAAAGAATTTTATGCATACATGACTGATGTCACAATTTTAAATCTGTACATTTCCTCATTCTTCCAATTTCTTCAAGCACCTCCAGAAGAAGTAACACAGTTTGGGAACCGCTGGTCTAATTGTGTGACAGAGAAGTAGAAAATTGCTTGATTCGAATGATCTCTTCTGTCGCTTCTTGTTTCCATTAATTGTTCAGATTTGGACTACACTGAATAGAAATTTTGTGAAAATGAGGGCAGAAAGCCACTATATAATTATTCAAAGTACCTGCAATTAAAACTGTGGTAAGAAAACGATACAGTTGAACAAAATGCATAACATTTACTTCCAAAAGTATACCACCTGCATGTGAAATAATTTATGTTTGAAACCTTCAATATTTGATTGACATTCTGTAGAAATACTATTTTCCGATTTTGTGATCTGAGTTTATGAAGTATTCCCGTTGGTATTTTGGGATTAAGAACATAAAGTTTCATACATGAAATATGAATGATTTTCGGTGTTGAAAGTGATGAAAGAAAACAGAATTACAGCTCAATTTCACACACTCCGTGTCTTTCAACATTTTTAGATATCTTCATTGTAACGGTATTTTGTCCATTCCTTATTTGTGGAGATATTCATCATAACGGTATATTGGAATATTGTTAAAATGTCTAGGGATGTATAACTCCCAAGGTGAAAATGAAACTGTCAATCTTTAAAGACAGCAACTAAGCCGAATTTTTGGGTCTGAATAAAGAAGAAACAAAATAAATAACTCCACTTAAATGTTTATCTGTACGAACTTAAAGTACAAAGTAAAGCATTCAATAAAAACAAAGAAAGCAACGGTGGTATGTTATTCAGCAACTTATAGAATTACAGAATAAATCAGAATAAACTATTTATATAATCATTCGTTATTATCCTAATATAGGTACTTTAAACCTATCATAAAAGAAAACAGTGACACTCTATATATATTATTTAGTCATCCCTCTAGACTTTGAGTCGTGTCATCAACATACATGTAGTTGGTATTCAAGTCTCAAAGATCTTTAAGAAAACCCCAAACTGCGCTTTACATGGAGCACTTTTCCAAGTTTTTCATTTTCTGAAATAGCTAACGATTTTGGTTAACATAGCAAATACTACAGATATATGACACATGAAATGTACATGCTCAATTTTCTAGTAAAAGCTTGTGAAGTCCTCTTCATTCGGAAGGAAATTTATTTAATGTTGCATAAATAGTAAACGTTAAGCGACAACGAAATCGTACAAAAAAGGTAGATAGATCTCTCTAAAATTCACTTTGACTAACTTGTTCTGTGCCATGTGCTATTTCAGAGATATCTGTTATTAATGGTTCGAATTGTTCGATACTTTTGTTATTTCTTTGAAGTCCTGTCGATTTTCAGTTGTTTCTAGCGATGTCACGGAAAAAGTATGGAATTTTAAGGCTCCAGCTCTTAAACATTTGACTATCGCTATTACCTTTTAATCTATAACGAAATGTGTAACGCAGCTATTTTCGGAAAGGTTTAACTCGATAGAATCTTCCCTTCCAAATGCACTTTCGTAAGAATGATTAGTATACCCACTAACAAACCATAGAAGGTAGATAAGGTTATGGTACTATAACACATCATGATGTTTTACTTATTTTCTTTATAGAAAGACTAAATTGTATCACATTTCTGTAGACTACAACGTATTAGAATTTCTCATTTATCACTGCATATAATTCTAAGCGTATGACAACTATAGATATGCCTTTCACCCAGTATAATGGTCCCAGTTCAAATTTAATTAAAAGGAAGCCAAAAATAGCAATAAAGTAAAATGCTCAAAAATCGCTAAACTGAGAAAAGTGCAAAAATGACCAAAAATTAAAAATTCGTAAAGGTGGTGCAAATGCAAAATATAGCAAGATTGGATTAGTTAGAACAGCTTAGAGGTGAAAAGTGTCCAAATTGAATACAAAGATAGCCAATAAAGTAAACTGCTTAAAAGTTGTTTGTCACGTACAGCAGGCACAAGTAATGTTACATTTTATTCACCGCGATCTGTGCGTAACCTGCACACCTGGTTCTCGAAGGCCCCGGTGCAAAAGCTCCAATAGGGGAACAAAACTGCAATTCAGGAGTATTAAATCTTATTTGTATACACATTATACAAAGTTGTATTTAATCATACGTAAACAATTATTCACAAAGTTTGAAGAATAATGGTATCAAACCATGATAAGTTAATTGAATAATTAATTTTGTACTTATCAAAAAAGTACTGCACTCACTTATCGTTACATTAACATCAACAGAATCAGAATAGTTGTTACTTTGGACTTAAGAACTTACCAAACTTTTCAAAATAAAAATGTGGTCCTGCATGGATAAACTAATTGAGTTTTTAGGAAGACTCACACGTCATGTGATTCGCAGAAATAAGTCTGATGGCGCTGGCTAAAATGTACAAGCAAGAACACTCTTACAGTACGTTCGAAGCGAGGAAGTGTTCAAGGAAACTAAGTCGGGAGAAGGGCATCTGCTAACCGGATCGTGCGTCACAGCCGGAAACAACAAACTGTAAAGCAATCAACGCCACCACCGCCATTACTGACTGAAGTTAGGCGGGAACAAATCAGGGGATGAAGAGTGTCGTTAATAGACGGCAACCGGGGGAGGTGGCGTAGACGATAGTGCATGTGACTAGCATTCGGGAGGTCGTGGGTTCGATTCCCATCTCCGACCTTCCTGACTCATGTTTTTGGGGAGTTTCTCCGGTCGCTAGGCGAATGCTGGGAAGGTTAACATCCCCGAATTTTCTGTCCCTCCATTTCACCTCATTTCTCATTTGACTTCACCTTTAAACTGCTTCTTTACTTCATGGTTGCAAGTGTGGGCAGGAGTGTCGGCGTTTCATAGTAGGCAAAAGGATGGTTTCTGTAAGATTTTTCCCTCGGAATTGATGTCTTTTTGAGTTCCGCCCCCCCCCGATTATTTATCTATCTCTTGAAACAACAGCAACAGGAAACTAAGGGGATGTATAAAACCTGTATAATGTAAGGTGGTACTTAGTTTCATGTGTTTGTGTGTCTGTAGAACTATTCTGGATATTATGAGTTGTTCATAGGGCTGACAACAGAGTCACAAACCGAATGAAAATTTGAAATGTTCCACAATTAGGGCTTCTCGGCGCTTTTCCCTGTTTCTCGACGTCACAAAAACAGATGTTTACTTTCATCTCTTGTGGGAATTGCCGGAAATTTCTAACGCACCGGCGACTTCTAGTGACACAGCTACTAGGTAGGTAAACGAGGTCACACTGTCACAGATCTCTGCCATGGTGTCACAAGCCACATGTATACTAGCATTATACCTGTCATTTTACCACAAGACAAGCCTGGCGTGAGAGTCCAGGAAAGTATTCATTCTCGTTTAATTAATCATTAGAGACAGACAGCGCTTTTAAATTGAATTGTTCCCCCATTGTAGGGAGGAGTGAGAGAGGGAAAGAGGAAAAGTTACAATTATATGCGCTCTTCATTTCCATCTAACAAATTGCCGCCACCATTTGGATTTATGATAGCAGGACAAGGAAAAGAGGGACTGCCTCTGAGCTGTATTTCCCCATTCATAACATCACGTTAATTACTCGACAGTCATATTCCATAGCTTTTTTGTTGGGAATATATTCACACTCTTGGCCTTTTGATGTAACCAAGATATAATTGTTCATTCCTAGAAGCCATTCGTTGGTTTGTATTTTTGCTGCGTTTCGAATTGTTGCAAAGACTGCAAGCGGAAAATTTGTAACAGAGAGAGAGAGATATATTTAACAAAAATTATATGTCTTAAAAATGTGTTTCCCATTTATCATTGACAATGTTAAAATTGGGTTTGGAATATTATTTTAATATGTACTCAACTATCGCGAAGAGTTACTCCGGAAGCAAACACTTATGCTTACTGGTAAATATGCTTTATGGGCTGCTGATATTATCGGTAACCAAGAAAACGATTGGAGGTTTTAATGTCTTAGGAACGTACTGTATTCAGGAATGAAAGTTCTGTTTAAAGGCATTATGTAGATTCCATCCATATATACATCTATCATTCATAAATCTAAACTCTACTCCTGTGTGGGTTTATTCTTGATGATATTAATGAAAACTCCACTAAGGCAGTTGGCTTTTTCATATAATATAAATTATAACAGGTGAATCAATTCCAAAGTTACTGCATCTACTCAACCTGCAGATAACGTTCCAGGTAAAAACACTACTTTCTTACTTCCGTCCTCATTTTTTCCCTCCAACGGCTAAGAGTCATGTGGCATTTGTTTGTCTCTGTGCCTAACCTCGATTGTTTATTTTTGTTGCACCTAAACAAATCAGTTGCAGGAAGCTCAAGAATCAATAGTTTGGGAGTTGATCTGAAAGTAGGAATACAGAATTGCTTATTATTTGCTGAAAGAATCACCAAAGGTACCATGTGGCGCCATGAGTTACTACGCAGTTACTCAGATGGTGGATTCACTGATAAATGCTTCATTCTTATTGTGACAGTTATAATTTTATTTACACAGAATTTAATAAATATGATTTTATACAGTTTGAAGGTTTGAAATATTCAGGACAAACTTGGTTTAAGTAACTACAGGAAATCGTATAGATATCTTGCTAGTCATTTCCCGGACGTTGAAGTAAGCAGAGATTAGGTTACACGCGGTTTAGGGGAAAGCTTCACTTCTTGTCCGATACGTGGATGAGTTACGTAACTTCTGCTGACATACGCTTACGCCAGGTAACAAATAGGCACTAATTCAGCATTTTGGTCGGATATTTTGAGGACGGCCTCTCTCGACAACCATGTGCCCAGCCGGACCCTCTGCGGGTCAGTTCTTCAAATTCATTTAATGTTAATTTGCAATCGCGACGTAGGCACCAGACCAACGTCGATGGACCTCCTCTGCCGCTACTTGTCAAATTCTTCCTTTCTTTTGGAAATGTAGTTTAGGTAAATTAAAGATTGAGAGCAGAAGTTTTATATCTTATGAGGTCATCCCTTCCAGCTACCGCAACCTATACTCTCATGAGGCCATCCTGCTACTTTCCCCTATCTTTTGCAGGATGACTGATAAGGGCGCCGATGGCGTCGTCACCACCCTTACGTTACACTATTATTATTTATTTATATTGATTAGTTTATTACCTAGTCTTGATATTTAATTATTATTAATGTAGGGTTATAATATATTACTAATTAATATCCTGTACTTGTTAATGTAGGGTTTTGTATTCGCTGCTGTAACATAATTATTACTTACGAAATGTCAGTTATTTCTTAAAGGCCTCTAGGAGAGCTCTACAAATATTGGGCTTCATTCCTCTGAAGTGACTTAGAAGCCCAAGACAGTTTAACTTTCATATAATATGCTGAATTGCTGAAATGCACAATTCCAAGTTCCAAAACCAAAAAGAGGCAAAAGCTAAACTACTATACAAGCTTCGAACCCTTGCTGCCCTTAGTAACGCTAAATGAATGATAATGACAGCACTCAAGAATTTAGCATCAATACCTTTAATATAGTTCTAATCTAGCTTTATGTTAAGTGGAATCCTGCTACTGCTTGCTTATATACCTTCATTAATTAAATGACCCTGACAATTCTACATGCAGTATTAAATACAAGAGGAGTAATTCATCTCAGAATTTTAAAATTAGTTTGACTGCTACTGTTTGCTACAATTGTAGAGTATCAAAGGCGCATCTTTTAATTTATTGTTACACCGCTCTTCAACATGTGCATACCTGCCAATTGGTTTTCTTGCTGTGACAGTTGCTTCACACATTACAAGAAATGAGCAGCAGAACGTTCTCTAAATTAAATGTTTATAAACTCAGCTAGAACATAGGTTGTCTCTAGTAAGGGGGATCACATTGTTAACATTACTGCAGAGTAACTTAAGTCATTTAACCTACACCTTCGAATAAATATGAAATTGAGCTGTAAAACGGTAACAAAGGAAGAACTAGGGCACATCTGCCGTTGAATATATTGTGTTAATTAAAAAGAAACCTAGGAGCTTAGGATTCCCCAGGGGTCTTTAATTCCAAACTTGATCAATACATTATTGAAAATACCTACATCTATATCCCCTTCAAACTAAAAAAAGTCCCTAAAGTAAGTCTTATCTATAGAACGGATTCTTTCCGGAGCGATGCAGCAGCGTTGCTGCCTGTGGATGGGGTCATTCAAGTTCAATGCACCAAAGGAGATTGAGTTTTTTCTCACACTCTCACTTAGCATCATCATCTTTGGAGTCTAATTAAGAAATTAATGGCGCAGAAGAATAGTCTCCAGGTTAAGAAAACCGCACATAGGAGACGGTTCAGCACACAGGAATCGCGAATCTTGTCCACTTCTTGAAGTTATATATCGAAATTTTGTACGGCTTGCCGGTAATGTTAGTTGTATATTGCAGTGGTATGCGTGTTCGCCAAAACGATATGATGGTCCTTTGAAGGGCTATGAAAGTACTTCCTCGAATTCAATCAATGTAGTACTAAATGCACTACAATTTGTTTGTTATGTGATAAAATTTAAAGATGGTATTTCCAGAACTAAAATACCTTTAATGTTGTTAGAAAACCAAATTCCTACTACATTTTCTTGGTACTATACTACTGTTGATGCAAGATATTTGTGATATTAATACAGGAACTAAAAACATTATTGAAACTGTCAACCTTAACAATGCTTACAAAACTAATCTTGCAATACACTGTAGGTATTAAAATAATTCGCTGTACCTTCTGCCTTTCCCTTCTTTCATTTGAAATTTAGGTTAGTAAACCATGGTAACATAGGTCTGGCTACCGTCGTTTTTCCGTTTATCCGCAGATTTTGGTTGACAAACCATTCGCGCTTATGCCACTGGTGAGAACGCTGCTCTGTATCCTAGTGTAACCGACGAGGAAGCTCTTAGTGTCACATTACCGTAAGTAGTGATAATTCTCTGTAGGAAGTTCACGAAAGCTTGTCCATCGACATCACCCTCCCAGAAGAACTGTTGCAATAAGATGATCGCCTAAAATAACAGACCATACAATGAGCTTCCACCAAATCTGGGTGAGATCGAAGATTGCGATCTGCCCAGTACACTATGTTACTGGCTTACGTTGCCAGGATGGATTAGGAACTTATATCTCATCACAGAACTTGGCGGGTGAAATATGGTTTAATTTTATTAATTCCGTAACATTTAAGATATTTACGCGCTAAATAAAATACATATTTTGAATTTTCTGATAATAAGCTTAAGTTCTCTTCATTCGGAAGGAATGTTGTGAATTTGTGTAACGAGTAAACCATAAAGACACAAAACCTACTACTCACAACATATAGATTCCATACACGCAATTTATTAAAGCAAAATTTTTTTGTGGCATCAGCCAGTGCCTATATCCATGCTTTATATTCTTCAACGCCTGTTATTTCTGAAAAGCTTTCGCTATTCGGTTGTTTCTCTCTATGTCAAGGAAACACTATGAAAATAAAGGCCAACTTACCAGGTTTCTATACTGCGCCGTATTTCACGTGTGTAGATATCCTTCTTTGAGTTGCAGAACTCAACAGGCTATTCCAAGCAAACGTAGGTCAGTGGGAAACTGGCGGAAAACGAGAGCTACCTTCGTTCTCTGTTCTTGCTTATCAGCGAAAATAATTAGCGCTCATTGAGAAGCAGTTCCCAGACTTGCACTAGACTGTATAGCCCGTGATGATAGACAAGAACGGTGTAAACATACCAAAAACGTCTTAGAATGTTTTACACATCATTACAGAAGCTTTATTTACGAGGAAATAAATTCACTTTTTAAATTGGCAAATAAAAATGGTTTTATTTGACCTATCAGTAACTGCCCCGTAACTAGTTTGTAAACTCTGTTGACGCTGTTCTTGTTTAACATTATGGATTGTACAGCACCACAATAATGTGTACCACGAGAGCATGTAATGTGTATCACTGCATTCGTTCCTTTGCTTTTATTATTACTGCACCAGATGTGCCCCGTAACCTAAAGGTACTCGTAAGCAGTTTAGGAAGCAACCTAGTGCATACACAGTTCGTAGCTTTAGTAATGTAAACGACGTTATCGATGCTTTCCTTCACTCTACTGTTTTATTTTGCTCAACGCGATTCAAAGTCCTTATTAGAGCTAGGGATCTACTGCTTGATTCAAAACTGATGAACTTTTGTTTTGCACGCGTCACTCGCGTCCCATAAAGAGGCATTATGGCATTTTGACAGAGCAGGAAAATTACGGTGCCACGCTTAGGTAGCACTTTCTGATCAGCACAATGACCAATTGTGTCTTCCTCACACCACAGTCCTTGACGTCATTAAAGGTTGTTTACTTCAGACGAAGCAAAAGGATCAGTCATTAAGTTGAGAATATCAGTGAGGAATGGCTGGTATTGCTGGTTCATTCACGAACGATGAGTACACAGATATTGTGTTCCACGGTGAGACGCGATATAATACGTCGTAGTTCGAAGATTTATCAAGAAAGGTTTCCCATGCGTCGCTTACCATCAATACCAGTGATGGGATTGTGACTAGAAGGAATGAAAGGACTAAGCAAGCAGCAACGGAGAGAGATGATGATGATGATGAAATGGGGTTAAGGGCGCTAAGCATCAAAGGTGATCAGTGCCCTTAAAACGTGTAAAATATAAAATTCAAGTACTAAAATACGGAAAAATCCGCAAAGTCAAAAACACTAAAAACACGCACACAAATGCGAAAACCACCACACTAAAACATGTTAAAGAAAACAATAAAAGAGTAAAACCACGTGTCAGGAACTGTAGAACGGATAGGACATATGTCTACTGGGGAGTAGAGTCCCCATTAAAACAGACAATATAAAATTACAAAGCTAAAGGACGCTCAACGCATTAAATGCGCAGATGAAAATCACTGTCACTAATAAAACGTAAAACACATTCTACAGAATGCACGTCGTCTGCCAAAACGTTAGTTATGCCAACAGGCAGACCCACCCGAACGCGCAATGGAGCTAAAACTTGACACTCTGTTAAGATGTGACGCACCGTTAAGAGCGCATCACACTGTTCACATACTGGTGCGGGGTCACCATTAAGCACGTATCTATGACTGAAAATACAATTTTCGATTCGTAGAAGGGCTAAAAGTTCCTCTTCACGACGAGAAGAACGAGAAGAGGTACCCCAGACTAACGGAAGAGGTTTAACCTCCCGCAACTTGTTCCCCCGGAGGGCCGTCCACTCATCGCTCCAAAGCGAGAGGATGCGGCGATGTAAAATAATAAACAAATCTGACGAGGGAACAACACAGGTAAAACTTCTGGGTTATAAAATCGCCGATTTGGCAGCGGCGTCGGCAGACTCGTTCCCTGAGATGCTCACATGACCTGGAATCCACGCGAAGGAGATGCCGATGTTGGAAACACCAAGCGAGTGGAGCAGGTCATGAATGCGTTGTATGAGTGGGTGGTAACTGTACAGCGCGCTAAAACTTTGAAGAGCACTCAGGGAGTCTGAACAAATAAAACAGTTCCGTAAGTTGTGCCGCTGAATGTATAAAAGAGACTGATAAATGCTAAAACGTTCGGCCGTAAAAATCGAACATTACCCCGGTAAACGAAAGGTAAAACTATTTCCACCACAAACAAAGGCACACCCTACTCCAGCATCAGTCTTAGATCCATCGGTAAAGATAAAATGAAAGTTCCCGAATTGCGCCTGAAGTTCCAAAAAGGCTGATCTAAAGACTGAAGAAGGGGTCTCATTCTTTTACATCGACGCTAACCCAAGGTGACAGTGGGCCTCAGCGCGCAACCATGGAGGAAAACGCGTTTCCCCCCATTGGAAGGGCCGGCGCCGGCGTAACGTCCAGATGTCGAAGAAGCTGTCGAAATCTAACCCCTGGAGGGAGCAATGCAGAGGAGCTAATTAAATATTGCTGGTCAAGCGACTCTGCGAAAAATAACTCGAAGGACAGGTGGTCAGGCAAGCTTGAGAGTCGACAGGCATAGCTGCACAAAAGCATCTCACGCCTGGAGGACAGCGGAGGCTCTGGAGCTTCAGCATACAAACTGCGTACAGGGCTAGTTGGAAAGGCCCCTGTAACGACTCTGATACACGATGATGAATGGCATTCAAGCGACGTAACACAGATGGACGTGCCAATGAATAGACAATGCATCCGTAATCAAATTTGGATCGGACCAAAGAGCGATAAAGACGCAGAAGGACGGTCCGATCAGCTCCCCAGGATGTGCCACTTAAACACGTAAAACATTAAGAGAACGGTCACACATTGCTTTTAAAAAGGAAATGTGAGAAGTCTAGTTCAGCTTTCGATCAAAGATCAACCCCAAAAAGTTCACCTCGTCTGCAAATGGAAGGACCTCCGGCCCAAGAAGGAGAGAGGGTGAGGAAAAGCCTTCTGGCGCCAGAAATTAATACAGACGGTTTTCACGGCGGAGAAATTAAAGCCGTTGGCGTTACTCCAGGCCTGGAGACAGTCGATACAGCTCTGGAGACGGCGTTCGAGTAGACAGGTCCGCCGTGAACTACAATAAATGGTAAAATCGTCAACGAAAAGGGACAATGAAAATCCAGGTGGAATACAATCAACAATGGGGTTGATAGCAATCGCAAAAAGTGTGATACTGAGTACAGAGCCCTGCAGTACAGCGTTCTCTTGAATAAAACGACTAGATAAAACCGAGCCCACACGTACACGAAAGACGCGGTCCATCATAAGTTCCAGAAGAAATATGGGAAGACGACCGCGTAAATTCCATCCGTGAAGTGTACGTAAAATACCGCCCCTCCAACAAGTGTTATAAGCTTTCTCCAGGTCAAAAAACACAGCAACTGTTAGACACTTTCTCAGAAATCCGTTCATAATATGCGTCGACAGAGACACCAGATGGTCGACGGTAGAGCGGTAGCGACGAAATCCGCACTGAGCGTTCGCTAGAAGTTTCTGAGACTCAAGCCACCATGTCAACCGCCCGTTGATCATGCGCTCCATCACCTTGCAAATGCAACTGGTGAGGGAGATAGGGCGGTAGCTGGAAGGTAGTTGGCGATCCTTCCCAGGCTTAAGTATAGGGACAATGGTGGCGTCGCGCCAAACGGAAGGAAAAATGCCGTCTTGCCAAATACAGTTATAGACCTGTAAGAGAAAGAGTTTACTGTCGGCTTAAAGGTTCTGTATCATCAGTACATGAATGCCGTCCGACCCAGCAGCGGAGTGCCTAGAGCAATGAAGAGCGTGCCCCAGCTCCCTCAGTGTAAAAGTTTCATTATAACACTGCTTATTAGCAGACCGAAAATTAAAGGCCTCGGTATCCAGTCGGTCTTTGAGAGTGCGAAAGCCGGCAGAGTAATGGTCTGAACTGGAAACCGCCTCAAAGGCAGCACCCAGAGTGTTAGCAATGGCAACCGGATCCAATGTGGCTAGATAACTAAGGTGAGCCACTCCGGGGTGGGAGCTGCCATTGGCTGCCCGCCTGTGACGTAAGTGAGAGTGAAGACGAGCGCGCGGAATACAAACACAGCGCAGTGAACACACTAAATTCCTCGCGATTAACTCCCAATTGTTTATTATTAGCACGTTCTTCCAGTTTTTTAAAAGGTATACTATTTCAGGGCATTCTACAAACATTGTGGGCTAGACATAAAGCAAAACGAATGGAAACTGCATTACATTAGTAATATATTTACGTATAAACAAAACTACTGGAACACATCCAGGACTTCAACGTAAACTGTAGGCGCTACAAGAGATTCAAACATACATTACTTTAGTACTAAAGGAAAATTTACAACTACTCTAAAGGAATCGCTAAATGGATATGCTGGTGTATTTTTTTACCGTAAGAAATGAAAACAATAATTCCAGAATGCATTATTCTGTTACAGGATGTAAAAATGAAAAAGACATACCTGCAACATTCCACTTGTACTTGGACCTTCACTAAGTGCATATCCATGCCAATTGGGAATGAACTGCTACGGAACTGCATCTGGGAGCAGAATTTTCTGAACCGGCAAACCTAAAAGTTCACTCTTCAAATCCCGTTTATAGTTACTAGGAAGAAAGTGCACTGAACATACACGTGAATTATCAGCGTTAAATTTGTCAGTACGCTTACAGCGAGACACCCACACGCGCTTTAATTGCTCATTTTTTTAGAAATGTGTGATAATTCACACCAATCGTTTTAAAACCGTAATTACGGTATTGTGGTACAGCACAACACATTCTACTCTTAACGTTCTTAATCATTGCACACCGACTTAAATACTTCACCAAAGCAGAGAAAACTGAATCTATACTCAAGATTCTAGTTTAAATATGTGTGTGCAACTGATTTGTTGAAGTGGGGGGTATATGACTGAGTGATAAGGAACAATGTACTTTCGTACATCTGTTGTTAAGTTTTGAAGTGTCCGCCAACATAGCGAGATAAAGTAGGATAATTGTACGTGACTTTTAAAGCGAAGAGAAGCTTAGATTAATATCTGTTGCCTTTTACGCAGTTGAGCGGCATAATTATTTCAACGGAAATGCTGTTTGCTCTTACAGCCAAAGTTTAACAACCTTTTTCCGTTCACTGTGGTTCTGTAAAGGATTATATACCTGGAAAAGCTTGCCATTTTCAGGGAACAATACCTTTGGCCCGCATTACATCTGTTTTCATGTTATGAGTCGGCCTACCTGCCAAAAAGAAAGTTCTTTATATTCCTCAGGAATGCGTATTAAACAGTATATTATTGTGAGCAGAAGCTATTTGAAGACCAACTATCATATAAGCATGATCCGGATTCAGATGACATGCCATCCTTTAATTCTTGCAATAAAGGTATTGCTTAAGTGTACATAAGTCCTTATCACGGGTCCATATTAAGAAATATATATATATTAGGTCATTTTGGTAGTTTCAAGTTTTCTATTTTGGATAATGTTTTTTTCGATATTACATCATTAATTTGTAATTTCTTTGTCCTTTGCCGCTTTATTTGGTAACTTCCTTGCATAAGTATAGAGTATATAAAGATTATTGGTTGGTCTGGAAAGAGTTGCTTGTGGTCGGAGAGATGGTTCTTGTCAGGGAAACAGGTATAACTACTGTTATGAATTCATGTTCAAAATTAGGGATGAGGAGATCAGTGTTCCCTTTTTTGCTTAATAAGTGCGTATTGCTCTTATTTATGTATGACATGGACTGTGAAATCCTCTTCATTTGCAATAAACATTGCATATTCTGATTTCTTAAAAGAGTTAATGCTACACTTTTGTAAGACCTGTTTAAAAACACAATAAGTTAGAAAATTAATTGAAAATATATTTGTTCTATGTTCTTGTTTGGAGAATCTGAAAAGCAAAGAAAACAATGTTCTTACTTGTTTGAAGAATCTGAAAAGGAAAGTAAGAAAATCTTCTTTTCTTTTCAGATTCTTTGAACAAGAACATTTTCACTGCTCTTTTACTTATTTTTTCTTCTTGTATAGGAGTTATATCAATATATAAATTAATTTATAACTTTCTGTACACTAATTTTAGTAAATCAAATAAATCTCATTTTAGATAAATTTTTGTAATTACAAAGTCATTTTGAAACAAATGCAGTCATTTAAAAAAAATTAGGCATTAAAATCCGCGCCCTGCTTATAAAACACAGCTCTGACATTTTCTCTCATGTATTTACGTTCATCTCCTCTGTATTTGCTCACATAATATTGATTTGTATCGTAAAGCCTCTCCTGCCAGTTTGGCGTGAAATGTGCCCATGTTTTATACAAAATAACGAAAACTAAGATACGAGTAAGTTATTGCACTTTCCTTGCATAAATACTAAGTAATATAGGCATCTAATTACAATTGGCAAGTTCCTTAGATCTACCTCCTTTTAAAAAGATCAGTGTAATATGTTTCAATGATCGCCAGTGCAATACACTAATACACCTCCTTTTAACAACACCCACTTTCCCGTGGGTGAAAGCATTACATTTGTGTGCTTTTAAGGGTATTGGTTGCGAGCGTATACTAAAGCATACAGGAAAGGTTGTTCTAAAATTAATATCTCCAAAATATTAAGGCTAGACGCATCCTTGTTCTTACTCTTTCAAGTAGGAAGGATCAAATGGGAACTATGTACAATTAATTATTCATTAATTAAAAAATTAAAACAACTTTATACTAGAAATAATTAAGAAACTAGGTTTATATAAGCACATTCTCAGCCTAAATAATGAAGCCAAAATATCCAAATTCTGAACACATCATTCGAATGTACCCTACTCTGTAAATTCGGTTTATTTGAAAATTGGAGGATATTTGCAAGACTTGCTGTGCAGATAACTGTTTTTCAGCATGTGTCCATTATCTACTTCAAGTAGTCGAATGTTATGTGAATTTAATTCATTTTGTGGAGTTACTCTCTTCTGCCAAAATAGTTATATTAATAAAATTCTTTTTAAAAAAATTATTTTAAATATGCATGTCGATTATTTATGCTTTTACCTAGACGCGAAAAAAAAGTCTCGGAAAACATGCACATATATCAAGTTTTCAGCTATCATGACTTTTAAAACTGCTATGTTTAAATCATATTACATAATAGCATGATCAACATACAGTTTCTCTCATTAAGCTGCGTTTTTCACAATCCATAAACAAACAATACAATTTAATTTCGAATCAAAGTTTTTAAGACCCGATAGCGTATAACGTTGAATTTTATATAGCGTATAACGTATTTTATTTTCGTTGCTAAAATTGGCCGAATAATGTGCTATCGGTTTTCTTTAACATAATATAATTAAAGTCAAGCAATAGCATAAACTAAGAAAATGGTTTTAATGCTTGCAACTTAAAGTTTCTGAACAACTTTAATATAACAAATATCTGCTTTATATCTACATATCTCTCTTTCTTTGAATAACCTGTATACTGTAAGTCATCCCTCAAGACCAAATTTCATATATCGACAGCGTTTTAGTGAATATTTCAAGGAGAAATGAAATTGGCGCCAGTTGGGTATTTAGCTGTAAAAAGACAGGTTTGTGTTTATTATTTCCAAGACTAAGTCTAGTTATAGATGCGATTTTGTTTCAAGTAATATAGGGTCGAAACAGATCGTATAACGAGAATATTATACGAACTTTCATGTCGAAAAGTACGGTGCAGAATACTGGCTAGCTAAAACTTCACTCTCGATGACGTCATGCAGCAGGCGGACCGAAAGCAGTACAAGCGAAAACGATGCGGGAAGAGACCCCCCTGAACCGGATCCACTATGGTGGCATTGGAAACCTGAAGGCCAGACACAGTACAATGCGACAGTTTACCGGAGAAGCGATGAAGTTTATCCCAAACAACAGAGGAAGGTGTGAAGCGATTAAAAGACTCGACAAAACGAGTCCAAGATGCCGTCTTGTTATCCTGAATAATACGACGAGCTCTGGCGCGCGATTCTTTAAAAGTAACCAAATTATCAAGTGTAGGGTGTCGCCGAAACACCCCAAGTGCAGTTCTACGAGCACGAACGGCGTCCCGACAATCCTCGTTCCACCACGGAAGAGGAATACGCCGAGATAGAGAGGATGATTGGGTAATTGTGCCTTCTGCGGCATGTAGAATCGTAGACGTAAGGTGCTGCACCATTTGGTTAACGTCAGTGAAGGGCTCGTCACACACGAAGCTGGAATACAATCTCCAGTTGGCTTTTCTGAATATCCAGGTAGGTATTCTGGAATGCTCGACGTGGTGAGATAAAAGAGAAACGATGCAGGGGTAATGGTCGCTGGAGTAGGTGCCAGCGACGACGTTCCACTGCAGACGACTAGCAAGCTGGATGGAGCAAACGGCAAGGTCTAAGTGAGAGAATGTACCAGAAGAATCAGACAGAAAAGTAAGTTCACCTGTATTGAGGATAGAAAGGTTGAACTGATAAAAAATGTCAGAAAGAAGAATTCCCCTCGCACAAGCCCTTGGCGAACCCCACAGGGGGTGATGGGCATTAAAATCTCCCAACAGAAGAAATGGTGTTGGGAGAGCGAACAGGAGATCTTGCATGTCCGCGTAAACTAGGGGAGACGACGGAGGTGTATAGATGGAGCAAAGAGAAAAGAAAAAGCCGGGTAAGTGACGTCTAACGCAACAGCTTGCAAGTCGGACGTAAGCGTGAGAGTCTGAAAATGAACGTCGTTACGCACTAATATCATGACACCTCCATGAGCAGGAGTACCCTCATCCGGTTCAAGGTCGTAGCGAACCGGAGTATACCCTCGGAGCTCAAAAGGTCGTGAGGGCGTAGCTTGGTCTCTTGCAAACACACGACCATAGGCGAATGGGAACGCAATAAAAGTTGCTGTTCCGCCCTATGCGATCGTACACCACGTAAATTTCAGGTCAGGATAGCCATGAATAAAAGGGATAAACTGTCTACTTAGGAGGGCGGTTCAAATTTGCTTTCTACTTAAATTTTGGGCTTGGGCTTTTAGTATGGAGTTGGTCAGACTCCATAGGCTCCTCGAAGGGAGGGCCCACACGCTCAGTGCCAGAAACCGATTCAAGCGCCGTGAATCGGTTCTGGGTGGCAATGGGTGAATACGGCCGCTGAGCGCGGCTTGTCCCAGGAGCATCCTGGGACTGCGATCTTCGAGGAGGAGAAGGTGAACTTTTCTTACAGCGCGCACGCGGAGGGTCCTTCAAAAAATCTTCCTTGCGGAGTTTCTGCTTGGAATTCTTATCAGTGCCTTGGGACTTCATGACCTTAGGACTAGCTTTAGATGGCTTGTTAACTAAAGCAGAATTGGACGGCCGGATGGTAGTGGCGGTTAATGCAGTCATGGTCCAGGTCTGAGTTTCAGCATCTACTCGTGGTACTGGCGAGGCAACAACAGAACTAAATGTACCAGATCGCAGGAGCGAAGGTTAGCGCGCATGGTAACGCCTCCGGGCTTCAGCGAATTAGAGTTTCTCCTTTACCCGGATCTCCTGGATCGCCTTCTCGTCCAAGTACCGCGGACAGTCGGCAAATTAAGCAGGATGAGACCCTTTGCAATTAACGCAGACGGGTCCTGATGAACAGGTACCTTCGTGTGACGGCTGGCTATATGAGGCACAGATGGATACGGCTCTCTTACAAGAGACCTGCGTATGCCCAAAACGCTGGCATTTGAAACAACGCAGAGGTCTAGGAATATAGGGCCTCACATCAACACGTTCGTACTCTGCTGAAATACTGGTTGGCAGATGGACGCCATCGAACGTGAGAAACAGGGTACGAGTAGGTACCAACAAACCGTCGCGTTTAGCCTGCAACTCGATGAACCGCTGTAACCTTTTGGTCGGAAAGATATTCGACTAGCTCATCGTCTGATACTCCGTCGAGGCTGTGAGTGGTGACGACGCCTCGACATGAATTCAAGGTGCGGTGCTTCTCAACACGGATAGGATAACCGTGCAGAAGCGTGGCGCGCAGCAAGGTCTTACTTTGTGAATCCGACTTTCTCTGAACCAACAATGAACCGTTTCGTAGGCAAGTGCAGGAATGAACAGGACCAGCAATTGAGTCAATGCCCTTCTGGATTAAAAAAAATTTCACTTTCTCGAATTATTTTCCTTCCTTTGTACGTGCAATCACTAAGTAACAACCAGTTGTTGGTGGTGCTACTTCTGTTGCAATGACTTTTCGGCGCTTGTTGTTAATAATGGAGAAAGGGTGCTCCATAGCGAAAGAAATCCTCCACCATTGCAACCGTCTCCGACCTCGGGCTCTGACTTTCCGGCATTGCCCCGGCTTGGGTGAGTGGCCTATCTATACCAATCTCACCCCAGGGTCACACCTCCCAGAACATAGACAGAGGGACCCAATCGCCGTCAAAAGTCAGCAGCTCATGCAATGCCCCACCCTCCGCGGGACTGCAGTTTAACAGCGGATACGAACACAAACCCTACATGACGACCCCGGGTGGTGGGGATGACGCCATTACCCACTCACCCAGCTGCGCACCCAGTGCGCGGGTATCCGTCAGGCTGTGTCCACGGAGGATTAAAATAAAAGGTTAAAAGAAATCAAAACTGTGTGGGCGTTTCGCACGCAAGGTAGACCGGCGAGGAAGAAAAAGAGTTGTGCGAATGGTCGTGGTGCGAAATGGTCGGAAATAGACTAGGGAAGAAAGAAACGATGTCGAGGGGCGACATGGAACGAAATGTAAAGAACGCACGAGAGCATACCTTGTGTCCCCCGGTCACGAGAACGAACCCACCTCGACCGGTCGGGGATGAAGGTATGAATATGGCGATGAGTGACTCGGGCACCCCGGGTACGCCTAACCCGTACTCACAAAATGTGAGCCCCTGGGGGGAACGGAGAGAAAGACCAGTAACTGAAAGTAATGAAGTCGTACAGAATGTACCCCATTATTTTGAGGAACATCCTATACGTGGTAAGAACAGTAATCTTAAGTTACTGTTGTTGTTGTTGTCGCCTTCGTCTTCGTTGTTGACATACCAAAGATTTTTGTACCTATGCACTTGGTATCTAATTTTATGCTTTGTAGGCCAAAGAAGGGCATGTGATGATTTAAGAGTTTAAAGACCATCTTTACAAAGATTTTTAATGGAACAGGAGTGCATTCGTATAAAATTCACCTGAACCAACAACTCTGCGACATTGATTTAGCCGGTAGGGTTGATTATTGTACGAAAATAGGTAAATACTTGTCGACACCTCTGACTCTTGAAAACGCTCTCTAGAGCCCTGAATGCTATTTCAGTAACGATGCCACTCTGAGCAGGCACAATATGCGGTACTGGGACCCTCACAATCCTCACTCGGTTCGAGATGCTCACATACAAACCCGTTGGGGCTTAAACGTCTGGTTCTGTTTTGTTGGAAACGGTGTTATTGAACCTGTGTTTTTCCTACCCAGACTTAGAGGACAATAGTATTTGGAATTCCTTTTAAACTGAGCTGCAGTATTCTCTTGATGAAGTTCCAGTGCGATTGGCGATATAACACTGCTTCCAACATAATGGTGCACCACCTCAGTTTTACGAACCTGTCGGGGTCCATTTGAATCAAGACTACCCTGGACGCTGGATCGGCCGAGGTGGCACCTTATCTTAGACACCGAAATCTCTCCATCTAAACCCATTAAGTTTTTTCTTTTGGGGACACATCAAGAATATCGTGTTTGAAATAGATCCCCTTAATCTAGAGATCTTACGTCAAAGGGTCATTGAAGCATGTGCATCTGTCACACCAGAAGTTATAAGGGTGGTCCATTTGGATACCCAGAGGTGGTCGGAATACGTTATCAGTCAATAAGAGCAAACTTTCAAACTGAAGCAGATTATTTTTACGTTATTAGCACCACGCTTTGAGCGCCAATCTTGAGAGGGTTATTGCCCCATTGTTGGAGAGCCAAACTTGGAATTGTTTATTACTGCTGTTTGCACCACGTATTGCGGGAGATATGTTTCTTGGAGTGTTAACCCCAGTACGATACAAACTTTCCGGTGGCCTTCGCCCCACGTTCACTTTTCGGGTGCCTTCCCCCCACATTTAAAAATCAACTTTGTATTTTAATGTTTGATTAAATATTATATATGTATGTCTCGGCTGCGTCAGTAGTAATTTTCAGAACACGTATCTCTTAGCAGGGGTGGTATGGCTAATGAATGAAGGCTTACATAAATTATAATTGTATTGTGCTTTGTTTATTAATCCTTCACACCGTTTAACGACACTTCACTGATATATCCTACTTTAGAGCTGTGAGATTTTTGTTAATTACACCTTTTAACACGCAAAGTTTATATTATTCTCACCGCAATAACTTTTCATATCTCACATTGGACCTGTATCGTACCCATCGGGTGCCAATCTAAATTGTACTGGTTGGGAACGCGGTCTTGTAGCTTCTCCCTCCTGAAATTGTATTTCTTCTCTATTTCAAGTCTGATTGGCTAAGCCTACTCCAATAGAATACTTTTATTTAACTTAAAGCTTTTCTAGTTGTTGATTCCCTATTTATAAACTGTTTTAAGTATTACATTATTGTTCCAAGAATTATTAGTAGCATTATTAAACTTTCTAATTTATTTTTGTCTCAAGGTTACCTAATTGTTAGTAACTTTCGGCTTCTACTTCATAATTCTGTTTGCTATGGAAAGCAGCTTGTTTCTATTTTCACATCTCCTACATTATGAAATTACGTAATAGATTCACATAACATTATTGTACATGTACATAATAATATAAACATAATATAATGACTGTTACATAAATTTTATATATTATTACATACACATATTGCTTTAAGGCGGATGTTATTATATTTTATATTATATAATTAGACTGATATGATTTAATCGTTAAAAATACTGCCTCAAAACACCTATTTATCAGTGAAGTCATCTAACATTACCATTAGATGATGATAATAAAAAAATTATGATTATAATGATAATAATTATCCTAATTTTCTTAAGGATGATAACAATAACAGTTATGATGATAATAATTATGGATTTTAGTATTAATAAAATAAGTAGCAACAGTAAAACATGAGTAATAATTACAAGCCTAATATTAACTAACAATAAAAAATCATAATTTACAACTACAACAACCACAATACCATAATTACAAGAATAATAACGTTTTGACTTACTCTCCTATGCGTATAGCGCGTAATAGTAATATAATATTAATATTATTATTATTAATAATAATAATAATAATAACAATAATAATAATAATAATAATAATAAAGCATGGAACAAACGCCAGCATTGCGTTCTCTCATGTTTGCGTGGTTTTCGTTACGGCGCTGCAATGTTTTGATTTACTCTACTATCTGTATACAGTAATCATAACAATAAAGTGAGCAAACAAATGCGGTGCTGTAATGTTTTGATAAAACTCAATGTGTGTAATCCACACTGTTAAAGAAAAACAGGGTAAACAAAATTTCTAAAATAGGTATGTGCAGGTACTACAGGTCAAATAAAGAGATTTTCAATATTTGTCAATCTAAAGTTTGTGTAACTGAAGTGTAAAACATTCTAAGACCTTACCGGTCTGTATACACTGTTTTTATCTATCATCACGGACTGTACACTCCAGTGCAAGCCTGGGAACTGCTTCTCAATGAACGTGACCCTCTTGATAAGCAAGAGTGGTAGAACGAAGGCAGCTCTTGCTATGACCTGCATTTGCTTGGAATAGCCCCGTTAAGTACTGCAACACTTTTAAGTTTCGAAGGGATATATGCACACGTAAAATACAGGCCACAACCACCACCACCACTACCACCACCACCACCACGGTGGGCCACCTGGTATAACCATCCGCTTCTGAAAATCTGGTTTTGATTCGGTCTATTCCTCTTGTACTCACAACAAAATCTACAATGAAATTACTTCCATAAAGGTTCATTTCAATTAACAAAGAAGATTTAGAATTTGCAAAAGTAATTCAGAAGCTATGTAAGAATAACGATAATGGAATGAGAAATTCATGTGAATTTAACACATCAGACTTTAGAAAAAACGGCATGCGTGTGCGAATTGCGTATTTAAAAAACGAAATGTCGATAAACACTAAACTTAGTATTTCAGTCCAACATCTTCCAAAAATGAGACATAATGATTTTAAAGAAATTCCCCCCCCCCATCCAAAACTAACTTTTGTATGAAAAAATGTTCGATATTCTCAATTTTGTCAAACATTACTGTTAGAATTTTGATTAAAATACTTGTGGCATCACAAATTACCGGATATCAGCAGTTATTGGCCTTAATTTATCACTACTTGTAATTTTTACTTTCTCTACTACGTATAGTAAGTAGGGGAAGTATTGCATTCCACCCAAAAATTCGATACCGAGATTTCACCGGAAATACATGTTTTGAGACCCCCTTAATCCAAAAAAAGCTTTTTTGGAAACATGTCCTGTGTGTGTGTGTGTGTGTGTGTGTGTGTGTGTGTGTGTCTGTGTGTCTGTGAACAGCATAACTCAGAAACGAACAGTCGGATAAACACCAAGCTTGGTATTTTGGTTCAGTATCTTCCAGAGATGCGACACGAAGGTTTTCAAGAAAATCCCCCCACCCCAGACTACCCTTTACATGGAACATTTTTCGAAAACTTTAATATTCTCAAAAATGGCTCTAACGATTTTGTTTAAAATATCATATGGTTAAGATATTGTCATGACAAATAAAATGTATATCTGGAATTTTCTGGGAATGTCTCCAAAAGTATTCTTCATTGTGAACTACTTTTGCATAACTGGCAAACCATAAGAGATAGACAAAAGTTTACTACACAAAAATGTAGATCGCGTTAAAATACACAATTTGTGTCATATACATTTCTTTTGTTGAGCGAACCGTTTTCGAGATATTGCTTGTTATTCCCTTAAATTTTCCAATACTTAAGCAAATTCGTTATTCGTTTTTTTTATGTCCTGGACATGCAAAGAGACTGAAATGCTCCACATAGCAACCAGCGTTAAAATATTTGACTATCGCTTAAAACCTACCATATTCCCCTTGCATGTACAAGAAAATTAGCAATAAGATTGACATCTCGATATCTCGATTAACATGAAGCATATGGAGAATAAGCGTTTGTAAAAATAGTTTGTACAAGAGTAGAGAAAGTCATGTGAGTGTAACACATCAGATATTTTGAATCAATATCACATTCAGTTGTTTCGTGATATTATGGAAGGAGCGTGGAACTTCAAAGCCAGCATATGACTACCTTCTTTTAAGCATTTTACTATATTTCCATTTCAGCATCTGCCATGTATTTGAATATTCTTCTTCTTCTTCTTCTTCTTCTTCTTCTTCACGGCATGGGCATAATGCCCTTTCCGTCTCACACTTGTTCCCTCCACTTCTTTCTGGGTCGGCCGACATCTCTCTCTCGCTCTCTCTCTCTCTCTCTTCTCTCTCTCTCTCTTTAAGGTATTTATTTTTAGTCACGTTGACTCGTAAAAGTCTTATCGCAACTATAAGATTTATACATAATGTTAAGAATAATAATTTACAACATAATTATAACGATCTACTGGAATAAAATATAAATAACACTGATTAGAAATAAATTTGGCAGCACGAGTAACAACAAACACAAGACATTTATGACAATAACATAATTCTTAAAAAATAAACTTATAGTAATAACAATAAGAAGAAGTTACACATAAATATTTAACATGGAGTTAATCTTCAAAATAAACCTGGAATATCAATAAGTGAAGGCCATTTGAGAGCTAAATGAGGGTATGTTGCAATTTTAAATTATATTGTAGAGTTTAATAGCCTTTAAAAACGTAATAAGGTTTTATACATATGTACATTTTTAAGAACTAATATTTCCAGGAAGGCTTTGCTTTTTCCTCTGGGGATCAAAGTGGCGATCTTTTATAAATAAATGAGACACTGACAATGGAGTACTGCATGTTTACACTGTGGTTGAACATGTCTGGTGGTCAGGTAGGAATGAGTCATTTTTACTTTCTCTACTACGTATAGTAAGTAGGAGAAGTATTGTATTCCACCCAAAAACTCGATACCGAGATTTCACCGGAAATACATGTTTTGAGACCCTTTGAATCCAAAAAAAAAGGATTTTTGGAAACATGTCCGTGTGTGTGTGTGTGTGTGTGTCTGTTTATGAACAGCATAACTCAGAAACGAACAGTCGGATAAACACCAAACTTGGGTTCAGTATCTTCCGGAGATGCGACACTAAGGTTTTCAAGAAATTCCCCCACCCCAGATTACCCTTTACATGGAACATTTTTCGAAAATTTTAATTTTCTCAAAAATAGCTCTAAAGATTTTGATTAAAATATCATATGTTTAAGATATTTTCATGACAAATAAAATGCATATCTTGAATTTTCTTGTAATGTCACCAAAAGTATTCTTCATTGCGAACGACTTTTGCATAACTGGTAAACCATAAGAGTTAGACAAAATGTTACTACACAAAAAATGTAGATCGCGTTAAAATACATAATTTATGTCATACATTTTTGTTGTTGAGTGAACCATTTTCGAGGTATTGCTTGTTATTCCCTTAAATTTTTCAATACTTATTTTCTCAAATGGGAATTCGTTATTCACTTTTTTGTCTTGGATATGCAAAGAGTATTAATCTGTGGCAAAGGAAATGGTGCTGCACCTAGCAACCAGCTAATAAGAGATATTTATGTGCTTAAAGGCTACTGTATTTCTATATTGCCCTTGTAAATATATATTCCCCTTGCATCTACAATAAAATTAGCAATAAAATAGAGTCTGCAAATGTTTATCTCGATTAACATGAAGTAGATGGAGAATAAGCGTTTGTAAAAATAGTTTGTACAAGAGTAGAGAAAGTCATGTGAGTGTAACACATCAGATTTTTGTATGCCCGATTCTCAGTCGGGTAATGATCACATGGCGTTTTAGATATATGTTTTTAAAACAGCAAGCAGCAGTGGAAAATCCTCTAACTGTGTCAAGTTTGGTTCTTTGTCATTGAGTTTCCCACATTTTGTTGATATTAGTGCGCAGAATGACGTATTTAAATGTCAGTGTTAGGAGTAGGCTTCAGAAGTGCAGCTTTGGCCGCCTCGTCTGCGTTCTCATTGACGGAAGTGAGAAGGAATCCAGCAAAAACAAACACTTGCTTCCCTTGTTCTGTGGCCTCATTCTATGAAATTTGGACGTGTAGTACAGGTTGTTTGTCAGTGTAAAAGTCTTGAGTTGCCATAAGAGCTGATTTGGAATCCGAAAAAAAGACTGCTTATTAGACTCTGTTAGGTACGAAAAGGCTTGTTTTAGAGTGTATAGCTCACGATAATGTGACTAACAGCAGGAAGTTGATTTGAATTGTCTGAACTTGATGGTGGCATTGTTCCATATCCTACCCCATTTGCTGATTTGGAGCCACTTGTTTCTTAACCAGAATATGAACTAGACACTTCTATGAAAATCTGCTAATAAATACTTTTATATATTTGTCCCTTTCTGTAGGGTTCTGTGTTAATTTGTTTTTAAGTCTCCAGGGAGGGACTTAGTGAAGTCCAATAGTCATCATCTTCGGAAAGCTGGTTTTTTTAAGTGGTAATTATTTCCATCGTAGAAATTTAATGAGTTGAAAGGACACTGAAGTTTATCTCTCTGAGATGTTTTAGGAAATGCATAATTATAAATATTCGAGTAGGGTAAACCAACTATTTTTATTGCATACTTTAAACACAAATATTCTCGGCGTAACTTCAAGGGGAGGTTCATCTAAACCCACGTAGAAGCTATCGATTGGACTAATGTGGTAAGTTGCCATTATAATTCTCAGGCTGTGGATTGTACACGGTCGACGGCTTTAAGTAAAGAAGAGCTGGTTGAATTATACACAATTGAGGCACGGTCTAGCTAGATCTTATTAATACTTTGTATGCCATGTGAAGAACATTTATGTCGGATCCCAAGTTACTAGCACACAGAATTCTTAATATATTTGATTTTCTTATACAATCAGTTGCCAATAATTTTATGTGAGAAGTTGAAATTTGTCTTTCGTCAAACGTTAAATCTATTATTCTCACAGAGATGACAACTTTACCATTTTAAATAGCTTTGGTTTCTTTCCGTCGTGTCTTGCTGTTGAAAAATGGATGAATTTAGCTTTCTGCTCAGAGAATTTGAACCCTATTTCGGTATATCAGTCCTAAATTCAATGGAATGATTTCTGCAAAATTTCTTGAAGCCGTGAATGTATTTATACAAATAGCATCTGCGACGAAACATACTTTAAGTGCGGTGAAATATGGTTCACTATTTTGTTCGTCGCAACATTAAAGAGTGTTGCACTCAAAATTGAGCCTTGTGGAACACCGTTTTTAATTGATACACTTTGAGATAAACAACCATTCACTCTGACTCGCATCTGTCGATTTTGAAGGAAATGAAAGATGAAACTTAGCGGTGTTCTCTTATGTCCATATCATGCAATAATGTTAAGGCACAGCTTCTGTTAAGTGACAAAGGTCTTTCGTGTACCTATCTAAAGTGACACCCGTAAGATGCTGGGAATTATTAAAACCTCTTTAATTTCAAGTACTACTACATTAGAAGTCGTGTAATGAAACTGATGAAATTCACTTTGAATTTGGCTGAAGAAGTAATTCTGTAGGAGCCATCACAAACGTCTATCTGTTACTTTATCCATGACTTTACACACAATGAGCGTTAATGCAATGGGCATGTAATTTTATGGATGTATGATATATTTCTTTGACTATTGAGTGCTGCCATGACAATGAAAAGGCTTTATTGATCCATATGTGCTGGAATATCTTTGTTAGATAAATCACGCCAACCTTAAGTAGTTGCTTTAAAACTTCAAAAGAAATATTGTCTGTTCCCAAGCTCGCGCTTTTACAATCTTAAAGGGCATCTTGTACTTCCCCGATGCGGATTGGAATATTGCAAGCGTTATTGCTGTTTGTATTATCAGTCTGAGTATTTGGGTTTAATAATTGTGTATCACTTCGGTTAAGGTTCGAGACATTTGCGAAACTTTTGCAAAGGTATTGACTATTTCTTCGGAATTGGATATAACATGCTATCGCCAGGAATACGAATAGCCGTTATCTGGAAATACAGCTCCCTCCTCTCTTCTTTATTTTGTTCCCTAAAACTGCTTGAGGCGTCTTGTCGGTTAATGTTAAAGGAAAGGATAGTTATGTTTCTTTCTTGCTTTCTTTTACCATCCAAAGTGCATTTGCAGGAAATTTTAGGAATTCCAGCCTATTGCTTAAATTGAGATGTTGTCTAAAGCATTAAAAGCACCATTTTTATTTCCTATAGCTTCCTTGTGTTTTTCATTCCACCAGGGAACAGGACGGTTTCCAGGTATAATAGATGTTTGATGAACACATAATATTGCAGAGACATTAATACGGTTAGCGAATTCTTTAATAATGGTATCTAAGTTATTGTTCTGAAAATCATTTGGGGAGATTAGTCTTTGGACATTTTCACTGAACACATTTTTTAATGTTAAGCCATCAACTCTTTTAAGACTCCATTATTGGAATTATACGAAAAGATGTATTAAATATATTATGAATAATCACGATAAAATGGCCATTATCTTAAATAAATTCAATTACTTCCCAGGTGAAGAGTGGCGTATATCCGGTGTACATAAAGATAAATCCATGTTAGTGTAGGAATTATTAACATCATAATGGGTGGGCTGTCCATTGTTGAGTAACACTACATTTGCTGTGTCTAACAGTTTTTCAGTGACTCTGACACGTCGATTAGTATACTCTGAACTCGATAAAGTGCTGTAGCTGTTAAAGTCGCACAAGGCAATCTATGGTGTAGGTTGCCTCAGTAATGTCAATAGTGTTATATACCGGGGTGAGGCCAAGGGTTTTTGCAGCTAGATATTAAATGTAGTTACCCCGGCATAAACATTCGGGGGCGTAGCATCAGTGGCAAGAGAGGACAGGATCTTAGTTGTACGTTTTAAGGTAGGCGTGAGATATTCATAACAAAATACACACCATTCACAAAATATTACAGAACAGACATTGGAGGGAGAGGTTCCACACTCACACGAAACACGCAAGCTACATACACAACCACGCGCCCTGAAGAGACACACACGACTGACGCTACCAAACAAGGAAGCTAGTAACACTACTTGCCCTCACCCCCTTTCCTCTCTCCACCTCTGGCCAGGCGGTGGGGAGAAATATGCCGCCTCGGACGAAATTCAAACCCCAATGAAAAAAATTATACCCAATAACGTCATTGCTACAAAGCAATATTTTGTCCGACGTGACAATACGCTACAATAGTTTTAATTCAGTACTGTTTGGAAAGTAGATGTTACAAATTCTAATAGTTGCTGTCAAACTTTCTGTAACTGCTATAGCTTCTAAAGATATGTTTAATTCCATTTCTTGGTGTGGAATGTTGTATTTAATGAAAGTGACAACGCCACCAATAGGACGGAGAGTTGCTTTGATTATTGCAATACGAGAAGTATGTTTTCATGTGAGCTACTTAATTTCGCGCAAATTATTTTCTTGAAGGCAGATAATGTTGTAATTACTTTTGCCTAATGTTAGCTGAACATATTCATATTGTCTCCAGAAACCTTTATGGTTCCATTGCAATATTTTAATACCAATACCAGCTGCTTGAATTAACTGAGAATCAGGACTGGCTGGAATCCATGATGACAGTTTGTTCAAACTTCTCTATTAAACTTGTACATCTCCTTTTAGTTCCAATTATGAGAGCTTTTTTTTTAGCGATTGCAAGCCGTTCAAGATCACTAGTGTAGCTGAAGGCCAAAGATTGTACATCAGAAGTCCCAACGAAGTTTACAAAAAAGGCAAGTAGTTGCAGATATGATATTGGAGACACGTTTGTGTTTTCCTCCATTTCCGCAACAATGAACATTGCATTGGTGATTCTTGTTTTCTGCGATTCTGTTTTAGGTTTTTCCTTTGTTTTGTTTTATGCCTCTGGTATTATTTATTTCACAGTTATTAAAAACATCTCCCTGTGAAAAGGAAGAGGACTCCCGTTCTCCCATTTGTGTCACAGATGTGCTGCTTGTGGAGTGTATACGTTTGAGTTGAGGTGAGTAAGTGAGTGAGTATATGAGTGAGGTCTCTGGTCTGTTTTCATTGTATTAATTGGTTGTTTTCTAATTATTAATGGCTCAGTAGTAAAGGAATCTATACCACGTAACTGTTAAGCATGATTGGGGGATTCCAAGTCTGAATTTTGCGCGATTACCACGTTTGTTTCAGAAATTGAATCAACTGTTTGTTTGATTTTTATTTCTTTTGTATTTTGTTTCTTGTTCAGGACAGGAAAGTTGGTAGTATTCAACTCTAGCTCGGCATTTGTTACCTCACTTTCATTGTTGAGTGTTTTTGTTATGACCCGAGTTGGAACACTATTTGAAACTTCGTGGTTTGTCTTAGCTTGACACTGCCTTGCAAGGTGCCCTTCCTGTTTACATAATACATAGTTTGGACTGTCTGATGAGAAATAAATTCAATAAGTAGTGCCATCATGATTAATCTGCATAATACCAGAGCGATTTCCTAGGTCATATCAATGACATACAGCTCCGAGATGGCTAAGAAGAAGGTATGTAGAGTCGTTGCTCCTGGTAAGGCAGGAACCCCTTCTTCTCCTCCGGCACCCCCGAGGACAATCCGACGCATCCACCGCATCCCGGTGCTACTTATGCCTCGACCGCCGCTTCGCCACGACTGCCTCCGCAGTTGCCGTCACCTTCACCGGTGTCCACGCCGCCAAACCTGGGAACTCTCCAGCCAGCGTAGGTAAGCATGAACTTCATTGGAGGTACAGCGCCATCATGCGAGGGGTCCCGAGGGACCTGCTAGCCAGGTTCCTCATCGGCGCAGCTCACCAGCAGTGGCCTTCAACATATACGAAGCTCATGGACCCACTTCACTCGTCAGAATCGAGTTTGCAGACCCTGGCGACCACGAAGCGGCCTTGAGGGCGGGCCTGCCATTATTAGGGTGGTGCTTATGCATTGATGCCAGCCGAGTAGAACGCCAGATGCCCTGCCGACGCTGCTGTGCCTACGGGTACGACGGGACATCCTGCTCGGCGAAACCAAGGCGCCACTACTGGCGCTCCCAGTACCACTGCTAATTGCAAGCAGCACGACTTGCGCCGCAGCCGCTACTGCGCAACATGTGGGGGGTCGAATCATTTCACCTGCCAAGTGCTGTGCCCCCTGCATCCCCGCAGGAAGGCACCGCTGCAGCCACCAGCAACAATGTCGCCGCAGACGACCACTACACATTCGCCGACACCAGAACCATAAACAGCACCGACACCAGCACCATCACCAACGCCGATCATCGAGGAAGTCCAGGTCCTACGCGACGCCGTTCAGGATCTCTACGGGGAGTACCTGAACATGACGACGAAGCTGACAGCCCTGGAGGATCTCATCACGGAACTTCAAGCCACGTCAGCTGCTCGGCAGATTTTTCTAGCTTGGCATTCTGACACCATCACATCCAGATTCAACAGCATCGACAAATTCATCAGGACATCTATAATTCAGACACGACGCTGAAGCATCTCCACAACATAGAAGTGAATCTCAGAGCTCTGACACGGCAATCGAGTCATCTCAGGGACCACTTACAGCAGCCATCCACAGGGAGAACTCCAGTAATCACCGAAGGTTTCCGGCCAGATCCAAGTTCGTCTAAGAGTACCTTAACCGAGAAATTCACTGACAACCGTCAAGTAAGTCATCTTCAACATTTCTTTTTATACATTTCCTTCTAAATGCTCGCTATTCCCACTAGTGTTGCAGTCAGGTTTCATGGCTGCACCCTAGTCACAACCTTTACCCGCTCCCGCCCATAGAACGGCAGCCAACAGCCTTCAAGTACTAACGCGGGTGCTATGCAGGACCACACAAAGCCAGGTTCTAATCCACTTTTCCTTCTACTATCCATTTTCCTTCCCGTGGAGGAATTTTTAGTGGGTATGCCGACGCTCGGAAAGTCCCACACTCTCAGTCCCGACCCCTAAAGGGGCTGGGGTTGTTGATTAAATCATATTCTCCTCCACTCGAAAAAAGTCTCCTAAAGCTTAGGATGTGTGTAAAACCTAGTTCGTTCATTCCTGCACGAATATGAGTTATAAATAAAGTAGACTTAACACCGAGTGTTGTGAAGAGATGTTCTATTACTTGGTTAGGAATTGTTGGACAAACGTTTTCGTAACGAGGGCTCTGCTGTTTAGTGACACATTCTATAATCTTACTTTATGATGTGTACATGTTAAGTCTTGCAACATGGTCTTATTTGCTAATTACGTGCATATTCTTGCATTTGAAATGCGCGAAACATATCTTACGCAGTTTGGATCAATTAGTTTTCCAATGGCTGAAATCTTTGAGTGTGTTTTCATCATGGGAATCTATACAATGGCCTGCTCCACATAGGGGTAACTGAAGCATAACTTTCTTCATTTTTATAATGCATACAATTTCATATGCGTGCGTTTGTGCGTGGTGTGTGTGAGTGAGTCGCTGGCGTATGTGTAGCTGCTTAGCTGGTCTCTCAAATTGCAACTAGGTGACGACGAATTTTCTCCACTAACCCAGGATTTAGAGCCATCCAGCGGCAGGACCGAAGAAAAGCAACAAAAGCCGTTAACTCCCCTTCGCAGCATCACGGTTTATCTCCAATGTCCAGTAAACTGTAGCAAACATGAGCCAAGTATACCTATTCGGTAATGCAGGTGATTTCCCGGAACCTTTAGAAAGAGAACTCCGCCACCCAGTGCGCCACCCAGTGGCATATCTGGTTCACATTCTTTTAATACAACAAACGGTGTTGTAAAGTGTGTGTTCTCGGTCAAGACTCACAGTCACCATGAGTGTGCATATTATGTCGCCACTACTTCTCTCCTGTACAAATTATGCTATTAACTGCACAGTATACTACCACTTTCCAGTCAATAGGAATACACTGGGTACGGAATAAGAACCATACAGCCTTCCATCCACGTTCCGGGTGTTTAAGCTCTACGGACCGGATGGCAATGTTCAAGAAGAGTCTGTATAATGCTGGCTAGCACATGCTTGATTGACAGGAAGAGTTTCTATTTCCAAAGAGAGTAATGCTGCACGAATGTATCAAAATTCAGTCAGGGCTGGTAAGTTAGTGGCGACGAATGCTGGATCCGGAAAAGTGTCATCGCTATAAATTATACTGAAGGCCATTGAAATCAGCAAGGCTGTACACTTCGGTTCAACGGCCGTCAAGCCCAATCCTTCTCTTGTAAGTGATAGTCTTAGCTGACTTCGCACCTCACGATAAAGGAATGCATGTCAAAGAAATTAACCTATGAATTTTTCAAATTGCTGAGAGTGGCGTTTGGTTATCGGAAGCGCTCGAGCAACATACCAGAGTTTACAGAGAGTATAGACATTTATATACCATGCCCTCTGGACTAACTTTAAACTCCTTGTGCGCTGTTCGCTTCATTTATTGCGGAGGATATTAAGTTTGTCAGTTCACGTATATGGAATAGTATCCTGGAGGTTATGGTACAACACGATTGCTAAAACTTTAGTATGTGAAACAATTGGCATAAGTACAGGAGTAAGAGTCTATGGCCATTGTCCTAATAGGATTAGTTGCGATTTGCGCATGCTTAATTTGGTACCACTTTCTAGGCAATAAAGAGTAGGAATATTGTTCAAACATTGTATATCTTGAGGATGTTTAGCAAACGCATCAGCACATGCTCTCACCACAGCTTTAGAATCTCTAAGTATTACATTATTTAGCTGTTCTTCCAGAGTACAAATATGCTGCTTAGTGGTCAATACGATCAATCCCATCGAGAGTGGACCTCGTTGGTGCAGCGACCAATCAATTCTCACAGGAGAAGATAGAAAGCCAATGCACAATATGCGCGATAAGGTATTTAACCATACGCTGAAACATCTCAGGCAAATTAATAGCAGCAAAAGTTTCCCATATATAACTATGTCGGAAGTTCTCAATAGCTTATGAAATTACAGCAGCAGTTTCTTGCGACGGTAAAATGGCATATCATATCTCTGATGTCCACCAAGGAATGTGTGATAGAGGGGTTAGACACAGCTGCTATTTGTGAGCTGTGCAAAACTTCCGTGAGAACTGCTTTCAGCCGGTTAGTCAGTACCTTCACTATCTTATCTTATAGTCGGCATTTAGTAATACGATGAGACGATAATCTGTCGTACATTTTGGAGAGGGTATTTTCGGAAGCTGCACTATGACACCGTCCATAAAATGTTTAGGACAAGATATGGTCGACAGGATTTAACTTAACACTGCCGTGAAAGGCTCGTCCAATGAGTTTCCAGTGTTGCATGTAAAAGACATACGGGTTACATTCAAACCGGGTTCAGAATGTTTCCTTGCAGTGGATAACGTGTGAAAGATCCCATCCTACGTGGTCGGTTTAACCAGGAATGCTGCTGTTTGTGGTGCAACTTGCACATTACGGTGACTACCTGTGATGCGAGCTTTTTTGAGCGGCTCTCGCCCAAAGGAAAACCGGAAATGTTGTTCAGATAATTTAAATTTGATGTTGCCTCTGTTATCCCTAGTCATCAGAACGGATATGATGGATATATGATTTACCGGCCCGTATCCGTTCTTTCACCATCTGGAAGAATGAAAGGCGTTCGTCATCCAGCACTTGGCGAATATGTCCACCAATAGGTATGTCCTTCAAATATTTTTCCTGTATCCCTGAAACCGCTCAGGACAGGGATACACCTAAAATCCAAGTCACGTCCTCTCCATTCTGCTGCTTACAAAATAAAGTCCACATTACATTATCTAAAATTTCATGTCCATGAAGAAACTAATCCAATAAGCGTTGCGCCGACGCAGACCGAATACTATTTACGTTGATTGTAGCATAGGTTTGTAGGTTGATCACCATGATTTTTGTACCAACTAAGAGCCAGGGAGGCGTATATAGCTTAGTTCTGCCCCCAAGGAGACTGTGAAGATATCAGAGATCGTTCTCAGCGTTTAGTCTTTGTTCGAGCAGCTTGTCTGAGTTTATTGGCTTTGAGGACAGCTTCAGTGGGGTCTGTCTTCTGCATTATCCGAGAGAATTCTTTCAGCATCATCATCATTAGTACATACTGTAGTGTCATGGGCTTCAATTTACATTTCAGTATACTACTTGCTCGTATATGGTTGTGATTCACTAAGTTGAAGATCTCGAGTATCTAGTCAGTTGGAGCGTGCCTAGAAGACAGGTGGATACACCTGAAGCTGATGCAGCATTCAAATTTTCACTGTCCGAGAGAACTGGATCAGATGAAATGGGTGTAGTTATTGTAGTTCAGTTATTGCCACCATAGCAGATGCAGCTGTTTCACATCTGCTGGATTCATATCTGTCAAATGATGCACCACTTGTGCTAGGATTTGAAATCATCACACTGGGATCACCCAATATACTGTGATCATATTTAGTTGTAACACGATCCTGATTTTCTGCGGACTTTGCAACATCAGCAATGCCACGCAAGGCTACTATATCACTGAGTCAGGCGCTCTCTGGGTCGAACGGTGACGTCAGCTCTATACATCCGCGGGGTCAGTCTTACTTAAGATGTTCTGTACTTTTACGTATAAAACTCTCTGCCGTTTGTCCTTCATAAGTGACCAAAACTTATGCACCTGCTATGCTTATGTTAGTTGGTATCTGTTTACGTAGCATATGTGCTACTTACATATGCACTATCCATATACCTGTATCAACATGAATTGGTCTGAAAAGGTATAGACAATGCCATACTGTGATAGAACATTTTTAAGACGCTCATGGGAATCTTCAAGACGAACATTCGATTACCGTACTTGAGTATATATCTCGTCAGCCGGTCATATCTTTACTGGTATTACAGCTCTATTTGAGAGGGTACACGTGGAATCACCACGATGAATTTTAATAACCGTTTATAGATTTTCTTGTTACACAACTTTAAAATAAACTGTATTTTCTCTAACTACAAGCTGAATTGCCAGTACTTGTTCTACACTAACCTGTACATGTATGTAATAAGGATCACGTCTTGCATAGTGCCGTGGAAGTTTCACCGCAATTGTATTCACTCGAACATCATAGTGTACATTTCTGTTTTACTGTTATACAAACACAACAATCTTAAAAGCGGTTACGCGTTGTGCGAGACCTCTCTTCTCACCGTCGAAGTTGAAGTTCTTCACGGAATTTTTATCTTCATTACGTATTTGGTCCACGATTATAAATCCTTTTGCTGTCCTCAAAAAGCTCATTTGTGAACTTTTTAAACGGTTTTTAATTTTCCTTGTAATGTCTCACTTCCATTAAGTAGTTGTAACGATGCAGTTTAGCATTACTCATAAATTACAAGGAAATTCCGTATTTTCAATTTCACTTAGATTTTCACTTTTAACTATGTCAAATCTGAAACGGAACCCAACGTGCTGGGAAGGGTCAGGGATCTGAATGGTAATAACACGAATTAGAATTCACAAATCCCAACAAGGGGTGTCAGATGTAAATAAAACTACTTTCCTGACGTTACAAGTTTATTAACAACTTTGCCTTGTACCTCCTTCTTGGAGGTACTATTAGTGTATTCCTCTAACCATACTTCTATGTAAAATGCACAATCTTTTAACAACTACTAACAGGCAGGAATGAAATAAAGCTTTTCATTATAACAGATAACTGCAGCTTTACAAATCACACATGCTTTACATTTTGAAAGTTCAATAGGACTTCAAATACAATTCATGACATACTGAAGACTGGTACAGAATATCCTTGGGTTTACAATTTTACTCCCCGCTTGAAAATTAAATTTTAACTATAGAATATTAAATGTACATGTTTTAAATTGTTCTCTTGTTCAAGTTGTATTTTCTTTTTGTTTTTTGTATATATCTTTGTCTCTGCACGTCAGATATTCTCTGAATTTCTAAATCCACTCATCAAAGTGTTTGGGAATATAATTGTGAACAAAGCCGAAATAAGACGTACAGTTTTCCTAAGGTCTCTCTACTCGCGCGTTCTCGACGTTTGGTAGCTATCCTCCTCGTACCGACATGCCAACTCCCAGGATGTAGATGGGTAGTTCCTTTATTTTGCCGCAACAGTGCTGCCACTGTAGGATTGGGCGGAGCATCGCCAATAGCATTGGCGTAGTAACAACACCGTTCTTTGCTGGTCCACGCATAGTGACAGTGGAAGTCAGGATACTGGGCCTGTGATTTATTCTCAAGCAGCAAACTTGTAGTGGAATTGCTACATGGTATAGAAACTATCAGTGTTTTGTAAAATTTAAACCTTGTTTCCTTTCTTGTTTTATTTCTCACCTTTCTGTAATTAGCTTAACGTATCATTTTGAATCTTGTAACATTTTTAAAAACTTCATGGGAATGGAGAGAAGAAACTCGCTCGGCGCCAATTTTGGGCTTTAAGGGGGTGATCAAAAGTTTACAATTTAAAGCTTTTCAAAAGTCCCTGAGTTTTTTGAAGTCTGTGCGATCGAGCATTGTCATGTAAAAGCTCAACACCGGTTGTCAGACACCGTAACGTTTCATTAGAATGGCTTGTCGCCTAAGTTTTTTTTTTAAAGAAATCTTATAACACTACGCACCCTGCATTTGGCAGGATTTTCTAGCGCAGCATTCACTTTATAGCAACTTCAGTAACAAGATGTTCTCACTAGCGCGGTTGAACGCGCACGCGGCCTATACCCACTACTTCCCGCGCTACGCAACAACGGAGTTTAGTTTCCGAATTGTCCTATATACTTCAGAAGAAATGCTCGACATAATTATTGTAGCTGTCGTGCAGGTAATTCATTGTTCACCCACAATTCCCTTCAACTTGGCAAAGCTGCATGTATGGAAAATCTTTATATGACGGACATCCGTTGACATTTCGATATTTATTATTTGATAAATACATCTACATCTATTCCGACTGTAAATATATGATGAGCTCATACAACAAATCCTAGAAAACCAATAGCTGATATAGCAAAAATTCTTTTACTAAATTTTCAAAAGTAGAGGATATAGCGGGAATGGATTACGGTACGATCATTTTGTAAGAAAAGTTGCCATAATTCGAAATATAAAAGCGTAGAAAGAATATGTAAATAATTATTGCAAACAGAATAAACTATAAAGAATGCAAATATTTATATGGATTCAAATCAAGAGATGAAGCAGAAAAGTAAAAGCAGTTACACAGTGTAATAAAAGGAAATACACATCTTTTGTAGGTAATCAACTTAACGTTAAGCATTAATTTCAAATAGAAAAAGTGTTAATTGAATAAATAAATGTATGAAAAGGAGATGAATAAATAGTGGGGACAACGATGTGGGTTGCTAAAGACGAGAAGAGTCACCTAGGTAGTGAGACACCATAGTAATGTTAATAGTACGGTGATGCACACCATTGCAGAAGGGAAGAAAATACAAAGAAGATTTCTGCGAGGTTAGTAAAAAAGCAGCTATCACCTGAGGTGCGCTAGTTTACTTAATTGCTATATTATAGTGGCAAAGTTTCCTGAGAGGTAGCATTAACAGCACTAGAAGTAAGTAAGAAGCAAATTAAACTCCTCAGACGGTCAGTAATAGCATCTTCGTACGATGAAAATACATGAACTAAATCACGAGGAATTCAGGTTGATTCACGCTCTCCGCGGATTAATTACTTTAGCGTTGTAAAACATAGAAATGGATTAATAAAATGGATTTATAGCAACTAACTAAGGGATTATCACGAGCTATTGATAAAATAACGCATAGCTTTGAAAAATTTAGAAAATAGAAGAAAAAGTATGTAAATCTGTTGTTGTTTTTATTTTCTACACTCAAAACTCCCTTCCTGAGAACCGCGAAATAAACTTTAAAGTTAACCATCATATTAATCGTATGCTAATTTCTGCTGCTAGCATAATCTAAAACTTGTGAATAAGAGAGTTCGCAATGAACGTTTGACATGTAACAATGCTAATAATCATTTTACTGCTATACTACTAAGATTGCTGAAAAACGCATTTTTTCTCGGTAAATACTTGCATTTCAGTTTGATAATAATGTAATAAAATTAATTGTTCTTTCATACAGCGTGGATTGGAGAAGATTGGAAAGGTAAAATCAGACGATTGAAAAATGCATTGCCATAGCCGAGATTTCACCCACAGATCTCCCGGTCCCCGTCCAGTTGCTCTAACCACTGAGCTACCATGACAATATCCCGGCACGATATTAAGTTCTCCAACTGATTCGCATTTTTCCCGGTAAACCACAAGACATCTCAATTTCTACTGAGATGACATACCCCAATGGCGACTTACAATGCTGTAAGTTCTTTAAGTGCCGGGTTTCATAGCTACGGCCACCTATTAGGTTAATTGACGAAAGATTCACATTTCCAGTATACTTTTCTACGTCTCATACGATTTCCTATTATATACAGGAAGACTTTGAAGAAAACATGTATTTCGCAAAAAAAAAATCAAAATAGGTATTTGATGTCATTAGAATATTCCACTAACCTCTGAGAATTATATTGTTTTAAAGTATTAGTAATTTTGAGAAAATGAAAATTAATTTTTTTCAGTAGAAATGGCAGTTTGATATACGGAAATTCCATGAAAAGTATCGTCCTGCATCTATTAAGATCCGTCTGACTTAAATACGATGTTTGGTCATCGCTTAATTTTGTTCAGACACACATACTCCGCATGCGCATATGACCTTTTCGTGGATTTTAATAAGTCTAAAATTGTGCTTTTCCCGTGTAATTGAAGTTGGTTTTAATGGAATACCTTACCTACCTTATGAAACCGGCACAGAAAGTAAGAGCAGCACTGTACGATGTGAATGTGAATTATAGAGTAAATATTGATAAAATCGTAGCAGAATTTGTCCATTTCCTTCTAAAGAGGAAGAAGAAGAAGAAGGCAGTGGCCCGAAACAGTAGCAAACTAAATTCCGGCAGCAGGAAACATTTCAATTACTGAAAATACGAAACGCTGTTCCAGCAGGTAATAGAGTTATCCTCCATCTCGCTTGTTTTCTTCATATTTCCACTTTTCTCTTCTTTTTCTTACCTTCCAGTTTCATTTTACCCACCTTCTTCTCTCCAATGTATTCACCTATGGCTTAAATTTTTTGCCTTTGTAATACCAGCAGTATATTTTGGACAATATTTGTTTTAGTATATAATAATAAATTTAATATAATATATTTACCTTCTTGAATTAAATAAGAATAATTGGAATACACGCACATATGTATAATATTTGCTTTGTTTAAACTAAATTGGCGACAACGCTTGTGTGTACGTTGCCTCCGTACACAAATGACATTTTGCAATTTCTTTGGTGGCGTTTCTAGGTTGTTCTTTCAAACCATCTTAACTGTAAAGGCATTATATAATATTGTTTCCTGACATTTCTCATCAGGCATTAATATTCCTCTTTACATACTTTAATTTCGTTATTTAGTTCTTAATTATCTACAACTAAGCCATTGCCTGGGCACTTTCAAGAGAATGATTCAACATGGCAAAGCATTCAAGAGAACAGACGAAATATCTGTAAAACTAAATTATTTTAGTTGTAGTTTCCTGAAGATAAACATTAATTCATTTTTTTCATCATCATGCTTGTTTGTAAGGCAGGAAATGCCTCACACTGTTTCTTATATTATTAGAAAGTTAAAGTTAAATGATTTCTATAACTTATCAGAGCTTCCTTTATTTTGAATACTCTTCGACCAGTAATGCGTAAGGCTTTCGGCGGTATGAATAAAATAATCGACTGAAGAAAAAGCCATTCCTCTCTTCATTTCTTAGTCAGAGGCAAATCGATGACAGTTTAAGGAAAACTTAATTGGAAAACGGTCTCTCTGTTATTGCAATAAACGTAAAGGTATAAACTCTATCCATTCCATCTATACACTATACAAGAAGAACTCATTCTACTGTACACTTTTCATTACAAATTAACTTTACGTACCTCCAGAAAGTGGGTAATTCTTATCCACATTAAATAACAGAAAGTTTGTATTTGTGTATATGTAGGGTAATTTCACATCCACTCAACGTATTTTGATAACTCCTTCAGCATTGAAAACCCCAATTTTTTCTGACAGACAGGGTTTATAAAAAACTTTCTAATTTCATTTCATAAGTTACTTAAAGATTCAAAAGGGTTTACAAGACCCTTGTATTTAAATACGAAGATATTGAAGTTATAAAGGAACATGCATGCAAAGAATGCTGTATTAGAGTAGAAAATAGTTCTTGTTGCTCCACAGAATACGCATGCAAAACAATACAAAGGAAGCAGATATTTCATTCCAAGATGAGTTAGTCTTTTTGGAACTTTATGCAATCCGCTATTTATACTCCAACTTGAAAACATCCGCTCCTATGATAGGATCTACCCAAAGTGTGTAACATGGATATACTTGGGTGCACACCGAACGAAATTGCTAATAATATAGCCGAGTTTATAGCATCGCCTTTGAATACACTCGTAATTACACAGCTAACGTTTGCTCAACTGAGAATGTACACTGGGACAAGCAAATACTACACATTATGTTAAATTGACTAGGCATCTCTTATTTTTATAGATAGCTCACTTGGAACGTGTGGTTTGTAAATAATAGTAATCCATATGCAGTAAATATGGCTGAAATATTTACATTTAGTGTCCTATAACTGTTAATGTTTATATATTGGTAAACTACGTGTAGGTATAGGTATCTCTTTAAATGTGACAGGGGTGCAATTGATGCAAATGAAACCAGGATTATACATGCTTAATCTACGACACTAAAGGAGGCAGTGGGCAGGACGTAGGTTACGGACGGTTCCCGTCTTGGGGGCAAGACGGGGGTTGGGAGTATGGGGCCCTAGAACCAGGCGTATCATTCTCCTTGGTCGTGTTGCCACGGTTTTTCAGGCGAGGTAAATGCGATCTTAGCCTGCACTATGCATATTTATATAATGCCACGCAGACGAGCGGAGGTGTGCATCTGTTCGGTGGCATGGCAGCTTTAAAACCCCTTAGAGGATTAAACCTACATCCAGATTGGTGTAACAATGCAAAGGATGTTGGATAGACTCGCTACCAGCTGTCCGGTTACACTTCTCTGGGTTTCTGAGCATACTGGCATTCGAGGAACATTTTTGCAAAGAGAGGATCGGGGCTTGATTTTATCGGCCTTAGCCCTTCTGCGATGTGTCATCTAGAACTGTCAAGTATGAGAGTTTACTGCGAGGGCAAGTAAACTACCGCCAGGATGTCCATTCCTTGATATCGGGTCCTGACCGGAAAATGAGCGTGTTTTTCCCGAATTTGAGCAGATCTAAGTTCAGAGGAGGCCACAACACTTTGCGGACACACTTTTACATAATGGGGCTTACACAATATATTTTATGTCGGATATATGTGAGGGATTGTGACACCTCACAGCATATACTATGTGAAAGCGAAGGTTACGCTATGCTTAGATATGTCCTTTTTGGAATCTGAGTAAATGAGAAGCGCAGACATCAAGGACGTGTCCGTTTTATACCGACCATTGGCTTGAGTAATGCTAGGATAAGAGGCACAAAAGGCTCCAAGAACCTAAGTGCAGGCCTTTTTTCGAGCCCAAAAATCCTTAGAATGACTTCCTTTGGAAGGGAAGTAAAGCCGGTGGTTCCGTGTCGTGCCTAAAAGAACCTTAAGCCCGATAAAGAGGCCTCTGAGTAAACGTTTGCGGTCTTTCACGCTCAATATAGAATGGGATGCTAAGGATCATAGCAGGTAAAATGCATACATAAATAAAACAATTTAATTTTTTTACTCAACTACTTGGACGCTTGATTGACAAAATATTCTGGATTTAACCTTAGAGCTTACTTGCCAGAGTTCGCTAGTTCACCTCGCGATTTTTTATAATCTTTTAAGACAGATTTAAGACTTTGTTGGGCGTTTTAATACTATTACTTAAATGGCATACGTTATTATGTGTGTTATTTTAGATATACGAAATGTAATTTACACCAAAATTCAAATAAACCTTTGTTTAATAATTTGTGTGCCTTGACTGTGGAGTGTCCGTTATGGGTATAGGCGTACCTGTAATTTGCCGCAACCTAAACCGTCTCTCATTATAATATAGCTGATTTTGATAGTGGACCGATATGATAGGTCCATTTTATCACAGGCGTTTACTGAATTGCGTAGCTACGTATACTGTATGTAAGCATTTGTAAAATCGGTTGTAAACCCGGAAGTCCTCTCGTAAACAAGTCCTATGCGTTTGAGTTTTACTTTATTGCTGAATGCTTTGTATTCCTTAAATAGATTTTCCTCTCAATTTTGAGGTTTTGTTTAACTAAAAACGTCAAGTAGTAGCTGTTGATAAGCGAAGAAAATGGACTTAAAGTGCACATATAGCTTGAAGGGTGGCCTATCTTCCAAAAACAGAAGGGGCGGCAGACTCACCTAGGACATCGAGATGTCGACTGCGCCGCATCAGAACCGTATGTTTCAGTCAGCACTTTCCAGCACAGCCACGCCGACGGCAACAACCAACGGAACAGAATGGGACTATGGGCCACGGGGAACGCCGCAGGCACACCGGCATTCACCGAATCGTCGCCGCCACTGCAGAGGGAGCAGCCGGCCGCAGCAGGCTCCGCCCTCCTTCCCGAGCCGGACCAACCAGCATCGCCGCCAGCGTCTTGGGGGCCGGATCAGGGCAACACTACAAAGAGGTAGGCCTCTCGGCCTTCTAGGCCGAAGCTGGCCTCTTCCGGCACTCAGACCTCTCGGCCTTCTAGGCCGAAGCAGGTCTCTATTACAACACAGACCACCGCCGTCTCGGCTCCTCACAGGGAGTCGAATACTCAGACGCCGCCAGCTACTGGCCCGGCCTCTCCAAGGGAACCGGACCAGTAACCAACCGCCGCCGCTCTGGTGCTGCACAGAAGCAGAGCCAACCGATGCCGCCAATCGCTCGCCCAGCACCACCGAGGCATCTGGGACGACAACCGATGCCGGTGCACTCGCAGATGGATGGGCGTCATAGCGTGGTCATCTGTGGTGTGCCGAGAGATCCACCACCGCATTTTGTGCTGGAAGCAGCACGACAGCACTGGCGCTCGGCAATACGGGCCTCACGCATCACTTCTGCTAGAGGCCCAACTTTGCTGGTCCGCCTGCACCTGGGAGCCGCATCGGACGTGGAAGTGGCCATAGCCACAGGTCTGCTTCTACTTGGGATGAGCCTGCGTGTAGAGGCCACCAGAGGTGAACGTCCGGTGCCCTGCCGACGCTGCTGTGCCTTCGGGCACTCAGCGGAAGCCTGCACCGCTGCGCCCAGATGCCACTGCTTTGGGTCAGGCTCCCTTACTGCAGCTTGCACCCAGCATGACCTCCGAAGACGCCACCGATTCTGCACCACCTGCTCCGGGAACACATACGTACTTTAAAGGGCAGGCGCAATGTCCCCTGTATCCCCGGAGCAGACCACAACCTTCAAGATCTACGACGACACCAGATACTACAGACAACAACCCGACGCAGCCTTCAGGGAGGGCTCAGCACTCGACCAGCGGCATCACAGACCAAACGCACCACGGACTTCAAGGCCTCCTGTCAGCCATACAGGCAGGATTACAGGATCTTTCATCACAACTGGTTGAGCTACGCCGTGCAACTTCACACGTCTCTCGGCTGTGGAGGCCAAGCAGCGAACCTCAGCCAGCGTTATTAGCGCACTCTCCAATAGAATCAACGAACTGCAAGACGACGACGGGGTGCTCGCGTCTGCCCAGCGCAAGCTGGAACGAATCGAGTGCCACCTATTCGAAACTTCCACTGACGACAGCGATGACCAACCAACGCGACGGGTGCCCTTGGGGCCTCAAGAGATTCGAGAGCTCCAAACGACAACAAACAACGCCATCAAGGGACTTCATGACCACTTCAACCAACTTCAAGAAGGCTACATCCTTATGCGTAATTTCCTGGAAACCCACGTGATGCCACACTCCTCTCAATCCTCTAACTCCTATCGCAAATCCAAGCGCCAATAATCCTTCACAATATCACCTGGAATCACACTATTTTCTCCTTTACTTCGCTGCAGGGGCAGACTAGGCCCTGGTCAAGTCTGTCTCCCGGCAATAATTCCTTACTCCCCTGGTGACCGCACTGCGGCCCAGTTTCAACCATCACCTTGGAATGCGCGGGTGCTTTAGGCGGTACCGCTGCAAACCTTCTCCTTTCCTACTCCTGTGGAGGAGTTTTTAGTGGGTATGCCATTTACTGGTGAGTCCCACACTCCCAGTTCCGACTCCCATCGGGGCTGGTGTTAGTGATTAAATCATTTTCTCCTCCACTCGAAAAAAACCCACCTAGTATATACAATGTTTAGCATGTATGGCTATCATCTATGGTTGATGTAGACGGACACGATTCAGCAACTAAGACACAACAGAACAAGAGAGAATTGAATAGAAGAATACTTAGAAAATTCCTATAAATGTGGTACATCAGACTTTTCATACACTGAACATGAGAACGTGTTTTGCAATGAAAACTCAGTATGGAAGTTTTAATCAATTAATCACTTCCTTTGGCTGAAATAACACAAAACACAAAAACAGTGATGTAACTTCCCTCTAACCTCCACGGTTTCATACCATTTCTAATACGTTTTATAATGTGGAAGAGATTATAACGAGAATAAGTTTAATAAAACAAGTCAATATTAATTAGCCATGAAATCGTTTTAAAAAATTCAACAACTTTTCAAAATACATTGTGGTTAATCCGAAATAATTTTTAAGGTAAAAATTTGAATATTACGGAAATGGTGAATGTTAAGAAAATTATCGGATTTAAATTTTACGAGATTTACAAAACTATGTTCTTTCTGTGGCACTATTTTCTATAATTTATAGTTTTTCAACCAAATAGCATTCAGTACAAAAAGTATATCATCAGTAATATCAAGAGAGTTTAAGACACCACCTGTTTACTCATTTTGTCAACATGTCTAGTGTTTAAAATTTTAAGTGAATGGCCGCGTGGTTCAGTCGGTACACCTCTGTGCGAGGGGCTCCGGGTTCGATTCACGGCACGGGGTTGGTAATTTTTCTCTAATCAAGATTATTCCCTATCCTCCCCAGATTCTGTAAGTTTCACCTAAAACCCAAAGTTGACTGGAAATGCAACGACAAGCTAATGACATTGCCTATAGAAGTTAACCGCTGATAATAACGTTGCAATTAAAGGCAGAGTATAAAATGGAAAAGAAACTAAAACTTCCAGAGGCATTTTTGAAAAATTAAGAAGAAAGAAAAGTTTTGCACGTTTACAAGTTGCTCGGAGTAGAGTTAACATATCCACCTTAAAAAGCGACTGATTTCTCGTTCGTCAGATTTGGTGTAGATACCCGCGGGTATTTCTTTCACCCTATTTCTGTAATACGAATCTAATGGTGGATAGGAATATTTTTCATCGTTCTTAATAATGCGACTTTCCCCTACACGACTGAATTTTTGTTTTCATTTGAATTCTTAAAATTTCATACCCTTATGCAGTGGATTAAAAAAATATATATAGGAACTATATGACAACCCTCGTGTAGGCCCGAAGGCAATTCTCTTAACTTTATCTAGTTTCAGGCAACACAATGAATGAAAGCAAGCCTGGCTCATTAGTTGCTTCTCATTAGCTTAATAAATGTTAAATGTGATACATCAGTGAAAAGAAAATTAAATAAAATTACGCGGAATGCACTGAAAAGCTAATAATAATTTCCCTGTTTTTTCTTATAATTATCCCTTTACTTCATCTCATACTCGGAGTTTCTCTGAAAGGAAGAAAACAAAACACGCGTCATACATTTACTCGAGTGCACAGAAACGTGCCGATGATTCTAGTTTACTACAGCGTCTTGCCTCATTTAAGTTTATCATTTAGTGTCCTCACCAGCTCGTTTCTAAAACTATTTGCTTAATCGATTGAATTTCAGGAAACAATCAATAACCTATCAACAAAGATAAGTCCTGTGTGAGGAGTTAAATGGAGAATAAATAAGGGTTTTAATCTTAGGGAGCATTATTTCAACTTCCTAAACCTTTACTATTATTCATAGAAAATACGTAGTACTGGGCATGACCAAATGCCACTTGATTGTTTAAAATGAATTCGAGTCTAAATTGGAGTATTATTATTTTTATATTTATTATGATTCCTATTACATTTTCAATCTTTGTTGGTAATTTTCTTCTTTTCTTTCTTTTAGCATACTTCGCAGTGTATGAAGTAAATCGAGAGTTGTGCTTTCAGCCATTTTTAGCACCATAAGATATATAGTTTACAGGCATTATACCTATGACTATACTATATACGGACTATTTTTCTCAGTCTTATTGGATTTAAGAACTGCACCTTTAAACTGTCTGACATTATTTCAATATAATTCTAGCCAACCACGAACAAAGGCTTAACTTGGTCTGCCAATCGACACAAAGGAAATGCTAATGACCGATAAGGGCGAACAACACAAACCGCTTGTTTCCACGTTCGGGTCTGTACTCGAAAGCTTCTTTCTGTTTGAAATGCTGATTTAAGATTTGTACTTGCAAAATGTATTCTGCTTCTGAGTAAGTTCTCTCGACATAAAAGTAGTATTAATGATGGACGTCTCTCACAACACACACTTAAACTACAATTACTTGGAAATAAGCTAATTTTAGCGGGATATTATACGGAGTGATGCATACTACACTAAAACGTTGCTTTCTTTATACATTTCGAAACTAAAGATGGTTCCTTATTATAATTATTATACTCATTATACAACTTATTATACATAAAATACAGATTATATAAGGGAGATTATTAACCTCTATAGAAAATGTTGAAAATGTCCTCCCTCCTGCATAAAGCAAACTCAACACGTTGCTGGTCGCCCGTTGGAGGACTGCCTTAGTCCACTGCGTAGTCATTATCCAATGGAGTAAATTATGTGTTTTAAGTGAACCCAAAAGGAAGGACTATGTGGTTGTCAAATCAGATCTCGTTGGACACAGGTCCTTGGAAATTATCCGGTTGTCAAAGAAACCTTCAATTAGCGCTTTCAAGTAGTTTTATGGAGCATATTGCCAAAATGACAAGTATTGAAACATTCAAACCAATATTAACAGGCAGCTTGGAACGGGCTGATACCGCAAACAAATACTTGAAATAAACTGTGTGTTTTAAAGAGATCTACATTTTCTGTGCAGTACGCTCTTATCCTCGCTTATGGTTCACCTGTTATACAGAATTATCCAAAACTCCTTCGAAATGAAGAGAACTTTAGAATGTATGCCCAGAAAATTCAAGACGTACATTTTATTTGTGTTGTAAGTATCTTATAGATATGGTATTCTCACCAAAACCGTTGGAGGCGTTTTTGACAGAACTAAATTTTCCAAAATTTTTCCATGTACTTTGGGGACGGGATTTTCTTGAAAATCTTGTGTCGCATCTTTGGAAGTTACTGAACTTAAATATCAATTTTGTTATTTATCCAACATTTAATTTTTACTTATGCTGTTTACACATAAACACACACGACACACACCTGGAAGACTTTTCCAGAAATGGATTTCTTATGGATTCAGGAGGTTTCAAACCGTCTATATCAGGTGAAATCTGACATTGAAGTTTTGGTAGAAATATAATATTTCCTCTTACCTACTATAGGTATGTGGCAGAGAAACTAATAAGAGTGTGGAACACGCGTTCTATAATTGCAGACTAAATAACAATATAATGAATCGTAAACAGCAATATAAGAGATTAGACACCATAATAATTTGATTTTTGAAGGTGATAATGAAATTTCATAAGACGAAAGTAATCTAAAAACTAACTCCTAGAACGGCCTCTACATTCTCTGATTCTGTCCACATAGGACAGTGAAGGCAGAGTGTAGTAATAGGGGTGGCGCACCACTTCCTACCGCCACTCAGCGGTTTCTACAAGGCCGCAACTAGTTCCACAATAGATCCCCTGTGCTGCACTCTGTTATAAGATCCGAAAGAATGTGACCTCAAAGCCATCATGAACCCGAAACTGACCATAAAGAAGAAATAGAGGCAGTAGTCAGGAACCGCGGCAACCAATGTAGAACAATGGCACATATATAGAATGATAGGCTAACAAGTGCAGATAATAAAAATCTGATTTGATAGATTCACATAACTTTCTCTATCCTCTATTGCTTATTAGAATACAAATTATTCTTACTTAAATTTATTTTCCGAGCTACTTCAGTTTAATCCACATAAATATTTCCTGAAACAGTTACATTACACATTTCACTACAGACTCAACCGGAACAGCATCCGAATGAGGGGAAAGACTCATCGTGCCTTGAGAAAAACGAGAGAGAACTTTCAAGAATAAGTTACTGCTGTCGACATTCTTTGGCAGCACTGAAAGCTATGATTTTCTCCAAAAGAAGCAACTACATATACAAGCCACAAAATAATAACTGTATATATAAAAATTGGAAGAAGTTTGGGCAACAAAATAATAATCCAAAATATTTTAGTCTCGCCAATCAACTTAATAGCATCCAAAGTCAAATAAGCTTGGTAAACGGTATAAACAACTGCAACCACCAGAGTATCATCAGAATGAAACAGTAACAGAGACAAAAAAGAAACGGTTTCCGAATTCGGCTGTAAAACATGAAGTTCATTGTAGTCTAATAACCAGGTTAAGGATCCCGGACAACTTAACAGTGAAATGAAGTATACTGTGCATCGGGTTGGGTAGGGAAATGTGAAGCATTGGGGTGTTGTTAACCGGTGAGGCCGTGTACAATCCCCTGGCTGGAGATGCACTACACTTCTGTCTCATTCCGGTGTGTGTTCAGTAGACTGTGCTGTTTACAGTAGCAGCGCATTGGCGTCTTTCTTACATCAACAGTACCTACTGTGTTTACAGAACTCTAAAGTAAAGTTGCACATACAATATTGGTGGCTAACTTGTCCCGGATCCTTAACCTAAGAGCTTATCAACTACGTGCTAAAGGCTGTTTTTTGTTCAAGCATATATTCCACCACAACACATTTTGTTTTAATACTTTATTCTCTTAGGTATTAAGGGAACTAATGGGTGAAAAGTTGGATTTTTTTGGACAAAATGTCCACTTCTTGCGTTGAAAGCTCTATACTTCAGTGTCCATAAAGTTTATGAATTGCACAAGTTGTCCTAGCTATTTAGTATTTAAAGCCTAAGGCTATTTGTTGCTCTAAGACCATTTCAGCATGGTTTAAGTTTCATTGCAGTTGCGTGCATTGAAATCCAAACGGAATTTGTAAGTTATGTGCTAAAATGGTGACATTTTAAGATATGTTCTGAAATTTATCATAAAAGAAATTAATTCTGGAATTTTGTATTAAAAATGTACCTTTTGGAGCGAACATTGCAGGTTTAAAAATATTAAGACGTGAAATATAATTCATAGAAGAAGTGTATATGAGAGATGGGGCTATCAAGAAAATTAATTATTTTTCTAAAACTAACATTATAGGATATAATTTTAGCTTCAATGTACACCCAAGTACATTTTACCTTATCTGGTGTACGAAATCAAAATGAAACAAATCAAGTTTGCGGTATACGTCATCAATCAAGCTGAAGTTCAGAACTTTTTTTATTTCCTTTTTACAGTTTTCTTATTTTAGCATCGTACAGAAGTTGCGTGTTGCTAAATTGCATCTTCCGGCCTACTTTGATGGTCCGGAATGTAAGCCCGAGCAAATCAACTTCCTTTTGCCACAGCGCCAACTAGAACTGTTTCTCTCTTGCACCTGATATTTACTTCTCTCATCCCAAATTCCTCCTTTGCCTTCGTTCTTTCTTCCTTTCCTCGGGAAGTAGAAAGTCCTCGGAAAGAAGGAATAAAAAGTGCCTGGAAACTGGCTGCTGCGGGGACAAAGTAGGAGAAGCAAGAAGACTTTCGCAGAATTGGCGCCAGTAAACTTTCTGCCACTTAGCTTCGCGCTAGAACGAGAGCGGATGGGGAAGGGGAGGAGAGGAGAGGAGAGCAGCAAAGTCACCACACAACTGTGTCAGGAAATTGGCAACCTTCATCTTACCTGCTGATGTTAATGGTGGTAATAAAACTCTGTCTGTAAATTCTGGCAACATTTTATCTAAAAGTTTTCTCTTCCAGTGCTAGCATATTTAGCAGCAAATATCTCTCTTTCAGAATAGTTTATGAGACAATCGTTTTATGCTATTATTCTGCTGTTCCTACCCCAATGGCGTAAATTTTATTTCGTAAAACTAAAATAGAGATGTCTATTATAGAGACATACATTGCTAGCTTGTTATCAAAAGCCTTGCTGTTACAGCACAGGAGGAGCTTAAATTTATATTTTGAAGGGAATTATTTATCAAACTGTGATCCTAGAATAGAATACGTATAATATGTGTTTTATGTTTCTCATCAAATTAAAATTATAGGAAAGAACCAATGGTATTTAGTAATAACAGTACTAGCCTCACCGGCGGTGCAACATACCTTTAAATACCCTACTCCATAATGCTTTGAAGCTATATTATGCTTCCACTTTTTATAGATTTTGCGTCTCTTTTGTTCTAAACCTGTAATTGCAGAGATGTGAAATTGTTCACCTTCTTCTTCTTCTTCTTCAACTTATCACCTTCCTCTTTGTAGAACTTACACCCCCAAGCCAATGCCTTGTGTCAGTAACGTATCGAGGAGCAAGCAAACTTTGGAATCTACCATAACCAGGATGGGTGATCAGCCCAATGCCTGGCATGGCGGTGAAGAAGAAGGAAATAAAATGTAGTGGTGAAAGGGATGAAAGGAAATTCCCGGATCAAATTATCTGACCCAGAATTTGCCTAGCCACCGAGGAAAACCGCTAAAAAAATCTTCAGCCAGTTGGTCAGCCCCGGGAGTTTGAATCCGGGACCTCCCGATTGCTAATGGGACACGTTACCGCGGTGGGTGTGAAATTCTAAATATAGTAATTTAAATGCTAAAATTCCTAAGTATATTAGTTAATATTAAAATAAATTTGCAGGTAAAACAAATATTCACATACTCTTCGAGTTTAAGGGTATTCAAGTACTTTCTGGACAAAGGGCTTCACTCCGATATGACGGCATATTAACAAGTTGCTAAGAAAATAATTGAGTTTATTATTATTATTATTTACAGTATTTATAAAACATGTTCGAGCGAACTATGAAGGCGTTAAACCAAATAGTATACACTTCTGCAATTTCAAGCAATTAAGCATGAATGAAAGGTTGCCTCGCCAAAGCTCGTAAGAAATTGATCGATACTTCCTGTATGCGGTTCCCTCGCGTATGTTCTTGTTCAGCATCTTTATGGAGCATCTGTTCGTATAGTCACAGAAAATCTTTATGAAATATGGCGGACCTGTGTCAAGTGTGCACAAATGGTTGTTCCGGCACCTATAAACGATAGTAAAATGTTACAAGGATTATATCCGAATTTCGAGGTTAAGGGAACAGCTCACACTGGAAACTAAACCAACTGAGATTCAAACCCCAGCTATCTGATTTTCTAAGCAGATACCGTACACGTATAAATTTTCAGCTCAGGTATGTGTTCTGTTATCAAATAAACAAAAGTAATCAAACGTTTTTAAATGTTATCTCCCTGCTTCCAGCGAATCCGCAAAAACCAATACTTTCATACTTTTTTACATTAGCAAAGGAGAAACAGAAAGAAAACAAGACAAGAAACGGAAGGTACAGTGTGTGCTTTTATCCTATCTTTATACATTACCAAGAACGTAAAAAGGAGGAAAGAGTGAAGGAAGCTAAACTACGTGTATAAACATAAGGTCTATTGTTACTGTTATTGTTAGTACTCTTTCACCACCGATGTGATAGTAGAAGACGCTGAACACTTTACATTGGAAACCGATTTTGATAAAATATACTCGTACTGAGATCCTAATAACATCATCTTTTTCGCCATTTTACGGGAAAAGAATTGTATAAAAATATACAGTGGTTGACGTTTGATGTTTTAGTGCTGTAAAGGCACATAATTTTACACGCATTACATTAGTTCGTTTAGACTCGTACTACTAATATAGACAAGGTTGCAAGACGTTGCAGCATCCCGGACAGGTCCTATCCGGGACAGCAATTGTCCCGTATTTTTTAGTATTTTGAAACTTTAAAAAAACAAATTACGTTAATGTTTTCACCTCAGAAGTTGGTAAAACGGACTGCAATATTTATTCATGCTTTAAAAAGTAATTACCAGTAAGTTTACCCGCTTTTTACAGTTAGTGCTTTTTAACATACAGTGATTCATTATTACAAATTTGGCGATTTTGGGGGGTTAGCCAGCCTGGCAGATATGATGGCTAATAATTAACAACTACTGCGTCGATTTTTCCCTTTTATCGGTCAACAATGAAGGGTATTAGAAGTTTGAGAAGTGAACACAAATACGTGGTTATTTTGTTGGAAAAAGTAAGTAAATTAGTATAGAAATGTATAGGAATTTGAAACGCAATGGCGACCATGTTAAAAAAGATAGCACAGTTTTTCGTAAAATAGGAAATACTAAATCAAATTTAGCGATTGGCTAGTATGCAATGCGCATCGGTCCCTTATTTTGATTTCAGATACCATACCTGAGATGATGCACCTGATATATACCCCCAACATTTATGTGTAATGGAGGATAACTATGTAATTATAACATGTAATATTTTCTCTGACATGCTGATGTTTCCTTATTGCTAATTGGTGTCGCTTTATCGCGACATAATTTGGGGACTACAGAGAACCGTGCCGTGAGAGTGACAACACCCCCCAGCTTTGATGCTGCGATATGTTGGAAGGTGTTAAGCGGGCTGGTGTACCGTCTTCTTAAAAGATGTTAGGTCAATGAGGGCCAGTTTCACCAACCAATGTTAAAATACTCTAACAACTTGTTTGTTAACAATGTGTTCAATGTTTAAACTTTTGCTTTTACAGCAAATTGTTAGTTAACATCTTGTTAACGTCAAAGACAGCTGTGAACGCTAGCTTTCGAGAAGGCGGTGGCCAAACGACACTGCTTTTAAATGTGCTCCGATGCAATTTGTCTAGTTATCGCTGCACGCTCTGTGTCAGTAGCAGACAACTATTTATTTACATTAATGGCAATTGCCAAGTGATGTTTCCGATTGTTTGAGATCGCGATGTCAACTAAGATAAACGTTGCACCATTTGAAAACCGTTAATTAACTTCTAGATAAGATGTACAGATGTATTATGAAGTGCTTGACAGTCCTGCATTAAAGAATAAGATCGCAGCCTGAGACAAAATCCGTGAGTAATTTATTTGGAATGAACACGCTTCTTTAAGTCCAGTAACAATTTTATGCTAACATAAGGTGCAGCACCAGAGGCGTTAGGTGCGAATAGCGCATAAGACGATTTAAAACTGGTGGTGGATATTGCATTGAAACCAAAGTGGACGAAAATGCGTTATCACTGATTAATCAAGCAGACCTGAAAAAATGTTTACTTCTTGAAGTAATTGCTTGTAGCTTTGGAAATGCCAACATTATCACCCACCAAGTAAATGAAAAGTGTTAGTAGCATAAAACCGAAGTATCTAATTAACACTTGTACCTTAGGAATAATGGGCATGCTTCCGTTGGTAGTATTCTAACTTCCCATATTTCCCATAAAACCATGCTCATGACCGCCTGGACAGACTGTATCGCTTTAAAAGTTCCTCCTTTTGCAGGGTTTCAAATTTATTATGGCCTACGACTGCTCTTCTAATAGGAATGGCATTCAAAAATGCCAATTGTAGCAAACTCGCATCAACAGCTTGTTTTGCGACAGCCATTTTCCAACTTCTAACATTTGTTAAACGCCTTAACACTGGGATATGGCGATGTTAACTTAACACCGACTTTAACACATTGTTAAAGTTAACATTGCTTCATGAAACACAATTTGTGTTAACGTCAGTGTTAAATCAGTTTACTATTGAGTTAAAATTTAGCATCTGTTGGTCAAACCGGCCCTATGTGTTTGAATAGTGCGTTAAAAGTAAAAGGCTACGATCTAATTAATGTAATTATAAAATAAAGCTAATAAGCAGTTTGTACTTCTAGCTAACGTATGATTGTTTATAACTAGATATCGGATACTTAGCTTTTATCCTTTTGTTTTCCATAAGACCCTATCAGATGCATCTGGCAAGTGTCCGCTTATGTGACTACAGTAACAGTAAATGAACTTCTATAGTGCCTATGCTCACCTATTCAGACGTTACCAACCTAGTATTTTGTTATTTTCTGATCCCATATTGACCATTATTCGCTTTAAATCTTAACATGATTTATGAAAATAAGCAGTAATATTTTAATGTATTATATTGTGAAGTTTTTAGAGTACGCGTCTAGGATATTAAGTGCTTCTACTAATGGGATGCATAGCATCCAAGGATAGCCAACAATGCCAGATTTATGATGCCAGTAGTAAGGAATTTCTGACGGTAGAAAGGAAGAATCCAGTACTGCATTATTAGCAATGACTAATTCCTTTTCTTCATTGTGCCGACACAATTTCTTCATTGCAGCTAGAAACTCAAGCAAAGTGCTCGTCTTCTTTTGATTGTTGGTATTACAAATGAAAAACAAAAACATTGTAAGCAGTTCTTGGTGTTTTACAACAGACAGGAAAGTGAGTTTCTATCAGCCGGGCACCAAAGAGATAAATACAAAGCTTTGAAATAGGAATTTTCTTCTTATGTCCTAGATTAAAGAAATATGTTTGGTTTTCTTCTGTTCACAAATTACAGCAACTTTAGGTTTCCGATACCATATAGTATAAATATGTAATTATTTCAAAGCAATATACGGAAAATGTAAACTAGAGCAGTTAAAGGGCATTTGTCAGATACCAGAAAAATCTTAAAATCTTTGAAAGCACTGTACCTGATTTTGTAAAACACTCATTTGATTGCTGGTTGCAAAAAAGGTGTCGATCCTTTCGGTTTCCCACAAATGTCTCGTTTGTAATTCCAAATTTGTTTATGACATTTTATAACTCAAAATCAACGTGTTTATTGCTCTTGCTCCAAAATTCTGATAATACAATTTAAGAGCGAACTAATTATGGAGAGGTAGAACCAAAATAAAAAACACGCTGCCAAGGCTGGGATTCGAAAAACCAATCTTCGGCTACCTGTGCTCCTGCTTAACCATCTGCGCTACGAAGTCGGTATGACACATGTGAAATTCTCCATGTGGCTCAGATTTTCCCTGTAATACACAAGGAGTTCTCAACCTCTCCTGAGATAACTTACCCCATTGTCGACTTACATAATTTGTTTTCATTCTGATTCTACCTTTTCAACCTACGGAAGAACAATTAATAAAACTGAAATGATTCTGCTTCCTCTACGAAGCTAAAACTGCCTTGGATGCTAACCTCCTTCAGGTGCACAACCGCCATTGCGAAAGAACGCTATACGAAGGCAGCCAATCAAATTGGTTTGCCAGAACCAGGTAAGGGGCGGAGAAATGCTTAGTGGAGCCATATTGCTGGAGGAGCTGCTTTACTGATTCCTTACCAATTTAACACAACTCATTATATCGGCACTTTTCTTTTCTCCCGACTGTACACTCAGTAAAAGTTTTCAGGATTCAGGACGTAGCCTAACAGACGCTTAACATCAAATCTACATTGCTGTATTTTACTCTGTTGTAGAATACTATATCTTGGGTTATCCCCATGCAGTTGGCTTTTACATCCGCGAATGACCCAAAATAATCTAGAAACAAAAATTGTAATATAAAGAGATTTTCAGAACCTTATCTAAAATATAATTTTGTTGAATAAGGTTCTAAAAATTGCATTCAGGAGTAATTTAGTAGTTACAACACCCAAAAGTATCATTCCATTAAGAAACAATTCCACAAAAAAGGTTTTGTTAAGAACCATTTCCTTCAGAAAGAAAAACAATTAGTTCTATTCTGGCATGTAAGATATTTCCAGCTGTTAACATTCCCTGGAATGTAAATGAAAATCCAAAAATTGAATTCTTCTTCGAAACGTATTGCAAAGAAAAAGTAAACTGCGATTCAAGTCTCAGAGAAAGATTATCTTGAAAAGGTGTACGAGTCTACACTCGATGGAATAAGGGCATAAGTAGATGAAACCACGGATGCACTAGAACGGAGTATATCAAATTCAAATATAGGAAGTTTGGATGAAGAGAATCCTTAAAATTCTCAATAATATAATTCAACAAAATGGGGAAAAAACGCTACATCTGTTGTATACTTAGTAAACTCTGGTTTAAATGTATTGTATCATATCCTAACGGTGTTACTATTTTAACAGACGCAGCAGCTGGCAAGCTCCTCAAGGTACCTTTCCATCACTTAATACACGTTACTTATCTTGCTCATGTACTATCGAGTAGCACAACAAATAAGAAATCAGTCCCAGAAAATGAATAATTGAATCTTTCCAGTAAAGAAAGTTTTAAAATTAAGTGCTCGTGTTGCTACTTTTGAATAAAACTGTCCAAATGTCACTGCCTCCAGCTCGTATATACCTAAACAAGGCAGTACACAACATTGTCAACAGTTTCCCAGCAGATGACTTGCATTAGGTCTAGAGTACACCAAGGGATGATCAAACATACATTCGTGCTAATCTCACATTCTTGGCAAAGAGTATACAACATTATCAGGATCAACAAAACTCAGTTTCGCCGAATCAATATTTCTTTTTAGAAAAGCAATACGTCAGCTGAGAAAAATACCGATAACGTCGCAGAAACTCTTTTGAAGAACCTGCAAGGCTGCGTACCAAAATCTGAGGTATGCATTACTCAAAAGTGTGTCGTATATTTTGAATGGATGTAACGGAGAGCTGCCAGGTTTTATTCCTGTTAGTGTTTCATTGTTCAAGTACATTCCGCTCACTTCAACATATGTCGTAAGATGCTGATCTCTAAATTTAAACTAATCCTGTCCAGCAAAAGACAAACTTGGACAACATTAGAAGATATTGTTAATGATATACTGTGCATAAATATATGATAGCACAAATAACGGTGAGAATGACAGTGGTACAAGAATATTTTTGTTTTTGCGCTATCAGATATTCATATTGATAGAAGCTGGAATTAATTATAAATGCTAGGTGAAGCAATATAGGCTGAAACATCTATGTGCAATGAACCAAATAGTAAGTGGTACTCTAACGCGAAGGAATGCAGTTGTCATTATTGCACCTTAATTTTCGCACTGGAGCACTAAAAACGCTCGTTCCAGATCTTCCAACATGACCGGTCAAGCCCCCATGACCGGTATTAAGGAGCGACATGGGTATTCCGCTTCGCCAACAGTAATGCTAAAGTATCATTACGACTCAATAAGTTATTCAGCCATTCAACTGAAGCCATAACATTCATTTTAAATATGTGTAATACATATATGAGATTATATAAATATGTATACTTCAGCAGTGATGTCATAATGTAAATTCCGTTAGTATGAAATGGAGAAATACGAAAAGAAATGAAATATATATCCTGCATATTTAATTTCGTATACCTCTATTTGATACTAACGGAACTTGCATTATGGCAATGACCGCTAAAAGTTCTCCTTCTATGATTGCGCGCCCTTTTAATGTCGTGCTTATTTTTCCGGAGTAACAGGATCTTTATTTTAACGTATTTATTATTATTATTATTATTATTATTATTATAATTATAATTATTGTTGTTGTAGAAGAAGATTCCATTTTAGTTGGTATATTGTGTCAGGTAAAGAAATGTTATTACTAGTTTCAGAAACGTGTTTCGGTTTTTGAAATTGCATCAGAGATTTTCTCTCCTTACGATTAGGAGAGAAAATTAGAGAGAGAGAGCGAGAGAAAGTAAGAAAAAGAGAAAAGGATAAAGAGGTTAAAAGGAAAGAAGGAAAAAAACCTCAATATTTAAACTCCATAACGCGAGAGGAGATATAAATGCCTCCATTACACGAAAATGTAGGTTTAATATTTAAACATTTGACTACAGTTGTGTTGGGTTGATGTGAGAATGCCTGGCAGGCACGATGAAACAAGAAGTAAGGAACATATCATCCATTAAGATAAAATGCAGTAAGATATCTGAAAACTAATCTCTCTCCCTCTTGAAATCTTCTACCATTATCACTACTGCCACTTAAAGTACACAATCGAGGAAAGTGTGGTTGGTTTAACTGCTATCGGTTTCCTTTCTTATACTTTCCGTGTATAAGAATGACAGCTATACTTCATGGTGCTTTTCGGAAGTTTTAATATGGCTATGTGATTAAAGCTTCGCCTGTATACGGGAGTACCTATTCATTAGAACGGCCATATTTTGGACTAATTTTTGGTAACAGTATGGATTTCTGTATGAACAGACATACATGTCATGAAAGAATGCAAACATACATATTTACACGACATCGCGATGGTTTTCAAAAGATACCGAGTTAAAGCTTAGTTGCATTTACAGGTTGTAAAGGCTCAGTCCGCTCCATGTATAGGATGATTTCCAAGCCTGTGTAGTGATTGTAAATGGTATACTAAGTGAAAATCCTCTCCAAACATTAGATTTTAAGTGAAAATTATTTCTATGGAAGATTTAGTGCCTAATTCACTATCATCTTTAAGCAGCATTGTGGATTAAGCGTATGAAAATTTAATGCATATATTTTTAAAATAAAAACCGAATTCATTTTGCAGAATTCGATGTTAAAGAAACAATAGAACCGAGTTTTAATTTTGTATCATTTAACAGCTTCGGAGAATATAGATGAATCATGACAGCCACGGAATAAAGTGTTAGCTAAAAACCTTCAAAAGCCCATAATTCAGTAATCAAGATGAATAATTTGGACGCAGCATTAAGAAAGCAGTTAGACTATACTAGGCCAATTTTTAACAAGTCTCCCATTCATCTCTCAACGTTGCCGTGTACAGCGCAATTATGAGAAGTGTGACAGGTTACATCCGGGAAAAGGATCGTAAAGGCTATCCAAACACTGTTGATGCACAAAAATGAATTCTGCATCCCAGACAGAAGTATCTTCTAATGAATTATGGAGAAGTAGCTTGGTGGTTGCAATTTCTTTTGAGTTGTTTAGCAAATGTGAAAAAATATTAAATTTAATGAAAACGAATATCCTAATTAACATAAAACTGAACAATACAGGATAAAAATATTTAACTACGCACAATACTTTCAACATCCATATCTGGTAATATATGAGGCTTCTAAGCTAGCATAATCAGAAACAACGGAAGCGGAAACACCAGCAATATCTTTAGAAAATCCGGCCACTTGCACTTACTTGGGTTATTACATATGCACTATTCAAAAGCACGTATGACAACCAAAATTTACATAAAAATTATTTGGGAAAAAGAATGTTATGCCATTCTGTATACTAACGATCCTGATGGGTGACAGCAGCACAAGACCGCCTGATGACCTCCGACCATCTGCTTCGTTTTACAGAGGACGTGGGTAGACTCCAGTGTTGGGGCTTGGTATACGATATTATAGTCGTCATACTGGGTACTCCTGGCCACTTAGGCGATATTTCCGAAAACGGGTACCTTACCTTTCTTTCACGTATCGCTTAGTGGCCCCGAAAACTCTCAAAGCTAAATACCTCCTTTTCAGACTGGTCAGCATGAGAGAAATCGTCTGCGAGTACCCAAGATCGATTCCTGCTCTGTGCTTTCCATAGACAACGTCACACAAAACAGCGGAAACAGTTACTTCAACGGAAGATAGTCGGTACCTTTACTGTGGTTGTGGCCGTAGACGTAAAACATTGCATTTCAAATAATATAGTTTTGCGACATATTTTGAAATGGTTAAAAAATATTAACACTGTTATGCTCCTGTCGATTCCTCGATACAATACAACAATATAACAAAGCAATAGAGAAGGTTTTATTGCTTCGACTTTCTGAGTCGTTCTCTTACATACCAAGTGACACTGACATTGTGTTCTCTCTCTCTCTCTCTCTCTCTCTCTCTCTCTGTCTAGTTTTCTTAAGCACGCAATTATCTGAGGACGCATGCCTTTTATTGTAACTGTAGTTTGAAACTCGGTTTCTGAATCAGAAGTTATGGACATAAACGAAGAGAACAATGGCCCAGGATAAAATAAATACTACAGTAACGCCAACTGTTAACTTTACAAAGTACAATCGGGAAAGAAAGACGACTCTTGACCCGTACTATTTACAAAGACACACGAAGCAAAATTCTCCCTCGGCGCCAATTCAGCAAACGTTGACAATAGTAGCGTCTGCGCTCGATAATCTACGGGCTTTTCGAAATAAAGTGGACTTGGCATATTTATTATTCCACTCCTTTACTTGCAACTGTTCGTTATCCACGAGTAGAAATAACCAAAAATGATGAATGCTCCTATAATTTATACCTTTTATCAGAAGTCATGATATTACCCATTCCTTATCATAACTTACAAGGAGTCCTCCAACACCAGTGAGCCGTCATAGAATAATAAAATGAGTATGTTTTAGGTGCATTCACGATTGATTGTGACCGAGCTCAAGTCCCTCGACCGAATTAGAATGTGTGATCAAACACACCTTCCTCTCCTCTTTAGTCGTTACATTAAACATAAGCTTATTTAATTCTTAATATAAACCTTGCTCCCCTGAGTGAAATCATTTGCTTTAATGTATTTTTAAACACATATTATTTTTATATTTGACATTATAATTATCTAAATTCTAAACAAAAATTAAAACCTCATCATTATCAATTTTGAACGACACGTTATAGTCCTCAAACTTGTATATTTTCGCACTTGCAACTGATTATTGAACTTCTACTTACTTACTCGTATAGTAGTATTGAAGTGTCGAAAATAAATACGTATTTATATTTAACCGGAGGCAATTTCTTTTCTTTTGCAAAGGTTAATGTATAGTCGTGAAGGCTGCATGAAACAGTGGCTTTTTTATAATAAAGAGAGTGAGGGAGAGGTGTACGCAATCGAATGTGGTTAAGCTAGATTCTGGAAAAATGACCATGCACATCTGTTAGTCCATATTATAACATTATACATGTTCGAGTAGGGAAGAATCTCTCAGCAGGTGAAGTGATACGATCCGCCCGAATAATATGAATAATAAATAATAACCATAATAAGAATATTAATAAGCATCTAATCAAAATAAGAAGGGGGAATACCAATATGAGGGAATAATAAAAGAGAACAGTAAGAATTAGAAAAGGGGGGAATAAAATCATAACGAGAGAAATAAAGTAAAGAGTAGATATTAGTAAATAATCAGAAAGTGAAATAAAATGTAGAAAACGTGTTTTTGAGAACGAAGAGACTTGGCGAAAAACGTAAAAAGTTTGAAGACTTAGGAACGTACAGGAAGAGAGACATTAGGAATCGCTTAAGTGACAATAGAAACCGAGTCGACCTCACAGGATGCGAGACAACGGGCCGGCAACCGAATTCAGTCAAGCGCAAATAAAATTCAGTCTAGAGAACATAAGTTGTTAATGGTAGACGCGGACGATGTTCGGGCGACGAAATTAAGAGCCAATGGAAGAAGAAGAAGAAGATGAAAAATTCAGAGATATAACCAATAAGAATTAATAAAAGTCACTTGCATAGCAAAAAGATAGATCGAAACTAGAAAATTATCTATGACAGAGAGCAACTTTCAGACGTGTGAAAGATGCTTCACTGTGTGTCGAACCGTAGGGTAGAGAAGTTGACTTTGTGTCGAAACATAGGGTAGAGAAGGTAACTTCGTGTCGAGGGAGAATAAGATAGATGTAGAAATTCAAAGAACCCATATTCCTCTACCTGAGTAGCCGGCTGCAACATCCATCCTCCCGAATTACCAACCCAACACCAAGAACCGACCCATTACACTTTTTTGTTTAAACCCCGCTACACAGGGAAGTAACGAGGAGTATGCAAGTCTTAATAGCTACCCCATTTCAGGAACATTGTTTAAAATACAGTCGGCTAGTGACTGACCAAGGATAGTATTTGCGCATTTAAACATCCATGGTAAGATTGACACACCCTCAATTCCTCATCCCTACCTCACTGCCTCCTATACTGCTTCGTAGACATAACCACATATCTTAGTGCTCGTCAGTAGGTATATATAGAGAGAGCGAGGCCACTTTTTTGCGTTTATATGGGAAAGGATAGGGAAAACGAGGCTAGATGCGACGGTTCAAGGAGGAAAATGCGTTTATATGTGCGAGATAGGGAATACGAGGACTGACGCTAGGCTAGACAGTGGTAGGAGGGGGAGTGTGCTTTATATGAGAGCGGTAGGGCATACGAGGAGAGGTGCTAGTCTAGACAGAGGCTGAGTAAAGTATGGTTTATATGAGCGGTATAGGAAAACGATGAGAGGTGTTAGACTAGACAGGGCTTGAAACGTAGTGCATGGTTTATATGAGAGATATAGGAAAACGAGGAAAGGTGTTAGGCTGGACAGAGGTCGAGGAGTAGAGTATGGTTTATATGAGAAGTATAGGAAAACGAGGAGAGGTATTAGGTTAGGAGAATTGAGTATGTGTTTATAAGGAGAGACGAGAAAACGGAGAGAGATCCTATGCTAGGATAGACAGGTGTTAAAGTTAGGTTAGATAGGAAACCAAGGAGTGATACTCAGCTAGAGGGGGGAGGCAGGAGGGAATGCTCTTTATGAGAGGTAGGGGATCAGGGGAGTGGTGTTAGGCTAGACAGAGGTTGAGAGTAGAGTATGCATTTATATGTATGGGAAGTATAGAAAAACGCGGAGAGGTGTTAGGCTAGACAGAGGTCGAGGAGTAGAGTATGGTTTATATGAGAGGTACAGGGAAACGAGGAGAGGAGTTAGGCTAGGCAGAAGTCGAGGAGTAGAGTATGGTTTATATGAGAGGTATAGGAACAGGAGGAGAGGTGTTAGGCTAGACAGATACTAAAGGAGTAGCAATATGGACTTATATACAGGAGAGATAGGGAATAGGAGGTGCTAGACTTGAAAGCGACTTTAGACGTGAACTTAGTGGAAAACTGTTTGATGTCAATGTTAGACCGCTAATTCTAGACATGCCCATCACGTAACCTATTCAGGGAAAAGGTGAGTTGTTCAGGGGAAAAAGGTGACTGCTCAGGGAAAAAGGTAACCCACAAAGGGAAAAAGTCGACCAGTAAAGGGAAAAACGTGACCAGCAAAGGGAAAAAGGTGAGCAACAAAGGGAAAAAGGTGACCACCAAAGGGAAAACGGTGAGCCATAAAGGGAAAAAGGTGACTGCTCAGGGAAAAAGGCGACATGCAACGCGAAAAATGTCATCAGCAAAGGGAAAAAGGTGAGCAACAAAGGGAAAGAGGTGACCACCAAAGGGAAAAAGGTGAGCCATAAAGGGAAAAAGGTGACCTGCAACGGGAAAAGCTAACCCACTAACACTAACAGGTAAGTAATTCAGCTATTATTGCAAGAGGTTGACTGGATCATAGCAGTGTATGATTTCACAGGTAATTCAGCTAGTATCGTATGTATTTAGGCTAATTCATCTAGTATCACAGGATAGATTCCAGAGGCTAACTGTATCATGGCTCTGCATGATTTCACAGGTAATTCAGCTAGTATCGTAGGTATTTAGGCTAATTCAGCTAGTATCACAAGAGAATAGATTCTAGGGTAGGGTATAGCATAGTTTCATATTTCACAGTTAATTCAGAGGGTATCGTAGGTATTTAGGATAATTCAAGTAACATAGGTGTTTAGAGTAATTAAGCAAGCATTACAGGAGGGTAGGTTACAGGAGTTGGTTATAACCTAGCTTCGTATTTCACAGATAGTTCAGGTAATATCGTAAGTATTTGAGGTAATCGACATAGCTTCACAGATATTATTGATAAATTCGGTCAGAGATTTGTATCACAGCTATTTAAGGTAAATGCAGGTGATTCAGGTTGTATCAATGGTATTTGAGTCATTTTAACAGGTAATTCAGATAGTATCACGGGTGCTCGTGCTAATTTAGAGCAGGAATTCGTATCAGAGCTAGTTAAGGTAATTTCACATGATTCGGGTAGTATCACAGGTATTTAAATCATTTTCACAGCCAATTCAGCTAGTATCTTGAGCATTTAAGCTAATTCAGCTAGTATCACAGGAGGCTAGATTCCAGAGGCTAACTGCATCACAGCTATGCATGATTTCACAGCTAATTCAGCTAGTATCGTGAGCATTTAAGCTAATTCAGCTAGTATCACAGGAGGCTAGATTCCAGAGGCTAACTGCATCATAGCTATGCATGATTTCACAGCTAATTCAGCTAGTATCGTAGGTATTTAGGCTAATTCAGGTAGTATCACAGGAGGCTAGATTCCAGGGTTGGGTATAGCATAGTTTCATATTTCAAGGTAATTCAGAGGGTATCGTAGGTATTTAGGATAATTCAAGTAACTTAGTGCTTAGAGTAATTAAGCAAGCATTACAGGAGGGTAGGTTCCAGGGGTTGGTTATAGCCTAGTTTCGTATTTTACAGATAGTTCAGGTAATATCATAAGTATTTGGATAATCAGCATAGTTTCACAGATGCTCGTAATAATTTCTATCAGAGATTTGTATCACGGCTATTTAAGGTAAATGCAGCTGATTCAGGTTGTATCAATGGTATTTGAGTCATTTTAATAGGTAATTCTGATAGTATCACAGGTGCTCGTACTAATTTAGAGCAGGAATTCGTATCTGAGCTATTTAATGTAATTTCACACGATTCGGGTAGTATCACAGGTATTTAAGTCATTTTAACAGGCAATTCAACTAGTATCACAGGTACTCATGGTAATATAGAGAGTAATTCGATTATAAAACTTTTCTCATCCAGCGTTACAACAATTTATATACTTTTTTCTAAATCTTACAAATTTTTATATGTTAAACAGTTATTGTACGATGCAGAGAGGGATAAACTGCATATTGGTTCACAAATTGAAAAGCTTTACGTCAACATACCTTTATTTTAGTTCGTTATAGATGTCTCTCCCCTTTTATCTAGGCTTGAGACTAGCACTAGGATTGCTCCTAATGGCAGGGTTACCACCTTCCCTTCCATCTTCTTCTTTCTTCATCAGGCGTCAGCTATCTGCATATACAGCACACAGATACCTTCTTTTTTAAGATTGTAGAATCACGAGAAATTCTTTATCTTTAACTTACATTCTTTTAAGCACTGTTTGTAATGGCGTAATGTCCATACGCATATGTCGTTATCCCATCCTCAGCAATAATTCTTTTATCATCAAACGGAGTCAATGCAATTTTATTCACTTGTACTGTAGCAAGGGCATGCTTTCGTGATAGGATCAGATTCATAGGTGTTCTGATGATTTCACTGGTTTTAAGACAGTCTGTATAGCTGTCAAACGAAATGTACTGCTTAATAGCGCTACGTTTTATACCTTTAATCTTTTTTATCATTGACCCTTGAATATCTAAGGCATACATCTTAGGACGTAGTCCAACAAAGCGTAGGATGATTTTGCTATTAGCCTCATCTTTAAATTTTCCCAATACCTTCTTGTTCTGAGTAGAGTAACATATATGGTTGGCAGGGTAATCAGCTGTATCGAGATGCTCAAGAAAACGTAGCTTGTCCTGGTACACATCTTCAGTTGTTACACGATGAATGAACGAATCAGTGTCCATATACATAAGCTTCAGGTTTCCAGCTCCATAATAAGGCAACAAAACGTCGTAATGATAGTTATACATTAATGTCTTGGAGATGTCCAACACACTCATACCAATGTATATAGGCTTGTTGAATACAATCTGACGAGAGGCCATATGTACAGCAGCTAGATTATCAGCATATATCGTCCTGTCGATAAACGTAGGCTTGGCGATCAGCTTCTCTAGAGTTTTTTCATTGGTCACCAGTCGTATATCCATACGATTACGCAGGTTCTCCATAGTTTTTCCAAACATAGCGTTGTTAAAGAGTTTGTAGAGATCCTTCTCGAAATCATTCGCAGCTTGTTGTCGTAGCCTGTTGTTAAATTCCACATAAGGTTTCAACCACTGAGTCTGTCGGAATTGTAGCACACGATGGATTTTTGTTAGTCGTAGTCCATGACTAAGAGCTTGCTTCAAAGCCATGTAATGCACTACATACTTCTTTCGAGGTCCAAGATGAGGTATCAGTTTCTTTGTAGATGATTCCAATGGTTTCATACACTCTGGCAGGAAAGGTAGATCGTTGTGTAGATCGTGAAGTTCTGCAGGATACTCGATGTCGACTTCTAATATGTAGCCGTAAGGATCATCTTCTTGTAGTGTTTCTAAGTTGATTTCTTCAGGTGACACCCACTGAAATCCACCAAAAGGAAGGGCGTGACACATTGCCCACCCATATTGGTTATTTGCGTCCTCGTATGTGATAAATTGGGTTGGTCTCGTCGGATCAAACTTCTCCATATAAGTGTTATTAGCCTCAGCATACCGATGAGAAACTTGGCATAAACCTCCTCTTATACCTGATTCCACCATGAGTAATTGATCATAATCTTGTAACAGCTCTAACTTAATTCCAGTATACAGTAACATAGCGTCCCATGTTAGACCTGGAGAGGTAAAATAATGGGCGGGATCGACTTTGTGTGTTTTAAGGGTTTGCTCTCTGAACGTCTCAAAGACGTCAGCTAGAAGAAGTACATCCGAAGTTAAGTAGAGATCGCTGTACTCTCCCAGGTTTCTCACATTAAACAGCTCCCATACATTTCTAGCATGATCGTAGTCAGCATCAGTAATTTCTTCTTCATTTAATCTATTGTAGAAGGAGTCCTTAGGAGGCAAGCAGGTCTCGTTCAGGGCATCCCATGACGTAACAAAATCATATGGAAATACACCCTTACGGGTCATCAACTTCAATTTGTCTTCTCCAAAGTACTTTAGCGTTTCAGGATACGAGGTTAGATTTTTTTACCAACTTATCCAAGCTTGTACTGAGGAATCGGAAGCTATCCACAAATCGAAGCTTTATATCTCCTACATACTTGGTGAATGAGATATAGCTTTCTTCAGAGTTAGGAATTACCTCCACACGTTCACTTGTACAACCCAGCTCCTTAACAATGAAATGAGAGTCATATCCGCTAAGGTTATGCATGAAGACTGGTATATATTTAGGTGTTTTGCAGGCTAAATTACATTCATTATGAAGACTTCCACGATATTCACCGCTGATGTGATCATGGTCGCGTACTTTATAGTTCTCTTCTGTAAAGGGTTTTCTACACAAGTAGCATGTCGTAGAAGACTCGAAATCCTTTTGCTGTTGATCCGTAAGTTTCAGAGGCTTAGCAGATTTGTATATATTACCAATCATTTCTGCAAGAGATGTAAGGTACAGCATAAACTTCTGAGCAGCATCAGCACCACGATACACATAGGGCTGCTTAGGAAGACCAGTTTCGAGATGTTCAACACCAGATGTAGGCTTCACGTAAACACAGAAGCTCATTGGTGTGTGCTCTTGATAAGGGGTTGTATAGGAAGTTTCAGGATTGGGTATACACGTATGGCATGGAGTGAGAATACTCTCAAAATCTGCATAGATGACATAAGGTACTTTCAGCATCCTCTCAACATTTTTAAACTGTACAATTGCTTTCTCCTTGGTAGGCATAACTACCCTCGCAACACCATGTTGAATACAGACGGCTGCATGTTCTTGCAGTTTTTCCTGTCCACTTCGTCCGCTCTGGTCATCAAAATGTGTAAAGCAGCGCTTACAAGTATAAACCCGTCCATTATGGTTAGTTTTCTGACGTCGAACGAGCTTCTCAAAATTCTTTATATACACGTAGTGATGTTTTCCGCTGCTGTCATTCAATAGTAGCAGGTCGCGATGTTCAGGTAGTTCAATGTCAGCAACCTTTATTGGATACACTTCATGCTTCTCATCCAGCCCGAAAACGTTAATGGATATCTTGTTAAGCTTCTCAAATTTAGGTATTTGAGAAAGTGGAGTAGGGTAAGAAACACAGCTGAAGTCATACTTATCTTGAAGTTGTTTGTATTTGCTGACGCGTTGAGGCTTGATGCTCACGAATTTGGCCAGTATAGAGTACATGAAACATTTCTCGTCGATAAAGTTCTGGATGTTTATACACGCTTCTTTAGCTCCGACAGATGGTGGTAATGGTATGTAGCTACTTCCTCGCAACGGATTGTACTTATTGATACGAAGTCGAAGTCCTTCCACAGCAAGCAAAGCCCAGCTGCTACCCTTAAGCTGAGACTCCTCCATTTCAGTCACCAATTTCTTGAATTTCACTTCCATCGCTGACTCCAGATCAGTTTCTAGAAACACAGCTTGATTCCGTGTTTTAAATGTTTTGTCGCAGGTTTCTCCAATACTGTTAACAAATCGACACTCAGCCAGCAGATTAATTTTAACACTCTTATGAATGCTAAGCTCTTTATGCACAGCCTGGATTATACGTTGTTTTGCCTCTTGCAGATACATATTTAGGTCCTTAGCTGATTCGCATCGTATAAAATACGATTTCAATCGTCCTTCGAATGAAGTTTCGTATTCTTTCATATCGCAGTCCTCCACTGTTGACAGCAACTGATGTTTAGTTGGCTCCAATCTTCTTTTCTTCTGAGGGCTGCTTATTTCACATATATCTTCGTGTCGCTGTCCCTTATAACAATCTTTGAAGGTTACATTACAATGTTTACATTTGAAGAGCTTCTTGCAGCTCATCTCGTGTCTTCTCTTGTCATAACCTCGGAGGAACTTCTTCCCACATTTTCCGCATGCATATCCAGTAGCGCTTGGAATAATATCCTTATACGCTGAGTTATTCATCTTTATTCTTGATGTAATAACGTATTAATCACTGATCAATGAAATGTAGACCTCTTCACCTTGACACCACTTTAGAAAGCTGATTATTCTTGGAGAGAACACGATGTTAACACCTCAAGACTAATTAGCACAATGAAGTCCAATGCCCTAGATCACCATATTTATAGAGGGAGCACGAACCTTTTTAGATCAATCATAAACTCGCTCCATAACCACCTGTATATGATCGCTCAACGTGTACTAACCCCCCAGCCATATAACCTCAAGTCTAGAGACAGGATGTTTATGACGTCACACCCAGAGACAGGATGTCTGGCAGCATCAAACACGTTTAAACTCGTCTCATAACTACCTGCTTATGCTGTCACACCAGCAAGAGAAGTATTCCCACACGCTCATTCAGACATATATTTCAAATTCAAGCCCACCACCACCATCACCACCTATTGTACCAAGGTTAATTCAAGCTGTATTATCACAATACTTAAAAGTAAAAGCTTAAAAGGAAACCTAGAAGATTTTCCCCCTTATTTACTTAATTATTTCATGTTTTTATTCCCTTTTCAATTCTTCCTTTCCATCTTCTCACAGAAAGACCATTACATTTCACTACAATCACGAGAAAAGCAATTTTTCCAGAGTTACACAGATTCTAAGCTTCTAAATCGAACCCGGTAATACTTTAATAAATGTATTTTAGCTCCCCAATATCAGCATCTACCATTTAATCTTTACTCGAACCTGATATGATCCATAAGCTTGAAGATATATGAAATCACCCTTCAGGATTCGATCTAAGTACTTTAAAGTAATTTTTGTCACGATAACGATATTTAAGGACTAGATACTCTGTTTACGTTTACCTCGACATGTCTATCTAAATTAAATTACGAGTTATTAAATGTTTGCAAGTAAATTTCATTGAATCGGTATTCGAACCCAGAACACCAGGAACAAACTAATTTATAATATTAGTCTGACATGTTAAACAAAGTTGTATGCAGTTACATCATCGATCTAGGTGATATATTCTAGAGTATAGAGAAAAATTAAGGAAGTCATTAAAAGATGGGGAATCGAACCAAGCACAACTGATTGACAATTATATACAGCATTAATCACCCATCATAGAAGCTATCAATCATGCTTTGCTGCACTCCTCTACCTCACTTAGTTCCGAGATAATGAAAATTTAAAAATTAAGGATCGAACCCAGGACGTCAGGTATCTAATTACACATTTACAAGATACTACCTAATAACATAAAAGCAATAAAGTTTATTTGGCGTCTTTATCTTAATTGGTTTAGGAGTTATTAAATTTATAAGTAAATTCCATCGAATCAGTATTCGAACCCAGAACACCAAGAACAAAATAATTTATAATATGAGTTTGGTATGCTTAAAGGTGCTGTATGTAGTTACAGCATCAATTTAAGTGATATTTTCTAGAGTATAGAGTAAAATTAAGGAAGTCATTAAAAAATCGGGATTCGAACTAGAGACAACTGATTGGAAATTATATACAGTATTAATTACACATCACAGGAGCTATCAATCATGCTTTGGTCCATTCCTCTAGCTTTCTTAGTTTCCAAGATAATGAAGTTTTTAAAATTAAGGATCGAACCCAGGACACCAGGTACCAACATATACATTTACAAGAAACTACCTAATGACATTAATGTAATAAAGTTTATTTGGCGTCTTTATCTTAATTAGTCTCTGAGTTATTAGAAGATGAATTTGTATTCACTCCTAGGATTCGAACCCAGGCATCCCGGTCAACTTGGAACAAGGTCCTAATGACGCGGCACATTCCAAAGAATTGATTAGTTTTTATCCCATTGTTCTATCTCTTTTCATTCAGGAGATATAAGCGATTAAACAGTAGAGATAATATGGGCGGAGCTTGCCGGCATAGATTAAAAGAACTTTATCAGATGTCGGCATCTCTCTGTGTGCTCAAACATACATATTATCTCTACTGTTTAATCGCTTATATCTCCTGAATGAAAAGAGATAGAACAATGGGATAAAAACTAATCAATTCTTTGGAATGTGCCGCGTCATTAGGACCTTGTTCCAAGTTGACCGGGATGCCTGGGTTCGAATCCTAGGAGTGAATACAAATTCATCTTCTAATAACTCAGAGACTAATTAAGATAAAGACGCCAAATAAACTTTATTACATTAATGTCATTAGGTAGTTTCTTGTAAATGTATATGTTGGTACCTGGTGTCCTGGGTTCGATCCTTAATTTTAAAAACTTCATTATCTTGGAAACTAAGAAAGCTAGAGGAATGGACCAAAGCATGATTGATAGCTCCTGTGATGTGTAATTAATACTGTATATAATTTCCAATCAGTTGTCTCTAGTTCGAATCCCGATTTTTTAATGACTTCCTTAATTTTACTCTATACTCTAGAAAATATCACTTAAATTGATGCTGTAACTACATACAGCACCTTTAAGCATACCAAACTCATATTATAAATTATTTTGTTCTTGGTGTTCTGGGTTCGAATACTGATTCGATGGAATTTACTTATAAATTTAATAACTCCTAAACCAATTAAGATAAAGACGCCAAATAAACTTTATTGCTTTTATGTTATTAGGTAGTATCTTGTAAATGTGTAATTAGATACCTGACGTCCTGGGTTCGATCCTTAATTTTTAAATTTTCATTATCTCGGAACTAAGTGAGGTAGAGGAGTGCAGCAAAGCATGATTGATAGCTTCTATGATGGGTGATTAATGCTGTATATAATTGTCAATCAGTTGTGCTTGGTTCGATTCCCCATCTTTTAATGACTTCCTTAATTTTTCTCTATACTCTAGAATATATCACCTAGATCGATGATGTAACTGCATACAACTTTGTTTAACATGTCAGACTAATATTATAAATTAGTTTGTTCCTGGTGTTCTGGGTTCGAATACCGATTCAATGAAATTTACTTGCAAACATTTAATAACTCGTAATTTAATTTAGATAGACATGTCGAGGTAAACGTAAACAGAGTATCTAGTCCTTAAATATCGTTATCGTGACAAAAATTACTTTAAAGTACTTAGATCGAATCCTGAAGGGTGATTTCATATATCTTCAAGCTTATGGATCATATCAGGTTCGAGTAAAGATTAAATGGTAGATGCTGATATTGGGGAGCTAAAATACATTTATTAAAGTATTACCGGGTTCGATTTAGAAGCTTAGAATCTGTGTAACTCTGGAAAAATTGCTTTTCTCGTGATTGTAGTGAAATGTAATGGTCTTTCTGTGAGAAGATGGAAAGGAAGAATTGAAAAGGGAATAAAAACATGAAATAATTAAGTAAATAAGGGGGAAAATCTTCTAGGTTTCCTTTTAAGCTTTTACTTTTAAGTATTGTGATAATACAGCTTGAATTAACCTTGGTACAATAGGTGGTGATGGTGGTGGTGGGCTTGAATTTGAAATATATGTCTGAATGAGCGTGTGGGAATACTTCTCTTGCTGGTGTGACAGCATAAGCAGGTAGTTATGAGACGAGTTTAAACGTGTTTGATGCTGCCAGACATCCTGTCTCTGGGTGTGACGTCATAAACATCCTGTCTCTAGACTTGAGGTTATATGGCTGGGGGGTTAGTACACGTTGAGCGATCATATACAGGTGGTTATGGAGCGAGTTTATGATTGATCTAAAAAGGTTCGTGCTCCCTCTATAAATATGGTGATCTAGGGCATTGGACTTCATTGTGCTAATTAGTCTTGAGGTGTTAACATCGTGTTCTCTCCAAGAATAATCAGCTTTCTAAAGTGGTGTCAAGGTGAAGAGGTCTACATTTCATTGATCAGTGATTAATACGTTATTACATCAAGAATAAAGATGAATAACTCAGCGTATAAGGATATTATTCCAAGCGCTACTGGATATGCATGCGGAAAATGTGGGAAGAAGTTCCTCCGAGGTTATGACAAGAGAAGACACGAGATGAGCTGCAAGAAGCTCTTCAAATGTAAACATTGTAATGTAACCTTCAAAGATTGTTATAAGGGACAGCGACACGAAGATATATGTGAAATAAGCAGCCCTCAGAAGAAAAGAAGATTGGAGCCAACTAAACATCAGTTGCTGTCAACAGTGGAGGACTGCGATATGAAAGAATACGAAACTTCATTCGAAGGACGATTGAAATCGTATTTTATACGATGCGAATCAGCTAAGGACCTAAATATGTATCTGCAAGAGGCAAAACAACGTATAATCCAGGCTGTGCATAAAGAGCTTAGCATTCATAAGAGTGTTAAAATTAATCTGCTGGCTGAGTGTCGATTTGTTAACAGTATTGGAGAAACCTGTGACAAAACATTTAAAACACGGAATCAAGCTGTGTTTCTAGAAACTGATCTGGAGTCAGCGATGGAAGTGAAATTCAAGAAATTGGTGACTGAAATGGAGGAGTCTCAGCTTAAGGGTAGCAGCTGGGCTTTGCTTGCTGTGGAAGGACTTCGACTTCGTATCAATAAGTACAATCCGTTGCGAGGAAGTAGCTACATACCATTACCACCATCTGTCGGAGCTAAAGAAGCGTGTATAAACATCCAGAACTTTATCGACGAGAAATGTTTCATGTACTCTATACTGGCCAAATTCGTGAGCATCAAGCCTCAACGCGTCAGCAAATACAAACAACTTCAAGATAAGTATGACTTCAGCTGTGTTTCTTACCCTACTCCACTTTCTCAAATACCTAAATTTGAGAAGCTTAACAAGATATCCATTAACGTTTTCGGGCTGGATGAGAAGCATGAAGTGTATCCAATAAAGGTTGCTGACATTGAACTACCTGAACATCGCGACCTGCTACTATTGAATGACAGCAGCGGAAAACATCACTACGTGTATATAAAGAATTTTGAGAAGCTCGTTCGACGTCAGAAAACTAACCATAATGGACGGGTTTATACTTGTAAGCGCTGCTTTACACATTTTGATGACCAGAGCGGACGAAGTGGACAGGAAAAACTGCAAGAACATGCAGCCGTCTGTATTCAACATGGTGTTGCGAGGGTAGTTATGCCTACCAAGGAGAAAGCAATTGTACAGTTTAAAAATGTTGAGAGGATGCTGAAAGTACCTTATGTCATCTATGCAGATTTTGAGAGTATTCTCACTCCATGCCATACGTGTATACCCAATCCTGAAACTTCCTATACAACCCCTTATCAAGAGCACACACCAATGAGCTTCTGTGTTTACGTGAAGCCTACATCTGGTGTTGAACATCTCGAAACTGGTCTTCCTAAGCAGCCCTATGTGTATCGTGGTGCTGATGCTGCTCAGAAGTTTATGCTGTACCTTACATCTCTTGCAGAAATGATTGGTAATATATACAAATCTGCTAAGCCTCTGAAACTTACGGATCAACAGCAAAAGGATTTCGAGTCTTCTACGACATGCTACTTGTGTAGAAAACCCTTTACAGAAGAGAACTATAAAGTACGCGACCATGATCACATCAGCGGTGAATATCGTGGAAGTCTTCATAATGAATGTAATTTAGCCTGCAAAACACCTAAATATATACCAGTCTTCATGCATAACCTTAGCGGATATGACTCTCATTTCATTGTTAAGGAGCTGGGTTGTACAAGTGAACGTGTGGAGGTAATTCCTAACTCTGAAGAAAGCTATATCTCATTCACCAAGTATGTAGGAGATATAAAGCTTCGATTTGTGGATAGCTTCCGATTCCTCAGTACAAGCTTGGATAAGTTGGTAAAAAATCTAACCTCGTATCCTGAAACGCTAAAGTACTTTGGAGAAGACAAATTGAAGTTGATGACCCGTAAGGGTGTATTTCCATATGATTTTGTTACGTCATGGGATGCCCTGAACGAGACCTGCTTGCCTCCTAAGGACTCCTTCTACAATAGATTAAATGAAGAAGAAATTACTGATGCTGACTACGATCATGCTAGAAATGTATGGGAGCTGTTTAATGTGAGAAACCTGGGAGAGTACAGCGATCTCTACTTAACTTCGGATGTACTTCTTCTAGCTGACGTCTTTGAGACGTTCAGAGAGCAAACCCTTAAAACACACAAAGTCGATCCCGCCCATTATTTTACCTCTCCAGGTCTAACATGGGACGCTATGTTACTGTATACTGGAATTAAGTTAGAGCTGTTACAAGATTATGATCAATTACTCATGGTGGAATCAGGTATAAGAGGAGGTTTATGCCAAGTTTCTCATCGGTATGCTGAGGCTAATAACACTTATATGGAGAAGTTTGATCCGACGAGACCAACCCAATTTATCACATACGAGGACGCAAATAACCAATATGGGTGGGCAATGTGTCACGCCCTTCCTTTTGGTGGATTTCAGTGGGTGTCACCTGAAGAAATCAACTTAGAAACACTACAAGAAGATGATCCTTACGGCTACATATTAGAAGTCGACATCGAGTATCCTGCAGAACTTCACGATCTACACAACGATCTACCTTTCCTGCCAGAGTGTATGAAACCATTGGAATCATCTACAAAGAAACTGATACCTCATCTTGGACCTCGAAAGAAGTATGTAGTGCATTACATGGCTTTGAAGCAAGCTCTTAGTCATGGACTACGACTAACAAAAATCCATCGTGTGCTACAATTCCGACAGACTCAGTGGTTGAAACCTTATGTGGAATTTAACAACAGGCTACGACAACAAGCTGCGAATGATTTCGAGAAGGATCTCTACAAACTCTTTAACAACGCTATGTTTGGAAAAACTATGGAGAACCTGCGTAATCGTATGGATATACGACTGGTGACCAATGAAAAAACTCTAGAGAAGCTGATCGCCAAGCCTACGTTTATCGACAGGACGATATATGCTGATAATCTAGCTGCTGTACATATGGCCTCTCGTCAGATTGTATTCAACAAGCCTATATACATTGGTATGAGTGTGTTGGACATCTCCAAGACATTAATGTATAACTATCATTACGACGTTTTGTTGCCTTATTATGGAGCTGGAAACCTGAAGCTTATGTATATGGACACTGATTCGTTCATTCATCGTGTAACAACTGAAGATGTGTACCAGGACAAGCTACGTTTTCTTGAGCATCTCGATACAGCTGATTACCCTGCCAACCATATATGTTACTCTACTCAGAACAAGAAGGTATTGGGAAAATTTAAAGATGAGGCTAATAGCAAAATCATCCTACGCTTTGTTGGACTACGTCCTAAGATGTATGCCTTAGATATTCAAGGGTCAATGATAAAAAAGATTAAAGGTATAAAACGTAGCGCTATTAAGCAGTACATTTCGTTTGACAGCTATACAGACTGTCTTAAAACCAGTGAAATCATCAGAACACCTATGAATCTGATCCTATCACGAAAGCATGCCCTTGCTACAGTACAAGTGAATAAAATTGCATTGACTCCGTTTGATGATAAAAGAATTATTGCTGAGGATGGGATAACGACATATGCGTATGGACATTACGCCATTACAAACAGTGCTTAAAAGAATGTAAGTTAAAGATAAAGAATTTCTCGTGATTCTACAATCTTAAAAAAGAAGGTATCTGTGTGCTGTATATGCAGATAGCTGACGCCTGATGAAGAAAGAAGAAGATGGAAGGGAAGGTGGTAACCCTGCCATTAGGAGCAATCCTAGTGCTAGTCTCAAGCCTAGATAAAAGGGGAGAGACATCTATAACGAACTAAAATAAAGGTATGTTGACGTAAAGCTTTTCAATTTGTGAACCAATATGCAGTTTATCCCTCTCTGCATCGTACAATAACTGTTTAACATATAAAAATTTGTAAGATTTAGAAAAAAGTATATAAATTGTTGTAACGCTGGATGAGAAAAGTTTTATAATCGAATTACTCTCTATATTACCATGAGTACCTGTGATACTAGTTGAATTGCCTGTTAAAATGACTTAAATACCTGTGATACTACCCGAATCGTGTGAAATTACATTAAATAGCTCAGATACGAATTCCTGCTCTAAATTAGTACGAGCACCTGTGATACTATCAGAATTACCTATTAAAATGACTCAAATACCATTGATACAACCTGAATCAGCTGCATTTACCTTAAATAGCCGTGATACAAATCTCTGATAGAAATTATTACGAGCATCTGTGAAACTATGCTGATTATCCAAATACTTATGATATTACCTGAACTATCTGTAAAATACGAAACTAGGCTATAACCAACCCCTGGAACCTACCCTCCTGTAATGCTTGCTTAATTACTCTAAGCACTAAGTTACTTGAATTATCCTAAATACCTACGATACCCTCTGAATTACCTTGAAATATGAAACTATGCTATACCCAACCCTGGAATCTAGCCTCCTGTGATACTACCTGAATTAGCCTAAATACCTACGATACTAGCTGAATTAGCTGTGAAATCATGCATAGCTATGATGCAGTTAGCCTCTGGAATCTAGCCTCCTGTGATACTAGCTGAATTAGCTTAAATGCTCACGATACTAGCTGAATTAGCTGTGAAATCATGCATAGCTGTGATGCAGTTAGCCTCTGGAATCTAGCCTCCTGTGATACTAGCTGAATTAGCTTAAATGCTCAAGATACTAGCTGAATTGGCTGTGAAAATGATTTAAATACCTGTGATACTACCCGAATCATGTGAAATTACCTTAACTAGCTCTGATACGAATTCCTGCTCTAAATTAGCACGAGCACCCGTGATACTATCTGAATTACCTGTTAAAATGACTCAAATACCATTGATACAACCTGAATCACCTGCATTTACCTTAAATAGCTGTGATACAAATCTCTGACCGAATTTATCAATAATATCTGTGAAGCTATGTCGATTACCTCAAATACTTACGATATTACCTGAACTATCTGTGAAATACGAAGCTAGGTTATAACCAACTCCTGTAACCTACCCTCCTGTAATGCTTGCTTAATTACTCTAAACACCTATGTTACTTGAATTATCCTAAATACCTACGATACCCTCTGAATTAACTGTGAAATATGAAACTATGCTATACCCTACCCTAGAATCTATTCTCTTGTGATACTAGCTGAATTAGCCTAAATACCTACGATACTAGCTGAATTACCTGTGAAATCATGCAGAGCCATGATACAGTTAGCCTCTGGAATCTATCCTGTGATACTAGATGAATTAGCCTAAATACATACGATACTAGCTGAATTACCTGTGAAATCATACACTGCTATGATCCAGTCAACCTCTTGCAATAATAGCTGAATTACTTACCTGTTAGTGTTAGTGGGTTAGCTTTTCCCGTTGCAGGTCACCTTTTTCCCTTTATGGCTCACCTTTTTCCCTTTGGTGGTCACCTCTTTCCCTTTGTTGCTCACCTTTTTCCCTTTGCTGATGACATTTTTCGCGTTGCATGTCGCCTTTTTCCCTGAGCAGTCACCTTTTTCCCTTTATGGCTCACCGTTTTCCCTTTGGTGGTCACCTTTTTCCCTTTGTTGCTCACCTTTTTCCCTTTGCTGGTCACGTTTTTCCCTTTACTGGTCGACTTTTTCCCTTTGTGGGTTACCTTTTTCCCTGAGCAGTCACCTTTTTCCCCTGAACAACTCACCTTTTCCCTGAATAGGTTACGTGATGGGCATGTCTAGAATTAGCGGTCTAACATTGACATCAAACAGTTTTCCACTAAGTTCACGTCTAAAGTCGCTTTCAAGTCTAGCACCTCCTATTCCCTATCTCTCCTGTATATAAGTCCATATTGCTACTCCTTTAGTATCTGTCTAGCCTAACACCTCTCCTCCTGTTCCTATACCTCTCATATAAACCATACTCTACTCCTCGACTTCTGCCTAGCCTAACTCCTCTCCTCGTTTCCCTGTACCTCTCATATAAACCATACTCTACTCCTCGACCTCTGTCTAGCCTAACACCTCTCCGCGTTTTTCTATACTTCCCATACATATAAATGCATACTCTACTCTCAACCTCTGTCTAGCCTAACACCACTCCCCTGATCCCCTACCTCTCATAAAGAGCATTCCCTCCTGCCTCCCCCCTCTAGCTGAGTATCACTCCTTGGTTTCCTATCTAACCTAACTTTAACACCTGTCTATCCTAGCATAGGATCTCTCTCCGTTTTCTCGTCTCTCCTTATAAACACATACTCAATTCTCCTAACCTAATACCTCTCCTCGTTTTCCTATACTTCTCATATAAACCATACTCTACTCCTCGACCTCTGTCCAGCCTAACACCTTTCCTCGTTTTCCTATATCTCTCATATAAACCATGCACTACGTTTCAAGCCCTGTCTAGTCTAACACCTCTCATCGTTTTCCTATACCGCTCATATAAACCATACTTTACTCAGCCTCTGTCTAGACTAGCACCTCTCCTCGTATGCCCTACCGCTCTCATATAAAGCACACTCCCCCTCCTACCACTGTCTAGCCTAGCGTCAGTCCTCGTATTCCCTATCTCGCACATATAAACGCATTTTCCTCCTTGAACCGTCGCATCTAGCCTCGTTTTCCCTATCCTTTCCCATATAAACGCAAAAAAGTGGCCTCGCTCTCTCTATATATACCTACTCTCGTCGTTCTCTTATATGCGCCGAAAGCTACACCACGAGGTACGACATTCCGTGTAACTATTTTAGAAGAATCATTCCATGCTAACGTGTATAACATTTGTATAAATGCATTCCATATCTATAATCTATGAAAGAACGTGCATTCAAGTATAAGTTTATTTTATTCGACTGAATTCACAAAATAGTGGATTTAGTACCAATATTGTGACTTTGTCCCGTTTATCAACTATCACTTCTCTCAGGTCTCACTATCAGTGTTCTAAGATCTTATTTAGTTCAACGTCATTGGGAGTTCACTTTACTAACATGAACTAGTTCACTTCTCGGTGACGCAGCCGCTTCACTCGGGAGTCGAACACAAGACCTCCACAGCCCATCGCTCCGCAGTAGCGCCCGCTACACGTTCAACAATCATCAGCCACTCGTTTGAGATTCCTCTTAATGTTGCACCAGACAGGCAATCGCTAACTCTGACTGCTCTCACCAGAACGCTCGCTTATATAGTCAGTAGAATTTTCCACTAGCTTCTCGAACGCTCTGTGACACTTTCTGGAGAAGGGCAGAAAGGAAGCTTTCAGAAGGTTCTAGTTATTTGCCGATAGCGCGCCAGGTGGTTGTCTACTCCCACTACCTTCGGAGATAGCCGCTGCGTCACAATATCTTGATTAATTAAACGACTTAAATGCAAAACGTAAATTGAACCCCTATCAAAATTAATATCATCCTAGGTAACGATAATCTAGCGGTATCATTTGCATACTTATATCATTTTTAGCCGATATACGGATTGATATGTTTGGAAAGATATAAAAAAGGAAAATCATTACTTAATGTTTGTTTTTCTGTAATTTTAACAGCTCAACCTGCGATACATATGCGAACTAAAAAGAAAACGTCTACGGTTGTTTGAAAGTCACACTCAGCAAAATTAGGTGCACACCTAAAATCATACAGCTTCAAAAAGATGTACCCAAACGTTGGTACTGATGCGGGCCAATAATGACGTGTCTTTTAAGTTCCATATCCAATACAGCCGTAGAAGAGGGATTCGATGCCGGTACGGGCACTGGCGCTCATGATGCTTCTGGTGTTGCTAGAAGTAAGTCGGGCTGAAAATCTGAGTACCCTCCGTCGGGAAGCTGTTCGGGTTGACTTTGCCTCGGAAAAAGAGTTGGTTCCGATACCCATAGGAGATTGACCCTGTCAATTGCTCTGGGTTGCTTAGTCGCCTTAATGTCTTTCGATGCCAGCCTGGACATCTGGTACCCGCAAGCTAGTAGTGGAGCTACCCAGATAGCATCTCTCCTGGGTCTCGAGGGCAGCTTTGGCTCGCTATGATATTTTACACTACAATTCTTCTCTTGGATTTAATGAGAAATGTCATGTATATATAAACCTCAGGTAAGAATTATGTTATGTATGCAATGGCGGTCACGTGTAGTATAAAGTGAACAAACTCCGATCCCTCCAGAATATACATACACATCGCAGAAAAACAATGAATGTAATTCCAATATTACATAGATTTATGTTATAGTCTCTTTAAGTGGATCACCCTGTATACCACATTACTTAGCGTACCACAGTCTCATTCTTTTGAATGGAATAACGGAATTTACGATGGATGGTGGTAGCAGCATGCCTTTGCGCTACTTGAATGTGTATTAATTATCACCAACTAAGAACATATTTTATTTACTGTTTCTGACGGACTTTAATAACATACTTGCATCGTCAGCATGCTTTACATTCTTCTGGAGTGGCGTGGGCGTAAACTTATGTCGGAATATCAAGAATTTCAGTATATCTAAATCCAGGAGAATTGATTATCATCTTGCAAATTCAGTGCACTAGTAGTTTAATGTGGTTTGGTAGGGATAGTGAATGGAGTTATAGTGATGTTTAGATGCATGGAGTTGTGAATTTGTTATTAGTATCAATAGGAGGGGACTTTTGACCTTATGTTGGTTGGAGGTGGAGTTGGTGTTAGAATAAAATGGAGGATGTGAGGAAAGTGAAATGCTGTGGGGTAAAGTGAATAGATATTTTGTGATACAAGAAAGAAGGTTTAGTGTTTGGTTAAAATAGGTAAAGGTTTAATATATAGTGATAAAATTTTAAAAATCGATATAAAACAATTTAAAAGGGAGATAATAGAAGATTAATATTGATATTAAATAAAATGTTATATGGTAAATAAATAAACAAATAAACACAAATGTATAAATAAACATATAAATAAATTAAATGAGATATTGAATTATTATAAATTAAATAATTGCTATGAGAAGAATGGAATGTTATAAATAGATAACTTTAATTTTATAAAACATTTTAATTAATGAAAATTTTAAATAAAATATAAACATAAATAAATTTATTAAAAGGATTAGTAGTTTAGAAAGTTTTGTACTGGCTACCAGTACATTTTCGCTGGTTTCTGGTGAATATAGTCTCACAGAGTAGATAGTAGTTGGTTATCAGTTGCTAAGTTTGCTGGCTTCCAGCAAGTGTGGATAAATATAGAATTTAGAATTGTAATTATTTTTTTACGCATTTACTCTAATGCAATAATTTTTATTTTGCTTTCTTTCTTTTATTTATTTTTCTTTATTTATTATTATATTATTATTTTGTAGAGATTGTGTAATTTGTAGTTATTTTATCTGAAAAAAAGTTATGTAATCTAAAATGTAAATGTATTTGTGAGAATAAATGAAAAGTTTGAATGTATGTCCCGGTGAAGTAACCAAGGTACTGGGATAGTATATTTAGATTTTATTTATTTGTTTTATTTATTTTTTACTGCTCAGCATACTTATAGCTAAAGCTGATAACATGTTCTGTGACGTAAACAATAATTCAAATAATTAATAAAATAAACAAAAATTAAAAGTAAATTCTAATGAAATGCGTAGCAAAATGCAGTTTGTAGAAATGCATTACCTATTTTATTCTAATATTCACAATGTGCAAAGTTTATCTGTGCAGCTATAGTCAATTTTACCGTAAGTGGTTAAACTCGCAAGAGATAGACAAAAATCTTGGCACAAAAAACAGTAGACTTCGTTGAAACACAAAGCTTAAACCAAATAGATTTTCTTAGTGTACAACGGCCCCTCGTCACAAAGGTTGGAAGGTCTCGATGGAATTGTCCAAACATGTGATTGGAATCATAACAGCAACGCTTTAGATAAAGTGCCTCGTGCTACCCACCTGCGACAGATTTCCACACACTCTCTCTCTCAATATAAAGTGTATGACGTAGTTCATCTGTACTGCAAGCCATAGCTGGTTTGTACTCAAGAATTGTACTGTAAGTTCTCTGTGTATGCGCATTGTTCAAATTCATATGAAATCCTATCTGTAAAGTGTTTTTTACATTAAACAGACGCCGGTTATTACAGCATGCATGTGACGAAGGAACAATCTGCAAGTATAAGGAGATCGACGAAAACATGTAATGACAGTTGCAGTCTGAGTAAACGGAAACCTTATCAACAGAAATTTAAGAGAATAAAGCGTAGAATTTAGTACTTAGACTTAGCATCAAATAATTTCGAAGTGAATAAACAGAAGTTAAGTCTGATAGTTGATCTAAAATAAACCAATGTTAAAGCAGAATCTACTAGTTAGTTACTTGTTAAGGTTTAGATACATTTAAAACAAATAAATTAAGAATTTTATTCTTTCCCTCCTTTTTCGACAATTGAATTGTGCTTGTAATTGGACTGTAGTTCACAGCGCAAACAACGCGCCTTTTCCTATGCAACGGCTGCGGTCACCTTCGGAAGTGCTGCACTCGTTTAATTCTTATTGAGAATGAACACTGTGCAAGAGATTTACAATCCAGAAGTAATTAAGTAACTTAAGTGTTTGCTAATTTAAACATGATATCCACTGAAGTAGAAGTTCATAAGACATATGCAAACCAATAATTATTTGTAAATTTACTTTCGCAGCACATTGTTGTGTTTGGAAAAACAAGTGTACTTAAGGAATGCATGGAACTGCATTACACAAGAATATTCCTATGCGGTTGATGTTGCTCAGCTCAATAAAATGTCCACTAACATAGAGAACCAAATTATAAACAAAATCGACATGAAGGAAACAAAATAAACCGATTAAACTAAAGGAATAGGAGAAGACCGCTGTGTTTGCTTACCCAAGAAGAAAATCCCGTTTTCAGCAAAGTACCAACAAGTGTTTCTATAGGTGGTTAAATTCAGCAATCGAAGCTGTTTTTATTGACAATGAAAACAAGTAGTTGATTGTAATTTATCAGAGTATACAACTGTATCAACTTGTGAAGCCACATTTATCATTTCATATGCTAGATCTGGAGATAAGAAGTGTATCACCGCGTCAATTGCTTCATAATTTGAACAAAATGGTACTGGATAGCTCAACTAAAACGGACAATAACCAAAATATGTTATATCAATTGTAGCTTGAAATATTTGATGTTCAAATTATACTTGTGTTGATTAAACTTATATGCTGTTCCTTCTAATAAAATAGTAAATAAATTTACATAATCGTTATCTCCCTTTCTTTCTCACAAATAAACATAAAAAGCCAAAAGAAAATAAATTATCATTAACAGTGTACTTTCTTATTCTTCAAAATAAATAAAATTGAATTATACAACTCAAGTCCTACTCTCATGCCCCGTACTGACACAGTTCCTCCAGCAAGCAATAGCGATGCCACAATTGCTATACTCATGAAATTGTAACGCTACCTTCTTTCGGAGTTTTTAATTTATTAATTATGATTTCTCCTATTTCTTAAGGAAAGAGTTGGATTTTATTTCTGCTTGTTACTTTTTTCTGCATAACAACCTCATACATTTCACCATAGGGAGCTTTGCAATATTTTGTGTTATATTTATTATTAAGAAAATTATGTAAATATGCAACATAACTATAACTAAATGAACCTATATTAAATTTAACAGGTCCTGGTACATTAATCGCCGCGAAAGTTGGTTGTATTGTTCTCGTGCTGTTCTGTGCTGCTTCTCCATCTTTCATGTTATACTGAGATGAGTCATTCAAGTGCTTAGCAATATTGAGTCGCACGGCACGCGGACTATTACGTTGGGGACTCTTTTCAAAGAACTCTGATGCAATTACAAACCATTGCAAACATTTGCTTTATTTGGCTGAAGGTGCTTTCCGCACTTGCTCTTTCTATGGCGTGAATCAAGTTAATACCGCGTATAACACCATTTGCTGGTGGCATAAATCGAGGGATAAGTAATGCAGATACTCTATAGACGGTATTGCCAAATAAGCATGTTGAGAAATCATGTTCCTAACTTGGATATTTCTCATATCCAGGCACCGTATACACTACCAGGCTATTCTACACTTATGCTTGTCAGCATTGGCTGTAGCTTGCACATTGATACTCACCGTGTACACTACCAGGCTACACTACACTTATGCTCGTCAGCATTGGCGGTAGCTCGCACATTGATACTCACAGTGTACACTACCAGGCTACTCTACACTTATGCTTGTCAGCATTGGCTGTAGCTTGCACATTGATACTCATCGTGTACATCACCAGGCTAGTCTGTACTTATGCTTGTCAGCATTGGCTGTAGCTAGACAATTGATACTCACCGTGTACACTACCAGGCTACTCTTCACTTATGCTTGTCAGCATTGACTGTAGCTTGCACATTGATATTAACCGTGTACACTACCAGGCTACTCAACAATTATGCTGGTCAGCATTGGCTGTAGCTTGCACATTGATACTCATCGTGTACACCACCAAGCTACTCTGTACTTATGCTTGTCAGCATTGGCTGTAGCTTGCTCATTGATACTCACCGTGTACACTACCAGGCTACTCTACACTTATGCTTGTCAGCATTGGCCGTAGCTTGCACATTGATAATCATCGTGTACACCACCAGGCTACTCTACACTTACGCTTGTCAGCATTGGCTGTAGCTTGCACATTGATACTCACCGTGTACACTGCTAGGCTACTCTGCACTCATGCCTGTCGACATTGGCTGTAGCTTGCACATTGATACTTACCGTGTACACTAAAAGGCTAATCTGCACTTATACTTGACGACATTGGCTGTAGCTTGCACATTGATACTCACCGTGTACACTACCAGGCTACTCCGCACTTATACTTGTCGACATTGGCTGTAGCTTGCACATTGATACTCACCGCGTACACTACACGGCTACTCTGCACTTACGCTTGTCGACATTGACTGTAACTTGCACATTGATACTCATCGTGTACACTACTCTGCAATTATGCTTGTCGACATTGGCTGTAGCTTGCACATTGATGCTCACCGCGTACACTACCAGGCTACTCAACACTTATGCTTGTCAGCATTGGCTGTAGCTTGCACATTGATACTCATCGTGTATACTACTCTGCACTTATATTTGTCGACATTGGCTGTAGCTTGCACATTGATATTCACCGAGTACAGTACCAGGCTACTCTACACTTATGCTGGTCGACATTGGCTGCAGCTTGCACATTGATACTCACCGCGTACACTACCAGGCTGCTCTACAATTATGCTTGTCAGCATTGGCTGTAGCTTGCACATTGATACACATCGTGTACACTACTCTGCACTTATATTTGTCGATGGCTGTAGCTTGTACATTGATACTCACCGCGTACACCACCACGCTACTCTGCACTTATGCTTGTCGACATTGGCTGTAGCTTGCACATTGATACTCATCGTGTACACTACTCTGCACTTATGCTTGTCGAAATATGCTGTAGCTTGCACATTGATACTCTCCGTGTACACTACCAGGCAACTCTGCACTTATGCTTGTGTACATTGGCTGTAGCTTTCACATTGATACTCACCGCGTACTCTACCAGGCTGCTCTGCACTTATACTTGTCCACATTGGCTGTAGCATGCACATTGATACTCATCGTGTACACTACTCTGCACTTATGCTTGTCGACATTGGCTGTAGCTTGCAAATTGATACTCATCGTGTACAATACTCTGCACTATATTTGTCGACATTGGCTGTAGCTTGCACATTGATATAATGTATACACTACACTGCACATATACTGATCCACATTGGCTGTAGTTTGCACATTGATACACATCGTGTACACTACCCTGCCCTTATACTTGTCGTCATTGACTGTAGCTTGCACATTGATACTCATCGTCTACACTACTCTGCACTTATGCTGGTAGACGTTGGCTGTAGCTTGCACATTGATACTCATCGTGTGCACTACCAGATTACTCTGCACTTATACTTGTCGACATTGGCTGTAGCTTGCACACTGATACTCATCGTGTACTCCACCATGCTACTCTGCACTTATGCTTGTCGACAATGACTGTAACTTGCACACTGATACTCATCGTGTACTCCACCAGGCTACTCTGCACTTATGCTGGTTCACTTTGACTGCAACTTGCACACTGATACTCATCGTGTACACTACCAGACTAATCTGCAATTATGCTTGTCGACATTAACTGTAGCTTGCACATTAATACTCAACGTGTAGACAACCAGATTACTCTGCACTTATACTTCTCAACATTGGATGTAGCTTGCACATTGATATTCAACGTGTACACAACTAGACTACTCTGCACTTATACTTGTCGACATTGGCTGGAGCTTGCACATTGATACTCATCGTGGAAACCACCAGATTACTCTGCACTTATACTTGTCGACATTGGCTGTAGCTTGCACATTAATACTCATCGTGTACACAACCAGGCTACTCTGCACTTATACTTATCGACATTGACTGTAGCTTGCGCATTGATACTCATCGTGTACGCTACCAGATTACTCTGCACCTTTTTTTTGTCGACATTAGCTGTAGCTTGCACATAGATACTCACCGTGTACACCACCAGGCTACTCTGCACTTATACTTGTCGACATTGACTGTAGCTTGCATATTGAAAATCATCGTGTACACCACCAGATTACTCTGCACTTATGCTGGTCGACATTGACTGTAGCTTGTACACTGATACTCATCGTGTACACCACCAGATTACTAAGCACTTATGGCGGTCGACAGTGACTGTAGCTTGCACATTGATACTCATCGTGTACACCACCAGATTACTATGCACTTATGCTGGTCGACATTGTCTGTAGCTTGCACGTTGATACTTATCATGTACACCACCAGGACACACTGCACTTATACTTGTCGACATTGACTGTAGCTTGCACAGAGATACTCATCGTGTACGCTACCAGATTACTGTGCACTTATGCTGGTCGACAGTGACTGCAGCTTGCACATTGATAGTCATCGTGTACACCACCAAATTACCATGCAATTATGCTGGTCGACAGTGACAGCAGCTTGTACAATGATACTGATCGTGTACGCTACCAGATTACTCTGCACTTATACTTGTCGACAGTGACTGTAGCTTGTACATTGATACTCATCGTGTACACCACCAGTTTACTCTGCACTTATGCTGCTCGACAGTGACTGTAGCTTGCACATTGATACTCATCGTGTACACCACCAGATTACTCTGCACTTATGCTGGTCGACAGTGACTGTAGCTTGTACATTGATACTCATCATGTACGCTACCAGATTACTCTGCACTTATACTTGTCGACATTGACTGTAACTTGTACATTGATACTCATCGTGTACACTACTCTGCACTTATACTTATCGTCATTGGCTGTAGCTTGCACATTCATACTTACCGTGTACACCATCAGGCTACTCTGCACTTATATTTGTCGAAATTGACTGTAGCTTGCACATTTATACTTATCGTGTACACCACCAGATTACTCTGCACTTATGCTGGTCGACAGTGACTGTAGCTTGTACATTGATACTCATCGTGTACACCACCAGATTACTCTGCACTTATGGCGGTCGACAGTGACTGCAGCATGCACATTGATACTCGCCGTGTACACCACCAGATTACCATGCACTTATGCTGGTCGACATTGGCTGTAGCTTGCACATTAATACGCATCGTGTACTACACCACCAGATTACTCTGCACTTATGGCGGTCGCCATTGGCTGTAGCTTGCACATTGTTACTCTTCGTGTACACCACCAGAATACTATGCACTTATGCTGGTCGACTTTGGCTGTAGCTTGCACATTGATACTCATCATGTTCACTACCAGGCTACTTTGCACTTATACATGTCGACATTGACTGTAGCTTGCACATTGATACAAATCGTGAACACTACCAGATTACTCTGCACTTATACTTGTCTACATTGACTGCAGCTGCCACATTGATACGCGTCGTGTACACCACCAGATTACTCTGCACTTATACTTGTCGAAATTGACTGTAGCTTGCACATTGATACTCATCCCGTACACTAGCAGATTACTCTGCACTTATACTTGTCGGCAGTGACTGCAGCTTGCACATTGATACTCATCGTGTACACCAACAGATTACTCTGCACTTATGCTGGTCGACAGTGACTGCAGCATACACATTGATACTCATCGTGTACTCCACCAGATTACTCTGAACTTATGCTGGTCGACATTGGCTGTTGATTGCACACTGATACTCATCGTGTACACCAACAGATTACTCAGCACTTTGCCGGTCGACATTGACTGTAGTTTGCACATTGATACTCATAGTGTACACTACTGTGCACTTTTGATGATCGACAGTGACTTTAGCTTGCACATTGATACTCATTGTGTACACCAACAGATTACTCTGCACTTATGCTTGTTGACATTGACTGAAACTTGCACATTGATACTCATCGTGTACACTACTCTGCACTTATACTTGTCGACATTGACTGTAGCTTGCACACTGATACTAATCGTTTACACTACCAGATTATTCTGTTCTTATACTTGTCGACATTGACTGTAGCTTGCACATTGATACTCCACGTATACACTACCAGATTACTCTGCACTTATAGTTATCGATATTGACTGTAGCTTGCACATTGATGCTCATCGTTTACACTGCCAGATTATTCTGCTCTTATACTTGTCGAATTTGAATGTCGCTTGCACATTGATACTCATCGTGTACACTCCCAGATTTTTCTGCACTTATGCTTGTCGACAGTGACTGTATCTTGCACATTGATACTCATCGCGTCCACTACTCTGCACTTATACTTGTCGACATTGACTATAGCTTGCACATTGATACTCAACGTGTGCACTGCCAGATTACTCTGCACTTATAGTTATCGACATTAACTGAAGCTTGCACACTGATACTCATCGTGTACACTAACAGATTACTCTGCACTTAAACTTATCGACATTGACTGTAGCTTGCACATTGATACTCATCGTGTACACTATCAGACTACTCTGCGCTTATGCGTGTCAACATTGACTGTAGCTTGCACATTGATACTCAACGTGTACACGGCCAGTATACTCTGCACTTATAGTTTTCGACATTGACTGTAGCTTGCACATTTATACTCATCGTGTAAACTACCAGACTACTGTGCCCTTATGGTTGTCGACATTGACTGTAACTTGCAGATTGATACACAACGTGTACACTATTCTGCACTTATTCTTGTCGACATTAGATGTAGCTTGCACATTGATACTTAACGTACACTACTCTACACTTATGCTTGTCGACATCGGCTGTAGCTTGCACATTGATACTCAACGTGTAGACTACTCTGCACTTGCTTGTCGACATTGGCTGTAGCTTGCACATTGATACTCAACGTGTACACTAATCTGCACATATGCTTGTCAAAATTGCCTATAGCTTTCACATTGATAATCATCGGGTACTCTACCAGGCTACTCTGCACTTATGCTTGTCGACAGTGACTGTAGCTTGCACACTGATACTCCTCCTGTACCTACTCTACCAGGCTACTCTGCACTTATGCATGTTGACAGTGACTGTAGCTTGCACATTGATACTCAACGTGTACACTACTCTGCAATTATGCTTGTCGACATTGACTGTAACTTACACATTGATACTCAACGTGTACACTACTCTGCATTTATACTTGTCGACATTAACTGTAGCTTGCACATTGATACTCATCGTGTACACTACCAGGCTATGTTGCACTTATGCTTGTCGATATTGACTGTAACTCACACATTGATACTCTTCGTGTACACTACCAGGCTACTTTGCACTTATGTTTGTCACATTGACTGTGGCTAGCACATTGATACTCATTTTGTACACTACCAGGCAACTCTGCACTTATGCTTGTAGACTTTGACTGTGGCTTTCACATTGATACTCAACGTGTACACTACTGTGCACTTAGGCTTGTCGACATTAGCTGTAGCTTGCACATTGATACCTATCGTGTACACTACTCCGCACTTATGCTTGTTGACATTGGCTGTAGCTTTCACATTGATACCTATTATGTACACTTCTCTGCACTTATGCTTGTGGACATTGACTGTAGCTTGCACATTGATACTCATCGTGTACACTACCAGGCTACTCTACACTTATGCTGGTCGACATTGGCTGCAGCTTACACATTGATACTCACCGCGTACACTACCAGGCTGCTCTACAATTATGCTTGTCAGCATTGGCTGTAGCTTGCACATTGATACACATCGTGTACACTACTCTGCACTTATATTTGTCGATGGCTGTAGCTTGTACATTGATACTCACCGCGTACACCACCACGCTACTCTGCACCTATGCTTGTCGACATTGGCTGTAGCTTGCACATTGATACTCATCGTGTACACTACTCTGCACTTATGCTTGTCGAAATATGCTGTAGCTTGCACATTGATACTCTCCGTGTACACTACCAGGCAACTCTGCACTTATGCTTGTGTACATTGGCTGTAGCTTTCACATTGATACTCACCGCGTACTCTACCAGGCTGCTCTGCACTTATACTTGTCCACATTGGCTGTAGCTTGCACATTGATACTCATCGTGTACACTACTCTGCACTTATGCTTGTCGACATTGGCTGTAGCTTGCAAATTGATACTCATCGTGTCCAATACTCTGCACTTATATTTGTCGACATTGGCTGTAGCTTGCACATTGATATAATGTATACACTACACTGCACATATACTGATCGACATTGGCTGTAGTTTGCACATTGATACACATCGTGTACACTACCCTGCCCTTATACTTGTCGTCATTGACTGTAGCTTGCACATTGATACTCATCGTCTACACTACTCTGCACTTATGCTGGTAGACGTTGGCTGTAGCTTGCACATTGATACTCATCGTGTGCACTACCAGATTACTCTGCACTTATACTTGTCGACATTGGCTGTAGCTTGCACACTGATACTCATCGTGTACTCCACCATGCTACTCTGCACTTATGCTTGTCGACAATGACTGTAACTTGCACACTGATACTCATCGTGTACTCCACCAGGCTACTCTGCACTTATGCTGGTTGACTTTGACTGCAACTTGCACACTGATACTCATCGTGTACACTACCAGACTAATCTGCAATTATGCTTGTCGACATTAACTGTAGCTTGCACATTAATACTCAACGTGTAGACAACCAGATTACTCTGCACTTATACTTCTCAACATTGGATGTAGCTTGCACATTGATATTCAACGTGTACACAACTAGACTACTCTGCACTTATACTTGTCGACATTGGCTGGAGCTTGCACATTGATACTCATCGTGGAAACCACCAGATTACTCTGCACTTATACTTGTCGACATTGGCTGTAGCTTGCACATTAATACTCATATTGTACACAACCAGGCTACTCTGCACTTATACTTATCGACATTGACTGTAGCTTGCGCATTGATACTCATCGTGTACGCTACCAGATTACTCTGCACCTTTTTTTTGTCGACATTAGCTGTAGCTTGCACATAGATACTCACCGTGTACACCACCAGGCTACTCTGCACTTATACTTGTCGACATTGACTGTAGCTTGCATATTGAAAATCATCGTGTACACCACCAGATTACTCTGCACTTATGCTGGTCGACATTGACTGTAGCTTGTACACTGATACTCATCGTGTACACCACCAGATTACTATGCACTTATGGCGGTCGACAGTGACTGTAGCTTGCACATTGATACTCATCGTGTACACCACCAGATTACTATGCACTTATGCTGGTCGACATTGTCTGTAGCTTGCACGTTGATACTTATCATGTACACCACCAGGACACACTGCACTTATACTTGTCGACATTGACTGTAGCTTGCACAGAGATACTCATCGTGTACGCTACCAGATTACTGTGCACTTATGCTGGTCGACAGTGACTGCAGCTTGCACATTGATAGTCATCGTGTACACCACCAAATTACCATGCAATTATGCTGGTCGACAGTGACAGCAGCTTGTACAATGATACTGATCGTGTACGCTACCAGATTACTCTGCACTTATACTTGTCGACAGTGACTGTAGCTTGTACATTGATACTCATCGTGTACACCACCAGTTTACTCTGCACTTATGCTGCTCGACAGTGACTGTAGCTTGCACATTGATACTCATCGTGTACACCACCAGATTACTCTGCACTTATGCTGGTCGACAGTGACTGTAGCTTGTACATTGATACTCATCATGTACGCTACCAGATTACTCTGCACTTATACTTGTCGACATTGACTGTAACTTGCACATTGAAGCTCATCGTGTACACCACCAGATTACTCTGCACTTATGCTGGTCGACAATGACTGTAGCTTGTACATTGATACTCATCGTGTACACTACTCTGCACTTATACTTATCGTCATTGGCTGTAGCTTGCACATTCATACTTACCGTGTACACCATCAGGCTACTCTGCACTTATATTTGTCGAAATTGACTGTAGCTTGCACATTTATACTTATCGTGTACACCACCAGATTACTCTGCACTTATGCTGGTCGACAGTGACTGTAGCTTGTACATTGATACTCATCGTGTACACCACCAGATTACTCTGCACTTATGGCGGTCGACAGTGACTGCAGCATGCACATTGATACTCGCCGTGTACACCACCAGATTACCATGCACTTATGCTGGTCGACATTGGCTGTAGCTTGCACATTAATACGCATCGTGTACTACACCACCAGATTACTCTGCACTTATGGCGGTCGCCATTGGCTGTAGCTTGCACATTGTTACTCTTCGTGTACACCACCAGAATACTATGCACTTATGCTGGTCGACTTTGGCTGTAGCTTGCACATTGATACTCATCGTGTTCACTACCAGGCTACTTTGCACTTATACATGTCGACATTGACTGTAGCTTGCACATTGATACAAATCGTGTACACTACCAGATTACTCTGCACTTATACTTGTCTACATTGACTGCAGCTGCCACATTGATACGCGTCGTGTACACCACCAGATTACTCTGCACTTATACTTGTCGAAATTGACTGTAGCTTGCACATTGATACTCATCCCGTACACTAGCAGATTACTCTGCACTTATACTTGTCGGCAGTGACTGCAGCTTGCACATTGATACTCATCGTGTACACCAACAGATTACTCTGCACTTATGCTGGTCGTCAGTGACTGCAGCATACACATTGATACTCATCGTGTACTCCACCAGATTACTCTGAACTTATGCTGGTCGACATTGGCTGTTGATTGCACACTGATACTCATCGTGTACACCAACAGATTACTCAGCACTTTGCCGGTCGACATTGACTGTAGTTTGCACATTGATACTCATAGTGTACACTACTGTGCACTTTTGATGATCGACAGTGACTTTAGCTTGCACATTGATACTCATTGTGTACACCAACAGATTACTCTGCACTTATGCTTGTTGACATTGACTGAAACTTGCACATTGATACTCATCGTGTACACTACTCTGCACTTATACTTGTCGACATTGACTGTAGCTTGCACACTGATACTAATCGTTTACACTACCAGATTATTCTGTTCTTATACTTGTCGACATTGACTGTAGCTTGCACATTGATACTCCACGTATACACTACCAGATTACTCTGCACTTATAGTTATCGATATTGACTGTAGCTTGTACATTGATGCTCGTCGTTTACACTGCCAGATTATTCTGCTCTTATACTTGTCGACTTTGAATGTCGCTTGCACATTGATACTCATCGTGTACACTCCCAGATTTTTCTGCACTTATGCTTGTCGACAGTGACTGTATCTTGCACATTGATACTCATCGCGTCCACTACTCTGCACTTATACTTGTCGACATTGACTATAGCTTGCACATTGATACTCAACGTGTGCACTGCCAGATTACTCTGCACTTATAGTTATCGACATTAACTGAAGCTTGCACACTGATACTCATCGTGTACACTAACAGATTACTCTGCACTTAAACTTATCGACATTGACTGTAGCTTGCACATTGATACTCATCGTGTACACTATCAGACTACTCTGCGCTTATGCGTGTCAACATTGACTGTAGCTTGCACATTGATACTCAACGTGTACACGGCCAGTATACTCTGCACTTATAGTTTTCGACATTGACTGTAGCTTGCACATTTATACTCATCGTGTAAACTACCAGACTACTGTGCCCTTATGGTTGTCGACATTGACTGTAACTTGCAGATTGATACACAACGTGTACACTATTCTGCACTTATTCTTGTCGACATTAGATGTAGCTTGCACATTGATACTCAACGTACACTACTCTACACTTATGCTTGTCGACATCGGCTGTAGCTTGCACATTGATACTCAACGTGTAGACTACTCTGCACTTGCTTGTCGACATTGGCTGTAGCTTGCACATTGATACTCAACGTGTACACTAATCTGCACATATGCTTGTCAAAATTGCCTATAGCTTTCACATTGATAATCATCGGGTACTCTACCAGGCTACTCTGCACTTATGCTTGTCGACAGTGACTGTAGCTTGCACACTGATACTCCTCCTGTACCTACTCTTCCAGGCTACTCTGCACTTATGCTTGTTGACAGTGACTGTAGCTTGCACATTGATACTCAACGTGTACACTACTCTGCAATTATGCTTGTCGACATTGACTGTAACTTACACATTGATACTCAACGTGTACACTACTCTGCATTTATACTTGTCGACATTAACTGTAGCTTGCACATTGATACTCATCGTGTACACTACCAGGCTATGTTGCACTTATGCTTGTCGATATTGACTGTAACTCACACATTGATACTCTTCGTGTACACTACCAGGCTACTTTGCACTTATGTTTGTCACATTGACTGTGGCTAGCACATTGATACTCATTTTGTACACTACCAGGCAACTCTGCACTTATGCTTGTAGACTTTGACTGTGGCTTTCACAATGATACTCAACGTGTACACTACTGTGCACTTAGGCTTGTCGACATTAGCTGTAGCTTGCACATTGATACCTATCGTGTACACTACTCCGCACTTATGCTTGTTGACATTGGCTGTAGCTTTCACATTGATACCTATTATGTACACTTCTCTGCACTTATGCTTGTGGACATTGACTGTAGCTTGCACATTGATACTCATCGTGTACACTACCAGGCCACTCTGCACTTATACTTGTCGACATTGACTGTAGCTTGCATATTGATACTCAGCGTGTACACTACCAGGCCACTCTGCACTTATACTTGTCGACATTGAGTGTATCTTGCACATTGATACTCAGCGTGTACACTACCAGACTACTCTGCATTTATGCTTGTCGACATTGACTGTAGCTTGCATATTGATACTCAATGTGTACACTACTGTGCACTTATGCTGTCGACATTGGGCTGTAGCTTGCATATTGATACTCATAGTGTACACCAAAAAGCTACTCTGCACGTATGCTTGTCGACATTGGCTGTAGCTTGCACCATTAGACTTACTGTGTACAATAACAAGCTAATCTGCACTTATGCTTGTCGACATTGGCTTAGCTTGCACACTGATACTCATCGTGTACACTACTCTGAACTTATGCTTGTCGACAGTGGCTGTAGCTTGCACATTGAACCTCATCGTGTACACTACACTGCAATTATGCTTGTCGACATTGGTTGTAGCTTGCACATTGATACTCATCGTGTGCACTACTCTGCACTTATACCTGTCAACATTGGCTGTAGCTTGCACATTGATACTCATCATGTACACTATTCTGCACTTATACTGGTCGACATTGGTTGTAGCTTGATTATTGATACTTACCGTGTACACTACCAGGCTACTCTGCACTTATGCTTGTCGACATTGGCTGCAGCTTGCACATTGATAACTCACCGTGTACACTACCAGGCTACTCTGCACTTATGCTTGTCGACATTGGTTGTAGCTTGCACATTGATACTCATCATGTACAATATTCTGCACTTATGCTGGTCGACATTGGCTGTAGCTTGCACATTGATACTCACTGCGACGACTACACGGCTACTCTGCACTTACGCTTGTCGACATTGACTGTAACTTGCACATTGATACTCATCGTGTACACTACTCCGCACTTATGCTTGTCGACATTGGCTGTAGCTTGCACATTGATGCTCACCGCGTACACTACCAGGCTACTCTACACTTATGCTTGTCAGCATTGGCTGTAGCTTGCACATTGATACTCATCGTGTATACTACTCTGCACTTATATTTGTCGACATTGGCTGTAGCTTGCACATTGATATTCACCGAGTACAGTACCAGGCTACTCTACACTTATGCTGGTCGACATTGGCTGCAGCTTACACATTGATACTCACCGCGTACACTACCAGGCTGCTCTACAATTATGCTTGTCAGCATTGGCTGTAGCTTGCACATTGATACACATCGTGTACACTACTCTGCACATATATTTGTCGATGGCTGTAGCTTGTACATTGATACTCACCGCGTACACCACCACGCTACTCTGCACCTATGCTTGTCGACATTGGCTGTAGCTTGCACATTGATACTCATCGTGTACACTACTCTGCACTTATGCTTGTCGAAATATGCTGTAGCTTGCACATTGATACCCTCCGTGTACACTACCAGGCAACTCTGCACTTATGCTTGTGTACATTGGCTGTAGCTTTCACATTGATACTCACCGCGTACTCTACCAGGCTACTCTGCATTTATACTTGTCGACATTGGCTGTAGCTTGCACATTGATACTCATCGTGTACACTACTCTACACTTATGCTTGTCGATATCGGCTGTAGCTTGCACATTGATACTCAACGTGTACACTAATCTGCACATATGCTTGTCAACATTGCCTATAGCTTTCACATTGATAATCATCGGGGACACTACCAGGCTACTCTGCACTTATGCTTGTCGACAGTGACTGTAGCTTGCACATTGATACTCCTCCTGTACCTACTCTACCAGGCTGCTCTGCACTTATGCTTGTTGATAGTGACTGTAGCTTGCACATTGATACTCAACGTGTACACTACTCTGCAATTATGCTTGTCGACATTGACTGTAACTTACACATTGATACTCAACGTGTACACTACTCTGCATTTATACTTGTCGACATTAACTGTAGCTTGCACATTGATACTCATCGTGTACACTACCAGGCTATATTGCACTTATGCTTGTCGACATTGACTGTAACTCACACATTGATACTCATCGTGTACACTACCAGGCTACTTTGCACTTATGTTTGTCACATTGACTGTGGCTAGCACATTGATACTCATCTTGTACACTACCAGGATACTCTGCACTTATGCTTGTAGACTTTGACTGTGGCTTTCACATTGATACTCAACGTGTACACTACTGTGCACTTATGCTTGTCGACATTGGCTGTAGCTTGCACATTGATACCTATCGTGTACACTACTCCGCACTTATGCTTGTCGACATTGGCTGTAGCTTTCACATTGATACCTATTATGTACACTTCTCTGCACTTATGCTTGTGGACATTGACTGTAGCTTGCACATTGATACTCATCGTGTACACTACCAGGCCACTCTGCACTTATACTTGTCGACATTGACTGTACCTTGCACATTGATACTCAGCGTGTACACTACCAGACTACTCTGCATTTATGCTTGTCGACATTGACTGTAGCTTGCATATTGATACTCAATGTGTACACTACTGTGCACTTATGCTGTCGACATTGGCTGTAGCTTGCATATTGACACTCATAGTGTACACCAACAAGCTACTCTGCACGTATGCTTGTCGACATTGGCTGTAGCTTGCACCATAAGACTTACTGTGTACAATAACAAGCTAATCTGCACTTATGCTTGTCGACATTGGCTTATCTTGCACACTGATACTCATCGTGTACACTACTCTGCACTTATGCTTGTCGACAGTGGCTGTAGCTTGCACATTGAACCTCATCGTGTACACTACACTGCACTTATGCTTGTCGACATTGGTTGTAGCTTGCACATTAATACTCATCGTGTGCACTACTCTGCACTTATACCTGTCAACATTGGCTGTAGCTTGCACATTGATACTCATCGTGTACACTTCTCTGCACTTATGCTTGTCGAAATTGGCTGTAGCTAGCACAATGATACTCACTGTGTACACTACCTGGATACTCTGCACTTATACTTGTCGACATTGGTTGTAGCTTGCACATTGATACTCATCATGTACACTACTCTGCACTTATACTGGTCGACATTGGTTGTAGCTTGCATATTGATACTTACCGTGTACACTACCAGGCTACTCTGCACTTATGCTTGTCGACATTGGCTGCAGCTTGCACATTGATAACTCACCGTGTACACTACCAGGCTACTCTGCACTTATGCTTGTCGACATTGGTTGTAGCTTGCACATTGATACTCATCATGTACAATATTCTGCACTTATACTTGTCGACATTCGCTGTAGCTTGCACATTGATAATCATCGTGTACACTACTCTGCACTTATACTGGTCGACATTGGCTTTAGCTTACACATTGATACTCATCGTGTACACTACTGTGCACTTATACTTATCGTTATTGGCTGTAGCTTGCACATTCATACTCATCGTGTACACCATCAGGCTACTCTGCACTTATATTTGTCGAAATTGACTGTAGCTTGCACATTTATACCTATCGTGTACACCACCAGATTACTCTGCACTTATGCTGGTCGACAGTGACTGTAGCTTGTACATTGATACTCATCGTGTACACCACCAGATTACTCTGCACTTATGGCTGTCGACAGTGACTGCAGCATGCACATTGATACTTATCGTGTACACCACCAGATTACACTGCACTTATGCTGGTCGACAGTGACTGCAGCATGCACATTGATACTCATCGTGTACACCACCAGATTTCTCTGCACTTATGCTGGCCGACAGTGACTGCAGCATGCACATTGATACTCATCGTGTACACCACCAGATTACTCTGTACTTATGCTGGTCGACAGTGACTGTAGCTTGTACCTTGGTACTCATCGTGTACACCACCAGATTACGATGCACTTATGTTGGTCGACAGTGACTGTAGCTTGTACATTGATACTCATCGTGTACACCACCAGATTACTATACACTTATTTTGGTCGACAGTGACTGTAGCTTGTACATTGATACGCATCGTGTACACCGCCAGATTACTATGCACTTATGCTGGTCGAAATTGGTTGTAGCTTGCACATTGGTACTCATCGTGTACACCTACAGATTACTCTGCACTTATGCTTGTCGACATTGACTGTAGCTTGTAGATTGATACTCATCGTTTACACTATTCTGCACTTATGCTTGTCGACATTGGCGGTTGTTTGCACATTGATACTCATCGTTTACACTACTGTGCATTTATGCTTGTCGACATTGGCTGTAGCTTGCACATTGACACTCATCGTTTACACTACTGTGCACTTATGCCTGTCCACATTGGCTGTAGCTTGCACATTGATACTCATCGTTTACACTACTGTGCACTTATGCTTGTCGACATTGGCTGTAGCTTGCTCATTGATACTCATCGTTTACATTTATGTGCACTTATGCTTGTCGACATTGGCTGTAGCTTGCACATTGATACTCATCGTTTACACTACTGTGCACTTATGCTTGTCGACATTGGCTGTAGCTTGCACATTGATACTCATCGTTTACACTTATGTGCACTTATGCTTGTCGACATTGGCTGTAGCTTGCACATTTATACTCATCGTTTACACTACTGTGCACTTATGCTTGTCGACATTGGCTGTTTTTTGCACATTGATACTCATCGTTTACACTACTGTGCACTTATGCTTGTCGACATTGGCTGTAGTTTGCACACTGATACTCATCGTTTACACTACTGTGCACTTATGCTTGTCGACATTGCCTGTTGCTTGCACATTGATAATCATCGCTATGCGCAGATGGTTTCGTTTTCTGTATTTGTGAGGACTATGACCGTAAGTAAATCATAACGAGTTTGCCATAGTAATTTAACATTAATAATTTCCTGCATTGAAATAAGAAATTTTCCATAACAAAGAACAAAGTTTCACATACTGTTGTGCGATCAACTCCAAAAGATGGATCCAACTCGCTCGAAAGTAAGCAATATACACCTATTTTATAAAAGCAAGCTTCAACTTAAAAATGTTGATGTCTTGGTAGCAATAAGTTTTTATTCACTTCACTGAATACAGAGCGGTAGTTTATTGTCGGTGTGGATGGCGCATATGAGCGAATGCTACATAACTATGAGTAACAGTAACATGCGTACTAATATTGCTATAAGTGGTGTTGAAAGTTGTATCCATCTGCAATGTGATAGTGTTTCTACCGAAGCTTGCTGGAGATCTATTAGAAACTTTCTCACAGCGCACAAACTTCTTATAAGTTGGAATTAATGGTTCTTTCACATAAGTTGTACAGGGTTGTAAAGGTAGAATCAGGTGACTGAAAAATTCAATGCCATAGCCGGGATTTGAACCACGGATCTCCCGGTCTCCGTCCGGTTGCTCTAACCACTGGGCTACCATGGCAACATGCCGACACATTAAATTCTCCAGCTGTTTCGCATCTTATAAGTTATCAGATTAAATTTGGTATATCCTTCTAAATACACTTGCACATGCTTTATTCATATGTATCCGATATACAACATGTTCGTACTAATGCTTAGTTCGTAAATTCATTGATATCAAAGGTAACCAATTAAGGTTACAGTACAAAGCAAATTGGTTGTGAGGTGTTCATTCGGACCATCCCTCCGTTGGGTGGTTGAATCTGTTTACACCGGAAACGTCATCCTGTCAGAAGACAGGAAATTACATTCTCTCTGTATAAGGTTTGGCAAGCTGACCGTCGCCCACTTCAAAAGGACTCAATTTCTATTCACACTTACCATGATAGCAGAACAGAAAAGCCATTAAAGAGATCGCTTCTATCCACTTCACCATACCTTGCCTCGTTTCTAATTTCTTTTGTTCAGTACGTTTTCTAATTGAGCTACGTTTGATGGGCCAAAGATCAAAAGCTGGACTACCGTGTCGTGAGTCTTTCTAGTGAGACGAGCGGTGCTCTTAGCTTTTCATTTATTGCTGGCCTGCTTGTCCGCAGGTGTCCGCTACAAAGTTTTCTGATTTTATTCACAAAAACATCATGAGTAACGCAATACTCCATTTCATAATATGTGGGTTAACTGCAATTACAAGCAGCATAAGAAGCCAATTTAACCATCTCCGAAAAAAAATTAAAATATGCAATTCTTAACCTCTCATGTACCCCCTGCAAATTTTGGTAACTCTAGGTTGAACCATTAGCAAGAAATTCTTTTTAGTAGCGTATACGCAAATGCTGAATATCAAACACTCCTTACGCTGAATCACTAAAAAGTTTTTTAATCAAAGTTCAAATTTTTGTGATTATAAAAAAATATAAGCCGACTTGAAGTTCTAAGGTAATGACTGTATTTTATCCAATAAATATAAAGTATATTTGCCAATCAAATTATTGGCATAGCAAATATTAAAATACTCGACTATCCTAAGGTTCCTGGGTTAAATCAGCTTCCAATTGACCAATAATATGACAAATCTCCAAATTTCCCAAAAAAAAGTTTATAAAAATTTCATCGCAAAGAGAATCAGAAAAAATCCCATTTGAGAAAGAACGTGTTTTAAACTGAATTATGGAAAACACTTGGGCGCAAATCTTTGAAAAATATTATTCCACTGCAAATGTTCGAATAATTTAACCACAACGCATTATTACACATGACGGAGCGTAAATAATAAAACGCAAAAACCTAAAAACAGATGTATTATATTCATAGTTGAATTTCTCTATCCATCACCGCTTATTTTCCTTTATCTTCTATGAGCTATCTGGTTCGTGTTAATAGAGAGATAAATGTTTTTAGAAACAGTTTCATTGAATTTCCATGCTCTTTCCATGACATTGCTAGAAAAAAGTTAAATGGTGACAGCACTTCAAAAAATGACTTAAAAATTAAAACCAATTCCAACGAATACTTACGAAATGGCTAATGGCACAAAATGTATTTCAAATTGCTGTGTTTTAAAGCAATACACACTTTTTTGTAGTAAGCTTTGTCTCTCTCTTGCGATTTACCGGCTATACAACGTTACTCAAAATCATTCCGAATGAAGGATACTTCATGGGTTATTCAAAGAAAATTCAATATCGTCATGTATACATCTTAAAACTATGCTATTTTTACCAAAACCCTTAGAGCCATTTTAAGAAATAGAAACTAACAAAATGTTTGCATGCAAACGTAGTTTGGGACGAAGTGAAAAATATTCGTGTCACATCCTTTGAGGAGGCGCAATTTAAATACCAAGTTGGTATTTTGCCGACTTTTCGTTTTTTTGTTATGCTAAAAAAAACTGATTCAGACACATACAAACACACACGAAGACGTTTTTCTAAAAATGACTTTGTTTTATTCATGGAACCTCAAAAAATGTTCTTTCAATGGAACCTAGATATCGAATTTCTGGTTCAGAGCATTAGAACATGAACAGAATTTCACTGATTGCCAGCTTAACAAGGTACCTACTGCAAAATGAAATCTTTTTGAGAAACTCTAATTAGTCGTAATACAGCCAATTGTTTTAAATCTAACGTTCTTGAACCACACAAGCAAGGTTCAGTCATACGTAAAATGAATCCTACAAGGAGCCCAGCATCCGAAAGTTTTGTTTTGTTAATGTATTTGTAAAATCTTTAATTTAACAGGTCAACTTTATGGGCGCTTTTTTTATATATACACAAACATAATAAACTAAATACAAAGTTTCCTGTTGCTTGAATGTTTATAACCTATACTAATATTATAAATAGAGGAAATGTGTGTATGTGTGTGTGTTTGTGTGTGTGTGTAGTAGTAGTAGTAATCTTGCAAAGCACTCTACCTACTTTAGTAATTCTGTCACCACAAGCACCACTGTTCTCCCCATAGGCTATAAGGCACTTTCTAATTTAATTTTTTTAAAGAAGAAATCACTAAAAGGGATTTTCTAGGTCTTAGTTTGTACATATTGAAATAATAAAAGAACGTACTTAATAAGCCGTCTTTCACTTTTCGTTGAGAAGGTCTTAGAATAGAAAATAACTTTTGTTTCTTTCTTTACTCCACAGAAAATATGTGCAAAAGTAAGATAAAAGCACCCGATATTTATTCCAAGGTGAGTGAAAGAATATTAGGATTTAGCTAATCATAAAACAGAAGACTCAACAAAACAAAAAACAAAACAATAAAAGACATTCTGCTTATGGTGATACATATTTGTATGCAATGCTTATTTCTTTAAGGGAAAATGTTGTTTAAATACTGCAGATGTTTCCAGGATTTAGCTTCAAACACCTAAGTGCGCTTTATTATAATTCAAAATTCACAATTAGGCCATGTACATCCCTTTTGGGCAAGTCAAAAGGGAGCTGGATTTTGCAGTTTTTTCTAAGCTTCTCTCTCATTGTCAATCGTGATCCACTGCTGCAGATGGTCTTCCTCAGTTCTCTGCCTACCAACGTTCCTCTGACCAATTCTGAAGTCCCAAGAAGTCACTGTGTGTCCATCTATTAGGGTTCTGTCTCATAACGTGCCCTTCCCATCTCCATTTTAGGTAGCTTCATGTGGCCGAGGGGTCTCTTCCTTATTTCTTGGTTCTGCATTCTATCTCTCATTGTTATACCCAAGAGCTTTCTTTCCATTTTCCTTTGGCAGATATCTATCGTTTGTCTCGTATTTTTAACCTCCATGTTTGTGAGCCATACAACAGGACTGTAATGTTCATTATTTATTCGACTTTTAAAATTTATACTGTAAGATATGCCCAGGAGTATAAATTTTACGGACCAGAATTTAGACTATAATGCTACGATGCGTAATACTATTACTCTGTCCATTATGTACTCAGGTCTATTATTATGGCTATGTAGCCAGGAAATCTCAGGTGGAATAGTTTTGTCCTATCTATGCGTATACCATAGTTTGCTGTGTTCTTCTTAGATGTGTCCTATAGAAGGCTTACAAAGGCAAAAAAGATTTTCAATCTTCTTGTCTTACTCCTCTTTGTAGTTTGAACTCCTTCCCCTGTTTGTCTAAATGTATTTTCGCAGTTTGAGTATAATTTCAAATAATACTTATGTGTTTGTCTTCTGTTCCCTGGTTTTTAGCGCTGCTATTAATGGGACATGTTCTACAGCGGCTAAATAGCTTTAGGAAACCGATAAATTTACTCTAATTATACACATGTAAACATAAACCATCTGAATGTCCTTATGTAAGGGTGTTTAGCGTATTTAGTGCCTAATGTACCAATACTCGACTACCAACTCAATTACAACTACTCGAAGGGTACCAGAGAGATTTTGGTGTAATCCCCCGAAAGAAACAGAATACTGGCATCGACACTTACATGACTTTCTTTACACACTATCTATTATTTTTTTAGCTTTTCAAAATATCCAGGAAAGCGTATTTTTCTATTTAATTCAAAAACCTCAGTAGAAATTGTTTCATTACACACTTCGTTGTAGTTACAAGGTGGATGAACGAAACCGAATCGATAGATGTGCCTATATGCTAACTTTGAAATGCAATACTCTTTCCATGATATCGCGAGAAAGAAATGAATAGCGACAGCACTTTAAAAAGACAAAATTAATTAAAAATTCAAATGAATAGCAATGTATAACTGAAAAATGCGTACCGCCATAAAAAGTTATTTGAAATAGAATTTATTTTAAAGGGAACTAAATTATTTGTATTGTGCATTTTTTATATCTATTAACGTTTTATCAATTGCACAAAACTTCCTTCTGAATGAAGAGGACTTCACAGGTTATTCCCAGAAGATTGAAGATGTTCAGTTTATTTGCTATGTATATATCTTAAATATATGACATTTTAATTAAAATTCTAAGAGCCGTTTTGAGAAAGTAAAAGATTCACCAACTTTTCCTTATGAAGTGTAATTTGGGGTACGGGGGATATTCTTGAAATCCTTCGCATCACATATTAGGAGGATATTGAACTTAAATACCAAGTATCATATTTTCCTGATATTTCGTTTTTGGGTTATATTATTTGCATATACAAGCACACACCCACACACATACCGAGAGAGAGAGAGAGTGAGAAATTGTTCTAAAAGTTATTTCTTTCTATGTTTGGGAGCCCAAAAACATGTACTTCAGGAGAAATCTCAATACAGAATTTTTGGGTGGAATGGAAAACCTCCTCTACCTACTAAGTACATTGACGTGCACATAAAGTAGGCCATTCTCACAGATCGCAATAAGTTGAGGTAAGCAACCTTTGACTCCTCCCAGTGTGTTGTATGCACATGACTTTCTCTACACACTCTTCAGGAAAATGTTCTTACAAAAGCTTAAATATTCTTCTGTCTACTTCTTGTTAATCCAGATAAGCTTACATTATCCGTTTACACATTTCGTTGTAGGTGTGAGAAGAATACACCAGGCTAAAGCTGTCACTTTTAAACCGCTGGCCGCATGTGGCTTTGAAATTTCATTTTACTTGCATGATCACAAGAAAGAAGAAATTGCAAATAACCTCTTGAAAAACTTACAAGTATTTGAAAATTCAAAGCACTTACAAATGGTTAACACCATTAAGATTTATTTTGCAAAAATTGATGCTGTAACAAGATCCATATTTTTGTGCACTAAAATTCTGTGTATCTTTTGCTTGCGGCTTTTCAATTCTATCTACAGAAGTCACTCAGAATGAAGAGGAGTTCACTAGCCTTGCACAGAAAATTCAAAATATATATTTTGTCATGCAATTATCTTAAATATGCACATAGCATTATTATTAAAAAATTAGCCCATTTTTGATAAAATCAAGATAATGGAAAATTGTCCATGAAAAGTGTAGTTCGGGCTTGAGGATTTTCTTGAACATATAGTCGATTTTGAAAAATACTGAACATAAATTCCAAGTTTGGTATTTATCCACTACCTTGTTTTTACTTTCCCTACCACGTATCTAGCAGGTAGAGAAAGTATTGCGATCCACCCAAAAACTCGATACCAATGTTTCACCGGAAATACATGTTTTGAGGCCTGCTAAATACCAAGAAGGGCATTTTTAGAAAATATGTGTGTCTGTGAATAGCATAACTCAAAAACGAAAAGTCGGATCAACACCAAACTTGGTATTTTATTGGGTTCCTTCAAAAGAATGGACATGAACATTTTCAGGCAAATCCCCCCCACCCCAAATCGCCCTTTACAGCAAACATGTTTCGATTCTCTCAAAAATGGCTATCGATTTTTATTAAAATACCATATATTAAGGGTATATGTGTGTGTGACAAATCAAATGCATACCTTGAATTTTCTGAAAATAGCCTGTGAAGTCTTCTTCAGTCGGAAAACTGGTTAAGCGATAGACAAAAACGCACACAAAAATGTAGGTCTATTTATAACACAGCTTATTTCAAAGAGCTTTTTTGTGGCCAAAGGCAATTCCGAGATATTCGTCATTAATGATTCGCATTGTTCAGTACTTTGTTTCTGAAGTCCTGTAAATATTCAGTTGTTTCTCGCTTTAAGGCCAGCGTATAGCGCTCAATTGTTAAGCGTTTGACTATCGTTGTTCCTATTGTATCTATAACGAAATATACAACGTAGTTTATTTGAATTAAAATGAAGTAGGTATAAAAATAAAAAAAAAGTTGTATACCCACTAATAAACAAAATAGGGTAGAGAAAGTCATGTGAATGTATCACATCATATTTTGTATTTATGTTCTTCACAGACACATTCATACACGGAGCTTTTTTTAGAAACTACTTTTATTAAAACATGTATTTTTGGGGGAAATCTCTGTATCAAATTTTGGGATGCAATGCAATACTTTCCTCTGCCTGCTAGGTGCCGGTAGAGAAAGTAAAAGGTATTGACAAACCCCTGGTATGCACACGAAGAAAATTATTTTCATATGGACATTTTTCTGTCTTCAAACGTGAAAATAACCGAGAGCTCTGAAACATGAGCTTTAGAGACATCCAGCTTACTACCCGGATTGGTTCATTTGCTGTCATATGTTTTGGACTTTGAAGTTCTTCAGGCAGGTGTAACTTTACTACGTAATTACTTCATTAACTTACTACTCCCATATTACACACATATCGATACGAGGGATGCGACTACTTATGTTAGTGTAAGAATATGTTGAAATGTAAAAGCAGAATAACGTAAAACAGTTAGGCAACTTATGAAATTAGAATTTTAGCTCTTTCCACACAATTATAACAATGCTGTAAAGGCCGTCTCGTTGATCACATTTATTGCATATGAATTCTTTCACAGCTTCAAACTTCTATATTACTATTCATTCGCTGAAGAATAGTGCCAAGGTAAAAAGTTAATATATATATATATATATATATATATATATATATATATATATATATGGTTTTCGGGGAACTGTAACACAGTTATTTACATTTACTGATTGGTTCTTGACAGGATGTAATTTCTCCCTCTAAAAGTAATGACCGCGTTTCTCTATCGCATCTCACTTTTGAAGGTTTGGTTTCTGAAATATCCAAAACGTTACTATAAACTCTACCCATCACTTGAGAAGCTCTACATACGAGCAGTAGAAATATTCGCAGGGAGACTGCTGAGTAATGCAATTTTTACTTAGATAGCTTAGATAGCAGCTCAACTGCAAATACCAGTCCTTTCTCATTGACAAACGGCTTATGAATTTCTGTCTACCCCTTTTGGATACAGTTCGTTTAGCGGTACCTAAGATGCACCGTGAGGAGGCAAGCTGCTTCACATTCGTTTGCCCACTTATTCGACCTTAATAGACAACATTGATAATGGTGTTGTGTCGGTTTTCTTTAGTTGTTGTAAGGTTTATATTGGCGCTCAACCAGATTTATTTGTTTGGTGGCGCTTCTGTCTCGAGCCGAGGTTAGACTGACCTCCCAAATTACTCGGTTCCTAGTTTTCACCTTGGTGGTTACTGGGACTAAAAGAGGCGAGATCCTTTTAGATGTGTAGTCGTATATTGCTAGGGCAAATAAATTAAGCTTTGGTCATTCTGATCGTTCACCTTTCTGTGTTCGCCTTCGCACTTATTTCAATAGTTGTTCATTGTCTACAAGCGGGGATGATGTTTTTATTTTAACTTTCAAGGGATTTAATGTGTCATTTTGGTGTACATATCTGGGTCATGTGATCCCAACGGTTAGTATTGTAGGCGTGTGTTAAATTTTGGTGTGTTCGAGTGCAAATCCTCGATGCCTTTGATAATATTTATGTTATTACCTCGTCATATCTTTCACCCGAAATTCAATTCCGAGTATATTTGTCACATTTGGAGCATTCAAACATACAAGCAGACACTCGACTAAGAACGTGAAGAAAGTTACCGCACGATATTTGTAACTGCCGTTTTAAGTTGCTTTATTTTGTTATAATTTCAAAGTATATTATTGTTAACCATCGTTAAATGGGGACACTCTCTTGTCAGTAACTTGACCTTGTCGAAGCTTCTTTTGTGGCCTTTCTGAGTTCCACCATGTAAAAATTATGAAGAACGTAAGTAGTGGCGGTGCAGTACCAGAGAAGAAATATTGTCAAACTAAGAAGTTGGCAGGAGTGGAGATACGAGAACACAGAATCTTTTTAACATACATTTACGATGCCATTAGCTATAGAAGGAATTAACTCAAAGGTCATAAAATCAGTGAATATGTGAATATTTTACTCCATGCAAATGACATCTAAAATGCAATCATCAAAGTATGATTTACAGGAACCATTTAAATTAAGTCAATATGTATTCAAATGTGATTTTAGAATACAAACCTCAGACATAAGTGATGGCTTTTCATAGCGAATTACCTATCACTGGAGTCACATTAAATTACACGAGAATACAATAGACGTACACTTTTAACTACCTCAGATGAAAGATCATATGGCAAAACATAAAGTAAATTACGGTCATTGTCGTAAGATATGCGGCAACATAAAAATCTCAAAAATAAATGATTTCTAAAATAACGGCTGTTCTTGTTCTGATTATTCAAAGGTATTCCGAAAAATGACGTATCACACATTCAAGACACACACCGAAACGAAAGTTTAAATACCTATGGATGGTTAAATTCAGTAAGAAGATGATAAAAAGTGTCATAATTATATTCGATAGCTAAATTCAGTAAGAAGCTGATAAGACGTGTCAGAACTATATTCCACAGGATAAATTCAGTAAGAAGATGATAAAACGTGTCAGAATTATATTCGACTGGATAAATTCAGTAAGAAGATGATAAAACGTGTCTGAATTATATTCGACAGGATAAATTCAGTAAGAAGATGATAAAACGTGTCAGAATTATATTCGACAGGATAAATTCAGTAAGAAGATGATAAAACGTGTCAGAATTATATTCCACAGGATAAATTCAGTAAGAAGATGATAAAACGTGTCTGAATTATATTCGACAGGATAAATTCAGTAAGAAGATGATAAAACGTGTCAGAATTATATTCGACAGGATAAATTCAGTAAGAAGATGATAAAATGTGCCAGAATTATATTCGATAGCTAAATTCAGTAAGAAGATGATAAAACGTGTCAGAATTATATTCGATAGGACAAATTCAGTAAGAAGATGATAAAAAGTGCCAGAATTATATTCCATAGGATAAATTCAGTAAGAAGATGATAAAAAGTGTCAGAATTATATTCGACAGGATAAATTCAGTAAGAAGATGATAAAAAGTGTCAGAATTATATTCCACAGGATAAATTCAGTAAGAAGATGATAAAACGTGTCAGAATTATATTCGATAGCTAAATTCAGTAAGAAGCTGATAAGACGTGTCAGAATTATATTCCACAGGATAAATTCAGTAAGAAGATGATAAAACGTGTCAGAATTATATACCACAGGATAAATTCAGTAAGAAGATGATAAAAAGTGTCAGAATTATATTCCACAGGATAAATTCAGTAAGAAGATGATAAAACGTGTCAGAATTACATTCGACAGGATAAATTCAGTAAGAAGATGATAAAAAGTGTCAGATTATATTCGATAGCTAAATTCAGTAAGAAGATGATAAAAAGTGTCAGAATTATATTCGATAGGACAAATTCAGTAAGAAGATGATACAAAGTGCCAGAATTATATTCCATACGATAAATTCAGTAAGAAGATGATAAAAAGTGTCAGAATTATATTCGACAGGATAAATTCAGTAAGAAGATGATAAAAAGTGTCAGATTATATTCGATAGCTAAATTCAGTAAGAAGATGATAAACGTGTCAGAATTATACTCGATAGGATTAATTCAGTATGAAGATGATAAAACGTGTCAGAATTATACTCGATAGGATAAATTCAGTATGAAGATGATAAAACGTGTCAGAATTATATTCGACAGGATAAATTCAGTAAGAAGATAATAAAACGTGTCAGAGTTATATTCGACACAATAAATTCAGTAAGAAGATGATAAAAAGTGTCAGAATTATATTCGACAGGATAAATTCAGTAAGAAGATGATAAAATGTGCCAGAATTATATTCGATAGTTAAATTCAGTAAGAAGATGATAAAACGTGTCAGAATTATATTCGATAGGACAAATTCAGTAAGAAGATGATAAAAAGTGTCAGAATTATATTCGATAGGACAAATTCAGTAAGAAGATGATAAAAAGTGTCAGAATTATATTCGATAGGATAAATTCAGTAAGAAGATGATAAAAAGTGTAAGAATTATATTCGAAACAGCACTACATATCTGAACATAGATTATACGTGGAAATAGCGTTTAGGATAAAGCAAAATTAGCCAAAACAGCTGCGACCTTTGAAATACACTCAGGACAACCACGAGGACGAGAAAATATGGACTTAGATGAACAGGCTGTGAGGACCTAAACCCAGAAAGGAAGAACCATATTTGCCTGCAAAGGAGAAGTAGCAAGTAAAACGAATCTTTCTCAACCCCCAAAAGCGAAAGTTGCTTTTCTAGAACTTTTTGGTTGTGGCCATGATAATGGCCTAATTCCCTTTCAGAGGGTATATTGCGCTGCGGCGCTTTCTGCTATGTCTTGTTGCAGCGTAATACTTCTAGTTTGCAGAAATCAAGGGGTGCTTACGAAAAAAGGCAGTTTTAACCAGGAATGTGTCAAAAATTCCAAGAACAACAGTACTAGCACCCTCAAAGTATGAAGCCGCCTTATAAATTTATAGTAATAAATAATAATAGTAACAATAAGACGTTGGTGTGGGTAACAGTTTGATGTCCACGATAACGTGTGAGGCTCGCATTCGGAAGGTTTTCCGGTTCGAAATTTGCTGGACTGGCAACCATGACCTTGGGTTTTTTAGTGGTTTTATCAGGTTAGTGGGCTAATGCTTTATCTTCTACCACAATTAGAAATGTGCATCATTTCCTTTAATCTGTTTCACCTTTTGTTTCAGAGTTGCTGGAGCAGGCGATAGCACTTGGTGCATGGCGGTAAGGCACTGGAGGTTTTGCTTTATAAAGGATTTCTGGGTGGTGCTTGGATGACCAGTTGATGCCCCTCCCCCCCGTGTACAAAGGTAGCCTCGCGCTAGTCAGGGTTGCTATCATTCATGAATCGGGTGATGCTAGCCCGCATCGGATATGGTTGCCCTTCCCGTTAATCCCTTCCTCCCAGCGTAAGACAAAATGGGCCTTCTGAGATAACTTATGTGGGAACGGGACCCCTCCGTCTGAATGTTCTGCCCTAATACTTTGATACAGGTTTTCTGGCACTGTCAATTTACAAATTACTATACATTACATTGGTAACATTAATTTTAATTGCAGAAAAATGTGTACATGCAATATATAAGGTCGTAAATAAGTTTATTCCTTGTTTTGTTTTTAAATGGGTAGCTAGCGTTGCAAGGAATAGATGCGCCCTAATAACATAAATATTCACACTTTTTGCTTTAGTATTTAAACTTTCAGTATGGAAGGTAAGTTGGTTTTGTTGCCAGTCGCGGAAATTCATTGTTATTTTTAACACCATATTGGTTTTTAAGAAAATATTATTAAATATATAAATGCTCAGAAGGTGAGGAGAGTGGTTCTTGTGAATCAGAGAGTTTTCAAAATGCTATAGTAAATTGGTTTTAATAGAATTCACTATTAATTAATTTGTATGTTTAAACTTTCCCTTAAGTTCAGTACTTTGGATTTTAAGAAACAGGTTTTGGTTTACAATTTACCGACATGCGGTTTAGATTTAAATGTGCATTCTTGTTTCAAAAATACATCCTGTACTTCGTTATTTTGAGTTTGAAGTCTTTCTGGTTTATTCTGTATTATTCACAAAATATTGTGGAGATCCCAAAATGGAAGGCTGCATAAGTTTTGGGAAACACATTCTAAACTAATTCGAGAATACTTATTTTAAAAATAGGATGTTTTAGTACTTTTAGATCTTAAGGTAACTGCGCGAGGTGGCGTCGTGGTAACATGTACGACTCGCATTCGGGAGGTCCCGGTTTCAAACCCCGGAGCCGACCAACCTTAGCGAAGGTTTATTTCGCGGTTTTCCTTGGTCGATAGTCCAATGCTGGGTTGGATAATTTTATATCCGTATTTTCCTATCATCCCTTTTATTACTACATCTCATTTTCTTCTTTTTCTTCTTAACCGCCATACCAGACATTGGGCTGATCATCTATCCTAGCTTTGCTGTGATCCAAAAGTCTGCTTGCTCCTCGACAGGCTACTGCACCAAGACATTGACTTGTAAGCCCTCATGGGTGCAAGTCCAACAAAGAGAAGGGCAAACATTTGAAGAAGGAGAAGAAGGAAACAAAAAGTTGCAAAAATTGCGAAACGTTTCAAATTTAAAGCTTTTCAGAATAATACAATATGATGTTCTAAACTTTAAGAAAACGTATTACTTTTTCTACTTGGCGCATTTAAACTACCAATTAACTGAAGTCATAAATGGACAGCTGCACGCTTATTAATAGGCACACCCAACTTTAACCTTATTTTCTAGCCGGCTTATAATAAGCATTTTTCTATGTTCAAAATGCTCCACACGAAGCAATTGTTTACTAATGTACTTCTAAATTTTTGCACTGCCTCTCAAAAGAACATTAACCAGGTGAGTCAGCCATCGCTTCCGCTTTTGGAGCATAGGCCACCCTTCAAGCAACAATTTTGCACTAAGTTCATTTTCTTCGCTTACCAACAGCTCTTGCTTTACGTTTTTAGTATACGAAAGCCAAAATTGAGAATAAAGGCGATATAAGGGACACAAAGTACCCCGCACTAAAGTGCAACTCAAAAACATACGACTCGTTTATTGAGAGCGGATTCCCGGTTTTCAGCCGATTTTATAAACTTTTACATTAGAGTATACATAGCCGCGCAATTCAGTAAACGCCTCTGACAAAATGGACCTATCATAACAGTCCACTATCAAAATCAGCTTAAACGAAAATTGTGGAATTTTGTAATTAGAGACGGGATAGGCTACGCCTGTATCCACAATGGACGCTGTGCAATCAAGGCATACAGACTATTAAATAACGGTTTATTTTAATTTTGGCGTAAACTAAGTGTCGTACATCGCAAATAATATACACACCAGCTTATGATATTTAAATAATAATGTTTAAACGTTCAACAAAGGATTTAAAGTGTCTTAAAAGCCACGAAAACTGGCGTGGCGCCTGGCAAGCAAGCTCTATGGTTAAACCCAGAATATCTTCGCGATCAAACGTCCAAGTAGCTGAGTGGAATTCTGACTGTATGCTATGCCCTTATCACCAGTAATGCGGGTTCGCATCTAGGCGTTGTATTCTTTTTTTTTTTAAATTCTCATTGAAGCCAACATGAGATAATATAACAAAACGCATTTCTATATAATGGATAAAAGAACCGAAATCGTGAAACTGTTACAACTTTCAATCTAAACTGTGATATTAACTTCCTTATTGTTTTAGATCAAATGTGTATAATATTGATTTCATCTAACTGATTCGCATTTTTCCCGGTAAGAAGATCTCAAATTGTCCCAATGACGACTTACAGTTTTTATAAGTACTTTAAGTCCCGCGCTTCATAGTTTCAACCACTATTTGGTCCATTAATGGAATTAATTGTTCTTCCACACAAGCCGTGTGTTGGAAAGGTAGAATCAGACAACTGAAAAATTCAATGCCATTTGAACCACGGATCAGTTGGAGAATTTAATGGCGTGCCGGCATGTTGCTATTGTAGCTCAGTGGTTAGAGCAACCGGACGGAGACCGGGCGATACGTGCTGATTCACCTGGTATAAATTTTTAAAACCAATGTTTAAATTTTGAGAAAAAAATAACATATTTTTTAAAATTCAAGATTACATATGATCGATCGTTTTGCAAATTCATTTATTGCCAAACATGAATTTTTATATGATTTTTTTAAAAATACTTCATTTTTAGGGAAAGTAATTTACATATAATAAATGATATTTAAATTATCATATAAGAACGAATTTTGAAATATGGTGAACACCATTGTTATTATTATGTGTAGTAACTAACATAAACTTCAAGAAGATATCCTATAGGCGGATTTACCAACTTTCAGGCATTACCTTAGTTAAAAGTCTCATTTGGTTCTTTTAGATAATATGCATTTCATGTATAATATCCACTGAATAGGAAAAAGTAGCATTTATCAAAATTATCTGATGAACATTTAAAAAAATCCGGGCCCTCACTGTAACATTAGAAGATAAAGCTGCGTGTGTAAAAAAATCCAGTAATACGTTACATATTTAATGGAAATACTTCCCCAAGAAGTTTCTGTCCCTTTATTCTTGGCGCTATAAAAGCCACTTAAGATTCCTTTATGCAAAGACACTGAAATTTACATAAACTCGTGCCTGTGCCTCATTCCGGCTCATTAATTACCTCGTAATGTGAACAAACTGATGCTGTAGTATTAAAGGGTTTGAAAAATGGCAGTAGTTCGACTTCCCGACGCCAGCATTTTTCTCGCTTAAATATGCACTTCATTATAGGTATAATGGATTTTATAGAACATATATTTCCATAAAATAGAAACGAGGGAATCATAAAAAGAATATGTGTCGCTGATTAAAACAGAAGCTTAAGATATAAGTTGGGATGGTGATTTTTCGCATATGCGATATAGCGTCAATTGCTCATAAAGACTTGAACTCTAATATTTTCATTTTTATCATTGTAAATCACTGTTTAATGTCTTTAAAAATCTGATAAAATACAAAGTGACTCAAAATGCTAAAATTACTAAAATTCGATATAGATAAATGTGAAATCGACAATTTTTTCAAAATGCAACTTTCTTCTTTGTTTTTTCCTGTAAACCTGGAGGAGCTTGCACACCCCTGGAATGCACCTGACCCGTTCTGAAATACGTAAAGGCAATGGGAAAGAGCAACTTTCACTATTTATGGAAGTTGATACATAATTAACACAATTTGCTTATTTCATTAATATTTAAAGCTAGTTAAATTTAAAATCTTAAGCTTAAAACAATCACAATCGCGAATGACGAATGTAATTACAAGGTAATTTGATTTTGAGGTAGTGTCGGCCAAATATATGACTCAGGTCTCCGCCGCAGTTAGTTAATGAATTACCTAGCTAGAGGGCCCTTTCTACTCTTTGTACCACAGTTAGTAGATGAGTTGTTAATTTACTGCGCCGGTTATGCCGGAGGATGGTTACCCACAGACATTGAAAATTGTGAACTCTTTTTAAAATGAAAATATAAAAATTAAAATGAAAATCTTAATGGAGTTTATTCTTGTGTAACAAAAAGCTTGAGTAACCACAAGGAAGAAAATGCGACAACTGTTTTTTTGTTTTTCTCAAGAGGTTGGTAAACTATTTAAGCCTGCCACTGCTGGCCGATTATTATCACAGATTTGAAAGATTTAAGTGAAAGTAAACGAAAGCTGACATTTTCAGGTTGTTAACTTGATAATTTTGATGATGCATACGATATTAATGTTTCATTCACAACTGGCACACGCTATGCATAAACCTAAAGAGGTATACTACTACAAATACCCAGGTTTTCCAAGCTAGGGGTCTACCAACAGCATAGATGCCAATATATATGCACGAGTTTGCTTCATTTTTCATTTTATTGCTTTAAACAATATTAATTTAAAATAAATTCAGAACTTACTTTGTGCGTCTTTATCTTACTAGTAACCCTTCGTAATTGTGGTTTTGAATACACAATACTGTTATTACAAAATATATTAACTATTTATCAGAATTAACTCAGCTTATATGTTTTTCCTCAAAATGCTATAAAATGTTAAATTGTAAATGTATAAACGCTGCTAAATGCTATATGCACAATTTAAAATGACAATTCTTTTTATTTCAAAATGTTAAAGTTCACCACCCTTATGTATAAGAGAAATTATAATCGTGCATGAAGGCATTAAAATAAATATAAGAACAAGTGATGTAAAAATACTCCCACGTAACAGAAAGCCCGGTATTCGATAGTGATATAGCTTGTCATTCTGTACGTTTAATTTCTCTGCCGCCTAACAACTGTATTTCAACAAAAATTTATTATCGAGGCAACAAAAGACACTTAGAGATACAAAAAACTTTTAGAAAAGGTACGTTCGTGTCTGTGTAACTGTCCGTATGTCCACCCCTGCGTGTGTCTGTCTGTAAGCAACAAAGAAAAACAAAATAAAACGTCATTCACATATCGAACTTGGTATTTTCCAGTGGTGCGACACAGAAGTTTTAAGAAAATCCCTCGCTCTAAACTAGTAAACATATTTCGTTATTTTTACTTTTCTCAAAAAAAAAAAGATTTTGATTCAAATACAACAATATTATACTTAACATATTTGCGTGACAAGTAAAACGTTACATCTTGAATTATTTCGTGTAAATAGCCTTTGAAGTCCCTTCTGAATGAATTTTCTAGAACTTATAAACCGTATGAGATACAGAAAGCCTTACAACACGTAACAGTATTTTTGCACACATTAAATAGGATGATCCTGACCTCTGAAGAGAGTTTAGTAAATGGTTTCATCATATGGCAAATGAGAAGGAAGACGAAGATTGTCTGGCCTGATGAAGCCCAATTCAAATGAACGACTGCGAATCGTCATAATTGTGTGTACTGGGCACTAGGAAAAGCACAAAGTCAATTGACAGGAAGTGAATCTCAGGTGAGGACCGACATCTCGGGCCCTTCTTCTATCAAGTTACAGTTACTGACGTCAAGTATCTGGAAATGCTAAGCATCTCAATTTTGAGAGCTGTGCGTTAACTTCATGGTAACACTCGCTCTCTGTCAACAAGGTGGGGCACCCCACAATACCATACAAGCTAGCAGGCTTTTCTGTACAAGAGTATGTAGATATCGGATAGACTGAAGCTCACCAGATTTAACACCTCTGACTTCCTTTAGGGATGTTATGTATCGCAGGAAACGTTATACTCCACTGGCCATTCTGCAAGAAATTGCGGCAGCATGTGCAGAACTCCTTGCCGGCAGTGCTCTGTTTGAGAATGCCTAACGTTATCAGCAGGGGGAAGTGAGGGGCAAGGTGATAGGGGAATGTATAGTTGCACATTGAAAACAATACCACATTTTGAGGCCGCAGCCTCACTAGTAAATGCAACTCGGAACTGTGGTTGTTCTCCGTTCCTGACTGCCCTTCCGATGCTCCCACCCACTTGTTCCGTAACTGTTTAGTTCCTCTTCCCAAGGAACGCGCTCATATAGTGGTCGACAGGTAAGTACAGTACTAACACGCAAATACCAATTCTGTGATCCTTGAAGTGTGTATACACCTCCAAGTTAGGATTCTACCAATAGCATAGATGCTGAAATATATATCAATAAACACAGTATAACAGTGATAAAACTTTTAGGTTGGTATGTTCTGTGATTTCATGACACACTGTTATTGATTCACGAACTTGCATCACTTAATTTTGTGTATCTTTTTTCTTTCTTTGCATGATTATAAAGTTTTTTTTCGAAGTTTTTTTCTGTTTAAGGAACTCGCATTTTAGGTATTAAATGTTATTAGGTATTTATTCAGTCATAAATCTAATGAAGTGTTTATATTGAATTTATGGGAATAGTCTATTCAAGTCTTATTTCTTAATGAATTTTGAAAAACTGGTAAACTATAAGATCATAAGATAAAGACAAATGCTCGGCAAATGAAAATGAAGATATGGTTAAAACAGAACCATCCATCCATCCACCCATCCACCCATCCACCCACCCACCCACCCACCCATCCACCCACCCATCCACCCATCCATCCACACATCCACCCACCCACCCATCCATCCATCCATCCATCCGTCCATCCGTCCATCCGTCCATCCGTCCATCCGTCCATCCGTCCATCCGTCCATCCGTCGTTCCGTCCGTCCGTCCGTCCGTCCATCCGTCCATCCGTCCATCCATCCATCCATCCACCCATCCATCCACCCACCCACCCATCCACCCACCCACCCGTCCGTCCGTCCGTCCGTCCACCCGTCCATCCATCCATCCATCCATCCACCCATCCACCCATCCACCCACCCACCCACCCACCCACCCACCCATCCATCCATCCGTCCGTCCGTCCGTCCGTCCACCCATCCATCCATCCATCCATCCATCCACCCACCCACCCACCCACCCAACCACCCACCCACCCACCGACCCACCCACCCATCCATCCATCCATCCATCCGTCCGTCCGTCCGTCCGTCCATCTATCTGTCTATCTATCTATCTGTCTGTCTATCTATATATCTATCTATCTATCTACCGATCTATAGATATATAAATATATAATTTTTGTGGTAATCTCGTTTGCGAGATATTCGTTGCTATTGATTTGAATTTACAGCACTTATTCCACATTGTTTAAGTGCTAGGAAACAATTCCTTTGGTTTTCGTGGTAATGCAAAGAGTGCTAAACTACTAAGCCAGCATGTAGAGTGGAGACACCTTTCTGAACATTTGGTTGTCACTTTAGCCACTCGTATATCCCTTGTGCCTAAAACAAAATGTGTAATGCAACCATTTCTGCAAACTTTTATATGGATTAACATGACATAGAAATGCGATTTTATAGAAATAATTTGTAGAAACGATATAAAAATAAACGATAGCGGGTTGAAACTTATGTGAATGTAACACTTCGCATATTTACATTTCTATATTCACGTTGCGGAAGCCGATTTATACATTTTATAAAGGTTAATTCTAAGCACAAACATTTCATGATAATCCCTATGCTTGCAGATGATCAGGTTTTAATTCCAGACAACAAAAACAGCCCATGGAACGAACTTAATAATTAGACAACATTGTAAAGTATTGTAACCCTAAAATTTCAGCAACGCTCTTTCTGAAAATACCTTTTAATAAAATTAGAATTCAGATGCAGATTAGTGTTTACAACGCAGTAACAATGACCAATTACTGTCTTATGGACGTGAAACCTGTTTGATATTAAGAATAATGCTATTAATAAGAATATGTAAATAACTCGAACCCAAAACGCAAAATGTTTAACCTTGATGAAAGACTAAGAGGAAAACATAAAAGTAAATCAATTGACATGAAACGAATTAAAGGTAGAAGTTGTAATTGATAAAAAAGAGAGAATTAAAATAATCTAAATGGATAGATAATACAAAACGCCTGGCTATTCAAAGAGCCACTACATTTTTGTTTACATCCTGTACCAAGAGGAAATGAAAATTTGTCTGGAAAGATTAATCTGAAGAGCTACAACGGGACTATGTTTCTGTACGCGCATGATTCCGTTATGAAGAAACTATTTTTGTTAGGCTTTAATTACTCAAGTTCATACAATGTTTTCATTCCAAATCCTCCCACTATCTTCATAGGATTGAATAGATGAATTGATGAATTAATTAATTAGTAGAGAGATTTAAATTGAAGTTTACAGACATTGATCCCTAAAAAGTGCAGATGTTCGCAGCACACCGAAAGTAAGAAAAAAATGTCTCATTACAAGAAAACACTAATATAACAAAAAAGTTAAGATGAACATAGCCAAGTGTGGAATCTTATATAATAACAAACCACAAGGCAATGGTTAGCATTACTACCATAACCATTACGCCACACTTTGTTACACAAAGAAAACTCAAGAAAATAAGTAAGTTACAACACGGTAACAATGACTGAATAACATCAAATAGCTAAAAAGAAAGGAAAAATGAATAAATAAATCGTGATGTCTACCACTATACTTTCAGCACTATTTACATTTCTCTCCCCTAATCAATTTCAGCTATTTCCCTTTAAGTAGAAATTAACATATCCCCTCTGCGTCTTTCCTGCCTGCCAGTGGTGCCCAACATACCCTTAACCCTCTATTGGAGGCGGTAAAGTATCCTGGTAAATACTGTACTCTTCATTCTTCCGTACTCCTACTCCCCTCCTCGGAAACGGATAGATTTTCGTATCATCAGTTGTGTTCACCATCCGCCGTACAAGCCAAACGATCCCCTATCTGAAGAATATGCTTTCTTTTCGGTTGCCTTGAAAGGAGGTATTTCAATTTGGCCATATTGCTCACCAGTCTCTTAAAATGTAGCTTTATGTTCACATATTATAATCTGCAAACATCGGTTCCAGCTCCTATCGAGGATTAACAGAAAAATATGCTTGGGTGGGCGTTCTAAAAGAAGGCAGTAGTAGACAGAAGTTATCATGTGTTTAAATTCTAAAATCGGTTTTAAAAGGCAAAGAACTCTTAGCCAAAAAAAGAAAAGTTATTTTGGCGTATAGAAAAACTAATATCAGAAACTTTGCAGATTGAAAATCCTTTTCATGCAACATGGATATAGCCTTAAAAAGTAATTCCATCAGAAGGAACAGTAGGTATAGCATCATAGTATACTGCTTGGTATTTATCAACCTGCTGCTGAAAATACTCATACCTTGCTAACCAACGATACCTCCCTGCCCTTCATTGCCTTGCTGAACTGTTATTGTGTGCACCAGACATGGGTAGTGGGCGAGAGAAATAGTGACAAATCCGCCTTCAGCTGGTTTGCTGACTGCAGCAAAAGTTAATAAATCAATATTTATGATCACACTATTGAAACAGTGTGTAGGTTTTCAAAAACTACCTCAATCTAGAGTCTTTATGGAATGTGCATTGTGCTTATGTTTATAGTCATCTTGCATTTAGTCTCATCCTTTGGGACAATCACTCCTCTATAGACAGGCTATTATTTTACAGAAAAGGATTAACAGATTAATTTTTGGAGCTCAAGCACGAACTGGTTGTAAAACACTACTTGTAGAATTACGTATTCTTATTTTGTTCTTGACTGTCTTCTATATGCCAAGATGAATTTACTTAGTTTTACTAGGTGCTCTTCTGTTCATAATTACAGCAGCAGGAATAGATGAAATATATATATATATATATATATATATATATATATACAACTATATTTTAACACAAAAAGGTTATGACTAGATTTCTAAAGCAGTTTTAATAGGATTCCTTTACATCCTAAAAATGTTTGTATCATACATCTCGTGAAAACAATCCGAATGACATTGTTGGCTAACCCTTTATATAGCGTAAGTGAATTTTATAATATAAACTGATGTTAATGTTTTGTAATCTTAATGATTATTTTTGCAATTGACATTTCCATGACCATTTGGTTTGTCGGAATAAATATAAGCATCAATATTAAATTGCCTAGCGCTAAAGTGTAATTCAATATAATGGCATTTATTCTTTTACTCTCTAAGGAAAACTATTTTCTATGAAAATTGTCCCCAAGAAGATTATCACGCTAAAACGTATACATTTTATAAAAATTTAGTTTGCAATTTATCTGCAGGATACGTTGTTGAAGATAGTGGGAAGGGAACATGTGCAGCGGTGAAGAAAACTTTTTTTCATTCTCACATTTAGAGGGACATTCATGCTATTTCCACTTAGTAATAAGACAAACACTATCGATTAAAGCATTAGTTTATGCATTCTTTACAAAATTGGAAGAACTGATAGATTCTATCCAAAAATTTTATATGAAGAGTATAGTAGATATACATGTTTTAAAGTCCGCTGAATGAAATAAATAAATTGTAGTCAGTTACGCGTGCATATATATGGTTCATGGTGTATAAACGTGTGTGTGGTTTATCGGGGGAGTGTCATACATATCAAGCCAGATGCCCTCAAAGGTTTACATGCAATCACTCCTCTTCACAAATATCCTAAATTCTATTCCCTAAAAACTGGCTCTTAGTTTACAAATAAAGTGTATACCTTAAATATATAGTGAGGTTCCCTTTTCATTGAAAGTGACATCGCCGTAAAGAGATACACGGAACTTGCTGGCCTTACTGTTTTTATTAATTATGGAGCGAGAACACATGCATTTGACTCTCTTGGTATTTATATGTAGTTATAGCTTCAAATATCCAGTGATTATAAATTAAGTTTATTTTTATATATTGATACGATTATACTTAGAATAAATGCTAATAAAAATACTGCATGTACTTCAGTAAGAAATATACTTTAGGAGAAAAATTGCATTGATTATGCAATAAATGTGGAAAGCATTTACAATTAAAAGTCATTACAATTATCGTATCAATAAATTTCATTATAATTAATAGCTCGCTTTCGATAATTTAATTTCGCCGCTTTTAAACTTTTTTTTGCCTCGGATCACTTATCACATTAGTTATTGGTTATCCTTATACAAATCTGCACTTCTGGTGTTACTAAGGGTAATACTTCGTATAACTTTCGAAATTAACATATTGCAGTTATTTTACAAATAATACGAGTAGTTTTTCTTTCCGAAATAACTAATTCTACAAATCCTTTAGGCTTTTAATTCGTGAAACGCAAAAATAATGAAATAAACTAAATAATAGTGTTTAGCAGCGCTTGCTGCTAGATCGTATGTAGTCATTAACCACAGAAAGCTCATGCAAAATGCACACAGTAAAGTGAGCAGTTTATTTTAGACGGAGAATAATAGCATATTTTTATTATCTTAGAGCTATCAAATACTAAAACACGACTGTCTCTTTGAACATGAAAGCAACCTTTGTGTACCTTTACATATTACTCCTTAAACTGTCCACTTAACTCAAAAAACCACAGGCAGAAGTAAGTTTTAACAATGCATGTAAGCCTACAAGCAAATGTATGGAGGGTTTCGGGCTACTGGAGAAAAAGAAGAAAAATGGGATCTCCCGTTTTCAACAATTTTCCAGCTGCATGGGAAGCCAGAAGGGAAGAAAGGCAGGGAAGGAATCTTTATAAAAGCAAGAGCCACTATGCTGTGCAGAGGGAAAACTTCAAGAGATGATTGAGAAACGCAAAGAAAATATGAGCGACAGAACGAGATATCACATTCATTCGCAAGGTTTTTGTACGCGTAAAAAGAGAAATTTAATGTTTGGTGAGGAATCAAACACGGGACTCTCACCAAAAACTATTAGATAGGATAGTGATCTGAAAGCTATGGAATAACCATGGTCATACCGTAACTTCGTTGTTAAGAAGGCGGATACAATTATTTGTTAAGCATAAAGAACGCGGGTGAGGAGTGATTAATTGAAATTTCGTTGTTCCCTGCGATAGGATTTTGTTTTCCCATTGTCACCAGTACCAACTACCTAATGCTTTTGTTACATTTTTATGGAGAAAACTCATCCAGCTGTGACAGTGGCCCTGTAAATGTTATGTTAGGAAAGACTGCCAAAAAACAAGCAGCATGCTTTGATGTAAGTTTCACTAATTTATGTCAATCCTCAATTATTGCTTAATTTTTTTTATAGCTTTTAGTAAGATGCTTTAAAAATACGAGTTTCCATGTAGATCTTTTTCTGAAATTTTTATGTGACATTAAGTATAATTTGGTATTTATTTTTTGTGCATAATTTTGCAGTGTTCACTTTGTGTCAGTTCTGCACAATTGTTCGTCTTCACAATCTTTGAATCATTATCACAATAATGGTATCGGTATTCGGATAATGTGCGCATTACTTAAGGTATACGCTGAGTGGAAGACTGTAGTGAAAGAAAGGTTAGTTTCACTAATTGTGTTATCTAGGGGAATGTTGTAGCTATAAGTATTCTATTTCGGATTATTTTTAATAGACAAATTTATTAAGTATTAATTATATCTTTATAACCCAATTGTTACCCATCTTTCTCTTCCACTTTCAATGGTCATGAGGTGCTGGTAAATTCTTTCTGTTATCCACTTCCTTCAGCAGATGGGAAAGTCTTTTAAATTTATTCTGGAAACAAAAACGGATCGCTGTAATACTTTAGAGCCCCCATAAGTGCTCAGTTCCTAAACTTAACCTAAAAATGAAAAATACACTGGTGAACTATGAAACTATGCAAATTGACACTATATTAATCACTATTCAACCTAAACTTCTAAAATTTGTGAATGTTACTCTTTACTACAATACAGGATTGTTTACCAGTGCTCACAGTTCTTACACAGGCGTAATCCGTAACATTTATATTTTGTGCTACAACGAATAAATAAGTATTTGGTAATTAAATTGTAAATTTTTTATCATGCTCTTCCTGTTACAGCAGCATCAAAATTACTTATGTTGTAATGTATTGTGTAACCAACGCGTTAACAAGAGGATCTCGGGGTTTATTCATTTAACAAACAAATATTTATTCCTAACAATATTTTGTTTTATTAGGAAGTTACAGAATTTCGAATAGAACGTAACAATCGGTTAGCAACTTAAACAATTTGTTAAGCCATTGCAAAACGTTACAGCGTAACCCTGAATCTAAGTATTATAAATCATGTAGAGAGATTTGTAACAAGAACAAACATTACGCATACCAAGCATGAGTTTCTTATCCATTATCCGTCTTTAACAATTGCTTATTTAACGACACGAGCGAGCATCATGGTCAGATCGAACGTCCTTTATGTACCGAAATGCCATTCCTATGCATGTCAATTACTCCTCGAACATGAGGCTATTGCATTTATGCACACTTAAAGGCAACCGTACCGGACTGACATCAAAACTGGAACCATAACTATTAGAAGCCAGCATTCCATCAAATATGTACCAGGTCGACAACTGTTTGCACTAAAATAGTTTCACTTACGTAATACCGCAAAAGAAGAGTGGAACACAGGCAGAAAATAGTGACAGATCCAAACCCGAAAATTACAAATAAATTGCCTTGCCCTGCGTAAGATATTAGATATATTTAAATATTTTAATTAAGAGATTACTGAATATAATAGGCGCTGCTACTGGATAAATAATCAGGTTGTAGGAAAGGACTTTGTAGTGCACATAGGTAATGCTTTCTCTCTAAAACAAAATGGAAAAATGCAGAGTGTGTAATATGGTAGTGGTGGTATTTATTAAGTATTTAGTATTACATTAATTGCATAACACAGTCACATGGGTCGTAAGACCGTACATGCTCTCTAGAAAAATACCTGGTCTGTATACGTGACTTGCAGTATCGACCAGAAAACAACTATTTTTTTTATTATCACCGCACTATATACATACATATAAAATTGAAAAAACACTCTGAATCACACACACACACACAGTCGCGCACAAGTACTCAAGCACCACATATGTTTACAGAAAAATTACATAAACACCTTATCTCTTAGTACACGTACTTCCATTAAGTATGTACCCAAGCTTGGCCAGTTTTGGCTTTTTAGAATCAAGTCCCAGCATGCTGTCCTCCGTCTGTTGGAAGCCAAAAATACTTCCGGTAATAACTGTTTCCTAATACCCACCGTCTGCACGCATGCTGCCAAAATATGCGTCCAGTCTTCTTCTTCTTCCCGCATAATGGGCAAATCCTCCTGCCATCGTCATCAACAATCTTGCGAGCTTTCCACCCTCCCAACCCAAGCCATGCTATTACAGTCCTCTGTTTTATACTCAATTCCAAAATATATGTTTTCTTACCCCACCTAGTTTTTATTTCATTTTGTGGCTCCAATGTTGATCTTTGTCTACATTCAGATTCTATTTTCTGCCTGTTTATATCTCATAGTCGTCTTTTGACTTTTCTCACGGCACTGTGTGTGTTTTCATTACCCCTTTGCCAGATATCATTTAAGCCAATTTTTGATAATTCGCGTTGCAACCCCGCCGCCCACCATTTTGAATGCCCTATGTTGTTCATTTGATGACGATAACATATTGCTCTCAGAGTTGTTTGGTCACCTTTAATTATTCGCAGCCAGTACCTAACTACGTTTAGTTTAGCAAATACAGCATCTTCCCAGCATCCTACCTCACGAAGAACTTCGTAATTTGAAGTACCCCTCCCCAACCCTATAATGCGCTTCCAGAAATTACATTGTACTTTATTTACATTATCCACCCTCTCCCATCCCCACACTTCACTGCCGTATAGTAATGAGGACCTAATCATTGCTTCATACATGGTCTGTAATGTTTTTACTGGCATATCTGGTACCCGGGTCAATATCCTTAATACTTCAGAAAGTTGTCCAATCCCTTTGTGTTTTATAAACTCCATGTTCTGTGTGTAATATGGATACATACCTGTTGTTTATAAAATAATTAAAAAGATAAACTGTTAAGGACTACACTGTGAACAACCCTAGAAAGAAAATAAATACAATTTCAGTCAGTACTAGTATAAAAATATGAATAGCAAAATGAAAATAAACCAACTGGATTAAGTACTAAAAACAAGGGAGTACCACAACGTTGCCCAGTGTCAACCACACATTTAATCTTTAACTAAACATCATAAGATCGGGAAAGTGAAAAACAGTTTTCTGATGTGTTACGATCACATGATTTTCTCTACCCTCTATCGCTGGGTATTCAAATTATTCTTACATTTATTTTCCTAGCTACTTCATTTTAATCGATATAAAAGTTTCTGGAAAGATTACACATTTCGTTATAAATATAAAGGAAATAGTGACAGTCAAATGTTCAAGAACTGGACACTAAGTACTGGCCTTAAAATCCCATGCTCTATGCATACAGTCGCGAGAAACAACTGAATACCAAAAGGACTTTAAAACAATAAAAAAATGTATTCAACAATTCGAACCATTAATCCATTAATATCGGATGTCTCGGAAATGGCTGATGCAACAAAAACGTTATTTGAAATACATTGTATTTTTTAAATAGAACTACATTTTTTTATGAACTGCGTTTTCGTCTATCGCTTAACTTTTTTTTGTTAAAAAAGTTCCTTTGTTTTACCCAGTTAATCTCACTGTGTTTTACTGTTTTTCGTTACCGCTTATTACGCAATTATATAACACACAAACACCCATGCCCATGGCGGGACTCAAAACCGCGAGCCTCAGCTTGGCGGAGCGCCGGAGCTATACCCTCCAGCGACCACGGCTACGAGGGCCGGCAACGTTTACCAGTTATACAAGATTACACAGAGTATCTTCCGAATGAAGACTTTACAGTCTATTCCCTGAAAATTCAATATAAATACAATATTTGTCATGTAAATATCTTTAATATATGGTATTTTAATCAAAATCTTAGAGCATTAAGCGGATATTAATAAAATAATTGGAAGTAATTTCTAAACTTGCTAAGCAATGAAATAGCTAAACTCCAATAGAGTGGATAACGAATTTCAAGTAAAATGCATTTTTGAATGCATTTTATTTAATAATTATAAATTGTTATTGTTTTGAAACACCATTCGTGTAATAAAATTTGTCTAAAGCATTTATATGTTTTAAATAATAAATTAAAATTCTATTTATGGTTACTGAGAAAGAAAAATAAAAGTTGAATAACTTTAAAAATACATTAAAGAGCATAAACGAGAAAGATCGAATTTGCAATAAAATAAATATTGAGAAAACGTAAAATATATAACACAAAGAGAGGATTCACGTAGAAATGTGTTTTATATAGGTATATCGTGATTTCAAATATGCATATTATTTCTATTAATGTGAGATTTATTTAATGCACGAATTGTTAAATTAAATCTATTTGTTTTACGATCGTTAGCAACCATGCAAAAGTTTTAGCCAACAAGCGTTCACTTCTTTAATTGTCAGAAAAATTTTCACCAGTGAAGGAGACGCTTACCAAGAAAACGAAGGACTTGCACCAATTTCCTACGTGAATTACTGAGTACCTATTCTGAACTGCGTAGAAGCAGGAAAGGATTAATTATTGTAATACAAAGCAAATCAGCAAATATTTAAATCAAATACTTCAGTAAAATATTTCATTAAAAACACACACACACACAAATATATTCGTCGTTAACAAGCAAATCAAGAGGTGAAATAAAAAACACACATTCTAGTATTTCTTATTTAAATCTTATCTTCCAAACACGAAAAGAACCTGAGATACGAATCATCATTGCTATGGATTGAACTAGTAGTTTTTAAAAATCTTAAAATACAACAGACTAAAAGAAACATTATTCCAATTCAACGTCACCTCATCAAAAAAACGCATACTAAAACCACTTCAAGCCATTGTTTTAGAAAATAACAAATTTTTAAAAAATGTCCCATGTAAAGGGTAGTTTGGGATAGGGGAGTTCCTTGAAAATCTTCGTGTCCTAATTTTGGATGATACTGACTACAAATGCCAAGTTTGGTATTTATCCTACTTGTCGTTTTTAGTATGCTGCACACGGACACACGCACACGGATCTTTTTTTAAAAATACTTTCTTTTGGATCATTTAAACATGTATTTCCGTTGAAATCTCGGTATCGAATTTTTTGATGGTAAAAAGGGGAATGTAATCATGAATATAAGTAGCAAGACCGCTAGGTTTTGCAGACGATAAATTTTAGTAGCAATTGAAGATGCTATCTAAAAATACTGATACATAAATTAAACCTTCCAATAAAGAATATAACACTAAAATGTCAACTAAAGACAAAGGGAATAGAGGGAATAATCGTAAGAAACCTTTCAATTGAAAAGCAGTAATGAAACAGTTATGCGGCCGTTGTAAACAAGTAGGAAGAAGAGACGTAGGGCGGCCGAGGAAAAGTTGGAACGGAATATTGCCTAGGCCTTGAAGTGTACAAGAAATTCAGTTATATAATAGGAATGTACTTTTAAAGCACTCAACAATGACATTATATAAAACAAACGTAATGCCTATCATTGCGTATGCTACAGAAACGTAGACAATGACTGCACAATACAAACACGGTGAGCGGCAATGAAATCTCTTAGACCAATTGTAGGATATACAACAATGGATAGAAAATAAAATAAAAAACAAAAAGACGACAACTTAATGCAGAAAATTTAAATACCATAAGAGCAAACTGCAGGAAAAATTGCAGCGAAACTTTGGTAGAGTGACAGTCCTACAATTATTGACCCCAAGGAAGAAAACGTTTATACAACCAGAACTTTGAGACCACAGCATGAACAACGGAGCCGAAGAATAAGGAGAAAGAAAGAAATTGCAGGTTTTAACATCTTACGTCCTTAGAGATGGTGATAGAAGTGAGTGAATAATGCTCAAATGATCCAGCGAGCTCATAGATTCACGACAATGAAAATGGGTCCATTCACATAGAAAAGTTAACGCAACATGAACACCAAAGCTTGCGGCCAGTTAATAACTGGGGTCATTCACAATTATTTTCGTTAACATGACACTGTCGCCAGACAATAACACCAAACCTTGCACTTTCCAAGTTTTCATGCTCATGTTAATGGAATTCCAGATAGAAAAATAACACTAACAGTAGATATAATATAGCGACTCCAGAACAATGGACCATTGTTCTGGTCAGAACAAAGGAATTAATGACCTATTGTTCTGTCTTCAAGCCCCGCCCCCTCCCTTTGAGGGCTTAGATGCCGCCTGGTCGCGCGTGCCGCTAGCCCCGCTCCCTCCCTTTGTGGGCATACCTAATAAGGACTGGGTCTGTGTCGTCAGGTCCTACCCCTCCCCCATGTGGTCTGGTCGCGTGCCGGAGGCACCCGCCCCCTCCCCTTTGTGTTGTGATTGGTTCCCTGTGGATAGGTGGGAGATTGTGTATTGTTTCCATACGCTGGTTACATTCCCGCCCCCTCATTGTGATTTGTCTAAATCCCTGCCGTGTGATTGGTTTCCCCTGCGGATATGTGGGAGAGTGTGTATTGTTCCCAAACGCTGGCGACGTCACCTCGCTCTCATACGTCCTGTCTAAATCCCGCTCCTGGTGAGTTGTGTGTGGTAGGGAATGTGATTCTCGATGCCTGTCGCCCATCGGCAAATCGTTTGAGTACATAATTGTGTCAATCAATTAGGTAATGTTCGTCCATGCATAAAACAGTATTGAAAAAAAAGAATCGGCATTTTATTACTACTAATGTCTGCACATTGCGCTTCTAATGAAACGCGGCTCGTCGATCGATGAAAACAATTAAGTATTTTTGATTGATTAATTGTATATGAATTGACTTGCACACCTGGAGCTATCTCCCCCATTTTTCCATCTACTAATGACATTGCACTTCTAATAAAACGAAGCTCGTCGATCGATGAAAACAATTAAGTTTTTTTTGATTGATTAATTGTATATGAATTGACTCGCGCGCCCCTGGTCGTCATCGTATATGCGTGCTAGCATGTGTATAATTATTACGACTAATAACATTTGTTTAATTCTACCTTTGAGGGAAAATATTTTTTGGATTTATAAGAATATTACAACACTTAGATGAATCCATAGCTGAAAGGACAGAGTTGCCGTAACAGTCGTTATCGCGAGATAATTTCGCTGAAAACCCGTGCGCAACCCTTCCTCCATGGAGCGTCTCACTTGAGTGACCGGTCGTTCAAGAGCAGCGGTAAGCAAGCATTCACTTCCCGCTCCCTCGTTGTACAGAGCACCTCTTGCAGACCGCGTGCCCCCTAGGTGAGAGAGCGGTAAGCTGCCTCTTCCGCTGAACGACGAAGATGCCGGAAGTAGACATTTTAAAAGTTTAACGAATGCACTGCGCGGTCTTAACCTCTCTCCGGCAACAGTCCGACATGTAATGAAAAAACCCGGCAGCCGACTTCCGTCTGGTAATAACCAGTTTCACCCCCACTCCACGACTGTGTGCGTGACGTCACTAACAAGTCTCGATGTGTAGACTAGCCCGGCTCCATTCTGTCGGCCTCGGTAAATCATGTTAACGATTTGATGAGATAATTGTGTCAATCAATTAGGTAATGCGATATTGAAAAAAAGAATCAATGTTTATATACTGCTAATGTCAGGCCATCATGCCTCTAAAGGAGTGAGGTTATTAAACGCTGCTCGTCGACCAATTAAGTATTATTGATTGATTAATGTAATTGACTTGCGCACCTGGAGCTATCTCACCCATTTTTCAACTACTAATGAGATCGCATTTGAAATTAAACGCGGCTCGTCCATCGATGAAAACAATTAAGATTTTTTATTAATTAATTGTATATGAATTGACTCGCACACCTGGTTGTTCTCGTATATGGAGGTGTTAAGTTGATTATTACGCATGTATAACTATTACAACTAATAACATTTGTTTAATTCTTCTTTTGAGCGGCGGGCTTATAAAAATATTACATTGCTTATACGAATTAAAAATGCGACTGAAAAGGACGTTGTAAATAGCTAGTGTGAGGCGTTAACACGAGAAACCTTTACGAAAAACAAGACACATACAACCGCTGTGCATCGTCCAATACAATGAAGCTTAAGAAGTGGTTAAACCAGGACGCTAGGGTTTTTCTCCGGCACCTTCTCTTAACGGCTAGGGGTATCCATCACGCCACATGCTGGGGTACGCTCCAACTGACGTTAAAAATATAAGACCGCTATGTCTCTTCTCACGCGAGAGCAGCAATAAAAAGATTTGCTTTGTTGCTCTTTTAATTAACCTATTTATGGTTTGGCCAGAAATAAGCTTCAATAGAAATGTACATAGGTAGAGATATTCGAGGAAAAATACAGAGCAGGGAATTTCAAAACAGACTTCGCCTCCAACACGTACACGCTCCCTCTCCTTACAGAACCTTCAAAACATGCATTATCTTCTGCAGGGAACTTTCAAAACAGACAGTGTCCATCATACAAGCTCTCTCTCTCCCCCCTTACACAGTCTTCAAAACAGGCATACATTTCTTAGTATATATAAAATTATCGCGAAAGGAGATAATAACATGGAGAGAGGACTTCTAAACATGCATTGTGACCGAGACGTATGCTCGCTCCCTTTCCTTTCAGAACCTTCAAAACATGTATTAATTTCTGCAGGGAAATTTCAAAACAGACATTGTCTCCATCATACAAGCTCTCTCTCTCCCCTTACACAGCCTTCAAAACAGGCATACCTTTCTTAGTAGATATAAAATTATCGTGAAAGGGGGTAATAACATGAAGAGAGGACTTCTAAACATGCATTGTGACCGAGACGTAGGCTCTCTCCCTTTCCTTTCAGAACCTTCAAAACATGCATTACTTACAGCAGGGAACTTTCAAAACACACATTGTTTCCATCATACAAGCTCACTCTCTCTATCCCTCTCCATACAAGAAATTCGAAACATGCGCGAAGACCTCAAATATAAATTTGATATTCGTTTTTTAAATGTTCTTTCTAAAGACATAGCGAACTTTGAGAAATTCAACGAATTATTCACGTGCGTACCCTGCTTGAAAGAAATATGCTGTACACCCCTGAAGAACGCATACGGTGTTCTCGGAAGAAATGTCCATGGATACAATCATTAGCGGACAATGGCAGACGTTTCCACTACACTAAACATCTTAAGAGACTTTAAGAATGCATACTGGGTCCTTTATACCCTCATTAGCGGACAATGGCAGACGTTTCCACTATATTAAACATCTTAATTGGTTTCCTAAGTGCTCTCAAAAACCCAGACCATCTGGGTAAATAACGTTTAGCGATACAAAAGATTTTCTTAATGATTAGCTTAATGGGTTCCTCTGTGCAGAAATTCGATCACAAAACCATGGAAAACCCAAGCCTAGCCATGTTTTAAGCTTACCACAACAATTTTCCCCGATAATTAATATAAACTCTACATGAAGATTATTAATGATTAAGTTTTATAGCTCTTATTTCTTTCAATAAAATATTGAATATGACTCTAGCGTTAGGAAAATTAAACGGTGAGAAGCAATATTTTCTACGCTGAAATTATAATTAAACGTATACTGTATAGATTCTGTACTTAATCATTCGAATGTATCATTGTCATTATTTTAATACTCACATACAAGAATTGCATGCATGATATCAAAAATTAAACTGTTGTTATCGTAGAGAAAGCTTATTCCATTTAAACAGACTGGTGTTTGAGCAATTGTAACTAAAAATTATTTAATAGTAGGTATACAATGCCGATTCTAGCACACAAAACCTACCTACGACAGCATAGAGTTCTGGATTGTATAAGGAGAAAAGGATATATTTAAGGGGAGTTTCTCACCCCATATGCAGTCACATAACTCTTTCGGCCTCCCAGAATGCTATGTATTTTTCACGCATGTGTTTAAAACATGTATTTTTCAAAATGGGAGAGACTGAATTCAAAATTAAGCGATCGAATGTATCTGATAGATTTTTGTTCTTTGAAGCTAGCCTGTTTTTTTACGGTCTAGTTTATAGAGGAATGAAATATTTGATGAATAACAGCCTTATTTAACAGGGGTAAAAGGTGTTTAAAGGTTGTTTTGATAAAAGTTACGTTGTGGTAACGCGCAAGGATTGAAAAGGGGAGTTCAACGGTTCGATTCCCGGTGACTGCCCTAGCCGACTTTAGACCCTGCATAGAGGCTCACAAATACATACTCTATCCATTAACAATTTTTATATGCGCGAGTGTTGCCTTACAAGGAAAATTATATCAACAGAAACAATACTTTCTTTCCTCGTTATTTTCACTCTAAAATTATTACTAAATAATACCTTGGTGCTAACCTCAGTGTCGCCATTCACATTCATATCATGTTAGAATAATTCTTTGATTGCATACGGACAATTCAAATTTAATACTTGGGTGATTTATTTTGGTAATGTAACAATAATTAACAATGAAGTTTAGCGGTACATGTAAAGAATAAAATATATTTTTTATTATCTAGCGTCATATGCAAAAGCATTTCCCTTAAGGAGAGGTGGCGCGATGCCGGATTTCCCCATAACAGGTTTAGGCTTGCTTACGATATGTCCCTGTGCGAGGCTAACATTTCCCTCTCCTTCTACTCGAAAGTTTGGAGTAGCCAATGAAAATCGTTGTATTATATACCATCACACCTCTCACCCCCTTCAGCTTTTATCGGTGGAAATTATATAAAATCAGCAGCTTCTCCGACGATTTTCACTGTATTGTGAGTACACAGCGATCTAAGCACTCTGCAAACTTTATTCTTTCAACGTGAAATTTCATCGAACATCATGTCTGGTAAGTTGTATCACCAATTCATTTTCATTAAAAAGTTAACTTATTACTTAGTACATTTAACTTATATTTGCGTTCTTGTTTTTAATGTCGGACATTTATTTGTAAATAGCTGAGCATTCTAAAAGTTAATAGCTAGACAGGTGAATTTTCTGAAATGTGAACAGTTTAGTTAAGTATTCATTTTGGGTAAGCTTATTCTACATTTAATAGCTAACTGCGCGAATTCTCAAAAATGCGAACAATTTAGTTAAGTATTCATCTTGTTGAGTAATTATTATTCCAGATATTTAAATACAGGATTTCACAGAGTGAATTATATTCCTTTTGGAGAAAATACAATTATTTGAATACCTTATTAACGTTTTTGCTTTAGAATATTACAAACACTCTGTTGCGCGAATCATTCACTCTAACAAAGTAAATGTTTACATTGTATTAAAACATTTAAATAGAAAAATACAGTACTTAATGAACTTCATTAGTGAATCAGAACCTCTATTATATTTACACATATTATCATTTTTTATTATTATATTATACAGAAAAAGTTAATAATTTTGTAACTTTCAAATAAATGAAATTCTGTTATGCAACACATTCTCTAATAAAGAATGTTTTTTTTTCTCTTCCTAATGCAGAGAGTTTGACATCTCAACTTAACACATTGGCTGAGGGTAGCATTTACCCGGCCGTTCAAAGACTACAAGATCCTCAGCCAGAGGAGCCTTATAATATAAAATCCTTAAGAAAAATTGATACGAAATACGGTGCTAGAGTGCTTGCACTTTTAGGCGATAAGCAAGTGTTTCTTCCGACAAGATATTCAACCCTAACAAGCCAACAGTTGGAGGAAATGCCACGGAAGTTTCAAACGGTATATCATGGAGTAGTACCAGCCGGCAAGTTTAGGACATGTAAATTGTCTTTTCTTCCTGTTAAGGTTTGTAGAAATAATTCAGCTATCCTTTCAAAGCTTCATTTAGAGTTACATTCGTTGAGTTTATAAATTGACACTTCACTAGGATAACATTTGTCTAAAGTATACATCACTGTGTAAATAACGCCTAGATTGTAGTCTGAGTGATTTCGTGCAGAAAGAAGTTTAATACCCCTTGCAATGATTCTCCACATCGAAGTATATACCTACAACAAGCTGCAAATAATGTGAACGTTTGTTACAGGAATGCTCAGATGAATGTAAATGAAGAGGAAAAACGAGATAGCTTAAAACAACATAAACAGAAATGTGATAGGAACATTCTCAACACCTCCCAGTGATCTCATTCAATGAAGATTTGCAGCACCGTGCAGCGTGGAACATGCAAGGAAAAACATTCGCGTGTGTAGAATATAGCAATAATATATAAATTATGTACTCATTATTACTGCTATACCTGCCAATACCATTGATTTCATAAATAATTTCATAATTGTGTAAAGGAGAATGCAATATCTTAAAACATTGGTGCTACATGAAATCTAAACAAAAAATTATTGAACTATTACTGAAAGAGACTTAAATAAATGGGAATCTAGAAGCCAGAACCACCTTAATATTGTACTGTGTGATTTGAGATGTATAAAAAGATTAATAAATAAATGAGGCCTATGTAATATATACAACATTTATTTTTATAAACATTATCCTATTACATTCCTTCACAAAAAACCCATACATATTTCCTAAAGACAAAGGTGATAGTCTAGACCTTCTAAACATTCAGTTATATAATCATATTCATCACAGAGGCTAACGCTCGAAGGAATTAAAACCGAATGAATGAATTCATAACACGCAACTATGTATATATCTCGCGTGAGCACAGCGGAGTGGGGTATCTCGATCTATGCATAGCAGAGGGAAAGGATGCTCTCCTGAAACATTAGTCATCTAGACAGAAATTGTTCACAGAGCCGAAGACGTCAGGAAGGATGGAACAGACTCCAAGTTCAAACCTATAAACGGTAGGCGCACCCCCTTTTTGCCTGTCATGTCTCCTGAACCACCCTTACAGCTTAACATTACGTTACAATGCCACGTAACCAGATTACCGTCGGGCAGTCGCTCAGACCTTTGATTTTTTTCGTAGTTTTTCCTGGCCTGCAGGCGAATGCCTGAGCCCCGTATGCTACCATGTTTTCATTGTATGTCAATCGCATCTTAACCTATGTGCTTCTAAGGCCTTCTGTTTGGATTACGGTCCCCCACTCGCCCGGACCTTTGATTTTTTCGTGGTTTTCCCTGGTCTGCAGGCGAATGCCTGTGCTTCTAAGCCACTCTGACTGGATTACCGTCGGCCACTCGCTCAGACCTTTGATTTTTTCGTGGTTTTCCCTGGTCTGTAGGCGAATGCCTGAGCCCCGTTTGCTACCATGTTTTCATTGTATGTCAATCGCATCTTAACCTACGTGCTTCTAAGGCCCTCTGTTTGGATTTCCGTCGGCCAATCGCTCAGACCTTTGATTTTTTCGCGGTTTTCCCTGGTCTGTAGGCGAATGCCTGCTCAAAAAGATACTTGTCCCTTCCTCGGTTGGCAGTCTCACGAGTTAAGCTTCCGAATCTGCGCGATTATGCCCGATCAATACATACATATTCACAATACTTTACTTACTCTAAGCATCCGAAACTGTACGGAGACGTCCGAACACCGCCGAAGAATACATTATCGTTGCAATACTTTGCTCACTCACTCTAAGCACGCGAAGCTATACGAAGACCTATGAATACATGCAAACATACATAAATACCGCTGACCGTCTCTCTAAATACTCGAACATGCAGGAAGACTTACGGTCATGTGCTTGTCAGAACACGTAATCAGATCGGAATGCCAGGGTTTATTGTAGATATTTATTTACAACCATAACAAGAACACATCACATCTAAACAATGTCTTAGACAGGAACTTTCTCTTTAGGACACGTTATGTATGCTATTCGCTTGTTTAGATTCAATGTTTTTATCCGTGAAATGTAGAGGCCCTGTCCCCTATCCTTTGACTGTCACACGTCGTCTCCTTGCTTGACAACGTCGTCACACTACGCTACTACGTCGTCACGATACCTAACAACATTCAGAAGGCCCTGGTATCACCATTCAGGTGACAGAGACGCTGCACGAGATGGAACGTTTCCAGATCTCGGATCGTTCCAGCTAGTTGCGCGCTTCTACCATCTACCTTCTAAAGTAAAGTTTGTTGGTTGGTTTAGATCTGTACAGCTTGCATTGCGCTGGATGTCCCTAACGTTTCCAGATCTAGGATCGTTCCAGCTAGTTGCGCGCTTCTACCATCTAACTTCTAAATTAAAGTTTGGTGGTTGGTTTAGATCTGTACAGCTTGCATTGCGCTGGATGTCCCTAACGTTTCCAGATCTCGGAGCGTTCCAGCTAGTTGCGCGTTTCTACCATCTACCTTCTAAAGTAAATTTTGTTGGTTGGTTTAAATCTGTACAGCTTGCATTGCACTGGATGTCCCTATTGTTTCCAGATCTCGGATCGTTCCAGCTGGTTGCGACCTTCTACCATCTACATTCTAAAGTAAAGTTTGTTGGTCGTTGGGATCTGTAGAGCTTGCATTGTGCTGGATGTCCCTAACGTTTCCAGATCTCGGATCGTTCCTGCTAGTTGCGCGCTTCTACCATCTACCTTCTAAAGTAAAGTTTGGTTTTTGCTTTAGATCTGTACAGCTTGCATTGCGCTGGATGTCCCTAACGTTTCCAGATCTAGGATCGTTCAAGCTAGTTGCGCGCTTCTACCATCTACCTTCTAAAGTAAGGTTTGGTTTTTGGTTTAGATCTGTACAGCTTGGATTGCGCTGGATGTCCCTAACGTTTCCAGATCTAGCATCGTTCCAGCTAGTTGCGCGCTTCTACCATCTTCCCTCTGAAGTAAAGTTTGGTTTTTGGTTTAGATCTGTACACCTTGCATTGCGCTGGATGTCACTAACATTTCCAGATTTAGCATCGTTCCAGCTAGTTGCGCGCTTCTACCATCTACCTTCTGAAGAAAAGTTTGGTTTTTGGTTTAGATCTGTACACCTTGCCTTGCGCTGGATGTCCCTAACGTTTCCAGATCTCGGAACGTTCCAACTCGTGCCGCGTCTCTGTCACCTATATGTTGATGATCAGGGGCCTTCTGAATGTTGTTAGGTATCGTGACGACGTAGTAGCGTAGTGTGACGACGTTGTCAAGCAAGGCGACGACGTGTGACAGTCAAAGGATAGGGGAGAGGGCCTCTACCTTTCACGAATAAAAACATTGAATCTAAACAAGCGAATAGCATACATAACGTGTCTTAAAGAGAAAGTTCCTGTCTAAGACATTGTTTAGATATGATGTGTTCTTGTTATGGTTGTAAATAAATATCTACATTAAACCCTGGCATTCCGATCTGATTACGAGTTCTGACAAGCACATGACCTTGTCTTCCTTCATGCTCGAGTATTTAGAGAGGCGGTCAGCGGTATTTATATGCGATTGCATGTATTCATAGGTCTTCGTATAGCTTCGCGTGCTTAGAGTGAGTGAGCAAAGTATTGCAACGATAATGTATACTTCGGCGGTGTTCGGACGTCTCCGTACAGTTTCGAATGCTTAGAGTAAGTAAAGTATTGTGAAGATGTATGTATTGATCGGGTATAATCGCGCAGATTCGGAAGCGTAACTCGTGAGGCTGCCAACCGAGGAAGGGACAAGTAGATTTTGAGCAGGCATTCGCCTACAGACCAGGGAAAACCGCGAAAAAAATCAAAGGTCTGAGCGATTGGCCGACGGTAATCCAAACAGAGGGCCTTAGAACCACGTAGGTTAAGATGCGATTGACATACAATGAAAACATGGTAGCATACGGGGCTCAGGCATTCGCCTACAGACCAGGGAAAACCACGAAAAAATCAAAGGTCTGAGCGAGTGGCCGACGGTAATCCAGTCAGAGTGCCTTAGAAGTACAGGCATTCGCCTGCAGACCAGGGAAAACCACGAAAAAATCAAAGGTCTGAGCGAGTGGCGGACGGTAATCCAAACAGAAGGTCTTAGAAGCACATAGGTTAAGATGCGATTGACATACAATGAAAACATGGTAGCATACGGGGCTCAGGCATTCGCCTACAGACCAGGGAGAACCACGAAAAAATCAAAGGTCTGAGCGAGTGGCCGACGTAATCCAGTCAGAGTGCCTTAGAAGCACAGGCATTCGCCTGCAGACCAGGGAAAACCACGAAAAAATCAAAGGTCCGGGCGAGTGGGGGACGGTAATCCAAACAGAAGGCCTTAGAAGCACATAGGTTAAGATGCGATTGACATACAATGAAAACATGGTAGCATACGGGGCTCAGGCATTCTCCTGCAGGCCAGGGAAAACTACGAAAAAATCAAATGTCTGAGCCACTGCCCGACGGTAATCTGGTTACGTGGCATTGTAACGTAATGTTAAGCTGTAAGGGTGGTTCAGGAGACATGACAGGCAAAAAGAGGGTGCCCCTACCGTTTAAAGATTTGAACTTGGAGTCTGTTCCATCCATCCTGACGTCTTCGGCTCTGTGAACAATTTCTGTCTAGATGACTAATGTTTCAGGAGAGCATCCTTTCCCTCTGCTATGCATAGATCGAGATACCCCCCTCCGCTGTGCTCATGCGAGATATATACATAGTTGCGTGTTATGAATTCATGCATTCGCTTTTAATTCCTTCGAGCGTTAGCCTCTGTGATGAATATGATTATATAACTGAATGTTTAGAAGGTCTAGACTATCACCTTTGTCTTTAGGAAATATGTATGGGTTTTTTGTGAAGGAATGTAATAGGATAATGTTTATAAAAATAAATGTTGTATATATTACATAGGCCTCATTTTTTATTAATCTTTTTATACATCTCATATCACACAGTCCAATTCAAGTCTCTTTCAGTAATAGTTCAATAATTTTTCTTGTTTAGATTTCATGTAGCATCAATGTTTTAAGATATTGCATTCTCCATTAAACAATTATGAAATTATTTATGAAATCAATGGTATTGGCAGGTATAGCAGTAATAATGAGTACATAATTTATATATTATTGCTATATTCTACACACGCGAATGTTTTTCCTTGCATGTTCCACGCTGCATGGTGCTGCAATTCTTCATTGAATGAGATCACTTGGAGGTGTTGAGAATGTTCCTATCACATTTCTGTTTATGTTGTTTTAAGCTATCTCGTTCTTCCTCTTCATTTACATTCATCTGAGCATTCCTGTAACAAACGTTCACATTATTTGCAGCTTGTTGTAGGTATATACTTCGATGTGGAGAATCATTGCAAGGGGTATTAAACTTCTTTCTGCACGAAATCACTCAGACTACAATCTAGGCGTTATTTACACAGTGATGTATACTTTAGACAAATGTTATCCTAGTGAAGTGTCAATTTATAAACTCAACGAATGTAACTCTAAATGAAGCTTTGAAAGGATAGCTGAATTATTTCTGCAAACCTTAACAGGAAGAAAAGACAATTTACATGTCCTAAACTTGCCGGCAGGTACTACTCCATGATATACCATTTGAAACTTCCGTGGCATTTCCTCCAACTGTTGGCTTGTTAGGGTTGAATATCTTGTCGGAAGAAACACTTGCTTATCACCTAAAAGTGCAAGTACTCTAGCACCGTATCTCGTATCAATTTTTCTTAAGGATTTTATATTATAAGGCTCCTCTGGCTGAAGATCTTGTAGACTTTGAACGGCAGGGTAAATGCTACCCTCAGCCAATGTGTTAAGTTGAGATGTCAAACTTTCTGCATTAGGAAGAGAAAAAAAAAGTCTTTATTAGAGAATGTGTTGCATAACAGAATTTCATTTATTTGAAGGTTACAAAATTATTAACTTTTTTCTGTATAATATAATAATAAAAAATGATAATATGTGTAAATATAATTGAGGTTCTGATTCACTAATGAAGTTCATTAAGTACTGTATTTTTCGATTTAAATGTTTTAATACAATGTAAACATTTAGTTTGTTAGAGTGAATGATTCGCGCAACAGACTTTTTGTAATATTCTAAAGCAAAAACGTTAATAAGGTATTCAAATAATTGTATTTTCTCCAAAAGGAATATAATTCACTCTGTGAAATCCTGTATTTAAATATCTGGAATAATAATTGCTCAACAAAATGAATACTTAACTAAATTGTTCGCATTTTTGAGAATTCGCGCAGTTAGCTATTAAATGTAGAATAAGCTTACCTAAAATGAATACTTAACTAAACTGTTCACATTTCAGAAAATTCACCTGTCTAGCTATTAACTTTTAGAATGCTCAGCTATTTACAAATAAATGTCCGACATTAAAAACAAGAACGCAAATATAAGTTAAATGTACTAAGTAATAAGTTAACTTTTTAATGAAAATGAATTGGTGATACAACTTACCAGACATGATGTTCGATGAAATTTCACGTTGAAAGAATAAAGTTTGCAGAGTGCTTAGATCGCTGTGTTCTCACAATACAGTGAAAATCGTCGGAGAAGCTGCTGATTTTATATAATTTCCACCGATAAAAGCTGAAGGGGGTGAGAGGTGTGATGGTATATAACACAACGATTTTGATTGGCTACTCCAAACTTTCGAGTAGAAGGAGAGGGAAATGCTAGCCTCGCACAGGGCCATTTCGTAAGCAAGCCTAAACCTGTTATGGGGAAATCCGGCATCACGCCACCTCTCCTTAAGGGAAATGCTTTTGCATATGACGCTAGAAAATAAAAAATATATTTTATTTTTTACATGTACCGCTAAAATTCATTGTTAATTATTGTTACATTACCAAAATAATTCACCCAAGTATTAAACTTGAATTTTCCGTATGCAATCAAAGAATTATTCTAACATGATATGAATGTGAATGGCGACACTGAGGTTAGCACCAAGGTATTATTTAGTAATAATTTTAGAGTGAAAATAACGAAAAAAGAAGGTATTGTTTCTGTTGATATAATTTTCCTTGTAAGGCAATACTCGCGCTTATAAAAAATCGTTAATGGGTAGACTATGTATTCGTGAACCTCCATGCAGGGTCTACAGTCGGCTAGGCTAGTCACCGGGAATCGAACCGTTGATCTCTCCTGTTCAAACCTTGCACGTTACCACAACGTAACTTTTATCAAAACAACCTTTAAACACCTTTTACCCCTGTTAAATAAGGCTGTTATTCATCAAATATTTCATTCCTCTATAAACTAGATCGTAAAAAAAACAGGCTAGCTTCAAAGAACAAAAATCTATCAGACACATTCGATCGCTTAATTTTGAACTCAATCTCCCCCATTTTGAAAAAAACACGTTTTAAACACATGCTTGAAAAATACATAGCATTCTGGGAGGCCGAAAGAGTTATGTGACTGCATATGGGGTGAGAAACTCCCCTTAAATATATCCTTTTCTCCTTATACAATCCAGAACTCTATGCTGTCGTAGGTAGGTTTTGTGTGCTAGAATCGGCATTGTATATCTACTATTAAATAATTTTTAGTTACAATTGCTCAAACACCAGTCTGTTTAAATGGAATAAGCTTTCTCTACGATAACAACAGTTTAATTTTTTATATCATGCATGCAATTCTTGTATGTGAGTATTTAAATAATGACAAAGATACATTCGAATGATTAAGTACAGAATCTATACAGTATACGTTTAATTATAATTTCAGCATAGAAAATATTGCTTCTCAGCGTTTAATTTTCCTAACTCTAGAGTCGTATTCGATATTTTATTGAAAGAAATAAGAGCTATGAAACTTAATCATTAATAATCTTCATGTATAATTTATATTAATTATCGGGGAAAAATTGTTGTGATAAGCTTAGAACGTGGCTAGGCTTGGTTTTTCCACGGTTTGTGATGGAATTTCTGCACTGAGGAGCCCATTAAACTAATCATTAAGAAAATCTATGGTATGGCTAAAAGTTATTTACCCAGAGGGTCTGGGTTTTTCAGAGCACTTAGGAAACCAATTAAGATGTTTAATGTAGTGGAAACGTCTGCCATTGTCCGCTAATGAGGGTATAAAGGACCCAGTATGCATTCTTAAAGTCTCTTAAGATGTTTAATGTAGTGGAAACGTCTGCCATTGTCCGCTAATGATTGTATACATGGACATTTCTTCCGAGAACACCGTATGCGTTCTTCAGGGGTGTACAGCATATTTCTTTCAAGCAGGGTACGCACGTGAATAATTCGTTGAATTTCTCAAAGTTCGCTACGTCTTTAGAAAGAAATTTAAAAAACGAATATCAATTTTATATTTGAGGTCTTCGCGCATGTTTCGAATTTCTTGTATGGAGAGGGATAGATTCAGAGCTTGTATGGTGGAGACAATGTCTGTTTTGAAAGTTCCCTGCTGAAAGTAATACATGTTTTGAAGGTTCTGAAAGGAAAGGGAGAGAGCCTACGTCTCGATCACAATGCATGTTTAGAAGTCCTCTCTCCTTGTTATTACCTCCTTTCGCGATAATTTTATACCTACTAAGAAAGGTATGCCTGTTTTGAAGGCTGTGTAAGGGGAGAGAGGGAACTTGTATGATGGAGACAATGTCTGTTTTGAAAGCTCCCTGCATGTTTTGAAGGTTCTGAAATGAAAGGGAGCGAGCCTACGTCTCAGTCACAATGCATGTTTAGAAGTCCTCTCTCCATGTTATTACCTCCTTTCGCGATAATGTTATATCTACTAAGAAAGGTATGCCTGTTTTGAAGGCTGTGTAAGGGGGGAGGGAGAGAGCTTGTATGATGGACACTGTCTGTTTTGAAAGTTCCCTGCAGAAAGTAATGCATGTTTTGAAGGTTCTGTAAGGAGAGGGAGCGTTTACGTGTTGGAGGCGAAGTCTGTTTTGAAATTCCCTGCTCTGTATTTTTCCTCGAATGTCCCTACCTATATACATTTCTATTGAAGCTTATTTCTGGCCAAACTATAAATAGCTTGATTAAAAGAGCAACAAAGCAAATCTTTTTATTGCTTCTCTCGAGTGAGAAAAGACATAGCGGTCTTATATTTTTGACGTCAGTTGGAGTGTACCCCAGCGTGTGGCGTGATGGATACCCCTAGCCATTAAGAGCAGGTACGGGGAAAAACCCTAGCGTCCTGGTTTAACCACTTCTTAAGCTTCATTGTATTGGACGATGCACAGCGGTTGTATGTGTCTTGTTTTTCGTAAAGGGTTCTCGTGTTAACGCCTCACACTAGCTATTTACAACGTCCTTTTCAGTCGCTTTTTTAATTCGTTAAGCAATGTAATATTATTATAAGCTCGCCGCTCAAAAGAACAATTAAACAAATGTTATTAGTTGTAGTATTATACATGCGTAATAATCAACTTAACACCTCCATATACGAGAACAACCAGGTGCGCGAGTCAATTCATATACAATTAATTAATAAAAAAAACTTAATTGTTTTCATCGATCGACGAGCCGCGTTTAATTTCAAATGCTATGTCATTAGTAGGTGAAAATTGGGTGTGATAGCTCCAGGTGCGCAAGTCAATTACATTAATCAATCAATAATACTTAATTGGTCGACGAGCAGCGTTTAGTAACCTCACTCCTTTAGAGGCATGATAGCCTGACATTAGCAGTATATAAACATTGATTTTTTTTTCAATATCGCATTACCTAATTGATTGACACAATTATCTCATCAAATCGTTAACATGATTTACTGACGCCGACAGAATGGAGCCGGGCTAGTCTACACATCGAGACTTGTTAGTGACGTCACGCACACAGTCGTGGAGTGGGGGTGAAACTGGTTATTACCAGACCGAAGTCGGCTGCCGGGTTTTTTCATTACATGTCCGACTGTTGCCGGAGAGAGGTTAAGACCGCGCAGTGCATTCGTTAAACTTTTAAAATGTCTACTTCCAGCATCTTCGTCGTTCAGCGGAAGAGGCAGCTTACCGCACTCTCACCTAGGGGGCACGCGGTCTGCAAGTGGTGCTCTGTACAACGAGGGAGCGGGAAGTGAATGCTAGCCTACCGCTGCTCTTGAACGACCGGTCACTCAAGTGAGACGCTCCATGGAGGAAGGGTTGCGCGCGGGTTTTCAGCGAAATTATCACGCGATAACGACTGTTACGGCAACTCTGTCCTTTCAGCTATGGATTCATCTAAGTGTTGTAATATTCTTATAAATCCAAAAAATATTTTCCCTCAAAAGTAGAATTAAACAAATGTAATTAGTCGTAATAATTATACACATGCTAGCACACATATACGATGACGACCAGGGGCTGGCGAGTCAATTCATATACAATTAATCAATCAAAAATACTTAATTGTTTTCATCGATCGACGAGCCGCGTTTCATTAGAAGCGCAATGTGCAGACATTAGTAGTAATAAAATGCCGATTCTTTTTTTTCAATAATGTTTTATGCATGGACGAACATTACCTAATTGATTGACACAATTATGTACTCAAACGATTGCCGATGGGCGGCAGGCATCGAGAATCACATTCCCTAACACACACAACTCACCAGGGGCGGGATTTAGACAGGACGCTATGAGAGCGGGGTGACGTCGCCAGCGTATAGGAACAATACACACTCTCCCACATATCCGCAGGGAAAACCAATCACACGGCAGGGATTTAGACAAATCACAATGAGGGGGCGGGAATGTAACCAGCGTATGGAAACAATACACACTCTCCCACCTATCCACAGGGAACCAATCACACCACAAAAGGAAGGGGGCGGGTGCCGCCGGCACGCGACCAGACCACATGGGGGAGGGGTAGGACCTGACGACACAGTCCCAGTCGGCATTAGGTAAGCCCACAAAGGGAGGGGGCGGGGCTAGCGGCACGCGCGACTAGGCGTCATCTAAGCCCTCAAAGGGAGGGGACGGGGCTTGAAGACAGAACAATAGGTCATTAATTCCTTTGTTCTAACTAGGACAATGGTCCATTGTTCTGGAGGCGCTATATTATACCTACTACTAACGCACTGCATAGAAACAGAAAAGAGGAGAAATGGAGTCATTTGGTGAGAGGTTAATTATTTTATATGGAAATAATCACTGTATTTATGACAAAAAGTATAAACTTACAAATATAATTCCTTATAACGAAATATTTGGAAATAGACTGTGAATGAACTGAATAGTATTTAATTATTATTACTATGGCGTCTTTTGACGTTAAGTACAACTTAATAGGTTATAAACTATTCTTTCATGCACAACCTAAGACAAGATAAACGAGCAACAGCCAGAGAGGGAGTTCGATTCGGAAAAGGTCGAAAGCATTCGCTGTTCACAATACACGGATTAATAGCATCCTGCGTTCATTTCAAAGCAAGTAGGAAGATGTCTTTCAGTTTGGTTGTATGCCGAGCGGTCTCGTAATTAGTACCTGGGTTCGAATATTTGATATAAACATTTTTTTATTATTTTAATTTTAACTTGTTAAATTAATGGCAGTGCCGTATGTTTTCCATGCATAAAATATCTATTAAACTTAAGATATTCATGCACAAAAACACAAACAAATTACTGTTTTCGTTTTCAAAATAAGCGTCATATTGGTAAGAATTCTAAAGTGCATCCATACTGTTTCCATGCATATAGCTATTAGTTGCACCAAATAGTTAAACCTTTAACTATGGCTGTTCTCTTTGTATCTATAACAAAATGTGTAATGTAGCTATTTCTAAAAACGTTTATATGAATTAACATATATTGGATAGAAAAATAAGCTTTAATAAGAATAATTGTTTGTATATTCACTATAAAGCGCAGAGAAGTCATGTGAAAGTATTGTATCACCTTTTCAGTTAGGACAATAATATTTACTTATTTCTTATTTAGTTTGAAAACGAAAAGGAGAGTGTTTCAGTTTTTATGTGTGAGCATAAAATCGAACAAGCCTTAGGAAATGGAAATGATATTATAGTATGCGTAATAAACTTTGCGTTTTTCGGGAAAAAAAATTAAGATAATCCATACTCGGAATACCAACCTCGGTAGGCCTTATTACTACGTACAAAGGGCGCCAAAGAAAATCTCACTGCAGCTCGCGTCTATGTCACATTATTTATCGTTGTATGTGGCCTTGCGAATCCATGCCCATTTTATTGGTTGCTTTAGGCCACGGTGCAAGGGTGTGCCACTTCTTCTGCTAAATAGTTACACCAATAACCACAACAAAGTTTACAAAACGGCGTAGAAACGAAATATATGTTTACGCTCTCGATCGTATTGGCTAAAAGAGAAAGAGGTAGAGTGAGTGCGCTCAGTTTGTCAAACAGATCTTTTATCGTGTTTGGTAGCCCATATCTTATCGGCTAGTGCAGGACACGCCTTTGAAAGGGTTTAAAGCTAAAGGTTAGTGAAATGTAGAATGTCTAGTGTGAGAAGATTTTCAGGGGATGCAAATTAAAGCTTGAATGGTATTCATTAAATACATAGCAAGGCAGCCCTTTATAACAAAAAATAAACTGAACTGTATTCTCGCAGTGATACCAATGCTTGTTGCTGCGTATAAGCAAACATAACTAAATAATAAATAAATAAACCAGCATATTTTCTCTGTAATTCAAGCTATAATTCGTTACTATACCTTTACTAACATATTACTGATCATAGGTATACAGCAGGATTTGCTGATCATAGGTATACAGCAGGATTATAGACAAAAATATAACCTAATTTTATTCCCATAATATGTATGTCATATTCGGTAAACCATATACTTATACATATTTATCTCTAGTTTCTAAATCTGATCAGTCAATTATAACAAAATAGTAATTTGCATTTAGTAAACGAATATCATCTGCGGATGTTTTACGGGGAGTGTCTGTGAATATGTAGACCGTGTTCCCCATTTTCCTGGAATGTTTTTATCCAGTAATTTACTATAAGAACACTTTTATGCAATGCCGTTGCATTTGCTGCAACGGTGCGACCAGCCTTCCACATAGCCACGATACGTCCACGAGTAATTTCGCTAGTATAAGGCAGAAAAAAAGGCATGACTTCCCTTCTTTTCCCCCGTATTGTTGTGTTATCAAGTCACCACACTCTGTTATAAGATGGACACGTCTCGGAAAACCCCAGAAAACGGTACAAAATCCGCCGAAGATTTTCTTCAGCGCTCTGTGTACCTACTTATAACCTCTCGACTGTCAGCGCATATTTAGTGTTTGGGACCCAATAAGAAAGGAAAATAAAAGGAATCTAAAAGCACACGACCCGAAGCACCATTGTGAACCGGCTGCAGAATACTTTGGGCTTACGACAAATATAGGCTTCGAGATTCTGCTCATTTATTTTATCTTAGTGTGTACTTATGGAAAAGTATAATATAATACAAACACAAGTTAGTGCAATTTGTAGAAACATAAAATTTACTGTTACATCATTGTCAATCATCGCAGCCTCCATTTGTAATCGTTTTCAACTTCTAACTATCTTGTTTTGGCGCTAACGTTTTGTTGGCATTATGAATAAGGATCTCATACGACTTATGTCATATTATTATGAATTCGCGTTAAGTTAATGTTGCTATGTGAATGGCCCTTAAAGAAAATCCTCGCTAACAGCATCATTCAAACAACTCACAACAACCGAAATTCGAATACCGACTCTCCAGGATGGAAGGCAGACACACTTTCCCTACACCAAGGTGATAGGATACGCAGCGGATGACCAATTAGTAAATTGTTGGAAATATAGGTTCATTCGCTTTACTTTGAAAATCTAGTGTCGCTTAAACTTGGGGAACCCGCGATGATTTTAAAATGTGTCCCGAGTAGTATATACTTCGGCGAGAATAAGGGAAAACCGAAGCATTATCCAAGAAACCAGCCCAATCAATATTCAAATCTAAGATTTGGAACAGAAGGTAGATACACTACCCCCGCACCACGCAAATGGGCAAGTTTATAGGAAACTGACAGTGCTCTAACATATTTAAGTGTCCCTCTGCATGATCAAATGAGATGTATGGAAATTTGAACATCACCCCGTTTCCTAGGAACATGTTCACATAGTACATCAAATTCTGCGGTAATGAGGGAGGTGGGATGTTATCAAGACACAGTACACCGTAAAATAAGAGCAGTGAAGTACTGGCTGAGGCTGATGCAGGAAGATAATTCCACACCACGGCCCAAATGGTATAAATACCCACGAGAAAACCTGTCTCATAAGTTTGGACAGCTGAACTAGAAAGAGGTTTGAGGAGAATAGGAATGGGGTCAGAATGGAAAAGAGGTGAAGCAGACGACAAGAACATATTGAAAGGTGTTAAAAACGATTAATATATATATATATATATATATATATATATATATATATATAAGCCAACACGAAACAGAATCGGTTTGTAAAATTAAACCTTCACTAAGTCATGCAAATGAAATAAAATTGAATTAGGGTAAAAAGCATATATACTTAACTTAGGAAGAAAGGAAAGATCAGCAATGACATGGTTTTACTAGGAGGCTGGAGGGTATAAAAATGACTTACGATTCTGACAGGATAATCTGACCATTCAGTGGTTTGGATGAAGACTGGACACATATTTTGGCAAATAAAGTGCGACAACGAGCGAACGATTAAACTTAAAGAAACATTCTGAAGTTCTGCTGGAAGGAGATTGGTATGTTGGGATCGACTAGCTAACCAGAGGAACTGCAATTTCCTGGCTAAAGTGAACGAAGACAGATCAGATTTGTTGACTTAATCAGAGACAGTTTATCGCTAATTTTCCTTTTTTCTTGTTTTTTGTTTCTTTTTATTTTGTCACCTTACCTTGTATTTTAAATATGCATGTACGGTCAATGACCCATGCACAAAGTATTTTTGCAGTACTTTAATAATTTGAAACCAAACTAACTAACTAACTAACTAACTAACTAACTAACTAACTAACTAACTAACTAACTAACTAACTAACTAACTAACTAACTAACTAACTAACTAACTAACTAACTAACTAACTAACTAACTAACTAACTAACTAACTAACTAACTAACTAACTAACTAACTAACTAACTAACTAACTAACTAACTAACTAACTAACTAACTAACTAACTACCTACCTACCTGCCTGCCTGCCTGCCTGCCTGCCTGCCTGCCTGCCTGCCCGCCCGCCCGCCTGCCTGCCCGCCCGCCTGCCTGCCCGCCTACCTGCCCGCCCGCCTACCTGCCCGCCTACCTACCCACCCACCCACCTACCCACCTACCTACCTTCCCACCCACCCACCTACCCACCCACCCACCTACCCACCCACCCACCCACCTACCCACCCACCCACCTACCCACCCACCTACCTACCCACCCACCTACCTACCCACCCACCCACCTACCCACCCACCCACCTACCCACCCACCCACCTACCCACCTACCCACCTACCCACCTACCCACCTACCCACCTACCCACCCACCCACCTACCCACCTACCCACCTACCCACCCACACACACACCCACCCACCTACCCACCTACCCACCTACCCACCTACCCACCCACCTACCCACCTACCCACCTACCCACCTACCCACCCACCTACCCACCTACCCACCTACCCACCTACCCACCTACCCACCTACCTACCTACCCACCTACCCACCTACCCACCTACCCACCTACCTACCTACCCACCTACCCACCTACCCACCTACCCACCTACCTACCTACCTACCTACCTAATTAACTAACCACTTGTTGGAGTACACACATACACGCATGAACTAAAAGAGCCTTTGAGAGAAGGAGTATTAAAATAATTTACTTAAAATACATTTTGAACACTTCTAAGTAAAATTCCCTCACAGACAGAGAGATACACACGAAGCTTGTTGATGGCTGTTGACAGCAGCGCTTGTCAAGGAGCAAAATAGGTATATTAAAAGACGTTTCAAGTAGAGCTCAGTGCTTGCTGCGAAGGCAGCTCCTTGCTGCTTCAGATTGCACTACATTGACTTATTATGCCGAGCGCCTTTCATTTGCATAGTTCATAGTTTTCTTTGAATAAAATAATTTGATGTTCTCGATACAAGAATTTTCATAAGTTGAAACGCAAAATGCTTTGTCGCGTAAAGTCACGAGTAGGTAAATTAATTATACCATTTCATCCCTAAAGAGTTCAAACCTCTGAATTGCTTCCAGATAACCATTTACAGCTTAAGGGCAGTAAAATGCGTCTTTTCCACCTTGCGTGACAGAGAGCTCCTCGCACACCATACGATCAAAGCAGTAATAGGCTCAAGCGCTGTTGTTTACCATAACAATTCCAGCAAAAGTATTCAAGTAAAACTATTATAAGCTGACAAAGAAATGGCAAAAGAAAACTTTAATTTAGTCTCAAATATTTATTCAGAATCAAGAATATTTACACTAGATGTTGGAACCCTAGATGCTCTGAAGGTTGGGTATTAAGAACTTTCAATTATTTCTGAAGTAAAACAATAAGATCAATTTATCCTAAATATTCCTACATTTTAAGGTCGAACAGACCTATTTATTAAACATCCACATCCAAAACTAATCTTACAACAATTACAACTTAATGCGAACTTTAATATCTCGTGGCTAGCTGTTTTTCCCGGCATAGCACAGATACATTTTGTAAATAAAGTGTTGAAAACAAAGATACGGCTAATTTTGAAAACTGTGGCGTACTACTTATTCTTTTTCGGTGACAATTATAGTGTAGGTGGAGAGCATCTTTAAGGTCGCCTACAATTGCCACCGAGCCATTAAATTTAGTGCACAAAAGGCTAAAACTAAATGCTAAAGGTTAAAACTAAAGGCTAAAATCTAAAGGCTAAGTGATTCAGTTCTATATATAAAACGCATTGAAAATAAATATTAGCATAGTTTTTAAATTGAAAATAGCATTAGATGGCCGAGCTCATTAAAGCACAGACTTGTGAGCAGATGATCCACGGTTCAAATCCAGCCATGACTCTCCTCCCTATTTAAGTTTTTTTTTTCAAAGATTTCCTCAGTCCTTTCTGCTGGCAAATGCCGCAGAAGTACTTAGGTTTGGAGGTTTCAGTCCCAAATTTCTTTTCAAAAAATAATAATTTGATTTCATGTAACATCAGTATCCAACGTTTGTGGGCCGTATGTAGTAATAATGAGAATTGAGGAATTTTGGGAAGTTGTAGGATAACCACTGACTTTTGGCTGATCCTGTAGTATAGGCTTGACCAAATGGATTAAACGTTGCAAAGTTCTACATAAGAGATTAAAATATGGTAGGGTAGTTTTAAGGTAACTTATTTTCGTTAGTCTCAAAAATATAAGTGTATAACCTTTTTCTAGGTACCTGAAAAGGTACATGGTACGTAATGGTTGCTAAAGCTTTTTAATGTTTTAGAGTAGCTTATATTTTCCAGATTTAAAATCCAAGTGTACCAGTTTTGTAACAATCATAAAAAACTGCTCCTGAAAACACCGCTCAAAGGGATATTTGTTGGTTCTGAACGTGATAATATGCACCCACTCCTTCCCTCGAATAATCCAATTTTATAGATTTTAAATCTGCACTTTTAATCATTCAATGTCTGCCATGCTCGCAATAAAAAGCCAAAATGGCTTGTGATATTTATACTGAACAAAACGGAATTAAAACTGAATGACATGAATTTGAGGGCCACCATGGAAAACAAGTTTAATTTTGTGGCGAACATTATATACTTATGTCCATTATCAGCGGTGAAAAATTGTAAGAAAAGTCGGTTGAATTAGGTCACCTTGAAAATATTGAAATGTTCTCTCATTATAATGTTAGTATACATTATAATAATTAGCCTGTACACAATACATTCCCTCTGCCTCAATTCTGTAACGTAAAAAATTAAACTACGTACTCCAGCAGAGGTAAATGCCCAGGGAAAATGTAATTCAATTTTACAAACTGGAACAAATCGCCTAATTTAAACTTTACAATATTTTGAAAGTTATTACAACTTTGATTATATAACATTATACAGTTTTATTTCTTTTAAAAAATTTACTATGTTATGACAGATTGGATCACTCAAGGGCACCGAGAGGCTAACAGGAATACCACACTGAAGCCGATGAACATCGTAGAAAGGGCACTCTGCAACTAAATGCTGGACGGTGAGAATGAGTGACAGTGCTTACATGTAGGCTGAAGAGATATGAATGGGCAATTGCATAAGTAGTCTGGTGAGAAATACTGGTCACTACGAATTAGATGTTTTATCCACTAACTGAAACAGCTTAAGGCGATTAGTTTGCTATTGGATGTGGAACTCCAGTGTCGCCTAAAGCTAGGCAACTTTTTGAAATACTATAAGTTGTCTGTCCGAATACGCTTTTAACCTATCTGTTTCTTTCTTTCTTTTTTAAATATAGGTGTGAAAAAATAGCACCTTGTAATTCGGCACTAAATTCTTGCAACTTATACCAATAGCCAAAATGACGTGGAATAAACGCATAACTAAAACAGTTTCAAGTGCGAGAAGTGGAGATTTTTCTAATTCAATGTCTTAAACATTATTGCTCATAATTTTAATAAACGGTATCTTAAACTTAAATTTCAGAATATATTTTCATTTTGATTTCACAGAACTCTTTATCGTGAATTTCGGTCTGGTTTATAAACAAAATTTGGTACACAGTGTGAAACATGTTACTCCATACTCGTGATGAAAATATTTCCACCTTCAAAATAATGCACTTCAGCCACACATTACATAAATAACTAAATTAGTACATTTCAGCCATTTAAATTTCTTATGAAATCTAATAACATTCACAGTAACGTTCCTAGCGTCGTTTTTAAATGACCGATTGACCGTGCTATGTGAATCATAATTGTCATTGATACAAAGAAATACTAATAGTCTTCCACATCAATGTCCAGTGATGAAAAATATACCCACTGTGATACTCTTTTTTGGGGGAGGGACCTTGAACGTTTGCGGCCACAAAGGGAAAGAATGCCTAAACTATGTACATGGAGTTCAAGAGGTATGAAGAGATAATTAATAGTATGACGATATCGGAAACTCAAAAGTCTTCAAGTATCCCTTTTCATTGTATATACCAGAGCAAAGCCATTCTATTGGTTTGAAACGATCAACAAGAAAGTTATCGCTGAGAGGACTGTGAATCTGGTGATGAGAACGCGGGATATGTGGCTAATTGTAGTTATATGAAACGTTATTGAAAGTAAAAGTCTAACTAGCAAGAATTTAAATATTAAAAAGTATGATGCGTTGCATTCATATGGCTTACTCTAACCACCAATGTTTATTCTTATATAGTGTCTACAAACTATTCTTGTAAACACTTAGTTTTTTCGCCTAGTTCAAACTAATTCAGTGTAAATAACATTACTAAAGCCCGTACCAACATAAGCTGTTTTAAAATGAGTGGTATATGCAAGTCTTGAAATTCCATGTTCTTTCCTTGACATTCCGATTTTTGGGAGTACTATAAAAAATCAAATTATAAAGTACTGAGAAAGTCAGACCAATAACAACGGATAACTCGGAAATAGCTGATGCCACAGAAGAAAAAAGAGTTTCTAGAAATAAATTGTATTAAAAAGATTTAAATGTTTCGTGTTGTAAAGCTTTGTCTTTCTCTTATGGTTTACTAAGTTTACAAAATTATACAAAGTTCCTACCGAATGAAGAGGACTTCATAGGCAATTCCCAGAAAATTCATGTTATACACTTTATTTACCATGTGTAAATATTTTAAATAGACGATATTTCAGTAAAAATCCTCAGTAAGTTTTTGTAAAACAAAAAATAACAAAGCATTTTCAATGTAAAGGGCAACTTCAATGTTCAGTTTAAGTTCACACAGAGAGATAGAGAGAAAAGTAGAGAGAGGTAGAGAGAGAGAGAAAGAGAAAGAGGTATACGCTTTATTAAAAATGCCTTTTTGGATTTAGGGGCCCTAAAAACCATATATTAGCGGTGAAATTTTTCTATTGAATAATGAACGGAATGCAATTCCTCTATCTAATAGGTACGTGCTAAAGAGGGTAAAAAAGTGTGGTTTTATTTGCAATTATTCATTTAATGGGCAGGCATAACCATGAGCTACTCATTTAACCAAAAATATTGCATAAGATGTAATTTGGATGTATACTTAGTAAGACCAAAATAAAATTTACAATTAAAGTGTATGCTGTGCGTTTTGCCTGTTTTTTAAAATAAATGTTAAGATGATGGATTTAATAACTGTTTTCAAAGGTGGGTAGTATGTTTACTTTGACCAAACAAACATACAATGTTTTGTTGACACAATGAAATTCGGTGACATGTTCACGTGCATGGAGTATTCAAAGGAGGCCCTAAACACAAATAACGTTTTCTTAGAGAAGTTACGAAAGACAAAAATGTATATCATATAGATTCAGGATTTTAAACAGTATCATACAAATTGCTGCTAATTTACCTAATCAAATGAATTATGGATAATGTTATGGGAAACTTTCTATCCGACCTCCAGGAGGTGTTCCTTTATTAAATTAGATTACTTTAGTTTAGATTGCGTTTTTTGACTTTACTGGTTGTACTGAGATCTATTAATATAGACAATATTAAGCTACAAATATAGGTACATAAACTACGTATACAGGGTGAATCACCTGCACAGCAAATAGTTCGAAAATGGAAAGTAAAGTGCTATTGATGTGCAGTTTTCACAGCATTGATTGGTAGTCAGTAGCTCGTACATTTAGCTTATAAACAGATTTTAATAATACTCCAAAAGTGTATTTTTGGGAAAACATACAATTTTAACATGGAACAATGGCTCGTTACATCAACAGAATAAAGGTAGGGTAAATTAGAATGTCAGTGGCATTTGTTGCAAGATTCTAGTGCAAGTGGTTTACGAGAAATCTTATTTTGAAACTTTTACGCGCCGACACTTGTACAACCTGTGGTAGAACAAACTAAAGTAAAACAAAAGGAAATTACAATACTTCTGTGGATTCTTACAAGTAAAGAGAACATAGCCCTTCAAAGGTTATGTTCAAAATGATCACCGGCAGTTTCAATACACGCTTCCAATCTGCTACGGAAAGACTGCTGCACATGTTCTAGTATTTCAGCGGAAAGTTCAGAGCAGGCAGTCGTTTCATATAGTCTGCCGTAGTTGGTATATCCTTGTAGACAGTGTCTTTCAATCTTCCCCACAGAAAAAAGGTCTAAACGGGTCAGATTCGGTGAACGGGCCGGCTAAGGTACAAGTCCTCTTCGTCCAATCCAACGATTTGTAAACAATTGGTTAAGACAAGCTGTACTTCGTGCACTATGGGCTGGACAGCCATCATGTTGGCACCACAGGTTCCTCCTAGTGTGCAAATAAACGTCTTATAGCATCTGTGACAGATGGTCTGTCAGGAGACTGCGATACTTTGCGAGATTGTTGTTGATTCTATGAACAAAGGGCCTATGAGCTGATGGTTCACTATCCCATACCATACGTTTAAACTCCATGGACGCTGACGTTACACCTGACGAAGCTAACAGAGATTGTCAACAGACAAATAGTGCATGTTTCTGCGGTTTACTTGGCCATGATTAGTAAATGTTGCCTCATCACTAAACAAGATACATGATGAATCTGGAGTATCATGCTTTAATGCCCATGTACAAAAGTTAACACGATTCTCAAAATCGTTTACGTGTAGCTCTTGATGGAGAGAGATGTGATAGGGATGGAAGCTATTTCGATGGAGAATGCGCAATACACTTGCATGACCTATACCACTTCTACGTGCGATTGTGCGGGAACTAATTTGCGGATCTACTGCAATGGCAGCCAAAACATGAATTTCTGCCTCTTCTCCAGTCACTTGTTTGTTTCTGTTACGTTTTCTAGGTGTTACAGTACCACTTTCACGTAATTAGAGGTTGATAAATAATTGCCGAGATGGTTGACGTCTATTGGGATACGTTTCCGCATACACAGTACAGGAACGAACTGCATTCTTTCTATACTCTCCATACACCATGAGTCTGTCGGCTTTTTCTGCGTTAGTAAACCCCATCTTCCACTCACGACTTACTGCTTGAACTGTCACAAACTAGCTGACCAGAAAGTTGCAATGCAATCAATGAACAGGAAACACAACTCAAACAAACAAAAACAACATCGTACCTAGCAACTAAGCAGGTTGAGTGGGACATACAATTGTCGGGATGGAAACTTCTCAAAGAAGTATTTGTCGTAAACCACTTGCACTATAATCCTACAACAAAGAGCATTGACATTCTAGTTTACTCTACCTTTATTCTGTTGATGTAACTAGGCATTGTTCCATTTAAAAATTGTGTGTTTGCTCAAAAAATACTCTTTATGAGTATTATTCAAATCTGTTTATAGGTTAAATGTAGGAGCCCCTGACTACCAATCAATGCTGTGAAAACTGCACATCAATAGCACTTTACATTTCGAAATATTTGCGGTGCAATTTTAGGTGATTCACCCTGTATGGAGCATATTAAGATTAATAATTTAATAAATAAATTAAATGACCTAAACCGAATACAATCCGCTGCAGTTAGAGAAAACTGAAAAAGTACACATTTTTTCGCTCACAATTAGGAACATGGATACAACTTTGCTACATACCTATAAATTCGCAAATTTAAGTTTACTTTATTTCACTGCCTTAAAACCTGTGCATCACACAATTATATTTGTACTTTATTTGCAGTTTTTAGCATTGATCATTATTTTAATAACGTTTTAACATGCTTGGTTTCATTTGTAATCTTCTACAGACTGAAATTGCTTGTAACAAAGATACTCTTCAACAGAAGTTTTAAAGATATTTGTGATATTACAAATTTGTTTTTATAAGGTTTCAAGGAGAGCATTACATGCTTCAGTGGTTTCATAATATAGACCGTTTTGGATGGAAAAAGTTTTTCCTTTGTGATGATGAATTATTCCCCTAGTGCTTAGATATATCTGAATTTTCATGTAAACATTTAAATGCTTACTAGTTACTAGCTAGCACATTGGTGTAATCAGGTAATAGAAGGACATTTAGAATATTTATTGTATAAAGTAATTTCTGTAGATCAAAAATAATAATTAGGTCACTAATATTCAACCTTGGTGTACCAATTTTATATTTCTTATATTCAGGCCATTTAAAATTCAAGGCTTTTTGCTGTTTCATTAGGATATTATACAAATGTATTTGTTGTTTATAACATAAATATCTAATTTTGCTAATAGAATATAACGATTGACACAAAAAAGGTCTTTGCTAGTTCAAATACTCCTAAAATGCTATCGATATGCATCTTTTTCAGCTTTTACACCATCAAGTGTAGGTTGTATTTGTTGCTGCTATGCCTTCTGTACTCAGAAACTGATTCTTGACAAGTGTGGTTTTGTATTAAATGCAGTTATAGTGTGTTAAACATCACTTTCGCAAGAAAAGAATGGCATAAAGGATACCGGCTAGATAATGAAATATCGCCTTTTGCGTTGTACAATAACCTCTATGTTCTGAATGCGCTGATGATTTCATTTGTGTCCGAAGGTATTGTCAGCTTAGCTTTAAATTCAGGGACTACATTTGTAATATATGATCCAAGAGAAACTTTAATGCAGGTTATTTACTTCCTAGCCAATATGCAGAAGAATTGGTTTTCTAAAGTGAGTCAACTCCAGAAGTAACAACGTAAACTGAAAAATGGGTGTCATTATACTTTATGCAACTTGAGTTCCAGATTTCTGAAATGCTTGTGCATTCATCTTTCAGATAAATTACTTACTAAAAAATGAGCCCTGTTCAAATATGTTTGTTCTTTCTGTAAGTTTGGTTCCGAACCTCGCAGAATAAAAGACCATTTGAGGAAGTTTGGTGTAACAATGATAAATAAAACGATAAGGAAAACGGGAGAATCTCCTGGAAAATATCTTCTCACTCGCTTTATTCGTCACAAACTGACAGGGATCAAAGCCAGTTACATTGTTACATGGGGGTTTGATTCACTTTAGAAAGCGGGATTCAATTCACTGTTTCCAAGAATTTGAAAGGAAAGCAAAATGAGGAGCAACTTCTAATACGAGAGCTGTGTGTTACATTAAATGTCTTAAGCAAAAAACAACATGAAAAAGTTTTATAAAATAGCCTCAAATAATTTTCCTCAAACTTTGATAGTATTTCATCCTACATAGCTATAATTACCTAACGTGTGCTAAAAATAATAAAAATATATATTTTGTTAGTTCAACAACTTATTTGAGACCCAGTAACTAATAATACAAAGCTTAGGGATGTATGAGGGACAGAACTTGGCAGCCACTCATAATATCGACGCCGGAAGGACGCCCTTAACACTGCCAAAGGAAGGTGAAAGAGCTCATGGTTTTGATTCTTCGAGAAACATTTCCACTTCCTTTGTGTGTATGTTTGTGTGTGTGTGTGTGTGTGCGTGTGTGTGTGTGTGTGCATGCGCGCAACATTAGCAATTCAAATACGAAGAGCTGGTGCAATCTGGACAGGACACAAAAGACACTTCAAGCTTGCAGAAATGTGAAACTATTGCTATGGTACTGGTACTTTAAGTTGGTCCAAATACCGTACCTACTCTCTCCCGAAAATGGCACGTTCTATTACTGCAGAAAGGAAAACGAACCTATCAGTAGATTATTTATACAGTGACAAAAGAAGACGTTTATTTCGGGGTAATAAAAGTCCTTATAATTGTAATAATAATAACATTAATAAAGTATCATAATCAAATTGTTGTTGTTGCTGTGATAGCAGTTCAAATACAAACAATAAGCCCGCTGAAGAATTGCCTTCTTCATCATGAAACACATACACCATCATATTATTAGGTACAACTCCGAAAATCTGTGTCTTTTACTTCAATAGTGATCCATATAACAAGAGCTGAGTGCCTCAAAATTATGTCTTCCTGTATTTACTAAGTCGGGCTGCAAAAAGAAAAACGCAACTATATTGGCTTCAACTTCTATCAATATAAACATATTGTCAAAAAACTCCTCAATGCATAGTTACATAGATGCAATGTGGACAGCTTTCTCATTTATTTTCCAGCTGGATGTGAGGTCCCCTGTCGATCTCGTTGTAATAAGAGCTCAGCAACAAGCACAATTTAACTTCGCAAGTAATTAAGAAATCGAATTAATATAAGCTAACATAACATTTTGCTCAGTTGCTTATATTGTTATTAAACAACATTATTAAAAGTTTTACATGTGCGTTTCATAACCCAATACGGTTTTGCAGCCTCATTTTCCCAATTTCTTACTTCAATTTACCTAAACCAGTTTCTGTTCATCAAAAACCCCCTTCCAATATTATTTTATCTAAGAATTGATACTGAATGCTATTGATTTTCTTGCAAAACCTATAGACTGGATAATGCGCCCTGAGTTGAACACCATATCTTCACTTTAATAGCTTTAAAATATCATCATCATAAACTACACGGTTTGGACCTCAAGATCCGTTCCGGCTACCAGAGTTACAGCTCATCTCTCCATCGCTTTTGGAACTTTTTACACTTCTTCCACCAGTTGGATAGTAATTTAATACTTGGAGAGAACTACGGTGTGAGTGCATTCTAGGAAGGTGCGTGTACCATTCATATCTTTTATATTCCATTGTTTCTACTATATTTATAATTCTTAATTCTTTTCTTATATCTCCATTGCTTTGCTGATCCAGCAGACTGTATCCAGCTATTGGATGCAGCAATTTCCTCCCCGGTGCCTCAATCTTTTGTTTATATTTACTCGTGACGGTACATACTTCTGCTGCATATCGCAGGACTGGAATCGCCAGGACTTTATATAATTTTAAAATTGTTTCCCTGCGTACTTTCTTACATAATGTCCTTTTGATAGCTCCTATTGACCAATTATGCTTTAGGAGCTTATCATTAATATCATTTTCTACTGCGTGGGAAACTGTGCATCCTAAATAACTAAATCTGGGGAGTTGTTCAATTATTTTTCCATTTAATTACATTTTTACTCTCACGTGTGATTTACCTCTAAATGCCATCAACTTCATTTTTGTTGTGATATTTCCAAATTATACCTTTTTCCTATTTTACTTAAAAAATACATTTTCCCTGCAAGTTATCTTCTCAATCAACGAACACAACATATCAGCAAATACGAGGGTATTTAAAATCATTCCGCAGTAGGAAAAATATGTTCCTTCCGGAACAAAGGAAAGAAACCAACAATTAATGAGGCACATAATCCTATTAGTTAATTGAGCGATTAATTGATTAAATATATAATGAGACATGACATGTGTTTTGACGCCTCGCCGCCTTTGTTGGCATGTTGCCGGCAAAAGGGCCGGTATTTCTAAGTGGTTGTAACCTGCCAAACTGGATTGACAAGGTTTCGATAAGGTTTGAAGAGGTGATGTATGACATGTCAATCAATCAGATAACAAATTGACACCTGTATAGTTATCTCCCAACATCGAAATCTAAGAGCCTAAACCATTAACAAGACGGTTGTACCGCCTTTAGCATATTGGATTTACAGTATTACATGCCCTATGTTGTTGCTCGTCTGCCATTGATCGGTTAATAGATTTAAGCGTATGTTAATGGACTCCTGCATCTGGTTGTTACCGCATATGTATATCACCATGTATATTAAGGAATGCCGACAGTGTGATAAGGATCATATAATGTGTATATCACAGCTCATTGCCTTTTAAAGGACTGAACCCGCTGGCAAGGAAGTGGGTATTCCCCGTCAGGTGCATTTAATTGATTAATATAATTATGTACTTAATAATCGATTTTATTACCCCTCTATCGAGAATATGTTACAATATACTTGGCAGCTGGCTCCAATCGGTCGACTACGATAAAAGTATTAGAGCCTGTCCGACAATCCTCCCTCTCAAATAACTCTACCCTATCTGTGACCTCAAAGCCGCGTGCAAAGAAGTGGATATCCCGTCGCGTCTATTTTATTAATATAATTAAGTGTGTATTAATTGACTCGCGCGCCTGGGTTGAGTTACGATGTTCACACGCGCGCGCACACCCATACACATACATAATACACGAATCTCCTTTTTTAAACCCTCTCTCTCTCCCCCTTTCCGTCTCTCTTTCTTTCTTTCTTTCCTTCCCCTCTGTCAGTCTCTTTCATGGCGTTTCGCCTTAAAATTAAAGACAGTAACGACTTTCAAAGCATAGGCAATACAATTAGAGAATTATATAAATAAATCCAGCCTTTGAACATCCTGCTATTAACGTAGGGTGCAGGGGGACATTGAAGCATCGGGATTCAAATGAAGGACAATTGAACTCTGATAGTCATAGCGACGATGTAAAGTACACGATAATTGAGACACTCATACAAACATACACACACTAAACCCTCTCTCTCCCTTCTCTCACCCTTTATTTCTTTCCACCTGCCAACCTCTTTCATGGCATTTCGCCTTAAAACAAAATGCAGACACGACTTTCAAAGTTTTAATAATACAATTAGAAGTTATATAAATAATTCCAGGCTTTGAACGTCCGTTTATTAACGTAGGGTAAAGGGGAATTAAGGAAGACATTGAAGGTTCGGGATTCGAAACGAAGGACAATTGAATTCGAATAACTAAAATCGACGAGAATTTGGTAAGTATTTGTTACATTTAGTGAAATTTGGAAACATACTTCAAAATCCTTAATTGTAAGGAATGATATTAGATATTGCGGGCGTATTTAATCCCGATAGTATTACAAGCTCGTGTGAATACATGCTAGACATAACCTCTTTCTTTAGATGAAATCTTAAAGTAGGACAAAAATCAAGACGAACAGAACAATAGACGTGATTCTGCATTTCCGAGGGGGAATCTCCTGCTGAAAACAAGTTAGAGCCTTCGCGTGCACGTAAATGAATCTGCCTGCGCTTAAATGTGATGTGATGACGTGTGATACTGGACATGCGATACTGGAAATCCAAGTTCCTAAAGGCGGTATAGCCCTCATGTTAGCCCCCCCTTTGAAGCCGATGATGGGAGATAATTATACACGTGTCAAATTATCTGATTGATTGACAAGTCATACATCGCATGTCAACCTTATAAAATCCTTGTCAACCCTTGTCAATTAAGTGTCAGGTGACAAGCACTTAGAAATACCACCTCTTTTAGCGGCAACATACCGACAAAGGCGTGAGGTGTCAAAACGAATGCCATGACGTATCATATGTAATCAATTAACCGCTCAATTAAACTAATCGGGTTATACGCCTCATTAACTGTCGGCTTTTCCTTTAATTCTGGAAATGACATATTCTTCCTACTTTCCGCCTATAGTATGGTCACGATTTAAAATAGCTTGCCATTCCTTTGCAGCGTCGTCAATATGAATATTGAAAAGAGCGGGTGACAAACAGTACTATTGTCTTACTCCTTTATTTATTTCCCTAAATGTAAAGCTATTGCGAGTGATTTGAATAATTTTAATGGACTTTACGGTTTAAAATATGAATAAGGAATTAAATAATGCATTGTAAAGTTTACATATTCCATTTTAAATCTTAACTCATATCCAGTAGCTCATTTTTAGCCCTGGTAGTACACGTTAGCGGGTCAACTTTTAAACATTGCCTCTATTCTCAAGAATTCATCAGCTCAAGGAACTACCACCTACTGGTCACAAGGAGAGCTTACTTTATACGTTAAGTGGCGTGGATGCAAGCGGAAAATTTAAATTAAGTTTTATTTATGGACGCTCTTTAACTGCTATGGTTCTTAGTGTCCCGTTCCATTTTGGGCGTGAAAGACCGGTAATTTTGCTTAGAGGCCTATTTATCGGGCTTGAGGTTCTTTTGCGTGCCGTAAATCTACGACACAGGACCACCGGCTTTACTTCTCTTCCGAAGGAAGCCATGCTAAGGATTTTTACGCCCGAAAAAATCCATCGCCCTCCGCCGGGTTTGAACCCGCGACCTTGGGAACTAGAGGCTAGCACGGTACCACTAGTCCACAGAGGACGACAGGATGTAAGCGGGCGGTTATATTCTTTGTGTATTATTTAAAATAATCCGGCAATTTTTAAGACAAGTGAAAAATATTGTATACATTTTAAGCAAACTTCCAATACATATTCTAAATTCTGTTATTGTTTTACAACTAATGCAGTGAGTTTCTGTAATCCAATACCATGGTTACGTATACGATTTTTAAAACCAGTTGTGGGTATTGCCATCTTTGTCCAAGCCGGTATTTAGTACTATCAACCCCTGATCTAACACACTGTAAATACGGGTTACAAGGGTCAGTAGTTTCAGTCAAACAGGGCCAATCAATTTTAATTATATGCAATTTCAATTTACCTATTTATTTATTTTTCGTCGGATATGGTAAATACATATAAACATATTCAGAGCAAACTCAAGAAAGAAATTTGCCCCAAAAAAGTTAAAGGGATCACGCTTCCAAGGAGGCGAAAATACCAGGTAGAGTTGCACAATAAACGTTGTCTCCTCAAATGAAGAATAACAAAACGACACAATGTGCGGGTTTTTGCATTGCTAGGAACAGTGATTGTAGCTCAAATAAATGGGCGATTGGATTCAGTGCCAAGGAAACTAATAAGAATAACAATAATAATCATCAACACTTCACAGTTTCGGAGATGTATCCCGTTCCGGTCTGATATTTCCCTCCATCGCCTCAACGGTCTTCCTATATTTCTATAACCTGGTGGTTTGTACATATATGTTGAAATGGAATGCGGGTATTGCTGATTCTTTATACATGGTTTCCATTTTTCTCTGTTTGCTAATATTTTGTCATTTAGGAACATACGCTTAATTCTTCTCGTATGTGTTTATTTCTAACTCGGTATAATCTTGTACACTCTTTTAATGTTCTGAGATATTTTATTTCTGCAGCTTGAAATTTATTCCAATCCCTCTTTTTGTAGTCCATGTCTCCGAACCATACAGTAAAACACGAACTGCCATTGTCTTGTAAAACCTTAAATTTGTTTCTCTTCGAGTTTTTCTTTTCAAAGTGTTTGCTATTGTTTCACAAATGTATAGGAACTTTTTCACTTTATTGTTTATTTCCTCGTTATGTGTTTTATTATGTTATATTGCAACCGTAATAGTTAAATCTTCCAACTTGTTCTAACACTCTATTATTTAAAAATGTATTAAATCTTATTATTTGCGTTGCTCTGAATACCATTACCTTTGAGTTTTCGACCGAAATTTTTAGACCGTAATCTTGAGTGAGATTTTGTAATTTATAGATAGTAATTTGCAGCCTATTTTCACTGTCTTGAATTAATACTATGTCATCCGCAAAGAGTAGCGTATTTAGTGTGTCGTTTTTATATAGTTTTATTCCAAATGGAATTTCTTCTTTTAATTTTCGGAGAAATTCATCTCTGTATATATTATATAACAGCCGAGACAAACTGCATCCTTATGTTAAATCATTATTGTATCCTAAATCATTATTCATTTCTTGTGATAATCGTTCATTTCCGAAAACAGTATTCATTTTTGTTTATATATATGAGTACATCTATTAAGTGTTTTGTTAACCTTTTTATCTAATGTTCGTCTGAGCCTAGTCCCGTTGACCTTATCGAATGCTTTTTCTAGATCGATAAAAGCTATATGTGTTTCAAGGTTATATTGCCTTCTCTTTACAATGGTATGCTTAATTGCAAATATATGGTCTATGCATGATCTCCCCTTTCTAAATCCTGTTTGATTTTCTAATTATAGTGGTGCTGTGACTACTTTTAAACGTTGGTTCATAATTTTTGTACGTAGTTTATATAGTTTGTTCAGGAAACGTATACCTGTATAATTGTTACATATGTTTCGTTTGTCCTTTTTAAATAAAACAATAACGTGTGCATCATATCAACTTTTAGGAATTCTATTCATTTGCCAACATTTTCTAATGACTCTAAGTAATTTTTCATGTAGTTTCATTCCTCCATATTTTATCAGTTCTGTGTTTATTTCATCTGGTCCCGGTGCTTTTCTATTTTTCAGGTTTTGTAAACTGAATTGTAATTCCTCTTCAGTAATTAAATCTATGGATAGTTCAGGTATTACTTTATCTTCTGTTGTACTTCCATTTTCTTCTAGTTTGTACCACGGTTCTTTATAATATTTCAACCATTCTTCTTCCGATATATTATTCATTCTGACTTTCTTTTTCTTCTTTTATTAATGTCTTGATCATTTTTTAAGCAAATTGTTATCTACCATGTATATTATTTTCTACCTAGCTAATAAAGTTCTCCCATGATTCTTGATGTCCTCTTGTTGTTATTACCTTTGCAGTGTTTCCTTTTTATTTATAGTTCTGTCTTGAGTCTTCAATTTTGTTTTGTAGAAAATCTTTATATGGTTCCTTTTTGTCCTCAATGACTTTCTTCATTCAAAATTCTTGAGTCAGTTCTTCGTCTGTATTTATTTCTTCTTCCTACTGCTTCTTCTGCTGCTCTTTTTATTGATTCAGTAACACAGGACCATTCTTTATCAATGTCTTCATTTTCTTTTGTTGCTTCCAGAAGGGTATTTAATCTTTCTTGGTATAGCCTCCTAATACTCGGTTCATGGGGTATGTTTATTTTGAAAACTGTTTCATTTTGCTTTTCATTTAGCCCTATTTTTATCTTTCTCTATTTTGTCCATAAGTCTATTTTGGTATTACTAAATAATGGTTTGAAGATATATAATAAACTCGGTAGGCTCTACTAGTGTAACTTGTGGCGCTAGTTAAATTCTCTACTACGTATAGTAAATGAGGGAAGTATTGTATTCCACCCAAAATTTCAATACCGAGATTTCACAAAAAATATATGTTTTGAGACCCCCTGAATCCTAAAAAAGGATTTTTGGAAACATGTCCGTGTGTGTCTCTGTGTGTGTGTGTGTGTGTGTGTGTGTGTGTGTGTGTTTCTCTATCTGTGTGTCTGTGAACAGCATAACTCAGAAACGAACAGTCGGATAAGCACCAAACTTGGTATTTAGGTTTAGTATCTTCCAGAGATGTGACACGAAGGTTTTCAAGAAAATCCCCCACCCCAGATTACCCTTTACATGGAACACTTCTAGAAAATTTTAATTTTCTGACAAATGACTCTAAGGATTTTGATTAAAATATCAGATACTTAAGATATTTTCATAACAAATAAAATATATATCTTGAATTTTCTGGGAATGTCTCCAAAAGTATTCTTCATTATGAACGACTTTTGCATAACTGGTAAACCATAAGAGCTAGACAAAATTTTACTACACACAAAATGTAGATCGCGTTTAAATACACATATAATTTTTTTTGTTGAGCGAACCATTTTCGAGACATTGCTTGTTATTCCCTTTAATTTTTCAATACTTATTTTCTCAAATGGGAATTCGTAATTCATATTTTTTGTATTGGATATGCAAAGAGTATTAATCTGTCGCAAAGAGAATGGTGCTGTACCTAGCAAACAGCTATTAAGGGAATGTGTGTACTTATATTGACCTTGCAAATACAAAACAAGGGGAACATAGTAGGCCTTAAGCGATAGTCAAATGTTTTTAGAACTGGTCGCTATGTGTAAAATGTAATTCTCTTTGCATGCCAAAAGATCGTTTCTGCAAATGTTTATCTCGATTAATATGAAATAGGTGGAGAATAAGAGTTTGTAAAAATAGTTTCTACAAGAGTAGAGAAAGTCATGTGAGTGTTACACGCCAGATTTTTTTATTATGATAGTGTAGTTAATTATTGAACTTTGACCACACGCGCACCAAGTACATTTGTGAATGTCTTTTGTACTAAAAAACGTGTTTGTGATATTAAGTTGATTGAAAGTTGCACATTACCATAGTTTTTTGCCATTTTCGTTAATGTGGTCTTCTCCAAATTTTCCTACGATTTTAGAAATGGGGTGTTTATCCACCCTTGTATTTAAATATCCTGCAATAACGAATATTTACTTTTATTTTTGTTTACTTCTTCTTGTAATTTTTCTAAAATTTCAAGTTTGCTTACTTTTCCCTTCTTCAGGAAGGAAAACAGTTCCAGTTTCTATAAAGTTAGATGTCCTCTATATACCTTGAATGTTATTTGTAGTATTCGTTCATAAAAGTATAGTGTTCAATTGTCTTTGTCCACTGCTACTCCTTTAGCTGCTTTTTGTTTGATGGGACTCCAGTATAAACCAAAGTATATTTTCGAAGCTGCTCTGTGCCTTTTAGTTTTCTTTTTAGTTCAGCAAGCACTGTTATGTGCATCTTCATTGTTTCTACTTCTTTCACTAATTCTTCTTCTTTTATGAATATTCCCCTCACTTTCCATGTCCCTATTTCGTGTGATTCTGCAGTGCCATATTGTGTAGCCTTTTTCTTCTGCTTTGATCCGTTTCCAGTTTGATCATTCGGCTATTAGTTTGAGGCTTTTCAGTATATAATGTAAAAGTTACATACTGTTCAGTATATATGTATAAGAATAATAATGTACAAAATATGTTCGTGCAAAAAAGAAAAGAAAAGAAAACATTTTGTAGAAAGTCCAATATTTTAAATTAAACAAATCCATTGTTGATACTTTGTTCTGTGTATGAATACAGAGAAAAAAATCTGATGTGTTACACTCACATGACTTTCTCTACTCTTGTACAATCTAATTTTACAAACGCCTATTCTCCATATGCTTCATGTTAATCGAGATATCGAGATGTCAATCTTATTGGTAATTTTCTTGTAGATGCAAGGGAAATATGGTAGCTTTTAAGCGATAGTCAAATATTTTAACGCTGGTTGCTATGTGGCGCATTCCATTCTCTTTGCATGTCCAGGACATAAAACAAATGAATAACGAATTTGAGAAAAAGTATAAGTATTGGAAAATTTAAGGAAATAACAAGCAATATCTCGAAAACGGTTCACTCAACAAATGAAATGTATATGACATAAGTTGTGTATTTTAACGCGATCTACATTTTTTGTGTAGTAAAATTTTGTCTATCTCTTAAGGTTTACCAGTTATGCAAAAGTCGTTCACAATGAAGAATACTTTTGGAGACATTCCCAGAAAATTCGAGATATCCATTTCATTTCTCATGACATTATCCTAAACATATGATATTTTCATCAAAATCGTTATAGCCATTTTTGAGAAAATTAAAATTTTCGAAAAATCTTCCATGTAAAGGGTAGTCTGGGGTGGGGGGATTTTCTTGAAAACCTTCGTGTCGCATCTCTGGAAGATACTGAACCTAAATACCAAGTTTGGTGCTTATCCGATTGTTCGTTTTTGAGTTATGCTGTTCACAGACACACACACAGACACACACACACACACACACACACACACACAGGCACACACACGGACATGTTTCCAAAAATGCTTTTTTTGGATTCAGGAGGTCTCAAAACATGTATTTCCGGTGAAATCTCGGTATCGAATTTTTGGGTGGAATGCAATACTTCCCCTACTTACTATACGTAGTAGAGAAAGTAAAAATGTGACACGACTTGCTCTGAACATGACATGGTTTAATTTGACATAGGAGGGTAAGGAGAATCACAGCAGTAACTAGATTTCACCTCGTTCATAGAAAATTACATCACATTAAGCATTTTGGGGAGGGTACTACCTAAATATGGATGTAATCTATGGTATGCTCGAAGTACAATATATTTTAAATTAACAATAAAATCAAGGTTTCGCCAATTTTGTCCCAATTTATCCTTGGCTACCCTAACCATTTCAAATCACAAAAGAATGTGTTTGAATTCCAACAAGGTATAAATAACATATTTTAACTGTGAACTGCAAATGAACATGCACAATTGTTTTAGGTTCATTTAGGTTAGTCTTCTTATCTCAAATACCAACTTTTCATATAAGTATTAACCAGTCTCGAAGTTATTTACTGTTTGACTGACTCTACGTGTGTACTATAAGTAATATTTTTATAGTAGTTTTTCATGAATTACAGCAGGAGAAAATCCAGTTTTAAGAACGGAAATTAATGAGGATACCTTCTCAAAGCTGATGCACAACACTTTGGTACAATTATAAACCCATTTCATAGTAAAACAGTAAACTTTGGCTTAAAAAACATCGATCGATTTGCTCTTTCTTAGTCTTTGAAACAAAGAAGCAGTTAAGTCTGGGACTTCAAATTTGTAATCCTTTATTTACTTATTTATTTTTTGTGCAATTTGGGAGTTAACATTTGGTTGAAATAGATACAATGGAAGAAAAGTTTACTTTACAGTGGAGTGTCCGTTTAAAAAAAACGAGCTATTGAGGCCGTGGTATACCCTTAATCATCATCAACTACGCTCATGAATTATGTTCTACTAACCTGTTCCGGTTTCAGTTTCTTTCTTTTCTTTCTTAAGTTCCCTTGTTTACCCAGATTATACTGTGTTTTTACTGTTTTCGCTACCGCTTACCGCAATTACACGACACATAGACACATACAAACACCCATGCCCATGGCGGGACTCGAACCCGTGACCCTCAGCTTGGTGGAACGCCGGAGATATAACACTCCAGTGACCACGGCTACGACGGCTGGCAGTTTCTTAACTTTTCATAGTCCGACCAACATCTGTCACTCATTTTGGCGTATACTGTGTATCCATCTCGTTCCATTCTAATTACGTGTTTCCTTCCAATTCTGCTTTTAAGAATAAAAAGTCCTAAATAACTTAATTTTGTAAAATAATACATTAAACAACCAAATGTTAAATTTGCTGAAGCACCCTCCCCAATATCACTTTATTTTAAAGACAGTATTTTCCAATATCTATTTCCTCCATTTACTTGGAAATTTTAAGGAACCATAAACGCCTAAATATTTATCTACAAAATGCTTCACAAGGTTGAAGCCGGATAATGGAACTACACAAAGTTGTATGAATTATGTATAAATAATTAAAGCTGTATAAGATGTTTAAAAACCAAATATCGGTTTTTAGTATCATAATGTGAGTTTTGGAAACTTAGGTTATGCTTATTATTTTTTTGTCGCTGTAGTCTTTGTTGCTATATATTTCCGGCATTTTCAGTAATTTCTTTGCAGAATTAGAAATGTGTATATGTAGGTCTATTAAGCAGGTTAAAATATTTAGGTGGTATTTCGAAAGATCTTTGTTTTATATTTAGTCCAAATGATCAAATTCATAAACCAATCACATTTAATGTTGAACTATATTTATTTTAAACCATAAACATTTTGGCAAGCACAAATCCGTCTTGGATAAAACATATGTGCTATGAGCAGTTCACATTACTAGGAACAGATTTTAAAGCAACGAAATTATTATAAATTAGAGCATATATTACATGCGAATGTTTGAAGAAATATATAAAATCAGCTACTTCTGTAAAAAATGAATTCTTGAGTAAATAGAATGGAAATATCGTTTTGCGTGGCTCGCATAGCAATATATGTGATATACTGACTAAAATATTTTAAAATGGCATTACTCAAATATAATTAGATTTTTCGTAGATATCTTTCCGCAAGTCCATTGATAATAAACACCGGTAGTTTATGGGTCGCCAGATGCAACTAGAATAGATTTAAAATTCGTTCGTAAATGGCAATTATTAGATCTATGTTTCATTGTTTAAGACAGACATTCGGTAAAAATTTCTCAGCAGTGAACTAGTCGATATTTAGATGAACCCATTAATTATGTAACCACGCATTCAAAAGCAGTCTTTGCTACTGCGTAGCTTATGCGGGAACCGATCAAAGATAAGGCCACTGTAGTGTTGGGAAATCCGAATGAAAACTATACAGTTATTCGACAGTCGCAAACAACTGAATTATTGAGCGGTTTCCGTCAACATTCGATGTTTCATTCGGTTTACCGATTATAATTTCCGTGCTTTCATTCGGTTTAATCTACCAATGAGGTCCTGCCATCTACACTACTACATCTAAAATGTTAATGCCATCCACATAGGGATAACCTCTCCCCTCTGAATCTACAATCACAACTTCTTGTGTGTATGGTGGAATATATTCACTAATAACCATAAAATCATAGCTATGAACGAATTAGCACACTATATATTATATTTACTGAAATTGTAGGGGAGGGAATAAAGAATAGGAAATTGCTAAACTCATCTTAAAGCAGCCGCAATAACTTTGACTTCGATGCGAAGTGCAATAATATAAATTTGTTCCTAAATTTTCGCTTTCCCCTTGTTTATTACATTTCAAAATAAATATCAACATAACGTATATCACTGTGTAAGTTAAGTAACTAAAGGAAAATAAATAAATTAAGCGAAATAAAATATAGTTAATTAGTTTAGGTTATAGTAGCATAAGGTGAATAAGTTGGAATTGTGCTAACAATTACATATTCAATTACATAATTTTAACTCAAAGTAAAGTTCTACAAGTGTTTAGAATAAATGCCACGTATAATTTGGTATGTGTTGCAATAATGAGTTTACATACGAAATGCTGTTTTGATAATTTTGTGCATATTGGTGCTGTTGCTACCGTTCAAGCTCTACAAAATGCATGATAATACCAGAGCTTTATTTAAAATGTCATTCACTTGACTCTCTAGGGTTCCGTTAAAAAATAAATAAAATAAAAGCATTCCTTTTAGCACCATTTAGTAATAATGTTTTTCTTATTGGCATTGCACTATGCATTTTGCAAATAATTTGTATTAAATATTGTAAACCATTTATTATAATTTTAGCTAAAGGGCAACAAGAGAACAATGCTGCGGCAAATCGGAGTAAAAACGGTCACAAAACCTGAATAACATATTTGTCTTTTATATGCATTTATTTGTTCGTACCCAAATAAAAATAATTGAAGTGCTTCAGCACGCCAGTGCAATTTCGAAAATTATAATTAAATTTGAGCGAACATAATCTAACGCAGCACATCAAAATACACATTAGGAATAAACCTGTGTAATGTACATATTTACTTCATTGATCACTTAGCAATTACAACTCTACGACTAAAATTCCGTTTCCGGACCGCATTAACAGCGTGTTTAAGTCTGTGATGTGAGTATAATTTAAAAGCAACGTAGAATCGAATACTGCTATACAATCAGCAGTTCAGCATGTTTATGTGAATGACAAAGTTCGGTTGTTACAGGAAACTAATCTTTAACAATCGATTATGTAAAACATTCGGTTGGCCAATCACTAGGCGACTGCAAGACTTGGAATTCAAGATCTCGATAGCTTGAGGTGCCCAGGTTAAAACATTCTACAAAATTAATAACAGCGTCGCAGGAAATAATTGCACTATATATAGCCGAATTCCAAAAGTTGCTAATATACCAGATGAGTCCACCGTAGATGAGAAGCAGTGGAATACACAGTATAACTTTTGAGACAGTTTTATAAACAAAGAAGAAAACATTAAATTTGTTCCATGCGGATGAGGGTGCTTAGAACCCCAAATGCGTAAAAGAGCTTGACGTGTTTATATGCCATTCAATAGGAGACAGGAGTAGGAAGGCTAGGATAGGAGCTCTAATCTCTTCACTCTTCCATTCAATAGGAGACAGGAGTAGGAAGGCTAGGATAGGAGCTCTAATCTCTTCACTCTTCCATTCAATAGGAGACAGGAGTAGGAAGGCTAGGATAGGAGCTCTAATCTCTTCACTCTTCCATTCAATAGGAGACAGGAGTAGGAAGGCTAGGATAGGAGCTCTAATCTCTTCACTCTTCCATTCAATAGGAGACAGGAGTAGGAAGGCTAGGATAGGAGCTCTAAGCTATTCACTCTTCCATTCAATAGGAGACAGGAGTAGGAAGGCTAGGATAGGAGCTCTAATCTCTTCACTCTTCCATTCAATAGGCGACAGGAGTAGGAAGGTTAGGATAGGAGCTCTAATCTCTTCACTCTTCCATTCAATAGGAGACAGGAGTAGGAAGGCTAGGATAGGAGCTCTAATCTCTTCACTCTTCCATTCAATAGGAGACAGGAGTAGGAAGGCTAGGATAGGAGCTCTAATCTCTTCACTCTTCCATTCAATAGTAGACAGGAGTAGGAAGGCTAGGATAGGAGCTCTAATCTCTTCACTCTTCCATTCAATAGGAGACAGGAGTAGGAAGGCTAGAATAGGAGCTCTAATCTCTTCACTCTTCCATTCAATAGGAGACAGGAGTAAGAAGGCTAGGATAGGAGCTCTAATCTCTTCACTCTTCCATTCAATAGGAGACAGGAGTAGGACAGCTAGGATAGGAGCTCTAATCTCTTCACTCTTCCATTCAATAGGAGACAGGAGTAGCAAGGCTAAGATAGGAGCTCTAATCTCTTCGCTCTTCCATTCAATAGGAGACAGGAGTAGGACAGCTAGGATAGGAGCTCTAATCTCTTCACTCTTCCATTGAATAGGAGACAGGAGTAGGACAGCTAGGATAGGATCTCTAATCTCTTCACTCTGCCATTCAATAGGAGACAGTAGTAGGACAGCTAGGATAGGAGCTCTAATCTCTTCACTCTTCCATTCAATAGGAGACAGGAGTAGGACAGCTAGGATAGGAGCTCTAATCTCTTCACTCTTCCATTCAATAGGAGACAGGAGTAGGAAGGCTAGGATAGGAGCTCTAATCTGTTCACTCTTCCATTCAATAGGAGACATGAGTAGGAAGGCTAGGATATGAGCTCTAATCTCTTCACTCTTCCATTCAATAGGAGACAGGAGTAGGAAGGCTAGGATAGGAGCTCTAATCTCTTCACTCTTCCATTCAATAGAAGACAGGAGTAGGAAGGCTAGGATAGGAGCTCTAATCTCTTCACTCTTCCATTCAATAGGAGACAGGAGTAGGAAGGCTAGGATAGGAGCTCTAATCTCTTCACTCTTCCATTCAATAGGAGACAGGAGTAGTACAGCTAGGATAGGAGCTCTAATCTCTTCCATTCTTACTGTACGCTTCGTATTTCGGTTGTACAGAGTATAACACAATCTGCTTACAAAATATGGTAGTAATCGCGGAGGGTAGCTATTTCTATTTTATTTTATTTATTTTTATCAGTTCGTGCAAGTTTCTATAGAGAAAAAGAGACAGTCAGGGACACTTCTTAGTCATGTTAATTTTAGAATCTCAGTAACGAAATTCACTATTTTGAGGGAAGCCTATTTTTGCATTAAAAAGAGAGCAATGAAAAGCATAAAAGAAGGTAAAAAATATTACAAAAAATGCATGAATGTCCCAGATATTACGTACGAATGTCTCAATTGATGGAAGAACATAATGTTGTACTCAATTGTATTGTAGATTCACTTAGTGTATAAAAACGAGTTGCTGCAATTACATTACGCATATGCCTGAGAATTAACTGAATAAAAAAGGAGCGACTGGGATTAAGCGTTCTGCGTATTCAGTTAAATGGTTTACAAATCGAATCATATTTATTTACATTTTCATGGAATCCTCGAAGGCTAAACAAGTAAATGACAATGCTATAGCGTGGTTTTCTCACAGAACAAATATACATACGAGTTTCGTTATGTGTGAGCTTCGCGATTTACCTTTTACAAGCTTGTGCCGTTTTTGCACTTTCTGAGGGAGAATTTCTTCTTTCTTCCCCATGATTTCCCTATCCTCTTTTCATGTCGACTAAGAGATTCACAACAGAAAGAGAAAGTAATAAGAAGCCTAAATCCAAAGAGATGCCACCTCTAAGTGGGGTGAGAGAGTTGTATCTAGAAGGCCCTGGATTTATACATGCCGCATATGTTATCAATGCGTTAGAATTTCTTAGGGATCAGAGCATATAGGATGGAATTCAAGCAGTCAGAATATATCATGATGTAACACATACTTCCAAACATATTAAACGGAAAATAGCAAAACTTATTTACACCTGTGGTGAAAAACCGCTAATGGAATAAAATCAGTTGTCCCGCTATAAATCTCATACCTTTTCCATAATGGAGACATTATGTAAAGGTCAGCACAAATAAGGGGCCCCTTTGGCGTTTCCCCAAGCAGCAGTAGCAGTAATATAATCCAGTAACTTAAACCATCACGTAATTTCAGTGTAGTCTGAATGCCATGTGCTCTGTTTCCTTACCTGTACCTTAACAATTCAATTTCTGCAACTTTTGAGTGAGTTGCACACACAATGTTTGGAATAAGAATGCAAATTCCCACTCTAAGAGAAAACAAAACATTGCGGATATTTCAATATAGTGGGAGAATAGAGATCCGTTTGGCGGAATTGTATCCAACGAGACGTGGCTTGTTAATGAATTTTATGTCCCATTTCCTGAATCATACCTGAAAGTTGTTCGGCGATATTCCAAAAATGTTATTTGAATACCACAGACGTTACTTTCATCGGCAAGTTTATGGTTTGATAAATCATAAAAATGTATCTTTGCTACGTAACAACTCGGCCCTTTGAAACTGTTCGCCAGTGGTGAAGGAAAAATTGGTTTAGAGCTTCTTCGTGCAGAATTAAGTGATTATTTCATTAAGGATTTAATTTAAATGGAACTATACACCTCTTGAGACATACGTGATTATTTCTTGAACATTTCATCAGATCTATAAACGCACTTAGGTTGATAAAGAAAATGTATCTGTGTCCTCTTCATGAGTCAATCTTCTACAGGGAGGTTAAGAGCGCAGCCCCGTGTTACAGGACCGGATTATTTAAGTAAATAATATTTATTTATAACATTGAAATATATATTTATTTTTACAATGAAAATGAATGTATAAGATCTTATCAAGGAAGATTTATTTACATTATTCGTATTAATCAACATCTATAAGCGAGAGAGACGTCTCCGAACATAAGCTAAGGGTTTTTATTCAAAGCACAAAATGGTATTTAAAAAGCATTAAATATATTGAAAAATGAAAGTAAATACTGGCAACTAATCTGTATTAAATGAAGTACTGAAAATTATCTTTCTCAAGGAAGTTGCCGGCATTTGCGTATTGCATTCCGTGAATATCCATAAACATCGCAATTATTGTAATTCTGCCAATTTCTTGTGTGATAGTTTGTTTCACTCTTCTACTGTATGCTGCAATTCTTATATACTTTGCCTTTTAAATTTCCCGATAAGTAAAACTCAAAGGGAATCAAACGGGGTTACAAGAGACTATAACCCCGCAAAGATCTGTACTCAAAAATACCCTCAATCTCAGTGGCAACATCACGTAATGTGTGGCGAAAACTGAGATGCACTTAACAGATTCTTTCTTAAGATTGCACTGTTTTCGATTCGTCTTAGCGTTTTGTGAACATTCCTTTAATTTCCCGATATTCCATAAAGACAAGGGCGGAAAATGTCGAAGAGCTCTTGCAAATAAGACTTCAACCTTTATCCCCCCCAGAAAAAATGCATGTAATGTGAAGCCAGGCTATATCTACATTCAGGCTTCTCTGTTACTTTGGTATTTGAATTTTAACCTGACATAGAGCGCCAAGCAATCATTTGTTAGGTGGCTCCCTTCAGTCATATAACTGCTTCATTACGACATTTAAAATATAGTCAAATTGAAAGAAAAACTACTATCTCTGAATAACAGAGTATGCTTGTATTCTATATAATACGTCAAAATATGCTCTGTAATTCGGTGGCATCAGATTTAATTAACTGTAAACATAAGACTGAACTAATTACCACATTTTCTTTGTAGTGCCTCATAAATATTGCTTTACAACCTCTTTTGATAGCACACACAGACACATACGTTGGGGAGAAACAGGCAGAAAGGCTGGCTGGTAAAAAAGAGAGGAAATATAACTATTTGTATTTATATTTGCATAAAATGCAACATGCACCATGTAAATGTTGCTTAAAAATGGCATCAAGTACTGAAAAATTAAAACCAATAACAACGGATATCAGTGTGTCTGGCTGAAGCCCTAAATAAGTTATTGTAAATAAATGTTGTGTTTTAAACCAATCTAATTTTCTGTGGAATAAGGTTTTGTCCATTGTTTATTATTTTCCAGTTATACAAAACTATTCAAAATTATTCCGAATGATCAATATTTCGCAGGCTATTCTCAGAAAATTAAATATCTACAAATTTTTTCATTTCATTATCTTAAATATGTGACATTTTAACCAAACTTTGTAGCAATTTTTCAGAAAATCAAAATTTACAAAAATTTGTCGAAGTAAGATATTTTCTTTAAAATCTTCATTTCGCAACATTGGAAGGTACTAAACTTAATTACCACGTTTTGAACGAATTTTCCGAATTTCATTTTGTATTTGTTTCTGTATTCATCCGAATTTTCTTTTTTAAGCTCCGCAGTTCACATATACACACAAGCATACATCGATGCTCTTCTAATTCTTTAAATTCGGGCGGCCCAAAAATACATGCCATCGGTGAAACCTTGATATCGCATTTTTAGGCGGAATGTAATACTTTCAATACCAACTAATTACATTGGGTGAAAAAAAGGAAAAGAAAGGTGGATATAATGAAGCGCATGTTAAGTTGGTAAGGGATTAGTAAAGCAGCTTCTCCCCATTCATGAATCTACCCCACTCCTTAGGTAGTTCTAATCACCCAAGTTGATTGGCGGTTTTTGCATAGTCTTTTTTTCGCAATGGCGGATGTGCACCAGAGGTCAGGATCTAAGGCAGTTTTAGATTCGTTGATTAGTCAATTCAGTTTTTTAATTGTTCTTCCATAGGCTAGAAAGGTAGAATCAGAATAAAAAAGTATGTAAGTCGACATTGGGGTACGTTATCTCAAGAGAAGCTAAAGATGCCTCGTGTTTTACCAGGAGTCGCATGGAAAATTTCATGGGGAGTTATTATATCAGCATTATAGCTCAGGTGGAGGCGGAGGCGCAGTAGTATGAGAAACTGAATATCGGTGGTTCAAATCCCAACAATGGTATTGAATGTTTTATTTTGATTCTATATTTTCACAGTTTATTCGCAATTAGTATTATCTTACATAAATTTTATTATAACATTTTTGCAACAAAAGGAATACAAAGAAGGTAATGCGAAAATTATATGTTTTACGATTCTTTAGTAGTGCTTTTTCGCTTTACGTGATTCATTTCGTGTAACTCAGTTCCTTACCATGCTTGATTGTGGTATTTTGTAATTAAAACTCAATATGTCTAGTGCTTTGCAAACAATCATCATTAGTATAAGTTAATAATAATAATAATAATAATAATAATAATAATAATAAAACCCATATTGCCTTTAACTATTAAATGAGTTATTCACAGTAAAATACCTTATCTCTCACGGAAACCTTATTTATTAAACTGTTTTCCTCAAATGTCCTACAATTTTGCTTTGTACCCGTCGTGATTTGTTTTGAAGCTTCTGGTGTCATGCGGAATGCATTATGTATTTATAATTAAATGCGCCACCTGGTTTGCGTGTTTAGTAACCCATTCGTATTATTTCCTCCGCCAGTTTGATGCGTTCTTGGAGATACTCCACAGCACCGCTACCCTCGCTGCGTAATGACCTTGCTCATTAAGGGCAATAGTTTTAGGTTTGTTGTTCATGTCCTTTCAAATGACATATGATAGAGGACATTATTTACAAGCAAATTTCACCCAACCACTTCGCTTTATTAGCCACATGTAATTAAAGTGTGCGCTTATGATTTCTATGCACTTAATTTAAAATTGTAGTTTTATATTATTTATTTTATGGCTTGTAAGATCTACAAGGTAAACATAAATACCTGTATAAAATAAATATGAGTAGTAGGGGTTTAGGGTTTCTGGCCCACTTAATATGCATGGAATGCAATTAATATGCTAATTAGCCTCCCGCACCCTCCCCCTCCCCCACCCCCCGCTGTGCCTTGGTAGTTTTACTTGCACCTGAGGGTCATAAATCTTGTTGAGCACAATGGAAGCTTGACAGTTAAGTAATTAAGGCTGTCAATCAACTGTCAAAACGAACAAAGGGCTCATAAATTTAAGGTTCTGTAACAAAGGCGAGTTGTTTTTCCTACCCCTTCCACATCAGGTCACTTCTGCACCTGGTCAGTTACCCACCCCCACTTGCATTGTTTGTCGAACACGTGGCATACTCGTTCCACTAGCTTTTAACAAAAGAACAATGCTTACCCTTCAGCTGTCAAAATGAACAAAGCCCATGATGAATTAGGGTTGTGACAAAGAGAACCTAAGCCAGTTAACAGAGAAACAAGTTCTATTGTCCCGGGCAAGCATTCTTTAGAAAGACCATCTGGCATACTCATCCCACAACCCAATAACAAAGCCTGACCCTTTCCATTGTGTAAGAGATTCTATTGTGTGTGCCTTTCTATTGTCCTGGGCAAGACTAGTTTAGAAAGACACCTGCGGCGTTCCCATCCCACTACTCCATAACAAAGCCTGACCTTTTCCATTGTTTGACCACCTGCTAGTTAACAAAAGAATTCGAGAGTTGCTTTATACTTGTCCTGTCCTTGTTTGTGTGAAAGAGAGAGAAACTTGTTTACCAACTCTGCGTAACAACGTCAGGTCGGCCATCATGATTTTGCCTGAGGGAGTTCTCTCCGATGTTTTACGACATCCTACGAATATATCCGAGCATAGTTAACAAGCATTCTGCTTGGCCCATTTCAGGCAGTGACTGAAAAAGCGCCTAATATACATTTCATTACGTGCATTAAACCTCTGAGTGTTATCCATAGATCGGTGTTCGATTCTTGCTGTATTCAAAAGTTTATTGCTAATGAGAAATTAATGATTGATATTATTATATCATTACTTTAATTAATAAAAAAGGCGTTCAGAGAATTCTAGCTCGAGTCTTACCAAGTGAAACTCTAATGCGTAATAACTATTAAACTATGCACCACCAGATTAAAAATGTATTTAACAAATATAATTTAATTATTTTATATATCATTACAATAATTAATAAAAGGGTGTTCAGAGGGTTCTAGCTCGAATCTTGCCCAATGAAACTCTAATGCTTAATAAATATTAAACTATGCAAGATCAGATTAAAATGCATTTAACAAATATAATTTAATTTGTATATATCATTACAATAATTAATAAAAGGGTGTTCAGGGGGTTCTAGATCGAATCTTACCCAGCGAATCTCTAATGCTTAATAAATATTAAACCATGTGAGTATTGCGCGGCCAGATTAAAACGTGTTTAACGAATATAATTTAATTTTTATATATCATTACAATAATTAATAAAAGGTTGTTCAGGGGGGTCCTAGATCGAATCTGCGAAATTCTAATGCTTAATAAATATTAAACTATGCACGGTCAGATTAAAACGTGTTTAACAAATATAATTTAATTTATACAACATTACAATGTTTTACGAACTGTATTGTTAGGAACCAGAGGTCCATAGTTTGAATCTTACCCTGCGAAACGTTATAATAACTATTAAAATATTGAAGCAGGGGCCGGTCGGATTAAAATTGCAATTAGCAAATATAATTATTTATTTTAAACCTGTTGCATACTTAGATATCCCGATGCCTAGACAACATTCTTTCTTCTTCTCCTCTCTTTTTGTTTCTATCTATCTCTTTCTTTCTCCACGACTTGTACACATTAAGGCGTTCGCATATACACGAGCACTTGCACACACATCAGCAAACATACACTGGTGCACGCATGCAAGCACATACACACACGCACATACATACACCAACACACACATACATACACTAGTACATTCACGCACCTCATTCGTATACCTACATACACCAGTGCTCTTACACTCACACATACATATACATGGACACACACATACACGCACACACACTCACGTACGTACATACATACACCGTTACACTTGCACATACGCACACGACCACACACACACGTGCAAGCACATATGCCTGTTCACTTACACCCAACACCACACGACCACACACACACACACACACACACACACACACGCGTGCAAGCACATATGCCTGTTCACTTAAACCCAACAGCGCCAACCCACTCACGCACACACCAACTCACACACATGTCCTGAATGAAAAGAGACAAAATGATGCAATAAAAACTAATTATAGCTCGGGATGCAAGGCTCCATTTACGATTTGCTCGAAACCGGTTTTGATGAATGGGTTCGAATCCTAGGAGGGATTACAAATTCATCTTCTAATAACTCCAAAACTAATTAAAATAAAGACAGTAAATAAACTTAATTACTTTTATGTCATTAGTTCCTTTCTTGAGCATGTATATTAGAGTCCAGGTGTCATGGGTTCGATACTCAACTTTAAAATCTCAATTATCTCAGAAACTAGCAGGGATTAAGGTGCGGACCAAAGCACGATTTTTAGTTCCTATAAGGGGCAATTAATGCTTTATATAATTTCCAATCAGTTGTCCCTAGCTCGAATCCAGATCTTTCAGTGACTTCCTTAATTTTCCACTGTCTTCTAGAATATATCACTTAGATCGATGCTGTAACTGCATACAGGTCTTTTAAACACAAGCTATTATTATAAATAATTTTGTTTCTGGCGTTCTGAGTTCGAATACCGATTCAAAGAAGTTTACTTATAAATTTAATAACAGTAAATAATTAAGACAAAGGTACCAAATAAACCCATTACGTTTATGTCATCAGATAATATCTTGCGGGCGTATATTAGGGTACCTGACGTCCAGGGTTCGATCCTTAAGTTTAAATCTCAATTATCGCAGAAACTAGCAGAGATAGAGCTGTAGACGAAAGCATGTTTGATAGCTCATACAATGAACAATTAATGCTGTATATAATTTTCAATCAGTTGCCCAAGGTTCGAATCCCGATCTTTCAATGACTTCACTGATTTTCCTCTGTACTCTAGAATACATCACTTAGATTGATGCTTTAACTGTATGCAGCTTTGTGTAACGACATTATGGATGTACTCTGTGTGAGACAGAGCGAGAGAGGGAGAGAGAGAGAGCGAGAGAGGGAGAGGAAGTGAAACAAGCAGGGATAGAAGTGCTGAGGGCCTCTGCGCATGCGTAGCAAGAGATGATGTCATTGGCTGCAATAATCACGTGACGTGTAAGCATCACAGCCATGATGGCGTGCCGGCATCGCTTGGAGGGGGTTTAGATCCCTATATAAACAGATATCTGCCCATGTTAGAACTGCTGTGTACTTATTAACTTTACATTCAAGTTTTAAAGAGCATTAAAAGCAACGTGAGCTGCAGGCCGTCTACACATTCAGCACATATCAAAACGTGGCAATGCAAGGTGAGTTTTAAATAACTATACAAAATCACTGTTGGCTTTTACAATACATTTAATTTTATTTAAACGTTACAGTACATGAAAGACGATTCGTTGCAAAGAGCATCATATTTTCTAATCTGTGCTTTACATTCACATGGATTTCACTGCATACTCTTCCTCAGTTCACGTGATTTTCGCCACACATTCTTCTTACATAAACATTCATAGGATTTTCCTTCATTCATTGTTTCACTATACACTCACATGATTTCCTCTACTCATTCTTTGTTCCCCTACAGGTTCATGCTCTGTTAACATTCACATCACTTTCTCTGCACATTCTTTGCTTCCATTAACATTCACATGATTTTCGCCACACATTCTTGTTACATAAACATTCATACGACTTTCCCCCTCATTCTTTGTTTCAGTATACACCCACATGATTTCCTCTACTCATTCTTTGTTCCCCTGCAGGTTCATGCTTTGTTAACATTCACACGACTTTCTCTGCACATTCTTTGCTTCCATTAACATTCACATGATCTTCTCAACACATTCTTCTTACTTAAACATTCATATGATTTTCCCCCACTCATTCTTTGTTTCACTATACATTCGCACACGATTTCCTCTACTCATTCTTTGGTTCTCTGCTGGCTCATCTTCAATGAACATTCACATGATTTTCTGTACTTATTCTTTATTTCTCTACATATTCATAGGCTTACTTACAAAACATACACACCCTAGTTCTAATATAAAGAAGTGTATAACTTGTTCTTCAACTTGAATAATGTAGTGAAAATAATAATTCATGACAATGTCTGTTACAGATTGTTTAGCTGATAAACTAAACAAGATGGTTGAAGAGCGTAGTTTCCTACCGACTCGTAGAGTCCAAGATCTCGAAATAGGTCTTAACTATGAGATAAAGTCCTTAAAGAGAGTTCAAACAAGATATGGTACCAGGATCGTATCTTCGCTGGAGGATTGTCAAGTGTTCTTGCCAGAGCGCTATAATTCGTTAACCGATCAAGAGATTGCAGAAATACCTGGGAACGTATACCTCCAGTATAATGGCATAGCAGAGACGGGGAAATTTAAGACATGTAAATTGTATTTTTTACATCCAAAGAAGGTGCGTAGAAGTGTCAAACTTAAGTATTGAATGTTCTCCTATTTCACAATGAAAAATTCATAAATAAAACACCTGACTCATTGATATTACATATAAAGATACAAAAGATGCATATTATAGAATTTTTTAAAAAATTTACGAAATCACAATATCACATGCTCTGAGTTTAATTATATCTAGCGCATTGAAATAACTCTAAATATCCGAATGTTTATACAAATCTTTGTGCTTCATTTTACATGTATCATATGCTTCATTTTACATGTATCATAACAAAAAATGTAATTCTTTTCAGGTTGCCTTTACTTGGCCAAGATAGTTTTCTAAGACTTTCATTGTGCAATGTTTCAGGGTGTGCAATAAGAGGAAGAAGAAGAGGAATAGCCTGCTGCCATGCAAAGGATGCTGACGCTATTGGAGGGTGGAATAAGCACCATCGGCACCTACAAGAAACGGGTGCTGAGACATCTACATCACCGAAACACATTAAGACAGGATCCTTATATAACATTACAGGGTATACGATGAAAAAATACGGACAATTTTGTATACAATTCAATGCATAGCTGAGAGTTAGCTCGAGCGAGTCTACCTATATTCACTGAAATTAAGCATTGTGAGCAATAATTTAAGTGACTGTGAAAATACCTTAAGTAATGGTGAAATTTGTATCCTAAAAGACTTGAGCCCTGTATACATTAACAGCATTAAGACTGTTTGCCACGCTGGCATACAAATTATGAAAATAAAAAGACTTTCATTTAAATAATAAGGAAATTTGCATAACCTGCTGTTACAAGTGTAGTGACATATACAGAAACAATGAGTCGGACGAGAAAGTGATGGAAATGTAAGATAAATAATAACAATAAAAGAATTAAGGTATGCTTTTACATAGTGTTTTTATTCATTAAAAATCCTTGCATTCCTAATGAAAAATAAATCATTACAATGATTAGTTTAAGTTATGTCATAATGATCAAAAAGAGAACCGTCATTAGATGCATTACTCGATCTTAAGTCAGAGCATCAAAAAAAAAGACAAATCACGGCTTCTCCATTTTAGATGTGGTGTCACTACTCAGGCAAATTCCTGTAACACAGCAGCTTGAGTATGCAGATCCGTGGTCCTAAATGGGTGAAACAGAGTCTTATCCAACTTGACAGTGTTGAGGATCTCAGCATCAGAAAGTCGAATCACAAGCCTTCTCCACTCGATGAGTACAGGTTTAACAACAGCATTCTCTTCACCCTGAGATGGTGTAAAGTATATAAATGTTCAACTTGACAAGGGATTCTAAACTCGTTGTTAGAGTCCAGAGCTGATGTATTATATGGTGAAAACACATGTTCCTCTTCTTAGTGATCTTGTCGTCGAATCTCGGTGTCGGTAGCATTGAAGATGTCCATGATTATAGGATTCTGAAGCCCAATAACTGTAGGAACTGCTGATTGCGTGATGTTAACCTGATGGGCGTCATGGGCAGAGCATGATGTGTGCGTCGAATCATTCCATTATTATATCCTCGACGTCGTTGACTTCTTCTAAAAACTATAGGCATTATGCTTATATCCTTGTTTCTAAAGGCAATGATATTGCTGTTAGGCTCCCCTGTTGCTCTATGAAGCGGATCTTTATGAACAACAGGTAAAATTTGATTTGAAGGTTCCTGTGAAATACGTTATCCAGCCGTAACAGATGGGAACACTTTTACTATAGAGGAAGGAGACTGATGCAATACTGTGCTAAATTCGTATGATGCTCAACCTAAATATATTCACTAGGAAATCAGATTCAGACAGCTGATTAGATGGAATAACTTTGTCACTGAAGGGCCACAGAACGTTCCTATAGAACAACCACTGGAAAAATCAAGAGTGAAAGGACATTTTAATGACATTTCGATTATTATTATTCACTGATCTACAAAAGAAGACATTCGCATCCTAATATGAGGAATCTTTCTAACTCTTTCATGGTTTCAAGGTTCTGCAGATGCTAATCACGCTATAAAACCACCCGAGACTGAGCTATTTTTATACATTTATGTATTTATATATGTACTCAGGTTTTGATGCATATAAACAGCCATGTCCGAATTAGACTAAGCAAAATATTATAGCATTCGCGCATAATAGTTGTAATTCCGTTAATTATAACTATCTCATTAAGCACAAGCAGATTCAAGTAGCTAGAAATGGATTCATAGAGGTAAGAGTACAAGTTTTCTTGATAGTTAGCACAGAGAATGCGAGAGTTAAGGGAGATACTGTTCATTTTCCCTTTGCAGGTCACCTTTTTTCCCTTTGCTGGCCACCTTTTTCCCTTTGCTGGCCACCTTTTTCCCTTTTCTGGTCACATTTTTCCCTTTGCTGGTCACCTTTTTCCCTTTGCAGGTCACGTTTTTCCCTCTTCTGGTCCCATTTTTCCCTTTACTGGTCACCTTTTTCCCTTTTCTGGTCACATTTTTCCGTTTACTGGTCACTTTTTCCCTTTGCTGGTCACCTTTTTCCCTTTGCTGGTCACGTTTTTCCCTTTGCTGGTCACCTTTTTCCCTTTGCTGGTCACGTTTTTCCCTTTGCTGGTCACATTTTTCCCTTTGCTGGTCACATTTTTCCCTTTGCTGGTCACATTTTTTCCCTTTGCTGGTCACCTTTTTTCCCTTTGCTGGTCACCTTTTTTCCTTTGCTGGTCACCTTTTTCCCTTTGCTGGTCACATTTTTCCGTTTGCTGGTCACATTTTTCCCTTTGCTGGTCACCTTTTTCCCTTTGCTGGTCACCTTTTTCCCTTTTCTGGTCACGTTTTTCCCTTTGCTGGTCACCTTCTTCCCTTTGCTGGTCACCTTTTTCCCTTTGCTGGTAACATTTTTCCCTTTGCTGGTCACGTTTTTCCCTTTGCTGGTCACCTTTTTCCCTTTGCTGGTCACGTTTTTCCCTTTTCTGGTCACGTTTTTCCCTTAGCTGGTCACCTTTTTCCCTTTGCTGGTCACCTTTTTCCCTTTGCTGGTCACATTTTTCCCTTTGCTGGTCACATTTTTCCCTTTGCTGGTCACGTTTTTCCCTTTGCTGGTCACCTTTTTCCATTTATTGGTAACGTTTTTCCCGTTGCTGGTCACCTTTTCCCTTTGCTGGTAACGTTTTTCCCTTTGCTGGTCAACTTTTTTCCCATTGCTGGTCACGTTTTTCCCTTTGCTGGTCACCTTTTTTCCCTTTGCTGGTCACATTTTTCCCTTTGCTGGTCACATTTTTCCCTTTACTGGTCACCTTTTTCCCTTTGCCGGTCACGTTTTTCCCTTTGCTGGTCACGTTTTTCCCTTTGCTGGTCACCTTTTTTCCCTTTGCTGGTCAGATTTTTCCCTATGCTGTCACCTTTTTCCCCTTGCTGGTCACGTTTTTCCCTTTGCTGGTCACGTTTTTCCCTTTGCTGGTAACATTTTTCCCTTTGCTGGTCACCTTTTCCCTGAATGGGTTACATGATAGGCAAGTCAAGAACATTGACATGAAACAGTTTTCCACTAAGTTCACATCTAAAATCGCTTTCAAAGCCTTGCATATCAATAGGCTGTGAGCATTCTTGTTTCATCCTCTCTAGCTTGACAGCTAAAGTAAAATAAATCGCTCTTAATGTATATACGCTAATGAGAAAGTATAAAAGAACTATCCTGAATAAAAATCGATTAGTATAACGTGAGAGCTAAGGTGGTTAAACTCGCAAGAGGTTTCCGTTTAATTAACTCTCTCACTAGCCTGCAACCGTTGAAGTACATTTACCTGGTTACATAGGCTGAGGAACTGTGGTAAAGCTAGAGAAAAATTAAAGAGAGGAGACCTTGGAATCATTCCGTTAGACGATTCGTGTAATCTTAGTGGCATTGCCAACGCTTAGCATAAGGTCTCTGCTTCGAGAAACATTGCTGACAAGATCTGGCTGAAACGACTTTGAAAAGCGTGCAATCTGATGTTACATTAGGTGAAAAAGTTGGCAGCGTGACTAGTAACAGCAATTAGGAAGGGAAAGGTAGCTCCAGGTGCAGTAACCAGGAAGAAGAAACGAGGAGGATTTCTACCTCTCATACCAATTATTGCAGCTCTAGGCGCTGCTGCTGGAGGTGCAGCCCAAATTGCCTCAGCAGTAAATAAGAAAAAGGCAGCAGATAAACAACTTGCCGAAATGATGAGGCATAAGAGAGAAATTGAGAGAAAGGTATCTGTTGGCGGAGGGTCCAAAAAGAAGAAACGAGGAGGGTTTCTACCGCTCATACCAATTATTGCAGCACTAGGAGCCGCCGCTGGAGGTGCATCACAAATTGCTACAGCTGTAAATACGAAAAAAGCTGCAGATAAACAACTTGCTGAAATGATGAGACGTAAAAGAGAAATTGAAGCAAGAGGGAGAGGTTTTCGAGTGAAGAAGAATAAGGGAAGAAACACAGAAACGAAGAGGAGACAGGGCCTGAAAGGGAATTCAAAAAACTCAGGCAGAGGGCTATACTTGCCCCGGAAAAAACATTGAGTAACATAGACCTTGACTTGCATGACCAACGTTTAAAGATTCCTCATATTAGGATGCGAATGTCTTCTTTATTAGATCAGTGAATATTAATAATAAAAATGTCATTAAAATGTCCTTTCACTCTTGATTTTTTCCAGTGATTGTTCTATAGGAACGTTTTGTGGCCCTTCAGTGACAAAGTTATTCCATCTAACCAGCTGTCTGAATCTGATTTCCTAGTGAATATATTTAGGTTGAGCATCATACGAATTTAGCACAGTTTTGCATCAGTCTTCTTCCTCTATAGTAAAAGTGTTCCCATCTGTTACGGCTGGATAACGTATTTCACAGGAACCTTTAAATCAAATTTTACCTGTTGTTCTTAAAGATCCGCTTCATAGAGCAACAGGGGAGCCTAACAGCAATATCATTGCCTTTAGAAACAAGGATATAAGCATAATGCCTATAGTTTTTAGAAGAAGTCAACGACGTCGAGGATATAATAATGGAATGATTCGACGCACACATCATGCTCTGCCCATGACGCCCATCAGGTTAACATCACGCAATCAGCAGTTCCTACAGTTATTGGGCTTCAGAATCCTATAATCATGGACATCTTCAATGCTACCGACACCGAGATTCGACGACAAGATCACTAAGAAGAGGAACATGTGTTTTCACCATATAATACATCAGCTCTGGACTCTAACAACGAGTTTAGAATCCCTTGTCAAGTTGAACATTTATATACTTTACACCGTCTCAGGGTGAAGAGAATGCTGTTGTTAAACCTGTACTCATCGAGTGGAGAAGGCTTGTGATTCGACGTTCTGATGCTGAGATCCTCAAGACTGTCAAGCTGGATAAGACTCTGTTTCACCCATTTAGGACCACGGATCTGCATTCTCAAGCTGCTGTGTTACAGGAATTTGCCTGAGTAGTGACACCACATCTAAAATGGAGAAGCCGTGATTTGTCTTTTTTTGATGCTCTGACTTAAGATCGAGTAATGCATCTAGTGACGGTTCTCTTTTTGATCATTATGACATAACTTAAACTAATCATTGTAATGATTTATTTTTCATTAGGAATGCAAGGATTTTTAATGAATAAAAACACTATGTAAAAGCATACCTTAATTCTTTTATTGTTATTATTTATCTTACATTTCCATCACTTTCTCGTCCGACTCATTGTTTCTGTATATGTCACTACACTTGTAACAGCAGGTTATGCAAATTTCCTTATTATTTAAATGAAAGTCTTTTTATTTTCATAATTTGTATTCCAGCGTGGCAAACAGTCTTAATGCTGTTAATGTATACAGGGCTCAAGTCTTTTAGGATACAAATTTCACCATTACTTAAGGTATTTTCACAGTCACTTAAATTATTGCTCACAATGCTTAATTTCAGTGAATATAGGTAGACTCGCTCGAGCTAACTCTCAGCTATGCATTGAATTGTATACAAAATTGTCCGTATTTTTTCATCGTATACCCTGTAATGTTATATAAGGATCCTGTCTTAATGTGTTTCGGTGATGTAGATGTCTCAGCACCCGTTTCTTGTAGGTGCCGATGGTGCTTATTCCACCCTCCAATAGCGTCAGCATCCTTTGCATGGCAGCAGGCTATTCCTCTTCTTCTTCCTCTTATTGCACACCCTGAAACATTGCACAATGAAAGTCTTAGAAAACTATCTTGGCCAAGTAAAGGCAACCTGAAAAGAATTATATGTTTTGTTATGATACATGTAAAATGAAGCATATGATACATGTAAAATGAAGCACAAAGATTTGTATAAACAATCGGATATTTAGAAATATTTCAATGCGCTAGATATAATTAAACTCAGAGCATGTGATATTGTGATTTCGTAAATTTTTTAAAAAATTCTATAATATGCATCTTTTGTATCTTTATATGTAATATCAATGAGTCAGGTGTTTTATTTATGAATTTTTCATTGTGAAATAGGAGAACATTCAATACTTAAGCTTGACACTTCTACGCACCTTCTTTGCATGTAAAACATACAATTTACATGTCTGAAATTTCCCCGTCTCTGCTATGCCATTATACTGGAGGTATACGTTCCCAGGTATTTCTGCAATCTCTTGATCGGTTAACGAATTATAGCGCTCTGGCAAGAACACTTGACAATCCTCCAGCGAAGATACGATCCTGGTACCATATCTTGTTTGAACTCTCTTTAAGGACTTTATCTCATAGTTAAGACCTATTTCGAGATCTTGAACTCTACGAGTCGGTAGGAAACTACGCTCTACAACCATCTTGTTAAGTCTATCAGCTAAACAATCTGTAACAGACATTGTCATGAATTATTATTTTCACTACATTATTCAAGTTGAAGAACAAGTTATACACTTCTTTATATTAGAACTAGGGTGTGTATGTTTTGTAAGTAAGCCTATGAATATGTAGAGAAATAAAGAATAAGTACAGAAAATCATGTGAATGTTCATTGAAGATGAGCCAGCAGAGAACCAAAGAATGAGTAGAGGAAATCGTGTGCGAATGTATAGTGAAACAAAGAATGAGTGGGGGAAAATCATATGAATGTTTAAGTAAGAAGAATGTGTTGAGAAGATCATGTGAATGTTAATGGAAGCAAAGAATGTGCAGAGAAAGTCATGTGAATGTTAACAGAGCATGAACCTGTAGGGGAACAAAGAATGAGTAGAGGAAATCATGTGAGTGTATAGTGAAACAATGAATGAGGGAAAATCGTATGAATGTTTATGCAAGAAGAATGTGTGGCGAAAATCACGTGAACTGAAGAAGAGTATGCAGTGAAATCCATGTGAATGTAAAGCACAGATTAGAAAATATGATGCTCTTTGCAACGAATCGTCTTTCATGTACTGTAACGTTTAAATAAAATTAAATGTATTGTAAAAGCCAACAGTGATTTTGTATAGTTATTTAAAACTCACCTTGCATTGCCACGTTTTGATATGTGCTGAATGTGTAGACGGCCTGCAGCTCACGTTGCTTTTAATGCTGTTTAAAACTTGAATGTAAAGTTAATAAGTACACAGCAGTTCTAACATGGGCAGATATCTGTTTATATAGGGATCTAAACCCCCTCCAAGCGATGCCGGCACGCCATCATGGCTGTGATGCTTACACGTCACGTGATTATTGCAGCCAATGACATCATCTCTTGCTACGCATGCGCAGAGGCCCTCAGCACTTCTATCCCTGCTTGTTTCACTTCCTCTCCCTCTCTCGCTCTCTCTCTCCCTCTCTCGCTCTCTCTCTCACAGAGTACATCCATAATGTCGTTACACAAAGCTGCATACAGTTAAAGCATCAATCTAAGTGATGTATTCTAGAGTACAGAGGAAAATCAGTGAAGTCATTGAAAGATCGGGATTCGAAATATGGGCAACTGATTGAAAATTATATACAGCATTAATTGTTCATTGTATGAGCTATCGAACATGCTTTCGTCTACAGCTCTATCTCTGCTAGTTTCTGCGATAATTGAGATTTAAACTTAAGGATCGAACCCTGGACGTCAGGTACCCTAATATACGCCCGCAAGATATTATCTGATGACATAAACGTAATAGGTTTATTTGGTACCTTTGTCTTAATTATTTACTGTTATTAAATTTATAAGTAAACTTCATTGAATCGGTATTCGAACTCAGAACGCCAGAAACAAAATTATTTATAATAACTTGTGTTTAAAAGACCTGTATGCAGTTACAGCATCGATCTAAGTGATATATTCTAGAACACAGTGGAAAATTAAGGAAGTCACTGAAAGATCTGGATTCGAGCTAGGGACAACTGATTGTAAATTATATAAAGCATTAATTGCCCCTCATAGGAACTAAAAATCGTGCTTTGGTCCGCACCTTAATCCCTGCTAGTTTCTGAGATAATTGAGATTTTAAAGTTGAGGATCGAACCCATGACACTTGGACTCTAATATACATGTTCAAGAAAGGAACTAATGACATAAAAGTAATTAAGTTTATTTACTGTCTTTATTTTAATTAGTTTTGGAGTTATTAGAAGATGAATTTGTAATCCCTCCTAGGATTCGAACCCATTCATCAAGACCGGTTTCGAGCAAATCGTAAATGGAGCCTTGCATCCCGAGCTATAATTAGTTTTTATTGCATCATTTTGTCTCTTTTCATTCAGGACATGTGTGTGAGTTGGTGTGTGCGTGTGTGGGTTGGCGCTGTTGGGTTTAAGTGAACAGGCATATGTGCTTGCACGCGTGTGTGTGTGTGTGTGTGGTCGTGTGCTGTTGGGTGTAAGTGAACAGGCATATGTGCTTGCACGTGTGTGTGTGGTCGTGTTCGTATGTGCAAGTGTAACGGTGTATGTATGTATGTACGTGAGTGTGTGTGCGTGTATGTGTGTGTGTGTCCATGTATATGTATGTGTGAGTGTAAGAGCACTGGTGTATGTAGGTATACGAATGAGGTGCGTGAATGTACTAGTGTATGTATGTGTGTGTTGTTGTATGTATGTGCGTGTGTGTATGTGCTTGCATGCGTGCACCAGTGTATGTTTGCTGATGTGTGTGCAAGTGCTCGTGTATATGCGAACGCCTGAATGTGTACAAGTCGTGGAGAAAGAAAGAGATAGATAGAAAGAAAAAGAGAGGAAAAGAAGAAAGAATGTTGTCTAGGCATCGGGATATCTAAGTATGCAACAGGTTTAATATAAATAATTATATTTGCTAATTGCAATTTTAATCCGACCGCCCCCTGCTTCAATATTTTAATAGTTATTATAACGTTTCGCAGGGTAAGATTCAAGCTATGGACCTCTGGTTCCTAACAATACAGTTCGTTAAACATTGTAATGTTGTATAAATTAAATTATATTTGTTAAACACGTTTTAATCTGACCGTGCATAGTTTAATATTTATTAAGCATTAGAATTTCGCAGATTCGATCTAGGACCCCCCTGAACAACCTTTTATTAATTATTGTAATGATATATAAAAATTAAATTATATTCGTTAAACACGTTTTAATCTGGCCGCGCAATACTCACATGGTTTAATATTTATTAAGCATTAGAGATTCGCTGGGTAAGATTCGATCTAGAACCCCCTGAACACCCTTTTATTAATTATTGTAATGATATATACAAATTAAATTATATTCGTTAAACACGTTTAAATCTGGCCGCGCAATACTCACATGGTTTAATATTTACTAAGCATTAGAGATTCGCTGGGTAAGATTCGATCTAGAACCTCCTGAACACCCTTTTATTAATTATTGTAATGATATATACAAATTAAATTATATTTGTTAAATGCATTTTAATCTGATCTTGCATAGTTTAATATTTATTAAGCATTAGAGTTTCATTGGGCAAGATTCGAGCTAGAACCCTCTGAACACCCTTTTATTAATTATTGTAATGATATATAAAAAATTAAATTATATTTGTTAAATACATTTTTAATCTGGTGGTGCATAGTTTAATAGTTATTACGCATTAGAGTTTCACTTGGTAAGACTCGAGCTAGAATTCTCTGAACGCCTTTTTTATTAATTAAGGTAATGATATAATAATATCAATCATTAATTTCTCATTAGCAATAAACTTTTGATTACAGCAAGAATCGAACACCGATCTATGGATATCACTCAGAGGTTTAATGCACGTAATGAAATGTATATTAGGCGCTTTTTCAGTCACTGCCTGAAATGGGCCAAGCAGAATGCTTGTTAACTATGCTCGGATATATTCGTAGGATGTCGTAAAACATCGGAGAGAACTCCCTCAGGCAAAATCATGATGGCCGACCTGACGTTGTTACGCAGAGTTGGTAAACAAGTTTCTCTCTCTTTCACACAAACAAGGACAGGACAAGTATAAAGCAACTCTCGAATTCTTTTGTTAACTAGCAGGTGGTCAAACAATGGAAAAGGTCAGGCTTTGTTATGGAGTAGTGGGATGGGAACGCCGCAGGTGTCTTTCTAAACTAGTCTTGCCCAGGACAATAGAAAGGCACACACAATAGAATCTCTTACACAATGGAAAGGGTCAGGCTTTGTTATTGGGTTGTGGGATGAGTATGCCAGATGGTCTTTCTAAAGAATGCTTGCCCGGGACAATAGAACTTGTTTCTCTGTTAACTGGCTTAGGTTCTCTTTGTCACAACCCTAATTCATCATGGGCTTTGTTCATTTTGACAGCTGAAGGGTAAGCATTGTTCTTTTGTTAAAAGCTAGTGGAACGAGTATGCCACGTGTTCGACAAACAATGCAAGTGGGGGTGGGTAACTGACCAGGTGCAGAAGTGACCTGATGTGGAAGGGGTAGGAAAAACAACTCGCCTTTGTTACAGAACCTTAAATTTATGACCCCTTTGTTCGTTTTGACAGTTGATTGACAGCCTTAATTACTTAACTGTCAAGCTTCCATTGTGTTCAACAAGATTTATGACCCTCAGGTGCAAGTAAAACTACCAAGGCACAGCGGGGGGTGGGGGAGGGGGAGGGGGCGGGGGTCTAATTAGCATATTAATTGCATTCCATGCATATTAAGTGGGCCAGAAACCCTAAACCCCTACTACTAATATGTATTGAGGCAGTATTTTTAACACTTAAATGATATCAGTCCTTAAAGCAATATGTGTATAATAATATATAAAGTGTATGTAACAGTCTTTGTATTATGTTTATATTATTATGTACATGTATTAAAAAGAAAGAAAGAAATGAGTATTTAATAACTACAATATAATATGCACAAAATCATTTAAATAATGCAAGATACTATTTAAAATATCTTTACTAAATGTAACCAATTGTTAATAACAAAAGGGGAGTATAGATAAAATGATGTAATAGAACAAAATCCATTGTAGGTAAAAAAAATAAAAAATCTGAATAGCAACTACATTTATAATGTATAAGATATAAATTTTTAGAAATTGTTAGAAATATAAATATGTTTAAGAAATAAGTTGTAAATGAAAGGGTAACAAGTGCTAAGTGTCTAGCAATTAGGATATTTAATAGTGGCTGTGTTAGTGAATAAACAGCTTTAGTCAGGTCATTGAACACCAGATATAGTTGACCTTAAAGGTATCAAAATGTAGCAGAACAGAGATAAACTATTCTGCTACGCGAGTGTTGTGAAAACCAGTGAGTGTTACATAAATGGTGACAGTGCGAAATATCTAGTGTTATAATAAAAAGGTTATGTTTCTTCCAGCATACTTTCAGAAAATATTTAAAATTTAAAAAAAAAGAACATAATTTTTTAAAATTTCTAAAAGGGCGCTATTTGAGCCAGTATTTTTAACACTTAAGTGATATCAGTCTAATTATATAATATAAAATATAATAACAGCCGGCCTTAAAGCAATACGTGTATAATAATATATAAAGTGTATGTAACAGTCATTGTATTACGTTTATATTATTATGTACATGTATAATAATGTTATATGAATGCATTATTTAGTTGAATAATGTAGGAGCAGCGAGAATAGATGCAAGCTGTTTTCCGTAACAAACAGAATTATAAAGTAGAAGCCGAAAGTTGCTAACAATGAGGTCAACTTGAGGCAACAATAAATTAGAAGGTTTGTTAAGGCTACCAATAATTCTTGGAACAATAATAATGTAATATTTTAAAACAGTTTATAAATAGCCAATCAAAAGCTAGAAAACTCTTAAGTTAAATAAAAGTATTATATTGGAGTAGGCTTAGCCAATCAGAGATTTAAAATAGAGGAAATTTGCAAATTCAGGCGGGAGGCGCTACAAGATAGCGTACCCATTCAGTTAGATTTGGTACGTGTTCAGTGTGAGACATAAAATTCATTGTTGAAAGAATAATATAACGTTTACGTGTTTAAAAGTACAAATAACAATAATCTCACACCTCTATAGTAGGATATACCAGTGAAGTGTTATTTAATCGTGTGAAGGGTTAATAAAAAAAGGGGCAAAACAATTATAATTTGCGTAAGCCCTGTTCTTTAGCCACACCAGCCTTGCTAAGAGATACGTGTTCTGAAAATTACTACTGACGCAGCATATATAATATTTAAATAAACATTAAATTACAAGGTTGATTTTGTAAACGTGGAGACGAAGGCCACCGGAAAGTTTGAATCATACGTGGGGCGAACACTCAAAGAAACATATCTATCGCAATACGTGGTGCAACCACAACAATTAAACGACTTTATGTTTGGCTCTCCAACAGTGGAGCGACAATAACTGCAGTATATATCACATAAAGTTTGTCTCTTCGGCTTCCTTTGCTCCTGAGCCGGAAATCGACCACTGTTCATTGGTGATGGTTTGAGTGCAGACTTTTGACATCAAACCATAAGAGACGAACAGATTTGGCGAGTACCCTGCGAGCACCTTGCAGCCTTTGATGTAAAATATTTCCGTTTCCCACCCCTTTCGCCGTTCACTTTGTTCAAACCAATAACGGATTAGCACATCCAGGTAGAAGTGGAACACAACCGATAAGGGAATTCTGCCAACATTAAAACAACAAAATGACTATAGGAAGCTAAAAGCATCTGCACATACTTTTGGCACCGGATTGTACTGTGAAATTCCAATATGGATCAGGATTAAAAGCTGGATGCCTGCCGGGACTAGAATCACGGATATTTATTCGTATTTGACTTTCTGTACCGACGCTTTTGCAGCTTGAGCTGCCAGCCGATCTGGAAATCTCGAGATACTTATTCTGCCTCATAGGTGTCTCGTAATTTTGCATGTTCTTTTAATTTTGAGCTTTATAGAGAAGGTTTCTATTAGTCATATGCACTTGGTTGCGTTTAGAGGACTTAATTGGAGAAAAACTCTCAAATTCGACAGATGAAATCAATACATATATGTTGGCTGTCAAGTAAGTATCTTCACATGCTATAATCGGGTATGATGTACTTATAGAACATATTTACCACAATAAAGCGCAAAAGTTAACATAATTTCTCTACTATATGACTCTCGGGACTTTTCATATCAAAACTCGGATCTATCACTGTAGGGTTACGTTAAAACCTGCTCGTAATGAACTAATTATGAATTAAATAATTCTAACTACGCATATACTCCCGGAAATATTTAAATAAGCATATTGGAAAAACAAAACGCAATAACTTTCATTTTTTCATATCAACAGAATACAAAACAGATAATGCTTTATTCTGTCAAAAAAGAAACCACAACTGCATTTATTACATCGAAACACAAATCACAGGTTATTCCTCACTGCCATTCTGGACTGTATTGGGGTTAACAGGATGTACATCCCATAATCATTGTAGTAACATCATGCGAATATGCAGTCCTTCATTTAGAATTTGTCATAAAATCGTAAAGGGTCTTGAAAACTTGTTAGTGATGACGTAACATTTCTATAACATATGAATTATGCGGCATGTGTTCAGAAGCTTCATTCATTGCTGAGATTCCGTCACGCAAGAATCCTGGGTAAGGCTTTTTAGCTTCACGGTTGACGTAGGAAGTTCTTGATCCCTTTCCCACAGCCACCAATAAGTGCTTGGCACTAATTACCACACATTCCCGTCGTGTCAAGGAAGCAAAGTAGCTGTCGATAAAAATTCCAAGCTACGCTTACCTTTTATTGCGTTTACAGATCCTCTCCCAGAACCTTTGGGGCCCCAGGTTTACAAAAGTTGTAGAATGCGATGGATCGAATAAGTCATGAGCCAGATTAGCTTTTCCTTTCCTTGCTTCGTTTCCTCTGCATCAATCCATTTGAGCGTGTTTCAGTTAGCAAGTAACAAATCTTTAGCAAAAGTAAACACATATCAGAGAAACATTTATTTATTTCAGAATTGTAAACTAAGACAAAATGTATTATTTCCTTGATTTACAAAACGCTGTGTGTAAAAATGAAACGCAGTTTCTCCAAATGTTTATTCGAGTCCTTTTCAGACCCTTAGCAAATTGTAAGGACAACTTATCTTAAAGCAAGGATAAGTTGAGTCACTCTACACTAGCGTTACAGAATATCGTCACTTTTTTTTGTGCACGCCTATGCCTAAAATAATTCTTACTTAGAGTTCCAAAATCCATCGTGCAAGTTAAAACGGCATTAAGTGCATGCGTTCTGTTGACATTTGAGCCTTACGCGATAGAGGACATCTCATTTATCATTATCATCATCATGGTGATCCGTTTCTCAGCCAAGGATTGCGCATGGGTTCCATCCCACACATGGGAATGCGAAGGTTTGAGCCCATGCATAGGATCAATGTCCACTAAGATCGTGTTGCATTTGTGGAGCTACAATTTGTAGCGGTCTGTAGGTCATGAAAACCAAAACTTTGACTGCGGAAACCAGGGTGCTAACCATATTATCTCCACCTCATCAGCTAGATAATTATGCTCTTCTGGCATACACATGCGAGAGTGAGGTCGGCAGTCGGGTTGGCAGCTGTGCGTATTATTATTATTATTATTATTATTATTATTATTATTATTATTATTATTATTATTATTGTTGTATTAAATCATTCTCAAGACTACTCTAATCATTTCATGCATTACTCCACCATAATCATCGTTTTCAACCTCAAATCATCCCATTATTTGGTGCAAAGTAGTTGGACGAAGAAAGTTCTACGAGTTGAAACTGGATAGTAATACACCTCCTCTCTCACTCTGGTGTAAGCTTTAACTCGCTTATATTCGATATTGTTATGATTAGTATATAAAATTAGTATTCTTTCCTTTATCTTCTTATGCTATGATTGTACTTACAGAATAAAACTTTTACAAGAGATATAATATATGCTTTTGATATTATGTGTTGGCTTGTCAACTGTCTCTACTCTACAAGTTTTGTTTCTGTACTGAAATTTTTACTCTAGCGTTCTGCATGTCCAAGTATCATTTCACCTTGTTATTCCTCCCTTATGGCTAAAACGGCAAAATATCATCTTCAATTGCCGTATAGGTTAGAGCGTGACATTAGTTCTTCTCTTCCTTCCTTCCCTCTCCCTTTTTTATATTCGTTGCACATTATCAGTACTATTCAAATTAGGTATCACATTCATATGTGAACTGAATAGGTTAGATAATAGATTTATAATATTAATTTACGTATAATAATACCAATAATAATAATAATAATAATAATAATAATAATAATAATAATAATAATAATAATAATAAGTAAAACCTTAAAAAACCCATTTACCCAGCACTGAAGTACTTGCGTTAGCAAGTCGCCACTAAGATTGTCATCTCCAGTGAGATGACTTAAAGGTCTGTCTGGGAAACAACTTGAGTCAATTGGGGAATTCAATGCCCCACCGGCATGTTGTTACAATAGCCCAATGGTTAAAGCAGCCGCACAGAGAGCGGGAGAATCCCGTTCAAATCCCAGCTGTGGCGTTAAATTTTTCAGTTGACTCTATATTTAAAATATGATGACAATTTAGCATTTTCATGGGATTTCTGTAAGATATTTTAAAATATTTAAGTCCCTAGAAGGTTATGACAAACATCGATACACATTTTGTAGTGTACACGTACCTTCATACCTTGGTAGGATTTAACGTCATAATACAATACTAAAATAAACTGTAGTAGGTGTATCTAAAATCTCTCTTTCGTGTAACGAGAGTTCAGGTTGTTGGGTTTCTAGCTACTGAGAGCGTAAAGAAGCCGACCAGACCGTTGAAACGCACCTTTTACTCCTGACTTCTTGGCAAATTTGTATACAAGAATGGACTGTAAACGGAAGTAAGGATTAATTTCCTTGAAGAAAGTTCTAAATCTATGGCGACTCGAACTCCCTGAGCGCGACCATAATGTGCCACTAAAATCCGTTGAGAATCAAGTGTTAATACCTGAGTTGTTTACTGAGAAAATGCAAGATTACATGTCATATCCATTTTAAAATTATGATATATCCATACAAATCATTAGAGATTTTCTCGATACATTGATTACACACACACGCACGCACGCACAAACACACCAATATGTACATACATATATGTATGTACGCATGCCTTTCAAAAGTAAATATATATTTGGTTATGTATATATAAACATATATAATACATATTTATTATATATTATATATATTTTGATAGGCATGCGTGTGTGTGCCTTTCAAATGTCAGGAGTAATGCAAATAAAACAAAAATAATTTAATTTTTTAAAAATACTCGGACCCATGAAATTTAATATTTTGAAAGAAAATTTTCCAAAAAACACACAAATTGGAAACTATTATTGTAGAGGGTGCGACCTCGACAAATATTTTAAGAGGTAACATTTTTTTCTGAACTGTGGATATCTTATTCAATTTCATAAACAATTTAATACAAAAGTTTTGGCTGCTATAAGAACAGTTTAGTTGCTGGCTAGTTTAACATTTTTCTCCACAGTTCGCACAACTACTGTAACTAATGAAACTGTGATTATTTAATAAGGTGTTCAAAAACTGCACATTTACAAACTGACAATGGCTAAGTCGAAGCGTGAATTCTTGCTGAACATTTTCAATCACTAAACCAAACTCCGTTGCCGGGCCAAGGCCTACCGCCTGGACGCTGCATCCCCCACCTCTGCCCACAACAGGCGTCATCCCTCCCGGCCGGTGTATGCGGTCTCCTCAACTTGAAGCCGCTCAAGTAGCTCCTTATGGACCCAATGAGGCTGAGTGCACCCCTGGCTGCTGACAGTATATCTCTGCATTCTCATTTTTAACTCTTCCATGTTAGTATGCTTCGTAAGAAAGACTCTGCATTCCAAATGTCCCCATAAAAATAATCATGTGGGGCAGAGATCCTTTCCATAGCAACCCAATTCTTTGTATGAGACAAATGAATTGTTCATTTAACTAAGTAAGATAATTCTTTTTAAAAATAAATGATATGTTGTCATTTGAAACTTTTGTCGATTGTCTGAGAATTTTAGTTTCTTTTTTGTAAAAAGTTCCTTTCAAAATATTCAGTTTGACGTGCCCGAGCATTTTTTTAAATAAATAATTTTAATTTTCTTAGCCTTATTCCTTACTTATGAAATTCGGATACAACAATTTGTCGTACATAAGCCAAAAGAGAAGGCAAAATTTGTAAACCATATCAAAGGTCCTTTTGCGTCAGTAAGAGCTTTATGTAATCCGAACTATTTGTGCTGGTAAATCGGAGGATTTGGATTGTGTTGAACAATATTTCAGTTCTCTAAAACCAAGTTGTAATGTGTACACTGCCAATATAAAAATTAAACGTGTTGAATAAATGAGTAGAGAATGTTTTTCAGTTATTATTCAGTAGATGTTCAGTAGACGCACCAAACAAAATCGCTGTAGAAATGACGATAAATCTCTTAATGATATCTTGTAAAGAGGTGCGTTTGGAATTCATTCTTCTGTTTTAATATGGAACACCAATTTGAAGATGTGTAGGAATATTTTAATGGTTATTCACTTTTAATGAACGATGTAAGAAGCGAGTAAAACGTAATCGTTTGCTGATGAATTCCATGTTGAAATGTCATTGCTTTAACGAGTGGTATTCACTCTTTCTCAGGAATGCATACTTTAAAGATCTCTCTGTTCCTTAATGATAACCTGAGCTCCTAATCCTTTATTAGAATTGCAGCCAAGTTATGTGAAGTATGATTTCTGGAACTGAATGAAAAAAATAATGACAAAATATAGTAGTTCTGAATCATCCTGCATATTCGGTGCACATTTACATCGATTTCATGGATTTCCAGTTTCTTTGCGGAATCTAAAATAGCATGTATAATAATAGACCTGTTCATTTGGCCAATAACATGACCACCGGTTAGTTACTCAAATGTCCACTTAGCGCCACTGACCCTCATCGAGTTTCATGTCATTGAGCTTTGTGGAGCTTTCTTCTGCATTTTGGCACGCACAATGAGACTTGTATTATATTATATGGCATTTTATGTATTTGAATTCAATTGAACTTATAGATTGTTTATTTATTGTTTTATGTTTAAATAAATTAATATTCTTACTGCAATCGACATTGTACGAAGTACATAATTAGGGTCAAACTTGGTTTTGTATTGATAAGGTGAGTATTGATGCTGATATGGAAAAAATAGTCTAAAATTACACCTTGATTAATGATGTAATTTTTATTGAGTATTAAAAACAACATTTCCCAAGTACCTGAATATTATACACAATATACACCGCCTAGAAACACTCAATCAAAAGAAGCTTTTCGAATGGCAAGGGACCAGGAACGGATGTTTCTAGGAACTGGAAACTATCCATTTTCACATTGCAAGAATATTTACTAATAAGGACTATTATACATTAAACTCGTAGGATAATAAATACAGGAAAAAAGCAGATTTATATAGCAAGGTTAGTCTTTACATAGACGTGCGAGCTACATTATGGATCATTGCGTGTTTAAACACTGATTGAACTGAATTATTTCAAAATTATGAAAAAGTATATCACAATGATTTCAATAATTGCTTACGCCACAGAATATAGTTTGGTCTAAAAAGCTCGTGCGTTTTTTAGATGAGAATTTATATAGAACTGTAATAATGGTATTAATAATAATACCTACATAGGGGTGCCAAGCTGATAGCTAGAGGAACTTTAAATTTATTCGTTTCTTATTTCTTCAATTTTTTCTCCATTTCAAGTTCTCTAATTCACTGTGTGGTATTTGTTTTTTGCTTCCAAAACCAACTAAATTGCAATTAGAGCAACCTAAGGTCGACGATTTGCTACAGTCTCAGGACCACAACCTTCCTTTAATGTTGTCTAAAATTCTTAAGACTCCTTGCCTCTAGCGTCCTGAATTTTAATGAAGAGTCATTGCTCGTATTCACTAACCATGTCTTTTGGATACCAGCGAATATAAAAGGTGGACCATTTAAGTTGAGACTGTACAATATCTCCAAAACTAAACGTTGTAGAAAGAAAAGTCTTTAATAAAAATTGCTTGATATTATGGGGGTAAATAAATGCCATTAGTAGTGTTTTACTTGGAGGACGTTGTGATGGTCATTGTGGGTTTCCATTTTAAAAATATTTTTTTCCTCCATAATATCAAGCAACGTTTATTAAAGCATTTAATTCTCCAACGCTTAGCTTTGGGGATATTTTACCAGTCTCAACTTAAATGGTCCACCCTGTATAAGCTCGCTAATTATTGTACTCCACTTGACATAAAACGCACAAAGCGCTGCTATTTCACATTTAACCAGCTTGCCTAATTTAACGACAGTAGTGCCAAATGCTATTCATTGTTAGCAAAGCCATCAAGCGCATAACTTTCTCAGACCTAAAACATTGTAATGGACAAGGCTATCGAAGCCTATGTAATATCAGCCAATTCGAATACCTTCAATCGGCGATCATTGTGATAAACCTAGGGTCTGGACTTATAAGGCGCGCTATCTGGGGATGGTTTCAGCTATCTTCACGTATCTTAATCAAGTCGAAAACCTTTAGAACACCCTATGGTTAACAAATAGACAAATACTCCTGAATATAGTTATGAGCACATTTATGTTAAAATGTCTCAGTATATCTCATTATACAAATAGAGGATCAAATGATACTTCATCTTTTTCAAGTAACTGTCATAAGCCAGTCCTCCCAGCGTTAATCAAATAACTTACGTTCAACATGAGAAAAAAATTATGTTTTTATTTGATTAACTATTGATCATTTAATTTAAGTGATGCCTGTACTTTATCTGAACTTCACCATTTGTTCATTATTCAACAGTATCAAAACTTTGTTGTACCACAAAAATCAAATTTATCAATGGAATTTTTTCAGAAGTATCCTAGTGATCCAAAATAAGGCTTAAAAAGTTATCAAGTATTTCAGTACACACTCACCGTTTTAAAAATTCCAGAATATGTCTTCTAGCATCCTTGGTCCCCGGTTTCAAAAGTGGATACTGTCAATAAATCTTCAGTATACTGGCTTGTAAATGATCCCGCAGGTAACAACCAAGGGGAACGACATCGGGTAACGGTCAGACCAGCTTATTATTATGGCTCCCTAAAGCACAATTAATTTGTTGTTCTATCGCTCATTCACGATGTTTCTCGAAGGTGACTGTAATGTAGTTGAATCAGGTGTCAGTATGGAAACGAACAGATTTCATGATCTGTTACGATGGACTTCAAAGAGGCTCTATTGTACACTTATCTGTTGGTGATTTGTTTTCTAAACAAAGACTACGTGTAAATGTTTAATGAATTATTGTTTAGAAATGTTGAAAGTCAATTTTTCAGCTTTTCGGAGAAAAAAAAAAGAAAGAAAGAAAATAAGTTCGTTTCAACACTTCCATATTAGAAAAGAACTATTATGTTGTCATCATGGACTATAATGCTTCTCTAGATTTTGGCACGCTTACACATGTACACTTCCGTTCTGTTCAGAATAGGGTAGCAGGTAAATGAAATGCCTATGTTCTTGCTAATTGAGTACCTTTAAGGTAATGATAAATAGGATACTAATAATACGGTTGGCTGTGAAGTCTCTTATTTTACGACACTTTTGTTACCATTGTCATATGACGACAGGGTCATTAAGCAACAGCAGTCGCAACAACAATAATAATACAGAAGTATTTCACAACCGGAGTCCACAGAAGAAAATTAACTTCGAACTTGTAGGCCGTGGCTCCAAGAAGAATTGAGTGGGGTGTGGACAATACATAAAAATGCACCAAACTAATTAGACGGAAGCTCCGTGGCTTAGGCTGGGGGCATGGCGGATGAAAATGGTTAGGAGAATCCGCCCCATTCGTGAGGAGGAAGAGCTGTAGGTGCATATCTTTGCAAGATGTATGGGTACGAAGGAATGGAAGGAAAAATACTTACCGCGATCATTTACCACCTCAAAGGAAGTGTTTAAGCCGACGATACTGGCAGGTAGGGAAGAGTGGAGGGGATAACTAAATCCGTCTCGCCAGATCTGAGAAAGCTGATAGAGAAGCAAGTAAGAGGAGTTAAATATTGGTGTTAGTGCTTTATATGTTTTTTGTATGTTTTTCCCCGCTTATTGTTAGTACGCTGCGTTTATTGACTTCTCTTCACTTTTTTATTTACTGTAATACGGCACAATAATGCACCGGGATGTGGTGTTCTTCCAGAATGAATGAATGAATGTATTAATTTAAAGAAAATTATACATACACTGGTCTCTATCGGATCCATAGAGCTTACGTGTCGTTGCGATGCAAAATAATAAGCAAGGCAATTGTGGGGTAACTCTCAGCTCATTGGACCGCTGAAGAATTTCTTCTCTGTCCACATGTTTCGTTCCGAGTTTCAATGAATTTCAGTGAATTTGCCGACAGGAAAGCAAATCGTGTTAGATAATATGCCTACTGACCAGGGAAAACTATGAAGAACCGAAGATCAGAGCGTGCTGAGCGGGAATCGAACCTAGGGCCTCCCGAATGCGAGCCTTACACGTTACCGCGGAGCCATCTCATTCGGTTGATTCCTTTAATACAGGCTGGTCGGTCTAACTCATTCGTATTTGTGCGCATGCTCTCTCACAGGAATCAACTGACTAAATGATTATACAAAAATGCACAGAACATTTTAAATCGACCTATTTGTGTTCCAAGGACAAAAACAGCCGTTATATAGCTTGACAGTTAGAAAAAACAGACGCGGTGTTACATATTGGTAATAAGGCCAGCACTAAAACTACAACTTTGCATATCTCTTATTGCTTATAAACAAAAACAAACAAGAAATGTGTAAATTTTGAACCTTCTGCATCACCCAGCCTTGAGGTACCATTGAACTAAATATATGCTTACAAAAGCATATCTGTAATGTAATGTAATCTGTATCTGTAATGAAAAACAATCAGCTTTGACAGGTTATAATTGTAAAAATATTGGGTTGTTAATGAGAAAAAGGCTTCGACTTTGCCACCCTAGTTTGTACGGTTACGGTGTATGTGAAAATCGCATTAAAAATGACTGGCAATGTTTGCCCGAGATCGTAACCATTGTCGTCATTGCAATAGTGAATGGTAACCCTTGGACACGTTTTGGGAGAGACACTGCGTATTTGTCGGCATCATAAAATAAGATCCACTGTGGCTGAAGCCTTAAAAGTAAAAGGTCATATAGTATTTCAGTAAGTATAATATTATGTACTCTTTCAAGACGACTCCTCTCGTCGGATTGACATACTCGCCATCATCTGGTTATATGATCGACCCGACAGTGAGAATGGAACAGAACAATAACCAGTTGAAGTAAGTGTTGTAAAATGTCGCTACTATCCCCTACTACCTTGAGAAGTACCTACAATGTATCATCAATTGAAGCTATGGGCTGATGGAGCCATAACCAGCCACTTTGCCAAGTTTTTCAAAAAAAATTTGAATCTCAACGCCAAGTTTCTGTACAATATTGCAGTTTTTTTCCGTAAAGTTCAATAAAAATTCTCCAAAACCATCTCTACGGAAATTAATTTACTTTTTAGCCTATATTTAGAAGAAGAGCCATACTTTAGATAATTTTCTCGTGAAAATCGTATTTCTGTTTTTTTTATTCCTTATTGGATTTTATTCAGTGCTAACTATGTTTTGCCGTCTTTGTTACTGTTTTATACAATAATTTGTAAAATATTAAGCAGTCCCTACTTTTGAGAAAGCTGAAAGTTTTCTTTCTGAATAAAGTTCTCTCTGAAGCTGTGCACATATTAACCCCTTTGTCAAATGTTGTCTAATGCGGTTAGCGTAGGTTCTACCTAAACTAGTTTAATATCTTCAGCTATGAAAATGTCGTTAATCTGTTGTATTTGTGATAAATTTCCTGGGCGATTGCAAGCTAAAGCTAGCAGCTAAACTTAGTTGTGCTCAGAATGTTTCTATTGTATAACATAATGTACAGCACATTCCACGCGCATGCGTGTTTTGCATTTTCTGCCCGACCAAGGTTTGGCATGCAGCCACTGGTATTCTCTGCCCATTCCATTTAAATACCAAGTGCGCGATCTCGATTATGGGTACATATCTGAGACGTTTTTATAGGTGCTTGCTAGCACCCCCCTAAGAGTATTTCCCTACATTATAAAATATACCTCTTAAACTTAAATATATGAATTGAATGCCGCTTTTAATTGAATGCCAATTACATAAATATTACGTTTCTATATACAGGGTAGGTGTGTATTCGTTCCTGCATATGTACCTTTTGTCTGCTAGATAACTATAAAAGCTGAGGGAGTGATAGTCCATACATATATAATACAGTTGCATATATTTAGAATTGCGGTCAAAAGGTAGATAAGTAATAACTACGTCCAGGAGTACATTATTCAGATAAGGGCCATCAGCTGTACCATTTCAACCGACATACAATTTCCTCAAAATTGCGCAACAGATTAAAACACCTGTAACAAAAATGTCTCTGTATTCAATATTTTTGCCAAAAAATAACAAAGCATATTGAAGAAAACTTTCTCCCAAATGTATACACAAACTTAACGTTTTGTGACTCCCAGGATTCCAAAAAAGTATTTTTAGAAATAGGTGCGTGTTTGTGCGTCTGTCTCTCTTTGAACAGAAACGAAAAGTCAACTAAACACCAAACTTCGTATTTAAATTCAGTATCCTGCAAGAATGGGATACGAATATTTTTAAGAAGATTCCTCCAGCCAAAGTAAGATTTTACCAACAAAAGTTCTTATTTTTTTATTTTCTTGAAAATGGCCCCAAAACTATTTACGTATTTTGAAATTTCTGCGAATAGTTCTGAATATCTCTTTATTCAGAATGACCGTTGTATAACTAGTAAACCGTAAGAGATAGACAAACTCCCAGTACACAAAAATTGTAGATCTCGTTAAAGCATTTGCAGGTGCTTTTCGTTATTGGCCTGGATTTTCAAATACTTTAAATACACTATTCCTTCTTTCCTTGTGTTTCAAGTAAAGAGCGTCAAATTTCCGAGCCATCACATAGCGATCCACTTTTTAAACATTTGACTGCTTTGGTGTAACCCTATTATACCAACAAAGAAACGTAATGCAAGTTTATATCCATTAACTGGAAACAGATAGAAGAATAAGCTTTTGTAAGAATAGTTTGTAGAACAGTGAGTAGAGAAAGGCACGTGAATCAGCATTACTTCTTTCCTTGTATAATTTAACTCCTTAACTTCTAAGCTCATATAGCTTTGACTTCAGAAAACATCTGACTGTTGGTTTTTAGTCAATTTTAAAGCTAAACTCACTCACATTCAGCCCCAGATGCACACTTCGAAACTCTGCGAAGAGTAGGGAAGGATTCTGATGAAACAAAAACTCCTGAACCCGGAATCTGGGAAATCAGAACTCTGACTACGCGAGCACAGAGGCGATCAAGGAGGTACCTAAATCTAAGTCTTGCTGCCTCATCTTGAAAAATCAACCACATTCTTCATTTTTTGCTAATTACACTTCTAATGCAGCTTCATTGTTTGTATATTGTGTGCACTTAGATAAACTTTATCTTAGTTTTCACAGTCACAAGTTTCAGCAGAAACTAATAACGCTTAGGTCTCAGCTCTACCTAGAAATTGAAAGCAATAAATTGAGGGGAATTAAGGCTTGCAATTATAAAGAACATCCATATGGATTTACAATATATCTAGGTGAAAGATTAGAAAAATGCACTTAAGTATTTATAATGTCACGTACCTAACAGAAACCTTTAATGCGGATCATCCAAGGAACTGGAAAGTTCTAGCTATGAGAATATGTTAACTAAACGGCCAAAACTTTCTGATGTTTTACATTCACATGATTTTCTCTACTTTCCATCCCTTATTAGTGTGTATAGGTACAAGTTGTTCTTACTAAAATTTACTTTCCTGTCTACTTCATTTTAATCGAGATAAACCTCTCCGGAACATTCATTATAGATACAAAGGGGATAGCGACAGTCAAAACTGGTCTTGACCGGCCTTAAAATTCCAAGCTCTTTGCGTGCAATTGCGAGAAACAAGTGAATATCGAAGGGACTTGAAAAGTATTGAACAATTCGAAACAATTAACAACGGATGTCTTGGAAATGGCTGATGCCACAAGAAAAGTTTAACGTTTACCAGTTACCTATACAAGATTATAGAAAATTACTTCCGAATGAAGTGGACTTCACAGGCTATTCCTAAAAATCCAAATCTATATTTTTTATTTTAATATAAATATCTGTGATATAGCTATGGTTCTTTAATCAAAATCGTTAGAGATATTTTTTATAAATTATAAATTCTGAAAAACGTTCCATGTAAAGGGTAGTTTGGAGTGGGGTATTTTCTTGAAGACCATGTCACACCTTTGGAAGGTACTGAACCGAAACACGAAGTTTTGTATTCATCCGACTTTTCGTTTTTGAGTTCTGCTGTTCATAGTCACACACACACACACACACACACACACACACGCGCGCGCGCGCGCGCACGCATGCACACACAGACACACATGGATCTTTACTAATATTTTTATTTAGGAGGCCTCAAAACATGCATTTTCGGTGAAATCTTGGTATTGAACTTTTGGGTGGAAAGCAATGCCTTCTCTATGTACTATGTACGTGGTAGAGAGAGTAATTGTATTTTACATGAAGTCTGTTGGCATCAGAAATTCAAAGTACTTTATAAGTGTACAAAAGCACGATGCTGCATTGTATCACACCTTTGGTTCATGAGTTACCAATTACAATTATTCTCTAAAGTTGCCAAAACAATATAGTTTTAGTTTTATCAGTAGTATATAAATTGAATTTTAAAGTTACAATATTTATATTTTAAATATATATTTTACAACCATAATGCGATTAATGAGTATATAAACTATTCCTACTAAAGCTTATTTTTCTATCTATTTCATTTTAATCTAAATAAAGCTTTTCATTACACATTTAGTTATATATATATATATATATATATATATATATATATAAAGAGAACAGCGATAGTCAAATGTTTCAGAACTGGACGCTATATGCTGGCCTTAAAGTTCCATAGTGCTTGCATGTAATCGCGAGAAACAACAGAATGTTGACAGGACTTTAAGAGAGCGGCCAAGTAATGATAATTTGGAACCATTACTAACGATATCTCGGAAATAGCGTATGCCTAAAACAAAGCATATTTGAAATAAGCTGTGCTATTTTGTGTAGCACGTTTCCATCTATCGCTTAACGTTTTTCAGATTACACAAAATTCCTTCCGAATGAAGAGAGGGAGGGCTTCACAGGTTATTTCCAAAAAATCCAGGATATGCATTTTATTTGTCATGTAAATATTTTAATATGTGACACTTTAAAACAAATTATAAGAGACATTTTTAGAAAAAAAATCGAAAAACGTTCCATGTAAACAGTAGCTTTCGGTGAGGGATTTTCTTGGAAATCTTCGCAACACATCTTTCAAAGTTCCTGAACCTAATTTCCAATTTTGGTATTTACCCGAATTTTCATTTTTGAGTTACGCCGTTTACACACAGACACACACACATACACACGCGGACGCTTTCTAAAAATCTGATGTTCACAGGATTTTCTCTACCCTCTATTTTTATTAGTGAGTGTACAAACTACTGTTACTAAAGCTTATCCTTATATCAACTATATTTTAATCCAAATAACCGTTTGCTGGAATAGCTACATTGCACATTTCATTATAGATACAAAGAGACCGCGATAGTCCAATGTTTAACAACTGGACATTATAAGTTGGCCTTAAAATGCCATACTGTTTCCATGCAATCGTGAGAAACAACTGCTTTAAAGGACTTTAAAGAATGACCAAAAATGAAAAATTTGAACCACCAATAACCGATATCTCATAAACGGCTTATGCCAAAAAAACTTATTTGAAATAAATTGTGTTTTAAAGAGATCTACATTTTTTATGTAGTACCTTTTCGTCTATCGTTTATCGTTTACCAGTTATACAAGATGACAGAAAATATGTTCCGAATGAAGAAGACTTCAAAGGCTATTCCCAGAAAATTCAAGATATGCATTTTATTTTTCATGTAAATATCATTAATATGTGGTATTTTAATTAAAATAGTCAGCGGTATTTTTTAGAAAATCAAATTTTTTGAAAATTTTTCCGTGTAAGTGGTAGTTTAGGTTGGGGGACTTTCTTGAAAATCTTCGTTTCGAATCTTTAGAAGTTACTAGGTTTGGTATTTATCCGTGTTTTCGTGTTTACGTTTTGCTGTTCACAGACATACACACAGGGGCCTCAGAGCAGCGAATCCCGGTATCGAATTTTTGGGTAGAACGCAACACCTTCTCTACCCACTCTGTACGTGGTAGAGAAAGTAATAAGAACTCCTATACTGTTTGGATTACAGAGAGAACTTTGCTCTACCAATTGGTACCACTTCTAAACATAGTAGCTTCTGTGTGTCCAAGCATTGTGATATTAGTTTTATAAATATATGTTTCCTTTTCCTTTCATTTATTTATTTATTTTTTCATTTTTATGTCGAACGGTGTTTTCTCTTACTGACATTTTCTGTTGCAAATGACCCATTTTCTCAGCAACTACTGTAGAAAGCAAAACTAAATTTTGATATGACGCAAACATCATCTTAGTTGCGTTATAGATCAACTTTGATGTTAATAAGTTGTTTGATTATATTTTTTTTAAATTAATTGCTGATAAATCTTAATAAAATAGTTGTGCTGCTTATAGCATAGGAAAATATCCTGTCTTTTGTACTAAATCACATTATTGCTGTAAACACAGATCAGCGAACTAAGAAGGAATGCATTTACATCCTGTAAAATTTCAGTCTGATATGTTAAATGTCATGAAGTTAGCAAGTTATAACATGGGGATAGAGCTTTCAACCTCACTTTCAGTCACATATATTTTTATTCTTAACAGTTACTCTATATTCTTTTATGTTTTCTAAACCTTTGTCATAATAATAATAATAATAGTAATAATAATAATAATAATAATAATAATATTAAAGGTACAGTAATGTAATAAATATAAGGATTATGCATGAATGACCTTTCATAACGTCCACACATACTTCAGCTTTATATAGGGCTAGCTGGCTTACCTGAAGTTGCACGGTTAGCTTTTTGTTTTTATTTAATGGGAACTTTGCTGTATTAAGATATATTATAGTTTTGCTAACAGATTACAGCGTTGCTCACATGATGCGTGTATTGAGGACATTATCCATTGATAAATCCGAAGATGTAGTGGTCTGTGGCCCTTTTCTCTTCAGTCTTCTTAGATGCCGGTCAGGCGGCTTGTTATTCTCTTTAGTAGTGGATTCAAATGGCGGCGGTAGAGCCTGGTGTAGCTGATGCGAAGGACAGAAGTCACCTCAGAAATGCCTAAGTCGCTGTGCAGAGAGGTGTTTGATATGTACCAGGAACATCAGTTATGAGTCTAAAGAATTCTGTTTTGTTTTCACTTGTGAGGATGAAGCACAACCATATTGCCAGATTGGTTTTATTAGCGAACGATGAAGTTCATTATTATGAAGTGATGATCCTGATATTAGATACTTCAGCGGATGAATGGCTTGTAGATTTTACTAATTGTTGATGTAACGTGTTTTGACCACGCGAGTTTACTGTCCAGAGTGAGACCAAGATATTTCACCGACTCAGATGTACAAAGTGTGACATTAGGTAGCGTTACTGGATGATGTGTAATTTTCTTCTAATAGGTAATTTAACCAGATGTGATTTCTGTGGGTTGATTTGAACGCTTCATTGCATACACCAAGTATGAATGACATTACGGAATTTCTGAAGTTGTCTAGCATTAGAGCCACAGGTGCCTTTGCTTAGAATAGCCATGTTATCAGCAATCTATGATATTGTCAAGTCGTCTCTTTGTGAGAAGCAGATGCATGTATTGAATATAACAGTGGTCCCAAAACGCTGTCTTGTGGACACCAGAGTGAAGTGGTTTGAATGTTGATTGCGCAGTTTCATATTTGATTGTGTAATTTCGCTTGCACAGGTCAAACTGAACTATTCTGTATAGAATGTCTGAGAGATAAAGTTTCAGTTTGTAAAACAGACCTTCATGCCAAAACTTGTGGAAACATTTTTCAGTATTAAGGCACAGTCCAAGATATACTGATTTTTGCTTCCTAAGTGTCCAATATTGTATCGACTGCCCGATGTAACTGTTGCTGACACGAATGATGTGATCTAAATCCGAGCGTGTGGGTGGTATGATTCCTTGAAGATGAGTAAGGGGAAGGGTAGAAGTAGTCGTTCAAATAATTTGGAGAATAACGGCCACAGACTTATGGGGCGATAATATCATGGGTCATTTTGTGCTATTTTAAGTTTAGGGATGGGGACAAATATTTCATGTTTCCACTGTTTGGGAAAATGTGTTGTTCTAAGAAAATAGTATTGTAAATTTGTGTTATGGAAACCAATGTTTTCTAAGAAAAGGCTTTAAGTAGAGGTTGTACGATTAGATCGGATCCACGAGATTTCTTCTGAGGAGTTCTTTGCATTACATTCTTCTCTCCAGAAGAATCTGTTGGAAGGGAAAGTTTGCAAGGGTTATGAAACTCAGTTCATTACTTCGTTAAAGAAATTAAAGTCAGTGACTGCATTAGGCTGAAATTGATCGCTAAATGTTTCAGAGAAGTACCGTGTTTTTTCTTCTGGAGTTGTAAGCCATTCATTACCGATTCGTAAAGGGGGAATCCAATCCATGTTTTCTCGTTAAAATTTTAGTTTTCTTCCACAGCGAACTATCATGTGCGTTAAGGGATGTTATCTGGCTATTGATAGCAGCAGAGTGTTCAGATTTTAATGCCGCCTTTAGCTTTCTGGCGGATACCTCGTACTTTTCCAGGGCTTCCTACATTCCTTTTTGATCCCATGTAACTGAGCAATATGTGGAGAAAAGGTAAGCATTTGTCGTGTGCTACAAGAGACAGGAATTTGGCAGGAAGCTATGCTTGTGGCGAACTGAACATTTCGGGTTAAATAATTATAGCCTTACCAATGTCTTGTGGTGATTTAAGAGGTATCTGCAAGTTAGTGAGCTCATCAAGAACGGATGTATAAAGTTGCCAGTTGAAAGGATGTTTAATGAGAGTTGGTGTAGATGCCCAATTGAAGTTATTTGTCACTGAGGTTAAGTAAAACGGGTGTTGGTCGGAGTTTAGTTCGTGTAAAACTGTTGCATTAGTGCATATATTCACTGCATTTTCCGCTATAATGAAGTCCAAAATATCTGGTGTACTTCCGTCATCTGGGTAGTGTGTTGTTTCTAATGGGTATACGAGGTCTAAACTGAGTTGAAAAATAACGTCATGTGGTATTCTTCTTCTCGGGTTGGTGTAATTTGAGCCCCAAGGGGATGTTTACTGTTGAAGTCCCCTCCAAGTAAGAATCTTCATCTCCTTATATGTACCTACTACATTCCAGAAGTGTGCTGCACTCAATTTATTTGTCGGTGCTGAATAAACGAGCGTATTTGAATATAAAATTGTTGTATTTTATTTGTATGCGACACACTTGAAGTCCGGGTTCCCTAATGGGTGGAAGTTCGTCATGGAATAATGTAACAGGTTGAGTTTTACAAAGATTGTAGAGGCTCCTTTTCTTTCGTTACTAGGGTGGCCAGTCCTGTGTGTACTGTAGCCAGACAGGAAGAAATGTAAGTGCGGTGCTAATTTTGTTTCTGTAGCTGTTGTAAGTTCTGAGAAAATATTCTAGTTCGCGATATTTATTATTGATCTCCTGAGCGTTTTAAGTGCAAATTGATAATGATTTGGAAACAGCCATTATTTCTTTGTAAGTAATGGAATAACTTGAGATAAGAGTTGTAAGACAGAAGGGAATCAATGCGGTTAAGCAGTATGGCTCCTTCTCTGGATTAAAACATAGGCCTGCAGCATAGCTCTCAGTGTATTGTTTGCTTTGTGCGACATGTGGAATTTGATAGTTGTTTCTTGTTCGTTTATTGTCATGAGCTGTATCATATCTATTCGTGGTTCACGTATCGTATCTTGCTGACCATATTGTTGTCCCAAGGTGACTCGTAGTTTTTTGCGGACAGGGCAACCTTTGTATGTTACACTTTACTTTACACAGATTGGTGGTCTGTCAGTGGGTTTTGTGCATTTGTCAGATACATGTTGCTCGTTGCATTTAACGCAATGTGGTAATTTGTGGCAGTTATTTCTGATTAGCTTTTCTAAACTCTAATTACGAATTTCGAGTTAATTTTCATTTACAGCCCCCTGTGCTTTACAATGAATTTACAATGGTCGATACGCCTTATAATTGCAATTTCGGTCAGCCCCATAATAACGGATGAAAAATCTCCTGACATTCACGCAAAAGGATGTGAAATATCGGCAGAATGTCTGACGTTCTTAGTTTCCCCAACCCCAAAGGTCTTTCAAGTCCTGGAAATGCCGCATAGTCTATAAGTAGCATTTGGGGGTGAAAGAAGTATCAGTGGGACTGTTCCAGCAATTCTTTTTTTCATTTCTTTTTGTTAGATAGATTGAATTTTAAACCTTGTACCCTCTATTTGATCCCACAAATATGTAATAATATAAAAATTGCATTGGTTTCACACACATAATGCAAGGTGGCTTTGTCAAAAGTTATCCTCTGTTTCAAACACACCTGACTAGAGTTTAAAGAACAGAGAAGACGCCTTATTGCTTTTATATGAACCGAAATATATTTTAGTAACTTTTTAGTGGACTCTGCTTGACTAGTATATATAGCACATAAGTTCACATATTTGTCTTTCAAAGACAAAACATCTGAGTGAAATCCTGTATACAACATAACGAGAGCTGAAAAATGTATCTTTAAACAATCTGGATCTCGAGTCATACTTATTTTGATACACAGTTATTACTCGCGCAAAACTTCTGGAATCGTGACCTTGATTGCCATCCCAGCTGCCGAGCCTAGGAATGGTTTATGTTTAGCTTTATCAACGAAAGCGATATAATACCTTTGCTTACTCACAGTGCATAACACATACAGTCTGCATAGAAAGTGTCTGCATCTGGTTGTAATTTTAAAGAGAGCTGCAGTATCTAAATAGTACTTATTTTATATTTGTTATATTTATAACCATGGCTCCTATGTTTTCAAAGTAAAGTGGTAAGGTGTTACATAATCAAAGTAGGGAAATAATTGCAAATGTCATCGACTTTATGAAGCAAGAAGCAGAGATGAAGGAAGAAATTATATCCGAGTTCCACAAAAGCCTTAAGAGAGTGAAAGAAAGAGTAGTCAAAGCAACTGGTGTTTCACCGAGTTCCGTTTCCAGAGTTCTCAAAGATAAGAGAAAAAAACATATGGATGAAAGAGTACCATTTGACACACCTGGGAAGAAACATAAGTTCCCTAAACGTATTACAGAAATAGACGATTTCGAATGCGTCATTCGGCGCACGATTCACAATTCCTATGTGGAAGAAAAAACAGTGCTAACAATAAGCAGATTGCTCATCCAGCTGAAAGACAACAGAAACTTTCAAGGTGGGGCTACAAATCTCAGAAAAATTATTAAATATTTAGGGTTCAAATGGAAGAAACCGAAATCAAATAGAAGCGTTCTAACAGAAAAGCAAAATAAATAAATAAAATAAAAAAATAATAATAAAATAAAAAAATAAAAAGTAAATGTTGCCATGATAGCTTAGTCGGTTAGAGCAACGGCACGGAAAACCTAAGATCCATGGTTCAAATCCCGGGTATGGCATTGAATTTTTCAGTCTTATTCTAACTTTCCAAATGACTATAATTTTATATGTACTTATATCAGTGTGTACTTATACCAGCATCAATTTTCAAGGTGGTTCTACAAATTTCAGAAAAATACTATAATGTATGAAGATGAGTCATACATATACAGCAGTCATACAGCATCTAAAAGTTGGAGTGACGATAGCGAATTAGGTTTGCAGGCACCTGTTGCCAAAGGGCAAATACTTATTATCGTTCGTGCTGTTGGAAAGATCGGCTTCGTTCCAAATGCCCTTCTTTTACAAGTCGCAACAAACAACAGGAGATTTTCAGCAAGAAATGAATACAGAAAATTACATGAAGTGAATCAACGCCATGTTAATACCTAATATGCCTGCTGGGTCTGTTCTGCTCATCGACAATGCTTCACAATGCGTCAACACTCAAATTCACAAACCACCTACCTCAACTTCCTTGAAAGAAGAAATGAGAGCTTGGTTACTTAGACATAATAAAGCTTTAGATGAAAGCATGAGTAAAACAAAGCTATATAACTTAATTAAAGCCAACAAACAGCTTCAGAAGTCATACATACTTGACCAGATAGTAATACAACATCGCCATAATGAACTTAGACTGTCATTGTATCGCCCAGATCTAAACCCAATCGAATTAATCTGGGCTGATATCAAAAAATGGGTGGCATGCAGAAATATCACTTTTAAATTAAAATATGTGGAGCAGTTATAACGCCAGCAATTTGCTGAAATTGGAAGGCCAGAATGGGAAAATGTATGGCGACATGCTGAATAAATTAAGAATCATTATTCCGAAAAATACGGAATTGCAGAAAATCAAATAGAAATAATTCTCATCCAGGATAATGGTGCAGAAAGTAGTGACAGCAGCGATGACGGCAATAATGTGAGTGATTCCGCAGAAGAGGAAGGGTTGTTAGATGTGGAAGAATTGGAGGCAATGACTGACAGCGTTTTTTATATTAAGCGCTTTTTACAGCGTGGATTTTAATATACTGTATATAACTAAGTTTATCAGCGCAACGCAGTGCATAACCGTTGTGGATATTTGACGACGACTGTCCCACGCACTCCTGCAGCATGCAGTCGACCGGTCACCACCTGATCTGTTAAGCAACTTGCATCATAGCTCTCATTAAGATTTTCACGTGTCTAGAACTGTTGCGCCGATTATAATAACTACACAATGAAGTAATTGTAGCAAAAATGAAGAAATGTAAAAAAAATCATACATCTGTATATACCTGATTTGACTATGTCATACCTTCATTCTTTACATTTGTGTAAAGAATGAATTAATTAATTCTGTATATAACCTTATTCACAGGAAAAAACTATTCAGAGAATTAAATTGTTTAACGCTCTGATAACCAAGTATTAATGAAGATAACTGCAACAATAAAGCACTAATAATAACAATAACAATAATCACAAACACTATAAATACATTTCGATTGTTAGTTTGAGAAACATAGAAACAAATGCATACAGACATGATAAAATGGTGACTAAACTGATGAAACTGTGGCGAAAGGTGGTTGTGATTGTTTGAAATTCCTGATATTCTTAGCCGATAGGTGACTATTTCATGATCTAGTCACTGATACGGGTAGCCGAGAATTTTTAGGCACGAACTCGTGAACGGAAGGTGTGCGGTTCAAACCCGCGAGGACCAACCTCCCTGATTGAGAGTTTTTTCTAGGTTTTCCCATAATCTTCATGACTGGCAAATGTCTGGAACGTTTTCTCCCCAAATTCCTTTTCACAATATCACTTAATTCCATGTGTCACCGTGTCAGTGTCATGTGTTAGTGTCACCGCCTGTGGTGCCGTGTATAGTAACAACGGGTGTTAGACACTATCAAATTATGACTCAGGATTTATTCAGCTATCTCCAGGAAGCGCTAAAGCATGTAGGCGTTGAATTGTTCTAGCTGATTTAACTATAATCCTTTGTTTGGTTTGTACATCATTTAAAATAACCTATATGCTAAATTATGGTTAATAAATTTATGTTTTAGCTTGAAAGGTTGGAAGACAAAAACTGCATACTGTCAGTGGGGAAAACTACGAGAATCTGGGTGTTAAAATGAATTACGTAAAGTGAAACACAAGGTTCTGGTAGAACCAGTACTACTGATTACTGGTCTGAAGGTCATAAATCATAAACCTACGTCATAACAGTAATACGAGAAAAAGCTGAGGGAACTGAAACTCTGCTTGAAGCTACGGCAGTGAGACCACCATCTCAGGTTGGCTCAATGTGACAATTTGTCACTGCTTGAATGGCGACCTCAGGTCAATGTTATTCCTAACCGATATCCCCATTACTGGTCTTGCTCCCAGGAATGCACCCCAGCACGCATCATGTCACATACTGTGGTAGATAGTTAAGGTATAACAAAACACGAATTCTCTACTAATTTATGAACCTTGACGATTTTATTTTCACAGTGATCTAGTCGGAGTTACCAATTTTGTTATTATAATGTGCACTTTTAATTACGCTTAACATGTGTACTCGTATCCGTATCTTGTAAATGATGTTCCATAAAATGCATGTTCTCGGACTATCAAAGGCTTGTACACCCGTAGACAAAGAGAATGAGTCATCCCCAGAGTCCACGTGACCATCGGAGGGCTTCGTGTACTTTCCTAACAACTGTGTTCACTACGCGTATGCAGGAAGTGTAGAACGGTCTGTACCCTGTGAGCGAATGATCACATGTTTCTCGATGGTGACGCTTATAAGCTACTGAAAACAGAGGCCGAGAGAAGTTAAGAAGGTACGCTCCTCAGTTCAAATCTTGCATTGGTTATTGTTTATAGTGTTAATTGTATGGCAGGATATGTGGAACATAACTAACATTTTAAGCTTTAGGCATATCTATGTGCATTAAAACACAATTCTACTAAAATACTCGTTCTAAACAACTAAAGAATTAAATGAAAATAAACTATTATCTACTAAAACTAAAACACATAAAGAATAAAAAAAAAATAATATCGGGTGTATTGCGCACTGATCAGTGTATCTGCCACAACACACCTCCCTTGATATCCAAGATTGGCGACGATGATATTGTGAAACTACGTGTTTTACATCGTAGTAGCTATAGGTAATATGAACTTTATTCAAATGATACGTATGTAGTGCAGTATATCGAAAGTAGTAGTCACTGTGGTTGATTAAACATTCTTAACAGAAGGAAAAAAAAGTGTGCTACATGCGAGAAGTGAACCACAGCTTTGCCACTGCAGTACAGAGGACAGGAGCTATTGCCATACAGCGGCTACACAACTGTACTGCATATGGTGTAAACAAGCTGCTGTTAGGACTTAGAAACATTTGGTGTTCAAGACATGGCTCATCTTTTTTGTCCACGGGTCCCTTTAACTACAATGGTCGTATTGGTGGCTTTGAGTTGGGAACCAACTGATATTATTATTATTATTATTATTATTATTATTATTATTATTATTATTATTCGATGAACTGTAGGTTTACTTAACGCTGGTCTTATCTGTTTTTTACTATTAAACACACTCACATTCACTCCTACATTCATAATTCAAGATTCCATGGGAATAGGGAATGAATCTGGTTAAAGAAAAACTCCCTGCCCCAGGCGAGAATCGAACTCGTTTGAGAAGTCGGAGCACTGACAAAGGTAATTTATCTCTATTTATCTTTTTCTTGTTCCTTTTTTGTTTTGTTTTCTTTTTCTGTTATTTATTTTGTCACCGTACTTGTATCTTAAATTTGCATGTACGGTCAATGACCCATGCACTAAATACTTGTGTAATAACTTCAATAATTTGAAACCAATAAATATACCTTATCTGTCTATCTACAACAGGCAAATTTGACTGCAGTCGCAGGGATTCAAATTTCCGAAAGAGTAAGCCAGTCCATTTTGTCTTACCTTAACGAAGGTCTATTCGAATCACTTCTTGTTTAGGTGTCTGTGACGGGAATATAAAACCCATTTAAACATTAGAGGAAGACAAGCATATATAGCAAAATAATTCATGTAATAGCGCATTAATGAAATAACGGATTATACAGAGCTTTTCTATTACGTACTTGGAAGACATGATTACATTTTTATGCCGTGGACGACCCTATTACAGTGCTATCTGATGAAAATATGCTGAAACATTCTTAATGGAATTTCTCGGTGTTAAATTTCTTTATATAAATGAAAAGAACAAAGTAATGACTTTTAAACTCAAAACATTATTTAAATAAGGAAACAGTAATCGAAGAGGAATAGAGCATGTCAAAGTTTCTAACTACTTAGGTTGTGATGGTATCACTGACATCACAAGTATAATTAATTAATAATTAATAACTATCTTACCATAGATACATGAATGTGTCATATTAATAATGTATCTTCATATCAAGATATCATTTCAAAACGGGTAAAAGCTAATCATGTATATATTTTGTAATGTAATATTAAATTATGTATAACATTGCCAAAAGTATATTCGCTAAACGTAATAAAGCAAGCATATTTTCTGAAAAACGCTGCACAAGGCTGCAAGAGAAAGCGACCACAATAGAAGCACCCTAAGCGAAGGTTGCGTAATAAAATGTATGACAAAGAAGGAAGCTGCTAGAAGCTACGATGAAGGTTAGGAAGCCAACAGTCATTTTTAAACTTTCCAGAAATAAGCTATGCTGTGTTAGGTTATTCTAAGCAGAATGTCACAGAAAAGACCAATAGAAGGCGGGTATGTTTAAACTAGAGCTGCAATTCTCATAAGGTGTAGACGTGTTACGTTTTAATGGTGCGTAAATGAAGTAAAAAAATGCGCAATAAAAACTTAACACATAAATTATATATTGGTAACAGCAATCAGCATAATTAGGGCTGTATCCATAATATATTTGAGATATACAGTTGCTCATTGTTAAGAGTTACAGCAACACATACCTTTTTCACCATAAGTTCAAAGCAGAAGTAAACAAAACTTAAATGTATCACTCCGCCGAGCACATGGCAGCAGCAGTGGAGGATGGCGGGAACTATACTGCATTCACTATTAGGTTGGTCCGCGCCAAAATAAACGCACGTGACCAGTGCACTGTGGTTCAACACTGTAGCAATGCGTACAGGAAAGTAGTCCCATGCAATAATCTAAATTTTAGAATGAATTTATCCTTAAATGGTATAATATTCTATACAAATTCCTAAAAGTTTAATTAACGCAAGTTTGCACGGTTAAGCATACCTACAAGTCCCAACATGCAATTCATATAAGTACCTGACATTCGAGTATGCACAGAGTATTGTTTGTAGCCAAAAACAAGCAGTTTCTATTTGCTATCATGGCGGACGGTGATTTGCTCTTGCGTTTTCGTCGACTTGCGTAAAGCATAAGAGGGCAAACCATTGACTGGTGGTGAAACAACAACAGTGTTGCAAGTGTTGTTATTGTAAGATATGTGAGAAATATCTAACTCTTCCAGTGAAAGAAGTGATGAAATTAACTTCTGAGTTTTTTGGTGTTTCGAGTACAAGCATACACAGTGCTTGTCAAGAAAAATCTCAAACGGGAAAGTGGTTACACGCGAAAAAAACAGAAAGCTTGTGAAATACGCGATGCAAGAATGTGACAAAAATGCAATTTACGTAACAATACACAATTTATTTTTTAAAAATGAGCCGCCAACAGTTGATAAATTGCCGCTTCCAGAGAGCGAATAAATGTAAGATATCGCATACCTATTACTTTCTTCTTCGTTTGCTTCTTTTAGAATTAACTTTTGTTATATGCGCAAACGTTTATTTTGTTGCAACTATCAATTTTATCACCTTCAACCGTAACAGAATATGCTAGCCAGGATTTAAGTTTTCGGACCATGTTCTTTTTGCATTACTCCTGTACTCGTCACATGGTCGTGAAAGTATAACAGTATTTCTGGCGCGAATGGCGGAAGGATACGTCATAACGGTGCACTGGTCACCTGGGTTTCGTTTTGGCGCGGATCAACCTAAGAGTGAATGCAGTTTAAGTACCCGTGAGAGGAAATTGCTTCAGACAGAATGGAGTACGGTATATTGCGCAGCTTGGGGATCATTAGCTTTTAAATAAAATAAAATAAATAGCGTTTTATTTATGGACGCTCTTTAACTGCTGTGGTTCTTAGCGTCCCATTCTATAATAGGCGTGAAAGACTGGTAATTTTGTTCAGAGGCTCTTTAACAGACTTGAGGTTCTTTTACGTGCCATATATCTACGGCACGTGAGCACCGGCTTTACTTCCCTTCCGAAGGAAGCCATGCTAAGGATTTTTACGCCCGAAAAAATCCATCGCCCTCCGCCGAGTTTGAACCCGCGACCTTGGGAACTAGAGGCTAGCACGGTACCACTAGTCCACGGAGGACGACATTAGCTTTTAAACATTGTATGTATTATTCCTATGTTTTTCCTTACATCCTAAACTTCTGACACATAATACTAAGAATGGACAAATAAAAGTTTTATCTGAAAGATCACATTTGTGATTAAAGGTACTGGATTAAACTGTTGTTATCTTCAGCTTTAGAAATCATTAATTTAATGATAATATCAGTATACCACTTTTGTTTTAACCTTTTATGAGTTTAAATGATTAGCGCTATAGGTCAGAAAACCACAGAAAACAAACGCGACAGTTCGAGCAACAATTCTGCATCACTAACAAAGAAGTTCAATTGTTGCTAAACAATGGCCAACCATATTACTTGTCCATTAAAGGAAGGTACTTTTCACAGAATTTATTACAATGATATAACACAATTGTCATTTTTTCCCGCGTTTACGTTTTCCAGAGCATCCTCAGCTATGACACACTCGAACGTTGCAAAAGCACACTGGTGCTTATCCGGGAACTGCAGCGCCTGCGCATAGCCATCTGTTATAACGATTCATTAAATATTCACAAAATGTTAACCGAACTGTTTTATGTAGAGGAAGAGAAGACATGCTAAACGGGAAAGGTTGTAGTTTGTCCACCAGCCAATGAGGTTCTCTCTTGTCACGTTTTTTTCTTTTTTGTTTATTTACAACTCCTTTAAACTTAAAGTGAAACCACTAGGAATTTTGCTGATACGCACGCGACAAACGTAGTGGATATTTTCTTATATATTTATATATTCTCTATAGCAATACTATTCAGCGTATTCATTGGTACAATATACATGTGGTACAAAATCACAACTTCAAAAATCCAGTGTGTTTACTAAACCCAAGTTTCCGTCATCATCCCACATCCTGCAAGACCAAAGTAATCTCCTAGCAATAACATAAAAGCTCCAAACATAACCCATACATCAAACAACACATAACACACCAGGAAACATACAGCAAAGTAGCAGTCGCCATCTGTGAAAGAAGAACGTCACCAGTAGCCGCTTGGGGGAAATTACAAAGTGCGTCAACCAGAACTTCTAGCGGTTCCAAAAACAAGTACCTCGACGTCAGCGCAACCCAGTCCATAGTGGTGACCCAACCAACACCATTACAAGGTTATTTTGCCCTATATAGACACTGATTCCACAATTAAGGATAAGCACATTTGGCTGTATATGTGGTGATATGAAAAGAACACAACTGAATACGAATTTCACAAAACTTTTGCATTCGAAAGAAGGATCTCAACTGTAAACTACAAGAAAAAAAGAAAGAAAGAAAGAAAGAAAGAAAGAAAAGAAAGAAAAGAAAAAGAAAAGCAAAAACAAAAACGAATGCACTCTACTCAGAAATAAACTTCATTTGCCAGAGTGAGATTATATGCCAGTATCAGTAAGGGCAAAATAATAGATGATTTAGGACTATATTACCCGTTAAATTAAAAAAAATTGAAAACAATTTAATAACTGGACTTCCCACATAAGAAGAATTAATGATTAATTAACCTTCTATAATGGAATGTTGAAATCATAGAATAGATGAAAATGGAGATCTAAAAAGACCAGGAATTCTATTATTTATAGAAAACGAGAAGGAATCTGAGGCTGAGCCAATCGGTCAGCCAATAGCGCTAGAGGGAGATTGCCTGGTTTAAGTGCCGTACGGTCTCGCTGTAGGCTACGGTTCTTACTTTTCAATTGCGCTATTAAAAGTTGTTAAGTACTCACCGTTTATAGTATTATAGCTGAGTAGGGCTAAACACTTTCAATCAGACTGTCCAAAAACCGTGTGTCTACGATATTTGGTTCATTAGTTATGTGCCAAAGCAGATATTTTTGAGGGTTGCTGAAAGACCTTGACCATTGTACGCTAGGGACGATGGTTCTGTGCCGGTGAAGCGGGGATGCACACTGATTATTTGGACAGTGAACGAGCCCCAATTCTCGGGCATGGGCAATGAGTGCAATCAGTTCGGTCTAGCGGCAGCAGTAGTCCGAGCCGTCTGTTTATGACTTTATGCTACCTTGAACTTTCTGTTTATAAATTAGTTACTATATGTTTCTGTAGGAGCATCATTTCAGTTTCTGCGTGTGGGGGGGGCAAGATTGCTTGGAGCAGTTTGTCGAATTTTCATGCGGATTTTAACGATATATTCGGCCTAAAATAAAACAATCTTTTATTTCTTAAATGTAAAATATTTGTATTAAAAGTACAGATGTCGTAATTTTTATTTTGGTAGAGCAATAATATAAACTAAGTATTTGTTGTATATAATGGCGAGGGGGCAATTGACCCTCTGCCCCCCAAATGATGCCTCTTTATTTCTGTAATTAAACTTGGATATTATGTATTTTGGTCAGTGTTGCCAACTTAGCCATTTTATGTCTAAATCTAGCATTCTCACAGTAGCGTTTAGCCATATAAAGTCGTAAAATGCTTATAGCCTGAAATTTAGCCTATTTAACAAATCCCTTAGCCAAAATCTAGCCTTAATAGTAAAACTTCATGTGTGCTTTAGCTATGCAAAGGAAAAATGGGTAGGGTGAATCACCGCTACCTGTGTAGCTGTATTATATTCCTATTTTTAGCATGAGTCATGGCATGTCATCAAAATATTTACAAATCTTAAAGTAAATATTGTTATTTAGATAATACGCCATCGTATTATGTTTGACAATTGACTTGCGATTATTCATCGTTGTTACTCCCCATGTAATTTAAAACTGAATTGTGTTGCACTAACTCCATGGTCCCAATTCATGTTTATATTTTCGTTTGTTCTGAGAGAAAAGGAGAGGGGAAAGACGTAAACTTGTAGATGAGTACCAGGCCGAACACTACCTAGAGTGATGCTAATTTAACTTTTTATGGCTAAATCTAGCGTTTTTGAAGAGCCTGTTTGCCACTAATTTGGTAAAAAGCCACTAAAGGCATTTCCAGTCATTTTATATAATGATTGAGCTAATTGTAGCTATTTTTCTAAATATTCAACCATTTCTAGCTATTTTTCAGTTTCTATTGTCCATTTTAAAAATTAAAATCGCCAAGTATCAATGAGAAATATACAGATACAATACATGCGATAATGAAAAATTAATCGACCAGGTAAAACATCTGATTCACAATCTTTTGTAAATTTCCACACTTTGATGTCTCTTTTGAGGAGTGGGAACAGGGAGGTTGCAGTCTACATACATTTGCAAGCTTCAAGTTCATATTTGTGTGGACAAATACTGTTTATATGTGGCATGTCACATGAAATTTGTGACCGGCGAGTGCTTAATCCCAATGTTTCATTTTTCTTTGACTGTTTGTCTAACGTGACCATATTATTCGTGAGCATTTTAAAATGAGAAGTTAGAAAGCATTTCTAAATGAAATGAATCCCTTTGACAAGCCAGAAAAATTATTTTACAGGGGTGGAAAATTTCTGCCATGTCTTCTATTAATATTAAATCTGAATTGCACTCAAATGACTATTTATAAACTATCCCATACCTAGCCATTTCTGGCCTTTTTGACAGTCACTTTTAGCCACTTTTCATCACCAAGAGTTGGCAACACTGATTTTGGTGTGTTTATTGGAGCTTCTTGCCTTCTGCGAATTTTTATGTAAAAATAAAAAAAGTTAAAATACCACAAAATGCTGGGAAAAATACAAAAAAATGGCTAATGGAAAAAATAATTCCTAACTTGCCTCCCAGATCTGCTTTGGTGATTGATAACACACAGCACCATAGTGCGCAGTTGGAAATCGCCCCAATGTCTCATATCAAAATAAGATGCAGGACTTGCTCCATTCCATGAAAGGATGCTAAGTTTGGAGCTTTACAACCTAAGTAAGGGTCAAAGCATGTTCCGAAAATTTACGTTGATAGTTTGTAGGCCATGCACACAATGTTCTCCGAGTAGCGCCGTATTCATCGGGTCTTAATCGAGTAGAACTCATATGGGCTGTATAAAGCAATGGGTAGCTTGGTAGAACACCCTTTTAAATTAGATGATGTTATTTATGAAGCTTAGCTAACAACATGTTGACATTAGCGTGGAAAAGTGGAAAAATGCCTGTCAATACATTATTAAGTAGGAAAACAAATATATATTGAAGAACGACACCATGACCTGTTTGAAAATGTCATAGAAGCTTTTGTAATCTAAGGTAGGGAATATAGTGACAGCGAAGGAGAAGAAGACTAAGAAGATGAAAGGGAAAGTCTTGCAGAAGAAAATGACGGTAGTGATATTTCTGTGTAGAGTGTTTATCACACTAATAAAGCCACTGCTAGCTTAAGACAATGCATTCGCGCGATAAGGTGTGTGTATATGTGTAAATATAAAAGAATGATAGAGCAATCTGAACATAGTGACAATAAACCAGTCAAGCAGTAGTGTGGTGTTGTGTGTTTATATCGTATCAGCGAAGTCGTACGTCTTCCAGCAGACAGACAGCTGCCTGTAGGAGAGTAACTGGCGTTAGACATAGACATAGACATGACTTCAGTGCGCTAGGAAAGTAAGGTCACCGGCACAGAACTATTGTCCCTACTGTACACCACATCAGCGGTATTGTGTTTATGTTCGGTTGTTTACAAGAGTTTGGAGCTGTTGATTTCTGAGATTAGCCAAGTGAAGACGTGTCAACCTTAGTTCTTAATTTGCTGCTCGTAATTTACCTTTGAGACGGTGTATTTACACGCGAAAGTATTCTTCATATAAGCTTAAAGTTTCAAAATTAGTGTTATAAGTGCAGTTAAGTGTTTAACAATGATGAAAGCATGCCTGCTGGACACTGTGCCAAGTGATCGGGATGTATGTGCATGCCACACTGGTCGTATCTTGCTTCACGCTATGTGTCTCGACTCTCTCTGTCACACTGACAAACCATCTGCCAATGCAGCGCTCCTGCTGGCGCTCCATTCCTTCTCGTTTCGTACGGATTATAACTGGAAGAGGTTTATCAAAGAAGGACCTATGAAAACGTATGATTGCTAAAGGATATTCGTTACAAAACTTACAGTTAGGAATTTTTATTGAATTTATCAACGATTTAAAACAAAGACCTTCTTCATACATTTATGTCATCATTCAATTGCTTTCAAAGTCACAGTCTCGGTCTTCCCAGGTCTTAACTTTAGCTTTACTTCCGTAAAGTTGTACATATTAAACATCACCTTACCCTGAATTTACTGGAGGAATATCTCGGAAAACATGAGTGTGTAACATATAAATGTCACAAGGGTAAGAAGAACGATATTCCATATGCTTTCCCTCCTTGTTATCAGAGGGGACTGGGCACTACTCCAGTGAGGATATTGTATTTATGCTCCACAAGGGACGCCATCGGAAGGGAGGAGGATATGAGAGGAGACACCGTGCGGCCGGAACTAGGAGCAATGGCACAACGATGACAGGGTCCCTACAGTTTCCAGATTGAGGCTCCTCAAGTTTATGAGCCAGGCCAGGGACTGCCTCACCCCACACTGGAAGCCGAACAACCCACTCCAAAGGGGCGATCCGTTTACCCCCAGCAACCTGCCGAAAGCCGAGGAATGGAGAAATTTTCACAAGGAGCATCATTTTTCCCTGCCACGCCGCATCAAAATATCATCGCCAACACTTCTAATTATGAAAAACACCACTAAAGGAGTGAAGGATGAATGAAATGATAAATGGAATGAATTGGAGGGACAGGAAATTCGGAGCTGAAAAAAAGCACTTCAGCATTCTCCTGACGATCCGGAAAGCCCGCGAAGAACCATAGGTTAGAGTGGGTGTCGCTGGGAATCTTTCCCGGGACCTCCTGAATGCGAGTCGTACGCGTTATCGCGGCGCCACCTCCCTCAGTATGTTACGTTTACATTGCTGAACAAGGTAGTCACGATTTTATTTCAAATTATGTCTGAATTTCTTTATTTCAAAACAGAAAAGTATGGAAAATGCAACTTTTTTACTTCTTGCAGATATTTTTAAAAGTACGTGTATACCAACATATATAAGGAAGATCCATTGCTAGATTATCTTCATGAGAGGATCATATTTCACAATAATATAGATATACAAACGATATAACTTTGCTGTATACTGGGTTTATCTGGAATGATGAGATGAAATCGTTCTGCGGTAGCCTAGCTCACGCTCCTTTAAAAGGTTGCATTGTTTGGCATGATGTACAGTGAGATATTATGTAAGCTGTCCGTTGATTGTGTTTGCTGTGTGGAGTTGTTATGGTGTATACTACAGAACAGCTGTGTTTGTTGTGTTCAGTTTTGTTGTTAGCTTGAGTTTACACAGAAATTTCCTTGTGTCCCTGTTCCTAACATATCCACAACTTATAGATTTTTAGAAGAATGTAAAAAGACTGCTACGTATTTAGATAAAACATGGACAAATAAAGGATCAAACCTAAGAAAGTTAAACTACAAGGAGCTGTCGTGTCCAAGAAAACCACTACCTCTCATTATAACGCGTTTATGTTGGTACAATAAGTGACTGGCCTGCTCGCTCTCCAGATTTAAAACCATTCTTATATTACCTGTGGGGAATGCACAATAGTTTACGCAACAAATCCCCATATTTTGACGAATTAGAAGACAGAATCCTGGGTGCTATTTCCAATTTTTCGGCAGCAGAAATTTCTACATATTTTGAAGGAAAGGTAGGCGTAACATATCCCATATTGTTTCGCATGCTTAACCTTATCTAGGGGAGAAACGATGGACCTGCCTGCCGCTGCTGCATAGACGGATTCTTATAGCATTGCCGCAGTCTATCAGGCGCGTCATAAAGAGAAATCTGGTATTATGTCACGCTTGGGTATTTTACATTATTAAAATAATCACAAAAACAGGATACTTGCAATAAAATTTCGTTTAACATAACTACAGTCAATATAAGTTTAACAACATACTCGTATATTGTCACTTAGCTTTGCTTTTTACTTTGTCTGGCGACATACGTCGCCAAATATTTGATATCGAGATTTCATTCTGAACCTCTCTTACCCCCAAAAATATTCTTTCTATGTGAATGGAAAAATTGAAAGCTAAAAACGTGCATAAATTAAAATATTTAACTGCAGAATCCTTTAAGGATTGAAAGCGAAAATATGTATTAAATTCAATCTGCCCCAAATAAACACTCACATAAGAAATCACTTTTTATTTTATCAAAGTTGAATCAAACAGAATGTAATTAAAATATCATGTGTATGATATTCCTAAGGTAAATAAAATTAATATTCAAAATTTCTGTTAATAAACTGTGAAGCCATTATCACTAAATTTAGTATGCCCCAAAATCATGAGAAGGAGGGAGAGAGAGAGAGAGAGAGAGAGAGAGAGAGGAAAGAGACAGAAAGGCAAATAGTCAGACAGAAAATTGTAAAACTTATTAAAATATGCAGTTTGTGTGAAATAATCCCATGTTGTGTTAGTACTTATGATACTTTGCGGTTATTTATTTTGTTTGACTTTTTCAATACTCTAAGCAATATTTTTAAATATTGTGGCAGTAATTTGTATCACAATAATGTAAATGCCAGAGTGATTTTAAGGTAAATAAGCATTATTGTATGACATTGATTTGAGATGTTTGTTAATTATATGCATTGTTAGGAAATAAGTTTACACGACCTCACTGAAACTGACAATAAGAGCGGATAACAATGAGCGAGGGGGTGAGTTGAATATTAATTAGAAGAGACAAACAAATGACGTCAGATTGGCGCGCTTTTCTTAGAAATAGTGGGAATATTTTCCCTAGAGCATTTGTGTTCGTAATTTTGATTGGATATAAAAATGGACGCTAATGTTGGCGCGTTTTATTAACCAATAGCACCTCGGTTATAATCTTTAGGCGTATTAGGGTGTGGGAGTATAAAAAGCTAAAGCCAGAGGCAAGTATCGCCCAGTTCAACAAAATCATCCACGCGTTACACGTCGCTGAGTCCAACAGAATCATTCAGAAGTTAAACGTCGCTTAGTTCATCAGAATCGTTCGCGAGTTACACGTCGCAATTCTACAGAATCTCTCTCGTCGTAAAGCTAGTTATAAATGTGAAACACGCGAATTAATAATGTGCAGTAAATAAGTGATTATAGTGATATTAGAAAATATAACAGTTTCAGTCTGGCATGTATCAAGAGTCAATATGTGAACTTAATTAATTGTGACGGTAATAAAAGTGTAAAAACAAATTCTTTTATCAGTGTTATCTTTGAGTAACAAATCCTTTCCGTTTACACACCTTGATCAAGAGATATGTTCGACTGAATAATAAAAATAGCTAGCCGGAGGACAATGAACCCAACATTCAAAGTAGTAATACAATAGCAGACGCCCAGCAAAAGATAACACGAAGTGACCGCGATAAATTGGCTCCCATACATTGTGCATATAAACATGAAGCATCTTCCAACTACTAACAATAACAAACTTAAACATATGATATTTTAATCAAAATCGTTCGATCCATTCTTGAGAAAGTTAAAATTTTCGAAAAATGTTCCATGTAAAGGGTAATCTGGGGTGGGGGGATTTTCTTGAAAACCTTCGTGTCGCATCTCTGGAAGATACTGAACCTAAGTACCAAGTTTGGTGTTCATCCGACTGTTTGTTTCTGAGTTATGCTGTTCACAGACAGACAGACACACACACACACACACACACACACACACACACACACACACACACACACGGACATGTTTCCAAAAATGCTGTTTTTATATTCAGGGGGTCTCAAAACATGCATTTCCGTTGAAATCTCGGTATCGAATTTTTGGGTTGAATGCAATACTTCCCCTACTTACTATACGTAGTAGAGAAAGTAAAAAAGTATTCTGATAAACAAACAATTTCTAAAACGTATGCATTTCCTGGTTTTAGATAACTTCTAATTAAACTATTTTATTGCGACTAATGTGCAAGATTTGCTTTTTTATTTAACGTTTTTATTTATAATAGTGCACTAATAGTGGTTATACAAAATTTAGGTGTTTACTATGGTACACATCCGCGTTTTTAATTTGTATGCTTCCGGAAATAATATAACTACAATTAATCAAGCTCTGCTAATGTAACCTCTTCTTCGTAAAAAGTAGGTTGTACATTTCATTTGAATTAGTGGTTACTATAATATTATACAGCCGGAGCATTTGCAACGAGAAATCTGCTTTTAAAAGCTCTAAACAGTCCCCATAGACATTGCTGCTTTATTTTATACGAAGAGAACAAAAAGAAATATTAAATTCTCATTTCATATAAAATGAAAGGCTCCAGCAGAGATGCGTAAAGCAATAACCCAGCTGAAAGCAACTGCAATGATCTACAGCTATCCGCTTTCATTTTATAAATCCGTACTCCAATTAAAACATTGGCGCTTCTCGACTGATCACTTTGAGCGCACCTATGCATGTAATAGTATGTTGCTGCATTCAGAGATACATTGAAAAATACAAATCAGTGCACTGAATGCAAACAGCGTACATTAACGTTACCGTTTTTAGTACCCATGCCGTTAAGTCAAACTAACCTTTAAATGACGGCTAACTACATTTTTCAACTCTGGAGCATTTGAACAAATCTTCTTTGTTGTTTCTCTTTAGGCAAAACAAAATACGGTACACAGACAGGTGTCTATAGTTTCTATGTTCTAAAACTAAAGTACGGTACGTTGGTGTAAACTGACGTGTCCTGACGCAGAGACAACTGCACTCCTTCCGTTAACTTCGCAATAAACGGATTTTTTCAAACGTGAATCAACCTTGAAATATTACTGAAAGTAAGCTTCAGAAGAGGAAGGTCTGTATGATAAGAACTCTGCTTAAAGTTGCTAATACAAAACAGCAGTTAATTTTGGTCTATTTATTTACGTTAAAAAAGCAGCTTATACAGTTAATTGAAATAGCTTTTAGACTATTTTAAAAAGTTTGATGTGTTGCACTCACACGGCTTTCTCTACTCTTTTAGAAATTATTTTCATAAACGCTTATTCTCCATTTACTTCATGTTAATCGAGATATCGAGATCTTAATCTTATTGCTAATTTTCTTGTAGATGCAAGGGGAATTGGTAGGCTTTAAGCGATAGTCAAATAGTTTAAGAGCTGTTTGCTATGTGGAGTATTCCATTCTCTTTGCATTACCAGGACAAAAAATGAATAATGAATTCCCATTTGACAAAAAGCATAAGTTTTGGAAAATTCAAACAAATAACAACGAATATCTCGGAAATGGTTCACTGGATAAAAGAAATGTATATAACATAAATTATGTTTTTAACGAGATCTACATTTGTTTGTGTAGTAAAATTTTATCTATCTTCTACGGCTTATCAGTTAGGCAAAAGCCATTCACAATGGACTTTTGGGGATATTCTCACAAAATTCAAGATAATTATACATTTCATCTGTCAGAAAAATATCTTAAACATATGATATTTTAATCAAAATGGTTAGAGCCATTTTTGATAAAATTAAAATAATCGAAAAAGGTTCCATGTAAAGGGTAGTCTGGGCTGGGGGGATTTTTTTTTAAAAATCTTTGTGTCGCATCTTTGGAAGATACCGAACCTAAATACTAAGTTTGATATTTATGTGACTTTTCATTTTTGAGTTAAGCTGTTCACAGACACACATACGGATCTTTTTCTAAAAATCCTTGTTTTTTATTTAGGGGACCCCAAAACATGTATTTCGGTGAAATCTCGGTATCGAATTTTTGGGTGGAATGCAATGCTTCCCCTACTCACTATACGTAGTAGAGAAAGTAAAAATATACACTAGAGGAAGTGATTAGGAGTACGTATAAATTGCTAACACACATATTAAATTAATAACGAAAATATAAACAAAATGCTGTAAACACAGGTATAATTGTTTATGACTATCAGCAATCCCTTTTAATATGGCGACTGTAAGCAACACCGCTTAGTGTGTTATGCCAGAAAGCAAATTAATATTTCTTGATACAGAACCCATATTCGGAAATGGGAAATTTTGGCGGCGTAAAACCTCCAAATTTCTTCAAATTATTTTGCTGAGTTATGTAATGCATTAGTCATCAAGATTAACTCCGCATGAGCGTCATCACACCACAACAATTCGCATGTTAACGGATCAGTTTATGGTATATACCAATGAAGTGACATTGCTAATAGCAGTAAAACATGTATCAGTGCGCAAATACGGAAATGGCCGATATATTGGACAAAACGGATAGGAATGGCAGAGCTGCTGTAGTATTAAGCGTGCAACACAAATCTTTGAACTTCGCCTCAACTCTTGCACCGCTGGTGTGGTCGTGTAATCAGGTTGGAGTTGACAATTCCAACTCTACTTGTAACTTAATGCAAGATATATAAGATGGACACTTCTTGACAAAACCGGGACATACATATCTTACAATTTAGGAAGTTGTCAATGTCTGACGCCCCACAGTGATTTTTCGGACATGGTTCTCCTTTTGTAAAATGATCCGTATTCCTGTTTGCAGAAAAAGTAAGTACTGCGGGAATGGCCTTGAATCATTATCTTTACACATGATGCTATAAGGCAGTGGATGTATTATAACACGCCGGGAATAAGCATATCTCAAAATTTGCTTGAAACCTTTTAATTTGCAGATGATTAAATTCTACCGGCCGAAACAGAACAGAAAATACTGTAAACTTTGAATATATTATTAGTAACTTTGGTTTAAAGTCTCAGTACAGAAACAAAAGATCATAGAATTCTGTTAAAAAGAAGCAAGAAAACATAAAGAAGGCTGTAAGGTGTAAAATAATTTTAACGAGAAAATTGAAGTATAAATTAAAATGTTTGCTTATAATGTTCCGTAAGTTAGTATATACTACAGAAAGAGATGCAAACTACAAAACTATGTACTGTCTTAACTATATTGGTGGTACAATTAACAGAAGGAAAGGCAACATATCTTTACAATTGATATCATATAAGATCATGGCACTACCAACAGCTACATAATAAGTGGGATTTTAAAGGAGATCTATTAAATCAAGAATACCTTTAGCAGCTAAGGGATTTCAGAGAATATTAAGATACACACGGTAATATTATAAAAGCAATATGGACATAAAATGTAATTAAACATGTCCAACCTACACTACAAAACAAGTGATATAGACACAGCTAATAGATAATTCATGAATAAACGTGTTATTGTAGCTCGACAAAAAGAATAACAGATAAAATATTATTTAACAGTTATAGCAGCAGTTCTTGCAGCAGATGATGATGATGGTAACGATGAACAACAGCCATCTTTTAAGGACTTGATTTCCCTTTTTAACAGCTCGGGTCTATAGACGGTGAATGGAATGGGTACAATGATGTGTAAATGAGAATGGGGGTCCAATGAGCAGAGAGTTCACGAGACCTTCCTTGTGAGAGCAAGGAAAACCCCTGCAAAAATAGTATCCAAGCAATTCATCATAATCGAGATTCGATCTCGGGCCCTTCATTTTCGGAAAGCCGAAAGTCAACCCATACCAGGTGGGCAACAAATCAAAATGTGAATGAAAGAGAATTTTTGTTGAAAGTTTTTAATGAAAGTTTAAACAGAGAAAGTTACATTTGTGTCTTTCTTTAGAGATAAAAAGCAGTTTCATGAGCATAAGATTTTTTATACTAAATAAAATCTAGATTCTTTATTTTAGTTCATGTAATACACACATAAAACTAATATGTTAAAAGCACAATAATGATTTAGGTATAGTTCACAGCTTATAATCGGAGTTAGGACTAAACAAAATACATTTGTATATCAATTAGCAACTGACAATCCCGGTGAGTTTTGTCAAAAATATTTCAAAGCCATTATTTTCTACACATTCCTTAACTTATAACAGAAAGAACACCGACCGAGGTATCCCAGGCATTAGTGCTCTTATTCAGGAGGGAACGAGGAACTTCGCTCTCCACAATTCCTTTTTCTGTGGTACATAAATGAATATATTTTCAGTCACAATCCTAAGTTACACCAAAGAATAAAAATTCAAAGAGTTAAAAATTTATGCTAATCGAAGGAAAATATGCACATTAGTTACTTAACCGAATGGCACAGGAAAGCGACTACACAAACAACGGCATCTCTCTTGACTTACGCATATTGTGACTTTGCCCAAAACAAACTTTTGGATAAAGTCACAACGTCTTGGTTTCAACTAAAAATTCCTTAACATTTCCTACATCGAGGTTTTCAATCCAACTCCTGATACCAGGCGACGTTGTTCAGCTTTAACTGTCACTTCATTAGGCTCTCACTGTCACTTCACCAAAGTGATCTAATTCAATTTTCCCTGTCATTTCACTTTTCTTCGTGACCTAACTGAGTAATGAAGTACGCGCAAAGCAGTCTCTTCTTCGGATGATTCGCTCGCTGGGGAATCGAACACAAGACGTCTCTAATCTCTCGCGAAAGTTACGCCTGTCATTACAAATTCACCTGTAGAACCGTGCTTGATGTCGAATTAGAAAAAACATTCACTAACTCGCTCACTCGCGAGAACGCTCGTTTATATAGTCCTTGGAAATTTCCAGAGACTAATAGAATGTTCGGGAGTCCGAGAAAAAGAAAGTTTCAGAACAACCATTATCTCTCGATAAAGCTTTTGGTGTTTATGCTGCGTGAGAGCGCTATCCCGTCGGAATTTCTCTTCCCGACCAGTCGGCGCCTTTTTAATAAGCTTGGTCATAGCTGCTGCGTTAAAATATGTATTAAAAGTCAATAAAACTATTCCACAATTCCAAAAGTCAAACTGCTGACTTTGATGTCAATGCAATAGCTGTAAATTATTCATGAAGTTTACTTTCCAACTAAAGAAAACGAAAGCACTGCTATGAACATTTGACTGGCAATGCACCGGTTAAGTGTACCGAAATCCTAGAATTTGTGTTGCATTCCTACCATCCTTATAGATGACGTTTCGATTAATAAAGAAAAACAAAATAGATGGCAGAAGTCGACGTCTAAGCAACTGAGACTATCTATTAACAAGTTACTCAAGCAACCACTATCGTAAAGTGATTACTAATCTAAAGCAATATTATTGCAACGCAACGACACATACATACAAAGAAACTACAGATAATACCACCAGATCAACAATAAGCAGAAATAAGTAAACGACACGAATTAAACACAACTGCATAAGCACGTGTTAGTTTCCTGTCACAATCTTGAAATATGTGGTTGTGATGAAGTAAACAAAGCACCTTAGTGGAAATACCAAAACAGTATTGCAATAAAACAAATAACGTGCAGAGCATACAATACATGTACGCTCTAAGCTGGCATTATTATTAATGATCAAGTTGTAGGAGAACCTGCAGCTTCCCATCCCGCTCCTAGGAGAACAAGTAGTGACTACAAGGATAAAAATTACAGTTCTGCGTGGCAAAATAAATTGCAAATAAGCGCACCTATAAGGAAAAGCAAGGAACAAGGAAATTACTTTATCCTTGAATTTGGTGATGTAAAACCGGCAGCATTGCTTGTACAAACATGCAACCAATTTGCGTTTACATGAATGAATGTTGTCGAGAGAATACCTTTTGAAATAGCTGCGCTTTTTCAACATTACCCACAAAAACATATTTAAAATTGTAAAATTATACTCATAAATCTCACGGGCAGACAATATTCTTTACTGGAGGTTGATTATTTATGGTTTTGTATGCTTTGTTATGATATTGTAAAGAATAGTCTTTCAATTCGTTTGTTTGCTTCATTGTTTGTTTTTATTACTTCATATAAACATTGCAGAAGTTATCTTTAGCCACATTTGTAGTTAGGTGGATATAACTGAGATGTGTAAGTGCAATTTATCCTTTATGTATAGTGTTACAGCCAATGCATAGGTATATAAAAATATCTGGTGTGCTACATTCATATGACCTTCTCTAGCCACTTTCATTTATGTGTATAGCTACTACAAAGTATTCCTTCAGAAATATTTCTCTCTTTCTCTATCTCTTTCTACTTCCTGTTATTCGAGATAACAGTCTGCAAAAATGGTTTCATTTATACAGTTTGTTGTAAATTCAGGACATATACAGGAGTCAAGACGATAGTCAGCTCTCTAAAAAGCAGGTCACTAATTGTTTTCTTTCCATCACGAGGAACACCTAAATAGTGGCGGCACTTCAAAAAATCTGATGTGTTACATGAAGAAGGCAATTTATTGCCGTATACAGACTATGGTTAGAAAGGCAGGATCAGATTGAAAATTTCGGCTGTGGTGTTGCACTTTCCGTCTGATTCTACCTTTTTAAGACTTTCTCTCTCCTCTCTTCTACAAACTATTCTTATTAAAGCTTATGCTTCTATCTGAGTCACGCTCATCGAGATAAGTATTTGCAGAAATACCTTCATTGCAAATTGGTTGCAACTACGAAGAGCAAACTGAAATGATAATGAGGTGTTTAAAACGTGGGTCGCTCTAAGCTGGCTATGAAATTACGTATTCTACATTATCACACAAAACAAGCGAATTGCGGACTCAGAAAAACATTTTTAAGATTTAAACCAATAGGAATATTTTGGAAATTGTTAACTCTACAATTTTTTCGCATAAATAATGCTGTTTATTAATGAGATCTTCTTTCTTGTGTAATACTTTTCTGTCTTTCTCATACGGTTTACAGTTATGCAAAAGTATACATGAAGGGGGTCCCATAGACTATCATCAGAAAATCATGATATACATTTTATTTGTGCTAAAATATGTGGCACTGCAACCGAAATTGCTTCGATCACTTTTGAAAGAATAAAAAATAACACGAAAAACCTTTCATTTAAAGGGTAGTTTGAGGTGTGATTTTTCTTAAACTTGTATCGCATTTTTGGAACATACTGAACTAAAATATCAAGCTTGGTGTTTATCTATTTAATTTTTGAGTTATGCTGTTCTCTCTCTCTCTCTCTCTGTTTCATACGCGCTCGCGTGAAGCGCTGGGATTTTTTCCCTTAGAATTACTTTTTAATTCGAAATATGTGTTTCAATGAAATATTGAGATCTGGTTTTTGGGAGGAATACAATACTTCCTCCAGTTATTAGATACGTTTACTTTGAAGTAAATATCGCCACTGAGGGGTGCTTTAAAGTTCCTAACGTCTGTACCGAAAGGCAATTTTGATCGGTAATCTATGTCGTTCTTTACGTTTTATGGGAAGTTTGAAACTAGTTTATTAGAGACAGTGATACAAGTGGTGCGTCGATTGTTATTGACCAACAAGGTCACGTAGTATTATCTGTCGTATTGTTGCCGGTTGTGCATATGTTCTCATATGCCAGTGCTAGTGTAAACAAATATAACCAGATTTCTTTGTTTATTTCATCGTAACATCGATAAAGCAATAAATGAGAACTACGTAACTTTATTCAGTATTTAAACATGCTTAGTTTTGCTGCAGTGGATTGCAGCAATTCAACCAAGAAGAGCATGTTAATGCGACACTTCCCAAATGATCGTGTTTTTGTCATGAACAAGAGATGATGATGATGATAATAATAATAATTTATGTTTAAGGGCACTCAACTTCATGAACAAGCGTTTAAATGGAAATGGATAAAATTTTTCAGTCATTCCTCGAGAAGAGTATGAATTTGAAATGTTGCGTATACCTGGCTGTCATAAACTCAAAAGAAAGATAGTATATTTCTTTCATACGCATTAAAAATTAGTTCTAAATAGCACACGACAACTATTAAGTGAGTTACCATAAATCTCTTTGTTGAATTTGCTGTTCCTAAGACCAGTATCAAAAGGAAAATGTAAATAATATATCAGAAGAAGGGTAACCTCTTTTACAGTAATTATCCAAATGCGTCTTTCGTCAACAGTAATTGCACTGCCAGCCTCTAGTTCCATTGGTCATGGGTTCTAATCCGGCAAAGGGCTTTGGGCTTTTGAGGTGAAAAAAATCCCTAATGTGGCTTCGCTCTTTCTCTACCTCTATCACTTTCTACCTCTCTCTCTCTCACATTCCCGCTCCTTCGTTTTTTCCCTCTGCCTATTTCTTTCTCTCTAGCTCCCTCTCCTGCTCTCTTCCCCTTTCGCAATCTCCCCTTCCATCGCCTCTTCTTCTGTGTACAAAGCACTGCATGCGGCGTTTTATAAACAGGTAAAAAACTGCATTTTTGATGTATTTATAAACATTGAAACATAACTTCGGAAATGTACCCACCGTTTCCCACAGTAACTGGCAGGAATAGGCAATAGTAACAAATATATATATACCTTATTAAATACTCATCGTATATAAGGTTTTTATGTAGCACAACCTATCAAAAACATCATGATTATAAATATCTGTTGTGTAACATTCTCAAAAAATCAATAATAAGCGAGATACTTTGAGCCCCATTGAAAAAGTGGAGAAATGTAATTAATGTGCCACATAGCCTATTTTATAAATGGGACATAAGGCATGTTAATTTCGCAGTTTCACGACAATCGGTTCAATCATTCTTGTGTGAAAACGTAACATACACATAACTAGATTTTAAATGCCATCTTAGACATCAGGGTAACTCATTGTATCCCATAACTTAAATTATTATTCAATCAAAATTGAAAATGACGGGAAAAAGTATGCGCTTCAGTTTTATTATTTCTATAGATTTGTAAACAAATTTCGACAACTTCACAACAGGCGGGATCTATTGCCCTCCCCAAAAACAGAGAAGAGGAAAACAAAAACAGCTAACAAAACCAGATTTATATGCCAATTTCACGAGTCGCTCACGGATATTTATAAAGCACGTAACGCACGAGTAATTTGCTTTGTGTATTTCGTTTATGCATGCGTGTATCATATTCGGTGCATGATATAATTCTATTTCAACCCTAAGGTAAGCGGACTCTCGGTTTTGTGTCTAAAATGAGAGCGTGTGGTATTGTATATCATTTGTGCATCTTGATATCAATTATCATTGCCGAAATTCTCATTTTCCGTGCCCACTCACATAGGTTCTACGTAAAAATGGGAACGATAAAATGCTTCGATACTAATAAATGCAATTCGTAATGCTAGGAAGAGCAAGTAGGTTCCGGTTCTAGAAGACTTTGAAGCTACGAAGTCCGTAAATGTAGATTTTAGTTATACATTAAGTTCGAATCACTCTAATCACTAGGCATCCGCTTGATACATTTTTATGTATATATCCATAGTGCCATTGCTTGGATTAATCGAGATATCGAGATGCAAGGGAAATATGTTAGGCTTTAAGCGATAGTCAAATCTTTTAAGACCTGGTTGCTATTTGGAGCATTCCATTCTCTTTTCATGACTAGGACATAAAAAAAACGAATAACGAATTCGCATTAGAGAAAAAGTATAAGTATTGGAAAATTGAAGCAAATAACTAGGAATGTCTCGGAAATGGTTCATTCCATAAAAAAAACCTGTATATGAATAAGTTGTGTGTTTTAAGGAAATCTACATTTTTTGTGTAGAAACATTGTGTCTATCTCTTACAGTTTACCAGTTATGCAAAAACCATTTAGAATGAAGAGAACTTTTGGGAACATTCCCAGAAAATTAAAGATATACATTTCATTTCTCATGAAAATATCTCAAATATACGATATTTTAGTGAAAATGTTTGAGAAAATCGAATTTTTCGATAAATGTTCCATATAAAGGATAGCCTGAGGTGGAAGGTATTCTTGAAAATGTTCATGTCACATCTTGGTAAGACACTGAACCTAAATACCAGGTTTAGTATTTATCTGAATTTTCGTTTCTGAGTTGCATTCACAGATACACAGAAACACACTTTATTCTGGGGACCTCAAAACATGCATTGCCGGTGAAATCTCGATATCGAATATTTGGGTGCAATGCAATACGTAGTAGAGAAAGCAAAAATGTATGAAACGGAGGCCTATTTTTTTAATTCAGAGTAATGAGAACATAGTCTAGCACTAAAATCTACATTTATAAACTTCTTCGTAGCTTCAAAGCCTTCTATAACTACTGCATACTACACTGCTTATCAATAACGAAGCAGTTTATGTTATTTTTTACGTATATTCACATAAATGATGTGAATGGGCAGGAAAGAAGAGAATTACGGTAATAATAATAATATCGTGATATACAAATGACATAGGATTAGCACGCTCTCATTTTAGACACTAAACCGCTTACCTAAAGGTTGAAAACAAATCATGCACCAAATATTACACGCGCATGCTTACTTGCTTGTGTTTTACATTGTTTATAAATATCCGTAAGTGACTCATGAAATTAGCATACAAATCTTGTTTAGTTAGGAGTTTTCTTCTTCTCCTCTTTTGGTAACAGATCTCGCTTGTTGTGAATTGTCGAAATTTGTTTACAAATCTATACAAGTAATAAAACTGAAGCAGATAATTTTTCCCGTAAATTTCAATTTTTGTTGCATAATTTATGTTAAGGATATGATAAGCTACCCTGATGCCAAAAACAGAATTTTTAAAATGTATTTACGCGTATGTTACGTTTTCACGCAAGAACATGTTGTGAAACTAGGAAATTAACTTGCCTTAGGTCCCACTTATAGAATAGGCTATATGGCATACTAATTACCAGGGTTAGGATTTTTAGGTGCGCACTTTTTTTTTAGGGTAAGTTAAAGCTGTGCGGAAAGATATCACAGTGTGAAATGTTGTATCTAATTGCGAAAAGAGGCATTTTTTCTCTCCCTTTTTTGGGACCTTTACCCCTTTTTGGCACCTCTATCCCATTTCCCCCCAACAATGCCCATAATCGCCTCTTTTTTTTACGTTTCATTCTAATTTATTCTTTAACTTTCAATTAACGTCTCCTCAGCTTGCTGTGTGCGTGTAAATAGTAAGCCTACCTCTTTCAGTAAACGCCGCGCGGGAATAGAAAGCATACCCGCAACAATGGAAAATAATTGTGTGTTGAAAAAAAACCTCTTTCTCTCGTTTTACCGCTATAAAGTAGCTCGCCGCAATGCCATTGACAATGAGTGATTCTATCCCACCAGAATCAATAACCTGCTGTTCGTGAATGTGAGTTTATAACTGTGAGAGACGTCATCTGTTTGCGTGGAGGCGAAGGCTGGGCACGCAGAGACGGCAGTAACCTCACCCGCGCAATTCTGAGAATTATCAAGACTGGGGTCTGCTCGAAACTACTAGAAATCGCTGAGACTGAAGCTCCAGCATGAATGAGAACATTCTGGTAATTGTCACGGTGTTATAGGAGAATGGACAGCGAAAGGGCGCAAGAGTGAATTGTGTGACAGTCGCATTGTGTTGGCAAATTAACTAGTGTTAGCTCTCCAAACGATATTTTACCATGCCAAAGGTGTCCAGTGCTCGATTTATTGTTCTGGCTCAGGAATTCAAACAACATTTCATAGACACTGATGGAACTGTTATGCGATGTACTATTTGTGATTCAGGAATTTTGTTAGATGAAAAGCACAAGCGAGATCACATCAAACAACACATTTCCAGCTCTAAGCATCAAATAAATAAGACTCTTCAAGCAAACGGATCACGGCAACCTCTATTACGAAATGCGTTTCAACAGAGTTCTTCAAAAAGTCAAAATTTGAAGGAATTAAAAATTGATTTGTGTGCATCTCTTACACAAGCAGGAATTCCACTCAATAAGGTGAACCGTCAAGCCTTCAAGGGTTTTCTTGAAAAATACACAAAAATGTCAATGTCCGATGAGAGTACTTTAAGAAAAAACTACATGGAGCCTGTTTGCCAAGAAACCATAGAAAGAATCAAGGAGAAAGTGTCTGATTGCGATATGGGAATCATTGTGAATGAAATCATAGACTCAATGGAACGATATATTTTGAACATTTTAGTTTTTCCCTTAGCAGGGGAGAAAGTTAAGCCCATGTTGTTAAAAATGTACGAGCTGCAGAAAGCCAATGCCAGTACAGCAATGGAATCCATTATGGACTTCTGCCAAAAACTCTGGCCTACTGGTATTGAGTTTGAAAAACTTCTTCTTGTGGTTACGGACCAGACTCCATACATGGTTTCATCTGTTAACCAATTGAAACCTTTATTTCCTAACTTGAAGAATGTGACATGCTTGGTTCATGCCCTTCACAGGGTTTGTGAATCCATAAGGAACGAATACGACAACGCAAAACAATTCATCTCTGCCCTGAAGAAGATTCTACTGAAAGCTCCGAGCCGTGTTGTTTACTACAGGGAAATCACTGGCCTGCCCCTTCCAAATTTCCCGGTCATTACTCGCTGGGGATCTTGGAATGATCGTGCTGCTATGTTGTGTGATCATTTTGACAAAATTAAAGAGTTTGTGCTTTGTTTGGATACACCCGACAAAGGTGTATCCAAAGGAAGGGACATCAACTTCTGTTACCGGAGAAAATACATAATTTGCAGACAGAACTATATTGCGTCCATAGTTACAAGTACCTGCCTGCAGCTATTAAACGATTGGAAGAACAAGGTCTGGAAAAGGAAAACAAATGGCATATTTTTACCTCCGTGAGGGAGCAGTTAGATGGATTGCCAAAGACAAACTTGAATTCAGTCTTCACAAGAATCCAGATATTGAGTAATTCGCCACATCTGTAGAGTTGCCATTCCGAGTGAATACAAGGTTTGCCCCACTGGTTTCTGTGGATGTTGAAAGAAGCTTTAGCATCTACAAATTCATTCTATCTCCTAATAGAAACAGACTTACTTTTAAAAATGTGGAGATGCTTAATGTCTTGAAGTATAACAGCTTCATGTTTATTTCCTTCTTTTGATGAGTGATAATTTGATGTACTTGTTTGTAGTTCAATAAATTAGAATAGAGGAAAGAGAAAATGTCGAATTAGTTAAGGTGGATGCAAAACTGAAACTAACACAAAATATAAAAAGATCTAAGAAAAGAATATATTACCAAAAAATTCTCCATTGCTTGTAGTTTTAGAATCACTTTTATTTTTGATCTGGCGAACGCTTGGGGATCGTTATGAGACTTTTTAAATACCCTTGCGCATTTATTTGCTAGCTGTTTGTATTTTTAAAACTGCATTTTAAGGCTTTTCTTATTTTCAGCATTTCTGCATATTCAAAATGTTCCACACGAAGTAGTTTTCATCCACTCATATTGACATTTTTTATGTTTATATCAAAAACCCAGATAAATAAAGCTGTTCTATTATTTTTCTGTGTAATGAATAATTTTTGGGCTACTATTTTTTTAAGATAACAATGTATACAAAAAGAAACGAAAAAATGCAAATACAAAACTGCAAAACTTTTTTTTTCTTAAACTAAGAATGGTAGAAAAAATTATATGACAGATTTGTAGTTACTTGACATAAAAGCAACATAATGCTCCTTTTTTGGGGGGAAAAATGCATCATGTGTTGCATTTTGCATATACCCATAATTTTATACTTTTATAATTAATAACCTGAAAACTAATTAAGATTTTGGATTGAAATTCACAAAACAATTATATATAAAGAAAACTGACATGTAGTTAAAAATTCAGCCAAATTGAAGGGATAGTTTTGGAAAATAGCAATTTCAGTTGTGCATCCCCTTAAATAAACCAGTACCTTATTGTCCCCTTTTTCACCTTATTTGTCACCTTTTCCCTTCCTTTTTTCATCTGAAATTTGCATCTAAAAATCCTAACCGTGCTAATTACTTTTACCAAAAGGGGAGGGGGATTCCAGTAGGGCTCAAAGTAAAGAAATTTAAATATATAGCTTATTATTGATTTTTTGAGAACATTACATAACACAAATTTATCATCACGATGTTTATGGCAGTTTGTGTTGTTTAAAAATATAATATAGAATGAGTGTTTAAAAATTTATACAATATTTGTTCGTTACTATTATATATTTGTACCAGTTATCATGGTAAAGGGTCTAGTTACCAAATAATATTTCAATGTCTATACATATTCCAAAAATGACATTTTTATTATATAGTTTTAAAATACCGCTTGCAACACTTTGCTCAGAGAGTAAGATGGCGACAGAAGAAGATGGTGAGAAAATGGGAGAGAGCGGGAAAGGGAACTAGAGAAAAATAAATATGTAGAGAGAAATACCGAGGTAGCGGGAATGTGAGAGGCAGGAAGAAAGTGGAGTAGAAATACAGTAAAAGGGAAGCCATGCTAAGGATTTTACACCCGAAAAGTCCAAAATTTTGCCGCATTTGAACCCGTGACCAGTGGGACTGTAAATTGCTATTGTAATCACTACTGACAAAAGATACAACATTTGTGTAATTACTGTAAAAGAAGCTACCGTTCCGTTGATATATTTTAAACATTTTTTATTTAATACTGCTCATAGGATAAGTAGATCTCAACACGCTGATTTACTGGCATAGCACTTAGTAGTCTTGCACTATGCGAATCAATTTTTAATTCTCGGAAAGAAATCTATTATCTTTGTTTTGAGTTCATGATAGCTAGGTATACTGATATATTTCAAATCAAAATTATACTCTTATCAAGAAACGATTGGAAAACATTATCCATTTCCATTTAAACGCTTGTTCGGGACAAAAAACAGGTCCTGTGGGAAATATCGCAATAACATACCCCATACCCGAATCGACTGCAGCAGAACTAGGCATGCTTAAACGCTGAATTAGGTTACTTAGTTATCTTTTATTGCTATATCGCTATTATGATGAAATAAACAGAGAAGTCACAACCAGCATAATATGGCGGATAATACCACATAACCTCGTTGACCAATAACAATCGACACACCACTTGTCGCCACTGTCTCTTAGTGCAGTCACAGTAGCCCCAGGTATCTTATGGCGCCATTGCTTATTGTAGGAGGGCACTACAGACGACTATTGCAGGTACATTTACCAAGCTATAGAAATTACCATGTCTTTGTATTACAGGGGCCTTCAGAAGCGCTCCAACCATCGCAATGGAGACTGCTGCTAATCTCTCACGTGAACACTTATTTACAAGTGGAGGTTAGGATTACTGCCTTCGGCTTAGTGCAAACAGGGAACTATAGAGGTAGCTGATCAACAACTGGACACGCCTCTATCCTAAATTTTCTGGGTTCCAGTATTGAGTATGCGTTATGACCTAATGAGTACTCAATATTGTTCTTTCCTTCCACTTAAGGTAACTCTCGGGTCTCAAGAAGACGGGATGAAGAATGTGACAAACTTGTGTGGTTCAAAGACGGATACGGTATTAGTATAAGAACACAATTGTGCGCAGGTACGTATGGCCTATCTCTAAGGACAAACATTAGCATAAGCCTTGGGAAATGCTGTACAATTTTTCAGGAAAGTATTTGCTATCCTGAGTTCTAAGAGGACTTGAGAAAAGTTACCAAGGTAAACATATTCTAATACTCACACAGTCAAAGTGCCTTGAAAGCACTCTCCTGAGACCAACTAAAGCCAAAACTGGTATGGGAATGTCTAAATGTCCTCATTGTCTGTTATCTCCCAAAGGTTTTAAACGTGGTGAGTGCTGGGGCATAGGGCATCTTTGGAAATTAAAAAGTTGATAAGTTGGTTGAAAAGGGTACTGAGATACCTATGGTGGCCCTGAACCCGTGTTTGGAATCAGGACACGTTCTCCAAAGTATGGATTAGGAAAAACACCAACTCTGGTGGCAAACCTATCCTGAACAAACACAAGCCTGGAAACTGGTCTTAGCTCCATGCAATAGGTGAGAGGTCCTCATTTCTCTGAAAACGATTACTTCAGAAGATAGCTGCGCAAAGTAGGACGTTACAAGAATGAATCCATCTGTAGAATGTGCAAAGAGGATTTAGGAGCTGTTCGCATATCCGCTTTGATTGCCCATTCCTTACTCTTATAGATACTCTGGTTATACAAGAACTTACTCCTTCTGTAACCAGAGAAGTCTAGGAAAGGGTGTTATTTGAATCAAAATACTGCCACTTTTTTGCGAACAGATTTTGGGAAATAATGAAAGCATTTTTTCCAACGGAGTTGCACATTAAGTGTTTAGGCTGACAAACGGAAGGTCAAAACCCCCATTAACTGGTCTAATCCAAGGTGTAGAGTACACCAATTATTTAATATAGCAAGAAGCATCCGTTTCTGGTCTAGTACGTGAGTCAGACAGGGTCTTTTGGGAGAGTACAGTGCCTCAAGTTAAGCTTACTTAGGATTTTAATTGCAATATTTAGACGCGAAATGCCTATTTTCAAACATATTTTTCCTTGCGGCAAAGTAAGCAGAGAGAAAATATGGATAACAATGAAAGAGCAGGGCTATATCTAACATTTGGTGAATACACCAATTAAAAACAATAACCAAAGTAAGCAGAGAGAAAATATGGATAACAATGAAAGAGCAAGGCTATATCTAACATTTGGTGAATATACCAATTAAAAACAATAACCAAAGTAAGCCATCGGAAATCAAGGATATCACAATTAAATACGTATTGTAGACATGTTTCATGCACCGTTTTGAATATTCATGCAAGTTATAATACTAAAAATCTGATGTTACATTCACATGGCTTTCTCTGATCACTCTTGTACAAAGTATTCTTAAAAGATCTTGTTCTTCTATCTAATTATTTACTGTTTTTTTTATTTTGTATTTTTAATTCTGTTAACTTTACAGCACCATGTAGTCATGCTGATAGTAGATTAATTTGTCATAATTGTATGACTTGGCAAGTGTGCTCAGGTTTTTTCCTTAGTAGCAATCCTGAAATGTTGTTTCATGGGGAAATTGGTTATTAAACAACCAATAACACACACAATCACAGTCACGTTCACACACCGTACTCTGGACGAGAAGCCTTGTTTCCCGAGTCCAGCCGGGAATCGTACACGGGACCCGTAATTCTTGTTAATACAGCTAACTTTCATTAGACATTTACATAAGCGATATAATGTACATAAGTTATACTTTTAAAAAGCGCTATTTCATGGCGTTGAAATGCCATGCTCTTTGCATTGTCATAAGAAAAATCGAATAGCGACTTCCTACCTAAAAAAGTATAAGTATTTGAATATTTAAATCAATATTAAAGAGTTTCTCACAAATTGTTAACGCCACAAAACCATGCATTCGACATAAACAGTGTCCTTTAATGAACCTGCTTTTTTCTTTTTGTGCAGAAGTTTATTTTTATCCCTAAGTTTACCAGTTATACGAAAGTAATTTAGAATGAAGAGGACTTCTTAGCTGATTTACAGAAAATTAAAAATATATATTTTATTTGTCATGCAAATATCTTAAACATATAGCATTTTAATCAAAATCCTCACAGGTGCTTATGAGAAAATAACGAACATTATTCCATGTAAAGGGTAGTTTAGTGGGGGTTTCTTGTAAACCTTCATGTCATATCCCTGGAATATCCTGAACTTCAGAGTATTCGTTTTGGACTTATGCTATTCACAGACGCACAGTATTTTTTTAATTCAGGGGGCCTCAAAATGTCTTTTCTTTGAAATCTCTTTATTGATTTTATGTGAAATACAATACACTAGTGAAAACAAAAACGGAGAAACCATAAATGTCGGAAAGATCAGAAATGAGGGTTCATTAATGCAGTATGCTGCAGTAACACATGTTGATGAAAATGATTTGTAGTATTTATCTTCGTATCTAAATCAAATAGCTATGATTTCGTAATCTCCAAAGTTGCGGCGTCATTTCACTTTTATTTATTTACCTGGAGAAGGCTCCTGATAACGTGTTGCTCACCTCGGAAGATCCTGGGTTTGAATACCTGCTATAATTGCTTTGTGGTGGAAACATGTTTGGGTTGATACGTAAAGATTCAACTGACTAAGAAGTAGTTGTAGACGACAGCGCATATATTCTTCTCTTTTTAATACACGTATATATAAATTCATTGAAAATAATGATACACTTTTTAGAGAACTTAGCCTGGCCTTGGCAAGTTTTTAATATAGAACGAACTGAAAAAGTGAATGCCACAGCCAGGATTTGAACGCGGTTCTCCCGCTCTCATCATTAAGCTACTGTGACAGCATGCGGGTGGCACGTTGAATTAACTCAGGTTGTTTCCCAGATAGAGATGACAATTTCAATGGCGACATGCCATCTCAAATATTTAATACTGGGTACTTATGGGTTTCTTAAGGTTATAAAAAACTTCAAAAATTGTATCGAATACAATACTTCCCCTTCTTACTATACATAGTAAAATATAGGCACACACATATTTCTTTACATTGAACACGTGAATGAACTCTGTTATGCATCACATAATAAAGTAATGATATAAATGTGACAACAAGCATGATTAAATCGTAGCAGAGGTGTAAATACTGTCTGAAGATAAAACCTAAATAATAACCTCTCTGGGAAAATTTAAGCATATAGGATGTTAAATTGATGAATAATTATAAAAGTTGAAAAATATAAATGCCAAAATGTGAACATTTCATAAAATCAGTGACACAGTTAATATTGCAGTGAAGAATAAAACGAGAAATGATGCAAGAACGAAATCATAAGGAACAATTGGAGCCCCACTTTTAATACGGAACTGAACCATGACTAATTACAAAACCAATACAGAACCAAATTGAGATTTCATAGATGAAGTGCCTAAAAACGAAAATCTGCAGAAATTTAAGTGCGATCATCTGAGAGGAAATACACACAGATGGAGGTATATTCTGTAAAAAACAAAATTTAAGAATGCTGTAATACATTGGTAGATAATCTAATCAAACAGAAAAGAGACGGAAACATGCCTATACAAGCTTCTTTTCCTTACCATAGAATGGAAAAAGCAGACAGATTTTCAGAAAGAGCACCCTCATTGGGGATGTTTCCTGTTTTTTCATCCCTTACCCAGTCAACACTTAAGCCCATTTGTCTAGCTTCTAGCACAAAGTATACTTACTCCTACCTGGTATTTCTTGCCTGACAGTAGGGCCCATAGTGCCCAAAATCTTTAGTGGAAGTATCACATAACTGTAATATACATTTATACTCCTCCCTTCCGTGCATCTTCACCTCGTCTGTAGTCTTCCTGAAAAAGAGCACATATCTAATTCTGGATCGCATCAGCTTCTTCCTATAAAATAATAACTCAATAGTTTTAATTTCATGCTGTTAAAATTCATGTACTATCACATAATAAAATTTATGAATAAAGCGCCATTAACCTCCATCATGTGCCGGTTGAATGTATTTGACTTTCGCCTCCATAATAAAGTTTTCCTTAGCCGTTGTACCTGCAGTAACTTAAAATGCAATTGTTGCATGCATTTAATATTATATTGATATTACTTTTCCTTTCTTTTCCTCTTGTTTAGTTTTTAAGTTGAAATAACACAAATCATTTAGGGTTTACTTGACCGTTATAGTGTATAAATGTTGAGAGAGTTAATTGTGTAATAATTCTGGAAAGGAAGACAAAAGCAACTTTTCTTGGTTACTAAAACTCTAAGATAACGTCAGCGGGTAATTAAGCTCACCATTATTATTACTATCATTTTACCTTCACCAATAATAGAAAACGTCGAAGTAACCAAGAGGTTGACATGCGGTTTTATTAAATTTAGTGGCATTCTTTCTCTTATACTAAGTATAGAACACTGGCATTATCTGACATTAGATAATTTCTTTCTTCAATAACTTAAAAGCTAAGATTAGGATTAGAGTTGAGAAGCGGAAGGGTAGGCCTGTTGCGCCTACTAAACCTCCGAGAAAACGGATGATGCGAGGATGTATGAAGGGCGGCATAAGTAGCGCAGCGGGTGCCTATTGTTTCCAGATTGATCATCCACCTTCAATGCACCTGTCCGAGCCAGGGAAGAAACAGCAGCCACACACCAACTATGTGCCAGGCCCTGCAGCTATGGAAGTTGAAATCAAAGGAAATTAAATGAGAAGAAATGAGGGTAGTATATAATCCTAGTGAACCGAGAAAACCACGAAAAAACCGAACGGTACAACGTGAATCCAAGAGATTACTGCCCGAGCCATCCCGTGGTATTACCAAGGAATATATAATTTACTGGATATCGCTCATTTCCATGATGCACTCTACCCGATAGTCTGGGGTCCCTATGACAGCGAGTTGTCTGAATAACAGCTTTTTTCGGGTTTTCCGTGAACCTGAAAGTAAAAATGTGTACTCACATCTAATTGGAGAGCCTAGTCATCACTTCATGCATCCTGTATGTAGACCTAAGAGGTTAAAAATGTTAAATCCTTAATATATTCTAAAGGTTCTATCCAGCGAATGTTAAATACATGAATTCCATGATCCGTTATCTCAGAAAGTATTTCAGATATTCACAATGAAAATTTTCACTGGAAAAACTTTCAAGCTCACTAATGTACTTTTATACAGTAACGCCATTTATTATGGAAGTATACAGCTTTTCATTAAAAGCGGTCGAAAAATTCTTTTTAATTAGTCATCTCATTATCACCAAACTAGACCCGCAACAGCAGAAGGTGTTTTTAATATGCTAAAGTTTAAAATACCTATTAATAGCTTCTTATAAAACGGGCCATTTATAATGGAATACTACGTGTACAGGAAAGGGCGATTAAAGCAAGAAATGAAGTAAAACAGCACACATACTTTGGAAAATAAACAAACAAAATAGCCTGGACACAGAAGGTGCGTATTTAGTAATGCTGCCAATTTGTAGAGCAAAACTTTCCCTTAAAGATAAGCTGACTTTTACACTGTCGTGCCAATGTGGCTAGATAACTAAGGTGAGCCACTCCGGAGAGGGAGCTGCCATTGGCTGCCCGCCTGTGACGTAAGTGAGAGTGAAGACGAGCGCGCGGAATATATACACAGCGCAGTGAACACACTAAATTCCTCCCGATTAACTCCCAATTGTTTATTATTAGCACGTTCTTCCAGTTTTTTTAAAAGGTATACTATTTCAGAGCTTTCTACAAACATTGTGGGCTATCCATAAAGCAAAACGAATGGAAACTGCATTACATTAGTAATATATTTACGTATAAACAAAACTACTGGATCACATCCAGTACTTCAACATAAACTGTAGGCGCTACAAGAGATTCAAACATACATTACTTTAGTACTAAAGGAAAATTTACGACTACTCTACAGGAATCGCTAAATGGATATACTAGTGTGTTTTATTTACCGTAAGAAATGAAAACAATAATTCCAGAATACATTATTCTGTTACAGGATTTAAAAATGAAAAAGACATGCCTGCAACATTCCACTTGTACTTGGACCTTCACTAAGAGCATATCCATGCCAATTGGGAATGAACTGCTACGGAACTGCATCTGGGAGCAGAATTTTCTTAACCGGCAAACCTAAAAGTTCACTCTTCAAATCCCGTTTATAGTCACTAGGAAGAAAGTGCACTGAACATACACGTGAATTATCAGCGTTAAATTTGTCAGTACGCTTACAGCGAGACACCCACACGCGCTTTAATTGCTCATTTTTTGGAAATGTGTGATAATTCACACCAACCGTTTTAAAACCGTAATTACGGTATTGTGCTACCAATACATTCTACTCTTAACGTTCTCATTCATTGCACACCGACTCAAACACTTCACCAAAGCAGAGAAAACTGAATCTATATTCAAGATTCTAGTTTAAGTATGTGTGTGCAACTTATTTGTTGAAGTTGGGGGGGGGGGTATATGACTGAGTGATAAGGAACAATGCATTTTCGTACATCTGTTGTTAAGTTGTGAAGTTTCCGCCAAATAGCGAGGTAAAGTAGGATAATTTACCAAAACAGCTAAAAATATATTATACTTTCAAAATAAAGCCAGAAGCATATATTCCCTTCCGATATATGAGTACATCGTGATTTATTGCACTTGTACGTGACTTTTAAAGCGAAGAGAAGCTCAGCTTAATATCTGTTGCCTTTTAGCAGTTCAGCGGCATAATTATTTCAAAGCAAATGCTGTTTACTCTTACAGCCAAAGTTTAACAACCTTTTTCTGTCCACTGTGGTTCTATAAAGGATTATATACCTGGAAAAGCTTGCCATTTTCAGAGAAGAATACCTTTAGCCCGCATTACATTTATTTTCATGTGCAGACTTATGAGTCGGCCTACCTGCCATAAAGGAAGTTCTTTATATTCCTCAGGAATGCGTATTAAACAGTGATTATTGTGAGCAGAAGCTATTTGAAGACCAAGTATCATATAAGCATGATTTGGATTCTGATGACATGCCATCTTGGTCCCATATTAAGAATATATATATGTATATATATATATATATATATTAGGTCATTTTGGTAGTTTCAAGTTTTCTATTTTGGATAATCTTTTTTTCGATATTACATCATTAATTTGTAATTTCTTTGTCCTTTGCCGCTTTATTTGGTAATTTCCTTGCATAAGTATAGATTATATAAAGATTATTGGTTGGTCTGGAAAGAGTTGCTTGTGGGTGGAGAGATGGTTATTGTCAGGGAAACAGGTATAATTACTGTTATGAATTCATGTTCAAAATTAGGGATGAGGAGGTCAGTTTTCCCTTTTTTGCTTAAGTGCGTATTGCTCTTATTTATGTATGACATGGACTGTGAAATCCTCTTCATTCGCAATAAACATTGCATATTCTGAGTTCTCAAAAGGGTTAATGCTACACTTTTGTGAGACCTGTTTAAAAACACAATAAGTTAGAAAATTAATTGAAAATATATTTGTTCTATGTTCTTGTTTGGAGAATCTGAAAAGCAAAGAAAATAATGTTCTTACTTGTTTGAAAAATCTGAAAAGGAAAGTAAGAAAGTTTTCTTTTCTTTTCAGATTCTTTGAACAAGAACATTTTCACTGCTCTGTTACTTATTTTTTCTTCTTGTATAGGAGTTATATCAATATATAAATTTATTTATAACTTTCTGTACACTAATTTTAGTAAATCAAATAAATCTCATTTTAGATAATTTTTTGTAATTACAAAGTCATTTTAAAACAAATGTAGTCATTTAAAAAAATTAGTCATCAAAATCCACGCCCTGCTTATAAAACACCGCTCTGACCTTATTTCCTCTCATGTATTTACGTTCATCTCCCCTGTATTTGCTCACATAATATTGATTTGTTTCGTAAAGCCTCTCCTGCCAGTTTGGTGTGAAATGTGTCCATGTTTTATACAAAATAACGAAAACTAAGATACGAGTAAGTTATTGCACTTTCCTTGCATAAATACTAAATAATATAGGTACCTAATTACAATTGGCAAGTTCCTCAGATCTACCTCCTTTTAAAAAGATCATTGTAATATGTTTCAATGATTGCCAGTGCAATACACTAATACATCTCCTTTTAACAACACCCACTTTCCCGTGGGTGAAAGCATTACATTTGTGTGTTTTTAATGGTATTGGTTGCGAGCATATACTAAAGCATACGGGAAAGGTTGTTCTAAAATTAATATCTCCAAAATATTAAGGCTTGACGCATCCTTGTTCTTTCAAGTAGGAAGGATCAAATGGGAAATATGTACAATTAATTATTCATTAATTAAAAAAATTAAAACAACTTTATACTAGAAATAATTAAGAAACTAGGTTTATATAAGCACATTCTCAGCCTAAATAATGAAGCCAAAATATCCAAATTCTGAACACATCATTTGAATGTGCACTACTCTGTAAATTCGGTTTATTTGAAAATTGGAGGATATTTGCAAGACTTACTGTGCAGACAACTGTTTTTCAGCATGTGGGCACAGTTTCATATGCATAAGTCGATTATTCATGTTTTTACCTAGACGCGAAAAAAAAAGTGTCGGAAAAAATGCACATATATCAAGTTTTCAGCTATCATGATTTTTAAAACTGCTATGTTTAAATCATATTACATAATAGCATGATCAACATACAGTTTCTCTCATTAAGCTGTGTTTTTCACAATCCATAAACAAACAATACAATTTAATTTCGAATCAAAGTTTAAGACCCGATAGCGTATAACGTTGAATTTTATATAGCGTATAACGTTATTTTCGTTGCTAAAATGGCCGAATGATGTGTTATTGGTTTTCTTTAACATAATATAATTAAAGTCAAGCACTAGCATAAACTAAGAAAATGGTTTTAAAGCTTGCAACTTAGAGCTTCTGAACAACTTTAATATAACAAATATCTGCTTTATATCTACATATCTCTCTTTCTTTGAATAACATATATGCTGTAAGTCATTCCTCAAGACCAAATTTCATATATCGACAGCTTTTTAGTGAATATTTCAAGGAGAAATGAAATTGGCGCCAGTTGGGTATTTAGCTGTAAAAAGACAGGTTTGTGTTTATTATTTCCAAGACTAAGTCTAGTTATAGATGCGATTTTGTTTCCGGTAGTATAGGGTCGAAACAGATCGTATAACGAGAATATTATCCAAGCTTTCATGCCGAAAAGTACGGTGCAGAATACTGGCTAGCTAAAACTTCACTTTCGATGACGTCATGCAGCAGGCGGACCGAAAGCAGTACAAGCGAAAACGGTGCGGGAAGAGACTCCCCTGCTGTCGTGCATCAAAAGTGACCCATCCCCTTAGATCAGCGTGGTGTTTTTCCCTCCGAAAGGTTTCCACCTTCAGATGCCAACGTTTGTCTTCACCTACCTGCTTCTCTATATGACTGACCTGAAAAACAATTCAGAGGAATAAAAGCCAACACATTAATTGTGTTTATAATTAAGGAGTGGTTTGGATACCACCTGTATGAAAGCGTTTCACTACGATTGGAAGGGCTATACGAATTACAATAGAGGAAGGGGTGAAGAACCATTTACATGCCCGGTTAAACTAAACGAACAGCTACACATTGAGGCAGGTTTATCTACGGAAACAATAGTATGTTACGATTATTGATAATTAAGTGTATTATCTATATTCGTTGTGATTCATGTGAATAATTACATTAGTTTGATTGCTGGTTTAACATAATTATTTTAGCGATAATTTTGGTATATGACGGAAAGCGATTTTCCGCTGGACTTGGTTTCACTGCATCACACACAAAAGTTGGGGAAAGTTTCAAGAAATCACAAAGAACTTTTGTTCACAGTGCGTGCTATATAGGAATAAGTTGCTACTCTCCGGCTATTGGCAAGATATTTCTCAAGAAGGGAATTACTCTTTGTCTCAAATCATGTGACTCTCTTAGAAGCCAATTGGGAAGAACTAAATCCCCTCCAGATTCTAAAGTTTGAGAAATCGCGCGATGAAGCAGCCAATAAGAAAATTCAACGTAAAATACGGACCAACACACTAGAATACTATATTAGCTGACGTCCATAACAAAAATCACGCTGTTCATTGTTTCGCTCACCGAACAAATCTGCGCTACGTAGTGTAAACATTCCACGCTAAAAGAAATTAAGAAGTGTAACAATGTAAGGACAGTATTTCGTGTGCACGTCGGGAATTATTGCAAGTGAAACATCTGTGTTCATTACGTAGACGTAACATTTAATAACAATCAGTGCGTTTCGAGACAAAGAAGTGTCGAGTGTGTGAATAAAATGTTTCCTGAACGAGTTTATGTGAAGTGAATAATCTCCAGTTAACAAAATGTGTAGACTAAATCATGATCCACAGTCCATCAAGGTGGAAAGCGTAAAATATCAAATTCATTAGTGTCCTTCATTCGAGCAAGTCTTCTTATGAGGCACATCCAGTTTCATGCTCAGCAAGATGGCTTACAGCCGACTGCACCGTGGACACAGAAATACTACGCAGCAGCTGGAATGGAAGGCGCGACCTCGTAACTCGCCGACTCAACGAGAATCACAACCTCAACACTTCACGCTTCACCTTCACATCTACCTTTGATTTCTTTGGGTTAGGCAAATTTGATGCTGGCTGGTTGTCCTTCGACATTTATGCTGCATTACTAACAAAAAATAACCATCACAATATATGAGAGCCTTTATCAGCGACACGGAGACGAAGGTTAAGCTGTTGTCGCTAGTAAACGACAGTAAGAAACCAGTAGTGTAGCATGAAAATATAAGGTTTAAGTTGTAATGTCGGCAGTTAGGTCATACTTATGGGGGAAATAAAGTATGTTATGTTCGAAAAACAGAGGTGGTTTCAGCTGGTAGGAGCGGGGCTAGATTTTGTCAATATTAAATAAAGAGCTCCGTTCCATTATGGGCCATATTTTATGCAGATAGTATGAGTGAATGAGTGTATTTTCCGCCCGTTCCTCCGTACACCTACAGCTTGCCTAGAAATGCACCCATGACTCTTCCTCCTCGCAAATGGGGCAGATTCTCCTACCACCTTCATCAGCAAGTTTATCATCCCCCATGCTCCAAGTCTAAGGCACGCGAGATTCTGTCTGATGAGTTTGGTGCCCAGATTTTAGCCCAGAACTGTACTTATAATGAAACATTCTCCGTATATTGCGCAAATTTTCTCTCCATGCACTCCGCCTATTTCCCTGACCTGCCATCCAAATATTGCCCATCCCTATGGTTTCCAAACTCCTCTTTAATTTTTTACTCTTGTCGAATTTCCTTTCATTCTCAACTGTTCACGGTTGCAGCCCGCCATAGTTAATGATCGGTCTCCAAGAACGATTTTCATCAGTATTTAGCTGCTGTGATTTTGCACTCTATTGTCTCACTATACGCTCCAAACTCTCTCATAATTTCGCAATTGGAATCTCTCACTATCTCCCCTACGCCCAGAATTCCTTTTAAAAAATCCGGTCTTCATTTGGTCTAAATTCCCTGTTTGTTCTCATCGCCATATTTCTGCTCCAGTGGCACCGTGGACCTAACTGTCGATCCGTATACGATCCCCAGTAAGGTTCTGCTACGTATCCGGAGAGATTCTGCTGCTTTTACTCTTCCCTTGTGTTTCACGATGTCAATATTTTCGTCCATTTTCCGTTCATCGCAAATGTTATTAGTTCTCAGGATACGAAATTTTTAACCTTGTGCAGCGTCTGTCCTGCATATGTCCTTGTCTGCTTCCTACTATAAACCGAGCTATTCTTGAAAGTCAATGTTTTAGTCTTATTTACATTAACTGTAAGTTGGCTATTCATCACAATAATCCTTAAGTCTGTCTAGTAACCGTTGTAAGTCGTCAAGGCGTAATAAAGTGCTGAAATTTGCAAATATTGCAACAGTGATGCGTCAGTATTTTCCGCTAGCATCATGTCAGTAAAATCTTCCACAAAGTGATTAAACAGTAACGGTGATAAAATACATCCTCGCCTCACGCCCTCTGACACACTGTTCCTGTCGTACTTTATACAGAATTCTACATTTTGATAGATTGCCTGCAATGCTCTTCCCCCTTTGAGCGTAGTTTATGCCACAATACACTCCGATTGACAGAGTCAAATTCTTTCTGAAAACCTACAATAGTGCAATGTAGCCTTCCTCCATTAATTAGTATTTGTCCCGTTCTTAGGGTATCTAAAATAAACGCGGCGTCTCTGAAACCCATTTTTAATTTTGAAGGTTTGCTATATTTTGATTCCCAGCACTTTATTCTGTTGTATAATACTCTGCAATACATTTTCTCCATAATCGGCAACAAAGTAATTGTCCGGATTTAAAACAGGTCCCTTCCCTTTATAAATGGGGTGGATAATGCGCTTGCCCCAACAGGTAGGGTAATCCCCATCGCGGAACAATCTATTACATATTCGGAGCATACTCACAACAAACGCATTTACACTAGCTGCAGCTGTAAAAAATTCTGGTGGTAACCCGTCCAACTTTGGAGCTTTGCCTCCTTTTAGATCTTCAACACCTATGATATATCCCTTGCTGAGATCTCATCGTCCTGCATTGGGATATCCGGGCCCCCCATAATCTGTAGTTCTCTCACCTACCAATTCTTTCCCGTTTTCCTCCCCCAAATACCTTTAAAGTTCCTGGGAGGAATCTTGCTGCGTACCTGACGGTTTACCACCTGCCACATCTCAGCGTTATGCCCCCGCGTTAAAACATCCCTAATTTGCTCCGTAATTTTGTCTTGCTAAGTAGTTCACTTTTCCCGTACAAGATGTTTGTAGTCCCTTCATTTTTGGGTGACAATCCTCCTAAGGCCTTCCATCCCATCGCTTCTGAATTTTCTCAGTGCCTCCTCTTATTGCTTTTTCGCGATTTTCCATTGCTGGTCATACCAGCCATTCGACCGTCTTGCCTTTTCGTGCATTCCGGCGTTCATTGTCTTCGCGGTAATAGAAATTATTTCTGTTAGTTGCTCAGCTGTTTCCTCTTCTTTCCCCTTAATCACTTTTTCAAATTGTCAGCAAAAAGGTCTGCCTGTTCCGGTCTCCACATAAATTTGCTTACCAACCTACTTTCATTCCTCCCCCACTTCGTTTGCATATACCTCAGTTCCGTCTTTATATTCAGTTCCAGGATAACTGGACAATGATGCGACTCGATACGATCCCCCACCCAAAAATTATTAATTTTGCCTATTAAATCCTGACTTACCAAAATAAGGTCTATTACACTACCGCCAATTTCATTAATAAAAGTGAGTTCTTCCTCCCGATCGCTACACTACTTGCCACTCATTATTTCTAGAGAGAATCTATGACAAAAAGCGATTAGTTGTCTTCCCTCCCCATTAACGAAGCGGTCCTTACCTCATCGCTGTCCACTTCGCCGCACGGTAGTACACCTCTCTGCTCCGAGGGAGGAGTTCAGCGGTTTCTTTTTACTTTCTCTACTACGTATAGTAAGTAGGGGAAGTATTGCATTCCACCCAAAAATTCGATACCGAGATTTCACCGTAAATACACGTTTTGAGACCTCCTGAATCCAAAAAAAGCATTTTTGGAAACATGTCCGTGTGCGTGTCTGTGTGTGTGTGTGTGTCTGTGTGTGTGTGTGTGTGTGTGTCTGTGAACAGCATAACTTAAACACGAACAATCGGATAAGCACCAAACTTGGTATTTAGGTTCAGTATCTTCCAGAGATGCGACACGAAGGTTTTCAAGAAAATCCCTCCACCCCAGACTACCCTTTACATGGAACATTTTTCGAAAATTTTAATTTTCTCAAAAATGGCTCTAACGATTTTGATGAAAATATCATATGTTTAGGGTAATGTCATGAGAAATGAAATGTATATCTCGAATTTTCTGGGAATGTCTCCAAAAGTATTCTACATTGTGAACGACTTTTGCATAACTGGTAAACCATAAGAGATAGACAAAATTTTACTACACAAAAAATGTAGATCGCGTTAAAATACACAACTTATGTCAGATACATTTCTTTTGTTGAGTGAACCGTTTTCGAGATATTGCTTGTTATTTCCTTAAATTTTCCAATACTTATACTTTTTCTCAAATGGGTTATTCATTTTTACTTTCTCTATTACGTATAGTAAGTAGGGAAGTATTGCACTCCACCCAAAAATTCGATACCGAGATTTCACCGGAAATACATGTTTTGAGACCTCCTGAATCCAAAAAAAGCATTTTTGGAAACATGTCCGTGTGTGTGTGTCTGTGTGTGTGTGTGTCTGTGTGTCTGTGTGTGTGTGTGTGTGTGTCTGTGAACAGCATAACTCAAAAACGAACAGTCGGATAAGCACCAAACTTGGTATTTAGGTTCAGTATCTTCTAGAGATGCGACACGAAGGTTTTCAAGAAAATCCACCCACCCCAAACTACCCTTTACATGGAAGATTTTTCGAAAATTTTAATTTTCTCAAAAATGGCTCTAACGATTTTGATGAAAATATCATATGTTTAAGATAATGTCATGGGAAATGAAATGTATATCTCGAATTTTCTGGGAATGTCTCCAAAAGTATTCTTTATTGTGAACGACTTTTGCATAACTGGTAAACCATAAGAGATAGACAAAATTTTACTGCACAAAAAGTGTAGATCGCGTTAAAATACACAAGTTATGTCATATACATTTCTTTTGTTGAGTGAACCGTTTTGGAGATATTGCTTGTTATTTCCTTAAATTTTACAATACTTATACTTTTTCTCAAATTCGTTATTCATTTTTTTTATGTCCTGGACATGCAAAGAGAATGGAATGCGCCACATAGCAACCAGCGTTAAAATATTTGACTATCGCTTAAAAGCTACAACATTCCCCTTGCATCTACAAGAAAATTACCAGTAAGATTGACATCTCGATATCTCGATTAACATGAAGCATATGGAGAATAGGCGTTTGTAAAATTAGATTGTACAAGAGTAGAGAAAGTCATGTGAGTGTAACACATCAGATTTTTTTGTGAAGTGATTCAAAATTCCGAGTGAAAAATGACACATTCAGTACCACTTTAAGCATTAAAATAAAAGTATTGTGCCTACAATGATATAATAAATGCAGATTAAACAGGATATTCTAATTTATAAACCTGAACTTTCTCTTTTCTCCGTTTAATCTTCCCTTACATGTACCACATAAGCCTTCGTAGGATAAATGGTGTTCTTAAAATTACACTTTAAAATGAAAACTATAATAAAATCAGGCACATTATGTAGTTTAAAAGCAAAGCAACAATTAAAATACTAAACATTACACATAAATAATAATAAGGATTAAAGTTACCTTTATTTGTTTTATTTTTCCTGCTACCTAGTTAACCATGAGTGCGGTCGAAAGGAGAGAGCGAAAGGAATTACCCACTACCCAATTTCGCTCCTCGATTTGCCTATCATCCAGAGTGTTACCCTAAAGAGCAACTGCCAGTAAAGCACCAGTTGTCGTCTATCCATTCACTCGTTGAATAAAACAAACAATACGAGCCGTTCGTGCCATCTTATTTGCAGAAGTAACTATTAAGTGCATTAACAAACAAAACAATCAACACAAACACTTAAGCTGAGTATACGAATTTAGTACAGTAACAAAACTAAACCCCGAATGAAGTGGCTCAGATAACTGCGCATGGACTCGCATTCGGAAGTTCGCGGGTCAGATCCCGTATGCTCTTTCGGTTTTTGTGGTTTGCCGTAGTCGCTAGGTAAATGCCGGATTTGATATTTCAGTACTGTGACCTAAAACTCCGCTCACAAATAAAATTATAAAAATTAAAATAGGTAGTATAGGAAGCCGACTAGGTAATTAAGGCCTTCCATAAACATGTTCACTGAAGCAGATTGACACTAACAACTAACGGTCCGGTGTCAAAATGATTAGGTGTACATTCAAACAATGGCCACCAGTTTCATTATCCCAAAGATCACATTCGATTCTTTCATTAGCAATAAAGTAGTCATAGGAAGGCCACTGTGTAACTCGGATAAATCAACGAATCTCAGTAATCGTCGTAAATTTATTATGACGTAAAAGAGACGCGAAAAATCAAAATAAATGACACTTGAATTAAACAGCACTCAAGTTTCCAGTGAAGGTTAAATGTTCTAAATATTTGGCTTCAGAAAACAAGAAAAAAAAATAAGAGAGGAGGAGGATGCTTTAAATTCTCAATAAGTGAGTGATTGGAGCCTATAGTAGAAAGGAAACATCAACATGGTACACTAAAGGCGTTCGAACACAGCAGCACTTGGGATAGCGTTTATTAAAGTGTCAACTTGGCCGAGATGAAAATTATAACATTATACGCTTCATTTACAGCTAGAGTTTTGAATACGTCTTTTATTTGTTTTTTCACATGTTAGAAGTTTAGGATGGATTTGTATGCCTCTCAAAAGATTCCGCACCATTTATTATTCTCTATCTGTCTCTCTCTCTCTCTCTCTCTCTCTCTCTCTCTCTCTCTCAAGAAGTGTACAAGAAGAGGTGTTTCACTGACAAGGATGGATGTGGAACTTAAAAAAAATAATAAAAAAAACCTGCATGTATACATTTCACAATATTTCTGCCGACAGGTTGTCAAAATATTTCAAATTTGATGTGCGTCAAACACACAACCTGGTACACCAGAATCCCTGGTTAATGTATTCGGCACCTTTCAATTTATGTATCATCCATGTAGATAACGATCTATACATTCAGTACTAATGAAACTATTTAACTGCTTATAAAAATACTCCAGGATGTTTAGAGCTTAAGGTGCTTTCCTAGTAAAACCTGTGCCATGAAGGTGATGAATCTGTAAGAACCACCTATAAAAAGGTGGAATAAGCAAAAAGAAATATACAACTTGGAAGGTATAACAGGGGGAAAAACAGCGCGTTTTTCTTTGCTAAACTTTCCGCTGTTATGTAAGTGATGCAATAAGCGCGGACTAAAATAAATGCTTACGTATCTTAAGAGAGTTAACAACATAAGAACGCAATTAAAACAATTTTCTAAGAAAAACAAATAATAGAAAGAGTTTCTTCAGATGTTTATTATTAAAATACTGAGCTGCGGCTATTGGACATAATTGTGATGTTATGAAAATATTCGAACAGGCGCTCAATGCCAACAAGATGTAAGCTCTTACAAAGAAGAAAATATTTTATATTTGTAAAAGAACCTCTATTGTGCACAGAGTAATGTACTACGTAAACTTTTAGAGACGCTCTTACAATAACCAACTTACAAAAAGGAGCAATTAATTTAAGGAAGAGCTGGACAGTGGGGCACCGATTTCAATAACATAATCAATTTATAATTTCAATTATATTTTTTGCAAAAACTTACAGATCTGCAGTATAAGAGTGAGACGCTAGTACTGTATTTGGAAAATAAACATTAGTGAACTGCTATCTAAACAAATCTTATATACCCACAACAGCTATATGACTATCTCTACCCATTATCATTTCATTTCGTTGCTATACAAATGGCTAATGCATATTATGGTGCAAGTGGTGAAAGTAATATTGCATTCTGTAAGCAGGATTTCTTCAAAATCTTGGGGAGTGTATTTTTTAGTATTAGGATTCAAGACATCTAGTTTGAGTAGCCCGTGCCAGAGGATCCCATTTTGACTATGAGCTCACCAAAACGCTGATCACAACGGGCCCTAATGACCTAGTTTGTCGATAGGTCCTTAAACCACACTCACTCACTCACACACTCACTCACTCACTCACTCACTCACTCACTCACTCACTCACTCACTCACTCACTCACACACTCACTCTTCATCACAAGTCCTGCAAAGTAGTTCGCTTCAGATTGTGGTTTTAAGTTCTTCTGCAGCTATGACTCGTAGTTTATTTGTTCATATGCCTAACTGGAACTAACTACCGATTGTTGCAAAGTGCAAAGAAAGAGCAGAAGGCTTAAAAAGCAATAGATCGTTGTTGTTCTGAAAGCATGATGATACAGAAATATGTATTTATAAAATATTATTTTGGTCAACTGTGCTATTGCCCTAAAACTGCTGCGACGCTTAAAGCTTCATAGTCCAAACCTCGTTGCATAAAATAGAGTTGTACTCTATTATATACCAGTTATATATATATATATATATATATATATATATATACCGGTGAATCTTCTCAGCTTGCGGATTGAGAAGTCATGCAATCCCGCCGTTGTACAGACTATGCCTTAAACACTGTCCAGTGCATCGCGACGTATCAATTTCGGAAATACTGCTTTGCACCGCTATGCGTGATCTTCAGTGGTGAAGGTCCCAGGTTAAAATACTGCCACTTGAAGGTACTTTCTGTGTTTAAATTTAACGAGAACTGATATTTTGGCATGGAAGTGTGTTTCACTTAATTAGTATAATTATGTGAATTTCATTAAAACTACAAATTGTTATTTGTTAGAATATGCATATCCACGTCCTAGTGCATTCGGAAAGAAATCATTTGCTAGAACTTTCTCGAAACATGAACAGAAATGAATAAAAAAGTGATTTAATCGCAGGCGTGATTTAAACTTCAACTTTCACCACGACTTTCCGGCAAATTAACTATGGCACTACTACAGCTTGTTAACAAGGATCACCACCGTAGCCCTAATAAGCGAGCTGGCGTCAGCACCTGCATTTCGCATTGTGTTTAAAATCCAAGGTTGCCTAGTTACCAATCCGCAAGATGAGAAGACTCACGCGATATATATGTGTGCGTGTATGTTTAAATTTAAATCCTTTATAATCTGATCGGAAAAGTTTCCTCCAAATATTAATTATAACGTATAATCATTTATGTAGCGTACTGTATCCGTTGTGTAGGAAAATGCTTTTTAATTACTTTATTTTGTTTCATAAGCACGCAGGAGACCACCGCAAGTATTACAGGTGGTCAGACATTTTTGTAACCTTCAAATCTTAACCAGTGAAACTCATTTAAACCCTTACTTATTTAATCCCTTAAAATAAAATATTTAAACCTAAATAAAAAAACAAAAAATTTAAAGATAAGGGTAAAAAGCTTTTCCATGCCAATTAGAAACAAAAAATATAAAATATACATAAAAATATTTAAATTTCTTAAAGAAACGATTTCTCATTTGAAATATCCATAGCATATTTTATGACTTAATACCACTCATCTGAAGTAATTTTGTTTTCCCCTATGCTTTTGCTGGTTTTGACAGAGAACCATGTGAGAGGTGTTTTGTCGTTACGAGTTTTCAGAGGTGAGTAGCAGAGTACGCTGTAAGTAAATCGCCTAGAAGACTGTGTGTAGTAGGAGGGACTATATGTTTTAGGTGAATCTTGTCTCATAGTATCTTCTGTCCCGTAAATCATTTTTTCACTGAGTGTGTAACCTTTGTCTAAACACGCAAATGAGCTGCAGGGTGTGTTAAGGCGGACCTAAGGCACCACTCATATTACATGAAAGGTAGGTGACCAATCTGGTATATCGTAATAGGCTTTGTATCTAATAGGTTTAACTACAAAGTAAAAAGCATGGTGACATGATACGTTATACCATGTAAGAGAATCTGCGGTCACTTATCATGACAATATTTCGTCATAACTTTTCATTCTGTTTCCTTTACACACGTCATAAGAATCATGCAGACCCTTCCCAAATAGTACAGCACCGTTTTTGTAGATTATACTAGAGTCGAGACGGTAGAGATTTTTATATCAGATTGCAAGATTGTTCAGTTTTCTCCCATTAACTTAGTGCTTGTTATTTTAAACTTATATTTTCGTTACGGTGAACATTTTGAAATTACACCTTACTACCATATAAAGAGCATCGGAACCTAAATCACCAGAAATCTCTACAAACAAACCGAAAAGCATTAACTACAGTTATTACGATTTCATATTTCCACTACTGTTTGTATCATTGGATTTTCCTGCATTTTCCCATTCCATTACCAACGATATCATGTTCCCCAGGGAAAAGCACAGTCACAGACTAATATGATTACAATTATCGTATTACCCGTAGGATACAATCAAAACAGTCGTACTCTCTGTGGAATTAGGTGCTGTCATCGAAAAGTACTAATAAAATTGCGCTTCTAGGATACGCACTGCAATAACCCCACAGGTAAACAGAAAACAATAGGTCCTACGTGATTGTACAATTAAAATTCACTTTTAATTTTTTTTGCCGCAGAGACTGATAACACATGACTGTATAAAACCATAAATTCGGAGTGCAATGTTAACATTTATTCAGATACTTCTAATACACACACATATTAGAGATTTTAAAACCAAATCGTGTGGTTTATCCCTGCAAAGCAAACGGTGATCCGTTTGGAAGGGCATCATATATAAACATTATAACTTGGGTATCACTCATTTTCTGTAATGTGTAAATATGATCTACAGGTGGGAGTTTTGTTCAGATCCGGCAAGGGGATGTGGCTCAGCACTTAACTGAGGCTAGTTCCTCTGAACTGTGTACTCGGGAAACTCGCCCAAAGACTTCAAACACATTTTTTTCTGACACCATATGTTGCTGTGATGACGACAACCATTGTTAAATCCCAGAGGAAGAATTCAGGTTGTATGAGATTACGCTTATTGAAGCTAAACAATTGGGACACTACAGCCGTTGCCGAATGCGTCATTCCAATAATCATGGACGTCATTTTCCTATCTCGAGGGGGAAGATGTCTAAGCCCTAAACTATACTGTTCCTGATAATGATTTTGTTACAAATCCGTCAAAACTTCACTTTTATAACATTCAGCAATTCAGCATTTTCTTGTAAAAACGACGAGTGAGATACCTCTAACTTTAACTTTGTGAGTACATTTAACTTTCAACGTTTGCACTAGGTCGGCAACCAGTATAAATGTAAAATTATCTCATGATGTTAAATGCACGAAGGGTATAAAGCAAGATGATTCCCACAGTCCAATTTTGTTTAATTTAAATACGGTTGGGATTGTACACAGTTTGAAAACTCTTAAAGGCTACGTAATGGGAAATAAAAACATGAACACATTCTTTATGCAGCTCATAGCTAGGGCTATGATTTGTGACAACAGCAGAAGAATATAATATGAAAGTTTCAACAGAAAAAATAAAACGTATTTATATATCCAAAGAACCTATAAGGTGCATATTAGAAACAAAAGGAGAAAACATTTAGCAAGTAATGCATTTTCATATTTGGTAGTAGCTGTTTTAAGTTGCCGAAATATAAATGAAGATTTTAGACATCAAGTTAGCAGAGCAGCAAAAATATCAAGTTGTTTACAAACATACTGTGAGGAATAAGTTGTGAAGATTAAAATATTACAGAGGAATAAAGAAACTAGCCTCGAAAACTTGAGGTAGGGCGGGGTGTATCATCGCCTGGACTTGTATGTCAGCAACTGAGTGTAATGACTGGGACATTGTTCCATGAAGTTGCTCACTAGCGCCACAAGTATATACAGAAAGAATATTGGCGTGCTCGCCCTCCCTCTTTGTCTCTGTTCCTGATGTTATACTCCGCGTCACTTTGTAGACAGACATGAAGGTCAGGATCTGGTCCGCACAGGTAACCTAGTTGCCCCAGTAATTCAATGCAGTTATTTTGGATTGTAACTTGGAGTAGGTTAGGAAATAGACATCTAGAGTACTCATTAGTTTCTACTCCTTGTCGCTGCCACACATAGGCTCCTCTTCCTTTTCTAGTACTTCGATCCCCTAGTCCGTTAATTGGTATACCGTGTCGTCCGTTAAGCTCATCCGAAAGTCAACCTAACTTCATTAGATCCCTCCTCGAGGCGAAAGGTACGAAACGATATATTTGGAAGAATAAACATTTGAACACTGAAAGTAAAATAAAAAGTTCTAAAACTAGGTATAATAAGACCTGTATTAGTGTATGGAACAGAATAAAGAGTAGAAAACGGAATACTAAAAAATTACTCAGAAAACAGAAATGAATACATTAAAAGCCTAAATAGGAAAAACAAAGACTGGACAGAATAAACAAGAAAACCATTTACTGACTAAAGGTTCAAATGAGAACAAAAATTGGATTTGTTTGGTTTAGCAAGTTGTCACATGACACAGCTTACAGTTTATTTGTTTACGGCTTAAGAAAATATAAGAAAAGAGCATATAAGAATATATAAAAAGTATATAAGAAAAGAAAATGTAACGGATATAGTAAAAACTTTCAAAGAAAGAAAGAAACACCAGAATGAATATTCTGGCGCAGCAAAGGAAACAAGAATGGTTAAAATAGCACGAAAGCGACCGCCAGCAAGAAGTAGAAGTAGTGGAAGGTCAATAAAAAGGTGGTTAGAAGGATGATTTTTATCGCCATCAGACTGTGTGTAAGGTCAAATAGGCTTAGCCTAACAAAAGAAGAAGAAGTTGAGCTATAATATGTTAGTCTATACATAGTTTAGCGTTCCTCTTATTTTAAAGTGGAACATTTTCAACAACTTGATGTGGCACTCTACCAATCACGGTGCGGTATACGAGTACTGATACTTCCATTCTACGCTCTATAACCGCAAGCGTGGAAAGTTAAAGCACATGTATACCGCCAGGGAGGCAGGAGTAGAGCTATAACGCACGTTTCCTCGGTGATTGACTGAATCTAAAATTTCTGAGAACTAACTGGCAATGCTTCAGGTTTCGCAGCATTTTCCAGGCATATCACACAGTTAACATTCTTTCGCTACCGACACACAAGCACGAGGAAGAATTGTAGCTCGTAATGAACACTACCCGTTGCATAGAACAAAGTTATTTGTCACTCCGGAATCAATGACAAATCATCAATATCAAAAGCTATTTTACACAGATTCGTCTGCAGTATAGGTCTTGGATAGTTCCGTGTACAGGTTATGACAGAAACATTGTATAATCATTGAAGCATGAAAATACCTTAAATCTAGTTCCGCAGAATGGCTTCCATAATTTTGTCTTTACGTGCAACTGGACTTAAACCAAAAGTCATATTTGTTCTTCGAGCATTTTCGAAAGAGGGCATGATTGCTCAAGTATTAAAGCACTAGTTTTATATTTCGGATAAAACGGGCTCAGCTATTCTCTCCAATTCTATAGAAAACTTTTTAAAAAATCCAAGTATGTTACTGTATCAAATGGTTCCGTATTTGTAATTTTTTTCTTATAAAATATTCAACATGTGACTTCTTTCCTCTCAGAGTTAAAAATTCTTGAGATTATGTGACAGTAGAAATCAAAGATTCGGTTCATACACTCTTTTTTTTTTACAAAGTATTCGTCATTCTGCATGGTCTCTAGCTAGAACAAGTGCGTGTATTCTTTGCCGGTATACCAGTTTGTCTTACTCACTTAGTCGCCTTTTCCACTGTATCCACCACGCGGTGGTCATCTCAAAGCATCTGTCAGGGATCGAAAGATGTGCAAGTTGGTGGGTGTCCAATCTACGCTTTAGGTTTTTTTATTCATATTTGTAGTGTTTAACGACTGTTCTTACTACAGGCAGTGAATCTTGATGATACATGCAATGAATTGATATTTGGAAAATAAATTCTAAGAAGAAAATTCCCGGCATTTGCCAGTTAGGAAGACTGAGGAAAACCTGGAAAAAACCTAGTCGGGAGGATGGTCCTGGTGGGATCTGAACTGTGGACATTCCGATGCGTTTAAGCGGACATTTCCCGGGGCAATGTCTTGCTGGAAAAATATCTTTGCAGGGTTCTTTTGGGGAGAACAGCGTTTATTAAGCTTGTAGAGAGCCTAAGAACACATTATAAAATACGGTTGAAGGTGCTCCCCATCTATATTGCAGCATAGTTCTAGCACCCTCGGACTTCTATCTCTTCTGGTCTCTGGGAGATACTTTGCGCAGAATTCACTTTGAGAACCACGACAGCAGTTAATTTAGTGCAAAATGCCTACGTAAACAGCACAAGAGTTGCTACCGGCAAGGACTACATAACTATATCACGCTGGCCTAAGGCCGTACAAGTTGATAGGCGCTTGGTTGTAAAACGGGAGTGTGTGTAGGAGAAACCTTAGTTTAGTGTTGCAACAATTTTATTGAATATATTCTGAGATAAAGTATGGTTCATTATATAATCAAGAACTGCCGTAGAAGTTTTTGTTGTGCTATTTTAGAACATAACATAATATGATTGCCAAGTTGCATGTGGTTAAATAAGAGATGAACAAATTATTCTCTAAAACATTGAAATGAACATTTAATAGTTAAAAGTCTTCAAAGACTATAGGGTATATAAACTATAGTTACCCTGCCTTTTTTTAATGCCTTTGGAAATTGGCTAATGGTACGAAAGAGTGAAGACGGGATGGAGGTAGCATAAAGGAGAGTATTTAGACTATTGGAAGATAGGCTTACAATAGCTATAAAGAAATGAGGATATACCACGTTATGAATTAAATATTGAAAGGGTTATACCGATGGTAGAAGATTTCTAATAATGGGAATTGACTGAATACCTCTAAAATCAACGCTTACAGAGGTACTGAAGAAATTAGCAGCAGCAGCAGCAGCAGCCTGGAATTACCACAAAAGCGATTGACAGTACGAAACAAATATTTCGAGAGAAGGCTCCAACTATCTTGCCAACCTTGAAAAGTCTGTATTAGTGGTATTAGTGGTAGTGATAATGGTGGTAGTTATTGGTGGCTAAGTTTGTTTAACGACCCTAGTAACTGTCAAGCTCAGATCAGTACTGCTGATGTGTTGACTTTCGTCCAACAGGATTTAATCTGCATTATAGTAAATCTGAAGTCGGGACATTGCCACGCCATTACCCTGCATTCCTTATTGTGAACGAAATCAGCAGTCAGTTTGGTTTCTCTCACCTACAAAGGAGTAGCTGTCCGTTCTCATGTTCTTTCCTGCTTTACTTAATCCCTAGCCTTCACATGGGGACCGAAGGAGAATTGGGTATCCCGAAGTATCCCGTTACCTGTTCTCACGTGATTACTTCCTTATCCCTAACCATGACGACTTCAATAGTTCGATCATCTAGGAAGAAAATCCTGTACGATCAGACAAACGATTGGAATATGAAGACTCATCCCTAGGTAACATGGGGAAAGTCCTCAAGGATCCTAAGGGCTGAAAAGGCAACTTTATCATTGGGGTTAATACAATGGGAAGCATTGATGATAAATAAGCCTTTAGGTGCAGCCTCACAGATCGTTTTGCCCTGCAAGCACCAGTAACGCATCCAGGGGACAGTTTTAGTTACTGAAAGTTCTTATGGAAGTAGCCGGATGGACCAAACGACGACGATAAAAGTTGGAAATAACAATAATAATAGCCGGTAATTAACGAAAATGGTAAACTTATTTATTTTGCCGCAATGCCTTAATGCTACAAACACCTATTTTCATCGAGATACACAAAATTGTACGTGGAGTGTACGAGAAAGTAGGTTTATAATTGAGTATATAATGGTGAATAAAAGTTAGTATCATGTGTTCATGACATCCATGTGTTTTGTGCAGATATTAGCTCAGGTCACCTTTTGCTTGAGTCAAAGTAGCTTCTCCTGCAAGATGGAAGCATGCAACGTCAAACAGAAAGAATATGTTGAAATGTATACAGTGCACTTGTTACAACAAGAGGCCATAAGCAAACGACGATGTCAAATATGATGGATCAATATACTACATATTCATCCATGAGTAGAAACATACATGATGAATGTTTGGAGATAAAGTGGGTTATTAATGAAGTAACAAAAAAAATTTTACACAAGAAAACATGCTCCAATACAAAAAGGTTTAAAAATTTGGAAGAATTACCTGGCAAAACTAGTGGATAAAAATAAAACGGTATATTTCGACCACCTGAATGCAAATGCAGTCGCATCTTTGATGAAGTATAAAAGGAAGTGTGAACTGTTTCGTCGAAGTGCGAAAACCTCAACCAGTAGTGACTTGGGAAAAATACGTAAGTGATATTTAACATAGCGGCAGATAGGATAAAGCATAAAAAATCATGAAATATTTAAATGGTGTCAAAGAGAAAATTTTAAGCTGAATTATATTTCAGAGACTAAGTGGTTTCAGTTATGTTGGGAAGGGAAGATGAAAAAACGAACACATGAAATTTTGGTTTTATTACTCTGGAAGAGTTTACTGCAGCTATTAACCACTGTCAAAATGAAAAGACACCAGTACCTATGGGATCAATAGTGAGTTTATGAAGTACACATCACTATTTCTGAACGTTAGGAGTGCTAGATACTATAAATATATGCTGGAAGTTTGACTACATCCCAGAGGAATGGAAAATTGCAAAAATGATTCCTGTTTATAAGAAAGGAAATAGATTAAATTGGTACAGCTGTAAAGCAATAAGCCTCTTAAAGTGTATTACAAGATATACGCACACGCACCAAGAGGCTTTTAAATGTGACTATATGTAAATCTTATATCAAACATACAATATGGCTTCAAAAAAGGGAGGTCTTGTTCCGACCCTGATTTTGCAGTAATACAAGTGATTGAAAGGCATAAAGAGCATAATCTGAAAACAAACAAAGGAGTTATAGGTTATGAAAACTCCTTTGATATGGTTAATAGAAGGAAGCTTTTGACTATAATGCAAAAAATGGTATTCCCTAACATCTGATCACGGAATACAGATTAAACTAAAAACTAACATTTTAATTGACATGGGCTTTAAAGCGAAACATACATGACTAATTATCACCTTTTCTCTTTAACTTATACATAGACGATGTCATGAGAAAATTGTAGAAAAGTTTAGACGTATAGTTTATAGCACGAGAAAAGGCTTAGATATTATGCTTTTGGCCGATTATCAAGTGATGATAATCCGTTCAGAAGACAATACGTCAAAAGCCATTTTTAAATTAAGCCAAATTAGTCACAATTTTAATTTTAAAGCATCTAAAAAGACGACCTAAGTATTAGCATTCAGAGGGAGGTATACATTGCGGGCAAAATTTTCCCTGAAGATTATAACTCTAGAACAATTTCATAATTTTAAATATCTTGGGTTCAGCATATCTTACTGCAAAATATGAATGCATGTGGCAAAATACATAGATTTAATCCGAAGTGTGGTTATATTAAAAGTATACTACAAATACACGTAAAGAACTAATAAGGAAAGTATTTGGCTCCAACAAACACACTTACATCACAATCCTGTGAGGGACCATTTAAAGGTCCCTTATTGTACTGGGGAGATTCGTTTATCTGCAAACCTCTGCAGCCGTCCATTAGAGGCCTCTGAGTATGCCATGCCGAATTCGACCTTTGCCTGCCGCTACGCCAGTCGACACCAGTAGAGACGGTGCAGTGTATATGTGAAGTTATTTGTGTAGTGGGGCGTCAGATGCGTCGGCGATTGGAAATCAACCCTGCTAATATTTTGGATTGGCTGATATGAAGTTACGACGAACTCTTCTTCGTAAAAATGGTACTGTGTAGAAGATGAACCATTCGCATGTTTTCTGATATCTACTATAGTGAAAAGATATTATCAGGGTTAGAAACGGATACTGATGTAATACTGACATATAATTATGTTGCTAGTGACGAACACCTCACTGCAAGTGGTAGTGAAACGGTAAGTTTGAGAGGAGGCGATGAAAACAGAGAAAGTGAATTCCAACCTTCTCCTAATAAGAAGTTTAAAGTCGAAAGTAACATCACGGTGTTTGATGACAACGCACAAGAGATTATCACGTCAGAGTTTTCAACACATATGCCAAGCTCCCGAAAAGATACCTTAAACTGAAGGCTAAACGTAATATTAAAAGCGTACTGGACTACGTGGCAAGGAAAAGAGAAGGCAATACAGTTTTCAAAGGGAATCGTAATCGTAACTGCAGTTCGATATCATCAAGCAATGTGTAATGACGAAGTTTGCTGAAAAGCGAAAATGCGGTTCTTCCGTTAATTATTGCCATTTACAACATTGGGCATTGGACGTAGTCAGAAATCTCGAGTGTACAAACTTTACACTGTCATTGGGATTCATTACTAATGTGAAAACGGAGTTTAACATACCATCAAGCCGTATAGCTGTGCTCCAAGCACTAAAAGATAAGGACGACGAAGAAGAAGAGAGGATTCAAAGAGCTGAAACATTCGTTGCCGAAGTGAATGCGCATATCAAGATAGAAAACATCCAAATGGATTATGTGATCAGCGTCAACTATCAGTTTTCTTCGAAAAACACTATCCATGAAAGGGGAGAGAAACACTGTCTCGACGTTGGAATCATTTAACAGTGCAACACACAGCTGCACGATCAATGTTCCTATATCATTGGATGGACGATTGACAGACAAACTCTACATTTCTTCTTCCAAGAACCAAATGACTTTTTTCCCTTTCGTCAAGGGATACAGAAAAACGCTGCCCCCTAAATGTCTTGGTAGATAAAAGTGTGAGCGGGAAGATGGCGAAAGAACACCTGCACACGTTTTTTTCTGTCAGTTTTATGAATCCACATTTGTGGACAAAGTCACTAGTAATTTTTTACGCCTGGTCGGGACATAAGGATGAATAAGCATTACTGGAAGCCTCTGGAGGTAAAGATGTACATCTAAACATCATTCCACCTTAAACTACAAAATATGCACAACCTCTGGACGTGTAATTCTTCAGGCAATATAAAACATACGCCTGAGAATAATAGGCTTTCTTAAACTACATTCCAGTAATATGCAGCCAATATTGTTTATCATGAAATTGCATTCTTGCATTTACAATCGGAAATATATAGACCAATGCTTCGTTACGCGTGGCAGAACGCTGGCTACGATATTGCTGAACCTGAGGACAACTCCGAAAATGACATTCACGTGGCGTTCAGTACTGATATTATAGAATGTGCAATTATGACATGTGATCAACTTGCTTTTCTTCACTGTACATTTTATAATCATTCATATTGCTTTGAGCATTTTATAAAAAGTCCTCACTTGCATTTATAGTTAAGATATCTGCATTGCGTTTGGCTTCTGCAATGACATCTGCAGTGACATCTAGAGCACATTTGCATAGTTTCGCAGAAAAACGACACTCAACAGCACATTGAGAGGTACGTAAAGGTCCTGTAACGGAAATTAATAAGGATATGTTTGTTCGAACACCAATAAGTTTTATAACGTGATGGCTGTTCCTGCTCTCTTGTACGGGTTAGAATGCTGGTCAGTTACCAAGAAGCAGAAAAGACTTCAGAAGCTGATGAAGTGAGATTTCTGACAAATGTTGTGCGCTAGACAGAAGAAGAAATAGAAGAAAAAGTGAAGATAACACAGATGAATTTAACATTTCTACGCTTACAGATAAAATTAAGCAGTATCGTCATAGTTGTAAAGAACACGTGAGAAGAATGTCGAAAGACTGTGCTCCAAAACTATTACTGAATTAGGTGTAGATCCAGCGGTAGAAGTGTAGTTCGCCCGGAAAAGAAATGGGTTTATCAATTCAATGAGACCGGAACAAGTCAGGAGGCTTAATCCTTGAAGTCGATTATGATGGTGATGATGATGATGATGATAACAGTAATGCTACTGGCAAACTATGAACTTATGCATTAAGTTTACTCAAATGCCACCTTTCCGAACTGAGATAGAAACGGCAACTTTGGGTATACAAAGCCTGTGCTCAAACAACAACCACCACTCAGGCCAAAAAAGATGACGACGATGGTAACATGTTTAGAAAAAACATTTTTGTGATCGAATCACAGATAAGTTACAAAAAGTTGTTTTGAAAACAGTAATACAAAAGTAACCTTAGAGATGCGATGTGGTACATCCTCGTGTTTTTCCTTTACAGAAAGTCCACTTTGTAGGACTTACACCCCCAAGGACTTACAAGTCAATGCCTTGTGTCAGAGCCTGTCGAGGAGGAAGTAAACTCTGAAACATAGCATATCCAGGATGGGTTATCAACACCATGCCTAGTATGGTGCTGAAGAAAAAGGGAATTAAATATGGCGATGAAAGGGATGATAGGAAAATTCGCGAACTATCAAACCCAGGATTCGCCTAGCGACCGTGGAAATACCGTGAAGAAACCTTCGGTCAGATTGATCGGACCCAGGGGCATCAAACCCAGGAACTCCCGAATGCGGGTCACAGACGTTATCGCCTGAGCCAACCCGGTATGTGGTAAATCACTAGGCAAAAAGCACATTTAGAATAATTGAATTATTGCTTGCTGTAAGTACAAGCGAAATTTTCTGGTTTGACCTTAAATTTGATTTCAATCGTAGTTTCAGCACCTTCTCCAACAAACTGCAAACGCAGAAGGATCTCTAGAAAATGTTTTTTATCTCTCTCGCTGTTTCTTTCACTCTCTATTACTCTACACGTGCTTGGTTTGAGGGCTGGTTATCCTCTTCCTTTGACTCAAAGAGATACGTAGCGCACCTGTCAAGGTCCTAAAAAGGGAGGGTGGTGAAAGCCTGACTCTGGATATAGTAGATGTGCTAGCCCTTCAAGGCTTAAAATCCAAATGTATTATAAGATCAAGCTGACTGTCAGAGTTGAGTTGAAGACGATTATTCCTTAATAAAGAAAATCATTTCATTCCACTACAACACTCATTTTAAAATTCAGAGCATAATTTTATCATAAACGCTCTATCCTATATTGAAATAAGTGCTCTCATGTTGGTGTAGCAAAACCAAGTTATTCTAGAACTTATTAGTCTATGGGCACCGACAAATAACTAACACATACATAGGCCTTCTTCGCTGTCACAAGTCCAAATGAAGCTAGTGTACTCCTTCGTTCTCAATGCATGTGTAAAGTATAGCTCGTTAACACATTTCCGTAGGTATAGAGCGGACAACTGTTGTTATGCGTTCTTTATGGTCGTCAATGTCAGTAGGTCTTCTGGCATACACGCGTTCTTTCACCATTCCCCATAGCCAGAAATCACATGGAGTTAAATCCGGTGATAGGACTGGCCAAGCCAAAGGTTCACCTCTTCCAATCCAGCGTGTACCAAACTTATCCGGTTAATTTGGAACCGTTAAGGCAAATTGTGGTGGTTCACCATTTAGCTGGAAGTAACCTGATGTTAAGATACGGAGGGAAATATCATCAACAACATATCCAGGTAAGAAGCTTCCGTTACAGTCTGATCATTAAAACAATATGGATCAAGTACTCCAAACTTGAAGTACGTTAACCTTCGTGTGTGCTGTCTTCGTTCACGAGCATTGTGTGTACTCCAAATGTGCTAATTCGCGTTGCCACTGACATGAAATGTGGACACAATTAGGGTCTATGTACGCCATCTGTAATAACACTTCTGCAGCTCGTATACGAGCAATTTTATCTGCGTCACAAAGGGCCTGTATCATTTGAATGTGGTACCGCTTCATTCCCAAATCGAGGTGGAGAATTCTTAAGACACTTGCACGCGCGATTCCGGTTTCCAATGCTAATCTCGAAGTGGATTGGGCTCCCAAACATTGTGCTTTGAACATTTATGATGTTATCTTCCGTTCGAACACTTCCTTTACAATCATCGGTCACAGACCCGGTGCGTATGATATCTCATGCAGTCGACGGATTGGAGGATCCTCATCAAACCATCGCTGAAACAGATGGTATCTTCCTTCGGGTGATAATATCTAGTCTACAGCAAAACAAAATATAGCACCATATGAGTGTAACATCTTTTTCGATAACCCTGTATAATCATCAGCCATAGAATGATTCCAGAGTATCATGAATCAAAGATACTTTAATGAAAACTGCCTTATGTGAGCAGCTGTAATTATTTTGGTAGTGATATTGTGACGCAGGTTTTCGGGAGCTCGGCGCCGGGCGGTCGGATAAACAATTCGCCAGCGTAAACACCGGGCGCGCTTTCGGCGGATAACAAGAACCTTTTGGAAGGTTCTACTCTCCTCCATAAAGTGTGTCGAAATAGCTCTAGAACGTTCGAGATGCTTTTCAAAAGCTTTCACTGACTATATAAGCGGTGTTCGCGAGTTGAAATAGGGAAGTGAAGCGACGGAGAATTGAACTAGTTCGCCTTAGTGAAGTGAACTCCCAGTGAAGGTGAGCTAGATAAAAATGAAACAGTGAGTGAGAACCGAGAAAAATGACAGCTGAAAAACGAAATTGGACAAAGTCAATATATACTTTCTGAACAAATCATAACTGTAAGCATGACTGATGGCTAAGTATGACTGATAACATCATTGATTCCCAGCTGAAAACATTCTCTCAACCATTATTTTGGCCTCCTTGTGGCAGAATTCCTGGATTTATTTCAGCAAATGGAATCGAACAGTATTTCAGAATCTTAAACGAGTTTGTAACTATGTATGTATTGTTTGCTCATTTGCTAAATGAATTTCTAGTGTTTAAAAATTTACAGGAATTATTTATGGCATAACGGAAAGCGAAGTGTGGTCACTTGGTGAATAAATGAATGAATGAATGAATGAACAGTAATTCTCAGGGGATAGGGATATTTTGATATGCAGGTAAGTTCAGGAAAATTTCATTCAGGTGTGAGCTTATAACACATCATTTAATTTGAATTAAGAATTATCATCTACTAAACCCCCTGAGAAAACGCAGATATTACTTGAAGTTACAGAAAGCATCCCGATATAAATTTATTTACTATGCTTTTTAACTTCAATAAATTCTACTTTTTGATGTTTTGCAATTTATAGTTTCATACCTTATGTTTTTTATGTACCTCCCAGACCTTAACAGTGGATTCCTTCGGCAAATAACAATGCAAGGGTGTACGCAGTATTCAGATTATCACATTTGTCGTCGGTGAAAGAAAAACAATAATTTTTTTTATGTCGGTTTAAACCTCCTAATGAGGGAAACAAATTTGGCATGTATTGAGCCAGTTACCTTTGAATGAAGGCCTCTTGCACACTTTCTGCAAACTTCTTCGCCGATCACCTTAACTATTATGAAACTTCCTATATCAATACAATTTACAGAGCAGGTTAGTGCTATTTTCACTGTTTTGGATGGTATCATTGAGGATTCCACAGCAAGTTCTTCTCATTTTCCAGAAAATTCAGTTCCATAAACGTTTCAATATAAATATAATTGCAAACAATTTCACGCTAGAATTAAAATAGGCGAAATGTCCGTAGATTTTACAGGCAGTGTACCCCAAAATAATAAAAATAAAGAAATATAATAGGAGAAATGGCAATAATTTCTGTGAAGATATATTTGCTTTATGAATGTGTAAAACTTTAGAATATAATTTTATGGTAGTTTTATAAACTCATATGTACCTATTTAAAATTGCAATTTTAAGTTTAATGTAGCTGATCGGTGAATTATTAGTGTACAGTATTAAAGTATTTAACTCATATATACAGTTTAAAGAAAAACAAGAAGGTCATTAAATCATTGGTTATGCTTCAAGAAGGTTGATAAAATTTAATTTTTACAAAAAACAACTTCATCAAATACAGTAAGTTTAAACATCTCAGTTTTTCTGTGATATTCTTTGTCGTATAAACATTGCTTTTAGCAGATTGGGTTTCATAGGCTTACTGGCAGACGATTATGAATAATCGAACGAACACTGTGCAGTACGTAATTCAGCAACGCAAGAAATATAATTATAAAAGCTTATCTCACATGCACAAAGAACCATAAAGTACGTGTAGCAAAGTACTCAGAATTTTAAGCTGTTTCATTCATTTATATTTTAATTTGTTTCTGTTATACGTAAAACTTTACACATAATTACACAAAACCTCTTTTTTGTAACCTAATTTTAAATTTTCATACATGTGATTTCCAAGTAAGGAATAAGTTGTTACGAGATCAATTTTAAAATAGAAAAAGTAGCTTAATATATTGATATATTCCCATCCTTAACAACTGAAAATGATTTAACTTAAATACTATCGGATAAAAATCAATCGTACAATCTCTCGAACTTCCGCAAAACAAAATTACATTACTGTGCAAAGCTCAGGCTTCTTTGTAATACTGTATATGTGCGCGTTAATATAAAGACAAATTAGAAGTATGGAACTGAAGATTCAATTAATTAATTATGATCAATTAATGATCCCAACCACGAAGCTTATTCAGTATCCTCTGAACCATATTGTTTAAAAATTATAAGTACCAATATTAGCTTTCGTTCATTAATATTGTGATCCATAATTTGAGTACCTAGCTTTCAGAGATCCTGCGCAGGTCTCTTTGCGAGATGGTAGTTCCCTAATTTTTCTCTTTCTTTTCTTTTTCTTCTGGATAGTTCGTAGTGTACAAGCTAAGGTTCATACAGAGATTTCTTTCATGGCTTAGATGAATTTTTAGATAATAAGAAATGACGTACCTTCATAAAGTAGCAGCCATGGTAAAAATGTAGCGGCAAGTGATTTAAGAAGACGAAAAATCACGGAAGTCCCACAATGTCTTACCTGAAAGAAAGGAAAATAATAAAAACATTAAGTAAAATCTTAACAAGAGGTTCAAATCCTACTAGTACTCTTATTAATGTCTGGAACCTTGAATCTGAATAAAAACCAGGCACAATTTCAGACTTGAATTACAGATCTGTCGGTTTACCTGCCAGTGCTGTACCACCGACTGACCTCGACGCGCATCAAACCTCTTTCATCTACTTCATGTAACCCGGCGAATCTATTTAAAATCAGTTGCAGATATCATACCTTACAGGTAACTTACAGGTTTGCAGAACTAACTCAGCTTCCCAAACATAGCCTACACATACATATCCAGGCTGGAAGAATAATAATATTACCACTGTTATTCTTCTTATTATTGTAGTACGCTTATCATCTCTGTGTACCGCATTATGAAATTAGGACGATGCTCCACTTCTGAAAGCAGTTACTACGTTAAACATTTAAATCCAACGTTTGAGCAAACAAGGCTGGAGATATATATATATATATATATATATATATATATATTTACTTATTTATTTTTAAAGGCCGCAAAGAGTTAAGGAGACTCGCATTAGGTACAGCACCAATGAACAATTAGATAATGTTACAATGGATATTAATTAGATACAGTATATCATATAATATAGTACAACAGTTGCATTCTTAGAGCCTATATATCAGTAATAAGATGGTAAAATTAATAATAGTGCTAGTGTTGTTATTTATGAAGAAGACGAAGAAGCAATAAGAAAAAGGAGGAGAGAACGGAAGCAACAGATGCACTTTTGTCAGAGTCATTTGGGGGAGAGAGGAAGGTAAGAAACAGATTCTGTGTCCAGGTCGGTTACTGTGGCGATACTTTGCGATAGCCATGCGACGTCCTTATCTCCCCCTTCCATTGTCTCAAAAGACTACGAGCAAAGCATATATGAGATGCGCTTATTAGATTCTGAACGCTTCTTATTTCTCCAACTGCTTCTATGTTTCCTTTCGTTTTTTACGCCTCTATTTATCACTAGTTTTAAGGGTTCTGAAAATCATTTTTTTTGTTTGCTTTGAAATTCCTAAAGTACAGTATTTTCCTCTCCCCCACATTTTTTTTAGAACTTTATGTCCCTTTAGAAAATATGACAGAGTGGAAGTGAGGTAACCATGGTTAATATCTTGGACTTGCAATTTATTTAATATGCTGTATATTCATTACCTTTCTGTGTGCTTATATGGACCAAAATGCTGGCAGTTGTTGATATCTGGTCCACAGCATAAGCCAAAACAACTCAAGGATTGTGATATATGGGTATGTTTTTTATTAATTTGTTTCATAGTATGAAATTCTCTTGAAAAATTACTCTTCTGTGACAAAGAAGTTAAATTTCGTTACTAGCCCTACGGGTTGATCATGTTTCAACCATTGTTTTTAAATAACGGAGGTTTCATTTTTTACTTTGGCCGTTGGCTCATCCATAAGATAAATCAGATACTTGAGGTTAAAGTTATACATAATCGTTTTAATTTATTTTCAGCGTGAGCGAATTAGGCAAAACACACTAAATGGACGTCACGGGTGACCGAAGTCGTTAAGACACGGACTCGGGAATGCGAAGTCCACGGTTTCCTCATTCCTCATGAGTGGCAAATGACGGGGAGGTACCTAGACTTAAGCCTGGAACGTTTCCTCATTCCTCATGAGTGGCAAATGACGGGGCGGTACCGTAGACTTAAGCCTGGAACGTTTCTCAAATGTCATTTCATTGCAAGTAGTAACCTATGGCGTAGTAAGAACGGGCTAAACGCTATTAAAGGAATGAAGAAGAAGAAGAAAAGGGTATTCTCAGTCGCCGCTTGTTTAAAGGAAGTCCTTAAGCATTAATTTTCAATGCACATCTACTCTTCCAGGGGAATAAGGAAATGCTTATTCATATAAGGAAGCTCTGACCTCTGCTTATATGCAATAAGGAGAGCCGACCCCTATCTTGCATCAACTGCCTACAACGGAGGTTAACGATAATAGCGATTTCGTGGAGTTTATGGAATTATATGAAATTATACTGCGCATTAATGAACATATTTGCGTGATTTGCAGAATTCACTTGAAACGTATAGGGCTATCAATTTAAGAAGCGATATCGATTTACTAAAGCCGCTGTTGTAATAATCTAATGCCTCTGTTAAATAACGTAACCTTAACAGAGGTTATCAAGTCGCAACGTGAGACAGGTTTACTTGAAAATAATACATAGAATCTGAAGTGATATGATCCGCCCGAATAGTATGAATAATAAATAATAACGAATAATAAGAATAGTTAATAAGTATATAATCAAAATAACAAGAAGGAATACCAGTATCAGGGAAGAATAAAAGAGAACATTAAGAATTAGGAAAGGAGGGAGTAAAATCATAACGGGAGAATAAAGTAAAGAGTAGATATTAATTAATAATAACAATATGAAATAAAATGAAGAAAACGTGTATTTGAGAACGAAAAAACGTGGCGATAATCACATAAAGATAGCAGACGTAGGAAAGGGCAGGAAAAGAAACATTAGGAATCGCTTTAGTGACAATAGGAACCGAGTTGTGCACACAGGATGTCAAGACAACGGCCAGGAAACCGAAGACAGTCAAGCGCACAGAAAATTCAGTAAAGCCAACATAATTTGTTAATGTTAGACGCGAGCGATTTTCAGACGATGAAATGAAGAGGCAATGGAAGACGAGGAAAAATTGAAAGAGATAGTCAATAAAAGTTAATAAAAGTCACGTGCATAGCAAAAAGATAGATCGAAACTAGAAAAGAGGCGTGAAATAGAAAATCATCTTTCAGACGTGTGTAAGATGGATACTTTGTGTTAAACCGTAGGGTAGAGAAGTTCACTCCGTGTTGTGCAGTGAGGGAGAATAAGATAAATGTAGGAATTCAAGTATTTTATATCAGAGAGGGAAACAGTGCAGATGTCTACGAGTATTTATTTATGTATGGGAAACATTGGTTTAAAGTAAACGTGAGTAACTGGGTAGCTAGGAAATGACAAAAAGGTAAAGTCCTTAACGTAATATAGTAACATCCTCCAACTTCTTCAAGCAACTAAGAAAGGGTAAGAGCACGGAAACAGCAGCAGGGGTGATAGGGATAATCGCGTCATGTGTGGAAAGGGAATTCGGACGAGGACTTCAGTGTGGGTCATCAATAAACGGGCCATCTGAGAGGAGAAAGTGAACTTCATTTTTATCTCCCATCCACACTCCCTGAGGTAAGAGACTCCAGAACCCAAATTCCTCTACCTGAGTAGCCGGCAGCAACAACGATCCTCACGAATCGTTGTTGCTGCCTCACGAATCACCCAACCACCAAGAACCGAACCATCACACCTTTTTCCCTTTTTAAACCCCGCTACAAAGTGCTATAACACAATCCATATGTTTTCTGTTCAGGAGTTTTCTCACTTATGTTTTCCAAAATCCTTAGTTCCCTAGAAAACGAGATTCCGCTGCATTTATTTAGAATCATTTAATAAAATGCAGAAATATATCTGCAATAAACAAAGTACATATCTGCAGTGATTTTCTTGATCAAACTGCCTATTTTCATAATCTTTACGACTGCAATGGATCACTTAACAAGTGACATGTCTTTACTATTAATTCGCAAATATGCGTTGGTTATCCAAATCTTGAACAGAGCTTTACCGATTTCGCATGCAAAATCGCTGCTTAAGCCAAACATTGTAAGATATTGGCTACTTTGCTTTTCTGCTTATTGCTAGATGGTGTAGTAATTTCATTTGCGGTTTGCTTCCAAACATATACATAGTGCGCAGATTATTGTAAATACTTCTAGCTACTAATACTTTACGCTAGAAAGTCAGGTTTTCAGTTTTAAAACAGTTCACGAGTGAATACCACTGGCCAGTACATCACACAGCGTCTGATTACCTGCATTTTACGATGTCTTTGTATTTCAGCACTAACTCTTTTAGTTGGTTTCTTTCCTGCTCTCTGAAATGTTTTCCTTTTGGGATGTTTTCGACCTAACTATTGTAACTGCTTAACTAATACTACAGACGCTTAATTAAATTTACAATCTACTCGATTGTAACCGGAAGTTAATTAATTACTAAATGTATCATTTACAACTCGCAAACTTCTACCACGTGCTCAACAGCTGTTGTGAACAAAACAACAACGAATATGGTAATGGCAGTTGGCTATGTGGTCATCTGCATTCTCGTTTACACTTTCCTTCGCGCATCCGAGTGGCTGTGAAACAGCTGAACCATGTTGCCACATATGCTTGGGAAATAAGTAAGCGTCTAGCGCTCAGCATATAAGTACCGTCTACGTATACCAAATGGTAATAAGCGTTTCCTTATCAGAAGGAAATACTTATTGCTCAAGCATCTCCTTTTCACATAAGCGATGACTACTCGTATGAATTCGACCCTAAACCTCTAAGTACAACGTACCGCTTCTTTCCTTTAGTGCATTTTTCTTACATCACCTTCCATCAAAGTACAACTCTAGCATAGTTTTCAGGAACAACGTTCATTGCATATTATTAAGATTGAGATTTACTATCTTTTGTTACACAGGACTGTATATTTATGGGGTTAATTAGAAAAAGGAATTTTGCAAATTTCGTCGTGATGCATTAGAAAAACCTGGCATTTTATAACAACCGGGCTTATCTATTCACTGCCATTTATTTTTATATCTGTCCTATAAATTACTCACGACGAAGCTCTCTATCTGCTTCCCGGTAACCACGGTAAAAATGTTAAAAGTGGTTTCAATGTACATTCTTTAGGAAAATACAAAGCTTTGTATATGCCTGCTTGTCTATTCCTCATTAATACGAGCTCAGCAAAAACAAAGGAACAACACTTAATTGTGCATTTGTTAAAAAACTATACAACTCAAACGACGAGTAGTGAATAGTTCGGAAATGCATAATGCTACAAAAAACCTTAATGCTCTTTCACATTAGCCTACATACCACTAATTTGGAAATTTAAGTCAGAAAACAGTATTGAGAAATTCAACAGCGGGGACCCGAAACAAGGATCGTCGCCTCTCCATACCGATACTCTTTCTGCTAGAGCTACCATGGCGAGATACCCTTACATACATTAAACTTTCTTATTGCAGGTCGCATTTGAGGTATGATACTTCTAATGTGTGACATCGCCTTGAAGGTTTGTTTGATTGATTTATGTCCAAGAGAATAAATGGTGGGCCTTACCCCCAACCCTGCACTTTATTTTACAGCTGTACTCCCGGTTACTCCTAATAATTGGGATATAATCTAGAACGCTCAAGACTCTTGTTAGATTTTATGCGATATTATATCAGATGTTTGGTTTATACCCAAAAGTTACGTATCTACATTTATTAAAGGCTTTACATTCGAATATCAAGTGGGAGGCAATTTCTTCCTCTTAATCACATATTCTATATTTAGTTTAATTTGAATTCCCTAATTTGTGTTACCTAAAATTTCCATGGCCGGTCATTAATCCAACCACGAACCCTGCCCGATTCCTACTTAGTTTTAGGAATTCAGTTGCTCTATTCTTAGATGGTTTCTTCATCCTAAGTTTATGATGCTTTTGTGCCGAAGTTTTCCTACAGTGTTTGGCATGCTGGTCTTTAGCCAATTTTTGCAATGTCATTTTAACCGTTGATTTGATTATACCTAGAACAGGTTCAGGCTCCGTAAAAGTGTATGTGTTCCTTTCCTAGGAGGTCCATTGACATTTTCATTGCCTTCAATTCCAGAATGACCAGAATGTGCCTTACAAGTCGGTTTAAAGCCTCCAAGGATTATACAATAAGCTTAGATCTTGTTTGATCCTAGAGCTTTCGAGGCTATCACAGTAAATGCAGGTGGTTTTATTGATAGGTCTTCTCCGCAGATTCTCCTCCAGGCAGTCTTAATAGCATGCAATTCTGCCTGGAACACCGTAGCATATGTCCCTTGAGGGAAACATCTCTCGAGGGTGGAGGTTTACTGGGTGCTGAATCACATGGGAAATTTTAATGCACATACTGTATCTCGCTACGTGCTCAAGCCTGAGAGCATTAGCATCAGTCAAAAACAGTGGCTGTAGCATTGAATTTTACTTTCTCTACTACTTGCCTGTAGTAAGTAGCGGAAATATTGCAGTTCTATTGAATTTTCACCAGAAATACCTGTTTTATGGTGCTTAAATACAAGATAGAATTTCTGTAAAAACATCGGTGTGTGAGTGTGTGTACGTATGTGTGCGCGCGCTTGTGTTTGCGTGTCTCTCTTTGAAAAGCATAACACAAAAGTGTAAAGTCGGATAAATACCATCTTTCAGGGATTGCGACAAGAAAAATTTCAATAAAATCCCTATATCCATACCATGCCTTACATGAAAAAACGTTTTATTTACATGTAATATTTTCAATTCACAGGACAAAACTCTTAACAAGAAAATTCTAACACACAGACAGAAAACTTGCTACCGGACAAATGTAGAGCTCATTGAAGCTCACAGTTTTTGTCAAATGTTTCCTTAGCGTCACCGAATTCGCAATATTCCATCCTGAGTGTCATCGAACGGACATGCTTGACAGTTCACCGTTTTTCTTTTCTTCCATTGCAAAAGCTTGTACCCATGAGGCACGTTTTGCTGAATTTGCAATCCTTCTTAAGTAAGAACATATCGTGACTAACCTTACATGAAGGGATAAATCACTTTTTGAATTAACACTATAACCCAAATGCATATTTGTTAATTTGCACTCGGTCGAGAGACTCATGTGAATGAGATACACCATTTTTTAAAAGTAAGAGTCAACCTATATAAACGTAGAGTATATAAGTTGGATGTGAATCAGAACCTCGCAGACTATGCCTGGAGAATTTATTCACACGTGCATACATGCATACACATACATATATTTATTTATTCATTCATTTATCATAATAATATCTGAAACATTGAACCATATTTTAGATTTTTTTTTTGAAAATAGAAGTTAAGGAAACAATTATCACGTAAGGCACCATTCCTGGCATCCTTAAATGGTGTGCGACCCATGCGTGAGGTTGGTAGTTATCCACTTTTTCCCTTTTGAGCTATGATATTCTCTTACACACACACACACGCACACACACACACACACTCTCATACATACACACACTCACCATTACATTTTATTCAGAGGAACTCAAATCGTACATTTGTAGCAAATTCCGATAGCGAATTCTTCTGCGGAATACAATAATTTCCTCTCTGTCATAGACAACTGGTAAACAAAGTAAAAAATCTGATGTGTTACACTCACATGACTTTCTCTACTCTTGTAAAATTATTTTTACAAACACTTACTCTGCATATGCTTCATGTTAATGGAGATATCGAGATGTTAATCTAATTGCTAATTTTCTTGTAGATGCAAGGAGAATTGGTAGGCTATAAGCGATAGTCAAATATTTTAAGAGCTGGTTGATAAGTGAAGTATTCCATTCTCTTTGCATTACCAGAATAAAAAAAGTCTGATATGTTACACTCACATGACTTTCTCTACTCTTGTACAAATTATTTTTACAAACACTTATTCTCCATATGCTTCATGTTAATCGAGATATCGAGATGTTAATCTAATTGCTAATTTTCTTGTACATGCAAGGGGATTTGGTAGGCTTTAAGCGATAATCAAATATTTTAAGAGCTGATTGCTATGTGGAGTATTCCATTCTCTTTGCATTACCAAGACAAAATAAAATGAATAACGAATTCCCATTTGAGAAAAGGAATAAGTATTGGAACATTTAAGGGAATAACAAGCAATATCTCGAAAATGGTTCATTCAACAAAAAAATGTATGTGACATAAATTGTGTATTTTAACGCGATCTACATTTTGGTGCAGTAAAAGTTTGTCTATCTCTTATGGTTTACCAGTTATGCAAAAGTCGTTCACAATGAAGAATACTTTTGGAGACATTCCCAGAAAATTCTAGATATACATTTTATTTGACATAAAAATGTCTTAAAAATATGATACTTTAATCAAAATCGTTAGAGCCATTTTTTAGAGAATTAAAATTTTCGAAAAATGTTCCGTGTATAGGGTAATCTGGGGTGGGGGGATTTTCTTGAAAACCTTCGTGTCGCATCTCTGGAAGATACTGAACCTAAATACCAAGTTTGGTGTTTATCCGACTGTTCGTTTCTGAGTTATGCTGTTCGCAGGCACATACACACACACACACACACACACACACACACACAGATACACATGTGGACATGTTTCCAAAAATAACTTTATATGCATTCAGTGCACCTCAAAACATGTATTTCCTGTGAAATCTCGGTATCGAATTGTTGGGTGGAATGCACTACTTCCCCTACTTACTATACGTAGCAGAGAAAGTAAAAATGAACCAGGTTTGTTCCTATTACTTAACACTTTTTTACAATTCCCTTCACTTCTTGCAGACTGTAAGATTATTAAGCAAGTACTTTTATATTTATTTACTGAGAGCTAGGTTTAAAACTTTCTGTATATTACAAATACATTCTGATACGGAAAGGGAATGTCAATAAAACAGTAGATTAACGTTGCCCTTTGAGAAGAGATGAGCCAGACAAACTACACAAAGACCAACCACTAAGAGCGATCATAGAGAGAATACATCTTGTTTGCAAAAGAAGAGAATGCAATTGCTGCTGCATTAGCAGGTTTGAATATATGTTTCTGTTTGAACCAATTACTCTTGTCGTCCTCCATAGTGTAGGGTACCATGCTAGCATGTGGTTCTCGAGGTCGCGGGTTCAAACCTGGCGGTAGCATTTTCTTTGGAAGGGAAGTAAAGCTGGTGGTCTCGTCGTATAAGCAAGCCTGCTAAAGAGACAAGTGAGCAAAATTTCCGATCTTTCACACCTCATATAGAATGGGACAATGAAACTCAGTTTAACTTTAATTAGTTACTCTTAAAACACACCAGCAGCTTGTCAAACTAATGTTTTTTTACCTCTACCACTTACCTGTGGAAGTTGAGGAGGTACTATATTCCATTTAAAAATCGGGATATAGAGATTTAAACGGAAAACGCGTTTTGGGGTCTTCTAAAACCATAAGAGGCATTTGTATGCGCGCATGTGAGTGACTGAGTGAGTGAGTGAGCGAGTACAATTTAAATTAACAACGAAAAAGTGCGATAAATATTCAGCTAAGTTCGACATTTTCCGAGAATATGACGCGAAAATTTTGACGAAATTTCCGAACCTTGTAGTTTACATGGAAGAATTGTCGTTATTACCGTTTGTTCTCAGAATGGATCTAACGAATTTGATTAAAATTAGATATGTTTAAGAAATTTGCATTGTTAGTAAAGTATGTATCTCGATTTTTCACCGAATAGCCTATGAATTCCTGTTCATTCCCAATTGATTTTATATTTTCGTACAATTGGTAAAGAATAAGAGAGACAAGAAGTTACTGTAAGAATTAATATAGATCACATTTATTTTTTTCCCGTTTTCGAAATATTTAATTTTCCCATTCTTGCGTTTTTCTTCACCTTTGCTAGAGTCGTTAATACGACTTTAGAATTTGTCTATCTCTGCTTCTGGTTAAACATTTGAATGCTAATTCTGCCTGCTGTGTCAACCAGGGGCTTACATTCAATTTGGAAACATTTCTGTGCAAGAACCTGTCTTGAATAACAAAGTGTTTTTAAAGGTATAACTTATTAATGAATATATGCATGTATTTGTAATAGGTAGGGAAAATTGTGTGACTATACCGCATCAGATTCCTTGCTTAGTTCGAGAAATGTGAAAAAGCTTATACTGTGTTGCTTAAGTAAATACATGTTTACCTGCCACAGTAAACCTTCTGACGAATTTCTGACTTGCATTATATCAATTGTTCCCTATTATTTCTTGGCGTGACGTCTATCAGACCTAAGGGTGAAGCAGCAATCCACCGTTATTTAAGCAATCCTTACTTTCGGAACCTACATTCAACAGATAAATGACGTATGCGAAATTCAAAATGAAGATTTTGTTACACTTACACGTTTTCAAGTCCGGTGAACCCAAAAAAGCATAATTCGAAAACACCAGTCTCCCACGGCAGACTCCCTTTGGATGACAAATATTTCATTGGTTTTTATTTCTTAACATTTCTTATTTTTTTAATTATTTCTTCAAAGTGGTTTCTAAAAAGCTTTATTCATATGTTTAAGCTATTTGCATAACTAATGAAACGTATACCTTGAATTCTTCGTGAATGTTCTGTGAAATACTCTTCACATTAAGTGAGTTTATTTTAATATAACTTGGGTATAACTGGAAAATCCTAAAAGACAAAAACTTATTACATGAAAAATGTAAATGTTTTTAATATAGCGGATTTTTCGAGATATTAAATCTTGCATGTTCACACTTTTACAAGTGCAACATTTGGTGGAGTGAATAAACCTTGCAATTCTTTTTTCTTTCCATCGCAACAGCCCCTTCCGTAACCACTCTAATGTCACTCCCTAATGTTTTATGTATTTATTGTTACATTTAAAATCACTTCTAAAGGAATAGAATTATTTGTATGTGATTACTATAATATTAAATGATCATTATTTGTAATGGGCAGAGAAAGGTGGCCTATACGTATAGATTACGTTAATTTGTGTTACCTCAAATGGAGTTTGAGTATCATCTTTACTGCACATTACCCTAAAGCTAAACTAGCCAATGTATGTCAACTCCGTTATATCGTTTTATGCGATTGAATTACTCATCTCCCTTTTTTTCCTTGTTTCTCTCTTTAACATATTTTACACGTCTCTATTAATGCGAGTCCTTTAAGGGTATTACCATTACTATATTTTCCTTCCACAAATACAACGATTTGGGACAAATGTATTACAAGCAAGTGGATACGCTGCCTGGAAGGAAACTATAAACCCATTTTGAAATAAAAGTGATAATTGAATGGATCTCAACTCGTGTTACTTTCTCTTCTCTTCACGTATAGTAAGTACAAGTAGTATTGCATGACACTCAAAAAATCCATATGAAAGACCTGCGCGCGCGCGTGTGCATTTGTGTGTGAGTGAACAGTATAACTCAAAACACAAAAGTCGATAAATGCTAAAGTATGTATACAAAGGATGCAACAAGAATAGTTTCCAGAATATTTCAATTCTAAACTGTCCTTTGTGTAGAATGTTTTTCCTTTACTTTTTATTTGGCAATAACTCTTAGGATTTTTATTAAAGTGTCCCATATTTAAGATGCTTGAATCATTAAGAAGATGTATGTCTCGAGTTATCTGTGAAGTCCTCATTCAAAATGAATGTAGGGTAATTTTCTTTAATTGGTAAGCCATAGAGATAGAAAGGAGTCACGCATTGTAAGAAAAATGTTGAAACAAATCGTTTATGTAAAATAAATTTCTTTGTAACATTAATCATTTTCAAGATATTCATTGTTATTAGTTTGAATTTTTGACAATTTTATGATCAGCTTTTGAGAGTTAAATATTTCAAAAACAGCAACAGTAACTGTTTATAGAGATCTGATAATGATTTAGCCTCCTCTTCGAACTCATACATACAACGAAGTTGTAATGAAACCATTTCTGAATCATTTCATTATCAATCAGTATAAAGAAGATGAAAAAAACAGATATAACATTCTTTATTTGGTTTAATCTGTACAAAGTTCTTTTATTCCGCTAAATATACTAAATTATACACATGAAACCTTTTCCACATTTTACGCTTCAAATTTACATTAATTTATATATTTTATGATGGAGATTCCAAACCAGAAATATTCAAGTTTTAATATATGTGAACGGGAAGTATTTTTTAAGATTTAAACTGAACAACATTACATGTTCTCTCTTTGAGCTTTTCAACCAGTGTACATGTACACATTATAATGATGTACAGATATTAATGTGAAATAACCTTAGAAACACTATTTCTCAACTTATTTCTCACACATTATTGCCTTTCTTTGGGGAAAAGGAACTTATTTACAGTAATTGATTTATCCGGAACTAATCAACAGACATATTCACAGCTCACTAAGGGTGGAATTAAATATTCGCTTTCACTTATCTTTTATAATGTGCGATTGCAAAGTAAGAGTTTGGATCACAGCAGCACTCAAATATTCGTGATTTCTAATGAATGACGTTCAAATATTTCTTCTGGCTTCTCAGACCTGGCGTTAACTTCTACGGCATGGTTGGCGGGGGAGAGGAATCCATTACTCTCAGCGAAGATATTGATGGAATGAGAGAACCATCAGCGTGGAATCCGAATAACTCAAAGAGCTAGCGCCATTTCATTTTCTAAAGTTTAGAAGTCCAGAAAAGAAAGCAACCTTTGATGTGAAATAAAATTCAGCAACAAATTCCCATATTGAGAAATTCAACCTTGGAAAGGAAAAAAACAAAACAACGTGCATGTGATACACCGGCTGCTTTTAATGGCAAGGATGTGAAGTCTTCAGAGTGTAGGTAAAAATGTTTATAAATTAATTTAAATCTTAGAGCCGCATTCACAGTTCATGGCTAATGACAACTTTAAAACTCCTAGATATTATTTTAGATATTGTGGTTTTGTCCAGTTTTTCAATTGTCACTTCTCTTAGTTCTCACTCTCACTGTTACGATCTGGTCGAATTTTCACTGGGACTTCACTAAGTTCACACTGTTACCTCACTAATGAACTAATTCAATTCCCCCGTCAATTCACTTTCTTCGTGACGTAGCTCCTCTTCCGGAAGGTTTACTCGCTAGGGAATCGAAAAAAATACTTCTACGATCTCTCGCTCCGCAGTTGTACTCGCTGCACGTCACAGCAGTCGTCGCCAATTCGCTCTGAGAACCGCAATTTATGTCGTAATAAAAACGAGCTTACTCACTGACTGACTCCTCTCGCGAGAACGCTCGCTTATATAGCCAATGGAGTCTTCCACAGAACATTCTAGAACTATCTGGACACAAGTTCTCAAGGCGGGGGGAAAGCAACTTCCAGAAGATTCTGGATATCTGCCGATAGCGCTTCTTGTGTTTACGCCGCGCGACGTATCTTCGTTTATCTCCGACTTCCTGATAATTTTGGACCATAGCGCTGCATCACTGAGAGGAGAATAATTGTTTCTGTAGCTATCAACGTATACTGTTCCCATTAAGTCATCATGTGTGTCATAGATCAATCACATTGTACTTGTTCATAAATAAATACAGAAATACTTTATTCATTTCAAAGTTACACCGGTACTAGTTATATGCCCTGGAAAGATATTCAGGCTGTTTATGTGTGTAAGTAGCTGTAGAAAAGACATTTTGCCATTAGATATTCAAAAAGCATTATTATCATTAAGTAATTTAATAATAATCAGCTTTAATTCACCACATATTAATATGGGGAAATTTATTAGTATGTTAAAAAAGCGTTCATAAAACAAAAGGAGTCCTTTTATCAAGATTCAATGCAAACGCTAGCAATTCTTTATTGAGCATTTCAGGACGCACAAATACAAAATGATATATCAGTTGAATTAATCGCCCCTTATTTTCTGAAAAATAGGCCATCCTTCAAGCAGTAATTGCAGTCTAACTCCATTTCCTTTGCTTACCAACTACTAATTGACGTTTATAAATAGACGAATGCTCAAAATTCAGAGGAAACGTGCTTAAAGGCAACCCTGTTGTGGCAGTTTAGTTAAATATTTCAAATTTGCTACTTTTTGGGTGGGGGCGCTTTTGACATTTTCTAATAATTTAAAGTTTGTGGAATTGTATTCTGTGGTATTTTGGCCATTTACAACTATTACGACACTATTTACAACTATTTTGACTCCATATCAAGGACAAAAACAAAACATTGGCAATTTGATTTTCCAAGAAACAATATTTCATATTACTCAGTATATAAAATATTTCACGCGATGCATTTCTCCACCAATCTTACTGAAACTCACAAATAGATCACAAACAAGCAGAGCTTCAAATAGCCCCCTTTTTAAAATATGTGAATGGTTAAAGATAAGATCATAAAATTATAGAATAGGTGAAAATTTTGTGAATTTGTTCAGTAGAAGAGAAGAAAGAAATTTATTTTGGTTAAAGTCGAAAAAATATGGAAAAAAACTTCAATTTGAGTTCTTTTGCTAATGTTTGGAAAACTGTTATTCTAAAAGCTTATATTATTTGACGCGTGTAACATTTTACATATCCACCAATATTCACATAAACAGCGAAAACTTCCACATTATTTGCATTAGCTACATGTAAGCTATTATAACTTACAAGATAACCTTTCTTGCATATGGTTCACATTTAAAAACGATTGGTTAAGAATTCCAGATTTCACCTTAGCATTGCCTTAGCATACGTAGGCACGGGACTGAGTAAACGCCTCTGATAAAATGGACCCATCAAATGGGTCCAGGGTAAAAATCAGTTAAAATCAGTTAAAAAGAAAATGGTGAAACATTGTAATTAGAGACAAAATAGGCTATGAAAATTAGGGGCATGCTATATCCCCAATGGACACTCCTCAGTCATTTTTAATCTTTAACCCCATTGTTACTGCACACCACTGGCGGTGGACACTGATGATTACAGCCCCAATTCATATTTTTTGTATATGTGAAGATGATACATTTTCTAATGTCAATTTGAGCAGTATTTGATAAAGCATGTAAATGCATATTTTAAATGTTTAATCAAAATGCATTTTTACTTTCTCTACCACGTATAGTAAGTAGGGGAAGTATTGTATTCCACCCAAAAATTCGATACCGAGATTTCACCTGAAATATATGTTTTCAGACCCTCTGAATCCAATAAAATCATCTTTGGAAACATCTCCGCGCGCGCGTGTGTGTGTGTGTGTGTGAACAGCATAACTCAGAAACGAACAGTTGAATAAACATCAAACTTGGTACTTAGGTTCAGTATCTTCCAGAGATGCGACACGAAGGTTTTCAAGAAAATCCCCCCACCCCAGATTACCATTTACATGGAACATTTTTGCAGAATTTTTATTTTCTCAAAAATGACACTAACGATTTTGAATAAAATATCATATGTTTAAGATATTTTCATGAGAAAAGAAATGTATATCTCGAATTTTCCGGGAATGTCTCCAAAAGTATTCTTCATTGTGAACGACTTTTGCATAACTGGTAAACCATAAGAGATGGACAAAATTTTTCTACACAAAAACTGTAGATCGCGTTAAAATACACAATTTATGCCATATACATTTTGTTTTGTTGAGTGAGCCATTTTCGAGATGTTGCTTGTTATTCCTTTAAATTTTCCAATACTTATACTTTTTCTCAAATGGGAATTCGTTATTCATTTGTTTTTGTCCTGGTAATGCAAAGACAATGGAATGCTCCACATAGCAACCAGCTCTTAAAATACTTGACTATCGCTTAAATCCTACCAATTCCCCTTGCACCTACAAGAAAATAAGAAATAAGATTAACATTTCAATATCTCGATTAGCATGAAGTAGATGGAGAATAAGCGTTTATAAAAATATTTTGTACAAGAGTAGAGAAAGCCATGTGAGTGTAACACATCAGATCTTTTGCTGTTGAATGCGGTATTAAATCTTTAATTTAGCTACTCAGTAAGAGGAGTTTTAGTAAGAAAACAGAGCAATCCTGTATAGGGATGTCAGGTTACGTGACGGACACAGGCGGTTGCATATAATACAGTGGAGAACTGTGGCAATATACCTAAAGCAAGGAATAGTGAATACATCAAAATTAGAATAATTTGTGGTTGAATGGGGCAGGGAGTACTTTAGCACAAATGACAAAGCCATCAGATATTACACGTAGCCCAAACTACGTTTAAGTATAATGTTACACAACACTATAATTCAATGAAACAAAGTACACCTGATATTATTAGAAAGGAACAATGAGAAAGTGGACCGTCAACGTTCTCAGTCCCACAGTAGAGATCAGAATTTTTCGAGGATATATGTCATACACTAAAAAGAGAGGATATTACTTTTAAAAAAATATGCATCTTTTGAAATGCTTGCTTCGTAGCTTTCATAAACTAATTGTACACTATAAATAGCTAAACATACATTGCTTTCTTTCTTCTAATAATCCTTCATCGTGATTTACCTAATTTGGAAGCAGGGTGTGGTGCCTTCAACAGTTCATCTATTTGCTTACAGAGAAAACTGCAAGGTCGCAGTCTCCTCCATCTTTGCTCTCCACCAACCCTCGGTGCGTTCTTAACTTCATAGTTTACTTACTAAAACCCTCTGCCTGGCAATTACTAACTTAACAAAGTCTCTGCAATCAATATATAATATAAAAATATGCAGGTATGTTTCGCCATAACTCTGAAACGCCTGGAGCAATTTCAACAAACTCGATACACATGACTTACAATATGCGTGGGTGGAAGGTGGTGACATATAGCAATTATTTTAAAAAGCACAAACAGTACTGTCTAATCCACAATTTTGAGGGTTGACAAACCGAATATTGACACTCCCGATTCCATTTAAGTCCAAGTTCAGCTCCCATTAACATGGAGGATGAGAAGAGGTGAAAATGTACAAAATTATCAAGATTGGTGTCCAATCCGCATTTCCAGGGTCGCTGAAATGAAATGAATTCTTCCTAGGCAATTTGAACCTGCTTAACGCACACCGTAGCTTAGTTTTGAGTTAAATTCCAAAACCAGAGAAACCTGTGATTTCACTGCAGCTTGTTACGGCCTGACGGCGTCATCTGATAGTATTAAGGCATCTTTGTATCATATGATATGATTATTGTGAATGGAAATTTGGGAAGGAAACGTTCCAGACCTAAGGTTAAAGCACGTCCACGGTATATAACATATGAAATAGTGCATGACAATTAAATAATTCATGTTAAAATGTCCAAAAAATGACTAAACTGCCTTAAAAGACGATAACATACATATATGCCACAAATCAAAATGATACGGGCATCTGGCATCAAGATCTAATTAATTAGAACCGAGAACGCCAAGTGGGTGAGTGAAATAAATTGACTGTTCTGCTGTATCTTATCTAAACCGCCAGTAACACTGGTGTGTGTCGTTGGCATTGTTTCTTTTCTCTCTCTCTCTCTCTCTCTCTCTCTCTCTCTCTCTCTCTCTCTTGAGACAGTATTTTTAACACTTGAATATTTTCAATTAAACTATATAATACGTAAATTCAACAATTGCCTTGAAGCAATATGTATGTAATAATTTGTAAAATGTATGTAACAGTCATTGTATTAATTTTTATATTATTATGTACATGTTTAATAATGTTATGTGAATTATTATGGAATTTAATAATGTAGGAGCTGTGACAATAATAGATTTAAAGTTGCTAACAATGAGGTAACAATGAGGTAACCTTGAGGCAATAATGAGTTTGAGAGTTTAAATACTACTAGTCATTATTAGAGCAGCAATAATGTAAATTTTGAGACAGTTTAAAAATAGCCAATCAAAAACCAGGAAAAGCTTTAGTTAAATGAAGGTATTATATTGGACTAAGATTAGCCAATCAGAAACTTGAAATACAGAAGTTTACAAGTTTAGATGGTTGAAATCTATTCAGTTGCCTGCAGACCGTGATAGTAACTGGATGCGTGATACGACCTCTAGAGAAATATAATACGTATTCGTGTGAGACGAAAAATAAATATAGGTACGCGCTAAAAAGTGCAAGTAGTAAATAAAAGAATCTCAAAGCTCTCTATATCAGTGAAGTGCTATTTAATTTGTGTCAAGAATTAATAAAACGGAGTGAATTAAAACTTAAAATCTGTGTAAGCTTACATTCTTAGTCGTACCACGCCCTGCCTAAGAGAAACGTGTCTCTAAAATAATACTGACGCAGCCGAGGCAAACATAAATATTTAAAGAAGAAGTTTAATAACGAAGTTAATATTTTTTTTAAAACTTGGGGCAAAGGCCACCTGAAAGTACATTTGGGGCGAAAGCTACCGGAAACTCTTTACAATACGTGCGGTTGCAACTACTACAAGTTCGGCTCCCCAACAGTTAAACTATAATACAACTCCTACAATACAAACTACTTCAAATCGGCTTTTCATACGTAGCAGCAAACAACGTAAAGAATAGTTCTACTTCAAATTGACGCCCAAAGCGTGGTGCAAACTCCTACAAGAATACAAATATACTACTTCACTATTGAGGCTTAAACTCCGATATCATAATAATGTATTTTTAAGAGCCCGAGGTTTTAATGGAATTACAATTTCAATAGTTTTTGGTGATATGAATGCCTGACATAGAAACTATTATAACCGTAGTAAATTGTAATTTTACGTAGCATTCTGATTACTAAGGGGCGGATCAATGTGAACGTTTTTACCGGGTTAACTTACCTACTCTGTATTCACTCTTAGGTCAATCTGCGTCAAAACAAACCCAGGTGACCAGTGCGCCGTTATAATGTATCCTTCCGCCATTCGCGCTGGAAATACTGTCTACTTTCACGACCATGCGGCGAGTACAAGGGGCACGTGGTGCAGAAAAGAACAGAGTCCTTATTTCGACAACTGAAACGGTGACTAGCATATTATGTTAACGGTTAAAGGTGATAAGATTGATAGTTGCCACAAAATAAACGTTTGCAGATATAGTAATAGTTAATTCTAAAAGAAATGAGCAAAAATAAAGTAACAGGTATGGGATAACTTAATTTATTCGCTCTCTGGAAGCGGCGCTTTATTAACTGCGGCGGCTCATTTTAAAAAAGAAATAGTGCACTGTTATGCGAATTGCATTCTTCTCAAAATTGCTACATACTCGCATCACGTATTTTATATGATTTTTTTCCTGGGGTAACCACTTTTTCCGTTTCAGAGTTTTCTTCACAACCACTGTCTATACTTGTACTCGAAACACCGGTGCACCCAGAAGTGAATTTCACAATTTCTTCCGCGGAAAGTGTTGGATATTTCTCACATAACCTATAATAAAGATTCAACACTATTATTTTTTCACCACTAGTCGATGGTTTGCGCGGCTAATGTGTTACGTAGTTCGACGAAAACACAAGAGCAAATTCACCGTCCTCCATGATACTAAACACAATTGCTAGTTTCTGGCTGTAAGCAATATTCTGCGCCTACCTGGACGTCAGGTGACTGATATGAATTGCATGATGGGATTTACGGTATAAATCAGCGTTAAATAAAACCTTAGGCAACTGTGTAGAATATTCCATTATTTAAGGATAAATTCATTCTAAAATTCGGATTATTAGCATGGGACTACTTTCCTGAGCGCTTGCCACCGTGTTGTACCACGGTGCACTGACCACGCGTGTTGTTTTGCCACGGATCAACCTAAGAGTGAATACAGTTTAGTACTGTAGTCTGTTTATGTTGCAGGAAAGAGAGTATGTAAAAACCGGCCGTATGCCTGCAGTGATCGTACAGGTTGTTTCAAAAGAACATGCGGAGATTGTCGAAAGTGAACGTTCTTCGTCTCTCACTAAAAAAAAGCTATATCATGAGAAACTCCTTTCGAAATCGCAAGAGATAATAGGTGCATGCGAATAATATACTTATATCACTGTCCCATATATTTATTAACCTGTTTGTGAAGCGGAATATCATGTCCACTTCGGTATAATTCTCTACACACCGTCTGCACCTAGGAGGCAAAATATTATTCTCTCTGCATCGGTAACTTGAAATCGTGGACCAAATCACTCTGCCCTCTACTTATAGATATGTTAAAATGACGCACTTCTGTCCAATTTGACTATCTCTACTTGTCATCCGTATGCTGTTTCACAGTATTTGTGCCAGTTCTTTCCTATGTATTCGACGGGCGAGTGTGTTAGAATGCTCCCTGTCTATAGAGAGGCTGGAATGAATGGGCATAAATCTCATTATCTATATCTGGAGAGGTATCCAAATAGATGACAACCAACAGCAGAAACCTTTTGAAATGTTGAAAGACATCTGCGTCATTTGCATTTGCAAGGAAGTCTCCTGTTAGAGACGCACGAGCGACAATCGGTGTTAATGAAGAAGCTCTTTTGAATGCCATTCTAAGTAATCCACATACTAGTACACTGCAACATTAGGCAGCCTTTTGTGCTGCGAAAACTTTATGCGTTTTGTTACCACAACATCTTCTTCTTACATTAGACCAGGGGTGGGCGTCGACAACAGAACGCAACGTAACACTCACAAGAAACATTGCTGCGAGGGAAGTAGGGAGTTACAGTTGTAGAGCTCCTACAGTGACGGTTGATAGTAGTTTAATTCGCTATTATATTGCGTTTAAGTTGGCTTTATACATTTTTAAAAGGTTTTTCACTCTCCTTGCATTAGTTCTTGGACACAAATTAATATTCTTGAAATGGAAAAGTTCCTGGGGCCACATAATTTCCACAGATTCCGTCAGACAGAGTTTCAGAAATTCACCCTCTTTAAAATGTTTTAGGGATCGAGTAATCTCCAAGGTTAGTATGCAACTAGTATATTTAGTTTGGCATTTACAGGCATCAGCTTCTGGGACTTTCTGTACAGTGTTCTTTGCAGTTAACTCCTGCAATAGTTTCGCATGTTTAATCCCTAGAAAATAAAATAATAAAAAACCATAATAACTTGCCCGTGCAACTCATACATTTAATTTCACCAAATGAAGCATGACATCTAACTTATGTCTTTGGACATTGCCTCTAAATATGCCATGTAATGCTTTTGAGCAATTTTACATTCTCTCCTTCTGCACAGCAAAAAAAGAAAGGAAAAAAAACTCATCCTCACATTCTGCACCAAATTTCCGTTTTCCGGAAAACGACGATTTAGTGGACAATGGCATCATTAACTCCACCGGACTATTTACTTCAAACTGCCCTCTCACCTACAGCTAGAACAGTGACCCAGGGGATGCGTGCACCTTTAGTCGCGTTACGCTGTGACTACATTCGGAGCCGCGACACAAGTTTTGCCCACCTCTGCATTAGATATTCCTATGACTTCTTAGAAATACTAAAGAAAGAGGACCTCTTCTCACGCCGAAATACTTCTGGTCACCACTGATATAGTTTCGTTGTATGTTTGGAGGTCATTGCAGCCATTGAATTTTACCTTAAGAGCCGTTCACTACCTTCGCATTCCCTCCACCAGGTTTTATCTGTCGGTTAGCCGAATTTGCACTCTCCTGCGATGCTTTTAAATTTGAGAACCAGCGCTGCTTACAGTTTAGAGCCACCGGTAGGGCATTAGAATGGCTCCATCATATGCAAACTTATTTATGGATCTTTCAGAGGTTAGTTTCTACATCCTGAAGAACTATGTTATTTGGTACTATTTTAATTTGTTTGTTAACAACGCTGTCAATTGCCACGATCATATCAGCGCCGCCGTGTGCCGGAATTTCGTCCCACAGGATTGTACACGCTAGTAAATCTTCAAACAAAGTGCTGTCGCTTTTAAGCACACTTAAAATCCCACTCGCGACCTTGGGACCAGAGTCCTTTTGTGTGGATTATATTAATCTAATCTCTGCTTTTTGGACTCAAGACAACAATAAGGAGAAAGAAAGAGAAACAGATAACAGACATTAAAATATTGTCCTCGAAATTATATTTTACGAAAATACAACGTTCTACAAATTTTTCAATGATAGTGCACGTGACATATAAGCACAAGCTAGCTATTTGACTAATTATTATCACGGGCGTAACGAACATTTGCATTAAGAGGTCAAAGCTGCATCTCAAGGTTATAAGTAATGAACAATCGCAGAGTAAAAACAAGCTTGACCTTGCGGGACAGCAGAATTGCCCAGTTATTTAGAAGCAGGGTACTGCGTTATCACATACCCAGTCCTCGATGACTTAAATGTTATTTCATAGTCAATAAATGCGCCATATAATACTCATATGAAAGCATTGGCTTTGTATATTCTAGTTGATGCTACATTTAGGCACTATTGTGTATCGTAAGACATACCTTTCCTGAGAACGGTATAGATGAACACTTACGATGATACTCAATAATCACTCTCTGTCCTGTACACTCTCTAAAAAAAGCTTAAAACAGAACATCAGTTATTAAGAACTTAAGGTTCGAACCCTGATACACCGCTTGCGGAATGAGGTGACCACAACGTACCTGCGACGTGTGCTTAGCGTGACATCCTTGCATGATTATACTCACAGCGAAGCACAACTTGGTCCTCAGTGCATAGCGTCTCTCTCTACTGTGTTGACTAGTTTCACACAAACGATAAAACGCCATCAACACGTAAATCGAATAATTCACTTATTACTGAACCTGTAGAGAGATTTGGGTGTGAATATTTTACTGATTGAGTGTAAGTTATTCAAAGTAGAGGTAAAAAGTTGTGTTAGACGAGTAATACAAGGACATTGCCGTTCCATATAGTAAGCCTCTGTCGAATGAAGGGCAACCAAAAGACGAAATGCTGACAAGTAGGCAATCTGAATTTTATAAAGATCGTTATGGCATGTTTATGGACTTAAATATTTCATTTAACGAAGTAAACCATACCTAAAAAAATTTGGAAAAATATACCACAAAGAAGTACGGTACCTTAAATCACCATACTTTGTCAGATTCTTTAATTAACTGATATAAACCGGTATTACGTGCGTACCATACGTCAAAACGTTGCTGATTTGGGTTTCAATACATGAAACTACAGAAGGAGAACGACACTTGTTGCATTGCGAATGTATATTGTTACCTACCGCAAGCACTTTGACGACTAAATTGAATGAGATAAGAAGGAAAAATATAGCAATTGTTTTAAATTCACAAGTGGTCATCTATATATGAGAATGATATTAATTATGGGAGTGATACCACGTTCTCTTATCTTTGTTCACGACCCAATAAAATTAATACAACGCTGTACGTACATAATATAATGCATTTATCCTCATCCGATTATACCTGAACTTCTCCTTGTTGTCATCACATAATGAGCTCATTCCTGTCCACTTTCTATAGACCATTTTCACGCAACTTCTCATTCACTGTACGAAGGTTTGAACTATACAGGATGTTTCACGACCTCTGCTGCAAACTCTGAGGAACGATAGATCTCGCAGAGGGGAACCTTTTTTGTCAAGCAACCACCATCCTCCAACGCTCTTTAAAGAGTTATTCACCCCTGTTTGAAGCGTATGCGATAGAATAGGTTTGAGAGGCACAGTCAGTACACTTTGACTCTCTGTTTGTTTACAACCGCTCAATCAAGTCACGTCACCTCTTTCTTGCCCTACGACTAGTTAGATTTGGTAAGTCTGGGGCACTGCCCAATTTAACTCAAATGGAGTGGCAAAACAAACGTTCCCAGCAGATGATCACTAATAATTTCGGCCCAGATATGTACGGAATGCTTTTGTTGGTGATATCTAACGAAACCTGCATGAGGGTTATCAACATCCCAGATGTGACTGTTTCTTGCTGTTGAAGTATCCGTCTCATGTGATGCAGGCCTCATTGGTAAACAAGACGTGCGCGGAAAATATAGGATCTGCGATACTTTGCTGCAGAGACCACTGGACAAGCTGAACAGGAGATGCGGAGTCGTTCGGCCCCAGTCTCTGTACTTTCTGGGAGTGTATGTGTAGAGCTGTTATTCACAAACATTGAGTTAAGTTGGGCTGTGCGTCTCAGACCTACCAAAGCTAACCACTCGTAAGAGACAAGAAAGAGATGATATTACTTGAATCAGCGGGTTTAAACAAACGAAGAGTCAAAGGGTACTGGCTGTGCCTCTCAAATCTATCTTACGGATACGCTTCAAACAGGGGTAAATAGCTCCGTAACATGCGTCGGGGAATGGCGTTTGCTTGGCAAAGAATGTTCCCCTCTGCGAGATATATCGTTGTTTAGAGTACCAAAGGTCCTGAAACATCCTGTACATTATAACTTAAAGAAAAATTTAATTGTGATTACACCAAATGTTTAACTAACATTAGTAATCACAGGCATCAAGAAATCACAATAAAGTGTATAGCCATTCACGACCAAAATCATAAATATAGACCAAAATCAACAAACTGAATAAAAGCACAAGCTTACGTTTTATACTTTAAGCCCGTAGCTAGGTCCACTCTCTTTGCAGTCATAGTAGTACCAAGTAATACAGACCTCTGACTCGCGGAGCAGCTTATTGTCTGAATGCAAAGTTTCAATTGTGTTAAATATGGGAAAGCAATTAAGACACTGCAAAACGCATTAAATAACAAAACGATAAATGGTGCTGTCTCGATCGTGAGCAAATTATACTTTTTTACCACCTACTAATAGTAGCTAGAGTAGATATTGCATTCCACCCAAAAGTTCACCCGAGATTACAACAGGAATACAACTTTTGTACAAGAAGTCCCTGAATAAGAAATTTTAGAAAAAGGTCCGTGTGTATGTCTGTGAACATCATAAATCATAAACGAAAAGCAGAATAAACAAACCAACCTTCTTATTTATGTTCAGCATCTTCCAGCGATGCGCCACAAAGATTTTCAAGAAAATCCCTTATTCTCAACTTGCATTTACGCGGAAAATTTGTCCGATCTTTTTTATTTTAGCAAAAATGGCTATAACGATTTTAATTAATATAGCACATATTAAATATATTTGTATGGGAAAGAAAACGTTTATTTTGATTTTGGGGGGAATATTCTGTGACATATTTAAACGATAGACAAAATGTAGTATACAAAACTGTGAATTTCTTTAATACATACATTTATTTCAAGTAGACGTTTTGTGCCCTCAGCCATTTTCGGGAGATCCGTCATTGATGGTTTAAAATTTTCAATACTTTGACATTCTTTTAAAGTACAGTCAATTTCTCGCCAGAGTTCGGAATTTTAAAGACAGCATATAGTGTCTCGCCCTTGAACATTTCACTGTCGCTGTTCCCTTTGTATCTATAACGAAGTGTGCAACGTACCTGTTTCTCTTAAGCTTTATCTCAAATAAAATTAAGTGACAGAGAACTAAGCTTTCATAAGAACACTTTTATAACCATTAATAGAAGCTGAAAAGGTCAAGTGAATACAACGCATCAGAGTTTTGTTTCTATCATGTAAATTGCAAGGCATAGAGTATACATATTTTTGGATAAAAATTAATCATCTTATGATAGCGAAGTTTAAACATGCTCACTAATGGTGGTTCTCGTTTTACTCTTCCAGTTACACAATTGTATAGCGGTGTATGTGGCTTGACTTGTAACAATATAACAGCACTTTTACATATAGGAGTGGAGTTGTAAAAGCTCTCGGCCTGACTCAGGCTTGTCGGAAACTTGATTCAATTACTACGGTAGTTAAATATCATCCTTTAGATGGCGCGCTTTCAGACGCGTATGTGTGATCGCTTGTTTTTTGACGATCATGTAAGCAGATTAGTGTTAATATATTCTATGAGAGGGACAATAGCGAAGCAAGAGCGGTGAAAAAGTACTTGGTTTTGAAGGATTTAACCCCAATAGAAGGAAAAAGGAGTTGGATTCGATACTAAGGGATTATTCCACCTCGTTTTTTTATTGTTAAAGTGTGAGTTACTGAATTTAAACGTGGCCGTACATCCGTTCAGTATGATGAGCGCCTGGGGCGTCCCAAAACAGCTTCGAAGGAAGAGAATGTGACAAGAATTCACATTTCAAGGATCGCTGATTGAACCCACGTAGGATGCTTAACATCGCAAAGAACACGAGAGGCTGTGCCCACTATATTTTGCACAATGTTTTGGGTATAGAAAATATTTCACTTGGTTGTTTTCATGTTTGTTAACAATGGACAAAATCCCCGATCGAATGAATATTTCTAAAGAGTGTTTAGTCTTATTTAAACACAATTCCACTGAGTTTACCAGATATTTCATAACAGTAGATGAACATGCATTCCTCACTACACGCAGGAGACGCAAAAGCAGACCAAATAATGAGTGACTAATTAAAAAAAAAGAACTATTCCTTTTGGTAATATAGCTGTTAACAACATCTATGTCTAACACTCTTCTATATGCCGGTGTTGGTAATTGAAGCATAGTAATTAGGGCACCAAATTGCGTTTATATAGCAAGAGATAGGGAAACGAGCTGAAATTTTAACTTGGGCCGAGGTTGAAGGGTAAGGTTTATATGGGAGACATACCCGATCTGAAGTATATTTAGAGGTTGTTGATTCAAACAAATGGATATGGTAGAAAGCACCACCCTTATAAAGTTTGAAGTTTGACAATGCTACGTTGCTTAGTAATTGTTTGACAGCCATTAGTAGGGAACTCTCTAAGCGAATTTGTAAACATTGATAAAACTGTGCATCGTTATGTGATGCAATACTTTCATTTGAATGGTCTTAGTCCAACTAATATTAAAGCTGATCTAGATTCTACTCTGGGGGAGTCTGCTCCTTAGTTTACAACAGTAAAATATTGGGTGTCAGAGTTTAAGTGAGGCCGTACGAGCTGCCAAGACGAACATCGCAGAGGTTGACCATGCCAGAAATTGCGAAGAATATCCGCAAAATGGTATCGGATGACGGTCGAACAAGACATCGTAGGCATTTCAAAAAGTGCTGTACATCGTATAGTAACTGAAAATTTAGACATGAGAAAGCTGTGCGCAAGATGGGTGCCGAGTTTACTCACAATGGAACAAAATCAGCGTCATAAGGATGTTTCAGCCGAGTGTTTGGCGATGTTTCGCTGCAATAAAGCAGAGATTTTTTTGGTCGATTCATAACCATGGATGAAACATGGGCTCGTCACTTCACACCTGAGACAAAGGAACAGTCAAAAAAGTGGATTGAAAGGGGAGAATCGGGTCCAAAAAAGGCGAAATTTCAGACACCATCTGCAGGCAAGGACATAGCATCAGTTTTTTTGGGATGCGCGTGGGATAATTTTGAATCACTATTTTCAAAAAGGAAAAGAATCAATGGCGAGTATTATGCAAACTTATTGCAGCGTTTGAATAATGAAATCAAGCAAAAACGGCCGCATTTAGCGAAAACGAAAGTTCTATCTCATCAAGACTATGCACCATGGCCAAAATGAATGGGTTAAAGTTCAAATCGCTTCCTTACGCACCTTATTCGCCAGACTTAGCCCCCTTTGATTATTTTCCGTTTCCAAAGTTGAAGTAATCGCTTGGTTATAAAAGATTTGTCAACAATAAAGAGGTGGAGTTTGCAGTTGATGGTTATTTTGCAAAACTCGACGGTTCTCACTATAAACAGGTATCGAAGCTGCTGAACATCGTTGGTGAAAGTGTATCGAGCTGAAAGGAGACTATGTGGAGTAATAAAAATGTTTTTCCCAACATTTTGTTTTTTGTTTATTAGGGCGGGTACTTATGGGACAGCCCTCGTAGTTAGGGATGTTTTCCAGGAGGGTGGATAAGATTTAGCAGGTATTTTGAGATATTGTAGTATTTCGGTTGTATTTTGGAAACTGGATCTGGTATTTTCATGATAACGGTACAGAGTTTAGGACATTTCATAACATTTTCAAGGTTTTTTAGAAACTGGTGCAGGTATTTTCATGACAGCGGTACAGGGTTTAGAACATTTCATAAAATATTCAAATTATTTGGAAAACTAATGCGGGTATTTTCATGTCAACGGTACTGGGTTTAGGACATTTCATAACTTTTTCAAGATATTTTAAAAACTGCTGCTGGCATTTTCAGGTATGTGCACAGGTGATGTGTAACTTGGAGGTTAATTCATGTATTAACACAGGTATTTTGAGCAATTTCATGGGTAATTCAGGCATTAACAGTGGTCCCTTTGAATAAACGTATAGGCTACTGAGGTATTTACACAGGCATTTTGTGGAAATCTCTGGGGTTATTGAGGTATTGATACAGACATTTAATGTATGAGTAATTTTATGGGTAATTCTGCTATTAACACGGATATTTTGGGGTAACTTAATGGATGCTAACAGAGGTACTTTTGGGATAATTCGGAGGATAAATCATTCATTAACAGAGGTATTTTAGACAATTTCGTGGGTAATTCAGATATTAACGTGTGTATTTTGGAGTATTTTCATGGGTATTTATGGTATTAACAAATGTATTTTGCGGTAAGTTTTAGGTCAATTCAGGTACTAACCGGGTATTTTAGACAATTTCATGTGTAATTTGGGTATGAAAATTACATTTTTCGGTAATTTCATGGGTAATTCAGGCATTAACAGAGGTACTCTGGTTAATTCTATGGGTAATTCTGGTATTAATCAGGTGCTTTTGGGTAATTTAATGCATAATTCAGGTATTAACAAAGGTATTTTTGGATAATTCCGAGGATAGTTCTGACATTAACACAGATATTTTGGGGTAGTTGCATGGGAAGTTTAGTTATTTACCATGTATTTTGAATAAATTTACAGATAATTCTGTTATTAAACCTGGTATTTTAGCCCAATTTTGAGGTATTTTGAATACTTCTAAGCTATTTTAAACAATTTTATGTGCATTTCGGACACCAGAATGGGTGTTTGAGACACTTAAATGAGTATTTCAGATTACGTTAAAGGTATTTCTGGCTGCTTTTGTAGGCAGACAGCAGGATTTTCTCCTAAAGGCAGAGTTAGTAGTGCCTTGATTTCGCATTTCTTATTCTTTCTTTTTCATTAGAAACCTGCTAGATGTATGCGTAGCACTTGTATAAATTTCCATTTTATAATTGTGGACTCATGGATAAAACCATTCTTTTGAGATCCAAGTCGCATTACTTTAAATGCTGTTTGCAGCGCTGTAATATCCATATGTTGATCCTATGCAATAACTCTTTACATCGAAAGGATTCAACCTAATTTTATTCCTTGTGCTGACGTAACAATATATTGTCGTAACGGGATATAATTCGTCGGCGTTCTTATTATTTCATTGGTTTCAGTACAGTTTGCATAGCTAGCAAATGTGATGTACTGCTCAATGGGGCTGCGTCTTATATCCTTAACATTTTTTTTATCATAGAGGCATTTATATCTAGTGGTTACATCTTAGGTCGTAGTCCGACAAAACGAGGGATGATTTTATCATTAATCTCATGTTTAAGCTTTGCCAAAACTGTTTTATTTTGTGAGGAATAATGCATATGGTTTGCAAGGTAATCAGCTGTATCCAGATTCTCGATATAACGCACCTTGTCCTGGTATACATCTTTAGTTGTCACTCAATGGATGAATGAATCAGTGTGCATATACATAAGCTTCAGACTTTCAGCCGCACAATACGGCAACAGCACATCATAATGGTAGCGGTACATTAATGTGTTAGACATGTATACCACCCTCATTCCAAAGTGTATAGGTTTTTGAATACAATCCGTCGGTAGGCCACATGCACAGCAGCTAGATTAAGTTCATACATTGTTCTATGGAAGAATGTAAGTTTAGCAATCAACTTTCTAGACTTCCCACTCTGGAGAAGAGAACTGGTATATGTGTACAAACATATACGATACGAGTATATACGATATACCAATTGTATATCCATCCGATTGCAGGGGTCCTCTGTGACTTTTCCGAACATTGCATTATTGAAAGTTTCTACAGATTCTTATCTAAATCTTTGCCGATGTGGTCATAACGTGTTGTTATATTCGAAGTAAAGTTTTAACCATTGTGGCTATTGAAATTGTAGTTCACGATGGATTTTACTTACGTACTTTTTCCGGGGTCCAAGATGAGGAATTAGTTTCTTTGTAAACGACTCCTTAGGTTTCAGGCATTATGGTAGAAAAGGTGGATCATTGTGTAGATCTTAGAGCACAACAGGATACCCGATGTCGACTCCTAATATATATCCATTACGATCATCTTCTTGCAGTGCTTCTGGATATAAATCTTGAGGATCAACCCCTCAAATAAGGGAGTGCGTGGCACAAACTCCAACCATATTGGTTATTGGCACCTTCATATCTAATGAATTGATATGGTTTCAATGGAGGAAACTTTTCCATGTAAATGTTTTGTTTGCTTCAGCGTAACAGTGAAAACTTAGTATAAACCTTCCCTTATACCAGATTCCACCATGAGAATATCACAATTCAAGCAACTTGAATTCAATTCTGAGTACAGTAGAATGACATCACATGCAAGTCATGGAGAGGTGAAATGTTGTGCAGGATCAATTTTATGGTTTTCAGGTCTGGTTTCTGAAAAGAAAAAAAATGTCTCAAAGACATCAATTGGGAGGAGAACCTCTGAGGTTAATTAGAGATCGGTCTATTCACCTAGGTTTCTCATATTAAATTGCTTCCATAATCTTCAGAATGCTCTTAGTAAGCATCACTAATTTATTCTTCACTCAGTTTATTGTAGAAGGCATTTCCCGAACGCAGGAGTGCCTCGTTCAAGATATCCAACGATGTAACATAGCCAACGGAAACGCTCCCTTACGAGTCATCAGATTCGATTTGTCTTCTCCGTCTCAGGATAGCCTGCCAGGTTTTTCACTAGCTTATCCAGGCCGGTAATCAGGAAACAATAGGTATCCACAAACCTGAGTTTAATATCTCCAACATTCTTACGTAGCCAATGATATGTAGCTTTCTTCAGAGTTCGGAAATACCTCCACTTGTTCACGTACTACCATGCTCCTTAACTATGAAATGCGAATCACATCCGTTGAGGTTATGCATGAACACAGATATATATTTAGGTGTTTTGCAGGCTGAATTGTATTTATTATGCAGACTTCATCGAAAGTCACCACTGACGTTGCCGTAGTCGCGTAGTTGTAGTTCTCTTCTGTAAATTCATTAGTACATTAATTGTTCTTTGTAGAAGAAGATTTGTATATACTGTTGATCTTATTTGCAAGAGATAGTAGGTATTCCATGAACTTTTCGGGAGCATCATAATCTCAATATCCATAAGGCCGAGTGGGACAACCAGTTACCAGATATTCAACAGATTGAGCAGGTTTCACTTAAGTATAAAAGCTCATTGGAGAATGCTACTGCATGTAAGGTATGGTTTGGTAAGGTAAGGAGCTAAGGTATGCATGTATGTATGTATGTATGTATGTATGTATGTATGTATGTATGTATGTATGTATGTAAGGTAAGACTTTCAAATTTGCATAGATGACGTAAGAAGCTTTAACATCCTCTCAAAAGTATTACATCGAACGATAGGTCGTCCTTTGTAGGCATAACTGTCCTTGAAATATAAGCTTGAATGTATAGAATGCAATGTTTTTGTAGTTTTTCCAGACCATTTCGTCCACACTGACTACCAAAATGCGTGAAGCAGCGCTTGTATGCACATATCACTGCATTATGCTTTTTTAGTCCAATCACCTGAAAATTCCTTATATGTATACATACATAGTGATGTAACCCAGTAGCATAACTCAGCAGTAGTCGGCCGTGATAGTCAGCCACTTCAATATCAACCCTTATAAGCAGCTCGTATTTCTCACCAGTACAAACATTTTGAGACATACTGTTGAGCTTTTCAAACTTAGGGGTTTAAGCCAATGTGGTAGGGTACAAAACACATGTGAATTCGTAATTATCTTCAAGATGCTTATACTTGCTGACGCGTTGAGGTTTAGTGTCCACGAATTTGACAGGGACACCGTATATAAAACATTTCTTGTCTGCATAATTTTTTGTTTTGTTTATACAGGCGTTTCTTGCTTCATCAGAGGTCGGTAGTGCTATGAAGCTACTCATTCGATGGGTTGTTAATACGAAGTCGAACTCCATTCATACCAAGCAAGGCCCAGCTGCTCCCTTTCATTTCTGTTAACTTTCTTGAACTTTGGACCCAACCTGATATCCAGATTCTGTTTCCAGAAACACAGGTTGATTTCGTGTTTTGTAACTTATGTCACAGGTTTCTCCAATACTGTTTACGAATCGGCATTCAACTAGTAGAATAATTTTCCCACACTTATGAATGTCCCGCTCTCTCTCTCTCTCTCTCTCTCTTTGAACAGTTTGTATTATCCGCTGTTTTGCTTCCTGTATGCAGTGTTGTGCGTCTCTACACTTTATGAAATGATGTAATAATGCTTGATCAAGTAATATAGACGTCTTCACCTTGACAACTTCTCGGCACTCTCAAAAGCTGATTTGTCTTCGAGAAGATGATGTTATTGTCTCAATGTAAACTGACACAATGAAGGTGCAAGCTCGAAAGAGTTATGACATATTGGTCATTTGTCTCTCTCCGACATTAAAAGGTGTCGGATAAAGGTGTACATTTTGGTTCTATTTGGGTTTTACGTAATATGGTTAATACATAGTTTAAACACAGAAACGAATATGGAAAAACATCAGTTTTTGCGTAAATATTTCAGAGCTGGATTAATTACATGTATCTTAGATCACGTAATATAGTGGTTAAAAAGCACTAACATGTTAGTGAAATACCAGAGATTTAGAGACCTAATAATTGTTTTGTAGTTAAATTCCATGCACATTGAATTGGCATTATGTAAATACGAGAAAACATATAGAAAATTATAAACAAATGATCTTTAATACGCAAAATATATCCTTAAAATCTCAGAATACGTCCCTATGTGTATTAACATTGAACAGGAAAACGCACAAAAACCTGTACACCATTGGTTCTAAAACCACGTGACCGTTTTATACGTACATGCCTTCTCTATAAATAGGGCTCCTTACCTCTCTTACCACAGTGTCTGAAGTCTAGGGAGTTTAAGCAGCTAATTTCTCCTATTGCACCCTGGATGAAGCATGTAGCCCATTACATGACCTTGAAGCAATCTCTTAGGCTGGGCTAGGGGTAAAATCCATTATGAGTTACAATTCCGAGAGTCACAACAGCTAAAACTACACGTCGTATTTAACAACAGGCTATGACAACACACAGGAAATGCTGTCAAGAAAGATCTGTACAAAGCTTTCAATAATGTAATGTTTGGAAACATGTGAATGTGCGTAATTAGATAATTACACGATTGGTTACGAGTGAGAAGACCTTGGCAAAGTTGATTGTTAAACCTACATTCATCGATAGAACAATACGTACGCATAATCCACCTGGTATACATATGGATTCCCAACGGATTGTGTTCAACCAGCCTATACAAATCGGGATGAGTGTGTTGTACATCTTAAGACACTAATGTACCGGTATCGTTTTGTTGTGTTGTAGTCGTATTATGTATCTGAAAATCTGAAGCTTATTTTTATGGACACTAATTCATTCATCCATCAAGTGACAAGTAAAGAAAATGAACGTAGCTTGCCCTGAATATCAAGACAAACTATGTTTTCTCGAAACAGCTGATTACGCTGCAAACAGCATCTCACTTACTCAAAATAAATTACCCTGCAAACAACATGTCACTTACACAAAATAAAGAAGTGTTGGTAACGTTTAAAGATGCCGCTAATGGTAAAACCATCCATGATATGTTGGACTACAACCTAAAATAAATGCACTAAATATCCATGGCTGTATGATAAAAAGGAGCAAGAGGATAAAATGTAGTGCCATTCAGCAGTGCATCACATTTACTAGCTATGCAAACTGTACTAAAACCAACGAATTAATCGGAACGCCTATGAATTTTATCCTATCATAACAGCATATTGTTACGTCAGTGCAAGTGAATAAAAGTACGCTGATACCTTACGATGATAAAAGAGCTATTGCAAAGGATGAGTAATCAGCATATGCATATGGATATTACAGTGCTGTAAACAGTACTTAAGAGAACGTGACTTGGATCTCAATATGATTATCTCCATGAGTCTACAGTTATAAAACGCAAGTTTACGCAAGTGCTGCACATACACCTAGCAGCCGTCTGATGGAGGAAGAAGAACAAGCAGATGGGAAAAGAACTAACATACACCTAGAAGCCATCTGATGAAGAAATAAGAACAAGAAGATGGGAAAGGAACACTAACTCTGTCTCTAGGAGCAAATTCTAGTGCTGGTCTCAAGGTCCGATAAAGAGGAGCGGCGCCATTCCTTACAATCCTTATCTAATGAATCGCCGCTTAGCTTGAAATAAACTTAAATCAACTGATAATTCCGCCACATGCAGCCAAAAAAGGTAACCACATACAAACCAGAACGCCGAATAAAACGTAATATCTCTTAAAACATAAGTATGGGTTTGTTTAGAGTAATTCTGTATGTGTTTGAAAGACTATCAGCCATACATGTTTTATCGCATGTTGGTATTAAATTACATAGAAGGTCATAAAAGGAATGAATATGACCGTAAAACAAGAGAAATACTGCAAAACATCACACCTTCGGTATAATAAGGCAGAAAGCTTCTATAAAACCTGATAGAATGCTTAAAGTGTCCAAATACCGTTCTAGTGCCCGAAATGCTTATGAAATTGTTCAAATTAGCCTAGAAGTGCTCAAAATACCCATGAAATTTGTCTACAATACCTGGGTTAATACCAAAATTATTCAAAATAACTGTGTTAATACTAGAATTACCCATGAAGTTACCCCATGATACGTGTTAATGCCATAATTATCCAAGGGATTGCTCACAAAAAGCTTTGTAATACCTGAATTATCCATTAATGTACCCTAAACACCCGCGTTAATACCGGAATTACTATAAGTTACGCAGAATACTTGTGTTAATATCCGACTTACCCACGAATTTACCACAAAATGCTATGTTAATACCTGAATTATTTATCAAATTATTTAAAATACTTGCGTTGATACCTAAATTACCCTTTAAAATTGTCTAAAATATCTGTGTTAATACATGAAATACCCTCGAAATTACCCCAAAATAGTTTGTTAATACCAGAATTACCAATTAAATTACTCCTAAAAGCCAGTGTTTATACCAGGATTACCCATGAAATTCCTCCTGAAATTACACAGAATACCTACGTTAATACTGGAATTATCCATGAGATTGCTCCAAAATACCTGTGTTAATACCAGAATTATCCCTGAAATTATAACTAAATTCCTGTTTATATAAGAATTGGCCATAAAACCATACACAAATACCTTTGTTAATACCCGTATTCTCATCTAAATTACACAGAAATATCTTTGCTAATACCAGACTTACCCTGAAATTACTACAAAATGCCTGAATTAACACCAGAATTGGATATGAAGTTATCCAAAAATACCTGTGTTAATACTTGAGTTAGCCATGAAATTGTCCAGAAGAACTGTGTTAGTACCTTAATTACCCATGACATTTTCCAAAATAGCTTTATTAATACCAGAATTATCCGTGACACCCATAAAAACGTGTATTAATACCAGAATTAGCCATTAAATTACCGAAAAAATGCTTTTGTTAATATGTAAATTATACATTAAGGTACACCAAAAATACCTGTATTAATCCGGAATTACCAACAAATTATCCAGGATATTCATATAAATAACTGAACTGGCCGTGAAATTATGCAAAATGCCTGTGTGATAACTGAATTGCTCACGAAATTATCCAAAATATCTATCTTAATACTTGAATTAACCTGAAATTATTTAAAATAGCTGTGTTAATACATACATTATCCTAATTTACCTCATACCTATGTAAATACCATGAAAATACCTACACCAGTTTCTAAAATACTTTGAATAATTTATGAAGTATTCTAAACTCTGTATGGTCATGAAAATATCTGATCCAGTGTCAAAAATACCAAAAAAAAATACAATGGAATTCTCAAAATATCTCCTAAAACAGCTCCACCCCTCAGGATAATATCCCTGAATGCCTTGAAGCCCAGCTTTCCCTAGCATCTCTCGTCGCTTTCGCTATCTCTTCCATATAAACGAATTTTCTAGCCTTCATCCTTAGCCAAGGTTAGCATTTCACCTCGTTTTCCCTCTCTCTTCCCATATATGCAATTTGGTGTCCTAGCTCTCCCTTGCATACCCTACTTTTGTAGAATGTGTATACACCATATTTTAAACGCTATGAGGTCTCTGCGTCGACTTTGGGTTACAGGTTATGTTCAGCTCATAACTTCCGATTGAACTTTAATATTTTTTTGTCATACGTACACATACTTGGAGTAGTATTATTGTCAAACGAAAATTATTTTAGTAATTTGCGTTATTTTGTATCTGCGGTAACAGGCTTTTCACGCAGTTGTACACTGCCTTAAGAGTTAGCCTAGTAATTCAAATGATTACAAAATTTGTTCCCCTCCCTTCTGGTTCAGAAGAGCAATTCTAATATACAGTAGTCACACTGTACAATTAAATCCAGAAGCTTTTCCATTTTACGATGAAGTAAAAATAGCCCCGACAGAGATAACAAGCATGTTTACGTAAATTTCCCAAACCAATGTTCCTTTAAAATCATGCAAACCGCATTTAACGTATTCATCCCACAGTTTGGTTTGCAGGACAATTATTTTTTAATTTCAGTTTATTCATCGCTTTTTTCGTTTTCGTGGTTGTTTTTCTGTTTTACTTACACACGCATTTACATCTACACATGCCCGGGATAGGACTTGAATCCCCATTCTTGTGCAGTACTAAGATTCACTTTTGGTAGCTAGTGCGGTTATGAGGACTGCATGGAATAAAAAAAGCATTTCACCAGATGATTGTACGTTCGTACAAGGTGTGACGTCGCGAAAGCTCTCTGTTTGAATGACGTCAAGCATCTTTACTAGGGTCGCTGGGTGGCGTACGCATAGAAATAACAGGAAGCAGGGTTTATCTCATATACCATTCTTCTGGAATTAACCGAAATGTTCGTTGCTGTTTATTTAAATTATTTTGAAAATTTAAGCAGCACAGTATGAAATGTCATCATTATTTTGTTTTTCTTATGAGTGCATGCAAAGACTACGTGAATCAACTGACTGTGCTTATGTTCTATGAAAATAACCTAGGACAATAAATAAGTTCTTCTGTATGCACCTGTGTACTTAGAACAAAATGTGTCTTAAAATAATAATTGAGAATATTTACTATTACCTAGTTACTTGTCTGCTTAAGTAGATAGAAGAATAAGCGTTTTGTAGAAATAAACCTTATGATAGCTGTGAAATTAAACAGTAAGGAGTCCGTGAGATTTTAGACATAATAAATTTAAAAACATGAATATTGAAATTCCTTTAAAGTTTGAGAAAGCGTTTTAATATATTATTTGGTTTTATAAAGGAACTACTAGCGGTAAAAGCCTTAAAAGAAATGTTTTTACTCTCCCTTTCATTTTGAAGTATACTGCGACAATTCTCAGGAGGAAAACAAAGCAGCTGAGAGAAGTGCCGTGACCTTGGTGGCGTTCACAGCCAGGTGGGTTCCCCGGGCATTGCGAGACCTTGTATTTCTGCAACCACTGTGATTAGACATTAATGGCGCATGCGCGCTTGAACTTATACCGTCGTGTAGCAATGCCTCTAAATAACATTGCGTGTAGCTTGACCTCACTGCCAGAATTCAAATTTTCCATATTGTAGGTTTGTAATGCGTGACACTGTATTGCAGCAATATGTTCGCACGATCTGCACAAATTAATATAATAATCACAGTTATCGTTTAATTTAAAATTTACTTTGTTTTCGGCCAACACAATTTTATTTTCCGGATGATTTAAGTTTATTTTAAAACTATCGCACTCTCTTCAATTCGGTGAAATTCAGCCCATCAGTCGCTTCTTCGTTTTTACCACCACTACCACCCCATCGTACTCGGTAAGAAACAGAAGCAGCATATCAAGAAGGAGCTGAATATCCTGAAATTAAATGATAAAACACTAGACTATCGGACTAATTCGTTTGAACATGTAGAAAAAATCGATGGATACACTCAAGAGAATATTAAAATAAAAACCTATTCTTCAATGTTGAATGATCAAGAAAGTGAAGGACAGAGCAACTATAACCTTCATGAGACAAGAATGAGTTGAATAGTGGTTCTGTGAACTGTACAATAGCATGCACTTAAAAATTATATAAAATAAAATGTAAAGTGAACAAAAATAGCTCATACCTCACTCTCACTCTCTTATATCTGCTCTCAGTTTCTAATATTAATGTATTCTACACAATGAAGGCTTTCCTTTCTTTCAAGTTTAGCGTCCCTTAGTTCGGCAGCTCATAATAAATGAATGTGCAAATGAGCTGAAGCCAAATTCTCTTAAATGGTTATATACAGCAATTTTAAAACCATCTGGGTTTCTATTTAGGTTCAGTCGGGTGCATGGAATCGTGCCGATATAATGGGCAATGGTTTATGTTGGTGAGAAAATACTTCAGCGCGTGTGCCATGCCCAGCACTTACCTGGTTCTAGCACTCCACTTTGTCTTACTCTCCCCTTTTCCTCCGCTCCTGAGCCTGAAATCCACCAATGTTCTCTCATGTTTGAGTGCCAGACTTTTGTCATCAAATCCATAAGACGAACTCATCCAAGGAGCAGGCCCTCCTGCCACTCAAGTGAATTTTTCTGTACTCCTGCCACTTCGCCTTTGTTCATAGGCTAATGGGTGTATGTCACATGACTTTCTCCTTTTTTCTAAATGGGTTCTACAAACTATTCTTACGAAAGCGTTTTTTTTATTCATACTTAATGTTAATCGGGATAAAGCTTTACAGAAATACAGGAACTTTACACATTTGTTTAAGGCTCAAGGAGGATTTACTGTTTTTAAACTTTATACACAAGTTTTACAATATGTTATTCCCTCCTGAAGTTCCTTATTATTTTTCTTGCCCTTATATTTAGCATTCTGTTGTATATATAACGGAGAAGTATAATGTATCCACTATTTATTTTTATCTTTTGTTACCCTTTTTCTGTGTTTTCCCCAATTTATTATCGCATTTCTTTCAACAATTTTAACCTCCTTTTTCCTCAATGTTTACCACAAGGAGGATAGAGATAGAGGAAACCGATTCGATAGTTCTGTTTTTAACCGGGTAGCATTAATGCTTGCCCAGAAATTCCATACCCTTTCCATGACATCGCTAGAAAAACTGAATATTAATAGCACTTTATATATTCCGAGGTGTTGCACTCACGTGACGTTCTTTACTCACTCTTTTATACGTTCTTCTTACAAAAGCTTTTTTATCTACTTCTTGTTCATGGAGATAAACTTTCATTGCCAATTTAACAATCTATTCGTTATAAATATAAGAAGGGAACAGTCAGCTGAAGCGATAGTTAACTTTTGAAAAAGCGCATCGCTAAGTGATGGCTTTGAAATTCCATGCCCTATGACCACGAGAGGAAGCGAATAGTGAGTTGCCATTTGGAAATATTTTATGTCTTTGAAAATGAAAATCAATAACATATTTTATAAGCTGTTTTATTTCGGATGCTGATTAACTTTGCATCTGAGAGAATGCGTGCAAAAAATATCCGTTTGTTCCTCACATAAAAAACCCAAACATTTTTGGTATATCTATATAAGAGGGATAGAATGTAGATGGCACGAATAACCACGCCAAGTGAAGCCGTGATAAAAGCTTGGTATATTATTAATACAGACTACTTCCTTTTCTCATTTGTGTACTTCTTAATATTTTTATTTAAATGCTATCACTTATTATTTTTTATTATTGTTGTTATTATTGCGGCTCTTTTTGTTGCTATTATTGTAGTTACGGTAGTTGTCTTGAATTAGGCACAGATTCGTTGGCATATACATTTTACACAGGGATGAATTAATTCAATAGTAATAGAATCTTCCATTTATGGAAAAGTCGTTAAAACAGTAACATAACATCAATAGAAACATAATTTTTATACAAATACTGTAATAATAGCATATGAGATTATATGACGAAGAGAAAGTTACGAGTATGTGACATCCGAAGCTTTTATTCTTAATATAATACATACTAAGCTTCTTTACATTTTTATTGCTGTATCTTCGTAGTTTAAGAAAACGATATATGCTATTAATTTTCATACGTTGATGAATTGTACTCTATTATCACATTATTCTATTATATTAATTTTCAGTGTAGTGAAATATAAAAGCAATATGTAAAAGTGCTTTTCGAAAGTAAAAGGATTATAGGGAGCAAAAAATAAGGATATAGGCAATCACTTTAGACATGAACTTTTACCATAGTTAAGATGTAAAATTCAAATCAAACCACTGAATTGTAAAAGGAACAACAAATTATATTTATGCCAGGAACTTTTCATCAAAAGTGAGAGAAACTGCGTACACTACAGTTCCAAATAGTAATTTTAATACCTTTATAATAATTTAAGGCGATTTTCCAATATAATTAGGGAATATTCAGGTGTCAAAACATTTTGTATTTTGTCCCACGATATAAATTATTTCAATAAGCTGTCTTAAGCTAAACATTCAATCAAATGATGCATTAATTAATAACTTCGAAAACAGTGAACCACGGAATAACAATTTACTATTACTAACTTATGAAGTATATGCAGTTAATATTTATAATTATGTAATGTGTGAAGCAATGTTTATGAGCGGCATATGTAATGATTCCAATAATAATAATGATAATAATAACCATAATAATTATGATGCAGGTAAGCTAATCTATAATGAATTTAATACATTTAATGAATAACTGAAATTAATAACTTCGTAGCGTTATTAGTTTATGAAGTAAAACGCTAAAATATTAGCTTAAACGGTACATAAATCAAGCACAATATCTCCGCAGAAGGGCCGCTTTGTTCTTACCATGTATGAACACAATATCTGTTCTAAAACACGAAGAGCTCAATAAGTATCTTCTTTCTTTGTCACTTATAATTGAGGTTGAGAGGTTAAGGTGTTATTGTGCATTCCATGTGTGTTTTGTTTCACAAAAACGTGCGATATCATAGTGTGTGAATCCCCGTCCCTAGTCCAGAGGTTCTTCCCCATTGTGTAGGAAAGAAGGAAAAACATGATTACTGGAGGTAAACAACATAGTGTTTTGGCAAGCAGAACTTCTCACCGCCGCGTACAAGTATTATATCATTGACAAGCTGCATTGTCAACATTTACGTTTGGTTCAGTGTTTTCGAGGAAGAATACCTTTGGCGTATTTTGGTTGAACAGAAACTCGAAAATTAAACCAGAGATATCTATAATACGGTTGAGAAAAATACAAACTTTATGGAATCCGAATATTCTTAGATATTTTTCCCTCAAAAACTTCAAAATCAATAAACAGACTTTATATCTTCTGTATGAAGAATGTTAGATTCTGGATTCAGCTTGAGAAACGCATTCTTTGATGTAATCCGCACATACAATGTGATTTGTGCATTGTAATTATATCATTTAATGACATGATCATTCGGAAAAAGCATAAAATGCTCCAATTGTTGTTCTCATAAATCACAACTGCCGATTCCACTAAAATCAAAAGAAGTGTAGGATTTGAAACCAGTCGGATCAAGTGTGTATCCTGATTAGTAAACATATTTAGTATAGGTACTTCGGGAACTTGATTGGCTGAAGGTTGGACAACGGAAATGAATGTAATTAAGATGACCAGTCAGGTTTTCTTTAAAACGTATGCACCTACTCGCAAACCTTTATGTGAACTCTTTGCTATACATACAGACTGGCAGCTCTTCCAGACTTGACGTCACCAGTTACTATAATCCTCTAAATGTGTATTGGCCATTTACAGTACATGTTCTACACACGATTTCTTCATTGCTAGAATTGATACAACACGAGACAGACACTTGTGTAAAAGGCGACCCCGAGGTAGGAGTATTTCCTTGTAAGTTCCGTTCCAACCAACAATGCCTTAATTTCTAAAATAGGCTAAAAATATTTCACTGAAGTACAAGTTATATGCGTTATACAACGGGAGGGTAACACCTCGCTCGCTGCGATCTACCTAGTTCTATTATAGATACCCCAGGAGGAAGGGATGAAGTGAAGGAACCACAGGAGGATACAGGCCTGAAGCAGACAGTCTCGAAGATCCTTCCTTCCCACTGCTGGAGATGCCAAGAGAGTGTGATGAAAGACCCGTCGCCAAGCAGCGCTCTAGTGTTCACTGCTCTGTTTAGCAAGTATGCACACAATCTGTTCGGCACCGCCATATCACGGAGCACAACTGAAAGATGAGAAGGAAACGGAATGAAAGGGAAATGGAAATCAAATCGTGCTGGACGAAAAACCACCCTACCATTCGCCTAACCCAAGGTCAAAGTGGGCGCACGACGGGTATCAAACCCAGTACTTCCCGAATGCGAACCTCACATGTCGTGTAGCCGTCTCGCTTGGATTTAATTGGCAAGTTGAATCTGAATTTACTTCCCATTTTCGGGTACTCATTTTACTTAGTTATAACTGAAAACGCAGGCGCATCAAAGCTCAGGGTTCGAGTATTACCAAGTTGCTTTAATCCGCCAGAACGCCTGATTGATTCATTCAAATCACTAGCAGCTCAGGTGTCGAGAGTATTTAATACGAGCGTAGTTTTTGTTTAACGTAATTGCCGTGTTCGCTACTCCCAAACTTTTATATTATTTAAATGGAGACACTTACTACTTCGGTAATCTTTAGTGGGCGTTAAGGTCAGGTTCTGGAGAAGATTGTGCGAAAACTACGAGCACAGTATTGCAATGCCTTCTACTTGCTAGGTGCTGGTAAACCTTTCGTTGCTCTAGTCTTTGCTGTGTGGTTTTGTATGCTGGCGGCGAGTTCGTCAACTTCTACCACCTGTCAGAGTGTATTCACCTTTTTCTACACACCTTCTCGTCGCCTCTTCACCTCAGGAGAATTCGTCCCAAATACGAGTATATGTTGCTCCTGGCATCCAAGGAGAATTGAACCCTTTGTTTATAAATTGTAACGCGGTATTTAACATACCTCTTTGGGAAATGCACCCCAACTGATGTTATTCGTTGCTACAGCAATATGTGTGCGTTAGTAATAGCACATGTGCGGCTAAACCTCTTCAATGGCTACAGTTTAATTTGTTTTATAAAGGTAACTTGAGCATTTCTGATTTTATTATACCTATGGGTTAAACGCATGGCACCCCGAGGGTCTCTGTCAAGTCAGTTTCGCCGCACAAAACGAATGCCTGGTCATATCACGCAAAGATAACCTAAGTTACTAATGTTAAAAGGCAATTGGAAATAGTGGGAAGATTTGATTACACACAAATAGCTGACGATAAGTAAGGAGCAATCTAATATGAACATTATTGATGAGAAAATTCAGCTATGGGAATACGGCACATTTTTATAGATGTCAGATGGGGTGGTATACTTGTTATGTTATATTTAATTTGTTGAGCCCCACGTTTGGGAGCCAATTTGCGACGGCATTACTTATAATGTTTGTGTATGTGTGTTTACTCCGCGTGGTGAAGCCATTTTGTGACATGATTTTTGTTAGGTTTGTAGCTCCATCTGGTGTTAGCAATTTGCGGTAGTATTAGTGTTCGTTTGAAATAATGCTACTGTTATTTTATTTAATTTTGGTTTACTGTCCTCCGGCTAGCTATGATCTTTTTGGTCGAGCATATCTCTTTATACAGGTTGTGTAAACGTAAAGGAGTCTTTTATCCAAATATAACACTGATGAAGGAATTTGTTTTACACTTTTATTGTCGAACACAGTCACTATCACATTTACACATTGATCTTGACACTCGCCAAACTGAAACTGTTATAACAACTTATTTACTGATTATTCTTAATTCGCGTACTTCAACTTTTGTATAATTAACTTTACAACACTTTAGATTTTTCATAACTCTGCTACGCATAACTTGTGAATCGATAGCCGACGTGTACTTTACAAATATTTTCGGTGAACTGACGGACTGAAGGCGACGTGTAGCATACAAATATTTTCGACGAACTGACGGGCTCTATCTCTAACCTAGCCCTTTTTATACTCCTACGCCCCGATATGCCTAAAGATTATAACTGAATTGCTATTGGCTAATAAAACGCGCCAACATTAGCGTCTATTTTTATATCCAATGAAAATTATGAATACATATGCTCTAGGTATAATGTTCCAGCAAATTCTAAAGGAAAACGCGCCAACATTACGTAACTTCCTCGACTCTAATAATGATAAACAGCTCACCCCCTCGCTGCATTATTGCACGCTATTATTGTCAGTTTCAGTAAGGCAGTATAAACTTACTTCTCGACAATAATTACAATCAACAAATATCTCAAATCAATGTCACATAAAAATGCATATTCATATTACAATCATTCTTTACTTTTAAGTAATTTGTGATACAAATTACTGCATCACAGATTGAAATGGAAATGTTCGGTGAATAATCTGGAATTAATTGAATTTAGGTCGAAGATTTCTATAGATATGTAGTTTTACAGATCTGTACTTTTTCTTTCTTTGTCTTTTTCTTTTGGGAGTTATGCAAACATTTAAATACTTAAGGATGGTTACAGTGGCCAGAACCCATAGATCTATTTACATAATTTTATTAACAATGAAGGAATACAAAATACAGCAGTCGAGACATTTGGAAAAAATATAAAGTTTCGAATGCATAACTATTTTAAAAAATGTATATATATTGCTCCTGCTTCAGGGAATATAATACAGAATGTTTCAAAAATAGAGGGCATAATTTCAGGTATGCATTCTCCATATATAGACAAAAATAATCCATTACAACATGTGCCCGGAAATGCTTAGTTTCTGAATTATATCCTTCAAAACGGTGATATTCGCCGGAACATATTTCTTACCCAGGTAGATTTCTTTACAGACGATGTTCAAAGCGTCCACCTCCTGCTTGAATACACGCCTTACATCGACGTCTCATGGCTGTGCGAACACGCCCAAAATTCCAGGAGTATTGTGTACCTACTTCCGCATAACCTGCCGCAATTCGATTATGAAGGGATTTCATGTCAGTACAAAATCAACAGGGTTCAAATCAGATGAGCGTGATGGCCAAGCAATTGGGCCACCTCTACCTATCCATCGATCAGGAAACTTTCGATTCAAGTACCGCCGAGCGGTAAGACTGAAGTGTGCAGGAGCGCCATCATGTAATAATAGAGGTTGTTGACGAATGCTCAGTGGAGTGTCTTCATACACATGAGGTATGGTGCTTTCCAGAAGTTTTTGTATAGTCGGGCGAAGAAAAAAAAAACCTGCCGATATGAAGAACCGCTGTTTAAGTTGGCAGTCAATAATTAATACACCTCTGCCGCGCCATATTTTCATCCCTCATTCGGTTACAAAGGTTCGAACCAACAAGAACCGGACTCATTCAGGAGCCAGTATGGACAGTCTTTGGGTGGCATATTGTTTTAACCATTCAGGTGGGATATACAATTCTCCACCCCTTTCACCGCCCAGCTAGACCTGACCTTTCTTCATAAGGCAATTCTATCGTATCGTACTTCAGCTATAACCAATTAGAGGAAGGCTCAACTAAGGCGGGCGCGGAGCACAGATGATGAGATTCTGCCTGCAATCAACAATGGAAAACACTAAAACTAACCAAAGCATTGGCACGATTATATATATTTATTTTGTTATTATTATTATTATTATTATTATTATTATTATTATTATTATTATTATTATTATTTTACACTCGACTGTACGTCTGCCCCGTAAGTCATTTACAAGCTCATGGGGTTCAACTAACCCATCACCAATGATACGGCCCACGTGTTTAAAGTGAACTGCACTTGGTGATGAAAGGGAACAATTGCATGTGGGTTTTCATATGTCCATACATGCTGACTGTGGAATCTTGTAATACCATTTCGTGCGAATTTGTGTTTCATTTGTAATTATACTAAGGCAGGAAAGTTGGGATTTGTAGTACATTGTTGCATGAACCACTGGCAGAACATCAAATTGAACAGGGTAATCTGGGTGTACACGTTGAAATGATGATACAACTACTGCTCTCGCAAGTCTCCAGACGGTCGTATGAGGAACATTCACTTGCAACGCTAACCTTCGTTTGCACTGAATCCAGAATCCAGAATCTCCTCCTCTACATCTGGAGTAGAGGGTGATGGAGACGTTCAACTTCGCTGTGGGTACCTCTCTTGGTGCAAACGACGATCCAACACAGCCTTACCGTACATGCGACTCCTGATTTGAGTACATGTCGCTCAGTCGAACGCCAAACACAACACTCTATATACCCTTCGCCTCGAAACGAACTGTCAGAGTGTCCTGTTAAAATCTTCTTCACAGCAACTACCTGCGGGAGAATACCTTTCCGGTGAACATCACTGTTTTGAAGGACCAACCATTTCCGGACTCATGTAATGGATTTCTGTTATTGTCTACGGGAAATGCACTGAATTTATGCACTCTTGTTTCTGAAACATTCTGTATAGGACTTTGCATTACTTTAAGATTTTTCAGACTTTAATTTATGGTATTAGGTGGACCTTACTAAGAAACATTACAATGTATGAAAAAGGGGGAGTTTTCGAATAAATCACAGAATTAGTATGGAGAAAAGGATTTAATTCCTTGGTAAAATAAATAGTCAGACAGTTTCAAGTTATACAGCTTATATCTTCAAAAAGAAAACCGAAATCACGTAAACAGAGATATAAGATTTTATGTCAATTCTTTACTGCTCGGATTATTACTTTCCCCACCACAAACATAGTAGGTAGAGAAGGTATTGCATTCCACCCAAAAAATCCACATCGAGATTTCACAGGAAATAAATGTTTTGTGGTCCCTGTATCCAAAAAAAAACATTTTTAGAAAAAGGTCTGTTGTGTGTATCTGTATGTCTGTGCGTGTGTGGGTGTGAACAGCATAACACAAAAACGAAAAGTCGGATAAATACCACACATAGTATTTAGGTTCACTACCTTCCAAAGATGTGACACAAAAAGATTTAAGTAAATCTCCCACCCCAATTACGCTTTACATGGAACATTTAAAAAAAATTGATATTTTAAAAATGCCTCTAACGATTTTGATTAAAATATCATATATTAAAGATGTTTACGTGACAAATAAAACGCATATCTTGAATTTTCTGGAAATGGCCTGTGAAGTCCTTTTCATTTGCAAGAATATTTGTGTAATCTTGTCTAACTAGTAAACGTTAAGCGATAGCGGAAAACGTAGCATACAAAAAAGTAGACCTCTTCAAAGCACACAATTTACTTCAAATAAGTTGTTAGTGGTACAAGCCGTTTCTGAGATATCCGTTATCAAAGGCTTCAGTTGTAAAATACTTGTCAGTGTTTAAAAGTCTCATCAATTTTCAGTTGTTTCTCGCGATTCCATGAAAACGATGGAATTTAAGCTAAAAAGTTTAATTAAGTTTTATTTATGGACGCTCTTTAACTACTTGAGCGCTGATGACCTTTGATGTTTAGCGCCCTTAACCCCATATCATCATCATCATCGCTCTTTAACTACTATGGTTCTTAGCGACCTACTCTATACGAAAGACCGGAAATTTTGCTCAGAGGCCCCTTTATCAGGCTTGAGATTCTTTTACGTGCCGTAAATCTGCGACATGGTGCCACCGGCTTTACTTTTCCTCCGCAGGATGCCATGCTAAGGACCTTTACGTCCGAAAAAATCCATTGCCCTCCGCCGGATTTGAACTCGCGACCTCAGGAACAAAAGAACAGCATGATACCTCTAGACCACCGAGGACAACAAATTTAGGGCCGGCTTATAGCGACGTTAACGTTTGACCATCGCTGTTCACTCTGTACGTATAATGAAATGTGTAATGTAGCTATTTCTGCAAAGGTTTATTTGGATTAAAATGTAGTAGATAGAAAAATAAGCTTTAGTAAGAATAGTTTGTATCCGTTTTGACAAGTGTTAAGACAATTGTAACCTTGGAAGCTATTGTTACTTGATTTTGAGCTCTTTAGCTCACTTACAAATCACTGAGCATCACTAACGAGGATTTCAATGACGGAGATTACTAAGATTCGATTCCTCGCAGCAGGCTACAAAATTTGTGGTACAGAACGGGATGGGTCCACCTAAAGTAAATGGCACCTTGGTAGCACTGTGATGGAACATTTGCATTTCTTTTAATTATAAAGTATACATTGATTTTTTTTTTCATTATTTGTTACTTTAAGGCGTTTTAATGTTAGAAAATTGAAAGAAACTCTCGAAATATGCAGCAGTAAAAATAAAAAATACTCAAGTTATGGAGTTCTTGCATCCTCATTTTGTTTTATTCCTAGCTAATACATTTTCTGCACTTTCATGTCCCACTGGTTGGGTGGTTGAAAACGAAAAACACATTAAATTCTGTTTTCTTGAAATTTTCCAACAAAGTGACTGCTTCAAAATTTCTATAATACAGAAATACATTTAAACATAATGCTAAGCTACCAATAAAGATACCTTACCTATCTTTCTAGTTTTACTTTTTAACTCATTATAATTCTATTTATTTATTTATATTTCACTACATTCGTTTTTAAACGATACGTGTATATAATGCAAAAACATACTGTTTTCTGCAGAAAACAAGCCGATTGTTCTGCATTTCTGAGGAGCAGGTACCGAACCGTGTGACAACCGATAGATCGATTAGCTGCACACTTAGCAAATACATTACTGGCTGCTAATGTCATTACTAATTCAAGCAATTAACTATGCTCCCAATAGGCCAATCTCTCCTGATTTGCATCACACCTAGCCATTAGATGACATCTATAGCCCGCAAGTTTGGCAGAATGCTTTTGCTAATCAGCTACATTGGTAACAAAATTACGAGAGTTTCGTACTGATTTAATGTTTTATATGAGTACAACTTTGATTCTCTTTGTAGCGCTTATATGATGCTGAGTTTCCATTTGTTTAACATAAATGACTAAAAAACAAAGTAAGCTTTTGGAAAATCGGTAGGCAAGCTAGAAGAGCAGTAGATCTACATATTCAAATTGATTAACAGGAAAAAAAAACAAGCGAACCAAAAAGTAATGCAGTTATGTGAAATATGGAATCCGTTATACTTAGAATGTGAAGCTAATATTTGTAAAAATTACTCATTATTTGTTGTTCTTGCATAATCCATATTTGAAGGTAATACCATTTCCTGATGATATCTGATTCTACCGTTCCAAACTTGTCCAACACACGGCTTGTGTATAAGAACAATCAATTCCATTAATTGACGTAATGGTGGCCGAAACTATGAAGGCCGGGACTTAATGTACTTACAGCATTGTAAGTCGCCATTGGGGCATGTCATCTCAATACAATTTGAGATCTCTTTGTGGTTTACCGGGAAAAATGCGAATCAGTTGGTGAGTTTAATGTCATACCGGCATGTTGCCATGGCAGATCAGTGGTTAGAGCAACCAGAGATCCGTGCTTCAAATCCCGGCGATGGCATTGCATTTTTCAGTCGTCTGTTCCATCTTTCCAACCTTGTCGAACGCACGGCTTGTGTGGACGAAAACTTATTTCCAATACCATTTACCGTCGAGAATGCTTTGAAAAACGATAAAAAGTGCTAATTTTAATATTCTACTACGATTTACCTACTTTCTCTACACTGTGGATACCCAAATGTATTCTCATTAGCTTCCTAATATTACTGGGCACAATGATACACTGTACTCCATATTTATTACATGCACCAACTGTAAACATATTGCCATAAAATTAACTTTCGGCATATTTCTTTTCAGCATCAGAAAATATTCTCCTTATCTTCCTCCCCTTTCTAGCGAACAGTTTTCTTGGTGCTCCCAAAGTTTTCCCCAATATTACAGCCCAATATTTGAGGTTTCCCACTCTTTGATTTGCTGGAATCTAGTACAAGGAAAGCATAATAACATTTACTGAACCTCTTCTACAAATAGGCGGGTAGTGGGAGCCTGATGTCAGCATTATGAACACACTCTGTAAACTCGACAAGACAATCTGCATCGAGTGATGTGATGCCTTTTCACCTCGAAATGTTTATCCCTAAGAGCGACAAAATTATGTTTGTTCATAATATGGAGACCTATTCTTATAAAAGTACGATGAACAGATGAGTTGCCTCATATGAGAGCCACTATTGTCTCAACCATTACTAATTACCGCTATGAAGATAATTAACAGGGGGAAACTTTCTTAACTGCCTAGTGTGTTTTTCTTTGCATCAATTAATTCCTAGTGAATTTATGCTAGCTGAACTGCATTAACATTATTAAACACAAGTTGGCAGTAAATAATGTAAGTGGGTGTCCTTAGTTACCCACTGGCATAACACCTCTTTACCCAACGTTCGCAGACATTCAGCACTTAGGAATTGGAAGAGAAAATATTATCGTACTAGCCATTCCTTCGTCCATCTGCACATAAACGTATTTTTAAGAAACAATAGTTTAACGCAGCGCATCTGAACGTTTATTTAGGGGTGCTTACCATTTCTAATGCGTAAAAATAAGTTTTCTCTTACGCACCTCATGTTTCACAAGGCATTGGCTTCATTTGTCGAGAATGAAAATGCCGCTAAATAATACGATGGTGATGGTACTGGTGGCGGTGGTGGGCGGTGGTGGTGGGCCACCATGGTGGTTCTTACTACACACGCCGGCATATACTGTGGACACTGATGATACATGAAATGGAATGATAATTGGGAAAGGAAACGCTTCAGGTTTAAGCTTACACCACCTCTATCAGCTTTATTCAGTTATAGATAACTGAGGAAAATCTGTAAAAGTCTTTAGTTAGGAAGGATGCTCTTGGTGGATTTTAACCATGAACATCTCGTTCACAAATCCGTGCCTTAACGACCTCAGCTATATCTGGTGGTGGTAAGTGTAACCTAATTCATCATCTTTATACATTTTATACAGCTTATGTCGCAAATTAATTATTAAAGTGTATATGTGTTGGAAAACGCAGTTGTTAGAGAAAGCGGCATAGAGCCAACCTCGCAAAGGACCAATGCATTTAACATGAACACCTACATTAATGGTAGAAATGGTGGTGAAAGAAATAGTACGAGTTGTTGACAAAGCCAAAAAGGGCAAAAACAGAGATAAAACTAGCCATCAACGAGTGCGTGTGCTGTATCGTGAAAAACTTCATAAATTTTGTTGTGGTTGAAAGGGCACTTCGACATTTAAGCCGCTCAATGTAGTTAAAGGAATATAATGACAGCGATGTTTAAAACTATTGCATAAAATCGAACGAGTTCAAACCTCTCTAGCTGGCGAGATAGGTGTGATAGAGGAATCAACACTTGTGATTTGCGTGTGAGGTTTTGACATGGGTGAACAGGGCAGGATACATAATGAAAGCAGCAATGTGAAAGGGTTAATTCATTGATATGACTCGACTCCCGCACGCCGAGAAGGAGAGTTCCATACTCAACGCATCGAGATCTGCAGCAGTAGTAGAGGATGAGAGAACACGTACCCATCTAGTCCTCCATGTACACCCCAACCCGAACCTCCGAACCTCCACATCCCCTACGTCTACCCTATCATGTTTCCAGGAAAATTAATTTCGTTGGACTTATGTCGAATGAATTCTAACGGAATATAAATAAAGGAACGTTCAATACGGAAACTGCTTACATCTTTAGTAAATTTAAAAAAAGAAAGTATGTGAAAAATCCCTTGGGCAACCAACATGCAATGTCCTTTTTCCTGGAAACCACTTGCGAAATGAGGAGTGGAACCGAAGAAGCCTAAGCTACAATACAATCGTCACTAAATAGTTCAGCTTACCCAAGGAAACACTCATTTTAAACGTTTCATTACATTCTAGCTTTCCGGCATGAAAAGAATGTGGAATAGGTTTCTGCCCTGTAGAGTTACCCTCCAGCATATGCAGTGCAGATTTATTCGAAATTGTACATGGTTAATCTTAATGTTTCCGCAGATGCTCAGGGCTAATATTCTGAAACAACCCAGTGTATTCAGCAATGTTACGTCAAATGCTGGTGTTTATACAGCTAGCGCGAATTCACAGGCTCAGCTATAAGTCATCACGTCAGTGAAGGACTACCAGATCGGGACCGCAGTTAAATACAAGCCCAACGCAATCCACCCCCGCTGCTTTTGAGAAATTGAAAGACTAATGAGGTCTTCGAGGCTGCAGGTGTAATAATTACATTTTATCTCTGCTTATGATTATCTTGTACTAGGAAATGAAGTACCCTGATCGAACCCGACCGATTTACCCGAAAAATAGTTCTTTTTGGACTGTAAGAAATACATTGAAAGTCCTTTGATAAATTCTTTGTTGTTTACTACAAATTAGGATTTAAACATGGCGCATTTTCTCTCTGGGAGTAACGCCCATAAAATCTATTGAACGTATTCATAAATTGCTGGAACTAAGCAAATATTGCTGAATTCTGAATCATTTCTATACAAAAATGTATCTTGAATAACGTAGAGTACACAGAAGTTTTATACCAATACTGTAATATATATGTATATGTGAATCTGTAATTGTTAGAGAAGGTTGTGTGAAACACGTCAGATTCGTCAATAGATGAAACTTACAATGTATGAATTTTTCATTTTTCCGTTAAATTACTGGAATTAAGAATGAGCAAGATTAACGAAAATGGACACAAGTTCAATTACCTGTGCCAGAAAACTACGTTATTGCCAAGAATTTAATCTATCAGCTGCTGTTTCATGGAAAGATATTTCAATCCAAAACACAAGGCTGGCAATACTAATATAATTACACATTGAAATTCAATATTGCTGCAGGCATAATTACAGGTTTGTTTTTATTGGACTTGTGCATGTAGGTACATGTTAACGCGGGAGCAGCCGTTGTCACGTTTCCCTTGTCCTTCACTAATTAACGATGATTTGCAACATTGCACTAGTTGCAAGCTATGTAAAGTCAAGGAAAATAGGGGTATACAATTGCGAAGGTTGGGTGCATGTGTTTTTTCTCTCCATTACCCGCTTCCGTAATCATTCCCATTTCATTAGACAAGGCTCTCTATTCTACTCCGGATCAATAGCTAAACCAGGTTCGAAAGTGTTCCCTGTTAACAACTGCTGCTATAAATACTGTTACAGACCAATTCCCTAACCGAAAACAAACAAGCTACCTGTTGAACCAACTCCGATTAGAGGCGTTTACATTTACATAACTAAGCAAATGCCTTTTTACGGTGATGATCTCTTTCATGATATTGCAGTAATAACAATTAACGCACGGAATCATCAACAATAATGCTCTCATTACGCACATGCTCTAATTTCCGTTTAGCCATGCTTCCCCCGTGACATAAATAAGCCCTGATAATACAGATACAAGTAGATCCCAATTTCAGACCCTTAGAAACAGACCCCTAGGTATCCAAAATAGGCTATAAAAGCTTCTAAATAGGCATTGTAAATACAGGTTTAAGAAACTTAGGTACCTAAGTTCCTGGGAATATTTTCTTTTCTTTACTACTTACCTAACGATAGAGAAAGTATTAGATTCGATATTGTGAATCATAAGTTTGAGGTCCCCATAATAAAAAGAGAGGCATTTTTAGAAATGTTTTAGCTCTGTCTGCTTTCTACGAGTGCCTACATACTGAATTAAAGCTTTAGGTCGGATAAACACTCAACTTCGTATTTAAATCTGATATGCCTTCAGAATGGAAGTAGGAGATTTTCATGGGATTTCTTCATTGCAGACAATTACTTCAGTAATTGTTTCCCGATGATTCAAATTCTCAGAATTTTTTAATTTTCTTCAGTCTTCATTTCTACTCTATTTTCTTTTATAAATAAAAATAAAAATGCAGAAGGTCACTGCATAAAAAGGAGGGCTTAAAAACATTTAATAACAAAGTAATTTCGGTAAATTAATATGTTTGTAGTGCTTGCTGTTCACAAAGCATTCGTCGTTTTGTGTTTAAGTTTTCATATACTACAATTTATTTTGCTGTGCATTTAAATAAAGCTTTTGACAGTCTGATGTGTTATAAACAGCGGCCCAGTATAACTTTACGTTCCTAGTTGAATTGGCGAGAGCAAGAAGGAAAAGATTCCATTAAAATATGATATAAAGCAAATCACTCTAAAGCCAATCATTTTATTGAAAAACTGTCAGTTGTGAAGTTATTCTATAAACTTCTGTGTGTAACCACAGGACAATAATATCCCTTCATATCTGATAATTGATATGTAGCCTTTAAAACTTTGTGCAATGTTTTCCTTTTCGATCTCAGTTGAACTGGCGTAGAACTAAGTTAACAAAATGTGACTTCAAACTGTTAAGCATAATGAATTTATAAAAATATCTCCTATTTCTTTACCGGTGTATCTACAATCCCAGGACTTACAAGACAATGCCTGGGGTCAGATGTCTGTCGAGGAGCAGAGGAACTCTTTCGATCTGAGAGAATGAACAACTAGAGTGGGTGATTAGCCCAACGACCGGGGATGAAAGCGAAGAAGTAGATGACAGATGAAAGTGAACGGGATGAATAACAGGAAAGTCGAAGATGGAACACCGGTGGAATGAAATGGCGGGGGAACCAAAGAACCCGGTGAAAACCCGCCCAGATGATGCTTTATCCACCACAAATACCAGATGCGTGTCTCTGGGATCGAACCCTTGGTGAGAGGCAAGCGGTCTAACCACTCGGCCACGGCGCCAGCCACATAATAAACAATTAACTATAATTGTTGTCTAACCAACTTAATTTAGTATAGAATAACAATTCACAGTATAAAGCAATGCTTTCAACTCGTACTCGCTTCGGCAGTACATTGAAACGATACAGAGAAGATTAGCATGGCCCCTGCGCAAGGATGACACGCAAAATCGTGAGCGTTTGTTTTAATCTTCGAAAAAACCAAAAACTAATTTCTTTTCAATGAAAGCCTTCTTCCGTCATAACATACTTTTTTCGTTTTAACACAACTGTTGATTTATTACAGCGCTGTTAATCAGTATTCATTATTCAGGAGTAGCAGACTGTTGGCCATAATAAAACTGTTTCCAAAAATTCTTTGCAATCTTCCGATATATAATGCACAAGTTTAGCCACATCTTGGACTTTCTGGAGCCTTCCCATTGTAAGCATTAGAAGTGGGAAGCACAACTTGTCACCTAGTTTGAATGCTTCACTCCGGATGCAGTCTATAAATTCGTGTGTTACTGCAGTGCTTTTCTTCCACACTGCGGCCACCGTAGAGCGGCTGTCGCGCCGGCCGCTGCAGCTCGGAATCCCGCCGAAACAGTTATAATAACCGGGAAACAGGCACATGTTCTCAGATTTGCTGATATCGTACGAGAGTTTAGAAATGTCCTTTGTCCATACATTTCTGGCATTCTCACAGGAAACTTTCATTTACGCTCTACAGTTCAAAGTCTGAAATTGAGTGAATTTCTCGCTTTTGTTTTCGTTTAGTTCTTCCAATGCATGGGGTTCGTTACGTATACTTTATTTTTTCTGTGATCACCAAAAGAGTAATTGACCAACGCTTAATATTATTCTCTGACGAAGCATGGTTCCATTTAACTGGTTATGTTCTGTTGCAAAATAACGGATACTGAAGTACAGAGGAAACCGATTTTACGCACGAGATTCCCTTGCTTGACGCGAAAACTGGTGCAATAAAATAGTAGTAGTGCATATAGAATAGTAGGAACTATACTTTTTGAACACATAATAATGCAGAGATACAGAGATGACTTACATCGTTTTTTGAACAGCTGACGATATTGAATATCAGTCTGGCTATTTTTAGCAAGTGTTTTGCTACAGCGCATACAGCCGATGGGTCATTACGTTTAATTCAGGAAATTTAAGATAGGGTAATTGGCAAAGAACTATAGTCCTCAAAATCCTCTGATCTAACTATACAGGTGCATCTTTATTGGTGTCATATCTATTTGGAGGACTTGGGGGACGTGTTCCTGACATCAAAATAGTAAACAAAGTTAATATGTACATGCGTCTGAAAATCAACCGCTTCGTTGTTATAGATCAAAGAAGATGTATTCCATGAGTGAAGAGACGGATATGTACTACACGTATGGTCGTGCAGACGGCAATGCAGCACGAGCACGTGAACTTTATGCAAAAAGGTACCCTGACAGGCCGTTACCGTGTGCAAGAACATTCGCACAAATTCACCAACGCTTGAGAGAGAATGGCGCATTTGAGAGGAGTACTAGGGAGACCAAGAGCGATACGAGGCATTGAACTTGAAGAACGAGTTCTTCGTGCTGTGGATGCAGACCCATCGTAAAAGCACAAGACGTATGGCTGTAAGGAAAAGAGTTTGTCATATGAATATCTGAAGAATTCTGCATAAAAATCTTCTGTACCCGTATCACCTTCAACGTGTGCAAGGATTAAATGAGGCGGACTTTGAGCCAAGAAGACGTTTCTGTCAACCCATGTTCCAGCAGTGCGCTGTGTTCATCAATTTCCTAGCCTGTATCTTATTCACGGATAAGGCTGGATTTACTCGCGACGGCATCTTCAATTTTCATAACACTCATAACTGTGCATTTGAAAATCGTAATGAAGTACGACAGGACAACCATCATCAGAGGCTCTCTCTCAACGTTTGGGGTGGAATCATTCATGATCACCTTATTGGTCCCTACTTCTTTCCTCCGCGTCTGAATGGACAAACCTATCTCCAGTTTCTCAGAAATGAGTTGCATCACTAAACGGATAATGTGCCTCGGGACATCATCCAATGAATGTGGTTTTTACACGATGGTGCTCCAACCCATTTCAGTATGATAGTTTGTAAGTTTTTGAATGTACGATTTCCGCAAAAATGGATTGGTGGAGGGGGACCCATTGCATGGCCTGCTCGATCGCCTGATTTGAATCCAATGGATTTCTTCGTCTAAGGACTTTTGAAATCCTTGGTTTATGCGACTCCTGTACCTGATGTTGACATTTTGAGAGGACGTATCCAAACTGGATTTGACCAAATACGAAACACACCAGGAATTTTCAACAGAGTACGCCAGAGTATGGAACGTAGACTTTGCATCGAACCAAGAGGAAGCCACTTCGAGCAATTTTTGTAACTTTCGATTTGTGTTATAACTCTGAAATAAATTATTTACAGACCCATATTCATATGAAAGATTTTTACTGTTTTGATGTCAGGAACACGTCCCCCAAATATACGACACAAATAAAGATACATCCTGTAGATATGCGAATTTCGTCTATGGAGGAACTTCAAAATAAGGTGTATGCAATAAACTCCATAAATTTGAAGAACTAAAATAAAACACCAGGCGAGAAGTTCACCCAATTTTAGATACTGAACTCTCGAGTGTGAATGAAAATTTCCAGTAATTTGTGGATAGAGAAGGACAATATTTCCAGCAAAGATATGTGCTTATTATCACTGCAATTTTAACTATAACTGTGAGAACATGAAGCAGTTACGGGGATAGTATACCTCTTTTGGCAGAAGACCGACATGCGAGCCGCCAAGCGGTGGCCGCATTACGCTTAATCGTTATTATGCACAATCAGCATTAATGATTGAATACTGAATGAGTACCAAGGAACTGCGAAAATCTTAAAAAGTAACATTTTTCATGGATATGAAGCTCGCAAAGAAAGTGAGGAGCTGCGATAGGCAGAGGTCCTGCTCTTGTGGGCCAAATTGCAGGCTGGGGGATGCGTGATGCTGGCCACCTCACCGTGCCGTGTGTAAAAGGGAGTGAAGCTGGCAGTCGGGTTGGCAGGCTCAGGCCCCACGCGGGCTGTAGCCCATAGAATTTTGTATTTTTTTTATTTGGCTCCGCTGAGATACAAGAATTACAATTGAATAGTTGGTTATCATGTTTAGCTTTGCGAGCTCTATTGTATCTACCGTAGTTGGTGATGTACACTGTATTACTTATTTACCTTTCATTCTTTTGGGCGTATGCCGAAGATATTAAAACTGACAGTCCTTGTAATCATCCATGTTTCATATTTAATGCATCTATTTCATGCATTCTACTGCATCAAGTACGTTGTAAATCTCCTTAAGTTCACGGTTAAAAACGAAAAAGAAAAAAATCTGATGTGTTACACTCACATGACTTTCTCTACTCTTGTACAAACTATTTTTACAAACGCTTATCCTCCACCTACTTCATGTTAATCGAGATAAACATTAGCAGAGTCTATCTTATTGCTAATTTTCTTGTAGATGTAAGGGGAATATATATTTACAAGGGCAATATAGAAATACAGTAGCCTTTAAGCACATAGATATCTCTTAATAGCTGGTTGCTAGGTGCAGCACCATTCCCTTTCCCACAGATTAATACTGTTTGCATATCCAAGACAAAAAAATGAATAACGAATTCCCATTTGAGAAAATAAGTATTGAAAAATTTAAGGGAATAACAAGTAATATCTCGAAAATGGTTTACTCAACAAAAAAAATGTATATGACATAAATTGTGTATTTTAACGCGATCTATATTTTTGTGTAGTAAAATTGTGTCTATCTCTTATGCTTTACCAGTTATGCAAAAGTCGTTTACAATGAAGAATATTTTTGGAGACATTCCCAGAAAATTCAAGATATACATTTTTTTTTGCCATAAAAATATCTTAAACATATGATATTTTAATCAAAATCGTAAGAGCCTTTTTTGTGAAAACTAAAATATTCGAAAAATCTTCCATGTAAAGGGTAATTTGGGGTGGGGGATTTTCTTGAAAACCTTCGTGTCGCAACCTTGGAAGATACTGAACCTAAATACCAAGTTTGGTGTTTATCCGACTGTTCGTTTCTGAGTTATGCTGTTCACAGACACACAGACACACACACGGACATGTTTCCAAAAATGCTTTTTTTGGATTCAGGGGATCTCAAAACATGTATTTCCGGTGAAACCTCGGTATCGAATTTTTGGGTGGAATACAATACTTCCCCTACTTACTATACGTAGTAGAGAAAGTAAAAAAATTCTCACCAATCAACGAAGTAAATGCTCAAAGTGGCGACCGCCTTCATTAATGCATATTTGGATACGTTGCCGGAGAGATGTGCTTGCATGACGTAACATGCACGGTGTAATCTGCCTGCATCTTAATTTATGAGTGCCCGTAGATGATTAGGACTTTATCGCTCTTGCGCTAGATCGGTTTCTTTAAATAACCCCACAGAGAGAGAGAGATCCTTTGGAGTTCGATCAGGTGATCTAGTGGAGCATGGATGGAGCCCCCTCGGCCAATCCAGTTTTGCGTATGTCCTATGCAAGTCCTTACAGTGAGTGACCAGTGTAAGGAGCTTCATTCTGCTGGGACCACATTCTCGTCCGCTTCATTAACGTCACTTCTTCCAGTAGCCATGGCAACTCTTCTTCCAGCAATCCAGCAATCCAGCAATCGAGAACAGGTCGCCCAGGTTCACCTGGGCGGAATGTAATCGCCACAGTACCTAGCCGCGTATGCGGCTTTACCTGTGCGATATAGAAGGATGAAAGAATGTACACAAGCTTTTGATTTATGTGTCTTGGGCGGAGTTTAGCTTGCTGCGCTACCTTTGGCTGGGTCTCGGTGTCCCCTCGTGGGCGGACTAGCGACCACGTGGTGACCAAGCCCAATGCTGCTTAACTTGGGCGACCGCTTGTGTGGTCGTCAAGTTAAGCAGGCCGGCATGGCAGCAAAGCATGATGGGAATGTAGGTAATGGGATGGGGGTACTCAAGTTAGCGGCAGGGCGGGTCGTTGCTAAATGGTCACTCATCCAGCTAGCGACCGGGCCCAATGCTGCTTAACTTGGGGAAGTTTGTGAAGTGAGGGATTGGCAGACCTCAGCCTCGGGGGCCCAAGCCGTCTTTCGGCAACCGGTAGCTCTTCCTCCGCCGCGGCGCCTTATGGTCATAGCGGCCCAAAGAGTTAACCAGCTGGTTGGTATGGTAGGCGAGTTTCGTGTACATGGTGCGGGTTCTCTCCCGCACCACGTCCACGATGTATGGGAGACCGGATTGGGTATGTAGGATATGTGATGGGAACCTACGCCCAGTATCATAGATCATCCGAAGCGCCCTGTTCTGGACGGTTTGCAGTCTGCGGATGGTGGTCGCTGCCGCCGATCCCCAGACCTCGCAGCCGTAAAGAATCAGGGGCGGGATAATCGCCTGATATAGGCGTAGTTTGAGGCGCATGGGCATTGTGGAGCGGAATACAGGGTACAGCTGCCTCAGCGCGGAGTGGCCGAGGCCGACCTTTGCCCTGACATGTGGCGCGAAAGTGAGGCCGCGGTCGAGCGTGACTCCGAGGTATTTGGCTGAGGTAACCCAAGGGATTCTCCTCCGCCGCAACCTCAGAGGCCGCTCGGGCCGCCACCGACGGACCTTCGCCAGGAGAAGCGCAGAGCTCTTCCCCGGGCTGATGGCCATCCTCCACTTTTCGCTCCACCTGCCAATGGCTCGGAGCTGTCGCTGTAGTGGAGGGAAACAGAATCGGGCATTCTTGTTCTGTGCCATTATGAGGACATCGTCGGCATATTGGCACGTAACAGTCCTGGGTTCCGTGGGGAAGTCCGACATGTAGGCCGCGAAGAGAAGCGGGGACAGTACACTGCCTTCCGGGACTCCAGCGGCTATGGGTCGGACTGAGGAAACCTTCCCCTCCACTCTCACCCTGAATGTGCGATCCCGAAGGAAACTGCTTATCAGGGCAAGATAGGCGGGAGGGACGTCTAACTCCTTGAGTTTGTATAAAAGGCCTTGGTGCCACGTCGTGGCAAAGGCCTTCTCTACGTCCAGCAGCACTGCTATGGTCTTGAAGTTCTCCTGGAAGCCCAGGGAGGCCTTCTCGGCCAGTCGCAGCAGCTGCAGGGTGGTGGAGTGCCCATGGCGAAAACCAAACTGATGGTCCGGTAGGAGTTGCCTTTCCTCAAATAGAGGTGTGAGGCGGGCTAGGAGCAACCGCTCAAAGACTTTTGAGACGGTTGGGAGCAAGCTGATGGAGCGGTAACTGCATGGAAAGACCGGATCCTTGCCGGGCTTTAAAATGCATACCACCCGCGCCTCCTTCCAACTAGTTGGAAAGTGACGGAGGTGAAGGCATGCATTGAAAATCCGCGTCAAATGGATGACGGCCTTCTTGGGTAGGTGCTGGAGCATGGGCGCCGTGACGCCGTCATGTCCAGGGGATTTATTCGGATTGAGTTTTTGGATTTCGGAAGCCACCTGTTTAGGGGTGACTATGGGAAGATGGACCTCCTCGTGGCGCGGTTGTGGTTCCTCATAGAGGTAGTCCACAGTCGCTTCCACGAGCTCAGTAAAGTCTTCGTCCTGGGGGTCCTCCCGCGGTTCGAATTGGAGTTCTAAATGGTCTGCAAACACTGTGGCTTTCTCGCGGGGCTCGAAAGCGAGTCTCCCGCGAGTGCCGTGCAGAGGATGCTGGTACTGCGTCTTATCCTTCCTCAAGGATTTGATTATCCGCCATGGTTTCTTTTCCTGTAGGTTTACAGTCTCCATTGTTCTTTCCCAGGCCTCCTTTCTGTGCACACGGAGCAGTCGCCTTGCCAGGGTTTTGAACCGCTGGTATACTGCCCCTATCCTGGGATGGCGGAAACGCTGCCATAGCTTCCGTACAGTTGCCTTGGCTTTTAGCAGCTGCCGGAGTTCATTAGGGATGGTTCTCGGGTTGGGGATGTCAGACGGGATGCGGTGGGTATGTGCACGTACCGCATTCAGGATCTGTTGGGAGAAGTCTGCCGCCGCCGCTTCCAGCGCGTCGATGGAATCGATGCGTGGACGCGGGTTGACAGACCGGTTCAGTTCATGGACGGCTAGCTTGTCGCTCAATATTCCGCATCAGATGTTGATGCTCCGCTCTACCTAAATACAGCTAGCTTCTCTTTTCCAGTGAGGACTGCCTATACATCAGTTATGCATGTTATGGAGGTTAACCCTTCCGTTGTTGTGGAATGTGGCTTCATCACTGAAGAGAACATTTCCTAAACATTTGCATCTATTTCTGCAGTAACCACTGTACAAATATTACTCGCGCTTAATCGTCGCGTCATTGGACAGCCTGGTGTAATTAAAGAAGGTACGGATGAAATGTTCTTGTTATTGTTGTTCACCAATGGCACTGGGGATTAATTGATCTGCATCATTTTCCCTCTGGCTTCCCAATATCAAGTCTGTAAGTTATCACTTTTAAGGCCTTTGCATTTGGCGAGATGTTGTTTGTTCGGGATGACATCTTCTTCACGGAGAGTGCACTTGGGTGTAGGTAGGCATCGTATCTTGTAGAGATGTTCTGCGAGGCAATTGTGGCCAGTTGTCATCCCAAATAAGGTCACTGCAGTCTTCCTTGTCATTTTCTGTATATTAACTCTATCTTTAATGGTGTTATAATCTTTATCCTTTAATTTATCTTCTTAATGAAGTCTCTGCTGTTTTTTAAATGTTGTTTAACTTATTTAATTGGATGAAATGTATTGTGGTGCAATATGCGCATCACTGTTTCTGACTGATGTTGAAATTTTGTGCTATGGCTCTGGAACTGGTATGTAAAGTGTTTTCTTCATTATCTCCAGAGGTAACTGGAGCATCGCGAGTAACCTGTTTCACGAAGGCATCTTTCAACCCTTGGGAATGTGTCCGCATTCGGTTACCCCTTCGTTTGAATGTATAGTTCGGACTAAACAATAACCGTCTCGTAGAAAGGATTAAAATACTCAGTAAATCATGGAAGGTTGATTCACGCAAGGCGATGATCCAGGTGCAAAAGCCAAAGGCAATTTTACATTTTTGAAGTGTTTGTAACTTGGTTGAATGGGTCAAGAATAATACCACAAGGCGAGCGAGTTAACTTCTGTTGAGGAAACAACAAATGAAATATTTTTTTCTATACTTAATTGTTCTGACCGAACGAAAGAAATTTGAGCATTCTTACCGCATGTGTTTAAACAAATTAATATTGCACATTTTGGTTAGTGCTAATCTTCTTTTAGGAATTTTTAAACAAACCCTTTTAAAAACGATGAATATAGCACATTTTCGCGCTCATAATAATAATAATAATAATAATAATAATAATAATAGGTGATAAGTATAACACTTTGGGTAATTTCATGGAAAATGGATAGCAGAACACATTTACTTATTTTGGATATAAGGTTTGTCCACTGACAAATAATAATAATAATAATAATAATAATAATAATAATAATAATTAGCATCCTAAACATCTGATACTTACAACAGTGCTATTTCGCATAAAATTGAACAGTAGAAGACGTTTACTTCTTATATTCAATACATAGATGTATTTAGTAAGACTATGCGTTTATCGTTTTGTTTCTTTATTTTATTCAGTTTTCTTTTGTAAAAATCGGTGTTAATCTTTTACGTGGTTCCTGTTATTTTGTTAAGCAATTTGAATTATTTTAAAGGGAGATTGCGTATGTTTAAAGGTAGCAGTGTTATTGTTTTTCTACAAATTTTTCCAACAATTTCTAATGGTTCTTTGTTAATTGATTTCCACGCTATATATATGTGGTGTGTGTGCGCGCGAGTATTTGTCAGTGATATTATGAAACATTTCAACACTCTCCAAAAACACCTGCTTGTTGATTAAAATTGCTGCTTACCCTCCCCACAGAGTCTGAAAGTGTTAATGTGAGTGTGTTTCAAAGATACAACAGAAAACCCAAAGTTAAGCTATAGAAAAAGTTTAACGAGTATAGAACATCAAGAAAATGTTTGTAAGACAAAGTCCCCGAAATGACTAGTGCAGTTAAATGAAACAATTAAGTAAATAACACCTGCTTGCCTCTCTTAGAGTGACTGTATACAGGACTTGAGCATGAATGTAAAACGGATAAAAATAACTGTGTTGAAATGGACGATAAACTGTTTCGAAAATGCATAAAAAGAGTCAGCCATCGTAATTTTAGTCTATTTTTATCATAACGTTAATAAATTTGACTAATTCGTTTCGTCACTTTATTTCACGATATTCCACGAAAAAAATTTCCTTCAAATCCGGTTAAATAATATATAATGCCCAGAAAATTTTCCAAAGATTTTGGAGTATATTTGATATAATTTTTTTTTTTCGTAAATGCGAAAAAAGCAGGACTTTAATAATAATTGGCTCTGTATTTTTAGAGTTTCAAAATGCGGGAACAATAATTACATCTGTCTAAAATACCTTTTGCGCCTTGGGTCACAATTGCTTCCTGATTTGTCACTACACGTTTCTAAGAGATAAGTATATTTGAAATAAATTCAAAAATTGGTCTGTTGTCGAAGTTCTAATATTAGATAAAGGATTTCAGATTTCAAGGGCGACAGACAAGAAAGGGTTGGAGAGGCCCCAATGCAACCCGTAACCAATGAAGTTTTTTTTAATTTTCCCTTGTTTCCGCGCTTTCCTGTTTTCCTTGTTAACACATGCACACAAACACCCATGCCCGAGGCGGCACCTCGAACCCCGGCCTTCTGCGCGTCGGAGCGGCAAAGATATACGCTCCTACAACCATGGCTAAGAGGGCCAGCTAAAGTTAAAGTGAGATTGTGTTTTGATTGAGACTCATTCACTGATGCATATTGCAATGCCTACTTCTTTTGCTTACTTTAACTTTCGTTTGAAGTTCGGTTTTCTGGCTTTGCTGACAAGTCATACGTATTTCCCTTGTTTTGTGGAGGTTTGTTTTTAACGTTTACAATGAAGACAGTCTTTAAATTAAGTAATACACGATCGGAGAGACATTCATGGTAATTGTATAACAAAATATGTTGTAGATATCCATTTACGGCTTTAATTCTATTTTCATAATAATTGATTTCAATATATTTCATTCATACGCCTAGTTTATTTATTTTAGCTTATTGGTGAAAAAAGCAGTAAACATTCGACAGTCTACAAAAACGTCTTCTGTTTTTGCTTCAAACACTATTGACATTATTAAAGGAACTCAAAAATCTTTTCTAAATATTTTAGTTTATTTTATACAGAATGGCAGGTGGCGCCGTGGCCGAGTGGTTAGACCGCTCGCCTCCCACCGAGGCGGACCGGGTTCAATCCCAGGGACCTGCATGTGGGATTTGTGGTGGACGAAGCGTCTGGGCGGGTTTTCTCCGGGTTCTCCGGTTTCCCAGGCCAACTGCTCCATCATCACCTTTCCTTTCATCCATTTCACCAACATTTCGCTTCATCCACTTCCTTCATCCCATACCAGGCATCGGGCTGATCACCCATCCTGGATGTTCTGTCTGATCCATGAGTGTCTGCTCCTCAACGGGCCTCTGACCCCAGGCACCCGCCTGTAAGTCCTGGGGGGTGTAAGTCCTACATAAGAGGAGGGTAAACAGATAATGAATGAATGAATTATACAGAATGGCCCCCATTCATATAAAAATAAATAAAACCTGGTATCAATAGCGGGGTAGCTGGAGAAAATACAAACTCTTAAATGCATGCTTAATAACCGGTTCACCAGCCATTCACATTCAAGAAAGCCTTCTTGGAATTGAAGCAACAAGTGACTCGCATACGCGTAGTCGCTCTCCCACACTTCCTGGACGTGTTCCTCAAGGTTTGTCGGAGTTCTTATTGACCATAATAGGCCAAATATGTTCTATTGGATTAAGATATGGGAATTTAGAAGCCATGGGAGAGGAGAAACTTTCGGATATTTTTCAATCTAATCCTTGGTTACTGTGAACGCTGCTGTTGTCAGCAGCGTTCACAGTTCATTGGTGATGTTCATGTCCTCTGCAGGATATTGTTACATGTTGGGGTGAAGGCCGAAAGGGTTACCAAAAAATAATTAATTTAGGTCACCCCAACACGCACATGGGGGGCGCAACTCGCTGCCACCAAAAAGTCCGAGACCTTGGTGTGTAAATTTAAGGGGAAGACGTGGGTTTTATATTACATTGAAAGATTACATAACACACATTACCTGGTATTTTTTCACAAACGTTTGGCGTCTCTACATAATTAACAAAGGAAACAGGATAAAGGGAGATGCCACAAACCGTAGACTGGCCACACACACGTCTGGCTTCAGCGACCACTTCCACTCGAGTGACGCTATCTTCCCCCCACCAACCGTGTCTAGCCAAAGCCAGACAGGGCTGACGTCACACCAGACAATTTCAAACAGATCTCTCCATTTGGTGTGATCCGCACCGAAAAGAGAGACCGTTAAGCCGAAATATATCCAAGGAGACCCAATAATGCTACGCCTGGTAGCAACAATACAGCACAACAGTGCGTCTGGTAATGACAATGAAATTATTATGCCACATCATATAGCACGAACAGTTGGTAACATGGTATCTTCTAGAATCTTCACCTACTCATCGGAATGCAATTTTGGAGACACCAGGTCTAACGCACCCACACCGGCAGCAAACGTCCAAACTCAGAAAGCGACGCCAATCCTGCCGCTTCTTTGCTGTTGCCACACGCGAGTGTTGTCAGGGCGCCAAAGTATCGATGAGAACACCTTCTCGTCAGACCATATCACAGTCTCCCAGAATTCCTTGGGCACTGGGAGAAACTGGAGTGCAAATCCCACACGGGCAGCATGATGTTCTTCTGTGAGTTGGCTTCCTGTGATGGGTACTGTCAACGTGAAGTCGTCCTCTCACCGTTCAAGGTGACACTTGAAGACCTTACTATCGATGTAGCAGAACGTTAAGTATTATGTCTTACATTCTGCATAGTTGCATTGAATTCCGGGATGGTAGCTCTTGGTCATCCGGATTTTGTTCGTGTTTTAAACAGTCTTCTCCTTCAATATAAAACGTAAGGCAATTTTCCTTGTGTGTGTTTTTGAGAGGAAGATACGGGTAGGGAGTTATTTGTGATTGTCACAAACAATTTTTGGTAGAGGAAGCAATGCATTCCATTCAAAACTTCAATGTCGAAGTTTCATATCAAATAGACGATTTGATGTTTGCTGAGTAGAAATAGCATAGAAAACTGCCAGCGCTCTTGCTGGTGTGTCTATGCACAGTTAGCATAAGTAAGTAAGAAAGCTTTAATAGGATAAATATAAAATTACATACTCAAGTGGCCTAGACAGACACCGTTTAAGGATACCATGCGGAGATGAATATAAAATCCCCTAAACGGAAACTCTCGTTTCACATGAAAATATTTTTGTTATTTGTTTATTCTTTTCGCAAATGGCTTCTGTGGTTTTGGTTAGAGAGAAAGATACAGTTTGGTTTAGAGGTGCTTAACTTGAAAGGTCATTCCCGCCCGGGTTTTGAATAAAATAGCATGTTTTTACCTTGTCATAACAAATAAAATTTGTCTCGCCAATATTTTATGACTAGCTATGAAGTCCTTATAATTTTCATCGAGTTATACACATATTTATTAGGAAACGCACACATGCTTTGTAGAAAATATAATGTATATGTACCTATGGTCATGTTTTCGAATCTCGTTCAAAGTGAGTTGCCGAGTAAATTTCTTCCGAGGTTCTTCCCCCTGTCATCATAAATATTTCTAGTAACTCTCATTTAGATCGGCCTAATTTACATATTAAATGGGAAGTTACATTCCTTTATGCATATATTTATGATTACGCTACGGAGGAGATACCTAGCTCCTCGACCCACACAGAGATCTTTTATGCATACCCTCCCGGGAGGAACGGACGAGATGAAGAAACAGCAGGTGATGTATGGGCTGCAGGACCGGCCGGCGCAGGGGTCCGTAACAGTTACACGCTTGACCACCCACAGGGAGAGCGCTCAAGACAGCTCACCAAACCACCGGAGGGAGACCGGGTAAAGCTAAACCCAGCTGTGGAGACTCGAGCGGCCTCCTAACGGGGTCCAGATGAAATTCCAACACGCAAGCCATCTGCGCCAGCTGTCCGAAGGCGTCAGTAGTAATAGTCCCGGATGAGCCAATTGTTTTAACGATAATCCTGCCGCTAGGGGCGCTCGTGTCGCTAGTGTCGCTGCGTGCGACGGCGGCGGCGGTAAGTTTGAAAAGCGCCCTGAGCGGTAGGATTATCGTTATTGCAATTGGCTCATCCGGGACTGTTTTCTTTATTTATAATTTGAATACAGTACATTGGATAAAGATATGTATACATAGTTTTTTGATTAACATGATGTATTATTTGCTTAACATATGAATACATAGTTTGAGAATAACATAATGGATTATTTGATTACAGGAGATTAACATATGAATACAATAAATGGACAATATAAGAAATATTAGGAGAAAAAAAAGCAGATTAAAATTCATAGTTTTTGTTTGAGGCACTAGGACACACAGATTTCGCGCACAACAATGATTTTAAAGTACGTGGTGCACTTTGAGTCCTCGTCATCGCTGCTGCTGCTATCGGCGGTAAATTGGTGGATAGGTTTGGTGATGCAGGTGACGAGCAGGTGAGAGAAACTTTCGTTGACGAACTCGGTGAAGGTTGGTATATAGATGGGGATGGTAAATTCGCTGTAATGGCTGGTTGAGAAGCATCCTGCGGATGTGACTTTGTTGGTTAGAGCAGGAATGTTGCTGTTGCCGAGGTATATGACGCATAGTGCGTCTTGTTTATGCTGGTGCACTTTGGTAGGTACGCATTTGACGTGGACGGCGTGAGCACCTTGGACGTCGAGTGTGATGGTGACAACTCTGCTGTTGCGGAAATAGGAGTTGGAGATGCAGAGGATACGGATAGGTGAAGCTGCGTTGAGAATGAGTTGTAGGTCAAGATTGTTCCCCACGGGGACGGGGTAGGTTTCGTCGGACATTATTTAGGGTTATATGGGGAGAACGTGACGATGTGGCGTTTGAAACCGCTGCGTAGTTTTTCCTCGCCTGCGTATATGATGCAGAATGAGGTAGAGTTGAGTTTGTTGACGAGTTCTGGAGAGGCTTTTGCAAATCTTGTTGGTAGGAAAACTTCTGTGTCGTTGTCGAGTTTGGCGACGAGCTTTGTACCGTGAACGGTGTCGATTGTTTTGACGCCGACGACGCGATATGGTACGTGCTGTTGAAGCGTAGATACGCTGAGAGTGTGGGCGCTGCTGGAAAGTTCTTCTAGCTCTTTAAGGACGTCCTGTGACATTCTGACGGCACAGATGGCAGTTTTTGATAAACGGGGGAGGACCGTCTATATGAGTGGTTTGATGAGGAAGGTTGTAGTGTTGTTTACACCTGCGATAAGGTGCGCAAACTACCTGTGCGTCTGCGGGAAGTTGGTTCCACACAAGGTCGACGTCGCTTGGGGGATAACGTTCGAAGATGTATATGCCGTTCTGCAGCAGCACTTGGCGTTCCCTTGGCAGTAGCAGGTGGATTCTTCGTCCGTTATCGAGATACCGAAAGAGCACGATGAAGCAGTTCATGTGGTGTTTCTAGCGGAGTACCTTCGAAGGAATTGCTGAATTTGCTTGTTGAGATGATCGAGGTCTTCGTAGAAACCGTGTTGACACTGCGTGCACAGGAGGGTGAGACGGTGCTTAAGTTCGCAGCTGCACGTTTGGTGAAAGCAAAACGAGCAGTGGAAGTCTTTACACGACGGTCCTGGCATTCCCCACGGCTGGCTAGCACCGAATGAAGGGGTAAAGAATGCGCGTGCATAAATATAACCCAACTTCCGGAAGCAGGAAATCACTGGTGGGGGAAAAGTTCGTTGGAGATTTACCACATCAGGGGAAGCACTGGTGGGGGAAAAGTTCGTTGGAGAAACACCACATCAGGGGAAGCACTGGTGGGGGGAAAAGTTCGTTGGAGAAACACCACATCAGGGGAAGCAGTGGTGGGGGAAACGTTCGTTGGAGGTTGGCTACATCCGCCGGAAGCGCTTAGCGATTATTGCACAACATCCGCAGGAAAAACACTGTGTCCGTTGATTCAACGGTTTTCGTCTTGGAGGAGAACTCTGTTTTGAACGGTGCTGAACATGCAAACGACCACATCAGGGGGAAGCACTGGTGGGGGAAAAGTTGGTTGGAGAATTACCACATCAGGGGAAGCACTGGTGGGGGAACGTTCGTTGGAGGTTCACTACATCCGCCGGAAGCGCTTAGCGATTATTGCACAACATCCGCAGGAAAAACACTGTGTCCGTTGATTTAACGGTTTTCGACTTGGAGGAGAACTCTGTTTTGAACGGTGCTGAACATGCAAACGCCGTGAATGTGATCGGGTATGAAATAGGATGCTTCGCGACCCGAATGCGGGGGCGAAGGGCGCGAGATGTTTGGGTGAGGTGCGGTTGGAACGCTGGTAGAAATACATGCGCACTAAGGACTATTTTGTGAGATGCGCAGTGCGAAACGGGTGTTGAGGAAATGATGAACCTCGAGGAATGTTCTAAAATTGGCGCACCGTATGTACTTGGTGAACTGCGTGAAATTCATGTCATGTAAGGGAACGTTGGAGGCATGGTGGTGAAGCATGTACTTGTGGTATGCCATGATTTGATTTTGCACGTCCGTCTCTTCCTTCTTTTTGTGATAGATGATGTCGGTAATGATGCGCTGCAGTGTATGCAACACGTGCCATTCTTGTTGGTTGAGTGTAACGGATGCGCCTTGCGGTTCTTTGAAAACGAGCTTTAGCTTTCCGAACACAAACTTAAACACGATGGTGACGCTGTCGCTGAACTGAAATTGCTGTAGACGTCCCTGCGGGTCATTCAAGCGTTTGTGAATGATGGGGATGGCTTCGACGAGTTTGTGCCACTGCGAGGAACTCATGACGACTGCGTTGTGCTGTCCACATTTGGCAATGGTGACGACGAGATGGTGCGGCTGCCGGGGGGAGAATCCCACACTGACGAATTTAGTTTGTTGCGGGTTGAGGAAGTAGATATCCGCCAGAGGACCCACAACTGCACTGTGTTGGAACTGTGCTGGCGGAGCAGGGCTGTCGGGATGCTGTTGGAGGTCGAAGATGGGTAGTTTCCTTTTTTCCCCGGGTTTCGAGGTGGTCGGGGTTTGACATCCGGTTATACTGGAACACACAAAACAATAATAATAATGTGAGGGATAGAGAGATAAACGGGGTAGAAAAAAGCAAGCTAATATATAGGTGCGGACCTACCTGGTCGGCGTGCTGCATGGCAGCAGGACTGTATCCGCGCGCTGCATGGTACACTCTGAATGAGGCGAGCGGCACCGTAACGTTGCTTTTTATATGCGCAGGAGCGTCTTCTGAAAGCACGTGCAAGACGATGGATTAGCTTAGATGTGCTGAATAGTGACACACACACACACACACACACACACACGTACTCACCTTCAAGGGTTGACAAGTTTGCTGAGCGTCAGAGCACTTTGCGCGGCATGCGTTTTTGAACGTTTTGCGAATGACGACATCATTATGCGCGTGATTGCTGACGTGAAATTTTGAGAAGAATGTATGCTTAGGCAAGCCGGAGCAACGGTGGGTGAGGTAGGCGATGACGTAATGACCGCACGTGGTGCTGTCGAAACCTTGCAGCCTTCTGGCGTTGGTGGACCAACGCGTCCCGCAGACCGAATTTAAGAACCGGAGAAAATGGGGCGAAAGCGGTCCTATGCCGTAACTGTCAAAATATTCTGCATGCGAGTTTTTGTCCACAAAGATGCAAACCCAGTATTGCCCTGATTTGGTGCTGGGGTCGGTGTTAGCCACTAGCGCCAAGGGAGGCGTTCGAATGCCGTGAAGTACGGGTAGTTTATCGCAGGGGTAGACGCCTAAAAAGTGAGAGCGCGTAGAGGGGCATGTCGATAGAAACCGTTGAATTTGAAAGGTGTTCATGATACCAAAATGGATCGGTTGGCGTCGATTTCGACCGTGCGATGTATTTCCGCTAGCAGCAGAAGTATGATCGGTTCTGTCAATTTATCGGCAAAACCGATGCTTATAGAGACGGTTCCGTGGCGCTGACCCGAGATGTGAGACTCGTTAGCGCTCATGTCTGCAGTGAGATCGAAAACCATTATCGTATACCCTTGCGGGTAGGTTTCTCTGGAGATGGAGTGTCCCTCGTCCTTGAAATGAATGCCTAGGCCGTCCTGCAGGGTTTGAAAGCATTGCAAATAGTGTCCCTTTGTAAAGTCGGGTTGCAGAGGTTGGGAGGGAACGGGTTGCCCGTTGACGTAGAGCTGAAAGAAGTTCATTTTAAAATGTTTCAAGTTGTACGGATTTGAGTTAAAATGGCCGGAATAGGCCTTGTCGGTGACCATGGCTACTACCACTCTCCTTGGAACTTGCCCTACGCACACGTCGCTAAACGTCATTGCCCTGGACTCCTTGGGGATGCTGAGAGCGTGAAAGCTGACGTCTTTGAGATGGTACTTTGCGTTGCCCTTTGCGAGCACGGCCTGGTGCGCGAGCTTTATGGTCGGCGAGGGCCGCACCGATTTTAAGCGCAGCGTGGCAGACACGATGTCGGCGTACCCCTTAAAGGTATCTACGTCGGAAAACAGATAAAACTGGGGAGAGGCGGGAGTGAGCTTGACGGTCATGCTAACGTTGTTCAAAAGCAGCTTCTCCTGTCTAAAAAGAGCGTTGGACAGAGGACCGATGAGCTGCACGACGTTGCTCCCTTTGGTAAACCCCTGACGCCACTGAAAACCCGCATTGGCGATAAAAGTGTCCATGATGCCTGCCGTGTCCTTTCTCCAGAGGGTAGATTCTAGTTTGGTGTTCATGGCATCTTCGGAGTAATTGAGAAGCGTCTCGAGGTAGGTTCTATAGGGGTAACCGGCTTGCGGCATGGAGACGATGACGTTATTGAGGGTTACCTCCATCTGTTGAAACAGGGAATTTAAGGCGTTGTTGACCAGAGTGGCGTTAGCGTCAGCGTTTAAGGCCTCTCCTTTGTCATCTACAATGCGCACCATGAGTTCGAGTACGACGTAGGTCAGGTCTAGGTAATCGTCCGCATTTCCGGAATAATGAAAGGTGATGGGGGCATTTTTCATTAAAGTGTTTTGAGGGTTTAGGTATAGGAACCGTGACTCCTCGATGCTCATCTGAACCGGCACCTCTGTAAAGAGGTCCAGTTCGGAACTCATGTGGACGGTCGCGTCTGCCATTACGAAAATACATCTTGCACCTTGCGCCTACCGCGTTTCAGCTTGGACTGCTTGCTCTTTCTGGATTTGCTCGGTTTTATTCTCTTGAGACGCCTGGCGCCGGAACCGAGCATGGCATCGAGCTTTTCGTCGGCTTTTCGCTTTAAATTGTATCCGGACTCCTTGAGCCTCCGCTGGAGCGCTTGCTTCGGCGCTGCTCCCGCCACAGTCACATCGGACAGAACGTGAGCGCCCGCCTTTAAGGCCTCCTTTCCGACTGCTTTTGCTCCGCTCTTTAAAAACGGTAGCAACCTTCTGAAGAGTCCTCCGAGGGCTAAAAAGAGACCGCTGCCTCTTTGGTAGCGCTTGCCCCTGTAGAGAGTGAAATCGCGATGGTGGAACGCTCCGCCGGTCTGATTGAGGTAGTACCGCGTTACGGCGTGCACGTCCATTACGCCTGTTTCGGACGAAAAGCGAGAACTACAGTAGAGGAAAATCCGTCGGCGAATGGCAAGAGATCGCCGTAACCGTTCCTTAAATCTATGTTGACCGTCTTGAAGTCTTGCTGAATCAAGGGTACCCAATTTTGGGGAAAAAACGTCTTTTCGTCGCTCATGTAAGTGTTGTTGCTTCTTTCGTATTCCACGGCCGCGCTCTCTATGACTTGGGCGAAGGTGTCGCCCACGACTTGCGGGGACACTAGATTACAATAGACGAACATTTCGTAAGGAAACCCCATATAAGGATATACGGGGAGTTTAGCAGCTTTTTCGAGAACGACGTTGACGTAGGGATCGAAACCCAACATTTTTGCCATAGCGGGCGTTAAGAGCAAACTGTGGATGCGGTGTAGAGGTCCCGGAGGGTCCTCCGATTTTGAAACGTCTCGTTTGGGTCTGACGGAACGAGCCGCCGCGGGTTTCTGCTGCCCCGAAGCCCGGGGCTTCGGTTTCGGTTTCGGCTTGGGTCTCTGGTGGGGCGCATCGTTGAGAGCTTCGTATTCGCCGACCGCGTACGGTACGACCGTGCGCGCGACATTTTCCACAAACCCGTCGAACGGAATGTCGGGTAGTGGTTCGGGATGGGCGACGGCGGCATTCACGCCCACCGTCTGCTTGCGCTCGTCGAAGAGGAAGAAGTTTTCCACGTGCAAGTGTTCGAGTAGAGCGGCGTTGACGAGGTTCACCAAGTCTTTGGGATTGTGCACGATGCCTTGCGGCATTTGCAAACTGAATTTGGAATGCGTGGGGAGGAGCGTCATGGTGTACTTGGTGCCCGCCAGACGGGCATCGTCTGGCGAAAGGTTATAAAATTTCACCGGATACCTGACCTTTTGCAGGGCGACCTCCCATTCTCCCTGCAGAACGATTCTCTCGGGCAAGATGTTAGAAATTCTGGCCGTGGTGTTGTCGGTAAAGTGTTCCATGGAAGCGTTGCTCACGAGAGTGATGGAGAAGGGCTCGGTCTTAATCATGTCGAATTGACGGTCGAAGCTAGAACCCACGAGTTAAACTTTGCCGGATACCCCTTCCACTTTACCAAGACCTGCTTGCGGCGCCCTCGGCCCTTGGTCTGTAAAACGCGCTCGATCTTATACGTCCGAGGTAGCGCTACCTTTTGTAGCTCCTGGGTGTAAAATGTGCCGTCTATGGCTTCTCCGGCCAGATCCTTCAACTTATATACCACCGGCCGACCGCGCACCACCTCGGCTATCCGAAATATTTCGTCCGTCCAATTCTGCTCGTAGCCCTTGTCGAATTTCATTTTTTCTTTAGAGATGCGCACGTGATCGCCGACGGAAAATGCGGGTCTCCCTGCGCGAGGTAGGGTCCTATTTCCGTAGAGATTGCGGTACACTCGTAAAATGTTAGATTCGTTCACGTCCTTCGGAGCCATTTTTATGGACCTGTGATGCGAGCTATTGTACGACTCGAGTAAGGCCGGAAGGACTTCCAGGTATCTGTAACTGTTTTTGTGCGTGAAATACCTCCACATCTTGGTTTTTAAGGTGCGGTTGAAGCGCTCCACGACGCTGGCTTTAACGTTATTTTTGCTTGTGTAATGTTTCACGTCGTGTTTCTTCAGAAAGTCGCGAAAAGTCTTGTTGGTAAACTCGGTTCCCTTGTCCGTTTGGAGGACCCTGGGGACGCGTTGGAAGAATATGGAGCGAAACGCTTGCGCGACCTCGGTACCCAGCTTCGATTTCAGGGGTACGGCCCAAGCATATTTGGAAAATACGTCGATAACGGTCAGAATGTACACGTAAGGTTTGTTATGTTCCCTCACGCTGTTCATGACGTTTAGATCGGCCTCCCAAAGATCGTCCATATTCGTCACGTGATAACATCTGGTGGGGAACCGCTTTCTGACCGGTTTGTGCAGAGTGTAACTGTCCCGGGTTCGAAGGAAGGACTCGATGTTCGCCTTAGACGCGCCCGTGGCCTTTCGAAGGGGCTCGACCGTGCCCAAACCGGCATAGTGTTCCGGTCTGGCATAGTATCGCCTTAGCGCCTTCCATTCCTTCATGCTTTACTTGTACAGGGACTGCCAGACGCGTTTGCGAAAATGGTACGACGCGGAAGGCGATTTCGATTTCTTTTTCGGAGTGGCAGGGTTCGCCCTCTTCTTTTTGCGAGGCGAGAGGAGGTTGACCTTTATGGTTCGGGGTTCGACCTCCTGCTTCACCGGCACGCGCTCGTGCACCTCTTTGTAATCGTCGTCGTCGTCGTCGTCGCCGAGGAAGGGCTTTCTGACTTGTGCCACGAGATCGAGGTAGTTGTCCAATTTATGTTTTACGAGCCGCCACTTTTCGTCGGCAGAGAGCTTTGCGCTCTGCAGGTTCCGAATTTCTTTGGCCAATCTGGATATGGTGCGGTCTACAGCGTGAAGCTTGTCGACGGTCTTCGGTTGCGGTGCAACGAGGATCTGCCTGCCGTTCTTCATCCTGTTAATTTCGACACTACCGCGCCGCCGAGCGAGGCCAAGACGGGTAGGAGGAATGCCGGCAAAAAACCTCCTTTTTGAACCAAGATGCTCTTCTTCTTCTTCAGAGGAACCCGTCTATCCGTCAACTTCCTCCAAGAAGCCTTGTGATTCTTTAGGCGAGCCAAGCACTTTGCGGGAAGTTGCACGTGACCTCTGCACACGTTGAGCATGCATTCGCTAATAGCCTTGATCAGATCGCCGTCGGCATTTTTTAACAACTTTTTGCGCAGAGGGGCCTACGCCTTTGCCAGAGCCGCCAAATTACCGTGCTGTCTCGCTATGCGAGGACTGGTCAGCGTCGCGAGCCTTGACCTACCTCTAGCCATGCTTGCGCGATAATGACGTTCGCTCCGAAAGCGGTACTTTTTATTTAGACTCGACGGCCTCATTCGGGCAAGACCCTGCCGGGATGATATGGAACGAAACGATCCCGAGTCCTCTCGGCGGTCTCAGTTGGGTACGAAATAAGAGTGGTTTTCCCCCGGCAGCACGCCGGTTCGATACCTGTATCGGGCAGGCGTGTACTGGGTTCAGTCCAACACGAGATACCCGTGAGGGCGTTCGGTGGCCTTCTCGAAGGCCTCCAAGAGAAACCTAGAGTTCCTGGGTTCGATCTGCTGGCACAGTCTCTCGATCTGCATCTTGTCCCGGTTGTTCTTGAAGACCACGACGTAGTTCGCATTCAGAGAGCTGTTGCGATATTTCTGACCCTGCGGAAACACGTTCTGCAGGATGTAGACGATGCCGAAGCGCTTGTGATGGGAGTCTCTGGTGAAAAAATTGGACACGTCCTTCCCGCCACCCTCCACCATCAGATCGTCGAAGACGACGAGGTCGTTCTCGCCCACCGAAGCAAGTTAGGGTATGACCGCGTGGGTCTCGCAACGCAGTGCCGAGGGTTCGAGTCTCGGCGAATACTCCGGAGGGTGGCACCACAGCACCCTCCTGGGGCGCACGTCGAACATCCGGTGCGCGTGGCGCAACAGGTTTTTCACGAAGGTCGACTTGCCGCAGCGCGACGGCCCCGCCACGAGCATCGTGCTGGGAAACTCGAATCGCCCCAGGTCTCGGGGACCGGGCATCGTCTCTTCAGGGGCGCCCGGTTCGAAATGACTTTGGCGCGGCTGCGGACGTCTCATTTATGCGTTCCTCTTGAACCTGTAGGGATAGGAATCGTGATCGCCGGCGAGCACGCGCTTGTTGACCACCATCCTAAACGTCTTCGAGCTGGGTTCGGTGACGACCGTCCAAGACGGTTTCCGCGAGATCTGTGTGCCCAACAGGTTCACCGCGCGGTCGTTGTCCCTGAGCACCACGTCGCGAATCACCTCCGCGTTCACCATTTCCAGGTTGCCCGAATTGAGCGTGATCCCCTTCACCTTGCACACCGAGAAGGTCTTGCCCGTCTCGGGGCAAACGATCTCCATGCAGTAGCTCTTGGGCTCCGTGGAGGCGAACCGGGCGATGTAAGAGCCCCGCCCGTACTTCTCCAGCTCGTCCGTCATGTCCCCCAGGAGGCGTCCGACGGACGGCGTCCAGTCGCCCGGAGCGGCGGCGACGACCACGGAATCGGTGTCGAAGTAGCAGACCCGTTCTCCCAGCCTCTTGAGGTAGGAGTAGAGCACCAGGCGCGCGTGAGCCGTGGTGTAGGCCGCCAGGACGGCGTTGGCGGCGGTGTTGACCTTGCGGCACTGCTCGCGGTACCTCCACACCGCGTACACGATCCGGTCGGTGACGGGCACGTAGGTCTGCACTTCCACGCCCGGGTCGTTGAGCAGCTCCAGGAGGCGGTCGTACCGGTCCACCAGCTCGCACGTGGGGAGGTTTTCCCGCTGCCCCAGTTTGCCCCAGAAGCTGTTGAGCATCAGCTTGGCCAGCTCCCGCCTGCCGGGGTTGGTGGCGACGGCCTGGGGATCCAGGGCCACGCCTTCGTGTTCGAAGAATTGCTCCACGTAATGCTGCTTTGCGCCAGGGTCGTCGCAATCCGAGGGCCAGCCGGAGGCTTCGGTCTTGATCTTCAGGAATTGATTCACGTAGTCCTCGAAGAGACCCTTGGCTCCGGTGGTCGGTTCGTGCCGCACCACGTCGTAGTCCCAGATCTCGTGGACCCTGAGGAGGCGGTACCCCTCCTCCAGGGCGACCTTCATCTCGTCGACCACCCAGGTACCCGACAACGCCCTCTCGCGCTCTCCGTGGTGGCACTCGTCTTGGTTCTCCGCCTCCGCGCAAGCGCGGCATAGCGGGAACATGAGCTTGCCGCCGATGCGCGCCGGTAGCACCGGGTGGTATAGGTGTTGCGGCGGTAGAACCTCTCACTTCACCAACCCGCCCCCCACGTCTTCCAAGCGCGGGAATCGATCCACGTGGATCTTGGTGTGGCCCGCGGGGTAGGGTTTCGTCTTGTTCACGTACGGGTACAGGCTGCACACGTCGTAGTAGTAGATCTTGCTATCCCCCTTCGCCTCGCAGTACGCCTTGGTGCAGTTGGTGCGACCTCCGTAGAAGGCGTCTCTGGGGTTCAGGGGTTCGGGTACCGGAAAGTCCCTTGCGTGGCGCGCGAGGTCCTGGTCGGCCTTCATCGCGGCGTCGAACTCGCACTCCCACATTTCCACCACGGCGTAGCCGGCGGCCTTGATCTTGGCCGTGACCTTCTCGGTGCTCTCTAACCTGGAGGCCATGGTTTCGTGTCCCGAGTTGTATATCGCCGCATGGCGATTGTGAAAGCACCGCCTGCAGCCGTGGAAAAAGTACGCGGTTTTTTCGGCCTCTCTGTACCCGTCCACCTTGTGTCCCGCGATTTTGACTTCGCGTCCTCGCATGGCGTGCTGGATGACGATGCGGTTTTGCGTCTCCAGCCAGGTTAGCCATATGCACGCGGCGCGAGAGTGACGGTCCGCTAGTCGATACCCGCCCGCTGGTAAGAGGGCAATTTTTTTAAGCGGCATGAAGCGCTTTCTATACACGCACATGCACGCCTGCGCGATGGTGACGCATTCTCTGAACGGGTCTATTCCGTTCTCGTCCAAGAATTCCCTTCTGAATTTGGAAACTCCCTGACTGAGTAGAAATACGTCCATCTTGCAATACGCCACCATTTCCGCCCTCATGTCGAGGACGTGCCCGGAGGACGCCTTTTCTTCGTGCCACTGCTTGAAGGCTTTCCGACCCTCCGCCGACATGCCCTCCGGGCAGTAATGCCTTTTGTCGGGAATCGAACCCACGTACCGCTCGTTTTCCTTCGTGTTAAACAGGTACGGGAAATAACCTTTGCATTCCTTCAATCCGAAGGTCTTGGAAAAGCGGGAGAGTGGCATGGGTATGAAGTTGAGCGAGTCTAGAAATGTGACGTCACCGTACCTCATCCTGTAGATCTTGCTCTTGTTCATGATGAGCTCCGGCATCCAGTCTAAGTGCGCCACCATGTACTTTAATAGAAACTGCCCGTCGTAAGCTCTGAGGTTATGCGCCACGACGTAGACGTCCCAGGCTTCGAACCTCGCCTGCGCGATGTGTTCGAAAAGCTGCTTCACGGGTTCGTCCGTGAACACCCATTCTTTGCAACCGCATTCGGTGCAGTATGCCGTCTTGCGGCGTTCGTCGATGCAGTGCGGGCAGGCTTTTGTACAACACGCACAAGTTAGGTACATGCTCGTATGTGTCCTTTTTGCCGGTATATGGAATATTTTGCGTGCATTCGAAGTCGATGAACATAAACACGTACCGGTTTCTTTTGTTCTTTGCGGCGTACGGCTGCATATAGCACATGTGGCTAGAATTCACGTGTGTCTTGCAATGATAGCAGTACTTTTCCCCGCACTCGTGCGCGGTTTATCTGTACCTCGCATTCACGAGCTTGTTGCAAGACGTGCACACCTTTTCTACGTCGCACACCGACAGCGCCTTTGGGTAAAAAAACGCCTTTCTTTGCGTGGTTTGCAAAGCATGCCGTTCCCTTAAAATCTCTGTTGCACCCGGCGCAGCGTATGTAGGCGTCGAATCGCGCATCGCACTGCTGATGGCATTTAGCGCACCTGGCGTCGCACCTGTGAAATTCTGTTTTGTGTGCCGAGGGATGATGACACCGGCGGCTATACCATTTGCATTTAAAGCACTTGTGAAGGTTCACGATGGCGTTAAAGTGCCCGGCGTGAGGCATGACGTCGATGTATTTATCGCATTTCTTATCCGACGCGTACAGCACGTGCTTCCCCGTATGATCGCCAAACACCGCCACAGCGTAGCCCTTTAACGCAGCGTCAAAGCGTCTGACGTCATCTATGGTGCAGCCGTCGTGCCCTTGACCGATGCTCGCGCACAAGGCTACGGCCTTCGATTTTTGCAGATACTCGGAACGCGTCATCGTTCTATAGTTGACGTCACGATCCACTTTGGCTTTGACTACAACGATGGCTCTTGCTAAACACAAGTTGTCTTTGTTGGCTATTTCGACAATGCCTTTATTGCCCCTACAGGCATCGCAAGGTTGGTGGCACGAACCCGAGACCTCCTTGGTCCACACAAACGTCACGTAAAGAGGCCCGCCTAGCAAGAATTGTTGGTTACTTTGCATTACTTTTTCGATGCTTCCAACAATGACATCTGCATTCAATTGGTCTACGCGCCTAACGCTCATGTTGAAGGCTTTGGACGTCTCCTTTTCGTCTGTTATGGATATGCCTAAATATCCGGGTTCGTTTTCTAACAGGTTCTCTTTCGCAAAGTTTAGAATATCGTTAAACAAATGCGATACCCATTGCTCGGGGTTGACATCTCTTGGGACCGGGTTTACGGTAATTTGAGACTCTGTAAAGCCGGAAAAAGGCTTTGGCAGCCTTCTCTGCTTGTGTCCTATAATTTCGAACGTAGGCTGCAAGGTGCCATCGCGACTTCCCCCGGATTGCAGCTCCATCTTATCGTCCGAATGCGCCGATCGCTCTTTCCCCCTGCAAAGTGCTGCTGCTATTTTGTTTTTTATTTTAAACTATTTTTCGTCAAATAGAACGATTTTGTAGAAAAACCCGCTATCGCACCCGTCTCTCACTAAGGGCGTCTGCTCTTGGCACCGGGTTTTTATAAGCTCGCTTATCAAAACCGATGTTTCATCATGCGCGTCGAGTTAAATGCCTCGTTTCGCCACAAAATTGTCAGGTTGGTAAAAAACGCGGTCATCCTATCACGAGCCGCCACTGCGCGACCGCGACCAACGGCAATAAGGCTGCATAAAAACGCTGACGAATATCCTTTCTCACGCTCGATTTACACCTACGTCGCCACACGTTTCTTGCGCGGTGCTGTGCGTGAGAAATGCCAGGCGAGCGGGGTTTTAACGTTTTTGTACACTCGCATCAGTGCAATATTTAAAAAACTACGAGTGCCGTGTTTGGTGTTTTTTGTGTCGTGCAGTGCGTACGTGTTATGTAAAATGCGATACTTCCTTTCTAAGGAGTAACACCAACTGTTGAATGAAAATTCTCAAGTGTTACGTTCGTATGACCTCTACCCTCTATCTCTTATAGGTGAGTACGAAAGTTTATTTTCATATCCACTTATTTTTAATCCGGATAAACTTTTCGGGAAATGGTTGCATCCGAAGGGACGGTATACACTGGCCTTAAAATTCTAAATTCTTTCCATCAACATGGCGGGCAAGAACTGAAAAGCGACATGCCTTTAAAAAGAATGGCTAAGCATTGTACAATTCGAACCATTTATAACAGATATCTCGGAAATGGCTGACGTCACAAAAAAGTTATTTCAAATAAATTGTGTGTGTTTTTTTTTTAAAGAGATCTAAATTTTTTGTATTGTATGTTTTTTCTCAAATCTTAGCAGTTATACAAGATCGTAGAAAATTTCTTCCGAATCAAGAGGACTTCGCAGGCTATTTCCGCAAAATTCGAGATATACATTTTATTTTTTTCATATAAATGTTTTTAATATATGGTGTTGTAATTAAAATCGTCAGAGGCAGTTTTAGAAAATAAAACATTTCGAAAAATAGTTCATGTAAAGGGTAGTTTTGGGTGGAGGGACTTTCTTGCAAATCTCTGTGTTGTAACTTTGGAAGGTACTCGACCTAAATACCAAGTTTTAGTATTTATCCGACTTTTCATTTTTGAGTTATGCTGCTCTGACACATACACACAGAATTTTCTAAAAATGTTTTTTATTCAGGGGACCTCGAAACAAGTATTTAGTTTTCCGGTGAAATCTCAATATTGAATATTTGGATGCAATGCATACCTCCTCTACCTACTATTTTACGTGGTAGAGAAAGCCCCTAAATCAATATTATTACATGCAGTTGTGAAAAATATTACAGCTCTGATTAATAAATTCTGGGATTACGAGAAATTTGTTAATATTAGTTTAAACGTATATAGTTTGCAAGAAAAGTGAGTAAGCTAGCTCGAAACTTAGCGTTGTTGTCACAAATAAACGTTATAGAGAAAACTCTGATTTTCATAAAAGTAAGATTAAAACTACTTGCTTAAGGTAAAATGCTTGTCTCATATTAAGAATATTCTCGGATATTCGGAGAATGGCGCGAAAGTTGAGTCTGACGCCTTGTTATTTTTATTCCGTTTTTTCTTCAAGTGGGGTTTCTCTATTGTTACATCTGTATAAGCACTGTAACTATTTTTACTTTCTCTACCACGTACATAGCAGATACAGGAGAAATTGCATTGCACTCAAAAATTCCATACCGGGATTTCGCCAGAAATACATCTATAGATTTGCACATTTCAACTTATTACATAATTGGCTTATATTGTGCACGATGTTTCATTTAAATACCCACAAACTGGGTGTGTGATTATTACTTTTTTGTTTATGTGTTTCAGTGGGTGAATAATAATTAGTTTGTTGGTATCGTTATCACAGTACTGTTTCACTTGTGAAATTCCGTTCTCTTTGTATGAAAATGAGTGTGGGAATTTTCTTGAAAATCTACGGTTTGTTAAATTTTTTTTATACGCTACTATTTTAGTGTGTGTTTGTGTGTGTGTGTGCGCGCGCGAGTACGTGCCTAGTATCCGTGCGCCACAAGCCAAAACGACGACATTATAGAAAAACTTTATCATTTGCCTACCGGACAGGGGCAACCGCGAAAAACCTGAAAAAAGCTCTAAGAGTATTCTAACGCTTACCGATCTGGAAAACCCGTGAAAACAAGATAGTACACTTTTTTTTTAATTTTCTCAAAAATGGCTATAACGATTTTGATGAAAATATCATATGTTTAAGATAATGTCGTGAGAAATGAAATGTATATCTCAAATTTCTGGGAATGTCTCCAAAAGTATTTTTCATTGTGAACGCCTTTTGCATAACTGGTAAACCATAAGAGATAGACAAAATTTTACTACACAAAAAATGTAGTTCGCGTTAAAATACACAACTTATGCCATATACATTTCTTTTGTTGAGTGAACCGCTTTCGAGATATTGCTTCTTATTTCCTTAAATTTTTCAATACTTATACTTTTTTTTACTTTCTCTACTACGTATAGTAAGTAGGGGAAGTATTGCATTCCACCCAAAATTCGATACCGAGATTTCACCGGAAATACACGTTTTGAGACCTAACATTATCATTTGCCTACCGGACAGGGACAACCGCGAAAAAACCTGAAAAAAAGCTCTAAGAGTATTCTAACGCTTACCGATCTGGAAAACCCATGAAAACAAGATATTACGCTTTTTTAATTTTCTCAAAAATGGCTATAACGATTTTGATGAAAATATCATATGTTTAAGATAATGTCGTGAGAAATAAAATGTATATCTCAAATTTTCTGGGGATGTCTCCAAAAGTATTCTTCATTGTGAACGCCTTTTGCATAACTGGTAAACCATAAGAGATAGACAAAATTTTACTACACAAAAAAATGTAGATCGCGTTAAAATACACAACTTATGCCATATACATTTCTTTTGTTGAGTGAACCGCTTTCGAGATAATGCTTGTTATTTCCTTAAATTTTCCAATACTTATACTTTTTCTTTCTCTACTACGTATAGTAAGTAGGGGAAGTGTTGCATTCCACCCAAAAATTCGATACCGAGATTTCACCGGAAATACACGTTTTGAGACCTCCTGAATCAAAAAAAAAAATTCTGGGAATGTCTCCAAAAGTATTCTTCATTGTGAACGCCTTTTGCATAACTGGTAAACCATAAGAGATAGACAAAATTTTACTACACAAAAAATGTAGATCGCGTTAAAATACACAACTTATGCCATATACATTTCTTTTGTTGAGTGAACCGTTTTCGAGATATTGCTTGTTATTTCCTTAAATTTTTCAATACTTATACTTTTTTACTTTCTCTACTACGTACAGTAAGTAGGGGAAGTATTGCATTCCGCCCAAAAATTCGATACCGAGATTTCACCGGAAATACACGTTTTGAGACCTCCTGAATCAAAAAAAAAATAAAGCATTTTTGGAAACATGTCCGTGTGTGTGTGCCTGTCTGTGTGTCTGTCTGTCTGTGTGTGTGTGTGTGTGCGCGCGCGCGAGTACGTGCCTAGTATCCGTGCGCCACAAGCCAAAACGACGACATTATAGAAAAAACTTTATCATTTGCCTACCGGGCAGGGACAACCGCTAAAAAACCTGAGAAAACCTCGAAAATTAGAAACGGCTTCGTCAACCAGTACAGAAAACGCCTACCAACCAGGGAAAACCTATGAAAAAGCAGAAAGAGTTTGCGTTCGTTTACCAACCGCAGAAAACTCCCAAAAAACTAGTTATTTTAAAAAGAAAAGAAAAAAAAGGAAAAGACGAATAATATAAGTATGGCAACTGCAACGTTTGTGTGTGTGTGTGTGTGTGTGCGCGCGCGCGAGTACGTGCCTAGTATCCGTGCGCCGACAAGGTAAAACTTCATCATTTGCCTACCGGGCAGGGACAACCGCTAAAAAACTGCGAAAACCTCGAAAATTAGAAACGCCTTCGTCAACCAGTACAGAAAACGCCTACCAACCAGGGAAAACCTATGAAAAAGCAGAAAGAGCTCGCATTCGTTTACCATCCGCAGAAAACCCCCAAAAAACTAGTTATTTTTTAAAAAAAAACGAAAAAAAAGGAAAAGACGAATAATATAAGTATGGCAGAAACAGCTTGCATTCGTCTACCAACCGGAGAAAACCCCGAAAACACTAGTTATTTAAATTTGCTGATGAGTTCTGGATAGGCTTTTGCAAATGTTGTTGGTAGCAAAACTCGCCTTTTCCATCACCTCCAACATACCCCACTCCCACACCTTTTTTCTTTCCACCAATCATAATCTCTCTTATTCTCACCAATCAACAACTTTCATTTGTTCCTTTCCACCAATAACAACACTTCTTATTCCCACCAATCACAACTTCACACGTCACTTTCTGTTATACTTTTTATCCCTCGTTCGCCATCTTTCCCCCTCTTTCAGCCCCCAACCTCCGCACAGACAACGCCTCACCGCTCCTTAACCTCAACTTCGTGCCTCCGTCATCTTATTTAGTTCCCATTTTTACCACCGCGCCTCTCATCTCCCAACCAGATTGCCGGCAAGAACAGATCTCGTTCATTCGCACCTCGACGGTTGACTCGGCAGCAGCTACTGCGAACACCTACGTCGTACACGTTTTTGACCGCTTTCGACCGGCTATGAGAACCCTGCTCCTACGTACGCTAGCGACCATCACGATGGTCCAGTACCAGGTTTTTGGTATAGTTAAATTACGCCTCTGCAAAGGGTGTCTGTACCGCTTTAAAAACCTAGGTATATCAGTGCGTAGTGATGTTGGTTGATCTTAAAGCTGGTTAAGCATTTTCAAAAATAGTTTGCTTTTATTTTTTCGCGTCGCGTGCCGCGCTTTTGGTGACGCATCCACACCGGTAACAGGTAAGTACCACACGCATAATTATTTTTCGGACCTGCTTGGCGTAGGAATATATCCTTTCGTGTTTTGTTACTGTAACCTCAAACCTCCTTACCCACCTCTTGCGTCCGCCATCTTGTTTAGTTCTCACCGTATCTCCTTGTCGCAGACCCTCCGCCATTTTTAGTTCCCACTATTTTAACCTCAAAATCTACTCTTCTAAACTCTTGCTACCCCCATCTTCTTTTAGTTCCCATTCTCACCACCGCGTCTCCTTACCCCCACCTCTTGCGACCGCCATGTTCACCACTAACCTCCAAATTTCCTCGTCCTTAAACCTCTTGTCTCAAGCACCTTGTTTAGTTCCCATTTTCGCCACCGCATCTCATATCGCCCCCATCTCTCTATCCACTCAAGAAAAAACTACCATCCAACGTTCAAAAAAATTGCTGATCAGTTCACGACAGGCTTTTGCAAATCTTGCTGCTAGCAAAACTTACCTTTCCCATCACCTCCAACATTCCCCACTCCCACACCTTTTTCTTTTCCACCAATCATAATCCCTCTTATTCTTACCAATCAACAACTCTCATTTGTTCCTTTCCACCAATAAAATCACTTCTTATTCCCACCAATCACAACTTCACACGTCACTTTCTGTTACACTTTTTATCCCTCGCTCCCCATCTTTTCCCCTCTTTCAGTACCGACCTCCGCACAGACAACACCTAGCCACCCAGCTCCTCTCCATCACGCGACCTCCATACTCTTCCATCTTCCTTCCTTCATCTTCCACCCCAAATTAACGAACCAATCAAAACACTACACGTCACTTCCTCAATTCTTTCAACTCGTCCCGGATGAGCCAACCGATTTAACGATAATCCTACCGCTCAGGGCGCTTTTCAAACTTACCGCCGCCGCCGTCGCACGCAGCGACATTAGCGACACGAGCGCCCCTAGCGGCAGGATTATCGTTAAAACAATTGGCTCATCCGGGACTATTACTACTGGCGTCCGACACACAGCCAACCGCTAACGTGAAATGAGAGGGAATGAGGGAAGAGAAATTCGGGGGAGTGAATGAGCCCTTCCAGTATTTGCCTAGTTACCCAAGGAAACACCCAGAAAATACTCATGGGTCAGGAAGGTTGGCCGCCGGAGTCGAAATCACGACCTCCCGAATGCGGGCCATAGCTGCAACCGCCTGAGTCATTCCACTCGGCATGTAAATGGACAAGGAATGACGAAAACTTGCAGATATGTGGAACTTATTAAAATACTGTTTTTATTAAATAACTTTTCGCTAGCGTTTACAGTTCCCGAAGTAGTCGTTAATTTATATTTAAGTTTGAGCATTCCTTTAAGAACATTTGAAAGTATGAAACTTATTCACCGGAGTTCTGGCAAAAACAAAACATCTTGCACATAATCAAAGTATGAACAACGTTACCAAACCGTATTCCTTAATTTGAAATCCCGTGTGTGTGTGTGTGTGTGTGTGTGTGTGTGCATAAAATACTGTAAGACATCCTTTATAATATATGTAGTATTATTGTGCCCCTACTCTCTGAAATATTGTTGCAGACCCAGTTATGTTACACTCCTTCTTCAGTGATCTAGGACTCAGTTAATAATCTTCCCCGTTTTACAGTAAAGTTCAAAGGAAGCCTGTCGGAATGATAGTTTCTTTTTTGAAGCAGAAAAACTTCGTGGGGCGGTAAACCACTTGAGACGGCTCCGGGCCTGGGCCATCTATTCGATAACATTCACGGCGAGTTCCACGTGAGCCGGAAACATTTGGAAGCGCCTGTACGAACCTCCACAATTTTCCGCATTACGTAGAACTGTCATTTTGTTTTCAAATATTTTTTTTAAACAGATGCATATGATAGCCTATTCCTTCAGGGGATATTTTATAGTTGCATGCGAAAGAATATAAGTTTGTAAAGTGAGCTAAATATACTGCTAAAGCTCTCAGTTTCAGAGTATAAATTTAATGGAATCGACATACACAGTGATTACTTGCTATCCCGTAAACCACTAATGAACTGGAATATCTATCCCTCCTTTATAAAATGTTACGCAAATGAGCCCTTAGAAGAGTTCAAGTTAGGCCTACGGTGCTCGACATATTAACAGTTAACATTAAATAATTAACAATACAGACATTAAATATGCTAAACGTCTCCCACATGTAACTGTTAGCTTTTGACATTCCATCCACACCGGTTGACATTTTCAGACAACAATATCTCTCAATTAAAAGCAAAACTGAACTCCAGTGATGAGTATTTCAGCACTGATATTTGTGGATGTGTTTGGTATAATGAAAAGGAGGAAATGAAGAAGAATGTTAATGAGATGTAATATGGTTAATCGGCGCAGCAGCGAAATTATTCTGAATTAACTTAAAATTGAGGATAGGTTTGACTGCAAAACTTTCTTCGGAGGCGGACTTGAGGCTTTTTTGTTTGTTTGTTTGTTTGTTTTTTTCCCCATTTCTCAACAATACTGTGTGCTGAGGCTGTCTTATTTTCGATACCGTCTCTGGAACAATAAATTTGCACATTGTTCCACATCATTATCCGCCCTTTTTAGCTTCTCCCCGTATTCTTTGCAGAAAGGTTCTACAATGATTAATTAGTGTCTGTTCTTTAGTCCATTACGTAATTTCACATGCAGCAAACCAAATCAAGGATACGAGCACAGAACGAGTGAACAACGGAACTACTGAACACCAAGCAGGTAATGAATCAAGAATACGCCGTTGCCATGGTCACAGTTCGGAAAAGTCCGAAGTTGCCGGGCCTAGTAGACGTGCTCGCTGGAGTGGGTAGCTTCGGCGCTCCGCCAAGCTGAGGGTAGCGGGTTCGAGTTCCGCCATGGGTATGGATGTGTGTGTATGTAATTGCGGTAATAACCTGTAATGCAAAGCAGTAAAACACAGTAATGATAAACTGGGTAACCAAGGGAACTTTAAAAAAAAAGTGTTTAACCGATCACATACGAAAAGCGAATTGAGTTAACAAGTTTTCCATCGAAAGTGAAAATACCAGAAATATTAAAAGTGTCAAGCGCAACACCCTCCATTAACATACTAAACCAATCATTAGATTGAAATTCGGACAACATGCAGAACATTAACATGTTGCACTTGACAAGTTTTGTTAAATATTAATCACTGTAGACGCAACTTAAGGCGAATTTATATCATTTAGCACGTAGCATAAATTTAAACAGGGCTAGGAGCAGACGACTCATATGAAAACGTAAGGAATAAACATATTTGATATTTGTTTCTTCCTATATGCAAATTCCAAATTAATTTTAAATGTGTAAGTTTAACTCTTATTAACTGCTTCAATTGAAACTGTAATAGCCTCAAATAATACAAATTTCTGTAGATGTTTGCTTGTGCTTGTATTTTTGCAGCAACATATGAGGCGTACTTTTACAGCAAGTACCGATAATTGTTTAAAGAGTAACAGAAGATTAGTGTTCAAATAATTTATTATCATTCGTTAGCTTATACCTTACACTACTTCTCCACATAGTCACCCCGTTATTCAGCCTTTGTGTGCTTTCGTCAAAGAACGATGCCGCCTGTGATGAAAGCCATGTCTGCACTTGTTGTTTCACATCATCGTCGTTGAAATGCTTTCCACAAAGGAATTTCTTCACGAGAAGAAACAGTTGAAAATCGCTTGGTCCAAATTCGGACCGTACGGAGGGTGATCGAGTTGTTCCCAACCAAATGTTGCGATCAGACCTTAAATTTGTTTGGCTGTGTGTGGCCGGACATTGTCACTCATTATTGTTGCCCCATAAACGTCATACAATTGGCGATGCAATTTTGCTGGCCTAACATCGGCATTTATAAAACAAGAAGAATAATAATAAGAACTGATCCGACTTCACAGTAGATAGGTTGTTCGTTGTTTTGAACATTTCTAAAAGCTCTAACAACAGGAAAACACAAAGTTGCTCACAGCTGTGTCGGGCTTCCTGATGAATGGAGGAAATATTCGCGCATGCCCAAAATCGCCGGCAAAATGTTAAAACAGCACTTTAAAAACATGCCTCGTATTTCCACGGACTCTGAAATCCATATAGCAATCTGACATCTTGAGTTTAATTTTCCAGGAAATTCGCTGTAACACCCTCGTTCCTATAATTGATAACAGTTACAATATTCATAACTTTCAATTTCATTTCTACACGAAAAAACATAACACAACGAAAACATAGTATTAAATTGAATATAACCAAGCAGTTTTAAGCTCTAAGACATTAACACATTACAATGGGCAAAGTGACCATTTTAGGTACAATAAAATGCTTCCCAATCACTTACAGCTTACTCGAAACTCAGGTACATTCCAAGAAATAAAAAAAAAACCTAAATTTTCAAATCTATACTTATAGCGCAACATAATCGTCACGAACTGCGTAGTGTGAAATTTTGCCTAAGTACTGCACCTTATCACAAATAAAATACAAACCGCCATAAATAAATTAAAGCGAGCGAAGCTATTAAATGAATATAGACGAATATGTAAACATGTAACACAAGCTGGTGAATATGACAGCTTTAGAGCGTGAATGCACATATCAAAGTATAATGTATTGAGGAAGAGAAAAAAGATGGTTTAACATTCACAACAGTGTATATACCCATAAGAACTATTTTCATACATATTATACAAATATTTCATAAAAATGTCGTTTTATGCATATGTGCTTTCCGTTAATCATTATGGATATTCCGCCAAATTGTTTCAATTGGGGAGCATAGTCTTAACTACATGTTTTAACCTGAAGCAAACACTCAACGTAAGTCAATAATTGTAGAATAGATAATATCTATTAATAAAATCACAAGCAACACAACAATCGTCGTCCATCTCATTTAAATCTACCGTATAATACGTGAAAATTTAGTAAATATTTTGGAGATTTTTAATACTGCTAAATTTCATTAGTCGTAGGTTATCTACTTTTATGGGATTTATACTCTGCCTCTGAAAGAAAGTATGAAGATAATCTCACACTCTATTTATAATAATATTCAAACACATGTCTTCATGTAAATATGCATACTGTATAATGTTTGATTCAAAATCATTACTCAAGTTTTCGAGAAAATAAAAATAAGGATCACTTTCAATGTAAATAGAAATGTTTATGAAAATAATGTCCCTGCACCATTAAAAGCTTCTGGATTATTATACTACGTATTTAAGCTAGAGTGCTAAGGAACGCAACTTTTTCTCCTCTGGGTTCAGGTAATTTGAATAGTTACACCATTGCTGGAATCTTTATATGGTATTTTTGTGCCTAATCAGTATAGAAAGATACTAATGAAATTCAGGCGCATAAAACAAAGTCAAAATTAAATACGAGGGAGGGGCATAGATACGTTTGCATTTACTTGAGCTTCTTTTGTGAATGAATGCGGTAACGAACACCGCTTGTTTCTAATGACTATGAGCGAGGGCAAAGGCGAATATCTCCCTCCTTATAGAATTTTAGGTCATTAAATTATGCACAAATACTTCTTTTTATTTACATTATTATGTTATTAAGCATTGAAATTCTAATTTCAAATATCCAAGTACAGTAGTTGTTATTGCTATTGTCTAATTCTCTCATCCTCAAGTAGAATCACAACCACTGCAAGTAAACATGGAAAAATATGTTGAAATAACTTCATTTGGAAACTGCGTGATTCCAAACATATCAATATTTTGAAAAATCTTGGAGGAAGTAAAGACGGATGATCTCGGATATCTTTAACTCTTGAGATATCAGAAATATGTTGTTCCTCTAACAACTTACTCTTGTGAAACATTATTCACCCGCATCCACAAAGATAAGGAAGTTAGATCTAATTAGGAACCTAGTATCATAGGCAGAGTGAAAACAACGCCTATTGGTTCAATGATATTAGTTACAAATATTAAACCCATACACCAGTACCTTGAACAAACAGCAATTCTCTTGTAGGGAAAGCTGGTACGAATTGTTAGAAATCAATGTTGGTATTTACACACATAAGAGATACAGAATGCGAAGACACTACAAGTATTCCTCAAGTTTGTTTCCAAAATAAAGGCAAAACATGAAATCAATAGTAAACCTCAACCACCACAGAATCCACAAACTCAGCAAAGAGAAATGCTTAAATTTTAAACAGATTTAATTAGGTGAATTATACAGAATGCATTCCAAATGAAGAGGACTTTGCAGCAAATACGCAAAAAATTAACCCTCAAACGGAGCGTATTGCATGATAAACAGTGGCATGCGGTCCAAAAGGATACCATTTTGTTTTAGCCATAAAAAAGTAATTCATTTTGTTTTCATCACAAATATCAATCATAATGTTCATATTTGCATATATTAGAGTACAAAATACCAGTTTAACACCAATAAACTCGAAATAAAGCACAGAAGGAAACAACAGCGAAGTAAATTATACAAAAAATTCCATCTCTGTTATTGGAGCAGAAATAACATGTAACAAGAAGACCTTGCTATCACGGTGGGAATTAAGGGATGGTGTAAGGGTCACAAGTATAACTACTGCACCACGATCTTGATTCGTCGACTCCATCAAGTGTCGTGATGGGAATTAAGGATGGGGTGAAGGGGTGCAGAGGGAAAGGCGCTTAACCCACTGGCGTCTCCGACACCTGTCATGGATAAAGGAGGGGTAGCTTAGAGGGATGTTAAAGGGGGTAACTAACTTACACATGGCAGGAGACCCGTGCGTCTCCGATCACGAGGTAGCGCGACTCGCACAAGAGGGAAGTCCTGGACTGAGGGAAGGTCTTAAAGGTTCCTAGGATCTAACATTCACGTAAAAGTGAAAGGTGCCAGCATGACCAGCATGGTCCTAAACATTTACATAATGCTGTAGAAGTCTATAAAAATATAGAATTTATTATAAATACTATGGCCTGGCGCGTGGCCGCCTAAGGAAGATAGCTCGAAGCGGGTGTTGTACGATGCATGGTATCGTTCTTTCAGGAGTCAGACCGTCGTGGGCTCCTGCAGCATCACTCCGGTAGTTCACAAAGTCGAGGATTCTGCTAACTAAGCAGACAATTCCTTGGACAATGCCCTGACAGAAAATCAGTAGAATTCGCGCTGCGTTTCTGAGCGGAATGAAAGCTGACGCTGGCATAACAAACGGGTTCTGGACTTACATTACTACCTGACATCATGGCTTATAATTCACAAAGTCTATGAGCGCACGAATAAAGTAATAATAATAATAATTATAACCCATACATCGTGACATCATGTTGAAGGATTGGCAGCATATAATGAACTGTCATCTGAAGTGATACACAATATTCACACCTAGTCGTTGATAAGTAAATTTTGGTAAACTTACAAAATAGAAACACTTACGGTGACATCACTAGCAATTTAGAGCTCTGCACTGGGAAAGCGCACCACTCGACAAGTTTCTAATTTGTCTGGTTGCACAGAACAGTCCACAATAGAATCACCAACAGCGAAAACGGCAAGGGTGCACAGTTTCACTGGTATCGAAAAGGACCCCACAACCCCTTTGAGGGTTTAAGTCATTTAAATATTTTCAGCATGTGGCATATTAATAAAAATTAAGAGCCACTGAGAAAATAACGAAGCATTTTCTAGGAGAAGGAAATTTGGTTGGGGCGACTGCCTAATTAAAATGTTGGGTTATCCGACTTTTTGAGTTATGTTACTTACACACACACACACACACACACACACACACACACTGGGAGGAACTTTAATTATTCTTTTCAGGGAACCTAAAAATCTGAAAAATCTCGATATGAAATCTTTGGATGCTTGCGGCACTTCCTCAGTCACGTGCCAAAAAGTAAAATTTCCTGTAAATATTGGAATCCAAATCTTGTAACTTCCTAGGGTGATACAAAGGATCTCAAGAAAGTTCCCTATCACAAATCACCATTTATAGGGTTAATTTTCTGAATTTGTTATTTTCTCAAAAATATCTCGACGATTTTCATAAAAAGACCGTGTATTTAAAAGATGTATTTGTATTACTAATACAGCGCACATTTTGAATTTTTCAAGAACAGTATGATTCTACTTGGAGTATACAATTTTTTATAATTAGAAAACTCGAAGAGACAGACAAAAGCTTACTTCCAGAAAACATTTCTAGTGCTCAAACTATACACTTCGAAACGTTATTCATAATCTTAGTTGTTTTAAACATATTTCATGCTGTGTTTAAATATATATGCGTTATCTGATGCTGGACATTTATCGCTTCTTGCCTTTTTTCCCCCCTTACAAGGGGTCGTTAACGACTTCTGTATTTATTTCCTGTACTTCCGATGACTATCTGAAAGCTGTTTTCATATGGTGTAGATATACAACTCAGAACACGTTGCTTAACTTGAACGCATTTTTATATAAACGCTTATGGATGACATAGCAGGATCACTTTTTAATTAATGCTATAATAGTATGTGTGTATGGCATGTCTCCCAATTTGTAGTGGGAACAGAAAGTTATATAAATGTACCATATCAGACGTTTTACCTATAAGCAAAATTGTGGGTACACTCAGAAAAACAAAAAGATATAAATTAATATTGTGACGCAGCGGCTATAGCCTAAGTTTGTCTGGAGGTCGGTGCTGAGCGGTCGCTTTCCAGCGTTAACTTTGGGCGCGCTATTGGGAGACAACTACAGCTTTCTGTAAGCTTCTTCTCTCTCCTCCTCAGAACGTGTGTCGAAATAGTTCTAGAACATTCATGAACTTTGTGTGGAAAACTCCACTGCCTATATAAGCGAGCGTTCTCGCGCAGACTAGTTGGTTGCGAGTCGAGTGAAGGTGAACTACATAAAAGCGAAACAGTTACAGTGAGAATTGAGAAAAATGACATTTTAAAAACTGGACAGAGTCAAAATATGCATTCTTTCACTATCACATGCTTTCTTGGCTTTCAAAATACAATTCACAATTTGGAAGGGAATTATACGAAAGCTACAACAAAGCTCGGTTCCCAATTAAATAAAAATGATTAACACTGTATAATAACATAGCGCTAGGGAGGAGGGTGCTTTAACTCAAAATGAGTGACCGAGGTCGTTAAGACACGGACTGGTGAACTAGAATTCCGCTGCTCAGAAACGTCCTACCTGACTGAGGTTTTTCCGCATTCTCATAATTGGTAAATGCCGGGATACGGAGCATTTCCTTTCACGCATCAGTGGTGCCGTATCTAGTAAGAACGGGCATTAAGTACTGTTCAAATATGCATTGGTCACATGCCTCACTTCTCGCAGCATGCCTTTCCAATTAGTCGCTTCCTCCCGGTGGTCACGTGTGGCACGTTTAAACATCCCTATTTTAGCACATTGAGATGCGAAAACAAAGTTTGAAATATTTTTGTAGGTACACCATAAAGTTTATAATTTTAATGACTAGATGGAACGTTGCAAGGACAATAATGCATAGCCTTGCACGCTCGCTTCTCATCATTTTCTTCGTGACACGGAAGCTGGAGGTCGGAACTTTGGTGTGCCCTGACCATCACGATGCGCAACCACTAGTAACCTTCAGGTGATCTCTACCGAGGTATATAATGAGAGACGCCGGCGATTCTGGCAGCAGTGTTAACAATGGCGACGTCAGTGCTAGCAGTGCTGAGCTTGGCCGCCATGGCTACCTTCGGGGCTGCTATGGTCCATGGCACCACAACAACCATGGAGATCACCGCTTCAGATAAAGATACCGGCAGTTGGTTGGCCAAAATGGGCGATACTAAGGTAGGTCGTTTCTTCAGTTATCTGGTATTAGGTGCGTCGTCTTACTACTCAAAGAATATTTAGCGTTTTGCAAAATTACTTGCATATAAATAATGTAATAGAATGTGTTCGAGAGCAAGCTAGGAGCAGAACCGTCACAAATAAAAAGGTTTTTTGAAATCGTTTCGAGGGTACAAATTTATTGACAAAGTAAGTAATTTTTGCCATTGCTTTAAAGGTACAAATATTTTGGTTTGTTTTTGCGATTTTAACTTTGACATACACTAAGAGTTACGTACTTCAGTGAAAGATTCAGGAATGTAATTATCATGTAAAAGGGGCATATCAGGCAATTAAAATTGCACATTTGTTAACACAATCTAAATTAAATTTCCAATACCTTTGTTTTGTAGAATATATAGGCGAGCACTAGTAAAATGTGCCTTGATTATGAATGTTATGGTATGTGTTGATATATACGTGCAACAGATACAAAAAGTACAACGAAACAAAAAACTGAAGGTTGGCGGTTTGATTTTTAACCTGCATGCAAATTGCATAAACTTTTTGAAAGATTTTGTTTTTATCGCAAATAAGGTAAAATTGCCGATTGAAGACAAATGTTTGAAAATGCAGTAATTTAAGTGCCGAAAACCATTCCATACACCTATTTCTGCACTAATGCGTTTTATGCGGTTTTTTGCAGTATTATTTGTCTTTGCGTAAAGATTGTATGCATACAATAGTTCATGTCGAACCGTGCTCCAAGGATAATATAATTACTTTTTGGAAATGGAAATATACGGATGCTGTTAATCCTTTCTTATTGCCTTTAAAATGTTTATATCTGTATATATGTTTTGGACTAAGGTTTATAAAACGAATGGCTGTGATCTAGAATTTTATAGATGGTGATTCACTCTCCAGAGTATGGAAGACAGACAAATAAACAAGTGTAAGGTGACAACGTGTACAATTACATAATACTGTTGCGAGTCAACTGAAGATTTTGATACCAATTGCAACAGCAACAATTACTCGTGTATCTGCACCTATTCCTACTGTAAATATTGGAATGTTTGTAACCTATGTAAATGAGCCACACGTTTCCTATCTGCTATATCTGTTGATTGCAGTTTTATGCAAAATAATCACCAAGAAAACGTCAACAACATTTTCCTTATTATAATCTAAACGGATTTACCTTTATCAACAGGTAGATATACCTTTTTCTGTTTTCATAATGTCTTCATTCCAATAGTAAACGTGTTAACTCTTAGTTACGAGGTTATTTAAGGGCGGACTACATTTACAAAGTGTTTAACTGTTGCGTTTTTTTACATGGCTTTTGTGTATCAAATGTATGAAACAAAGTGACAGAGAAGGGAATGTGTGCTACATTTCCATATAAATTACGTATAAATTATTAAGAAAATCCGAGGATGCTTATGGATTTGTTGCTTTCTCGCTTCTTCCAAGTATTAAGGACAGCAACTTCCATTTTTATTTCTCCAACCGGTTACATAACGCTTCAATTTCTTAGGCTTGTCCAGATTATACTCTCAAAAACAACAGAAAATATCCTTGTGTTGTGTTGTGTACTCCAGCTGCGGTGTACCGCTAGTATTTCCTAAGGCATTGCTTGTTCGCGAACTTTGGCATAGGACAACAAAGTGCTTCAACTTGATCCTACTGTAATTAGCATCTTTGAATGCCATAACTCTGATTACCATTATATTGGACTTACTACAGAGAATAGCTAAATACGTGAAATTTATAAATTTATCCTCATTCAGTATTACAGAAGTTAAATGGTGCTATTAATAGAAAAGAACCATATACTTTCTGTAATAGACCCATGTGCCTTTGTCCAGAAATGTCGGTTAAAATATTTCTGTATATGGTAGTAAACTGTCAACATTGAGTACCTGAGTTTAACTTGGAAGCAAAATATATTTATCCTTGGCCATCTGAATGTTTTTATTGGATCTTACATGCTATGGCATACAATTTCAAGCATTTCTATTTAGGAGGAATGCGCTTAAGCAATTTTCACCTTAAGTATAATTATTTTAGCACAGTTAATCTTGTCAGAGCTGTGAAGGTCTGTCGCCGTGACATAATTTCATAAACAACTGTTCCAGATCAGCCCATACAATAACAGACCTTCCTTTGGCACTAAGCATTTAAAGTTGTCAATTGGTTGTGAGGTTAGCTGCTTCGAATATCACACACAACGAACACTTTGTTATTATCATAGGAACGAAAATGTTCGTTTCCTCCATATGGTAAATTGTAAGACAGTCATGAAACCCCCTTTTTATATTTTTCTTTATTTACATTAAAAATCGTTGTAAGAGAGTGTCTAAGAACAACAGCGAGTAAGAATGTTCAAACAACATGCTTTCATTTTCGTGACTCCTGGCAGCCACACTCTACCAAACCAGTACTGGATGTATTTTCTTGGCCCTTAATTTGAACATTTTATCTTAGACATTCTAGAATCAGTGTTATTTGCATTGGAGGTCACCCGGCCTCTCTATTCAACAGCAACCTGTGGCAGTGTGAATGTAAAATAGTAGAACGTGTGGTTGCCGTTCGCCGAATGGATAGGCAACACGCATGGCATCAGCCAGCGTTACGTAGAAAACAAATGGACAAATGACTCGCAAGTCCGGTTTTCGGATTCTCTGCAATGGAAGGTTCATTTTCAGAAACAGACACTTTCTCATGCCAGTGATATCTGATAAGGTCTGTCGCTACCAGCTCTGGCTATAGCCACATGCGCTGTCATAAAACAATGAACTGTAATGGAGTAAATAAAAGGAAACCTAGCAAAATATAAATTTTGATTTTCCAGCCTAACTAAATTGTAATTCTGAATGCGGTGCTTGAACTCACAGCAGCGATAAGAGTTCATTTCAGATCGCAGTAATTTGCTGACTGAAGCTTAACTTAATTTATTTAATAGCGATATTAAAAAAAAAAGCTGCGTGAATTTTGCCTAGCGGTGCAAGAAAAATGTTAAGATATTCAATCCTTGTTTGAGCACATACCTTAACGATTTAAGCGATTCTTCTGGGTCTCGATTGGATATTCTGTGGGAGAAATCTTTCACGATTCTAATGACCCAACAAGCGATGTAAGTATTTAAAAATGACTAGTCGAATGAATGGAAACTACCTCCATGTCACGCAAAGGGCATGACACGCTGCAGTGATAAAATTATATTTTTCAATAATAAAGCCAGCAATTTAATTGAATCTTGAGCGGGTTGGTACGCTAAAACTTCACTTCCTTTAAATTAATGGAACATGTTTCGAAAGTTTTTTTTCCAGTAAGCAAGCGGTCTTTCGAAACATGTTCTATTAATTTAAAGTAAGTGAAGTTTTAATGTATCCACCGACTCAAGATTCAATTAAATGATTGCTTCGCTTCAGTGTCTCTAGTTTATGAATCACATTCACTATTATACAAAGTCAGTGTTTGCCTGGAACTTTAAGAAGACTTTGAAGTAGGTAGATGTTTTTTTAAAGTATTAGCCTTTTATAGGTGTTCTGCAAGATTTAAGTTCACTTCCTAAAACATGTTACATGTTCAACACCGCAATACACCATTAGTTTTAAAAGGTTGCGCCTCTTCATAATGACTTGAGTGTTGGAACTAAACGATTATGGTTTTATAGCACTACAATAGAGAGGAGCACATTGTTATATGTCATTAACTATATCAGTGTTTGTAAGTTATTTTACTTCAAAGTTATATAATTCATTTCATTTTTAGTTATAAGAGCCTTTAGAAATGGACTGATTTTGTTCAGGAAGGCAATGTAACATAACCTTCAGCATTCATTTAATGCGTTATATATCAGTGAATATTATTGTGGCGATTTTTCAATATTATCAACAATAAATGATGGTCGTCGTTGAATAGCTTTTAATAGAAATGTTTAATGTTTTTAAGCGATGAGCAATCAGATCTCTCCTTGTTTTGTTTTTTTGTTCTCAGGGCGTGCAACAGGAAGATTTTCTGTTTCTTTGATGCACTATCAACGTCGAAATAAATTCAACTAATTTTTCAATAAATTCTTCTTATTTATTTTTCCTCTTTCACTATTTAGTATTTGTTTATCTTTTCTTAAAACTCTTTAAAGCGTTTTACAGCAATGGTAAAATAATACCGTCTAGCTTGTATACTAATGTGATACTCTGGTTACTGTAGAGAGAAAGTTATTTTCAGCTCCATGGTAACATCCATTATTTTCACTATTATCTTTCCATGGAATATACAAATTTGTTTATTGTTTTCTTCATGTATATTACTTAGCCATATATATCCAGCTCTTAAATATAGGTTAACATAAAATCAATTCACAACTATACAATTAATGTAAATTAATAATCTGGACAATAATATTAAAGTATGCTAACATCACAAGGAATACATAAATATAACCTGAAAAATACTCAATTATACATTGTTCAGATTTTTACATGAGCAAGTAGGTTAAATATGTGGTTTCTTTGTTTGTTTGTGTTTTTACTTATTCTTTCCGCTTCAATACATTTAGCACATTTTAATGTAACTTTGGTGTTTCTATGTAATTTTGGTGTTTCAGGAAAATAGTAAGTTTTTTAAGATAATTCGAAGTAGAAAGAGTAGGGTTACAAATTAAGAGCTTTATAAATAGAATTTTAAAATGGGTAATGCTTCTGATGGAGCAAAGTGTATACATTAGAAGACACGCGAACCTCTTCATAATAGGGAAAAGGGTGGCTTTACATCGGGAAATTTGTTCTGCCAGTAAGCGTAATGGACTTGAATTTATGTGTCAATTCATTCATGTTTTATCATGAAGAAAACGAGTAATTGGAGGGTACATATGCCCTTTCTTCATAATTGCATGTCAACAAGCTACCAGTTCCAAAATGTTGTTCGACTCTTCGTTACTCTATGAAGGACACTGCTTTCTTCTATATGTAGTGAACCCAGACGCAGGACCAATCTTAACCAGATGTTCCTGTTGTGGTCATTATATGGCATTTGACCCTCCCCTCTCTCTAAGTTTACGTAAAGAAACAAACTTGTTTGCCCTTTTTTATGATATCAGATAAAAGCAGGAAAGCATCAGTGCCCTTTTTTATACATCGCCGCTTAAATGTATCCCTTCTATGATGGGCAGAAATCCCCTTCCGGAGGATATCCACAGGTGACAATGGTGGGCACTGGAGTATATGATACCATTAAAAATATTTTTTCTCCAACCTAAGTACGTCGTTTTCGAAGCATTGCAAAGTGCAGAAAACATGCAACTTATCAACCTAAACAGCAATGCCATAATACCACGTTATTTGATGCGCTTTGTAAATAAAATCGCTTTGTATATGCTCATTGCAGGCTTTGTTCACCTAAATCTTTCATAACATCCCTCACATTAAACCGGGTGGTTTAACATTTTATGCATTTTGTGTTTTCAAAATTTGCAATCATGCGAATGTATTGTACAGTGGAGTATTTTATGGAACCCCAAAGTAAAAATTAAAAATAAGTAAATGAAAACATTTCTTGGGTTCTGTTAAATTCTGATAGCAATAAGCTATCTTAAGAGATTCCTAAGATAGTAGAACAAGGGAAACACTTCTATTTCAGCTGTGAAAAGCTGATAATCATATTGAACAGAAATGTATTTTATAATAGCATCGCTTCTGCATCGCTCTCAGCATATTTCAATGCTGCATTGTAAGACGTTCTTTGTGTCTGTTCAGCTACTATGTACAGATATATCTAGCATTTTTATTCTTCGCCGGTGCTTTCGAAATTCATCTCGGACGTCGGAGTTCTCAGTTTTTCATTTTTGTGGGATGATCCGTTCAGTATAAGCCATTATTTCATTACTTATGATGCAGGTAAAGAGCTTCTTCGAAAGAATAATTCATGAAGTTTTCTCCTAGATAGCTTTGTCCTCTTCTCTCATCCCTAAAGTAGTTTCTGCGGTTGCCTTGATAAATTTTATATCAAATTGCAAACTCCATAAAGCAGACACACAAAATAGCATTGCGCTATTTATTTCTCTCCTGTTTTCTCTAATTCTTTAGAAGTTAAATAATTATAATTGCTCTTCGGGTATAGTTATTTGCCTTTATGAATTTCAGTGGATATAATCGATTGAAAGAGTGTAACAAAAAGTATAGTTTTAAATCATACTTAAGAGGATATTTATGTCCAAATTTAATTTTCACTGTAATGTTCCTCAATCATTTTGTTTTTATCTGCCTATGCTTTAACCTCAGTTATTGTAATTAACATGTATATGGGCGAAGACAACTTCTGGAAGAAATAAATGTCTCAGTTTTGTTCCCTCCCCAACCGTTGTTTTCCTTATCTGGTATGTAAAAAGGGTTGTCAGCTGCTTTAACCTATGGAAATAAGACGAAGGTGCTGCTGGAATCTGAATATTAAATGAACCATGTCGGGGTGAAAGAAAAAAAATATAGTTCGTCTTTGGGGGTATATGCATTCATTGTCTCCCGAGGTTTAACAGAAAGTGCGGAGCAACGGTTTGAGTTGCGACAAACTGCTTGCTTATGTTCCATGAATCTTCAACTGCATTATAGGAGCGGAGTCACTTAGGTTTTCGATATATAATAAAAATATCTTAAGCTAAAATTGAAAGAGAAACATGCAAGCAAATAAATAAAACAAGTACCAGGGATGTACATTTGTATGCAGAAAACGTTGCCCATTTCCCCAGATTAAAGCATTCAGTTTTCTTCCGTATGATTCCCATGTTTATCTGACATTAGATACACACTACGAAATAGCGAATTTCTATAATATTATCTATATTTAAAATTCATTTTCATGTACACAGTTAGTAATGAGAGCTACTGGATTACAGATACGAAATTATGAAAAAGAAAATATGATTCAGAGCATGTTGCGTGTAAAAAGTTGTGTTGTCTGAAACACCGAATTTTACAGGTTGTTTTGAATAATTTGCTTGGAAGGTTTTCATTCCGCATTTTATATTTTTCTATTTTATTTTACAACGCAGGCATTTCTTTTCTGTTAATACACACGAATTGAAGGTAGTTTTTTATGATAAAGCTTAATTTTCTGTAAGCCTTACATGATTGCTCATTATTGCGACTTTTTATTAACAATTTGATCACTCGCTCCTTTTTTGAAAAAAAGGCAATTCATGACTTTCAGTTCAAAATAGACTGTAAAAATGCCTATCGCCATGTTTTATTGAATTTGTAAATTCCGGTACTCAGTTTAGATAGCTTTTAAAACAGTGATGTTGAGTGTTGGTGTATACCAGCCCAAATAATTCTTAACCATTATCAAGTTTATCATCACAAAGAAAAAACGCTTAGACCTTAACTTGTATGCATTCCCATGTAAGAACTGATCAGTCGATCTATGTTTATGCCAACTAATCACATATATCTGTTATGATAAGAATAGTTATAACACAGCATTTGTCTGAAGAGTCTGATATCTGCTGCCTTATTTTTATCTTTAGTTTTTGACTAAAGTCATTTACCTCAGATATCATGGTAAAGCAAGTGCTTTATAAAATATAAAAAGGTCGGTCTTTATTACAATTTGTTCCCACAGCTATTGCAGTTTGAGTTTCCTTACACGTCAATGATGACATATTATTATTATTATTATTATTATTATTATTATTATTATTATTGGATATCAAATACAGTAAAGAACCCTATTTTACAATGGATATTAGGGTTATATTTTAACCATCAATAAGAAACAAAATAGCACACTGAAGGAAGTGAGGAAACAAGTCTACGAAAAAATGTGATGAAGAAATTTTAAGAACTCCTCGAAACAGCACGAATTTCTGAATATCTGGTACATTGGTTTTGAAAGTTCCGGTTACAACGGTTCAAATTTCGGTTTAGAATATATATTTTTATTCCAAAAATTGGGCATTAAAATAGCAGATGGTCTAGTGTTTAAGGAGATTCACAGAGGCATAATGAACCATCTGCGGCATTAACTTTAAAACGCTCGAAATAGGACTTACGCTGCCCGATAATATGGCACAATACAGCTAAAGATTTGCAGAGGTTGCCTAAAAAATCCTGGAAGATTTTGAAACACTCTTAAATGCAGTATTAATATTACAGTCTTAAAATTGCTAGCTCTGAGAGTTAGTCCACGTTGTAACATATTGTGTAAACTTACAACTTGATTCCTTCCTACGTTTAGAACAATTGTTACAAATCATAGTTTAAGAAGCTGTCAGTCGATTCTCCTGTTTGCACAGGAGAAAGAAATGTAATCTTTGGCTGGTCATGCTACCAAGCTTTTAGGATTAAGGCCCTCTAAGGTGAAGGTGATTCATGAATTGCAGTCAGTCATAATGCAACTGAAATAAATTTCTGTCATACCTTAGTAAGTCGCTTAGAAGCATTTTATGGAGTGCAGGTTGTTGGAAGAACATATTTGTAGGAAACATGTATAACTCGGCAATGCCACTACTAAGATCGGATCCACCAATTTCGTGATGTGGACTTCAAAACATGATTGAGGATGAAGTAGAAAACTCAAAGTATTTACGCAGAATTCTTTCATAATGATCCCCTAGCAAACCGGTAAGATATTGGTTAAAGTAACTTCAAACATAACCTGTATATGGGCGTAAAACGTTAAAGTTAGTCGAGTAACCTTGCAGCCCGCGGTAAGATGTACTCGCTTGTAAGTCTATATGGCAACACCTGTTAATATAGACTGTAAAGAAAATAAATGAATAATTGAATAAAAAAATTATAAAAATGAAATACGGAATGGAAGAAGAGAGATAAGATTAAAATTAATTGTTCTTCCACAAAAACCGTGTGCTCGACAAGGTAAGAAAGGTAGAATCAGACGACTGAAAAATTCAAGCCATCGCCGGGAGATCCGTGGTTCTAATTCCGACGATGGCATTGAATTTTTCAGACGTCAGAGTTTAGGTTGTCCAAGAATTGTATCCACCTCTTTTAGAGAAACTTTACCCATACTGTCGTTTGGTTCCGCAGCTTCACGCCATTTGAACAGGGCTTTTTTTACACATGAAATATGATTCCAATTAAGGGTTTGTATTAACTCTCAGAAAATCAGTAATTGGATCACGTGCCATTTTTAGTGTACCATTTCATTTAACAGAGCTATCGCCAAGTACCTATTGGGAGCAACTGAAAGAGGAGCAGTGGGGAATGTGTTAAAGTCACTCATACCCTCTTAATGCTGCTTGTATTTACCATGCAGGATAGCATAGGTCGAAAACACCAACCTTTTTCAACCTGCTTGGGAGGAAATATATTTCATTACAGCACAATATAATGGTGTAAAGTACTTATTTTGTGATAAGATGTTAAACCAAATAAAAACGTTTAATCCACAGCGTATTGTTCGACTTGTCATGCGAATCAGTGTGAGAAATAACCAAGGGGAAGAAAGATCAGATTTATTGGAACAACTAAAATGTATAACGTTTATGGATGTAAATCCAGTACATTTAATCAATATTATATATTACAGTATAATACAGTAGTATATTGCTATTGCTGAATTTGCTTATCTGGTTAGACTCACAAGTTGTTTATTTTCCCTTTGAACATGCAAATTATCATGTTCTTATTACACACTACTTTATTATTATTATTATTATTATTATTATTATTATTATTATTATTCCTTGTATAATTTCTCTTATAATGTTATGCTCAAATTAATCATGTCTTGCCATATTGAACAGTACTGCTTGTATTATATACCGCCGCCGCCACCACCAGCATCAATAATAATAATAATAGTAATAATAATAATAATAATGTATTATCATATAGGGAATATAGTTCCGTAAAACAATATGATTATAACTTCAAATCACTATGTATCCCAAAGTTACTCTCGTGCTCAGGAAACGCCACTGAGTTTACAAACCGGCCTTGTGCACCGTTTTCCTTGTGGCAGACGCTAAAGGGAGCGAGGCAGGCATAGCTGGTTCCCTAGAGCTTGTATTGGTGATGTTTACATTAATCAGAAAAGAAGCAAATGAAAGAAAAGTGCTTCTGTAAGTTAGATAGTAAAAATGGTTTGTTCATAACCTTTGTAATGTTTTAGTGTGCAGGAACATTCTGCAGCAGTCCTTGGATTTGAAAAGCAAAGTGCCACTATTGATTTTAACGAAGGACATCATTATTTTATCATATTGTAGACGAGACCTTGACATACAAAGCCAATTTTTGAGTGACCTAATCACGCTCTCCCGAGACCCCTTCATAATTTTTTTTGGGGGGGGGGAGTTTAAGTAAAAGAACCGCGTAAAAAATAATCTCCATCAATTCTTAAACTCAAGTAATTTTACCGGCAGAAATAGCGCCAGAAACAATCAAACGGCTGTCGCAAAAAACTAAACACTAATAACAGTAATAATAATAATAGTAAATAAATAAAAAATTGCAAGATTGTGAAACTCTGCCTGTAAGAAAAATGTTGGTCATTTTCATCGCTTAACTTTGAAATGCAGCTCTTCCAAATTATATTCATTGGTTTCAAAATAAATCAATTAAAGCGTAAATTCTACATTTTCTTACCAAACAAGACTCATAACTGAAGCACAATAATGTGTCTGCATCAGAAGACAAATACCTATGTATCCCCACTCCGAAACTTACGGTGAAGGGTGTTTCATTCACAGAGTTTGTAATTCACCACTCACTTGTTTAGTAAAATGTCTCAATCTGCGTATATACAGTGGAGTTATGAGCCAGCGACCTAAACTTAGATGCAGTATCCAATAGGTTTTTTGTTAAAGTGTAATAAAATTAAAACACAAAATGCATAAGATTGGAGAATCATACATCTATGATCACTCTGTATAATTGCAATAGCGTCATAAAGCACGATATGAAGGAACTTTCTGAACACCTTATGAACCAACTCGATAGGAATATCAAACACCGTCTTTGTATGTATTTTAAAGCACGCTAACGAACGGACGACACATTAACCTTGACGGACACAAATATGTATCCTGCACAAGACTTTCATGAGCGCATGACAACACACATTTTCCTTCAAGCGTGACTTGTTACGTCACATAATATAATCACAGCACGTCATGCTATGTTAACTACGTTTCCTTAGCTGTGATCTTCTGCACCTTTGTTTCCTTTCAGATCTCCCAGAGTATGTTTTCGTCACCTTAGGTGAAAATTTCTCTCTGACCTCATTTGCATAATGCTATGTTGGTCCAGCTTGATTTTCATTCTACGTGTTTTCCATTCCTTCTTTCGAGCTTTCTTTCTCTACTCTTCTATAAGCAGTGGCAAATCCTCTGCATATCCTTAGATATGTATATACAGACCAGCTTGGTTTATTTCTGCTGGATTTAAAAATCTATTTATTTTCCTCAGTATGGCATTAATACAGAGTATATTTTTTTGTAACTCTCAGATTTGTGATACCTTCTTTAACCCTAGAGAGGTGGCGCGGGATATTTTCTGACCCCAGTCAGTTTTATTTGCAAGTTATTATAACGAATTCGGATACCTGAACCCTGCCTTTCCCTTACCTTTCGCTGCATTCCTTGGCTTTTGTTAGAGGTCATTAGCATTGAAATACAGGTTATACATTCTTAGAATATAGGCTATTTGTTTTCTTCGGCTGAAATGAGGGCAGGAAGTACCCCACGCCACCTCTCCCGTTGCCTGATATGTGTCTCGTCTGCATATTGTTTCTGTAGTTACGGTGTGTTTTCAGCTGAACCTTCGAGAAGTTGTGGTTATAATATTTACGTATGTTTTAGTCTTAAACGTAGTGCTGTTTTTATATCAATATGTGTTATGAGGAACATCAGGCAAGGTTATTAGCCCTAATAAGGGAAGTGGAAGAAGAGGAAGCATTAGGTGGTGAGGCAGCGAAACCGAAGATGAACTTGAAATACTGAGTTCAAATAGTGAAAGTGAGCAAAGTGCAGAAGAGGATCGAGTTACGGCATGGAAAATGGTTCAGCCTCCTCAAAATTAACGTACTCGCTCCCACAAGATAGTGACTCACTTACCAGGTGTGAAATCTGCTGCTAAAAATGCAAAATCTCCTATAGAATGATTGCTTGAGAAAATACCGCATTTTATAATTGCAGCACAACCAGAAAATCAAGAACAGGAATTGCTAGTGAAGAAAAGAATGAGGTGTAATGTGTGTCCGAGAATGCAGACAGAAAGACAAAACTTTCGTGTGTTAAATGCAAGCAGCAGGTGTGCAAAGACCATAGTGGAGTCGTGTGTAGGAGCTGTGTGTGAACTATAATATGAGCATCAACATATGTTCTTACTGTCGAGATGAAAGAAAACACATTAACTGTGATACTTTATGATTATGAGTGAAGTGAACATTTAAATATATTTTTGGTGCTGCGCATCAGTCCAAATTGCAAGGAACTGTCAATTCAAAGATTTTGTTTTATTTTTTAAAGCAGATTTCTACAACCAACAGTTATTTTAATACATAATGTATTACTCGGTATATGTAAACAATAATTAGATAAATTTATTAATTCAGTCCATTTACAACATCATTTTATTCCTGGGGTCGCGAGTGACCCCGCGCCACCACTAATGTAAGACGTACATGCGCCACCTGTCTAGGGTTAATGAAATTCTACGTAGCAGTTTCTTTTAGTGCTGAATTTTATTTTCTATATCCGGGCTATGCCTTCTCCTCTCTCTTCCTCTGATTTCTTATTTGCAGTTATTATTATTATTATTATTATTATTATTATTATTATTATTATTATTATTATTATTTCCCTTCGATTGGAAATTCTAATATATAGAACTACAGACGCATCAAAATTCTTTGATCCACAAATACACCAGGTAAGTCAGCTGCGCCTATTTATTTTTGAATTTATGCAACGTGCTCAGCGACATATTTGCCTTACGCCTTTCTTGAATGCCTTCTAATGGCTGATTTGCATATCACTTTACAGAAGTAGGACAGGTAACTCAGTACATAAGTGTTTTACGGGACAGAATGCGATCGCCATGTATGTCGATTCCAAAAACATACCACACTGACACTGGGAGCTGCAAAAGCACTTTTATATGATTTTATAAACTTTTATTCTTTAGCGTACATTCATGCACCCCTTTGTAAACGCCCCTGAAGGAACAGCCTATCACATGAATTGGTTGACAAAACCATGTGAAAACAAAATGGCAGACCTACGTAGCGCGACCAGTTGGATTTAAGCCATTAGTCAATGTTGTACAGCCTTGTCAAAAAATGCTAAGTATTAGGTAGATAATTTCTCTTCTGTCACAAACTATGGCATATTTCAGTTCATACAGTAACTGTAATAACTGATGCAGTTTATTTGTTTGGATTAAAACTACTAAACCGAGCTCGAAACACTGTATAACGCTGCAAAAAGCGTGTTAAGATTCGAGGTGCGGTCTACTTCTGCGATTACTAATTCGTATAGGAATCTAAATTCGCAAGATAGCATTAGCTGAACGGTATTATCATGGTTGCTTTAACACTGTGCCATTTCGGTTCGAATTATAATCCTTCGGATTAAGTTCTAACTTTTTATGACCTTTTATTTTATCTGTTTGGGCCTATAATTTGATATTATGATACAAATAATATTTTTAATAACATTATAGGTGTGTACAAAATAGAATAATCATGAAGGTGGTCGTCATTTTGAACATTTACTTTCTTGATGAAATCCACGCTCTTTAACAATTTACCCGTGAACTTAGCACATTTACAACTCCTTTGTCAATGGAAGAAGTGAAACATAAGGTTTAAACATGTAACAAAAACTTTTATATTTCATATCGTCGATATGCGCCCAAGAGAATGAAAGCTAACTATGTAACACGGTTTACAACGCAGATACGATACAAATTTTTACGGTAAACATGATAACAATTATCTGCTTGTAATTGTTGTGTCTTTGGCTCACAGAAGAGCAAATAACATAAATAAATAAATAAATAAATTAGTATACTAAAATACAGAAAATATACACAAGGAGAAAGGAAAAACAGGAATCAAAACTCTTCATACTTGTATTAGATTCGAACCTCTGAAGCTAACCTTTGCTTGACCATATTCCGGCAGCTAACCCACTCGGCTAAATCGCTCTTTCTCTGGCTATTTGGGAGAACACTCCTCTATCTCCTTGCAAGAATTATAGCCATGAAGAGCGGCATTTTTTATGGCTTTTTGCAGCTCCTTGGTTCTCATTCAGGCCTTTAATCATTAATGCTGGTTGCGTATAGTACCGAATAGAAGGCAGAACTGCAATAACAGTTTCTTTGCTAAAAGGGTCAATTACACTATAAACTGCGGGTTGCATAGAATAGCTGGTATAATTGATGGATATATAATTGTTATCGCGTCTAAGATCACACTCCAAGCCTTTCAGTTTCACTTTCAACCTGCAAAATATCATACCATACTAGAAGTGACAAACGTAATGCTTCTCATAATATTGCTGCGCTATACAGTCTATAAATACGTAATCATTGTGATGAAGTTATTCATAATATTACTCCGTATAATGTGTTAGCAAGTGTAATGAGAGATATCATTATGGTGGGATACGTTTAATGTTAAACGCAATTAACGCAATCATAATTTTCTCAAAATTTTGTGTTTCATTAGACGTAATAATAATAATAATAATAATAATAATAATAATAATGATAATAATAACGTGTTGTATAATTTTGTGTTAATGTGAATCATAATATTCTGAAGCATTTTATACGTTGGTAAATGTAATGATCAAGGAGATACTATTTAAAACTAACGTTAAAGCTCCTAAAGTACAACAAACTCATAAAACCTGATCTAAAATGTCAGGAACACAAACGTCCAATAATTTAACGAACATTTAGTTATATACTGATTTGATTCTAACTCAATACAGTTGTCTTAAACTGAAAATTACAAAACATTTAGATAAATTCACGTTTGGTAGCGCCAATAGTTTCAATACATATTTTTATACGGACACCAACCTTAAATATTATGTGTGTATAATTTACATTATTTAATAACAGGCGAGGAATACTTGTATACGGATGTTAGACCCTAAACTCTAGATGGAGATGTTCCATCTCACTAGTGTTTTAAGTTCTGGATTAGTAGTTATTTTATTTTCGCCATACGAATGACTTTATTTGCTGCGCAGAACAGTGTATTATTTCTCTTGATATATACTTCGTCATTTGATCAGCAGCCCGAATGACATCATTTTCTCCGAGCAATGATAGCGGAATCAACCTTATGTGCCCTTGGATTTGACCGTCTTTGTTACTCCACATAAGAGGCACAAGGAAAAGAAGTGAGATTTGTTGTAATCAGCTGTGTTAACAAGCGTCGCACGTGACCACACTTTACTTCCCTTCCAAAGGCAGGCATACCAAGGATTTTTACGACAAAAAATTCTATGGCTCTTTACCGATTATGAACCCATTATCTCGGGTAGAAAGGGATAGTATGGTAGCCATAGCCTAACCTTTAATGTAATGTATATATTCATAAAAATAACATCATTTAGCGGTACACGTGGAACATGAATTGGAGTATTAGGCAACCAAATTTCGAATGAACTAAAACTTTACAATTAAAAAGAATATCACACAGTCCAGTACGACCAAACCAGAAGTTTAACAAACTGAAATACAATGGAGCTGAGGTAGGACTTGTGGTTGGAGGAAGAATCTCCTACCAAGGGTGCAACTAGCTAGACTTACTTTCTTTACAAGCTCATGTTCATCCTCAGTTATATTAAACTCTAATGATTAATCATATTTATGCACTGTCATGAATTCTGCTTATATCTCGAAAAACATTGATGGAAGAAGAATAACTCATCACTTATATTCACATAGACTGAGTGAAATAACCTGAAAGGGAATTTTGGTTTTCATAAACAGTCATATATTTATGTGAATTCATTATTAAAACCTGTTAAGAATATAGTATAGAGGAATATAAAATAAATATAATATAGGGTTTAATGTTGACAGGTGAAGTTCAAAACGTGGACATTTTGGATGATTTGTAAATTGCAAGTATATACTATCATATACTTAAAAGTCTGTTTTCCGTTTTCCTTTATTTCTTTTAAAGATAATTTACTTCTTAGAGTTGTTTCGGGAGACCGTATTTTTCAAGTTACTCTTAAAAACTTCCAGTTGTTTATGTAGAGGTTTCACTCGAAATAGAAACTGGTGCTGCTCTTAGGGATATAGGAATAGTTAAAATTCAGAATTTGTGTACATTTTTAAATTATGTTTCTCTTCTCTTCCTTTTTACTTTGTCTACGAAGTACGTAGAGGAAGTATTGTTTTCTACTGAAAAGTTCGATTTCGAAATTTAATCGGAAATACCAGTTCTGCGGTTATGAAAAGGATCCGCTTATGTGTCAAAAACAAAATGTTGGATATGTATGAATTGATGTATAAGTTTGGCATTTTCCAAGGATATGTGGATAAAGAAAATTTGCCCACTCCAAAATAGCTTTAGATGAATTTTTTTTTAAAATTTATTATTTCTTCAAAAATGACTGCAATAATTTTGATTAAAATATCGGAGTTTTAAGATAATAATTGCGTTGGAAATAAAACGTATATCTTGAAGTTTCGGTGAAAAGTCTGTGAAGGCCTCTTCATTCGTAATGCAGTTTGTGTAAATTGTAAACCGTAAGGGATACACTAAAGTGTACTACAGAAATAATATAGATCTCGTTAAAGCACATAATATATGTCAAATACATCTTTGTGCATTAAGCATTTCCCAGATATTCTTTGTTATTGATTTCAACTGTCTAATTCGTTTTACTTGTTTCAATCGCTAAGCTGCTATTCGTTATTTGCTTTCTCGTGGCCATGCAAAAAGAAGTGATCACATAGCGACCGGCTTGAAGCTGCTGTTTCCCCTTGTATCTGCAATGAAAGTAATTTCTGCAAGTATTTAACTCCATTAACTACCTTGCTTTTTAGTGTCTTACACTAAGCGGGTTTGTGTCCCGTATTTTAGTTATTGGATTTTAAATTTTATACGTTGTAAGGGCGCTGATGACCTTTGACGTTTTGCGCCCTTAACCCCCATCTCATCAACTCGTCGATTAATCTAAAAGAAGTCAGTGGGTGTAACACATAAGATTGTTTATATCCAGTATTTGCCGGATTGTGGCTCATTCAGTTTTAGTTATGTAGGCTAAGCTTCGAAAATTAAAAGACGTTTGAAAAACTTTGGTAATTTTGATAAATAAACGATGTATATGCAACTACTGTATAGTCAAAAATTGGGTACATAATATACCCTCTGTTCCAATCAGAGAACAGGCTAAATGGCTTTTTTTAATGCTTCAACCAAAGAAAATGTAATTGAGTACGAAGTCACTCTAAATATGCCACTTATCGAGTTTCGTAAACAGCATTACGTTATAAAAGTTTAAAAACACAAATTTTGAGTTTTATTATTTACGAAATTGATATGTTGGATACCTAAGAAGTTAAAGTAGTTGCCAGCCACAAGTCAATACAATTTAGTTTATAATTGGCGCAACAGTGAAAATCTTAATGACAGCTATAAAGCGAGTTACTTACCAGATCAGGAGGTGACCGGTCATATGCATGCTGCAGGAGTGCGTGGGACAGGCAGTGTCAAATATTCGCACACCGGTTGTGCACTGCACTGATAAACTTATAGTTATATACAGTATATTTAAATCCACCGCTATAAAAAGTGCTTAATATAAAAACATTGTCAATCATCTGCCTCCAAATTCTTCCATATCTGACAGGCCTTCCTCTTCTGCGTAATCACACACAGCATTGCCGTCATCACTGCTGTCGCTACTTTCTGCACCATTATCCTGGATGACTACTCTTTCGATTTGATTTTCTATAATTCCATCTTTTTCAAAATATATTTTCCCATTCTGGGCTTCCAATTTCTGCAAGTCCCTGGTGACATAACTGCTCCACATCTTTTAATTTAAAAGTGATATTTCTGCATGCCACCCATTTTTTGACATCACCCAGATTAACGCGATTGGATTTAGATCTGGGTGATACGGTGGCAGTCTAAGTATATTATGGCCATGTTGTATTAATATCTGGTCAAGTATCTATGACCTTTGAAGCAGTTTTTTGGCTTTAACTAAGTTATATTTGTTTTACTCATGCTTTCGTCAAAAGTTATTTTATGCCTAAGTAAATAAGCTCTCGTTTCTTCTTTCAAGGAATTTGAGGTAGGCGGTTTGTCAGTTTGGGTGTTATGTAAGAAACATTTTCGATAACCAGAACGGACCCAGCAGTCATATTAGGTATCCTTGAAAATTTATGCTGTCTTTCAGCTTGATCAGCAATCTGCTTATTGTTGGCACAATGTTTTGTTCCACATGGGAATTGTGAATCTTTCGCCGATTGACGCATTTGTCGAAATCTGTATTTCTGCAACACGTTTAGGGACCTTATGTTTTTCCCCAGGTGTGTCAAATGGTACTTCTTCAGCCACGTGTTTTTTTTTCTTATCTTTGAAAACTCTGGAAACGGAACTCAGTGAAACACCGGTTACTTTGGCTACTCTTTCCTTCACTCTTTTAATGCTTTTGTGGAAATCGGATGAGCATATATTTTCTTCCTTCATCTCTGCTTCTTGCTTCATGAGGTCTAGGACATTTGCAATTACTTCCCTACTTTGACTATGTAATACCTTACCACTTAACTTTGAAAACGTAGGAGCCATGGTTATAAATATCACAAATATGAGCACTATTTAGATACTGTTCTCTCAAATTACAACCAGGTGTGGAACACTTCCTATGCAGATGTATGTGTTACGTACTGTGAGTAAGCAAAGGTATTATATCGCTTTCGTTGAATAAGCTAGACATTAACCATTCCTAGGCTCGGAGCTGGGGTGGCAATCAAGGTCACAATTCCAGAGGTTTTGCGCCAGCTATAATTGAGTTTATTGCTAGAAAGTATATTACATGCAAAGCTTGACAAATTTGTATTTCGGTTACAATGACAATTACATAGTTCTCCACACCAAAAGATATTAGTTTCTTAACTCTCATGCTACTGGTACAGAAAGAGAGGAAGAGTGAGAATGAGAGAGAGAGAGAGAGATGAGAGGTTGGAAGAGAGAAGAGTGTGGAGAAAGAAATGGGGGAAGAGATTGAGAGCGAGACAGGGAAAATTGCAACGAGAGAGTGGGAATGGGAGTCAGAAATAACGTTAAAGGAGTTGTGGGATCTACTAGCGTATAGTATGTTTAAAGATTGAAGTAAATCAAAAAGTATGTTATGGGCAAATTTTTCATATTACAACATTCTACTTTCGACAAGAAAGCAACAATATGGGTACATGTTGAAAATCTGATTTATTATATATATAGTTTCACTCACTGTTATTTCATTTTACTAAGATTTGATGTTCCTCATCACTATTAAATTCATACGCATTATTGCTTTCGTTGTCATTGCAGGGCATTTTATCGTTTTTGTTTAATTTAAATGATTTTTCTTCTTTTTTAGTAGTTTTGTCTCATACATTATGCTAAGAACATCATGAAATAATACTTTATTTACCTTGTTACCCTAACCACATCTACGCTTGGTAAATTGCGTTAACCTCTGTACTGTTAGAATATTTGAACATGAAACTAATGGGACAGGCGGACTGACGCTATTTAAATGTTCTCTGTTGTAGGTTGCTGTAGAACACAAGCATTTGGAAGGAAATGGCGGCTCGGGAGAATGGACGCTGAAGCTTTCCCAGTCTTCAGACGTAGGTGAAAGTAATGACCTTTCTGAGGACAAGAATATGCAGCAGCGCGATATTGCGATGGATGATTCTCCCGACCAATCCTTGCGAAATCGCCTGTTACCTCATCAGGGTTCTTATCTGTTTTCTCCATCAGCAGGAGTTCCTGGACCTAGCACTTGGGAATTCCAGCAAAGGACCTTATCCGAGACCCTCACACCACCAGGTGTTTACCAGGATTCAAGTTACTTCCCAAGACTGGAGTCGCTCTCAGCACCGGATACCATACTTCGCCCTCCTCCTGCATTACCACCGTATTCGTATAACATGGTATCGAGGCAAACTGAGCCCTTGTCGTATCCATATGCTTCTTCCTTAGCGCCGAACAGAATCCAAAGGGGATTCATGGCTGCTCCTTTACATACCCTAAGATATGAACCTGAATTTCCAGGCTACAACGATCCAACTTTTGAAGTCAATAGGCGTACATATGTTAATGATGTTATTCAACCACAACAGTCGTACTTGCCTTTGTGGGAAACACCTGAATCAAATAGCATGTCCGTGCCACTTGAGCAAGGTGTCTCGCAGCAAGATTCTTATTTGCCAGGAGCCTTTGCTGGACAAGAAAATTATTTTCCCCAGAACGTACAAAGGCGCCCAGAACCCATAAACACCTATCAGTACACTGCACTAGTTATTCCAAACGCTGAAGAACTGTCCTCAGTGAATCAGAATACTGGGAAAATTGAATATTCCACTGAAGTACCGAATGGAGAGTCGAACAACCCAGATCCTGGAATGATGCATGCTATGCAAAATCAACGGATTGAGACTGGAATGCCTTTCCTGTATGCTTCAAATTCCATGTTGGACTCCATTAATGTAGCTCCACAAGAAGAGCAATCTACCGCAGAAACAAATGGGCAAACCCCAAACTCTATTCCAGAACATTCATTCGATTCTGGTTATGCGTCAGGCGCTAATACAGAACAAAAATACGTCATAGTTGAAGCTTTAGTTATGCCAGAAACAGCTCCTGCCCAAGAACTATCAAGAGGAGATAAGGCTGATCAATCGCTGACCTATAGACCAAATTTCGCTCCTCCAGCATACAGTGAAGACATTGAAGGACTTAAGCCTCCACAGCCTCTACCACTGATTGTAAATGAAAGGATGCAGGATGCACCTAAACTAATACCCGATTATTCTTCTCCAAATTATGGAATGACACCGCCACCTAGGTTTGAGCAGCGTAATCCAAACGAAAACGAGGTCATGCCCGAATACAAAGAAGTTCAAGACTATCATCCCTATGTTGCAGACATAGCGTTTAGGCCTATTCAGGAAGCTGATAGAGCGATTTCATATATACCAACCTCGATATTCAAGCAGGAAGAGGCTTCAAAAATAGATGCAACTACGCCAGACGTAACTTCATCTGAAAAGCAGACGTAGACGTAAGTAAGAACATTTATGAAATCATAATATATGTCTTTTATGTTGGTTTTTAATATATATATTAATGTAAGAGTATGTTGAAGATAAAAAGATAACCGAAATTAAGAAATATTTTTTACAATCAACCATTATAGAGTCATTCTAAATCAAACCGAACACACATAAAACATCACTTTCTCTGAATTTTCTGAATTTTAGTTTACGTGTTCCACACATTAAATAAATCGACATGTGTTTTATATTTTTCGGAAAATCAAATTATTTTAGGACTTAAAGCTTACTTAACATATTTATTAAAGGCGCACAAGACTACACTGAAGTAATTTATTCTCGGAATACAGAATGGTCACGGTAAGAACAATAAGTCGTTTTGTAGATAAAGTATCGGGTTTTTTCTTATATAAAATACTACTTTTTCCGGAATAAAAGAGCAATCACTTTTTTAAGTGTGAATATTTAAAACCGCAATATCACATTTGATCCCTTAAATCCTGGAAAAATACAGGAGGAATCTGTGATATATTTTGTTGTAATGCTGTTAATATCAGGATGGGAACTTCCTTAGAGGTACTCTTTTAAACAGTTTATTTATGTTAGCGCGTAGGGTTTTAGAACATAGGTGTAACTTAGCAACTGGAATCTGATATTCTATGAAGCCTCTCTCCGCTGTTTCATTTTAAATGTCACTTTGTGTTCAGCTTTTTTCATTAGAAGTTCATTCTTAGCTCTGTGACTTTTGAAAGTGCTTAACGAGTGAACTGACTATTGCTTCAATGCATTTAATGTTTCCAAGCATAACACAAGACAGAAATCATTAAGTTTATTACCCCCAATATGCTTACAAATTTAAAAATGGAGAACTTCACTTTGTCACTAGACCTAAGACTATGTGATGCGTGATGCGTGTGGGGGGGGGGTTACCACCGCTGCTAACAGTGTTTGTGTGCTACAAAGTGCCATTGCCATGAATAATCCAGAAGTGGTTTTGAACATAGTGACCGTTTTAAGGCAAGATACAGCAATGCGAAAGGGATCCCTGGTAGCTTAGAGCAAAATTCATTTAGCTCTATGGTACAATAATGCAATAATAACCAGATGGTATTCACTTGAGCCTGAAGGGGAAAAAGTGCACATTTAAATTGTAGTTAAGTTGCCTCCCACAGGATAAGATTGAAAGTTCGAATGTTTCTCAACTGTATGTCAAATTTAAGTTACATGTGAACAAACTAGTGTTGTGAACAGCTGACAAGGCATCCAATGACAGACTGCTGCTGCTACTCTCCAGCCGCGCCGCGCTGGAATATCGTTCTGCACCGCTTCTAAATTATTTTATTTAAAATTAACTATACACGATCTCATCTTTGTTTTATTCAAATGTATCCAAAAGCTACAAGGAGTGTTTTATAATTTTTATAAAAATTTAAACATTGGGTTTAATAAGGATATATAGTTTTAAAAGTTTGAATTTAAAAAATTAAGTAAATAGTTAATTATTTCATTTATAATAAATATTAAATACAAGATTACATATTAAGCTTTGCATTGCACTTACATTGCAACATAATTTTATTTCTTATCGTCTCTGAGATATTCCAATTTAAAAGTAGAAGGTTGGGAATTCGCAATGTGTTAAAATATTGCGGTTTAAAGAAAATAAGAATTTAAAATATGATTCACTTTGCTTTTGTAGTCCATGGACAAAATTTTAAGTGAATTGGAGACATGATGATCAGATTTTGTGAAAATTTGTGCGACTTGACGTGGATTGAATCCGTAGTGGAATTTGTGTCAGTAGCCCGTTGTCTCTTACGCATATTCAGAATAAAAGGCTATTATTATTATTATTATTATTATTATTATTATTTAAATATTGTACAGAGGGAAGCACATTTCCCCTGACAATGCCGTGGTGATAATCAAAACCAACCTATTATATTCCCTTTTAAATGAATATTTCCATTTGTATTGGGATAAAATACACAGAAAAAAGGCTCTTATTGGAGTTTATTAAAGGAATAGTGAAAATGAGAGAGTGTGATAATTTTATTCCCCACATATAATTCTCAAATGCGGTCCTTCACTTGCCAAACATTTAGCTTGGACATGTCTAAAGAGACAAGGGAGGTAGTAGATATTGTTTATAGTAACACTTAAGGCTAGAGATGCACCGACACCATATCATCAGGCAAAAATCTTACAATCGTACAGAAATTTCGTTCGCAGTGGGAAGAGGATGCGCTAGATCCAACCGATGCGTGACAAATGGAAGCCTGATTGAATCCAAAAGTTTCAACGATTACGATAATCGTGTGTTTCATATCAACATTACAGAATTACTGAACCGAAATCTAGTGTGTTACATTCACACGATTTTCTATACTAATTCTTCTAGAAATTATTCTTTAAAAGCGTACTTTAATTTACTGTTAATCGAGATAATATCTACAGAAATGCTTTTTATTACTCACTTCCTCTAGGGGAATGAAATAACCTGAAGCAAAGCCAAATGTTTATAAAGCGGGTTGGCATACGCTAGCTTTGATATTCCATGCTCTTTGTAATACACGAGAAGAAAGAAATAAAGACAAAACGAATAGTGATGTAGTACTTTCAAAGAGTATGAGGCATTTGGAATTCAAACCAATAAAAAACGCCTTGGAAATGGTTAACGCCAAAATATATTATTTGACATATTTTATGTGTTTTAACGAGATCTAAAACCTTTGTGCATGAAACTTTATTTATCATTTATATAAAATTCATTCAGAATGAGGAGGCCTTCATAGGCTTTTCGCTGAGGTTTCATTGGCGTGCAGATACACTTAAATTAAAATCATTGAAAATATTCCGTGTAAATGGTAGTTTGGGGTAGGAGGATATTCGTGTCGCATTCTAACCTTGAACACAAAGTTTGATATTTATGAGACACCTCGTTTTTAAGTGAGATGTTCACACACGCGTGCCGTTTTATTCAGATGATCTCAAAACGTGTATTTACAGTGCAATCATGATATCTAATACAATACTACATTATGCAACTTTTTGTCTGTTTGTCTGCTTGCGGCACTTCCTGGTGCCGTATGGTTGTGGTGATTGTAGATTAAATTGTCATAATCGTATGACTTGGATTTATTTGTTTGGATCAGCGGCAGTAGTAAATCTTGTTTATAGGTGAATTGGTTGTTAAGAAAACGATCACATTCACACATCAGACTCTAGGCGTACTCTGAGCATAAGTTTGTCCTTCACAATTTATACACCTGGTGCACCAACTTTATCCATACAATTGTTGGTTCTATAGATGATAAGGTTCATGTAACATACTATACACCATTACATTAAACTATATGTAATTAATCTTAGTCATTACTCTTAGTCCTTTTTAGTTATGTTATTAACTTTTAAAAGCGATGTAGTTATAATTTTTATTTATAAGCTTAATCGTAGCAGTGATAAACTGAAGTATTTTTCATTGTCAAAGATTTACCGATTGGTCATACCTCTTCTATATCCCCACCTAGTTTAGACATGTTCAAAGAGCTTTAATATGAATAATGGTGCTCATGCTCTAAGATATGCCCTGCGCCGTGGCATAATGGGTTGAGGCGTGGTCTTCCGCATGGTTTCGAGTACATACGCAGATTTTTAGGTCCATGCAAAGATGAATTTGAGCAGCTACGCTAGGTAGCGGTCGGTAAGCCACGAAAACCAACATTAGGCAGGTGAAAGCTTGGTACTTACCACATTATCTCCCCTGGAGATTGTCCGAATGATCGCTCACCTCTGCTTTGAGCCTGTGGGCATGGAATGGCAGCAGGGTTGGTACTCCCAGGCCCTCAAGGTTTGTATGCCACAGATTATTTATTATAATCGTCAATATTATTTATTTATTTATTTAGAAGTAATCTACCATACGGTAGTTTCCTACAACCCTTTCATAACTTTATTTCTTCATAAATTCCTATTGTCGGCATTTTCATGTTAGTCTTCTAGACGCCACGCTTCCTCGGAACCCATTCTTCCATTGCTCTCTTGGTCCTCTACGTCCGCTGTTTCCTTCAGCTTTCCATTCTAGCACCATTCTTGCTGTTCTTACTACTCTCTTCTATTATTGTTATTATTATTATCATCATCATCAGTATTCGAGCTCTTCTGTGTACCACAGCTTTGGACTCTGAGCATATTTGTGATTTTTGTACTTCGAAAGGTATTGGGGAGATTCCACAGTTTCCAACCCGATCCGTAGAGTAGATTACATACTTAAATATAATAGCTCCGCTTTAAACATATAGAAGCTGTGTTACATTCTGCTAAAGAATAAATAAATATTTAAATCCATAAAAGCTTAACGAGTATTATGTTATTGTTATAGTTATAACTGAAAATGTACATTTACTTACGAAAAATTTACAGCTCTTCGTCACATGAATTCACCACTTCTCCTTTAGATAACGGATACATACCCTTTCCAAACAATTTTTTCCCCTATAAAATTGAAGAAGGTTGTAGCCGCATTCAAACAAAGGCATGAGGCCATTAATAAGAATTAGTAGCAGAAATAATCCAAGTAAACCTATTTTTATTAGATGTTTGATATTTGTCTATGGCTGCTCCAAAATAATCTGCCAGTATGTCAAATCCGTATCTGTAACAAAACACATGTTTGTTGACATACCAGTGCACCTACATTGATAATTTATATGGTGCAAGCCTAACAATATACAAACCATGGAAACACCACCTTATCTAGTTTTACCGCAAAAAGAAGCTTATTTTGTTTAATGTTACTGTTTTTTATTGATAAATTCTCTTCTGCGGCTAAAAACCTCGAGAAATTCCAGTCAAGTTGATCGGAATAAGGATTCTTATCTAAATCGCTCCTGAATGACACGGCGTTACTATAAATATTATGATTGTTCTTTTCTTTTTCTTCCGTTTAAATATTATTCAATAATTTAGTTGCTTATAAAGAGTATTCTATGGAGTCAAAGAAAGTAAGTCATCGTAGTGGGGATGGTGATTTAATTTTGGGGACGGATGCCTGCTCCCCTACAATATTTTGCAACACCTTACTTTCAACAAGGATAAAAATGCATCCTTCTATCCAAAATCTATGGTAGATATTAAAATCCGTAAGTTGGTTCATATGTAATTGACAATCAGAAGTAGTAATGTACGTATAAGGGAAACTGATATGACAAAGAATAGGCTTATCTCTGAGCCAATGATTTTCCATAATGGTTTATTAAAGCAGAGGAACGGACAGTCTCTCCCAAATCTGAACAGCGGGCGAGCCCGTTGAGGGCCCTTTGTAATCACGAACTTCCACATTAAATTGTATTGAATTTATGCAACAGTAGGACTGTAACGGCATAAAGGTAAAGGAGAACAGCATAAAAGATAAGTAATAGAAAAGCAGCATGCACAAGTTTGGAAAGCATAAACTCCAGGCCTAAGTTCAGGGTACCTGAGTCGGCTATGAGATCTGAGAAAAACCTTTAAAAAAAGTCAAGGAGAATAGTCCTGACAGAATTTGAACCACGTACTTCCGAATGTGAGACTCACGCGTTACCGCTGTGCCTTCTCGAGCTGCCATTAATCTTTTAAGCCAGAGAGATGGAGGGAGAGGAGGTGGGAGAGAGGCGTTGGTACAGTTTATGATTAACTGTTTATCGATTTATGAATCCGTTTATTTCATAAATCTGTAGGAGAATCCTAAGTAGGTTGCAGCTGCCACAGGCAAAATGCACGCATTTAACCCAACTCTTAAAGGTAATTGTCTAGCTCCGTTAAGGATATAGAACCTCCAATTGAGTATCTATAAATTACTTGAAGAAGGAGAATTAATCCTATATCCATATAGGATAATTAACCCATATTTTTCTGAAAATATGAGAGCATAAATATTAGCTTTGATTTAGTTTCCGTACGGCTGGTGGGATTGCCGGTATTACTTTTCCATAATTGGGTTCCGGGGTAGCGCAGCGGTTTCGTTTCCGTCTCTCGTGCTGAGGTTCAGGGATTCGATTCCTGGCTCTGGTGCGGCGATTTTAAGTCCGCCTTATTTACGCCTTCACCTCTGATTTGCTCACTGAAATATTCCTAAGGCCCAACCTCGTTCGGAATTTATGGTAAAAGTCTGGGTCCTCTCATTCCACCTCCATCATCACACTACCCTCAAAGACAACGGGTTCCACTCCACCTCAGTCAATGCTTGGTAGAATAAGGTATCCCCGAAGATCATAGGCCATAAGAGGAGCGTTGGAAACAACTTATAAGTAATTCTCCCTTTTTCATTATATCTTAGGTGCATTTTTCTCAAACTTTAATCTTACTGTGTGAGTGTGTGTGTGTGGTTAATGTTATCTGGTCCCTAAAAACATACAAGAAAGCAGTTCTAAAGTTAGAATTCTTCAATTTTACTATCCCAATACTAGTACTAGATCCTTCTCAAAATATTTCCTTAGAAATAAATATAGGATAATATATATTTTAAGAATAGCTTTTATTTTCTTTTTCTTTTTTACTATCATTTAATTTTCCTGGTTTTCCAATTATCTTGCATACGCTGAAATTGGATGATGTGGCTGCGCTTTACTCTAGTGGCAGAAAAGGTTGATAATGGCCTTTTCTGTCTCCGGAGGCTGTTCAAATAATGGACAGCTAAATGCCATCATTTTAACAACAAATGCCTGACCATGGATGACTAATCCCGTGCGTGATATCTTGAAATCCATTAACACAACCTCTTTAACACATTGCACCCATGATCTTGGCCTTGTGCCACAGTAAAGCTTTCACTAGGATTAATTTGCTCGAGGCCACTCAGCCACTAGTGACCTTGACATTTCTCTTTCGCTTCCTCAATCTTCACAGACTTGCTGACGCTTCTGGAACTGGAATAGTTGTGGTAGTTCCTTGTGTCTGATGTCGGCATGGTTTAACTTCTCCAGCAAATTCATAATTATGTTATGCATGCTGTTCATGTCCCTCACAAGCGTAATACATAAACACTGTTGTAACAGGGGTTCATGAAACTAAATCAAGTGATTTATTTTACTTTACCATAAAGAAATAGCTTTTATACTATTTTAGTTAAGTCTCATAATCTATAATTAGAGCCGGGTTTATATATTAAGTGCCTTTTTTATATATTTAAAAGTATACAGAAATGATGAACTTTGTAGGTCACAATTTCGCAGACAATTGTCGTTGATTATGATACGTATAAATGCATATTGCGGGAACTGTATGTTTTGCTCTCTAATGCGGTGTAAACTTATATTTAGCCCTTTAACTAACTAGTAATTACTACTATTTAATAAAGCATCTGCAATCAATATATAATAAAATATGGATGTATGTGTATATGCATGTGACTTCCAGCATAACTCTAGAATGCCTGGAGTAATTTCAATCAAGCTTGGTAGATACATGACTTACAATCTATAAAACAATCCTGTGCGGATGGGAAGGGTAACCTTAAAGTAATAAAAAAGCAACAGGCATTAGTGTCGAATCCATAGTTTTCAGGGACGTTGAGATGATTAGTGACACTCCCGATTCCATTGTTAAGTCCAATTTCAGCCCGCATTGAGGGGTGAAAACATGTACAAAATAATCCAGAATAGTGCCAAATACATATTTTTAGGGTACCTAAGGAACAGATTTTCTTGTAATAGTTTGCATACACCTCACCCCTAGCCTAATCTCGGAATAAATCTCGAAACCAGGGGACCCTGTGGTTTCATTGCGGACAAGGTACAAGAACCTTTGCTTGTATTGGTAATAGATTACAGAGTATTTTATTTTTGTTGAGTTGTTTTTGCATATTATGGTCCGTATACTTCACATTTTCTGTGCACATTTGCATTAATATTTTACTATTTTATTATGCATACAAATCCAGACTCTATTCAAAATAAAGCAAGTATGCCCTGAAATTCCAGAAGATTTTCGTTTAAATCATAGGGAATGCGATGGTTACACACCAAGAAGTTAAGTTTCAAAACTCCGTTCAGGTTCAGAAACTACTGTAGACGGATAATAATCACCAAAATCATCTGCCTAGCAGGTGATAGTCTTAGACGGATTGTTCTGGTCCACATAAAATTCTCCCGCCATCACTTCACACGGTAAACCATGTTCTCTGATGGTCTGCAGTTCAAGATCGTTGCAACGATCCTGTCTCTGGGCATAGACTTGACGTTTGAAAGCAATTTTCTTGATATTGAGAACATATTGCATGACAGGTTTCATTTCCAATTCTTTTAGGATGTATTCATTTCATTAATGGTTCCATTTAGTGTAGCCCGCTGTTCGGCGCATAAACTTCATTTCACAGGCGATAATTCTATTTTCATTACACTTTTGTAAGGTACAGGCTTCTTTGCCCTAACAGAGGACAGGTCTTGCCAAGAACTCGTGCAGGCGTGCATTTGTTTTTGGACTAAGCAAGGCTTCTTTATTCTATCGATAACTCCAACAAAGTTATTGAATTTAAACGTTTTTAGTTATTTCTAGTGGGAATAGAAACGGAAGTTTAAAGCCAAGGTAATTAAACTCATTAACTCTTTCTAACATTTTGTCATTTATACACATTTTGCTGCGTATAGGTTCTGTGCCACAGAGTGCCATTATTTTAGTTTTCGCTGTGGGTATTTCCATGTGATATTTATCAACCTTTAATGTTAAATGACAGATTAATCGTTGGAAATCATCTTCTGAAATGCAAAGATAAAATCATCTGCAGATAGAAAATAAGTTTTTAAACATACAAACGCATTAAACACAGTAAAATCTATGTTTTTTATAATTACAATAACGTTAATGCACAATTTTATAATATAGATACTGTCAGGTTTTTTTAAACTTGTGAATGAGAGCAAAAAAAAGTATCTTTAGCATAAAAATACAAGTACTAAACACCAGATGAATAAGCCGCCCTTGGATTGGGTTAGAATGTGTAATATGCTAATTGTGCACTAACATTGAACATTAGGTGTATTGAATTGTTTCCAATATTTATTAGTTCTAGTTTTAAACAGACCTATTTCACTTTTTAGGACCAGCGATTATTAAATAATTTGCTTATTTTTAGGGAGAGTTGAATTACTCATCCCAAATAGTTTTTAGCTCCTACCATTTAAGCATTCCTACGCATTCTGGAATAATGAGTACCCTTATTTTTTTGTTTTTTACTTTCTCTACTACTTAGCAGTAAAATAGAGGAAGTATTGTATTACATCCAAAACTTCGATACTCAGGTTTCACTGGAAATACCTACGTGTTTTCAGACTCCCTGGATATAGAAAAGTATATAGATAAAGGTCCGTTTGTGTGTATCCGTGGGCCCATGTGCCTGTGAACAGCATAACCAAAAACGAAAAGTCAGTTAGATACCGAAATTGGTATTTAAGTTCAGCATGCTCCAAGCTGCAATACGAAGAGTTTAAAGCAAAATCCTCCCACTCCAAACTATCCCTTAATTACAAAACAAATAATTTTTTTTATTTCCTCAAAAATTGATTTTGATTAAAATACCAGAGAATGAATATGCCTGCATGACAATTGAAATGTGTATCATAAATTTTCTGGGAATAGCCTATGAACTTCTTATCATTCCGAACGATTTTGTATAATCAGTAAACCAGTAAAAGATAAACGAAATTTTACCTAAACAAGTGCATATCTCGTTAAAGCACACAATTTATAACAACTAACATTCTTGTGAACTTAAGCATATGCAAGATAACCTTATTGATTTGAATTTTGAAATACTTATACTTTTCTCAAATTTTCGCTATTCGTGTTTGCTCATGGTGATGCAAAGAGCTTGGAATTTCAAAGCCAACGCATAGCGACACGCGTTTAAAAATCTGACTATCGCTTTACTTACTTTATCGTACAACGAGATATGTAAATATGATTTGCAAGTTTATGTGGATTAACAAGAAGTAGATAGATCAATACGATTTTATAATAATACTTTGTAGAAGAATAGAGAAAGTCATGCGACTGCAACACATCAGAAGTTTATGCACCCTGTTAGGCAGAAGATGCACCTTCAGTCCGTCCCTCCCATTCGTTTTAAAGCAGCTACTCTATAAAGTATTTTGTTTACATTTCCAAAAGTTATAGCAGGCAAAGAAACTGAGAAAATTCTTATTTTTAGTATGGAGAAATAACAAACTCCAACACAATTTAGTGTTTTGGCAATTTTCTAGATTTTTAGTTTTACTAGTTTTAAACGATTTGAAAAACAGCATGTTTTTTTAATTATTTTATATGCACTTTGTAGAGAAACTCTTTGATATGTCACTCACATGCGTTTTAACCTGAAGAAGGAATAAACTTGTGAAGTCGTAAAAACTGGGACGTTAGTAAAACTTTCAGTAATAATTGGATAATTGTAGCTTGGTACTGTTTCCTCTATCAGATCAAAATCCATTTTACCCTCTATCGGGTTTTATACGAAACAACTTACCCTACTAAAATATGCAAAGTAAGTTTTAAACGCTTCACGCTGAAAAATTGAAAAAACAGCGAATACTTAAAAAATGATAAAAATAATAAAATAAAAAATCTTGTAAAACAAGAGAGTGTATAAACTTTATTATCGTTCTTTATTTCTGCGTATTGAGAATTAGACTTGTCTCTCAATTACTTTGGCTGCCAGAATTTGTTAAAGGAAATTTAAGGAAACGTTTAGGATGTGACATTCATGATATGCATTCTCTATATACGATTAATCTGAAACTTAAAACATTCTGATTATTTTAGAACTTGGTTAAGTAACGGATGTTAATCTACGTAATGCGCTAATCTGAATGTCTTATTCCTTTGTAATTATTTATTATTTGTGGTATCATTATCTCAGAACTGAGTGTAAAGTTCGTGGGAAATATTATAAAATATACCAGTATTATATGTACGGTATTTGGATTATTTTTTTTCTAAAGGTTCACAAAGGAAGTAGACAAAGACAGAGAAATGCGACTGCACTAAAGCCATGTATGTATTAACCTGGCACAGAAATGGTAATTACGCCATGTTAATACTGGCTTAATTTCGTAACCCACAAAACAACCGTAGTGATATGATCCAGAAGCGATGTTAAACAAGCAAGAATAAAACTAACTTTGTTATTCAAGCACTAGGAGTTTTACGAAGGCTTTTATATATTTGGCTATACACTTGAGATGTTACCTGGATATTTGTTAACATTAAACTTCTATACACACAGCAGATTGTTTAGTTTTGGCTGATTATTACTGCAGTCACGTTGTTTTACCTTCTCTGCCACGTACCTACATATTAGATGGATAGGGTATTGCATTCCACCCAAAAGTTCGATACCAAAATTCCAACGGAAGTACATGTTTTGAGGCCCCCTGAATCCAAATAAATTTTTTTTAGAGAAATGTTCGTGTGTTTCTGTGTGTCTGCGTGTGTCTCTGAACAGCATAACTCAAAAATGAAACATTTTTCAACACCAAACTTGGTATTTAAGTTCAGTACCTTCCAAATAGATACTGAATTTTGGTTATAGAAGAATTTTATAAAGTTATAGAGTTATATAAGAATGGAGAGAGATATTTAAACCCAAAGGGATAACCATAAATAATGTAAACATAAACACAATACTTTTTGCAGATGGCCAGATAATATTAGCAGAAAACGAAATGGAATTGCAAAGATCAGTAACTAAATTGAACAAAATAGGAAAAACATATAATATGAAAATCTCGAGTGAGAAAACTAAATCCATGGGTATGATAGGGATAGAACAAAGAAGAGTTAAAATTGTCATTGATGGAGAATTATAGAACAAGTTTCAACATTTAAATATCTGGGATCAAATATATAAACTAAGCTACCAAGGCAGATGTCGAAGAGAATATAGAAACATATAATAGATTAAACGGATACATAAAACGACCTTTTATTAAAAACATGAGGAAGGAAATAAAGCAAAGACTCCATGATATTATATCTAAACCAGCATTGATGTATTCTTGTGGAACGTAGAAATTAAGAACTAGGGAAATGACAATATTGGAAGCAGCCCGAATGAGATTTTTAGGTTCTTTGTTGGGAATTAGTAGCAGAGAGAGGATTAGGAATACTGTAATAAGAGAACAGCTAATGGAAGAAAACATTAATGTAGAAATACAGAGGTTCCAAAAACGTTAGAAAGAACATGTCTTACGAATGCCCTTCAAGGTATTCACGGCAAGCTTTATTTTATACACCTTCAGGACGACAACGGAGGAGATGGAGTGACCAGTTTAGTTAGCTTCGGAACGAGTCCTTGAATGGAAGAGGAGGTTCTTCCAAATATGCGACATGACCATTTTCAGGAAAAATCGCTACCCCAAAACTACTCTTTATATGGAATATTTTTTGGAAATTCTTTATTTTCTAAAAAATGGCTCTAACGATTTTTATTAAAATGCCATATTTAAGATAAATTATATGACAAATAAACTGTATATCTTGAACTTTCTGAGAATAGCCTATGAAGTCCTATTAATTCGGAAGGAACTTTGCATAATCTTGCATAAATGGTAAACGTTAAGCGATAGGCGAAAAGATACTATACAAAAAATGTAGGTCTGTTTAAAACACACAATTGATTTCAAATGCGTTTTTGTGGCATAAGCCGTTTCTGAGATATCCGTTGTTAATGGTTCGAATTCTTCATTACTTGGCCATTCCTTTAAAGCCCTGTCAACATTCAGCTGTTTGTCACGATTACATGGAAACAGTATGGTCTTTTAAGGCCAGTGTATAGCTTCCAGTTCTTAAACATTTGAGTATCCTGTTATCTTTGTACGAGTATATGTAGCTTTGTAATGCAGCTTTTTCTGCAACCTTTATTTGGATTAAAATATAGTAAAAGGAACAATAAGCTTTATTAATAATAGTTGTATATACATTAATAAAGATAAAAGGTACGGAAAGGCATGTTAATATATCCCATCGGATTTTTAATTACACATTTCTTTCACTAAGAATATACAATAAGGTAATACCGCTAACTGTCAGTTGTAATACTTACAGTATCCTCTGATATCAATTTAATTTGTATGACTCCAAGTTAACCCGAACTGTGTCTGTCCGAGACGGGGAGAGAGAGACAGCGAAGGGGAGATAATTTGATAGTGTTATCTCTATTAATGTCATAATGTTATTAAGTTATAAAATTAGCTAGGATGTATGCGTGCGTGCGTGCGCGTGTGTGTGGGCGGTATTCTCAAAAACCACTAAACGGTTTGGATAATTCCTTCATGGTTCAAAAACCCAACTCTTGTTGATAGACATGGTCAATAACACACACTCGAATTTCATTTCATAAATTACTAAAAAATTAATAAGGATTTACAAAACTACCTTCTTGAATGCGAACCCATTGGCGTTTTAGAAGAACATTATTGTGGAGAAAGCTTTAACTTTTAGTTGAGAATGAAAACAGTAGTTGTTTATACTTACAGAAAAGGACATGCCGTAGAAATGTTATTCCAAGCAACATGTATATAAGCCGGCCACACTTTAGCAACTAAAACATAGCAAAAAAAAAAAAAAGGAAACGAATCTGCTTATAACGCTACGATACAATTGGAGACCAGTGGCGAAATATTTTAGTATCCCTTATGTAAGAAAGTTAACTTTTATTTCCTTTGTACTGTGACTTTGACCAGTTTTTCAACTCTCACTTTTCTCAGCTCTCACTGTCACTATTGAGTATTTATTCATCACTGTTTCGTTTTTACCTAGTTCACCTTCACTGGGAGTTCACTTCATTAATGCCGCTTCACTCGGGCGATACAGTTCAGTTTTCCGTCACTTCACATCCTTCGCGACACATCCCTCTTCAAACTGGATGGTTCGCTTCACTCGAACAAGTTCTCAACAATCCGTCGCTCCATAATAGCACTCGCTACACAGTTATCATCAACTCGCTCGGAAAAATGCTGTAGATGTCGCCCCCGAAACGCACTTACTAACTCGTTCGCTCTCTGACTCATCACTCTCCTCACCACACTAGCCTCGACTTGTCCTGACTCGACTATGCGAGAACGTTCGCTTATATAGGCAGTGGAATGTTCTATAAAAGGTCCTCGAACGTTCTAGAGCTATTTCGATACACTTTCTGAGGAGACGGAAAAGAAGCTTCCAGAAAGTTCTAATTATTTCCCGATAGCGCCTCGGGTGCTTACGCTGGCAAGTGGCATAATCTTGTTTACTATGACCGCTCGTCGCCGACCACCCGATAAGTCGTCCACCGTGGTGTAGTGGTTACCATGCTAGCCTCTAGTCCCCGAGGTAGCGGTTTCAAACCCCACAGAGGGCGGTGGACGTTTTTGGGCGTAAAATTTCTTAGCATGGCTTCCTTCGGAAGGGAAGTAATGCTGGTGGTCCCGTGTCGTAGACTTGCGGCACGTAAAAGAACCTCCATTTGATAAAGAGGCCGCTGAGCAAAATTACCGGTCTTTCACGGCAAATATAGAATGGGCCGATAAGGACCGTAGCAGTTAAGGAGCACAAAGCTCAATTTTTTGACTTCCCGAATATCTTACACCATAGTCGCTGCATCACAGTCTTTATGGTGTAATCAACTTCGTTAGTAGAGCATGTTAGATAATTGTACAAAGAGAGAAAGCTACTAATATTAGAAATCGGCAAATCAATATTTTTTAATTAACAACTAAGGAGAGTGCTTTTCTCGGAGGTCGTAAACAATGTATTTTCCAAAGCAAGTTTCTTGGGGCCTGAGAGTGCGGAATCTACATCTTCAATACTTCTTTTTATACTATTAAATAGCTATGGGAACAAAGAGATAGTACAAAGGCTTAAGATGTCGCCTATATTTCCAAACTTACAAGACACATAATGTGCCACATCACTGGTAATTAATTATTATTTCACACAAACAGTGACTAGTACAAGATTGATGAATCTAATAGTTGCTTAAACTATGACATAGTAAGTCGCCAATGGGGTATGTCATCTCAAAATGAATTTCAGATCTCCTTGTGGTTTATGGGAAAAATGCGAGTCAGTTGGGGAACTTAATTCCATGTCGGCACATTGCAATGGTAGCTCAGTTGTTGAGCAACCGGTTGGAGACTGGAAGATTCGTGGTTTAAATCGCGGCAATGATACTGAGTTTCTCACTTTGATACTACTTTACTATTTAAAGCTTTTCTTGATTATAGATGTTGGGCATTTTCCAAACTGCAGCAACCTTTGAAATATCATTTAACGCTAGTAAAATAAATAGAAGAAATCGAGAACACTGTATTGCGTTTATATGGGAAAGGCTAGGGAAAACGGGGAGAGATAGTTCATGGAGGAAAATGCGTTTATATGGGAGAGATAGTAAAACAGAGAAAGATGGTATGCTAGGAGCTAGTTGAAGGAGGGGGAAATGCGTTTATATGGGAGAGGTACGGAAACGAAGATAGGTGTTAGGAATTGTGTTTAAAACTAATACAAAGAACCACATTATTCAAGAACTTAAACAACAAGAAAGACCCAAGCATAGGTCATCTGTACGGTATTCGAGGAGGGGTCTTTAGTGAAAAAAACCCCAAGTTGCAGTAGCCTATATTTGTGCGATCCAGCGCATTTAATATGCAGAAATTTGCAATTAATATGCTAAGTCCCCCTCTGGTACCTTTTTGTGGCAGCTGAGGTCATAAACTTTGTGATGTATAATGGAAAGGTTGACAGGTAATTACAGTTGTGCTATTAAGGTCCTCCATTGCTTGTCAAAATCAACAATGGTGTTAGAAATTATGCTTTGTTATACACACCGCTAAAGGAAAGACGAGCGGCTCCATCTCTCACCTCCTACAAGGCCGCCTTCATTACCAGGTAAGCAACATATTTTTCGCTTGTTAAAAAGAGGGCGACCATGCAGCTGCGTGGGACAATGAATAATAAATTACACTTTGTTATAGTCACAAACATTGTGGTACCATTCATACCACCAGGGTAACCTTCATTAGAGTAAAATGTATTTAACAAATATAATTATTTATATTAAACCCTGGTGTCACTGCTGTTTAATCGCTTATATCTCCAGAATGAACAGAGATAAAACGATACAATAAAAAGTAGTTCAATCCTCGGAATACGGCGCATCATAGACACATTGTTTAAAGTTTTACCGGGTTGTTCGGGTTTGAATCCTAGGAGTGATTACAAATTGATCTTCCCGTGACTCCGGAAGTAATTAAGATAAAGATGTCAAATAAACTTTATTGCGTTTATATTATTAGGTAGTTTCTTGTGAATGTATATTTGGGTATCTGACATCCCGGTTCGATCCTTAATTTTAAATCGCTATTATCTCCGAAACTAAGAGCGATAGAGGGGTGAACCAAATCATAATTGATAGCTCCTATCATGGAAAATTAATACTGCGCATAACCGATAGTTAGTAGTCCTTGGTTCGAACCCCGACCTTTCAATGCCTTACTTAATTTTCCTCTATACTCTAGGATATATTACTTACATTGATGTTGTAACTGCATACATCTCTTTTTTAACATGTAAAACTAATAATATAAATAATTTTGGTCCGGGTGTTCCGGGTTCGAATACGGATTAAATTACATTTACTTGCAAATTTAATAGCTTATCACATAATTCAGGTAGACACGTCAAATAAAACGTAAACAGAGTACCTAGTCCCAAAATATCGTTAGTATGACATAAATTACTTTATAGTACTCAGATAGAATCCCGAAGGAGTGATTTGGTATATCTTCAAACCTATGAATCATAACAGCTTCGAGTAAAGATTATATGGTAGATGATGATGCGTGGGAGCTAAATTACTAAAATATATTTATTAAAGGCATTAGCACGTTGGATTCTAGAAGCTTAAGATCTGGTAACTCTGTAAAAATTACTTTGTCCTGCTTGTAGTGAAATATAATGGTCTTTCTGCGATAACTTAGTATTAAGGGTATAACAATGTCATATGGTACACTGATTCTTTGGAGAATAAAGGAAAGTTGGAAAGGAAGAATTGGAAAGGGAATTAAAACATGAAATAATGCAGTATATACATGCATTTATCTAAATAAGAGAGAACATCTTGTACGCCACCATTTTAACGTCTGCTTCTAAAGTATTCTTGTAATACAGTTGGAGTTAACGTTTGTGCAAGGGTAGTGGTGGTGGTTGTAGTAGGCTCTGAATGGTAATATCTGAACGAAATGAGCGTGTTAGGATACTTCTCTTGTTGGTGTGACAGCATAAACAGGTAGTTACGAGTTTAAACGTGTTTGACAGAGTCTGACATCCTGTCTCTGGGTGTGAGGTTATAATGCTGGGGTTAATACGCGCAGAGCACTAAAATGAGTGGTGTACACGAAACCTGTTTTCACGCTATGGTTTAGAGTTGAATGAAATATTTTATCAACGTTCATATTACATCATTAAAAGATATTGATGTGAGCGAAATATCAGAGTTGTAACCACTTAATCGGTATTTAATTGCTTACGTCGTCTCACGATTGGTTTGAAAGTATATAAAGACGAGAAAACATAGAGAGTAAGGAATAAATGATGTTTAATGTATAAATTATGTTTTAAAACCTCTTAATACATTAAATATATGTGTCTACGTCGAACAGGAAGGTAATAAAAGCATTACAGCGTCGGATCTGAAATGTAATGTTATTTGAGAGGTTCGCGCCTTCTCCATAATTAGGGGTTCCTTTTCTCGCATGCACACACAGACCCATACATTGACAAACATACACCAACACAGCGGAACAAGCAACTACACACCCTCGTACAGAAACAGACACATACACATAAACAATCGCTGTCACTGGTACACACAGCAGATACGTGCGCACGCACACATACACCAGAGCACTTACACATAAATATGCACGCGCACACACACACAAAATCACATAAACATCCACGAACACCACGGAACAACAAGTAGCTACACATGTACAAAACATTCTAACACTTCCTTCAAGCACACGAACTTGCACGAAGAGCTTATGGACACGCCCAAACATTGATATAAATGCTCAATATATTCTAAAACTTGCTCTGAGCACCCGAACCTTCACGAAAACCTGCGAACATACACGAACGCCTGTTTAAGCACGTATTTCAATATAAGAGATATCGTTATTAATCACCGTTTTAGTTTTAAAAATTCTGTATATGATTGTTCTAAAATTGTCGGTGTCATCTCTGTAATTAGGATACCTTCAGTCACCATTCTTTATTGTGCTAATGAGTGTAGAGGTGTTTGGAAGAGAACAAAAAAGATTTTTGAACACTAATTTAAATGATTGTGAAATACTTTTATATAATGATGAAATTTGCTCCCTAAAAAGACTTGAATCGTGAATATCTTACCATTTAGGTGACTTATCTTCGCAAGTGTAACGACATATGCAGGAACGAGGAGTTGGAGGAGGAAAGTACTTTAATGGTATGATGAAAATAATAAATAATGAAGGTATGCGTTTACATGGTTTATCATTAAGAATCCTTACATTCCTAGTGAAACAAAATCCTTACATTACAATGATTAGTTTAAAACATAAGATGTCTCACATGAGTCAGAGGTTCCTATATGAATACTTTATCATGGATTATCAAACAATACAATGAGGTCTGTGCAGGGATACTTGCACGAGCTTGAATTTCTATTGTGATGTTGACAGCACCATTTACAACCTCCTCTGGTTGATGCGAGCAATCTATAACAAATATAGGAACAAATTTAAGAAAATATTTTCTTTTCAAAACAAGGTAATTCTGTTTTCATAATAGGAGCTTTTAATCTTTGACTACATATCATACAATGATGCAAATCTCCAGTTTCCAAAGTTCAAATTCATGACATGGTAGGAATATTCACTATTAAAATAAAGCCTCAAATCAGTTATGTTATAATGATAAAAAGGGAACAGTCTTTAGTTGCATTACTCTATCTTAAAGTCAGAGCATCCAAAATGACAAACCTTGGCTTCTCCATTTTTGATGTGATGGCGACATTCCAGGTGAATGATTTAGTTTGCGGCACATCAGGCTGAGTATTCAGAACCATGGTCCTAAATGGGAGCAACTGCAGCTTGTCCGACTTGACAATCTTGAGGATTTCAACCATTTCAACATCAGAATGTCGAATGTCATTCTCCACTCGATTCGTGGAAGTTTAACAGTAGCATTCTCTTCACTCTGAGGCGCTATAATACAGTTTTAGACTACTTGGATGGAATCTGCACCAACTCAAACTTGCTATTGAGTATGAGCTGCTTGTGATCGTCAGTAAATCCCAGAACCTTCGAAACCGGTACTATAGCATTGAAGGCTCCATTTGCTGCATGTGCAATGTCCATGTCCTCTCCAGGATAGCATCATTCAGCATTCAGCAGACGAGCAGTTTCCATTGGGTTGAGAGAGCATAGTTGCAGAACGTTGATGGGATCCCGTGTTTCTGTTTCGATCAATAGTTGAACCGTTCATATCCAGTCGAATCTCCTCAAACATGAATGAATAGCGTTATTGGTAAGTTTTGCAGTAGTGGCTGCTCCATTAGGTTTAGTAATACTTCCCTCGATGTATAGATAACCTCGAATAGGTAATGTATATAAATCTTGAGCTTGAAAAGCGATTCTAATCTCGCCATTAGAGTCCTGAGCTGATGTATTATAGGGCAAAAACACATGTTCCTCTTCTTTACTGATCTTGTCGCCGAATCTCGGTGTCTGTGTAACATTGAAGAAGTCCATGATTATAGGATTTTGAATCCCAATGCCTGGAGGAACTGATGATACTGCAATGTTAACACACTGGGTGTCAAAGTCAGAGTATGACGCGGGCGTCGAATCACTCCATTATATCCTCGATGTCACTGACTTCTTCTACAATCTATTGCCATTACAACGGATTTGAAGTCCTATGCTTATATCTTCGTTTCTAAAGTCAGTGATATTACCGTTCTGGTCCACAACTTGAAGACTAATTTTCTCAATGTCATTGAGTTTATGATCGCAAGGTAAATTGGATTTGATGGCTCCTGAGAAATGTGATATCCAGGCGTAACAGACGAGAAAAACTCGTGGATCGAGTGTCCACTTGTTACCGTCAATGAAAGAGCCTGTGTCAAAGGTGTACTCCATTCGTATGATGCTCACCTTAAATATATTGATCAAGAAATCAGAATCAACCAGCTGGAATAACTGTCACCGATACTCAAGAGCGATCCTATAGAACGATCATTGGAAAATCAACGCTGAAAGGACATTTAATTTCAGCCTTTATGGTTTTATTATTAGGTCTAATAAAGAAGGCATTCTCACCCTACACCTAGCTTCTCTCTGATGTACTCATCAATTTCAGCAACCTTGTCAGTTCCATGAGGTATATCAATTATCTTAATTTCATCATTGTGTATGTAATGAAATTGATTATTACTCTGATCAACATTACGAATGGAATAAAATGTTTCAAAATCGTGTAGCTCATTGCGATAGAAATTGCAAGCACGGTGTCCGCAGATGACTGAACTGAAACTCTGAAACCTCTTAGTGTTATACAGTACCTTAACGCCTCTGAGTTACCTCTCTATCTCTTTTGAGCGCTTCAAGTTTCCAAAGCTATCGAAATAAAATGACACGTTGCCATCCTTCTTTATAGCAACCCCATGAGTGCCTTCATTCTCTGAAGTATCGAGATTGGCGATTATTTTCTCTCTGTAGTGAGGTCTTGAAGGTAGCTGATCGTTCATGTATACACCCCTAAAATGAGGAAACTTTAAACATCGTGCATAAAAGTCGAGTTCGATTGTACTCAATGCTTTTTCTGGGACAAGTATAGCCCTCTGCCGGAGATTTTTGTGTTCCCTTTCATGCTCTCTCTCCTCTTCCTTTCAGTGTTCCACGCCTTATTCTTCTTCACATGAAGGCCTCTTCCTCTTGCTTCAGGTTCTCGGTTATGTATCATCATTTCGGCTAGATGTTTATCTGCAGCCTTTTCTTATTTACGGCTGTAGCAATTTGTGCTGCATCTCCAGCGGCGGACCTAGGGCTGCAATAATTGTTATGAGAGGTAATAATCTCCTTTGTTTCTTTTTCTTCTTCTTGGATCCAGTATCAACAGACACCTTTCCGTCAATTTCCCTGTTATGCCTCATTATTTCGGCAAGCTGTTTATCTGCAGCCTTTCTCTTTTTTGCACCTGTAGCAACTTATGCAGCACCTAAAGCTGCAATAATTGGTATGAGAGGTAGACATCCTCCTGGTTTCTTCTTCTTATATCCAGCACCAACTGCCACCTTTCCCTTCATAATTGTTGTTACTAGTCGTGCTGCCAACTTTTCACCTAATGTAGCATCAGATAATGGGATTCTTTTCCACGCCTTTTCAGCCAAGCTCTTGTCTGCAATATTCGAACCCGAGTTCTTATGCTGGGCGTAGGCAATATCATGAAGTTTGTACGCTTCGTCTAAGGGATTGATTCCAGGGTCTCCTCTCTTTAATATTTCTTCTAGCCTTGTACCAGGTTAATTAGAGAGTTAATTAAACCGGAACCTCTTGCGACATTTATCTCGTTAGCTCTCATGGTATATTAATTCTTTTTATTGCTGCATTGTTCTTTTATACTCTGTCATTGACTAGTGGTATTAGAATATATATTAAGCATGGTTTATTTTATTTTAAGTTGCTTTGACGGAGCTATTGTATCAAGATTGCTCACTGCCTATTCAGGTGCTAGACTTTGAAACGGCTTTAGGAGCTATCGGTACGAAAAGCTGTTTCCTGTCAATGCTAGAGCACCAAATCTAGCCAGCTCCAGCACGTAACCCGCTCACTCTAAAAGGTAACCCGCTACGCTAAAAAGGTAACCCGTTCACGTTAAAAGGTAACCCAATTACGCTAAAAGTAACCCACACTTCCTTAACGGTAACCTGCTCTGGCTAAAAGGTAACCCCTTTTCTCTAAAATGTAGTCCACTCTCGCTAAAATGTAAACCACTGTCGCTAAAAGGTAGCCCATTTTCGCTAAAAACTGGCCACTCTTCTCTAGGCTAACACAATTCAGCATTCAGCAGGCGAGCAGATTTCATAGTTAGATATATATATATATATATATATATATATATATATATATATATATATATATATATAGCTCCGTGTAATTGCACAGGTAATTCAGTTAGTATCACAAGGCGAACAGATTCCCGTGTTCAGATGTAGCAGCTTCGATAGATTTAATAGGTAATTCAGATAGTGTCGCAAGTATTCGGGTTAATTCAGATAGTACCACAAGGGGCTGAATCCATGGGTGGGTATAACATAGTTATGTATACTTCACAGGTAATTCAAATAGTATCAAGGGTATTTAGGTTAACTCAGATGGTATCACAGAGAGGATAGATTCCTTGTTTGGAAGACGGCGTAGTTGCGCATGAATTTCACACATAATTTTGCTAAGTGTCATAGACAGACAGATTTCAAAATTTGAGTGCAGCATAGCTCCATATGGTTTTGATAGACAATTCAGTGGTATTGCTGGTATTTAGAGTGATCAAAGTAGTATCACAGGTATTCGTGATTATTTTGATCAGCGATTTTTACCAGAGCTATTTAAGTTAATTTTCATATGATTCTGGTAGTATGTCAGATATTTAAGCAATTTTAACAATTGAGATAGTATCACAGGTTACAACACCTTTATATACTTTTATCGTTTAGAAAAGCTTTTAACTTACAAACATTTATATGTTAAGCAGTTAATGTGTAAGACGTTGGGGGTTAAACAGTGAGGGTACATAGACGTAGCATAAACTAGCGCAACTGCATGGTTGAGTAGATAAGGTTTAGTCAACCTTATTGTTTTATAAGCTTTCATTTTTAGTCCAAGTGTAGCAGCTTTATTAGACAAGGATGGTAAGGGTAGACGTCTCTCCCCTTTATCTAGGCTTGAGATTAACACTAGAAATTGCTCCTAATGGCAGGGTTACCGCCTCCCCTTTCATCTTCTTCTTTCTTCACTAGTTGTCTGCTAAGGGTATACATAGCACATTAGTAAACTTACATTTTCTAAGATTGTCGACTCACGGAGAAAATCTTCACCTTCGGGTTACCTTTTCTTAAGCACTGTTTGTAATACTGTAATGCCCATATGCATGTGTGGTTATTCCATCCTCGGCAATACCTCTTTTATCATCAAAAGGAGGCAATGGAATTTTATTCACTTGCACTTTGCTAACAGCATGCTCCCGTGACAGAAGCAGATTCATGGGCGTTCTGATGATTTCTGTTTTAAGACAGTGAGTAGAACTATAAAATGTATTGTACTGCTTAATAGTGCTAGGTTTTATACATTTAATCTTTTTTATCATCGAGCCTTCAATCTCTAGTGCATACATCTTAGGACGTAGTCCAACAAACGCAGCATGGTTTTGTTATTAGCCTCTTCTTTAAATTTTCCCAAGACCTTTTTATTCCGAGTAGAGTGGCATATATGGTTGACAGGGTAATCAGCTGTATCAAGATGCTCAAGAAAACGTAGCGTGTCGCGGTACTCATCTTCAGTTGTTACACGATGAATGAATGAATCAGTGTCCATATACGTAAGGTTCAGGTTTTCAGCTCCATAATATGGCAAAAAACACATCATTGTGTTACATTCATGTCTTGGAGATATCCAACACGCTCATACTGATGTATACAGGGTGTTTCATAAATAATTTTACAAACTTCGGGTATGGGTTCCTCACACCAAAAGAAGGAAAAAGGTTCATATGAACATTTGTTCCATAATCCTTGGTTTTCGCCTTTTTCCTGTCACAACGGTGTGAGTTCAACGGCCTTCGGGGTCCAACCTCAAAACTTCATTTCTCTATGCATTCATAGAAGGCGTTGACCCACTGTACTACATACGGTAGATGGCGAATTGCTGCCATGGAGACTTGTTTACGTTTGTCATTTGTCATTAGTCTGTCTTCAACGTTTCAATTGTGTACATGTAGTGAGCTAACTGCACGTGTTTCGTTCCACCATTGCTGGATATTCATTTCGTGAACAGGCAGGCATGATATTCATGTATGGTCGCGCGAATGGTAATGGACGCGAGGCTGCACGGCTATATCAAATGGAGTTTCCAGACCGAAGACAACCGAGTCATCCAACCTTTGTCGCTATTTATCGTCGCCTTGCTGAGTCAGTAACCGTTGCACCACGGACTATTGATCGAGGAAGACCAAGAGTTGTTCGAACGCCGGAACGCGAAGAACAGATGTTAAAATGTGTCGAAGACGATCCAGGTATCAGTATAAGGCAATTGGCTGTGGCATCTGGTACATCACACGTGACAAAATTAAGGGTACTTCACGAGCAGCTCCTGTATCCATATCATATTCAACGTGTGCAGGGCCCTTCGCCTGCCGATTATCCACCACGGGATAGCTTTTACGGATGGTTTGTAGCACAAACAGCCAATCCATTGTTTGTCTCGTCAGGTTTGTTTACAGACTAGGCAACGTTTGGGATATATGCGGTTACTAATTTCCAAAACGTACACGTATGGGCAGATCGTAATCCTCATGCTGTACTTCAGGCTAGACATCAGCAACCGTTTAGTCTGAATGTGTGGGCTGGCCTTGTGGGTGACTGTCTGGCGGGTCCACACGGTTTATCAGCTAGTCTTACTGGTGCTGCCTACAGGGACTTTATCCAGCACACTCTTCCCGACTTACTTCACGAAGGTGTGCCCCTGCAAATAGGAAAAAACATCTGGTTTATTCATGATGGGGCTCCGGCGCATTTTATTCGCATTGTTCGAGATGCACTGACTGGTATCTACCATGACACATGGATAGGTAAAGGAGCACCAGCTCCATGGCCTGCGTGTACTCCCGACCTCAATCCTGTGGATTTTTACCTCTGGGGGCATCTTAAATCGTTGGTTAATGGAGCAGACATGACGGACGCAGAAACGCTTCATCGACGTATGGAAGCCTGCAAAACCACTCAACACCATACCGGAGGTTTTGACAGGGTGCGACATTCCATGATTCGACGAGTACAGGCATGCATAGAAGCAAGAGGAGGACATCTCGAGCATTTATTATAAGTTTTGTGTGTTATAAGTGTACCACTGTGTTGTATACCTCCTAACGAGAAAACAAGGGATTAAGGGAGATATATTCATATGAACTTTTTTCCTTCTTGTGGTGTAAGGAATCCATACCCGAAGTTTGCAAAACTATTTCTGAAACATCCTGTATAGGCATGTTGAACACGATCTGACGAGAGGCCGTATGCACAGCAACTAGATTAGCAACATATATTGTCCTATCGATAAACGTAGGCTTAGCGATCCACTTCTGAGGGTCTTCTCATTTGTTGCTAGTCGTATATCCATACGATTACGCAGGTTCTCCATAGTTTTTCCAAACATAGCGTTGTTAAAGAGATTGCAAAATCCTTCTCGAAATCTTTTGCAGCTTGTTGTCGTAGCCTGTTGTTAAATTTCACATAAGGTTTTAGCCACTGCGACTGCCGGAATTGTAGCTCACGATGGTTTTTCTTTGGAGTAGTCCGTGATTAAGAGAATGCTTCAAAGTCATGTAATATACTACATACTTCTTTCGAGATCCAAGACGAGGTATACGTTTCCTTTTAGACGACTCCTTAGGCTCCATACACTCGGGCAGGAAAGGTAGGTCGTTGTGTATATCGTGAAGATCTGCAGGATTCTAATATGTATCCATGAGGATCATCTTCTTGTAGCCTTTCTATGTTGATTTCTTCAAGTTAAACCCACTGAAATCCACCATAAGGGAGGGCGTGGCACATTGCCCAAAACATATTTCATACGAGGACGCCAATGTCCTCGTATGAAATAAATTGGTTTGGTCTCGACGGATCATACTTATTCATGTACGTGTTGTTTGCTTCGGCATACCGATGGGAATCTTGGCATAAACGTCCTCTTATCTCTGATTCCACCATGAGTAGTTGATCATAATCTTGTAACAATTCCAGCTCGATTCCGGTATACAGTACGATGGCGTCCCTTGTAAGTCCTGGAGAGGTGAAATAATGAGCTTGATCAACTTTGTGTGTTTTGAGGGTTTGCTCTCTAAATGTCTCAAAGTCATCTAGAAGAAGTACATCTGAGGTTAAGTACACGTCGCTGTACTCGCCCAGGTTCTCACATTAAACAGCTCCGATACATTTCTAGCATGACTGTAGTCTGCATTACTGATTTCTTCTTCATTTAATCTATTGTAGAACGAGTCCTTAGGACGCCCGCAGGACTCGTTCAAAACATCCCATGACATGACATAATCATAGGGAATACTCCCAAACGAGTCATCAACTTGAATTTGTCTTCTCCGAAGTACTTCAATGTTTCAGGCTATGAGATTAGATTTGTTACCAACATACCCAAGCTTGTACTCAGGAATCGAAAGCTATCCAAAAAGCGGAGCCTTATGTCTGCGACATACTCGGAGAATGAAGTATAGCGTTCTTCAGAGTTAGTAATTACCTCCACACTTACATCCCAGCTCCTTAACATAGAAATGAGAGTCATATCCGCTAAGGTTGTGCATCAAAACAGGAATGTATTTAGGTGTTTTGCAAGCTAAATTGCATTGATTATGAAGACTTCCACGATATTCACCGCTGATGTGATCATGGTCGCGTAATTTGTAGTTCTCTTCTGTAAAGGATTTCGCACACAAGTAGCATGCCGTAGAAGACTCAAAATACTTTTTCTATTGGTCCGTAAGTTTAAGAGGCTTGGTAAATTTGTATATGTTATCAATCCTCTTTGCAAGTGATGACAGGTATTCCATAAAATTCTGAGCAGCTTCATAACCACGATATACATGGTTTGTAGGAAGAAGGGTTTCAATGTGTTCAACACTGGATGATGGCTTCACATAAGACAGAAGCTCATAGGTAAATGCTCTTGATAAGGCGTTGTAAAGGAAGTTTCAGGATTGGGTATACACGTATGACATGGAGCGAGAATACTCTCAAAATCCGCATAGATGACATAAGGTGCTTTCAGCAGCCTTTAAAAAAATTTAAACTTTGGAATTAGTTTCTCCTTGGTAGGGATAACTACCCTTGAAACACTATGTTGATTACGTATGTCTGCATCTTTGTCCGTATCGATTATCAAAATGTGTAAAGCAGCGCTTGCCGGTATAAACACGTCCATTACATTTAGTTTTCTGACCTGGAACGAGATTCTCGAAATTCTTTATAAATACTCGTAGTGATATTTTCCACTACTGTCACTCAATAGTAGCAGATAATTCAATGTCAGCAACCTTTATTGGATACACTTCATGCTTCTCATCCAGTCGACAACGTTGATAAACATCCTGTTAAGCTTCTCAAATTTAGGTATTTGAGAAGGTGAAGTAGGGTAAGAAACACAACTGAAGTCTTACTTATCTTGAAGTTTCTCGTATTTGCTCACACGATGTGCATTCTTAGCTATGAATTTAGCGACTACAGAATACATGAAACGTTTCTCGTCGGTATAGTTCTGGATGTTTGTGTAGGCTTCTTTAGCTCCGACAGATGGTATGTAGCTACTTCCTCGTAACTGATTGTACTTGTTGATACGAAGTGGAACTCCTTCAACAGCAAGCAAAGCCCACTTGCTACCCTTAAGCTGAGACTCCTCCATTTCAGTGATCAATTTTTTGTATTTGGCGTCCAACGTTGAGTCCAGATCCGTTTTTAGAAACACAGTCTGATTCCGTGTTTTAAATGTTCACAGGTTTCTTCGATACGGTTTACAAATCGGCACTGAACCAGCAGATTAATTTTCACACTCCTGTGAATACCAAGCTGTTTATACACAGCACGCATTTTCCACTGTTTTGCCTTATGTAAATATATATTCAGGTCTTTAGATGAATCGCATCGTATGAATACGATTTCAGTCGTCATTCGAACGATGTCTCCTATTCTTTCATGCTACAGTCCTCTATTGTTGATAATAATTGATGTTTAGTAGGTTCCAATCTAGTTTTCTTCTGAGGACTACTTATTTCTCATAAATCGTCCTGCCGCTGTTCCTTATAAGCATCATTGAAGGTTACATTACAATGTTTTCATTTGAAGAGCTTCTTGCATCTCATCTGATGCCTTCTCTTGTCATAACCTTGGAGGAACTTCTTCCCGAATTTACTACAAGAGTACCCTGATGTACTAGGAATCATATCCTTATTACACAGTTATTCATTCTTATTATTGTCAATTTCTGCTCAAGGAAGTGTAGACTTCTTCACCTTGATAACACTTTGAAAACCTGATTATTCTTAGGGACAACACGATTTTAACACATCTAGACTCATTAGCACAATAAAGACTAGTGACTAAAGGTATCCTAATTATAGAGGTGACACAGACCTTTTTAGAAAAATCATATAATAGATTTTAATAATAAAACGGTGATTAATGGCGATATCTCTTATATTGAAATACGTGTTTATGCAGGCGTTCGGGTATATTCACAGGTTTTCGTGAAGGTTGGGGTGCTCAGAGCACGTTTTAGAATGTGTTGAGTATTTGTACGAATGTGCGGGCGTGTCCGTAGCTCTTCGTGCGGGTTCGTGTGTTTGGAGGAAGTGTTAGAATGTGTTGTGGGTGTTTAACTACTTGTTATTCCGCGGTGTTCGTGGATGTTTATGTGATTTTGTGTGTGTGTGTGCGCCTGCATGTTTATGTGTAAGTGCTCTGGCGTGTGCGTGTGCGAGCGCACGTAACTGCCGTGTGAAGGAGTGAGAGCAATTGTTTTAGTGTGTATGTGTCTGTTTCTGTACGAGAGTGTGTAGGTGCTAAATACGTTGAGTTCGTGTATACGTAGGGTCTGTGTGTGCATGCGTGTGAAGGCACCGCTAATTATGGAGAAGGCGCGAACCTCTCAAATAACATTACATTTCAGATCCGACGCTGTAATACTTTTATTACTTTCCTGCTCGTCGTAAACACCTATATTTCATGTATTTAGAGGTTTTAAGATAATCTATATTAAGCATCATTTATTTCTTATTCTCTATATGTTTTCTTGTTTTTATATACTTTCAAGCCAATCGTGAGATGACTTAAACAATTAAATACTGATTAAGTGGTTACAACTCTGATAGTTCGCTCACATCAATGTCTTTTAATGATGTAACATGACCGTTGATCAAACATCTTATTCAACTCTAAACCATAGCATGAAAACTGATTCGTTGTATACCACTCATTTTAATGCTCTGCGCAAATTAACCCTAGAATTATAACCTTACACCCAGAGAGAGGATGTCTGACTCTATCAAACACGTTTAAACTCGTAACTACCTGTATATGCCGTCACACCAACAAGAGAAGTATTCTAACACGCTCATTCCGTTCAGATATTACCATTTCAAGCCTACTACAACCACCACCACCACCCATTGCACAAAAGTTAACTCCAACTCTATTACAAGAATACTTTAGAGTAGACGTTTAAATGGTGGCGTACAAGATGTTCTCCCTTATTTAGATAAATACATGTATATACTGCATTATTTCATGTTTCATTCCCTTTTCAATTCTTCCTTTCCAACTTCCCTTTATCCTCCAAAGAATCAGTATGCAATATAACATTCCTATACGCTTAATACTAAGTTATCACAGAAAAAGCATTATATTTTAGTACCAGCAGGAGCAAAGCAATTTTCTCAGAGTTACACAGATTTTAAGCTTCTAGAATGGAACGTGGTAATTCTTTTAATAAATGTATGTTAGTAATTTAGCTCCCTGGCATCATCATCTACCATATAATCTTTACTCGAAGCTGGTATGATTCATAGGTTTGAAGATATATGAAATCACCCCTTCGGGATTCTATCTGAGTACTTTAAACTAATTTCTGTCATACTAACGATATTTTGGGACTAGGTACTCTGTTTACGTTTTATTTGACGTGTCTATCTGAATTATGTCAGAGCCTATTAAATTTGCAAGTAAATGTAATTTAATCCGCATTCGAACCCGGAACACCAGAACCAAAATTATTAATAGTATTAGTTTTATATGTTAAAAAGAGATGTATGCATTTACAACATCAACGTAAGTGATATATCCTAGAGTATAGAGGAAAATTAAGGAAGGCATTGAAAGATCGGGGTTCGAACTAAGGACTACTAACTATCAATTATATGCGGTATTAATTGTCCATGATAGGAGATATCAGTTATTATTTGGTTCAGCCCTCTACCTCTCTTAGTTTCTGAGATAATGGAGATTTACAATTAAGGATCGAACGCAGTATGTCAGATACGCAAATATACATTCCCAAGAAACTACCTCATGATATAAACGTAACAAAAATTATTTGACGTCTTTGTCTTAATTAGTTCCGGATTTATTGGAAGATGAATTTGTAATCACTCCCAGGATTCGAACCCAGGCAACCCGGTAAAACTTTAAACAATATGTGAATGACGCGCCTTATTACAAGAATTTAAATACTTTTTATTGCATCATTTTATTTCTGTTTATTCTGGAGATATAAGCGATTAAACAGTAGTGACACACCAGGGTTTAATATAAATGATTACATTTGTTAAATACATTTTACCTTAATGAAGAATACCCTGGTGGTATGAATGGTACCACAATGTCTGAGACTATAACAAAGCGTAATTTATTGCTCATTGTTCTCACGCCGCTGCATGGTCACCCTCTCTGTCAAGCGGAAAGATTTATTGCTTACCTGGTAATGAAGGCGGCTCTGCAGGCAGTGGGGAATGGAGCCGCTCATCTTTCCTTTGGTGGTGCATATAACAAAGCATAATTTCTTACACCATTGTTCATTTTTACAAGAGATGGAAGACCTTAATAGCACAACTGTAATTACCTGTCAACCTTTCCATTATACATCACAAAGTTTATGACCTCAGCTGCCACAAAAAGGTATTGGCGGAAGGGGGAAGGGGGAGTTAATTAACATATTAATTGTAAATTCCTGCATATTAAATGCGCTGGATCGCACAAATATAGGCTACTGGGACTTGGGGGAGTTTTCCACTAAAGACGTCTCCTCGAATACCGTACAGATAATCTGTACTTGGATCATTTTTGTTGTTAAAGTTCTTGAATAATGCGGTTCTCTGTATTAGAGTTTTAAACATAATTCCTAACACCTATCATCGTTTTCCGTACCTTTCCCATATAAACGCATTTCCCCCTCCTTCAACTAGCTCCTAGCATAGCATCTCTCTCTGTTTTACCATCCCTCCCATATAAACGCATTTCCTTCATTCAACCCCTGTCTAGCCCAGCATCAGCCCTCTTATTCCCTGTCTCCCTCATATAAACGATTTTCCTCCATGAACCGCCACGTCTCTCTCCGTTTTCCCTATCCTGTCCCATATAAACACAAAACAGTGTTCTCGATCTCTTCTATTTATCCTACTAACGCTTAAGTTAATTTATATTAAATTTGCTTAAGTATGCAGTTGCGGAGTAAGTATGAACTGATTACAATAACATCATTTTAAAGCATTTCTCCAATCAAGGGCCAGTTTGTTATCCCAATTCATAAACACTGAAGTAAAAGCGTTTAAGAATTGTCTTGATGTATCACACAAAAATGATCTATATAGATCCATGACTACAATGATAATCTAAAGCTACCTCAGTAAACCTAAAAGTATAAAAATCAATCATTTTAATCTTTTGCAGCTGATGCTCCTTTATAAGCTCTGCAGTTTCCACTCCTAAAGTAAATGCTACCTACCTATCTAACCACCTACCCACACCTATGTCCATTTCCATCTCCATTCATATCCATCCATTCATCTCACAAGCGTGCCCGCTTCTGTGTTGTGGTCGTAGCGTGCCTCCCTCACATCCAAGAGGTCCAGGTTCGAATCTCGGTTAGGGTGAGTTACCTGGATAAGGTTTTCTTGTCGTCCTCCGCTGTGTAGTGGTTATTATGCTAGCTTCTAGTTCTCGAATTTGCGGGTCGCCCGGCGGAGGGAGATGCATTTTTTCGGTCGTAAAAATCCTTAGCATGGCTTCTATCGGAAGGGAAGTAAAGCCGGTGGTCCCGCGGCGTGGATTTACGGCACGTAACAGAACCTCAAGCCTGATAAAGGGGCCTCTGAGCTAAAACACCGATCTTTCATGCCCAATATAGAATGGGACGCTTCATTTCAGCATCATTTTACGCATTTTATTCATTCATCGTCCGATATGAGCTAACAGATTAAAGGACGTAAAATTTCAAGCCAAATATGTCTGAGAAGCGCATATTCAGAATATGTACAATAACCGAATGTATTAAAATCCAGTATTAAAGCTACGAATTTTAATACAAAAATTGCTGTATTCCTGAAACAAGAATGTAAGTTGAAATGTATAAAACGAATCACACATTAATAAAGTTTCAACAAGAAGTTCCTATGTAAGATTTAAACAGTAACACAGTTAATTTAGATCGCATTAATTTACCTGAAAATAACATGAAATGGAAGAAATGGTTTTCCTGCTGTGAGCTACCTATAGATGTGGTAAAATAATAACAAGGAAAGATGAGAAAATACCATTAAAACTACATAATATATTTAATATGCGTGTTTATTCCATCCGTTAATCTATACATAATTAGAATCAAAATTTATTGCTAACTGAATTTAATTAATTTCAGAAAAGCTGTATCACTGCTAATATTTACAATAAGTGTATTTATTATAATAATTACTTCTGTTAATTTCTGTGTTTATCAGACCAGAAGTTTCAGTTTTATTCTGAGCACTTTGTTTGTATCCACCTTGTGAAACGTTTACGACTCCCTAGTTAGGAGACGGCTGCTGCAAAGAAAAGAACATCTAAATTAGTCGCCACTCAACCTACCAAAAGAAGTCTAGTGTTTAAAATAAACTTCTTGTAACACTGTGCTATTTCTGTTTACAGCTTTCAGGATGTAATAACGTCTGGAATTACTAGCTACCGTGCGGAACGGATTCTCAACAGCTGAGCTTGACCTTGAAAGCAGTGACATAACAACAGAGGAAATACACTGTGGGTAGAATACGTAAATATTTCCATCACGTGACTAGCCAGCAAATTCTTCTACTTGCCGAACTCTGTTGTAGCTCCAGAACAAAGAGGCCACAAAGGAAGCGTGTGTTTATAAATAAACATATTTTACATGCTTGCACCTAATTGTTTATAATTTGCACTACAGCAATTGCTTTAATCTACATTAGTGTAAACGCCGTAGAACAATGTATTATGTGTCCAGTATTATTTTGTTGGACCTCTAATGAACTTCCGTATAATCATGTGTAGTTCCATTACCTTCCATAATGCACGCACTTCGCAACACAAGATCTTGTTGACTAAGCAGTAAGCTCTATACGAGTATGTGCAATATCATCCAATAAGCTAAAATATTTTTGTTGTATACGTTAAAATACTAAGAATTGTTGTAAATAAAGAAAAATAAATGTTCTCTTCAAATGTAGTTGTTTTCATTTGTTGTAAATTGATGTGCTAAACCGAGAACAGATTTTCTTGCTGTCTGTTTCATTTTATCTTTCAGATTCGTAAATATACAGGAGCATTGCTGTGTTTATTTCGTATATGGTTATGTAAATACAACCAGGCATCGAATTTATAGCTCTCCAGGTTATAATCTACCCACCGATAAAGTCTGTTTGTAGTAGAGTTGCTAAATGCGTATCGGAAGTTTGCAAAGAAACTGCTTACCTAAAGAAGAACCTAAAAGGTTTAGCGCATGAGACACTAGCCGGATGAACAGCAATCTTCAGCTTTTTTTGAAGTAGCATTTAGGTTTTAGGCAGCTGGCACTAACAATAGAGCTTTTAACGCGCTAGTCATGCTAGAAATTGAAGTTTATAACACTCATTGATATAAACTTCTTCTTCATCCTGCACAAGCAAGACCTCTCGACCTGTTCCGACCTCAAACATATCAATCTTCTTCCCATTTGGCGATATCCTCTAGGTTCGTAAAACATTTTTGATATTCATTTCTTCCATCTTACTTATGTTCGTGCCAATTATTTTTATTTTCATTAACTTTTTCTATAAGATTATTGAATATATGGATTTCTTCATTTCTTTGTTTTTTTAGAAGGGCATGTCCAGCTACCAACGTGCGAGGTGCGTGTGCTATTCGCCATCGAGAGGTACCGGATTCGATCCCCGGCAACCGCCCACTCTGGTCCATGGGTTTTTCGTGGTTTCCCCGGGTCGGCAGACGAATGCTGAAGTGGTTCATCTTCTACTACGACTCCCCTGCCCCCATCATCTTCCTTGTCAACTGTTTCAGGTTTGTAGGTCCAGGTGACCGTGTTCGGCGGGTTGCGGCTGGAACACGCCTCTGGGTACTTTCGGCGGGAGCTCCTTCGGGAGACCGTCGAAGGCTCGTGTCCAATAGAGTGAGCTCGGACGCGTTGGAGGCGTTCAATCTGGAAACATTAGGGATCCCATCTGTGCTTACGCCCGTCGTCATCCGGATCTGGTCCCCCTTCGGGTCTCTCCCCTCATCTCACTCCCGGGGGACACGGTAGAAGCACGAGGGGCGGACTGGCCAGCGTGCGGTTTTGTGCCCCGGTTTCGGGGCCCCCTGTGTTTGTTCGTTTCTTTACCTTTACATTTGATATGTAGCTACTGCTGTTAGGACTTTCGTCTCTGGTGTTTCTACTCTTTTCCTATCTGCCCTGTTCATAGTCCAATTTTCATTTCTATATGTTGCCACAGTTACCTTATAACATTTCATTTATGTTAGCTTTGCCGTCTTGTTCTTTTATGTTTTCCTTATTCTTCCATTCATTTTTCTTAATGCATTTAGTTTTATATTCAGATCTTCATTTTTACTGTATAATAAATCAAAACATAGATAGTTAAAACTAGAGGCTTGATCTATTATTTCTTCATTTATAACTGTCTTACATGGTTTTTCCCTTTAAAAGCCATTAATTTTGTTTTGGCTGCTGAAATCTTTAAATTGTACCTGCGTTTCCATATCTTTCAGGTTATAAACATTTCTCTGTAAACCTCCTTCCGTTTCCTAAAAAATCGTCAGCAAAAAAATTGTTTTCCGCTTATATCTGCTTATACGAATACCTCCAGTGGAACAGCTTTTCCACTCTAAGTGCTGTATCACATGACACAAATGTCCTTCTTCTTGCATTACAGTTCATGGTTTGTTTCGGAGAACCCTATAAAAGTTTTTCATAATTTAAAATTAATATAAAAGTAGACCAATTATTATTCCCCTTTTCCTCTGTACTGCAAATAATATACAAACAGTACAAGATCGTCCCTTCCTAAAACCACATTATTCTTCATGTAAAAATACTTCACTAATAACATCTAGTCTCCTTCAAACTTTTTGTACATATTTCATGTACTATTCGTATTTGAAGAAGGCTTATATCTCTATAATTATTCAACATATATCTATTTTCTTTTTACTTTCTCTACTATGTATAGTAAGTAGGGGAAATATTGTATTCCACCCAAAAATTGAATGTCGAGATTTCATATAAATATATTGTTTTGAGGCTCGCTGAATCTAAAAAAGGCATTTTTAGAAAAAGTTCTAAGTGCGTACTACAGTGTGTGTGTGTGTGTGTGTGTGTGTGCGCGTGTATGTTTTTCAGTGAACAGCATAACTCAAAAACGAAAAGTCGCATAAGTACCAAACGTGGTATTTAAGTTCAGTATCTTTCAAGGATACGAAATGAAACTTTTCAAGGAAACCCCCACCCTTACTACCCTTTACATTGAACAGTTTTCGAAAATTTTGATTTTAAAAAAATGGCTCTTGCCATATGTTAAAGATATTAGTATGAGAAATAAAATGTATGTCTTAAATTTCCTGGGAATATCCTTTTAAGTTCTCTTCAGAATGAGTTTTGTAAATCTTGTATAACCAGTAAACATTAAGCTATAGACCAAAACGTATTACATAAAAGATGTAGATCTGTTTAAAACACACAATTTATTAGAAATAAGTTTTTTGTGGCGTAATTTCTGAGATATCCGTTATTAAAGGTGGGAATTGTTCGTTTCTTCGTCATTCTTTAAAGTCCTTTGAGCATTCAGTGTTTCTCGCGATTGCATCGAAACAGTATAGAATTTAAAGTCCAGTTAAAAAAAAATGTCCAGTTCTTAAACGTCGCTGCTCTCTTTATATCTATAACGAAATGTGTAATAAGCCTTCTGCAAAGGTTTATTTGGATATTTGGATATTAAATATAAATATAAGCTTTGATAAAGTAGTTTGTATACTCACTAATGAACGATAGAGAGTAGAGAAAGTCATGTGAATGTATCACATCAGATTTTGGACAGATCACTCCTTTTATTCAATCTTCTGGTACTCGGTATTTTTAAAAATATTTAAAAATCTATTTTGAAATTGGTTTGATCCATATTTTCTATATTACCTTCATCTGGTGATTTTTTATTTTTAAGCGTGTTAGCATATTTTCGATTCTTCTTGCTCTATTTCGAGTGTTCCAGAACAAGGATCTGTACAACTAGGTTCGTTATTCTTCCATAGGTTCCCAAAGTGTTACAGCCATTTTGCTTCTTTCATATTACTCAGCTTTGCTGCGCGTCTTTTTTCTTTATTAAAAATGTTTAAAAATGTATAAGCTTTACTTTATGCACCATGAAGGTCTTGTTATAATTCATTCACGTATTTATTCCAAACTTCTATTTTTAGCTTTCTCACGTCTCTTTTCACTTTTGCACATGAATGTTTCTACTCTATCTGTCCGCACCTAAATAACGTAAATCTTCTTTTCTTTTCCCACTTCCTGTATCTCTTCATTCCACATTCTAAATCCTTTTCTATGCCTTTGTCTATTGCTTCTTCTGCTGCTTTTAATATTATATTTTGAGGTAATTACGTTTATATTTTTATTTATTGCTCTTTCATCTATGCAATTTATTAGTTGTGTATGGTATAACCTACTTATACTCCCTTGTTGCAGCAAACATATTTTAACACATTTCCTTGGATCTACATTATGTTTCCTTTGTAATTTCCTTTAACGCGTTGGGATATTGGCGATCTTATTAAAAGTACATCGCAGCTTCTGTGAACTTTCTATCCTTTATTTCTACAGCTAATGTTTTATTTGCTAACACAAAACCTCTCGCGGTCCACGGTTTCTTTATGTCTAAACAAAATTGGTTATTTTCAGTGCATTAAATGTTGCAAAAATGTTCAGGGATTTACCACTTTCCTTTAAAGTTGTTTCACCATATGTCTCTAAACTTTTATCTATTGGTTGGTTTTCTACTCTAGCATTGAAATCTCAGAAATTGCAAAGAAATCCTACTTATTAAGTGTATTTATACGTGTCTGCAGCAGCTCATAGTATTATTTACTCCCTTCTTTTCCGCCTTCTTCCAGTGCATATACGCAGACTAGTTTAAGATCCTCCAGTGATTTTAATTGTTAGGTTTATGATTCTCTCACTTATAAAATTATAATTATATATTCTATTAGTAAACCCTATCTTCTACTCACGACTTACTGCTTGAACTATCACAAACAAACTGACCAGAAAGTCGCAATGCAATCAATGAACAGAAAACACAATGCAAACAAACATAACAACATCGTACCTAGCAAATAAGCAGCGGCCGAATGGGACAAACAATTGGGGTGAAAACTTTTCAAAATTCGATTTCTCATAAACCATTTTCACTAGACTCCTGCAACAAAGACCATTGACATTGTAATTTACCCTACCTTTATTCTGTGATGTAACTAGGCATTGTTCCATTTAAAAAGTTGTATGTTTGCTCAAAAAACACTTTTTCAGTATTATTAAAATCTGTTTATAGGCTAAATCTACGAGCCCCTGACTATCAATCAATGCTGTGAAAACTGCATATGAATAGCACTTTCCATTTCCGAAATATTTGCGGTGCAAGTTTTAGGTGATTCACCCAGTATAGGAAACGCAATTGTGGACCAAATTGATCCATATAAACCATCATGAATAGCTACACCATCACACATTTTATTAACAAAACTCAACAGCTGCTATTTCCTACTGGTGCTGAATCTAAAGTTCTTCTTTTCGGTAGCAATATGCAACTTAGGTGATTACTGTTCACCTCTCCAGAAATCTTTTTATCCTATTATGTTCCACACAACCTGATTAGGCCTAGAAAACATACTGAAACCATTAGAAACAAATTTTTCTAAAGTTAATAGCCTTGTGCCTAACATGAAAACAGTATTCTGTGTATCCCAACGTGAGTAGCATTGTTCCGAAAAATGTTTCCAATCTCTTTTCTTGCAGATACTATAGTAATCATTCACTGGGCCACATGAAAGAACTGTTGCAGAATTGCACCTTGAAGAGGCATGTTGTTTACATACAATCAAATCTTTCATTGTCTCATTATATGTAAAACGAAACTTGAAGCAAGAACAAAGTTGCATAATTAAGGAAGCAGAAACTAAAATAAAACCTGCATAAATGTTAGGGATAAATGGAGTAATATATTTAGAAAAGAACTTGAATTTTCAATTCTCATTAGTATATACAATGATATGAATCGCGAGATTGTAATCTATCGGAACAAATAAGCATGACAAATACAGCTGATTTTTAATATCCATCTATCATGTCAATATTAGTTGAAAGATTTTGAGCTTACAAAATGATTTAGATAGGATATGCAGTTTAACGCCTGAATATCCAGAAAAAATAACTGTGAGGCGTTTCAATGGCAGCCTATCTTAAGGCGGGTCTCCACTGCCTCTACAATCGACACACAACACTCAACGCTTAACATAAGCAACTTCAAAGATAATATAATGCGAAACATGTTGAGTCATGTGTGTAGTTGGAATACCCATCAACATTCTTCTCCATTGCATTAACAAGTGAGGCAAGGTGTAATAAGTCACAGTGTGTGCTTGATGAAAGAGGCGCAAGAATAAATGAAGAAAGTTATGGGTGCGCCCTTTTCTAAGCAATAGATACAATGTCTGTACTGAAATTTGAGGGTGGATTCGGCTTAAGGAATTTTCCAAGAATATCGAAAGAAGATTTCAATCTAATCCTGACTCTAATTTCAACAGTATTTGCAAAACAGGAGATGAATTTCAGAGCAGCCATATCAGCTGAACTGAGGTTGGACTTAACTTTCTCCCTCTCTCTCAAACATGCTGGCAAGTTCACGTAAGCACTCCGCTTTCTTGATTTTACTTTCATTGCCTTTCAGAGATATTCGAGATGACGGGGCTTGCATGGATTCCATTAATGTTTTGTCCTCTCCATTTTCTCACTACTAGGCAATGAATAATAATATGTATGGGCCAGTGTCTGGCCAAAGTTAGTCGGATGTGCACGAAGTGAGCCGAATATATATCGCACTCAACATGTTTTCCACTGCCAGCGGAAGACATGTTGAACAGTGTTGCCAACTTAGCCATTTTATGGCTAAATCTAGCATTTTCACAGTAGCGTTAGCCATATAAAGTCGTAAAATGCTTATAGCCTGAAATTTAGCCTATTTAACAAATCCCTTAGACAAAATCTAGCCTAAATAGTAAAACTTCATGTATGCTTTAGCTATGCAAAGGAAAAATGGGTAGGGTGAATCCCCGCTACCTGTGTAGCTGTATTATATTTCTATTTTATGCATGAGCCATGGCATGTCATCAAAATATTTACAAATCTTAAAGTAAATATTGTTATTTAGATAATACGCCATCGTATTATGTTTGACAAATGACTTGCGATTATTCATCGTTGTTAACCCCATGTAATTTAAAACCGAACTGTGTTGCACTAACTCCATGGTTCCAATTTATGTTTATATTTTCGCTTGTTCTGAGAGAAAAGGAGAGGGGAAAGACGTAAACTTGTAGATATGTACCAGGCCGAACACTACCTACGGTGATGCCAATTTAGCTTCTTTTTTTGGCTAAATCTAGCCTTTTTGAAGAGCCTGTTTGCCACTAATTTGGTAAAAAACCACTAAAGCAATTTCCAGTCATTTTATATAATGATTGAGCTAAGTGTGGCTATTTTTCTAAATATTCAACCATTTCTAGCTATTTTTCAGTTTCTATTGTCTACTTTATAAATTAAAATCGCCAAAGTATCAATGAGAAATATACAGTTACAGCGTTAATGAAAAATTAATCGACCAGGTAAAACATCTGATTCACAATCTTTTGTAAATGTCCACACTTTGATGTCTGTTTTTGAGGAGTGGGGACAGGGAGGTTGCAGTCTACAGACATTTGCAAGCTTCAAGTTCATATTTGTGTGGACAAATACTGTTTATATGTGGCATGTCACATGAAATTTGTGACCGGCGAGTGCTTAATCCCAATGTTTCATTTCTCTTTGACTGTTTGTCTAACGTGACCATATTATTCGTGAGCATTTTAAAATGAGAAGTCAGAAAGCATTTCTAAATGAAATGAATTCCTTTGACAAGCCAGAAGAATTATTTTACAGGGGTGGAAAATTTCTGCCATGTCTTCTATTAATATTAAATCTGAATTGCACTCAAATGACTATTTATAAACTATCCCATACCTAGCCATTTCTGGCCTTTTGGACAGTCACTTTTAGCCAATTTTCATCACTAAGAGTTGGTAACACTGATGTTGAATCAGCAAGACTTGTTGGTCAGCAGAGACACTGGTTTACTGTCGACCCGTTGAGCTCAACGCATTGAATCGGTTTATTGTAGTCGCGATTTGACCTTGTTGTTGAGCGAAATTAAATAAATGAATTAAAAAAAATTAATGCAGTGGAGACCCGCCATTATGACCTGAAGAAAGAGAGCATGGAAATAACGTAAGCACATGAAAATAATTTTACTTTCTGGTCAAGAAATAAGAGTTATTTATTTAACTAAGCTATTTAGTTTATTGATTTTATAATTCATGCATCCATTTTGGTGTTAATGTTGTTATGTGGTATTACACATTTCTAAAGCTATTTAAGATGCCTACATGTTTAGGGGCCACATCCGAGTCTACTCATGATACATTTCGTTTTAGGTAAAAAGGAGATACAAGAGGCTGAAACGATAGTCAAATCTTGAAAAAAACAATAAACAAAATATAAAAGTATGATTGCTTGGAAATACCTCTCTTTGCATGACAACAAAAACAAACAAATGGAGACTTAGCATCTCAAAATGTGCTAAGTAAAGTACATATGTGCCGGAAAGAAAGGTTATTGAATGCGCTCATGACGCATGAACCTTTGAAACAGCATTATAGGACCTAGGAAAGAAACAATAAGCGGTTTGGGTAAAAGATAAGGGAAATTTGGGATGTAGAAGTTATTTATTCCACGGTGATTATATTTATTATACGCTTATGGGGCTATTATGTCTGTACCGTCAAAGCAAACGGAGATCTATGGGCGGTTCATCATAAGACAGCCAGAGCCGAATGAGGCGATGAAGGTTCGGTTTCATGATCAATGAATCAACCTGCCTTGCTTTACGGGCATTTGTTGATTAAGTCCTGGACTTCGTAGAATTTAGTCATGGAGGAGGTTAGTTCTCGTAATTCGGTTTTCTTCCAGAGGGTTGTGTTGGTTGACTAAGGTGTCTGTGTGGCGTTGAACCATGCTTCAACATCTCTAAAGTGCCTGGAGTCATTGATGTAAGCGCAGATCTTCTGCAGCTTCACGCAGTTCGTCTTGGCTCTCTGGTGTGTTGTGGTGCTGGCAGTATCAATGTTCCTTATGGCTCAATACGTAACGTGGGGTGCTTGAAAGGCAATCTGAAGTTCCTAGATGGCTGCAGTGTTCTCGGCGATGTGATTGTTTGTGCTGTGTAGGAGTTTGTGGGAGTTCTGGTTGCTGGTGATTTGAAGACCTGCACTGTCTGTGGGCGCAGTATGTGGTCCGATGGCATGCTGGTAGACAGAAGCTGCCGCTGTCGGCGAGGGTACATCCGAGACGCCACCTGAACCAGTGTAGTGGCCTACATAGTTACAGGTTGCAAAGTACAAAGGGCGGCATGCCAGGTAGTGTCTGGTAGCAAAAAATGATAAGAGTGAGGAGTTAAGCTACAGTTCTTACAGATTGATGCGCTTCTTTGAACGTGTTCTTTCAGTTCGGCTTACATAAAATTATAGTTAACTGAGTTACAGTTACTTCCTCTTCATGGGGCGACGTCCTTGAAACTCGGATAACATCGCGGTTTATAAATCATAATGAAGTAATAACTTATTTTGTAAAAGTAGTATAGTAGGGGTTGTCCTGGTGTTGTGTGTAAGTCATGGCAAGAAATTGATATTGTAAGTTCAAAACTGATACGGATTGTGTTGCACACAAGGTTTTAGCTAGCAGGGAAGTTTATGTTACTGAATGAAAGCAGTAAATCCTGTACGTACTTAAACATTTTATTAATTTGTTGCTATAGGAAAATTCAGGAATTTGGTCAAGGTTACTACATAAAGGCATACCGCTCTTAAATTTTATCTTATGCCGTTTTATTTAAATTATTTTATTACAACTTCAGGAATTCATACAGTTAGTTGTTACTGGAACCAAGCGGACTTTCCTTCTTTACCATTTACACCGAGAGAAGATCCAACGCGCCGTTTCTTTTCCTGTCGAAGCACTTATTGAAACTATATGTAGCAGAAGGGAACGGAGACAATAATAATATGGAAATAAAAAGGCAGTGGTTTAGGTATTTCAACTTTAACCAACGAATTCTTCAGAAATGGTTAATGACACAAAATATTGATATATGTGCATTGATTCTTTAAAGAGATCTAGATCTTTAGTTTGCAAGTTTTGTGTTTCTCTAGCAGATTAGATTAATAAAATAGTATGGAGAATGAAGAGGGCTTCACAGATTTTCCGCGGAATGTTCAGAATATGCATTTTATTTGTCAGACAAATATCTTAACCATGTGCTAGTTTAATAAAAATCGTTAAAACTATTTTTGAGTGGGAAGGTTTTTTGAAAATCTTTGTGTCGCATTCGTAGAAGATATTTCGTTTTTCTGTTAATTCTTCTCCCCCTTCTCTCTTTCTCTCTCTCTTTCTCTTTCTCTTTCTCTCTCTCTCTCTCACACACACACACACACGTTTCTGGTTTCAAAATCTGTATCTTAAATGAAATCTCGAATTTTAGGAGGCAATACAATACTTGTTCCACTTACCTATTATTGGCAAGTGCTAGAGAAAATATAACTCGCGTATTCGTCCTTGGCCAATGACCTTGATCCAGAAAACAACGAGCCGGGAACCACCCTTCTCAGTCCTATATTCAGCGAATGCATGGCTCGTGTTATTTGATGCAATATGTAGTGTGAATCGCCTGCCCCAGTACACCTGACTATAGAGTATTTTCGCATGGTTGTTAGCGCATATGTTCAATTAACTTTGTGGTAATTAAGTTCAATTTTAAGGGGAAAAGCGTTCCATAGTCAAACTCGTGAGGTATTTGCTAACGTTTGCGATACATGAAAAAACAGCCCAAACAAGAATCGGCAGTCTCCTGAGCTTTCCAAAAAAAAATCCAATTCTGTTCGCAGAATTTTTCAAGAAAAGTGAAAACATGAAGGGTAATCAGCACCTTTTGGGATTTTAGGAAAAAAGCATAACGCCGCGACAGCAGTAACAGAAATATACGAAAGATGGTCTAATGGAAGAAGCAAGTGAAAGAATGGGATAGAGAGCAGTGACGAATATAAGTGATGGTGATTCCATAGAAGACGAAGATATGTCAGGCTTAGGAGAATTAAAGTGCGAAAAATACTAAATCATTTTTTATTCAATGTGAAGAGTTGTGTGGAGCTGAAATCCTTACTGGAACAATGGGATTTAATTTAGTAGTGGTAGTACGAATTCTGTCTCTATATGTAGAGTATATGAAATAAACATTCCAATGATACTTGAGCGAGTGACGTCATCAACATATCGCTGTTACTGCAGGCAGGTACTCGCATCCAAGCTTTCATTTAAATGTTTCAGTGTTCAAGAACGAATGCATGAGCTACAAAAGCGATCGATTTGCCGTAAAACATGCTATTACTAACATTGCTGTTCTAGGAGTTTGTCGCAACATTATTTCCCCCGATGCTGTCTGACAGGCCTTTCTGATATAAGTACTAAATAAAATTAGCCTTAAGTGAACTGTAAAAACATGTACAGCACTGCTCTACCTTATGGAGATAGACGAGTAGTTGTGCTGTTTAAAATTCGAATAAATCCGATTTTAGCATTTTCTTAACGTAATGTTAATCAAGAAAATACACGAACTTAAATACGTTTTTGTAGTATATTAAAAACTTATACAAGAAATCAATAAATCTATGTTAGTTCTGCAAGTGTATAGACTGTATAGTAAAAGCTTATAAGCTCGACTAGGAGATATGTATGTAGATCTGATAGAAGGGAACAGATTCTTGAAAGGAACCTTACTTCAGAGTTTCTGTACCTCAATCCCCAATTTTAAATAGCTTGGAACCTTCGTCTATCTATACGGGTAAATGACTGTAAAGTGGGCAACCTAAGGTACATCTGTCGCTTAAATTCTTGTATAAACAAAATAGCCCTCCTTCTGCGCAAAAAAAATAAATATATGAACAAACGGGGCAAGTGACTCCCTCATCGAACCATAGATTGCACTTCAAAGCTTACGGAATTGGGATTAAAGTTCTGCATATGACGAGGGCAGCACTGTAGGGATCCACATTACACCCGACTCTTAGCTTTTGCAGTTAACTTGCTGCGATTAATAGTAACAGTAGTGATATGATTAACGATAATAATAATATTTTATGATTGGTTTTCTTATTTAAATTTTATTTTATTGGCGGAGTGCCATGAGATTTGCAGCATATAGGAAGCTAATAATAATAATAATAATAATAATAATAATAATAATAATAATAATAATAATAATAATAATAATAATAATAATAATCATCATCATCATCATCATCATCATCATTATGATACGTAAAGCTAGTTATTTAGGCAAGACAGTGTCCACAGCACTGCTGCTGTGACATGGTGTAAACTCTTTGTTACATAATAGCAATTGACGGTAACGGATGTTGACACAAAAATGAGAAGCGCAACTTGCGACATCATTTTCATCAACAGGAAACGGAAACCGGGATAATTCGGTAGTATTTTTCATCTTTCCTCAGGTCGGATTAAAAAACAAGCGTATGGAAGTAAACAGAAACGAGTTTAGGCGTAAGTGGTGTGAAGGAGTCGGGAATCCCACAGTTCCATAATGATGTCGGGCCGTAGAGGTCACCTTAGAGTTGCGTCATAGTGGCAGGGGCGTCCAACATTTTTTCTGTTATGATACGGAAGTATGCACTTGAATACACACATGAACTTGTATCCCTATTGAAGAATGAAGAAATAACTCTTTCTTTAAAAAAAATAGGTTTAATATACACAAGGGTAACTGACGAAATTTACGAAGTAAACTCATATTACGATTTATGGGAAGTGTAAGGTGTATCTGTAATGTCAATGTCTATCTACTTTATTTTAATTCAAAATCGGACTTTCAAACATTATCTCATGGGTATGAGCATTGTGATGTTGGCAACAATGACCGCAGGGTGTAATGCAGAGCGTCTTTATAGGACAGCCACCGGACACAGCAGCAATTATTTTTTTCGGCTATACATTTTATTTTAAATCCACATCTTGTTCATACTGTCATGTTGGAAAGTTAAATTTCCTGCATTCAGTGCTAGTAACTTAACCCACAGGTGTGTTTTGTCTATTTTACTGCACATAATTGCATGACCTACCTGAAATCCTCTAACACAAATATATTTGTTGTTGCAGACGCGGAATGAAATCATATCTGACAGTTGAATTTTCACACATTCCATTTAGTTTTTATTTGTTAATGATTACTTTGCGATTTAAAACATGCAACAATTAAGTATGAACCGCGAGGTCTTTTTTCTTTCTTTAACAGCCGGGCGTAAATAATCGATCGCCACTTTGCCACCAAAGCTAATGTTGGTGACTTTACTTCTACAGTTAGTAAATTATTAATTTTATTTTCCTTTAAGTACTGTTTCTATATTCACCATCATCGAAACGGTAGTGAGTTAGTGCAGTGGACTATTTTGTAAATAGATAATACTTTTAAAGAACGTAGTTTCAAAATCTTCCTTCTTGTCCAAAGATACAATCATCACAATTGTACCGCAATGTGTGTTCGTAAGGTCCTGGCCGTTATGGGTTAATGGCTCCTAATTACGTCTGTTTATCATATGGATCCGAGGAAGTGGTGCAAGTGGTGCACTATTATAAGTTCAGCAGCTTTAGTGGTGCTCATTTTCACTTAAAAGAAAAAAATATGAATACTTAAATAGGCAAATACATACGTACTAAAGTATAGCTATGTATAAGTGCATCCTTAATTCCTAACAATATTACTGTAAAACTTACTGTGAACTGTTCAACATCCATGGATAAAAAAATTATTTAAGTAATAAATTATTATAAAAATAATAGAAAGAAAGTAACAGCAAGAATGCGTTCTGCTGATTATGCGTGGACTTTGCCAGAACGTGGCTTGAGTGCATCTTTTCACACAAAACTGCAGATTGTGTTGGACCTCGCAAGAAAATAACAAATGCCTATATACACAGTGTTACAATGAACTACTGCTTCGTTTTCTTTAGTTCCATTTACTACAATGGTCTTATCGGCAGCCTTTCCTTTGGAACATATTACCTATAGGCAATGGTGATAACTGCTATTCCCTTGTAGTTGACTTTTTGTTATTTATTTTATATCACACTCACATTCACACTCTCATTCATACTTCCACACTCAGGGGAGGATAGGGAAAAATCTTGGTAGGAGAAAAATTCCTGCCCCCAGCCGGGAATCGAACCCGGGATCCCTCGCACAGCAGGCAGGTCTACCGACTGAGCTACGAGCCCAAGAGATTCATTTTTGCAGGATCTGCTTATACGATTTACAGTTAGTGTCGTCGGAAAACTTGTATTGGATGAGATGATTTAGTGCACGTACGGATTTCTCGCAATGGCAGCTCAAGAGCTCGGCACGGAGAGCTGAAAATCAGTGGTTCGAGTTCCTGCAGTAGCATTGAATTTTTCAAGCCTGATTCAGTTTTCTGGTATTCGTCCGAATTCTCATAAATAGTATTTTTAGTACACGCTATCTAAAACAGATTACTATAAGACTGTAAACATGCCGAAAAATAGCAAAAATAGCGGCGTAATAAACAAAAAGCAGACGACAATGACCAGTCATACCAACTTTAAGAGGGTTTTAAACAAAATACTTGATTATGAAATCAGAAATGTAAGCAAAATTGCGCTTTATGTTAATCATAACCTTTGCACTGGTCTTTAAATACAACACATTCCTTCTCATACTACTGCCGAAATTTTGGGACACCAGCTACGATTCAATGTTTCTGGCTTGGATTGAAATTTTCTTGGGATTTTCACTTATATTTTAAGTAACAAGCTTGTTGTTTAGAAACGAGCGCTCAGAATGAGCACTGCCATCTATATCCGCATTCTCGTATTGTTGCGATCAACCCTTGCTATGAGTCGTTGTTGCGTTTTATAGCGTAGGATTCAGGAGACTGTGAGAATATGTAAAAAATGGCTAACTATGGCTTTTATATTTATACCGTGCTTATATTAAATATATTTATTTGATTTAATATGATTTAAAGAGAATTTACTGAAAAATACTGCATGCACCAAGTACACAAAAGCTTTAGCTGACTCATCCAGTATTTCGGATGTACTTAATTGGGCGGCTAAAGCCTTATTTTGCGTACTTGATAAATAAATAAATAGTTATTTACCAATGAGGAAGTACTTATGATACCTTAAACCTATCTTTGAGCATTATTACATTTCCTTTGTTCCCAGAATCCCGTTAGACGTATTTCTAGGATCACACTCTACGATAACCTAAAAATTTATTACTCCCGTACCTCTTTTCCATTAATTCTTACTAATTCTTCCCCTATGTAATGTTAGACAGCGTATAAACCACGGATTGGTGTCTAAAATATGTGCTTTGAACATCATTACGTTTGCGTCTGAGCCATTTTGTTTTATCATCTTTATATAGAAAAACATGTTATAATTTCACAAGCACTTAAAGTATTCATTATACGTAATGTTAAATATTTCAGCTGCGCAAAAATGTGCTTTCTACTCTCATTCTGGATAATCATCATTATCTAATACCCTGTTGACTACTGGAGGCATGCAGAGTCAGCTGCTTTGGAGACACCTTCAGTTCCATAGACTGGACTAAAGTAGAAGTGTTAGGTATAGTAATTAGTCATCACCATTATCTAACATCCTGTTGACTGCTGGAGGTATTCAGCAGACAACAGTCATCAACTGCACTTGAGACACATTTCGGTCATGGACTGGACTAACGTAGAAGTGTTAGACATAGTAATTAGTCATCACCGTTATCTAACATCCTGTTGACTGCTGGAGGTATTTATCAGACAACAGTCATCAACTGCACTTGAGACACATTTCGGTCATGGACTGAACTAACGTAGAAGTGTATTATACATAGTTTGGTTAATCGGTCATTATTATCCCCAGTTGTGAGTAAAGTTATGTTTCAATATTCTACTCCAGAATATAAATAATGATTATACTGCAGCTGACATGAAGTCCCCACAGTTAAATGTCCCAACAGAAGTTCGTATATATATATATATATATATATATATATATATATATAGGAGTGAGTCTAAATACAGTGGTATCCACTGATAGTATAATATAGAATGTAGGAAGGTACATTTTGAATTTTGAGAGTGTGCCGGAGCTGCCTGGCTAACGTCGTCCTGTTATGTCTTGTCTAACGAGTATGACGAGAAAGAGCATTTTATCGGGTAACAAAGAATCGAGTTTGTGTGGTGCCTACTGTGATTGACTCAGGAGTTTAGCTATGACTTGTGGTTGACGTAAGCGAACTTGAGCAAGCGCTGTACTGTTCTTCCCTTTCTCTTTGATTTTTACCTTGTTCCAAAGGTACTTATTCTTTCTTTCCTAGGGCAATAAATATTACGCGAAATAGCATTAGTAATACATTATATTACCGCATCAAACAAAACAATTATGATCATAATTTCAACAAGTAAAGCTATAAAACCTGCATACGCGTAAAACAATATAATTATGACCATACACATGTGAAACTGCACTGGTTGACAATATATTTTAACTGCTGGTGTTACACTATTTGCATCGCAAACAAGAAGCTCCCTAGTCCACTGCACGTTTGCAGTTCAAGGACAAAGCCATTCTTTTGTATATTCCGATTCTCTTCTCTCCAATCTACTGGGGTACACCAGTGTCTAGATGCTGTTGTATTTAAAATAGTTCTACAATAGATTTGATGTTCAGGCTAGAGCTGTCAGTCGAACGAGTTTGGTCATTAATTTGCACCATTCCTCGAACACAAATGAGCTCGGGTAAAAATGCGAGTTGGGTATATCAGAGTTCGAACGGTGTCCCTCTCTCAGTCCATTCCATATGATACACCTAACGAACCGTTTTCATAAAAGAAATGAAGGAGTTTATCAGTCATATAAAACCGAAAGAAGCAATGTAATGGAGTGCTTTGGGAGTATTGTCAAATAAAGAAATCATTTTTAATAATTTTAATAACATTTTAATAAAGAATAAATAATTAAATAAATAACTGATAAAAATTTAATAAGTTTTTAATAATTTTAATAACTTTTTAATAATAAAAAGCGTTGAAGTGTCCTTAGATTTATTTATAAGCAAACATCTCTTTGATTTTCATCTTATACTGTTTTGGATCTCGTATTGTAAAATATAAACGTGCTCTCAGGTATCAGCAATTTTCCATCAGAAATTTTTGTCATTGTGGAGTTTATTCTCAGGTTTCTTAATTAAGGCTCGTTAAAACAAATCGCAGTTTTACGTAAATACTTTTTTCAACGGTGCACCTTATTGTATATAGGATTAATATAAAGCGACAACTTTTGTGTTAATTAACTTTTATTTATTTTAAAGGCTGGTAGTAACGTAATTTACCTTAAAGACAGTTGTACTTTTTCCTTTGTTGAAAGAATGATAATTACGTTATTGTATAAGTTTGTAATGTTTATTTAACTAAATGTTTATACACGTGGCTGAGTTGTTTTCGCCTCTCGCAAAAGTTTCGAATGAAATGGAATATAATATTTTATAGTATTTTATATATTTTGATAGGTAGATGTTTTGCTTAGTGGTAAATGACAGAAGAAAATCAGACAAAATGTCACTTGTGTATCATAATGCGCTAGAAGTCGTGACCCAACGGTAGGTAGGAAATGACTCGAAAACGCAGCAACATGGTGCATGCATATATTGCCATTCGTTTGCCTTAACGCGTTTACGCAATACGCGTGGCAACAACGCTAAATGCCTATTTCCCAAGAAAGCGCATATGGAGCAGATGCTCAACCATATTTAAGTATATTCGTTGCCACTTTCGAATGAGTTGGGCTCGAAGAGACGGGCGAATCCCAATATGGACCATATCAAACGAATGAGTATAGTGTATGTTCTTTTGATGGGGCTTTCTGGGAGCAATATAATGAAATGCATACACTTAATTTAACAAACTGCACGTTGTAAAGAAGTATTTAATATGGAATTCTGTTTTACATTGCTCAAAGTAATATGAAAAACAAAAAGGAAGCAAGATTCAAAGCAGAAGTTGAATCTTAAATAAAGAGGTTTGTGAAACGGAGAGAACCAGTGGCAGTTGAAGCTACTTATGGAGGCAATAGTGCCATTTGCTCTCCAAAGGCAAATGAAGGGCCGTAACACCAGAAACTATCCTTTAAACAGCTTTTCGATTAAAACTCTCAATTGGTCTTTTGAAATACAGTTGAATTACTGACTTTGAAGAACGGAATCATTTGATAAAACATGAATTTGCTTCTGTTGAAAACAGCTATTGTCCCTAACAGAGAGCTTTTTCAAATCACAGTGATACATTTTAAGGCCTGTTGCGCTACACTGTGCTGCTTCCAACCCCTTTTCATATCAAATAATAACTCTAGACCTGAATATAGTGCAATTCAATTCACACAAAACAAAATTGAAATCCTTCTTCAAAACCGTTATGTCAATTGGAGATCTGCTTGGAGAAATCTCTGCGCTCATATAATAGCAATAATCATAATAATAATCCCGACATGTTAATAGTATACTAATTGGAAACACAGATTCAATAACATTAAGTTGTTTCATAAGTAATGTCGGTTTTAAGTTTGGTATTTTATAAGATAGAAATGGTTTTCATTGGTTCGCGAATGCCATTGTTGCGTACATTGCAAGAATGTATCAGTCGCTAGTTGTTAGCACACAGTCACAAAATGGAAGTTAGAAAGCTTGAGATTAGAGTCCTCATCTTACTAGAAACTGCTACCGTGGCTCGAAAAATATGTGAAGTGGAAGGACAAGCTGTCACTGAGCGTGTGGCACAACTAACGTTTCAACACTGGAGAAGAAAACACTAAAGATTTACCACGTTCTGGAAATTATGGGATATTGAGAATACACGCAGAGTTTTGAAGGAAAATCCGCAAAAAGTACTCGTAGGCAGTCAGAAGAGCTTGATCCATGTAAAGATACCATACATCGTCAGATTAAGAAACTTGGAAACTCAAACAGAAACTGTAGATTTGTACCTCATGAATTGACATCTCAACAGGCTCAACGTGGAGTGGATATCTGACGTCAGCTTTATCGGTAATCCCAGGGTGATAGATTCATCAAACGACTTGTCACGTGACGAAAAATGGGTCTATTATCGCAACACTGGAGCCTCGAAACATGGCTCAGTCCCCCTCAACCTGCCAAAGTTCATCGTTAAAAAAATCGGTTGGGTCCCAAAGTAATGTTGTGTGTCGTGGAATTTTGAAGGAGTGACTCACTGGGGGTTTTTTCCAAACGGGCGCGCAGGCAATGCGGATCTTTATTCTCAGCAACCGGAACGAGTTCATGAAATTTTGAAATATACCCAGCATTAGTTAACCGAAATTGAGTTCTCCTGTAGCAGGACAAATCAACACCTCACGAACAACCATGACAAAAACTCAGGATTTGGAAGTAGTCGAACTGCTACCACACCCAGCATACAGCCCTACCTGATCTTGTGCCTTCAGATTACCATCTGTTTCGATCCATGGCCCATTTCTTGCGTGGAAGAACTTTCGAAAACGAATGTTTTCGAAAACGTTGAAGCAGTGGAAGTGGGTCTTACAGAATTCTTCGCATCAAAAACCAGAGATTGGTACCGCCGTGGGATAATAAACCTCGCTGAAAGATGGCTAAAGACCATAGAATCTGATTGTCTCTATTTTGAAGAGTACGCTTGTCAGAAAACGTTCCAAATAAAGTTTTTCGTAAAAACCGACATTACTTATGAGACACCATCTGTAATATTGGTGAAGAACATTGGGTATTTCAAATTACAGCAAGTTTATATCTTCCAGTAACGAATAAACAGTGGTCCTTTAAGTACATGTACGAAAATGTTTGATTTTCGTGTTAGCAACTCGAATCATCTTAAAATGCCACGCGTTTTGAAACGCAGGCTCTGCCTTTGTTACCCGAGATTATACTATATGCTGTAAGGCCGTTTGATGCACCATAGAACTCCATCAATTACATTCGTTGTGTACATCGTTATCTGAAATATGAATGGTCATGATACCTTAGATATCCCTATCTGAATCCTGCTGGCTTTTAATTTTAGAGCATATGAAGTGTGTGCTCAGGGTTTACTTTTGAATAGGTTCTACATTAAGTTTCTTGAATTACGCTCATAAGATCTCTTTTGCCCGCCTTCGTGGTGTAGGGGTAGCGTGTCTGCCTCACATTCAAGAGGTCCCGAGTTCGAATCTCGGTTAAGGCGAGTTACCCGGATAAGACATTTTTGGGGGTTTCCCTTACCCTGAAATATGAATGTTGAGTAGCTCCAAGCTCTATGGATTCAGGGCTCAGTTGAGCATCAATTCACCGCTTTCGTTCATCGTCCGATATGACTTGACAGTTAAAGGAACGTTGAACCTAATGAAAATGATTTTTTTTGTCCTTTAACGTGTTAGCAATTCCTGAAGGTCTTCCCCATAGTCTTGAACATTCTAATACATAGCTGATATTAGGTTTTCTATAGGTTATCATAAAGCAAAAAGTCTTTGGATATTTCTCTTTGTATGAGCACATTTGAAGTGCACACTACATTTTCGCACAAAAATTTCAGAGAGATTCCTCATTGCGAAACTGAATACTTAGTCCACAGTAATGGACTTATGTGCATGATACCAATTGATCAGTTTCAAGCCCAATTTCAGAGAAGCTTCACTTAGCTATGCAGAATCGCAGGCGATTGTTTATGCCTAATCTATGCGAAGCAAAATGTAACACAACGTCCGACATGGTTGTTTGAACTTTATAAATATCGTGATAATAAGCGATACATAATCCTTAAGGGAACATTTTTGAATAGGAGTATTGGATCTCCGTAAACCTTGTTGCAGCCTTTCAGGAGTGGTAAATAAGTATAATCGTTCTATAGTAAGTAACAGTCAGCCAAGTAGGATGTTTTACTGAAGACAATTTCTTGACCCATGCATAGATATGCACTGGAAGTATTAAAAGTAAATGTTTTTCAATCCCCATCATTGCTGAAAGGAATAAAATTAAATGAAAATTGTATTTAAGCCAGTCTCGAACTGTACTAATCGACATTGATTTGTGAACGCAACATTCGTGATAAGTGTTCGTCATATTCTGTATTGCTTTTTAAGTGAACAAGTCATTTCTGGTACATTATGCCGCAGGGTATAATTAATAAGCTGATAAGCAATGTGGATATGCCCAATTAAGTTCCTAACATGCACAACGATGTCAATACTACTCAGTGCTTGGGGCACAACCTGTGAGAATTATATTGACCAGAATTATTGAAACTATGCGGCATTTTCCCTTCGGGGCATCGAAGCTTCACAGGAGAGGCGGTAGAATTTTCGGAATTTATTACCAAAGTATAAAACGCGTTAGCAAGAATGTACCAATGTAACTATAGTCTAAATTGTGTATTAATTTGGAAATTCAACAAACGTCTCTTTTGTGGTTCCAATTAGCGTTAATAATGCTTGCAATCTTCAATGATTTTAGCCCGAGGCTTAAACTTCACTCATATTGTTGTAAAAGAAAATAATTCCTTTGCCAAACGTATTAGCTTGCAATCGCCTCCTCCATATCTAGAATTTAGACTTTTTTATACTTTCCGGAAAATTACTGCTCAGAATGTATGTATACTAATAATAAGTAGCATTCGATTTCTGCATTATGCATTCTACATTTTCATTCTACAAAAACATTAATTTGGAGAGAAATACTGAAGATCAAAGAGTGCTGTCTTACACTGAGCGTTATTGCAATACACAGAACTGGCATTAAATTAGGGAATAAAATATTTTCCCTTGTCGGAACTACAGATCCACTAAGAAAGGATACGCAAACATCTCGTTCGCGGAGTTTAACCAGTTTATCGAGCTGGTCTCGGACAACAGACTGAACTATGTACTTCCATCTTCAATCGTATTCACTATTTTTCCACAGTTAGTAGGCAAGCTATTCACTTTTTGGTTACCTCAATCTCCAGAATCATTACTAATACTACATACGAATCCAAATGAACCAGGAAGCTCAAGCGTCCCACCACTAACTTGTTGAAAATTATGCTCGTTACATTCTACAGTCCCTCAGCCCGTGATTCCCAGCAGTTTTCATTTGTATGTTAAGCAGCAAAAGAAGTCTTAAAAAACAGTTTTTATGTTATAATGGCACAATATATTTCTGGGAACTCAACGTGACCTAAGTAATTAATAAATACTCAAAAAAGACGATATTCTTCTTCTTTTTGTTCTTCTTCGAGAGAGGCATGGCATCCGTGAAAGTAAACAATCTGAAAACATCGGTTTAGGCAGTATTCTGTGTTGTGTTTGAACATAAACTGTTGCGCCGTGGCATGAGGCTCGTTCCAAGTCACGGAATGCGTCCGGGTTTGAACTCACCCATGAGGGTACGTATTTTAAGTCCCGGGTTTAGGACCGGTAATCACTCAGCATCGGTAGGAAACCGACGACAGGCAGCGATCCCGAAAGGCAACATTCGGGCTGAGAGATGTGTGATGCTGACCTTATCGGTTGGATGATCGCCCATCTACTGTGCGTACGTGGGCATAAGGCCGGCAGTCGAGTTGGTCGGCCAGACCCCAATTGGGACGTAGCCACACATACCTACAAATGCACTTCTTATTCAGCCTGCAAAAATACGTATATGGTGCTAGCTTTGAACTGATCTCAAGTGTTTGTTGCAACAACAACAACAACAATAATAATAATAATCGTCAACACTAAGATTACTAGCGATACGAAGTTATTGAAGTATATCAATTATATCAAATAAATCTTGGATATTTTTCCGATACTACTACTTCTTCTTCACTTCAAGGCCTGAGCAAAATGCCCGTTCCGACTTCACAGATTTAGCTCCATTTTCTCTCCGCTCTTCTACATTCCGATACCTCTAAATGTTTAATTTTCATATTTCTGTTTCGTACATGACTGCGCTTTGCTAGAGAAGAAGCGGATGAAGCTTCACATTGTTGCCTAGTATGTGTCAGTCCCTGCCCAAGACAGTTTCCTGTGGTGAATTAAAGCACCATTCCATCGGATCTTGTATCGAAATGAAAATGTGCATAACAATAATTGTAAACAGGGAAAGATACTCTTGTAACCTCCAGCGGTAACTAAGTTGTAAATGAAAACATTTGTTTCTCCTTCAGTCTCGGTGTAAGTGTGGCCCACAGATTCGTTAAATATTTTAATTCATTGTGCTATATTATATTCAGCTGATGGAAATAAAACATGAGCGAAGTATGGAACTGTGTTTTGAAGTGTTGCGGAAGTAATAACAAGAGAGACCGCCAATATGACCAATGCAGTTCAAGGCATTGGGACAAAAGAAAACCAAACAAAACAACACAAAACAAAAACGAAGTGATGGTCAAAATACGCAGACAAGTTAGGCCATGCATCCTGTTAAGAACAGTAATAGTTGAATTTTATTGGTTTATTCGCTTCAAAGAAACATTTGCCCCTTCCTGTAACACAGGAATAGATATAAGTTTATAACGTATGGGAAAAAACTCCCAGAAGCAAATAAACAAAGGTCCTTTTAAGTGCATGTCCGAAAATGTTTCATATTCATAATAAAATGCTACGTGTTTTAAACACAGGTTCTGCCCTTATCACACGAGTTTACACGTGTAACAAGGGCAGAATGCACCACAGACTTTCATCAATTTCACTCTTTGTGTACATCGTTATCTGAAATATGAATGATCAGGATACCCTGCATATCCCTATCTGAATTATTAGTTTATTCTGGTTTTTAATTTTGGGGACATTTAAAGTGTGTGCTCAGGGTTTACTTTCGAATAGTTCTACATTAAGTTTTTTCGAATTATGCTCCTTAAGATCTCTTTTGCCCACCTTTATGGTGTGGGGGTAGCGTGTTTGCCTCACATTCAAGAGGTCCCGAGTTCGAATCTCGGTTAAGGTGAGTTACCCGGATAAGATATTCCCTTATCCTGAAAGATGAATGCCGAGTAGCTCTAACCTCTATGGATTCCGGGTTCAGTTGAGCACCAATTCACCCATTTGGTTCATCGTCCGCTTTGACTTAACCACTTAAAGTAACATTAAACCTAAAGAAGGTGAAAATTTCTTTTGTTCTTTATCGTGTTAGCAAATCCCCAAAGGTCTTTCCCGTAGTCTTGAACATCCTAATGTATAGCTGATATTAGGGTTTCTATTAGACTATCTTAGGGATACTGAAATTTTAAGAACTTGGGCAAATAATTTCATTTTTTGTTTTAAAGAAATTTCAGTTTTTCCTTTAACAGAAAAAAATGGAGGCGGTTTCGCACCATAGAAATGGGGCAGGTTAGCTTCAGATCGCAGTGCAATCTTGCAGACAGTTTTAATGGAGCATCTCTGCTGGCATTTACAACCGCAGCATCGACTTCCGCAGTTGTTTTTGGTGGATTGGTCTATTTCGGAGGCGTCTTTAATCCATCTTCACCGCGTTTCTGGAATCGTGTAATCCAGCACTGGAAAAAAATCTACTCGCTGCAACAGCATTTACAATCTGCTTTACTGTGCGCACATGCCAACGATGTCACTTCGCTTGTATACAGCATAGCTGTTACCAAGCAAGGAGGCATTGATCACATGTTCCTAAAACAGGTAAGCTATATCCTTCGCCGCACTAAGGGTCAATGAGGCGCCAACGGATTTCTCAAGACACGACTCATTAACGCCCTTAGAGGCGATCAGAAATGGGATATAGTTTGCTTCTTGTGGGATGTGTATATGCACCCTGAAGATTTTGATTGACTTACAGAGAGAGAGAGTTTTCAGGAGAATCCGCTGAAGAATCCACTAATCCTGATTCATCAGTAATTGCAACCCCATTAATTCCGGCTCTTGATGCAACTAGCACGCCCTTAATCTCTTTTGAGATGCCAATATAAATTTAGAACCCCACAAAACGACCCATTTCTTCCAGCGAGTGCACCAATTCTCAGCTGAACAGCGAGGTATATGGCAAAGAGGAGCAGTTGCCAAGCTTCTGCTCTTACCACAGCATTTTTCTAAAAATCGATGGTTGATAAAGGAAAAGTTCTTGTAACATTTTTCTGTATACCTACTCACTGATATCTTCGACTTTAAATGCATCTATACGCCTTTCACCAGTAACAATAGTAAAACAATAACAATAACAGTGATGTTCTATACCTAATGACCCATTACAGGTATAATAGAAGAGCAATCTTTCAAATTATAGCAATGCCATACAGTTAAAATGTATTTCACTCTCACGTTGAATATACTATTAGGTAATATTTAGAAATGAAATTAAGAATCCTACTCTTTAAATTAACCCTATTAGCCTGAAAGTATTTTACTTTAATATTTTCCATAAAGTCAAAAGTTTAGGTAGCGGAGCCGAAGCAAAGGCGCCACTGGCTGCAGTACGCCAACAGACGAGTCCTATAATACTGCACAAATGGTCAGTGTTTATAAATAAAGGCCCATGTGTTATCCTATATGAGTGAATCAGATTCCTTTAGAATTGTTCATATATTCTGAGATTAGTTTTAAAAATTCTGACGTGATACACTCACATGACTTTCCCTACCCGTTGTTTTGTAGTAGTTTATTAATAAGTACACATTCTTACTAAAGTTTATTTTTCTATCTACTTTGATCTAAATAAACCTTTGCAGAAATAGCTGCATTACACTTTTCGTTACAGATACAAAGGGAACAGCGATAGTAAAATGTTTAAGAACTGAGCGCGACATGCTGGCCTTAAAATTCCATACTGTTTCCATGCAATCGTGAGGAACAATTAAAAATCAATGGAACTTAAAAAGAATGATAAAGCATTTAACAGATCGAACCATTAATGACGGATTTCTCGGGAATGACTTAAGGAACAAAACATTATTTTAAATAAATTCTGTGCCTTAAAGAAATCTACATTTTCTATTAGTTTTTCTTTGTTTTTGGTATAATATATTTTCGACTATCGCTTAATATTTACCAGTTATATAATATATTGTATTTTATTCAAAATCGTTAGAGTAACTTTTAGCATATAAACATTTGGAAAAATCTTTCATGTAAAGGGTAGTCCGGGGTCGGGGATTTTCTTGGTGTCGCACTTTCGGAGGTATTGTACCTATATACCAAGTTTGGCATTTATAGGACTTTTTGTTCTGTCTTAGACACAGATACACACACATTGACTTTTTTCTAAAAATGCTTTTTAGGATTAAGGGGACCTCAAAAAATGTATTTCCGGTGAAATCTCGACATAGAAGTTTTGGATGAAATGCAATGCTTCCCCTATTTACTGTACTAGTAGAGAAAGTAAAAATCTGAGGTGTTACATTCACACGACTTTCTCTACCCTTTACAGCTTGTACCTTTTCCCCCTCAGCCTTGCTCATGGTTTATGCAAGTTCAAGAACGGCCCAATGCTTCGGAAATGATGACGTGGGTCATCGAGAGAAGCAGTTAACAATCGAAACTTCGAGAAAGATGTCATGCATAACGTAATTCTTCATTGCACAACTTAAAGCGTCGCGCAGAGTTACCATTGGCTGGTTTGCTTCACGCTACTGACGCTAGCGCCATCACACTCGTGGTCAACATCAGCAACTCCTGGGCAGGCAGTAAACTCTCTCTTCAGCCAGGGACCGAGTGGATAGCAACCAGACTCGTGTTCTGGTTTCGTGACGGCGAGATACGGCATAATCCACAAAGAGTAACCTTTCGTTTTTCAAAATTATTTTCAAGTGTTTGGTAAGCTGCAAAATTTAACCTTTTTACTCTTGGTATTCTTAAATTTACATTTACGGGAGAAGCATTTATATTTTACAGTTCGTGTAACATTGCATTGTATTACTGTTTCAGAAATATTCTCCATTTGTAGGCCAACTTAAATTGTAAAAAAGGTGAAAGAGTATATTACGTTATTCTTTTCGAGCGTATTATTTGTAATTCAGAAACTTGTAAAATTCTAAAGCAAGCAGATGATGGAATCGTTGACAAATTAAAAACCTTTATAATAAACTGTTAACATATATGGTTGTGATTGTCTTCAATTTCTAGCTAGTATGGAATAGCACTTTCCACAATATTTAGCACCTCTTGGTGTGGAAAAACCTAATAGTGCAGGCTTACTTGAGGGTATATAAATACTCCTAACGAAAGTCCATTTCCTATCTGCTTCATTTTAATCCAAATAAATATTTGCAGAAATAGCTACATTACACAGTTCGTTATATACGTATCGTATAAAGGGAATAACGATATCCAAATGTTTAAGAAGCGGTCGCTATACGCTGGCCTTAAAATTCCACACTCATTCCATGATATCGCGAGAAACAATTAAATGTTAACAGGAATTTAAAAGAATAACCAATTATTTAACAATTGGAACCATTAATGATGGAAATCTTGGGAATGGCCGATGTTGTATGTTTTAAAGGGATGTACATTTTTTGTGTAGTATGTTTTCGTCTATCGCGTAATATTTGCCAGTTATACCAGATTATACTTAGGGAGAACAGAAGAAAAAAGTACTAGCAAATGGAAACAAGCAATACAGGCAATTAGGCATGTGTGAACCAAATACCAGATATGCAAATTACGCGGCTAGAACGGATATGGTGGAAGCAAGAACGCTATACGCAGTACAGATATGGGGGCTGGAAAAAGGATGGAAAAATGTAGATGCTAAACATGGAATTTTTGCAAAATAAGCCTGGGATTACCAAGAAGTTCACCGAATGGAGCAGCACAAGCAGAACTAGGGAGGGTGGGAGCAAAGGCAAAATGATAGAGAGGGCAATCAAATACTGGTTCTCTAAATACAGCTCTCTCTCTCTCTCTCTCTCTCTCTCTCTCTCTTCTTCTTCTCTTCTCCAGCTGTCTATCCTCCCCGATGGAGGACTTACACATCCAGGACTTACAAGCCCATGCCTGGGGTCAGATGCCTGTTGGGGAGCAGAGAGCCTAGGATCATAGTACAACCAGAGTGCTTGATCAGTCCGAATCTGGTATGAGCGCGAGGAAGTGGATGATATGAAATAGCGGTGAGGTGAACGATTGGAAAGGCGGTGATAGAGCAATTGGTGGAATGAGAGGCGGGGGAAACCGGAGAACACGGAGAAAACCCAATCAGACACCGCTTTGCCCACCACAAATCCCACATGCGGATCCCCGGGATCGATCACAATAAAGCTACTGGAGAGAAATGATATACTAAACCAATGCTAGGTTGTACAGGAGAAAATGGGGAAATAAGAAACTTGAATGCACAAGATACAGACCGCATTCGAAGAAATAGGAATGGGGGACAGAACAAAAGTAAGGATTTTGGAAAGAAATTAGAACAAGAGCGGAGAATATTGAAAAACAAGAAATTAGAAGTAGTTTTAAGGAAAAACACATCCAGTTATTAATAGATTATAAATATATTAAAACGGAAGGGGTAAAGAAAGGTACATCGAAGTATGTAACAAAAATTGGGACATGCATGAACGAGGACGGCTGTAATGAATTAAAGTGGTTTAACAGGGAGAAGAAGGGGGTAGACATGAAATAAATGTAATGGATTACATGATAATTGGCTCTGTATTTGGAATGCGATGATACGGATAAAGGAAGAGAGGATTTAAACTAGAGAAGTGGAAAAATTTACCACCAGAGCTAAAATTTAGGAAGATTTTTTTAATACAAGTTCAACTGAATATATGGAGAAAACAGGAAAATATTTAGGAAAAATAAGGTTAAAATGGTTGAAAGAAATGTGAAACAAATTGGAGAAAATACGGAAAATTGGCAACAATGCAAAAAAGTAAATAGTGGATACATTATACTTCCCCATTATATATACAATAGAATGTTAAACATAAGGGGAAGAGAAAGAATAAGCAACTTTATTGTATTGTATACCTTGTATGTAAATTTTAAAGCAAAAAATAAATAATTCATTCATACAAGATTATACAACATTTCTCCTTAATAAAGAGGACCTCGCAGGCTATTCTCGGAAACTTCAAGCTATGCATTTTATTTTTATTGTAAGTATCCTTAATACATGGTATTTTAATCAAAATTCTTAGAGCCGTTTCTTAGAAAATAAAACTTTTGAAAAATCTTAATGTAGGGATAGTTTAGGGTGAAGGGATTTTCTTGAAAAGCTTCGTGTCGCATCTTTGGAAGCTACTGGACCTAAATACTAACTTTGGTGTTTATGCAAATTTTCGTTTTTGAGTTTTGCTGTTTACACACACACACACACACACACACACACACATACATAGACCTTTTACTAAAAATGCTTTTTCGTATTTATGGGCCTCAAAACATATATTTTCGGTGAAATCTCGGTATCTAATTTTTGAGTGGAATGCAGTACCTTCTCTACCTACTATGTACGTGGTGGAGAAAGTAATAAATCGAAGATCTACAAAGAAACATGTTTTATTAAAGAAAAAAAGATTTAAGACTTGTTTCGACATTAACGTCATGGACAGCAAACTATAAAAGAAAAACTTGTTTTCGTGGCTTTTACGATAAACGTTCGCAACAAACAAAACTTCTGCTGCTGCTGCTTCTTCTTCTTCACAAAAAGAAGGAAGTCTACTCATTAGTGACATTCTCATATAACATAAGATCGAAATAGTCACTACAAGTTCAGAGTGGCTTGCTTGACAACATGAGATTGAGAGGGTAGAATACAATACGAAACATTGTTCTGTTTAAAGTGTTTTTTGCAGTAAACGTATGGTAATTGTAAGATAATGCACCAAGGATAAGTTGTGTTTAAGCTTATGCGTTATTATTATTATTATTAATTATTTATTTATTTCTAAAATAAGTGTTTACAAATTAATCAAGCTTCCTTGGGTTAAATTAGAACACACATAATTGTGATTATACTTACTTCTGCTTGTAATGATGACGACGATGCTCATTTGCACAGGTTTGGATATAGTCGCGTCATCCACCACACATCCGCCTTGCAGTTGACTTCGAGCAGGCGTTAACACTTAGTATAACGATGGGAAAGTGTGTTTGGTTTGCACGGAGCTTCGCTCTGTTGCTTATCATTCGTTGACGTTGATGAAGCTGAAATATCTTTACATTATACATAACGTATTAATTTTTTGCAGATACGATATAATGTGAAATGCTCATGAAGGCTTGCACTCTTCTATTTAAATTTTCCACGACTTGGTGGAATGTGCTTTGAAAATGATAGAACGCGAAATTGACTACAAATCTAAAATTCTACTAAAATGTGTTGGATGTTAAGCTCAAATACAACAGCTTGCCCAATCAATTGCTCAGTATATTTAGGGTACTACCGTAATAGCACACGTGCTAAAATATTTCAGTAAACAAAATTTAACTGTGATAGAACACGAACCACATAAATAATTATGAAGTATGTTCTATAATTTCATTCGACAGCATTAGTGAAATACGAACTTGTATGACTTAAGTTAGTTTTGTGTATTTTCTTTTTATTCTTCTGGTTTTTCATCAGGATAAATTTCTCGTTTTCTCTGTGCTATGCTATGCTTAGCCTGTATCAATTTATTCTATTGGAAAGGTAGAATCAGATGAGTGAAAAATTCGCTGTCATCCTACACCGTGCCGTAAGTCCCGGGCACACCCCCCTCGCGACAGCAGTTACGAGAACCACTGAGGACCGGTGACTTGGTTAGATTATGTCATCGCTACAAAGAAGGAACGAAACATCTAGAAACTTCCAGCGGCATCCAGACCAATCCTTTATTTCGTAACCACGCCGCCCGGAGCAGTGCTGTTCCTGCTCGCATCCCCTCTTCCCGGCACTGAGTTTAGCTGGAAACCAAAGGAAGGATCTACAGAAGAGTCGGCGAGGATTAAACCAGCGGGGTAAACAACTGCAGCAGCCTTCTAAGCAGCGTACCCATGTCGTACATCCGAAGTTTTGATCTGGTTAAAATTATTTATAACCTCATTTTGGCAAGTAGTTCTCTAAATTTCAACCATAGGGCGTACGTATATATATTTCTTAAATCATTCCAAATTCTTTCGGAAAAGGTGCTATGAGCAAATCCTTATTTTGCGTGTGGATTTTCATTTCAATTCGTTCGCGGGCATACTAACTTTACAAAGGGAGGGAGATAAGTATTTATACTTGAAATGTACAGAGAGATTGTAATGTAAGGGAATACTTTTCACGTTAAATGTGAAGGTTTGTCATTTCAATGGATATTTACGAACTTTAGGAAAGAAATTGTAAGTTGAACATTGTTAGTATTTACAATTCTTGGCACAGACAGTTTTAGTAAACTTCAGAACGGAGTATTATGCACAGTTTATTGAATTCGTGTTGGTCCTTTGTATCACCTTAGTCATTTTCCCTTTATTTTAGGCCTTTAAGCCTCCGTGATTGATGAATGCGATTCACGCTTGGTGTGCGGTGTTGTGATTTAGGACGAAAGTCACCACTGCATATACCAAGTAGCAATTTCGTTAACTCCAAGATACATGCTTCCACAAACATCTGTTGATAAAAAGTTAACAAAATAGCAGTGGTAGCGTGAGTGCTAAATACACATTACAAGATACTAGCAGAGCATAAATAAAAATCTGTGAAGAAACGACTATTACAATTGTTTAACCTCTATTAGGTCAATTAATACATTAATTGTTCTTCCACATTAACCATGTGTGTAGGGCAAGGCTGGAAAGGTAGAATCAGGAAATTTGAGATCTCCTTATGGTTTGTGGGGGAAAATGCGAGTCAGCTAGATAAATTAATGTCCTATCGGTATGTTGCTATGGTAGTTAGAGCAACCGGACGTTTTACCTTTCCAACCTTGTCCTACACACATGGCTAGTGGAGAAGAATAATGAGTTCATTAATTTATTGTATTACTCTGCGTTGAATTAACCTATATTAATTCCAAATAAATTCAATATCTGTGTTATGCATTTTATCGTCCAAACTACTAATGCTTTATAATATGGTTTTCATTTCCCATTTCAAAATATGTTACCTTTCATATTTTTCTTCAAAATTCTTTAAATGCTAAACTGCAAGTGTATAAAAATTACAAAATGCTAAATATGCAAATAAAACTGCTAAATTTCAGATTTCAAAACACTCAAAATGACCATTTCCAGTATTAATACGTATTAAATGAAGTACAGCCAGAGTTTCTCTGTACAGCGGTTCTAAGAAGAGATGCCCAAACAATGGCCAAGCACTAGGTACTTGTAGAGGTCATCACCATAATTCAGCATCCGTCATTGCCCGGTCAATGTCCTGCATCATATGTGCTGCATCATAATAGCTCCGTTCATATTTCTATTCAATACCTGAGGCTTCAGGTGTAGATGTCTATACGCTTTCAGCTCTGTCTATACGCTTTCAGCTCTATCTATCCTGCTTTCACCTCTTATTCTGCAAATAAACCACAAGCTATGTGCAAGTTATGGAAGCAATAGTGCCAAATTATGCATTTCGTCTATACAAAAGACTACATATCTTGAAAGGTCATGTCCTGTGTCATTTACCAAGCGTTTGAGAGCTGTTGACTGACGTCATCCAAGGACTGCCTGTATAGTGTTGGGGAGTCCTAATTCTCGGAGCTTGCATTCATGAAGCCCTGGATATTTTTCGCTCAGGGAAGTGAAAAGTACAAGTGAACTGTTCTGTGAGAATGGAATAAAATGCAAACTATGTATAAAATTAATAGAAAGGTCAATGATATAAGTTATTCAGGATCTCTGTCACAGGAGTAGAGCATATGCCAAGAATGGCATGTTATCACCCATATATAAAATATCTGCAGATTCCCTTGGTGGCTAAGGCAGTCACTGTAGACAACTTTATTGAGCTTCTAAGTTCTCTGCAGGTTATCACAAGGGGGAAAATTTATTATTCTCCTTTTACTTTCTCCACCTGCTACTTCACTTAAATTGTATCTTCAACTTCCACAAAGTATTTGAAGTTGTAGCCTGGTTAACATCACACAGTTCTAAAATCCAGAATCTCCTGCATTACAGAGTCACATCTTTTATCATTGCTAAGACTACCACAAGTGATTCAATTAATTATCGAAGTAAATGTTAAGCGAGCCAGTATACACTTTAGTTTTAAAATACATAAAATTGTTTCTACCTGTACAGTGCACCTGAGCAGTGGCTCAGCTATCAAATCTGTAAGCAGTTGCTGGCGAGAGGGTCGAGCAAAATTATTTTCATTTACACAAAGTCGAGTAACTTCTTACTTTTATTAATACCATCTTTATGCCTCATTCAATCCAAACATTATACATCGCGATTACATTAAAAATATAGGTTACGATACCAATGAAGTAACACAACATTATAAAATAACTCCTGTATGAATATGAGAAAATATTTTGAGGTGTTTGTGAAAACAGAGAGAGCTACACAACTCTGAAAGAAGGAATCGGAGTTTCTTACTTAAATAAGATCTTTTAAGGATCCAGAGCAAAGTCTTTATACATAATGTATTTCATTCAGCAATATGGAAAATTGTGGATACTTTCATGAAATGCTCTTGCATTTTGATTAAGATATCGTAATTGTTTGATATGTTGATAAGGGGGATAAAACCTAAGAATGTTGTGAATCCTCACTGAATTATTCACTGAATTTTACATAACTGGAACATAAACGAAGGACAAACACTTTTTCCAGGAAAAATTGAAGATCTCGTTAAAATATATAATCCATTTCAGCTAAGTAGTTTTATTAGGAATAATAAAAATGTTCGCTGTGTATCTTTAAATAATCTAAAAACTGACTCGTAAGCGACTCATACAAATGTGATCAATCACGTTCCTGGAAAGTAAAACACGTGCAGATTCTTTCATCTGTCTTTGACAACAGAATACAATATTGCAACAATGCCAAAGCACGATTTATCGCATGTTAAGCATGCCATAATTATTTTGTATAAAAATGAACGTTATAGTTTTGATTTGCTTTTCTGAACTTGGACATTCTAAAACTTTAATTTTCAGTTTATTTTCTTTTCTGTTCTAAAAGATAGATAGCATAGTAAGCGACGGATGAATGAAATTGAGTCAATTCCAAAACTCGTTTGTGCAATGAAAATTGAAAATGAACTACAGGCGCCTACCTGTGGAATACATCTAAACCTTTTATTTTTATTTTATGAAATAATGTAACGAAAGGAAACGTACACAGGAACATTAACCATTCGACTGAAGTTCCAAAATTCCGCACCTTCAAGTGAGGCGGACTTAGTGGATGATCAATTTAAGTTAGGATAGCACTGAAAGTTTGGGGCCTACGTCACATAAGCTATCTAATTTTAAACCTTAATACTGAAGAAAATCAAAATAAGAACGACAAAATGTACTATTAACCAACCAGGATACCAATCCGTGATCTCATTGTGACAGCCTTTTTGCCCCTAATCACCGAGGAGACATGACTTTACAACTACGTAAAATTTTAAAAATAATATCATTTATTTAGAATTTGGAATTTTTTATGGTGTCCTATAGTGCAATTACCAGCAGTAACTCCCATATCCAATTTAATAAAGCTATTATCACCTTCAGAATATTTCAGGAGGTGTGAATGTACTTATTCAATGGTCAAGACATTTTAACGGAATTTAACCAAGTTCATCTGAGCATATGAATAGTCTGGTTTCAAAAATGGCAAATTTCATTGCTGAAAATTTTACAGGGAGACAAAAATGTATTCCGTATGGTTCTCGCCTACATTTGAGGTCCATTTTGCTGTATTTTCAAAAACATCTTTACGTATTCTTTTAATATTATTTACATAGTTATGTAGAAATTCGCAATTAAAACATGAAGTTGATCATGTTTGTAACTAAGTTATGGAGCTTTTGTTACACAGCCATTTCAACTTCAAAACCATCTTCAGTGTTTCCAAGAGGCAATCGCAATACAGGTGGATGAATCCAGTTGTATTAAAACACTCGTCTTTCTGACACTCTGCAACCAATTCATTTTCAAAGCTGCTTTCTTTCAGACAACCATTAAAGTTAGTACTCATAGGAACCTCCGGTTTCAGGATATTTTTATCTATGATCTTAAAGCATTTCAGCTTTACAATCTTAATTGTTGCTCATCATAATGTTTCTGGAATGAATTTTCGATATCTTGTGTCTTCGAGGGCTTCATTTTGAATACAAGAACTAGTCCTATTGGATTTACAGGTTTATCTCTTTAAATCACCGATAATGTTTGTGCAGTTTGAATATTCTAGGCATGTTTTTCACTAACAGTAATAGATGATGACGAGATCTTCTCAAGGACAGGAGTTTTGATGTGTGAAATTCTAAAGTGTAGTGTAGCACTATTTCACCCAAGCTTTTTGCTGACACGTAACGTAATAATTATTGGCCTCAGCACACAGTCTCGACAACATACGTCAACAGCTGGCAGTTCCCATGAGCACTTGCGTCATTCATGTGATTGAATCAGACATAAGATTCGTCTGCGTGGAAATGGTCATTTGTGTAATCAACCGCTTATATAACACAGATTACTTTTCTAATGCTAATTGTTGCAATTGTTTATGACAGGAACTACATATTTTTCAAATTCTCTATGATTTTTACTACAAGAATCACTCGAAACCTCAATTAAAATGAACAGAGTTGGCCATGTTTGTAACTAGACTACTCATATAAACCATGCGATGGATTAATGGCGAGGCGTGCTATGTGTACATGGGGGTTTCTCGTTCCGTCACTCCCACGTTTCTTACGATTATAGTAGCATGCACTAGAGCGAGCACGTGGTGATCATCTGCGTGAAGACATTGCTGGCATCTTTGAATGAAATTCCCATTCACGCATAATGTTATAATTTCTTTTTTATATTATTCTTAAGTTCGCCTATGGTTTGGAGATTGCTTCTATAAACCTCCTTTTAGGCTTCCTTATAAGTAGATGCACCAATTTTGTGAATTTTTTCCTTCCGTTACTTTTTCTCTTCTTAGGTTTAGCGTTTAGCGATCCCGTTGTCCGGAATATATTAATCAGACGTCTAACAGTTTCTGTATTTAGCAATGGAAGACCAGGAAATTGTCTATACACCTGTCTACATGATTCCGTTTCTACGTACATAAAGATTGAGTGTTCAACCGTGGACAGGCAAGACATCACACACAATAATAAACTTTCACCTTTGAGATACACAACGTCAATTCTGTTTACGACATATACATACAACTGCTACTGAAGCACAGCTAATAAAGATAACCTTGAACGCGTATACACCACCGGTTATGTTTCGGAAAATTACCGAGATCACTGCAGTACAGTCTGCTATGCATATATTCGGTTGTGGCCTCATCTCAAAACGCCCGCACGGTACCTGCAACGGAAAGTGTATGTGAATAATTAAAGTTTATCTCGATTATCTACAAGTAGATAGAAGAATAGGGTTTCATAAGAGTAGTTGATAGATGAGTGAATAGAGAAAGTCATGTGGATGCACAAACAAATGTTTGCTCTTCTTCTGAATTTATTCCTCCGTGCTTCCCATATAAATTCTAACATGAGTTTTGCCTGTTGTATGTAAGTACGTGCTGATAATTTGAAACCTGTATGCAGGATGCATTGCGTATAACGTAAAGTCACTAGAAAAATCATGTAATGCGAGTAAATTATTTATGCGAATTTGTAATTAGAGAATATTTTGTGACTTTTATCACCTGAAATGTTTTTCCATGCAGAACCTGCAGTTGCAGGTTACGTTTTCCTTTTGTCAACTCCCAGTAATTCACATACAGTTACACACCGTACATACTAACTCAGTGACGAAAAATTAGGTACGCTGAAGTGTTTTAGGTTATGTAAATTATAACTTGGGGAAAATGTTAGGCACTATTCTGCTCTCGCACTGCTACGAAGGAAAAACAGAAACCATACAGTAATTGTAAGAATTTATTGAATGCTTTTTTGTGCAAATGTATTTCAGTCTATCACCTGTTATTTTCAAACAGGCACTCGTGGCTTCCGTCTCAAAGAGATATTAACATAGAAAATAAAAAGCACAGTTAGTAATATAATTTAACACAGCATTAAGTTTCGAAATGAAAATACAGAGGTGGTAGTGAATTCTAAATGACGATGGCCTATGTTCTTCCAAAAGACTGCTGTTTGTATTGAAATTCAAACAACGCATACACCTCCAAATAACAAACAGTAATTCGGATGTTCATGACTTAAGTCATTCATTGATGGATTAGAGAAGCACCCATTGCAAGTGGCTGGACCATCGTTGATTCCCACAAGCATTACAGTTGAGACTTATTAAGGTAGTGTGTCTATCATTGAGAGAGAGAGAGAGAGAGAGAGAGAGAGAGAGGCGATTTCCTGTATTGCTAACAGAAGAAGGAAGCACTCTAGAACTCCAAACTGATGTGAATTAATACTTTCTGTGGAGTAGAAAGCCAAACAAAACGAAATCATTGTGAGATTGATTTTGTCTTTGCTGTATATTAAAGCCAGTGATGCAGTCAGTATACGACAAAATGAGAACACACTGAAATGCATAACACAAGCCCTATTTCACATAGCAAAAAAAGATTTTTTGGGGGATGTGAGCATCGGTTGTAAAGAACCAATTTATGCATCAGAACGTCATACTTGTTGCTTGGTTTGAGAACTAATTAACGTTCTTTAACCAGATAGGTCATATCAGACGGTGCATGAAATGGTTGAAATGATGCTCAAATGGGCCAGGGATCTCTAGAGGTTAGAGTTAAACGAATCCATCTGTTGGGAATAAGGGAAAACGCCGGAAAAGCCCTATCAAGGTATCTAATAATAATCGAGATTCGAACTGGGGAATCTTGAACGGGCTACCACGATACCACATAGATGGGCTCAACAAAAAGTTCACAACATTAAAGTTAGGTAGCAAGTAATTTCTACACCTTTTATGCTAGGCAACCCTCACTCAAAATGATTACTGCTGCCTGAATGCAGTTTCATTTACTGAATCCTTCCGACATTTTCGTGTGTCGGAAACCCAGGTGGCCATTTTCAGTAACAGCAATATTTCATTCGTGAATCACAACATGCAGTATCCATAATGCTAGTACGAAGGCACTGAACCTCAGCTACGTTGGTAATCTATACATATAATAGAACTGCAAGAGAAATGATTAAGGTAATTTTGGAATTCTTTATTAATATATATGCATTATATGTATACATTTTATACTAATATATGTAGTGAGATACCCTAAACCTACTATAGTTGTGTTTAGTGAATGTATAGTATCTGTATATTACTTATCACATTTTTACTATTTCTATCACTATATTCGTTTGCATAAAATGGAACGGAGCTGTTTATGTTGGTACTGACAAACTAGCCACACCCCCTACCAGCGCGAACACCTGTTTTCGGAGGATAATTGTAGCCACTTGATTTGCAGAGTTGTTTATCTCCCCAAAAGTAGGCCGAAGCACTTTTTTTGAGGCTCCGTGAATAAAACAAATTGGAAAAAGGTGTTCGTGTGTGTGAATCTGAACAGCATAACATAAAAGCAAAAAGTCAGATAAATGCCAAAATTGGGGTTTAAGTTCAGCATCCTCTAAGGATAAAACACGGTCTTATTTTTTTAAGTACTCCCTTACTACCCTTTCAAATGGAAGGTTTATCTTTTATTAGTGTGTTTCTCAAAAAGGCTCTAATGATTTTCATTAAACTAACATACATTTAAACCATTTACCTGGCTAATAAAATGGACATATGTCAAATAAATTTGTATAATTTTGTATAACATCTCACCGTAATAAGAGAGAGACTTAAGCATACCATATACAAAAATGTTTAGCCTTCTACATAAATGTAGAACGCACTAAGCACAGAATGTATTTGATAATTTTGTTTTGGCATCAGCCATTTCCGATATATTTGCTGTTATTAGATTGCTGTTTCAACGCTTCGTCATTTTTACTTTCTCTACCAGCGGAAATGAAGGAAGTATTATATTATATACAAACATTTGGTAATGAGATTTCAGCGAAAATGCATATTTTAAGTCCACCAGAATCAGAGAAAAGCATTTAAAAAAAAAACATCCACGCGTTCCGCGCGCCTGTGTATTTGAATAGCATAACTCAAAAACAAAATGTTGGATATACACTAAACGTAATATTTAATTTCAGTATATTCCAGAGATGCGATACGAGGATTTACAAGAAAATTCCCACCCTAAACTATCCTTTATATGTAAAAACTTTCAATAATTTTGAGTTTCTCAAAAATGGGTATAAGAATTCTAATTAAAATACCATAGATTTAATATATAAATAATAAATTAAATGTATAATAAATTATGTTTAATACTCTGGGAAAACTCTGTCATTTTGTATAACGGACAAATCCAAGAAATACACAAAAGCTTATATATAGCTTTAAAACACACGGTTGTGGCATCAGTCATTTCTGAGTTATCCATTATTATTATTTTCAACTTTTCAACATACTTTGTAAACCTCTGTCGTTATTCGGTTTTTTCGCCACGTAATGGAAGTTTGTGGTATGTCATGGCCAGCATTTAACGACCAACTTTTAAACATGTGTTCGGTTTCGTGTGTCACATACAACGAAATGTGTGAAATTTCCGCAAGTATTTATCTCTATCAACATTAAATGTACAGAAAAAGAAGCCTTCGTAAAAACAGTTTTTAGAAGCTATATACAAATCTACGATAGTGGGTAGAGAAATTCATATGAATGTAATACACAACTATTTTTTTCATAGGTCTAAGATGCGACATTAAAATATCCATTTGAATATTTGAATAGGCTACAAGGCAGCAATTGAGCGGCAGATATGTTCGAAGTTTGTAATATTACCCCACCTTTGTGTTAACTCACTTGCGTTCAAGGCAGTAATGTAATGAAAGAGTGTATTTAAATAACGTAGAGACATGCACAGACCGTATGTACTGTTATAGTACACAGAATAATAAGAAAGGTTAATAATAATCATAATAACAATAATAATAAACTACACAAAGAAATAAACTACAAAACATACAATAAATCGCCGAAAAAAGTAAATCATACTCAAACATAACATCTTAAATATAAACAACCAACAGAACAACGGCAAACGTATGCCTATGTATTATTATGCCCTATTAAAGTAAATAGAGAATAGTCAAGAGAATACATAAGCATAAGACACACAATATCAGCCAATACCGGGTGTTATTTAAATACTTTTACAAACTTCGGGTATGGGTTCCTCACACCAAAAGAAGGAAAAAAGTTCATATGAACAAATGTCCCATAATCCTTGGTTTTCGCGTTATTCCTGTCACAATGAAAGTAGGAGTTCAACGGCCTTCGGGGTCCAACCTCAAAACTTCATTTCACTATGCATTCATAGAAGGCGTTGACCCATTGTACTACATACGGCAGATGGCAAAATGTTGCTATGGAGACGTGTTTACGTTTGTCATTTGTCATTAGTCTGTCTTCAACGTTTCAATTGTGTACATGTAGTGAGTTAACTGCACGTGTTTCGTTCCACCATTGCGGTATATTCATTTCGTGAACAGGCAGACAATTTTTATGTATGGTCGCGCGAATGGTAATGGACGCGAGACTGCACGGCTCTATCAGATGGAGTTTCCAGACCGAAGACAATCCATTCATCCAAACTTTGTCGCTGTTTATCGTCGCCTTGCTGATAAATGTGATAAATGCCTGGCTCCGACACATTTTAGTCACATTGTTCGAGATGCATTGACTAGTATCTACCATGACGGATGGATAGGCAGAGGAGGACATGTTCCATGGCCTGCACGTTCTCCCGACCTTAATCCTGCAGATTTTTACCTTTAGGGGCATCTTAAATCATTGGTTTATGGAGCAGCCATCCCGGATGCAGAAACGCTGCATCGACGTGTCATGGAAGCCTGCGAAACCATTTGACACCATCCCGGAGTTTTTGACAGGGTGCGACATTCCATGATTTGACGAGTACAGGCATGCATAGAAGCAAGAGGAGGACATTTCGAGCATTTATTATGAGTTTTGCGTGAGTAGGTTATTTAGAAGAGAGCTGCGCCACTTTTTTGCGTTTATATGGGAAAGGATAGGGAAAACGAGGGTGGATGCGGCGGGCCAAGGAGGAAAATGCGTTTATATGGGCGAGATAGGGAATACGAGGACTGACGCTAGGCTAGACAGCGGCAGAAGGAGGGGGATGCGCTTTATATGAGACAGATAGAGAATACGTGGAGAGGTGCTAGGCTAGACAGAGGCTGAGAGTAGAGTATGCGTTTATATGTATGAGAGGTATAGGAGCAAGAGGAGCGGTGCTAGGCTAGACAGAGGTTGAGTAGGGTAAGGGTTATATGAGAGAGGTAGGGAACAGGAGGAGAGGTGTTAGGCTAGCCAGAGGTTGAGGAGTAGAGTATGGTTTATATGAGAGATATAGGAAAACGAGGAGGGGTGTTAGGCTAGACAGAGGTTGAGGAGTGGAGTATGGTTTATATGAGAAGTATAGGAAAACGAGGAGAGGTATTAGGTTAGGAGAATTGAGTATGTGTTTATAAGAAGATACGTGAAAACGGAGAGATCCTATTATAGGATAGACAGGTGTTAAATGTAGAATGTGTTTTATATGAGCGGTATAGGAAACCAAAGAGAGATGCTCAGCTAGACAGGGAACAGGAGAGGAATGCGCTTTATGAGAGGTAGGGGATACAGGGAGTGGTGTTAGGCTAGACAGAGGTTGAGAGTAGAGTATGCGTTTATATGCATGAGAAGTATAGGAACAGGAAGAGGGGTGTTAGTCTAGACAGAGGTTGAGGAGTAGAGTATAGTTTATATGAGAGGTATAGGAAAACGAGGAGAGGTGTTAGGCTAGCAGAGGTCGAAAATAGAGTATGGTTTATATGAGACGTATAGGAAAACGAGGAGAGGAGTTAGACTAGACAGAGGTCGAGGAGCAGAGTATGGTTTATATGAGAGTCATAGGAAAACGAGAGAGGTGTTAGGCTAGACAGAGCTAGAGGAGTAGAGTATGGTTTATATGAGAGGTATAGGAACAGGATGAGAGGTGTTACGCTAGACAGATACTAAAGGAGTAGCAATATGGGTTTATATACAGGAGAGATAGGGAATAGGAGGTGCTAGACCTTGAAAGCGACTTTAGACGTGAACTTCACGGAAAACTGTTTCATGTCAATGTTCTAGACATGTCCATCACGTAACCCATTCAGGGAAAAGGTGACCAGCAAAGGGAAAAACGTGACCAGCAAAGGGAAAAACGTGACCAGCAAAGGGAAAAAGGTGACCAGCAAAGGGAAAAAGGTGACCAACAAAGGGAAAAATGTGACCAGCAAAGGGAAAAAGGTGACCAGCAAAGGGAAAAAGGTGACCAGCAAAGGGAAAAACGTGACCAGCAAAGGGAAAAATGTGACCAGTAAAGGGAAAAAAGGTGACCAGCAAAGGGAAAAAAGGTGACCAGCAAAGGGAAAAACGTCACCAGCAAAGGGAAAAACGTGACCAGCAAAGGGAAAAAGGTGACCAGCAAAGGGAAAAAGGTGACCAGCAAAGGGAAAAATGTGACCAGTAAAGGGAAAAATGTGACCAGCAAAGGGAAAAAAGGTGACCAGCAAAGGGAAAAACGTGACCAGCAAAGGGAAAAAGGTGACCAGCAAAGGGGAAAATGTGACCTGCAAAGGGAAAAACGTGACCAGCAAAGGTAAAAATGTGACCAGCAATGGGAAAAACGTGACCAGCAAAGGGACAAATGTGACCAGTAAAGGGAAAAATGTGACCAGCAAAGGGAAAGAGATGATCAGCAAAGGGAAAAATGTGACCAGCAAAGGGAAAAATGTGACCAATAAAGGGAAAAAGTGACCAGCAAAGGGAAAAAGGTGATCCACAAAGGGAAAAGGGTAGGGGAAAGGTGACCCTCTCACGGGAAAAGCTAACCCACTCACACTAACAGGCAAGTAATTCAGTTAGTATCACAGGGTAGGAGAGATCCCGGGAAGCGGATATAGCATAATTCCGTATGATGTTACAGATAATTCTGAGAGTATCGTAGGTATTTAGGATAATTCAAGTAACATAGGTGTTTAGAGTCACTCAGCTAGTATCACAGGAGGCTATTTTCCTGGGGCAGGACGTATCATAGCTGCATATTTTTCACAGGCAATTCAGCTAGTATCGGGAGGCATTTAAGCTAATTCAGCTAGTATCACATGAGGTCAGATTCCAGAAGCTAACTGCATCATAGCTGTGCATGATTTCACAGGTAATTCAGTTAGTATCGTAGGTATTTAGGCTAATTCAGCTAGTATCATAGGAGGACAGATTCCAGGGTTGGGTATAGCATAGTTTCGTATTTCACAGGTAATTCAGAGAGTATCGTAGGTATTTAGCATAATTCAAGTATCATAGACGTTTAGAGTAATTAAGCTAGCATTACAGGAGGGCAGGTTCCAGGGGTCGGTTATAATGTAGTTTCTATTTCACAGATAGTTGAGGTAATATCGTAAGTATTTGGGTAATCAGTATAGTTTCACAGATATTCGTGATAATTTCGATCAGAGATTTGTATTACAGCTATTTAAGATAATTGCAGGTGATTCAGGTTGTATCAATGGTATTTGAGTCATTTTAACAGGTAATTCAACTAGTATCATTGATATTTAGAGCAAACCAGATAGTATCACAGGTGCTGGTGCTAATTTAGAGCAGGAATTAGTATCAGAGCTAGTTAAGGTAATTTCACATGATTCGACTAGTATCACAGGTATTTAAGTCATTTTAACAGTAATTCAACTAGTATCACAGGTACTCACGGCAATATAGGGGGTAATTAGATTATAAACATTTCTTATCCAACGGTACAACAATTTATATACTTTTTTCTAAATCTTACAAACTTATTATATGTTAAACAGTTATTGCACGATGCGGAGAGGGATAAACTGCATATTGGTTCACAAATTGAAAAGCTTTGCGTCAACATACCTTTATTTAAGTTCGTTGTAGATGTCTCTCCCCTTTTATCTAGGCTTGAGACTAGCACTAGGATTGCTCCTAATGGCAGGGTTACCACCTTCCCTTCCATCTTCTTCTTTCTTCATCAGGCGTCTGCTAGTTGCATACACAGCACACGGATAAACTTCATTTTTAAGATTGTAGACTAACGGGAAAAATCTTCATATTCAACTTACATTCTCTTATGCACTACTTGTAATGCTGTAATGTCCATAGGCGTATGTCGTTATACCGTCCTCAGCAATAATTCTTTTATCATCAAAGGGATTCAATGCAATTTTATTCACTTGCACAGTGGTAACAGCATGCTTTCGTGATAGGATTAGATTCATGGGCGTTCTGATGATTTCACAGGTTTTAAGACAGTCTGTATAGCTGTCAAACGAAATGTACTGCTTAATAGCGCTACGTTTTGTACCTTTAATCTTTTTTATCATTGAGCCTTGAATATCTAACGCATACATCTTAGGTCGTAGTCCAACAAAGCGTAGGATGATTTTGCTATTAGCCTCATCTTTAAATTTTCCCAATACCTTCTTGTTCTGAGTAGAGTGGTATATATGATTGACAGGGTAATCAGTTGTATCCAGATGCTCAAGAAAACGTAGCTTGTCCTTGTACACATCTTCAGTTGTTACACGATGAATGAATGAATCAGTGTCCATATACATAGCTTCAGGTTTCCAGCTCCATAATAAGGCAACAACACGTCGTAATGGTAGTTATACATTAATGTCTTGGAGATGTCCAACACACTCCTTCCAATGTATATGGGCTTGTTGAACACAATCTGACGAGAGGCCATATGTACAGCAGCTAGATTAGCAGCATATATCGTCCTGTCGATAAACGTAGGCTTGGCGATCAACTTCTCTAGAGTCTTCTCATTGGTCACCAGTCGTATATCCACATGGCTACGCAGGTTCTCCATAGTTTTTCCAAACATGGCGTTGTTAAAGAGCTTGTAGAGATCCTTCACGAAGTCATTTGCAGCTTGTTGTCGTAGCCCGTTGTTAAATTCCACATAAGGTTTCAGCCACCGAGACTGTAGGAATTGTAGCACACGATGGATTTTTGTTAGCCGTAGTCCATGACTAAGAGCCTGCTTCAAAGCCATGTAATGCACTACATACTTCTTTCGAGGTCCAAGATGAGGTATCAGTTTCTTTGTAGATGCTTCCAATGGTTTCATACACTCAGGCAGGAAAGGTAGATCGTTGTGTAGATCGTGAAGTTCTGCAGGATGTTCGATATCAACTTCTAATATGTACCCATGAGGATCATCTTCTTGTAGCGTTTCTAAGTTGATATCTTCAGGCGAAACCCACTGAAATCCACCAAAAGGAAGGGCGTGACACATTGCCCACCCATATTGGTTATTGGCGTCCTCATATGTGATAAATTGGGTCGGTCTCGACGGATCAAACTTCTCCATATACGTGTTATTAGCCTCAGCATACCGATGGGAAACTTGACATAAACCTCCTCTTATACCTGATTCCACCATGAGTAGTTGATCATAATCTTGTAACAGCTCCAGCTTAATTCCTGTACACAACAACATGGCGTCCCATGTAAGTCCTGGAGAGGTAAAATAATGGGAAGGATCGACTTTGTGTCTTTTAAGGGTTTGCTCTCTGAACGTCTCAAAGACATCGGCTAGGAGTAGTACATCTGAGGTTAAGTAGAGATCGCTGTACTCTCCCAGGTTTCTTACATTAAACAGCTCCCATACATTTCTAGCATGATCGTAGTCAGCATCACTAATTTCTTCTTCATTTAATCTATTGTAGAAGGAGTCCTTAGGAGGCAAGCAGGTCTCGTTCAAAACATCCCAGGAAGTGACGTAATCATAGGGAAATACGCCCTTACGGGTCATCAACTTCAATTTGTCTTCTCCAAAGTACTTTAGTGTTTCAGGATATGAGGTTAGATTTTTTACCAACTTATCCAAGCTTGTACTGAGGAAACGGAAGCTGTCCACAAATCGAAGCTTTATATCTCCTACATACTTGGTGAATGAGATATAGCTTTCTTCAGAGTTAGGAATTACCTCCACACGTTCACTTGTACAACCCAGCTCCTTAACAATGACATGAGGGTCATATCCGCTAAGGTTATGCATGAAGACTGGTATATATTTAGGTGTTTTACAGGCTAAATTACATTCATTATGAAGACTTCCACGATATTCACCGCTGATGTGATAATGATCGCGTACTTTATAGTTCTCTTCTGTAAAGGGTTTTCCACACAAGTAGCATGTCGTAGAAGACCCAAAATCCTTTTGCTGTTGATCCGTGAGTTTCAGAGGCTTAGCAGATTTGTATATGTCATCAATCATTTTTGAAAGAGATGTCAGGTACAACATAAACTTCTGAGCAGCATCAACACCACGATACACATAGGGTTGCTTAGGAAGACCAGTTTCAATATGTTCAACACTGGATGTAGGCTTCACGTAAACACAGAAGCTCATTGGTGTGTGCTCTTGATAAGGGGTTGTATAGGAAGTTTCAGGATTGGGTATACACGTATGGCATGGAGTGAGAATACTCTCAAAATCCGCATAGATGACATAAGGTACTTTCAGCATCCTCTCAACATTTTTAAGCTGTACAATTGCTTTCTCCTTGGTGGGCATAACTACCCTTGCAACACCATGTTGAATACAGACGGCTGCATGTTCTTGTAGTTTTTCCAGTCCACTTCGTCCATATCGATCATCAAAATGTGTAAAGCAGCGCTTACAAGTATAAACCCGTCCATTACATTTAGTTTTCTGGCATCGAATGAGTTTCTCAAAATTCTTTATATATACGTAGTGATGTTTTCCACTACTATCACTCAATAGTAGCAGGTCGCAGTGTTCAGGTAGTTCAATATCAGCAACCTTTATCGGACACACTTCATGCTTCTCATCTAGTCCGAAAACGTTAATAGATATCTTGTTAAACTTCTCAAATTTAGGTATTTGAGAAAGTGGAGTAGGATAGGAAACACAGCTGAAGTCGTACTTATCTTGAAGCTGCTTGTATTTGCTGACGCGTTGAGGCTCACGAATTTAGCTAATACGGAGTACATGAAACATTTCTCGTCGCTAAAGTTCTGAATGTTTATACATGCTTTCTTTGCTTCAACAGATGACGGTAGTGGTATGTAGCTACTTCCTCGTAACGGATTGTACTTGTTGATACGAAGTCGAAGTCCTTCCACTGCAAGCAAAGCCCGGTTGCTACCCTTAAGCTGAGACTCCTCCATTTCAGTCACCAATTTCTTGAATTTCGCTTCTAGTGTCGAGTCCAGATCTGTTTCTAGGAAAACAGGATGATTCCTTGTTTTAAATGTTTTGTCACAGGTTTCTCCAATACTGTTAACAAATCGACACTCAGCCAGCAGATTAATTTTAACACTCTTGTAAATACCAAGCTCTCTATGCACAGCCTGGATTATGCGTTGTTTTGCCTCTTGCAGATACATATTCAGGTCCTTAGGTGATTCGCATCGTATAAAATACGATTTTAATCGTCCTTCGAATGAAGTTTCGTATTCTTTCATATCACAGTCCTCCATTGTTGACAGTAACTGATGTTGAGTTGGATCCAATCTTCTTTTCTTCTGAGGGATGCTTATTTCACATATATCTTCGTGTCGCTGCCCCTTATAACCATCTTTGAAGGTTACATTACAATGTTTACATTTGAAGAGCTTCTTGCAGCTCATCTCGTGTCTTCTCTTCTCATAACCTCGGAGGAACTTCTTCCCACATTTTCCGCAAGCGTATCCAGTAGCGCTTGGAATAATATCCTTATACGCTGAGTTATTCATCTTTATTCTTGATGTAATAACGTATTAATCACTGATCAATGAAATGTAGGCCTCTTCACCTTGATATCACTTTAGAAAGCTGATTATTCTTGGAGAGAACACGATGTCAACACCTCAAGACTAATTAACACAATGAACTCCAATGCCCTAGATGACCGTATTTATAGAGGGAGCACGAGCCTTTTAGATCAATCATAAACTCGCTCCATAGCTACCTGTATATGTTTGCTCCACGCGTATTAACCTCACCCCCAGAGTCAGGATGTCTATGACGTCACACCCAGAGACAGGATGTCTGGCAATATCAAATAGGTTTAAACTCGTCTCGTAACTACCTGTATGTGCTGTCACACCAACAAGAGAAGTATTCCCACACGCTCATTCAGTCAGAGGTTCCATTCAAAGCCTGCCACCACTACCACCACCGCTACCACCACCCATTACACCAAAGCTAGCACAATCTCAAAGGCTTAAAAGGTAACGTAGAAGATTTTCTCCCTTGTTTAGTTAAATGTGTGTATATACTACATTATTTCATGTTTTCATTCCCTTTTCAATTCTTCCTTACCATCCTCTTCCAGAAAGACCACTACAATCACGAGAAAAAATATTTTTCCGGAGTTGCACAGATTCTAAGCTTCTAGAATCGAACTCGGTAATACTTTTAATAAATGTGTTTTAGTAATTTAGCGCCCAAGTATCAGCATCTACCATTTAATCTTTACTCGAACCTGATAGGATTCATAGGCTTGAAGATATATGATATCACCGCTTCGGGATTCGATCTGAGTACTTTAAAGTCCTTTTTATAATGATAATGATATTTAGGGACTAGGTACTCTGTTTACGGTTTACTTGACGCATCTATCTAAACTAAATTACGAGTTATTAAATTTGCAAGTAAATTTCATTAAATCGGTATTCGAACCCAGAACACCAGGAACAAAATAATGTATAGTATTAGCTTGACATATTAAACAAAGCAGTATGCAGTTACGCTATCAATCTAAGTGATATATTCTAGTGTTCAGAGGAAAATTAAGGAACTCATTAAAAGATGGGGAATTGAACCAAGCACAACTGATTGACAATTATATACAGCATTATTTACCTATTATAAGAGCTATCAATCATGCTTTAGTCCACTCCTCTATCTCATTTAGTTCCAGAGATAATGAAGATTTAAAATTAAGGATCGAACCCAGGAAGTCAGGTATCTAATTACACATCTACAAGATACTACCTATTGATATAAATGTAATAAAGTTTATTTGACGTCTTTATCTTAAGCAGTTTAGGAGTTATTAAATTTATAATTAAATTACATTTTATCGGTATTCGAACCCAGAACACCAGAAACAAAGTTATTTATAAATTTAGTTTGCTATGTTAAAAAGAGTTGTATACAGTTACAGCATCGATCTAAGTGATATATTCTAGTGTACAGAGAAAAATTAAGGAAATCATTTAAAAATCGGGATTCGAACTAGGGACAACTGATTAAAAATTATATACAGTATTAATTACGCATTATAACAGCTATCAATAATACTTTGGTTCACCCATCTATCACTGTAAGTTTTCGAGATAATGGCGATTTAAAAATTAAGGATCGAACCCAGGACACCAGTTACCCCAATATAAATCCAAAAGAAACTACCTAATGATATAAATGTAATAACGTTTATTTGGCGTCTTTATCGTAATTAGTTCCTGCGTTATTAGAAGTTAAATTTGTAATTACTCGTAGGATTCGAACCCAGACATCCCGGCCAACTCTGATTAATATCTCAAGGACGCGGCGCATTCCAAAGAATTGATTACTTTTTATAACATTGTTCTATCTCATTTCATACAGGAGATATAAGCGATTAATCAGTAGGGGTAAAATGATGGGGGTGGGGCTAATTAGTGGGGGTGGGGGCTAATTAGCATATTAATTGCATTCCATGCATATTAAGTGAGCCAGAACCGTAATTTTACCCCTACTGATTAATTGTTTATATCTCCTGTATGAAATGAGATAGAACAATGGGATAAAAAGTAATCAATTCTTTGGAATGCGCCGCGTCCTTGAGATATTAATGCGAGTTGGCCGCGATGTCTGGGTTCGAATCCTTTGAGTAATTACAAATTCAACTTCTAATAACGCAGGAACTAATTACGATTAAGACGCCAAATAAACGTTATTACATTTACGTCATTAGGTAGTTTCTTTTGGATTTATACTGGTGTAACTGGTGTCCTGGGTTCGATCCTTAATTTTTAAATCGCCATTATCTCGAAAACTAACAGTGATAGATGGGTGAACCAAAGTATTATTGATAGCTGTTATAATGGGTAATTAATACTGTATATAATTTTTAATCAGTTGTCCCTAGTTCGAATCCCGATTTTTAAATGATTTCCTTAATTTTTCTCTGTACACTAGAATATATCACTTCGATCGATGCTGTAACTGTATACAACTCTTTTTAACATAGCAAACTAGTTTTATAAATAACTTTGTTTCTGGTGTTCTGGGTTCGAATACCGATAAAATGTAATTTAATTGTAAATTTAATAACTCCTAAACTCTTAAGATAAAGACGTCAAATAAACTTTATTATATTTATATCAATAGGTGGTATCTTGTGGATTTGTAATTAGATACCTGACGTCCTGGTTTCGATCCTTAATTTTAAATCTTCATTATCTCTGGAACTAAATGAGATAGAGGAGTGGACCAAAGCATGATTGATAGCACTTATAATAGGTATTTAATGCTGTATATAATTGTCAATCAGTTGTGCTTGGTTCAATTTCCCATCTTTTAATGAGTTCCTTAATTTTCCTCTGAACACTAGAATATATCACTTAGATTGATAGCGTAACTGCATACTGCTTTGTTTAACATGTCAAGCTAATACTATAAATTATTTTGTTCCTGGTGTTCTGGGTTCGAATACCGATTTAATGAAATTTACTTGCAAATTTAATAACTCGTAATTTAGTTTAGATAGATGCGTCAAGTAAACCGTAAACAGAGTACCTAGTCCCTAAATATCATTATCATTATAAAAAGGACTCTAAAGTACTCAGATCGAATCCCGAAGGGGTGATTTCATATATCTTCAAGCCTATGAATCCTATCAGGTTCGAGTAAAGATTAAATGGTAGATGCTGATGCTTGGGCGCTAAATTACTAAAACACATTTATTAAAAGTATTACAGAGTTCGATTCTAGAAGCTTAGAATCTGTGCAACTCCGGAAAAATTGTTTTTCTCGTGATTGTAGTGGTCTTTCTGGAAGAAGATGGAAAGGAAGAATTGAAAAGGGAATGAAAACATGAAATAATGTAGTATATACACGCATTTAACTAAACAAGGGAGAGCATCTTCTACGTTACTTAAGCCTTTGAGATTGTGCTAGCTTTGGTGTAATGGGTGGTGGTAGTGGTGGCAGGCTTTGAATGGAACCTCTGACTGAATGAGCGTGTGGGAATACTTCTCTTGTTGGTGTGACAGCACATACAGGTAGTTACGAGACGAGTTTAAACCTATTTGATACTGCCAGACATCCTGTCTCTGGGTGTGACGTCATAGACATCCTGACTCTGGGGGTGAGGTTAATACGCGTGGAGCAAACATATACAGGTAGCTATGGAGCGAGTTTATGATTGATCAAAAAGGCTCGTGCTCCCTCTATAAATACGGTCATCTAGGGCATTGGAGTTCATTGTGTTAATTAGTCTTGAGGTGTTGACATCGTGTTCTCTCCAAGAATAATCAGCTTTCTAAAGTGATATCAAGGTGAAGAGGCCTACATTTCATTGATCAGTGATTAATACGTTATTACATCAAGAATAAAGATGAATAACTCAGCGTATAAGGATATTATTCCAAGCGCTACTGGATACGCTTGCGGAAAATGTGGGAAGAAGTTCCTCCGAGGTTATGAGAAGAGAAGACACGAGATGAGCTGCAAGAAGCTCTTCAAAAGTAAACATTGTAATGTAACCTTCAAAGATGGTTATAAGGGGCAGCGACACGAAGATATATGTGAAATAAGCATCCCTCAGAAGAAAAGAAGATTGGATCCAACTCAACATCAGTTACTGTCAACAATGGAGGACTGTGATATGAAAGAATACGAAACTTCATTCGAAGGACGATTAAAATCGTATTTTATACGATGCGAATCACCTAAGGACCTGAATATGTATCTGCAAGAGGCAAAACAACGCATAATCCAGGCTGTGCATAGAGAGCTTGGTATTTACAAGAGTGTTAAAATTAATCTGCTGGCTGAGTGTCGATTTGTTAACAGTATTGGAGAAACCTGTGACAAAACATTTAAAACAAGGAATCATCCTGTTTTCCTAGAAACAGATCTGGACTCGACACTGGAAGCGAAATTCAAGAAATTGGTGACTGAAATGGAGGAGTCTCAGCTTAAGGGTAGCAACCGGGCTTTGCTTGCAGTGGAAGGACTTCGACTTCGTATCAACAAGTACAATCCGTTACGAGGAAGTAGCTACATACCACTACCGTCATCTGTTGAAGCAAAGAAAGCATGTATAAACATTCAGAACTTTAGCGACGAGAAATGTTTCATGTACTACGTATTAGCTAAATTCGTGAGCACCAAGCCTCAACGCGTCAGCAAATACAAGCAGCTTCAAGATAAGTACGACTTCAGCTGTGTTTCCTATCCTACTCCACTTTCTCAAATACCTAAATTTGAGAAGTTTAACAAGATATCTATTAACGTTTTCGGACTAGATGAGAAGCATGAAGTGTGTCCGATAAAGGTTGCTGATATTGAACTACCTGAACACTGCGACCTGCTACTATTGAGTGATAGTAGTGGAAAACATCACTACGTATATATAAAGAATTTTGAGAAACTCATTCGATGCCAGAAAACTAAATGTAATGGACGGGTTTATACTTGTAAGCGCTGCTTTACACATTTTGATGATCGATATGGACGAAGTGGACTGGAAAAACTACAAGAACATGCAGCCGTCTGTATTCAACATGGTGTTGCAAGGGTAGTTATGCCCACCAAGGAGAAAGCAATTGTACAGCTTAAAAATGTTGAGAGGATGCTGAAAGTACCTTATGTCATCTATGCGGATTTTGAGAGTATTCTCACTCCATGCCATACGTGTATACCCAATCCTGAAACTTCCTATACAACCCCTTATCAAGAGCACACACCAATGAGCTTCTGTGTTTACGTGAAGCCTACATCCAGTGTTGAACATATTGAAACTGGTCTTCCTAAGCAACCCTATGTGTATCGTGGTGTTGATGCTGCTCAGAAGTTTATGTTGTACCTGACATCTCTTTCAAAAATGATTGATGACATATACAAATCTGCTAAGCCTCTGAAACTCACGGATCAACAGCAAAAGGATTTTGGGTCTTCTACGACATGCTACTTGTGTGGAAAACCCTTTACAGAAGAGAACTATAAAGTACGCGATCATTATCACATCAGCGGTGAATATCGTGGAAGTCTTCATAATGAATGTAATTTAGCCTGTAAAACACCTAAATATATACCAGTCTTCATGCATAACCTTAGCGGATATGACCCTCATGTCATTGTTAAGGAGCTGGGTTGTACAAGTGAACGTGTGGAGGTAATTCCTAACTCTGAAGAAAGCTATATCTCATTCACCAAGTATGTAGGAGATATAAAGCTTCGATTTGTGGACAGCTTCCGTTTCCTCAGTACAAGCTTGGATAAGTTGGTAAAAAATCTAACCTCATATCCTGAAACACTAAAGTACTTTGGAGAAGACAAATTGAAGTTGATGACCCGTAAGGGCGTATTTCCCTATGATTACGTCACTTCCTGGGATGTTTTGAACGAGACCTGCTTGCCTCCTAAGGACTCCTTCTACAATAGATTAAATGAAGAAGAAATTAGTGATGCTGACTACGATCATGCTAGAAATGTATGGGAGCTGTTTAATGTAAGAAACCTGGGAGAGTACAGCGATCTCTACTTAACCTCAGATGTACTACTCCTAGCCGATGTCTTTGAGACGTTCAGAGAGCAAACCCTTAAAAGACACAAAGTCGATCCTTCCCATTATTTTACCTCTCCAGGACTTACATGGGACGCCATGTTGTTGTGTACAGGAATTAAGCTGGAGCTGTTACAAGATTATGATCAACTACTCATGGTGGAATCAGGTATAAGAGGAGGTTTATGTCAAGTTTCCCATCGGTATGCTGAGGCTAATAACACGTATATGGAGAAGTTTGATCCGTCGAGACCGACCCAATTTATCACATATGAGGACGCCAATAACCAATATGGGTGGGCAATGTGTCACGCCCTTCCTTTTGGTGGATTTCAGTGGGTTTCGCCTGAAGATATCAACTTAGAAACGCTACAAGAAGAGGATCCTCATGGGTACATATTAGAAGTTGATATCGAACATCCTGCAGAACTTCACGATCTACACAACGATCTACCTTTCCTGCCTGAGTGTATGAAACCATTGGAAGCATCTACAAAGAAACTGATACCTCATCTTGGACCTCGAAAGAAGTATGTAGTGCATTACATGGCTTTGAAGCAGGCTCTTAGTCATGGACTACGGCTAACAAAAATCCATCGTGTGCTACAATTCCTACAGTCTCGGTGGCTGAAACCTTATGTGGAATTTAACAACGGGCTACGACAACAAGCTGCAAATGACTTCGTGAAGGATCTCTACAAGCTCTTTAACAACGCCATGTTTGGAAAAACTATGGAGAACCTGCGTAGCCATGTGGATATACGACTGGTGACCAATGAGAAGACTCTAGAGAAGTTGATCGCCAAGCCTACGTTTATCGACAGGACGATATATGCTGCTAATCTAGCTGCTGTACATATGGCCTCTCGTCAGATTGTGTTCAACAAGCCCATATACATTGGAAGGAGTGTGTTGGACATCTCCAAGACATTAATGTATAACTACCATTACGACGTGTTGTTGCCTTATTATGGAGCTGGAAACCTGAAGCTATGTATATGGACACTGATTCATTCATTCATCGTGTAACAACTGAAGATGTGTACAAGGACAAGCTACGTTTTCTTGAGCATCTGGATACAACTGATTACCCTGTCAATCATATATACCACTCTACTCAGAACAAGAAGGTATTGGGAAAATTTAAAGATGAGGCTAATAGCAAAATCATCCTACGCTTTGTTGGACTACGACCTAAGATGTATGCGTTAGATATTCAAGGCTCAATGATAAAAAAGATTAAAGGTACAAAACGTAGCGCTATTAAGCAGTACATTTCGTTTGACAGCTATACAGACTGTCTTAAAACCTGTGAAATCATCAGAACGCCCATGAATCTAATCCTATCACGAAAGCATGCTGTTACCACTGTGCAAGTGAATAAAATTGCATTGAATCCCTTTGATGATAAAAGAATTATTGCTGAGGACGGTATAACGACATACGCCTATGGACATTACAGCATTACAAGTAGTGCATAAGAGAATGTAAGTTGAATATGAAGATTTTTCCCGTTAGTCTACAATCTTAAAAATGAAGTTTATCCGTGTGCTGTGTATGCAACTAGCAGACGCCTGATGAAGAAAGAAGAAGATGGAAGGGAAGGTGGTAACCCTGCCATTAGGAGCAATCCTAGTGCTAGTCTCAAGCCTAGATAAAAGGGGAGAGACATCTACAACGAACTTAAATAAAGGTATGTTGACGCAAAGCTTTTCAATTTGTGAACCAATATGCAGTTTATCCCTCTCCGCATCGTGCAATAACTGTTTAACATATAATAAGTTTGTAAGATTTAGAAAAAAGTATATAAATTGTTGTACCGTTGGATAAGAAATGTTTATAATCTAATTACCCCCTATATTGCCGTGAGTACCTGTGATACTAGTTGAATTACTGTTAAAATGACTTAAATACCTGTGATACTAGTCGAATCATGTGAAATTACCTTAACTAGCTCTGATACTAATTCCTGCTCTAAATTAGCACCAGCACCTGTGATACTATCTGGTTTGCTCTAAATATCAATGATACTAGTTGAATTACCTGTTAAAATGACTCAAATACCATTGATACAACCTGAATCACCTGCAATTATCTTAAATAGCTGTAATACAAATCTCTGATCGAAATTATCACGAATATCTGTGAAACTATACTGATTACCCAAATACTTACGATATTACCTCAACTATCTGTGAAATAGAAACTACATTATAACCGACCCCTGGAACCTGCCCTCCTGTAATGCTAGCTTAATTACTCTAAACGTCTATGATACTTGAATTATGCTAAATACCTACGATACTCTCTGAATTACCTGTGAAATACGAAACTATGCTATACCCAACCCTGGAATCTATCCTCCTATGATACTAGCTGAATTAGCCTAAATACCTACGATACTAACTGAATTACCTGTGAAATCATGCACAGCTATGATGCAGTTAGCTTCTGGAATCTGACCTCATGTGATACTAGCTGAATTAGCTTAAATGCCTCCCGATACTAGCTGAATTGCCTGTGAAAAATATGCAGCTATGATACGTCCTGCCCCAGGAAAATAGCCTCCTGTGATACTAGCTGAGTGACTCTAAACACCTATGTTACTTGAATTATCCTAAATACCTACGATACTCTCAGAATTATCTGTAACATCATACGGAATTATGCTATATCCGCTTCCCGGGATCTCTCCTACCCTGTGATACTAACTGAATTACTTGCCTGTTAGTGTGAGTGGGTTAGCTTTTCCCGTGAGAGGGTCACCTTTCCCCTACCCTTTTCCCTTTGTGGATCACCTTTTTCCCTTTGCTGGTCACTTTTTCCCTTTATTGGTCACATTTTTCCCTTTGCTGGTCACATTTTTCCCTTTGCTGATCATCTCTTTCCCTTTGCTGGTCACATTTTTCCCTTTACTGGTCACATTTGTCCCTTTGCTGGTCACGTTTTTCCCATTGCTGGTCACATTTTTACCTTTGCTGGTCACGTTTTTCCCTTTGCAGGTCACATTTTCCCCTTTGCTGGTCACCTTTTTCCCTTTGCTGGTCACGTTTTTCCCTTTGCTGGTCACCTTTTTTCCCTTTGCTGGTCACATTTTTCCCTTTACTGGTCACATTTTTCCCTTTGCTGGTCACCTTTTTCCCTTTGCTGGTCACCTTTTTCCCTTTGCTGGTCACGTTTTTCCCTTTGCTGGTGACGTTTTTCCCTTTGCTGGTCACCTTTTTTCCCTTTGCTGGTCACCTTTTTTCCCTTTACTGGTCACATTTTTCCCTTTGCTGGTCACGTTTTTCCCTTTGCTGGTCACCTTTTTCCCTTTGCTGGTCACCTTTTTCCCTTTGCTGGTCACATTTTTCCCTTTGTTGGTCACCTTTTTCCCTTTGCTGGTCACCTTTTTCCCTTTGCTGGTCACGTTTTTCCCTTTGCTGGTCACGTTTTTCCCTTTGCTGGTCACCTTTTCCCTGAATGGGTTACGTGATGGACATGTCTAGAACATTGACATGAAACAGTTTTCCGTGAAGTTCACGTCTAAAGTCGCTTTCAAGGTCTAGCACCTCCTATTCCCTATCTCTCCTGTATATAAACCCATATTGCTACTCCTTTAGTATCTGTCTAGCGTAACACCTCTCATCCTGTTCCTATACCTCTCATATAAACCATACTCTACTCCTCTAGCTCTGTCTAGCCTAACACCTCTCTCGTTTTCCTATGACTCTCATATAAACCATACTCTGCTCCTCGACCTCTGTCTAGTCTAACTCCTCTCCTCGTTTTCCTATACCTCTCATATAAACCATACTCTATTTTCGACCTCTGCTAGCCTAACACCTCTCCTCGTTTTCCTATACCTCTCATATAAACTATACTCTACTCCTCAACCTCTGTCTAGACTAACACCCCTCTTCCTGTTCCTATACTTCTCATGCATATAAACGCATACTCTACTCTCAACCTCTGTCTAGCCTAACACCACTCCCTGTATCCCCTACCTCTCATAAAGCGCATTCCTCTCCTGTTCCCTGTCTAGCTGAGCATCTCTCTTTGGTTTCCTATACCGCTCATATAAAACACATTCTACATTTAACACGTGTCTATCCTATAATAGGATCTCTCCGTTTTCACGTATCTTCTTATAAACACATACTCAATTCTCCTAACCTAATACCTCTCCTCGTTTTCCTATACTTCCATATAAACCATACTCCACTCCTCAACCTCTGTCTAGCCTAACACCCCTCCTCGTTTTCCTATATCTCTCATATAAACCATACTCTACTCCTCAACCTCTGGCTAGCCTAACACCTCTCCTCCTGTTCCCTACCTCTCTCATATAACCCTTACCCTACTCAACCTCTGTCTAGCCTAGCACCGCTCCTCTTGCTCCTATACCTCTCATACATATAAACGCATACTTTACTCTCAGCCTCTGTCTAGCCTAGCACCTCTCCACGTATTCTCTATCTGTCTCATATAAAGCGCATCCCCCTCCTTCTGCCGCTGTCTAGCCTAGCGTCAGTCCTCGTATTCCCTATCTCGCCCATATAAACGCATTTTCCTCCTTGGCCCGCCGCATCCACCCTGGTTTTCCCTATCCTTTCCCATATAAACGCAAAAAAGTGGCCCAGCTCTCTTCTAAATAACCTACTTGCGTGTTATAAGTGTACCACTGCGTTGAACACCTCCTAACGAGAAAACAAAGGATTATGGGACATATGTTCATATGAACTTTTTTCCTTCTTGTTGTGTAAGGAACCCATACCCGAAGTTTGTAAAAGTATTTCAGAAACAACCTGTATGTGTATAATGTTTAACAGGTTATAGGCAGTGTTACCAATAGTAGTGAAGTTTGAGTCTTCGTTGAGATTGTGGCGATCAATGAAAAAGTAAGAAAATGAAAGTGATTTTTGACCATTCTTATTCTTAAAAAATAAATTTATCATTCTTACTAAAACAAACATGTATAAAGTTTCAATTGTATTGTACAAAATTAATTTCTTCGTTTTAAATACTAGCAATTATAAAAAATGAGGACAAGGGCTACTCCACTCCTAAGAAAAAAGGGAATACTGCGGAGAATTGTCGCAAGACAAAAGAAAGAAAGTGAGAAAATAGTTATTTTCGGATAAGTGGTTGAACAAGATATTTTTTCGAAAGGGTTAGAACCAGTTAAAGAAGTGCAAAAACAAAGTGATCTTTAGAAACACTGCGAAAGCCAGAAACACATGAAGAATCTAAAAGCTATTCGCAGCACAAACATATGTGAGGTAATTAGTAAGTTAATTTGTTTACACTTTATTAAGAAATGTCCAATGATTAGATTATTTTAATTTGATTATTCGCTTAATCAAAACATAAGTTACCGTCACTACAATAAGCTTAATTATACGGAGAGACTAATCTTTTTTCTATGACTTGATATTATGTAGTAATTTTGTAGCGGAAGATTGTTAGAACTGTAGCGAGATTCAATGTATTTTGGTTAGCCATACTAGTTATAGGTTTAGAATACGGTAAGCCATATGTGTGTGCTACTTCTTAGCATAGCGACTATAGTAATTCGATAGCAAAGTTTTAGGTACCAAAGTGCAAATCATTGCGAAGCTGGATACAACGCTGTGCAATTTGATTATACATCTGTTTGTTTATGTAATTTATGTGGGTCTTGGCTGTGTTTATGTCAATTAATGAATGTTTTGTCGTACCTCGCGCTGAGGCGTTGCTCATCTGTTTCTGTGAGAATTTCCCTGCATTACAGTTTCATTGCATGCATTTGAAGCATTTCACCTGAACTAGAAAGTTTGGTAATCTATTACTTACTCTCTTGAGTCGGTAAATCTTACAGATGAACTACTTTATGCTTTCTTGCTAGATACGAAGATTCCCATTGATATCTGTAGCAAGTTGTTAACATTTTAATTCTCCCATTTCAAGTATACTCGTTTCCCTCAGTTTTCTGCGCAGGAAAAATGCTGTAAACTGGAATAAATAGGAAATATAGGTAAACGATTTAATAATGTTTGCAAGTGGTATGATCCTAGAAATGTTTTTTGCACCAACTGAAATGGATTCGGATTGAAAGAATCCCGTATGTGGTATTTTCACGTGACTTTCTCTACCTACTGTCTTGTACCTTCATATAGCGTATACAAATTAGCGCAAGCTTGTTGTTCTATCCGCTTCATCTTGATCGAGATAAACATTTGCAAATATAGTTTCATTACACATTTCGTTGTACGTACAAGAGGGATAGAGGAAACCGAATCGGCAGTTAGATAGTCATTGTTTAACGGTTATACAAAATTATTAAAAATTCCTTTTGAACAAAGTGGATTTCACGGGCTATTTAAAAAACTTCAAGATATCCATTTTATTTGTCATATAAACAACTTAAATATATTGTATTTTAATTAAAATCATTAGTTAGTTTTTGAGAAAATAAAAAGGTTACAAAAATGCTCTGTATAAAGAGTGGTTTTTACTGAACTTAATAACAAGTTTGTTAGTTATCCGATTTTTCCTTGTTGAGTTATGCTGTTCACACACATAAACACAAACATAGTGTCTCGATATGTTTCTTTATATAGGTGCCTCAAAAATACGTAATTACGTATTGAATTTTTGAGTGGAATGCAATATTTTCTCTAATTACACGGTAGAGAAAATAATATATAAAAATAAAAGTTTTCTAAACAATGGCTTTGAATCTCATGCAATAAATTGAAACCTATCTTCATAACATTGACAATTTCAGAAATATTGGCTACACCTTGCTTAATTAGCAAGGGTTAGCTTACAATTTAAAATTTTTAGATGTTGCGTTTTTTATTCTCAAGAGCTCGTGCGGAAACCTTTTATTATGACAATTACCGTTTTATTATCGCACCACAAGCTGTTATGTATTCTATGTCGATGTTGGTGCCTGTCGTCCTCCGTGGTGTATGGTTACCATACTAGTTTCTAATTCCGAAGGTCGCGGGTTCAAATCCGGCGGAGGGCGATGGATTCTTTTGGGCGTAAAAATCCTTAACATGGCTTCCTTCGGAAGGGAAGTAAAGCCGGCGGTTCCGTGTCGTAGATTTACGGCACGTAAAAGAACCTCAAGCCTGATAAAGAGGTATCTGAGCAAAATTACGGGTATTTCACGCCCAATATAGAATGTAACGCTAAGCACCACAGCAGTTAAAAGAGCGTCCATAAATAAAAACTCAATTTAAATTTTCAGTTCATGCCAGATGTATGCGAAATGAATCAACAATATAAAATAGGCTAAAAATCGCGTTCAACTCTCAGTAAAGGGATTATGTTATTGATACGGATCAATCCAGATTACCTTACTGTCACTGAAACCGTTTTTCGAATATGGGCAAATATAGGTCAGTGCTAAGGTACACTGCCATTAGCAGCATACCTAAACTCAATCCCTAGGCTGAATCGCCTACAGGTATATAGAGTTAAAAGTCTTAAGAGCTATTCATTTACACGGTGACATGAGTGTCTATAATAAAATAACTTGTTGAAGGTTTTCGCAACACTTGAACATAATTATGGAATTATTGAATCATAGGTATGCATTATTTTTATAGTATTTATTTCGTACATTACTGCTTAGTGGTTTTAATAAAATATTTAGAATCATAGAACTTGAAATGCCTTACCATTTTTAATATATTTATTACTCATTTCGTGTGCCAGATGAAGGAGAAATTCCAATCAGGTATATTTTAATACTTACAACCTCAATCGTATGATTACTGAAAGCAATTCCTGCCATGACAATTGAATTTCACAAGCTTTGGTGCATTGTTCACACAGTTGTACAGCCGAGTTCTCTGCAACTTGGTTGCTCAAGCAAAAGTGTTCAACTTCTACAAGTCATGCTACTCACGGGTTTATACTTGCAATTGCTGCTGCAAATTGCTTGAAGAAAGAAAATTCCCGTAATAATTTTCCAATTAAAAGTTCTACTAAAGGAACAGTCATCCTGGGGGGGGGTGATTGCAGTGCTGTAACTCAGAGCAATAAAACAATTGACCTTCAGTAAAGCAAAGTATAACTAACTTTGAATGAAAATAGTGCCAGATAGCTTTAGGTTCCTATTTCGGGCATTGGGCCCTTTTTCCCGAACTACCACAGTAAAAATGCAATAAAAACTGCATCCTACACACAAAAGTTAAAACTATTGTTACAATACCTGTGGAATATAACAATTAAAGATAAGGAAACACAACTTAAGAAAACTGTTACTATTAGAAAGACAGTGTTAATAAATACAATAATAGGAAAAAACAAACCTTGTAGTGAGGTACATCAAACATTAATCTTACGTAAACTTAGTATTTAACTTTAAGGCTAATCTTATACTTCTAAAGCCACCGAGGAACTAGTTGTAAAAAAGATTTTAAATACGGTATTGTCTGACAAAATTCAGGATATATATGTTTCGTATTATTAAAGGTTGTCAAAAAGAAGCTAATAACTTATTTTGCTTTGCACGTATGACCCTTACTTATTCACAGGAGTACCAATCTACGCCCCACGTAGTTTAATGGCGAACCGGATAACGCCTCTCTCGGAACAGAGAGCTGTAATCATTGCCACAGATATTCAAGGATACGTGGTGTACGATATTCTTTTGCTCTACCATTATTTTATGAGAAACCACTGAAGTATTTTGCAGATTCTCCTAATGGTCAAACTTGGTAACATTGCATTGCTTTATAATGTACAAACTGCGCCAAAGAAAATCTTCGGCGGATTTTATATCGTTTTCTGGGTGTTTTGAGGTGTGTCCTTCATCTTACCTATCGCAGAGCGTGGTGGCTTGATAACACAGCAATAAGGGGTAAGTGAGGGGAAGTTTATTGTCTCAAAACCAGTCATGCCGTATACTAACGAAATTACTCATGGACGTATCGTGGGAGGTTGGTCGCACTGTTACAACAATTGCAACGGCCTTTATAGTGAATTAATGGATAAAAATACTCCAGAAAAGTGGGGAAGACTGTCTACATACTGTCAGAAAGTGGATACTGCCCGTAAAACATGCACAGATGATGATATTCGTTTACTAAATGCAATTTACTCTTTTCTTATAATTGATCATGTTTAGAAACTAGAGATAAATATGTATATGGTTTAGGAATTAGACATACATAATATTATGGCAATAACTTTGATTATATTTTTGTCTATTGTCCCGTTGTATTTCTATGATCAGCAATATGTTAATAAAGGCATATTAACCAAATATAGTTTGAATTAGAGGCGAAACATGCTGCTTTATTTATTATTTAGTTATGTTTGCTTCTATGAAGCAACAACAATTGATGTCACTGTGAGAATACATTTTTGTTTATTCTTTGTTATAAAGTATGTGCTATGTATTTAATGAATACCATCCAAGTTTTAATTTGCACCCCCTGAAAAATTTCTCACACGATAAGAGGTCTGCATTACAAACTGAATGCACTTACTCTACCTCTTTCTCTTTTAGCCAATACGATCGAGAGCATAAACATATATTTCGTTTCTACGCCATTTTGTAACCTTTGTTGTCATTATTGGTGAAACTATTTAGCAGAAGAAGTGGCGCCCCATGCACCGTGACCTAAAGCAACCAACGAAATGGCCATGGCTTTGCAAGGCCACGTACAACGATAAATAATGTGAAATAGTCGCGAGATGCAGTAAGGTTTTCTATGGCGCTCTTTGTAACATCTTTTAGTAAAGATTATGTACACTTTCCCGGGTCAGAACCATTCAGGCCATCTGTGAGTAGGGGTAGGGAAACTAATCGGCCATGGTCGCCATTTTTACCTGTCACTCACTTCGAAGATATCTGGTGGGGGAAGAGGGGAAGTGAGGGGAAATACATACGTTTACAGAGCTTTTTATTTGACGGTGTTAATAAAAAATTTTTTTTTTATTATTACCGATTATATCCTTGGATTGTAGCTCGATATTGATTGTTGTTCCAAGTCGGGCTGGAGGACTAGGATTGAATCCAGTGACATGAATACAAAGTCATCCTCGAATAAAATAAAAAAAGTAATTAAAAATAAAATGGTGAACGTACGATATTACATTTATATCAGTAACTAATTTCTTTGTTATGTATATTTGGACATCTGTCATCCTGACGAATATTATATCTCTTAGATGAATGTATATTTAAATGGTATAGTGAGCGTAAATAACTAGATTACGTAAAACGCTGACGAGCGCTGCGTTGGTATATGCATGCCACTACGTATAGGTCCGAACCTTACGGCACGCTGTGCCTAACTGAAGGGTCTCACCTCTCTCCCAGCGCGTCTATTCCACCTCCCCCCACCCTCTGTCTCTTTCTCAGTGTTTGGTACCTCATGGCACGGCCTACTTTACCGCTATCTGTCGGACGCTGAAAGAAGGTCTTCTCTGTACCTCGCACTGTCGGGCGCTCGCTTCTTTATCGACATGTAAGGTCCGCTTCTAAAAGACGGCTGAAGCGGCCATGTTAGCTTCCCGACACATGAAGACAGCCATTATAGTTGTTAACGTTCGCTTTGGTTTTAAAAGAAATTTAAAAATTAGATTGCAAGACATTATCTTTAACAAAGGAAGTCTTAAAAATGAAAATATAACAATCTTTATACTAAATACAAATAACGGTCATGGCAGCTTTAAAAATGTAGATACTTTAAGCTAAAAAAATACAATACATTTATTAAAACATTTCCTAATTCGATTCTATAAGCTAAAAATCGGAGTAAATCTGAAAAAAATTATTGCTCGTAATTACGGGCAAATGTAGCGGTTTTAAAAATAAACGAACATTAAAACGTATAAAAATGCGTATTGTACACTGATTTTTTGAAGAATGAGAGGAAGAAATAATTGAAAAAATCACTAAATAATAGGGTATATACATGAATTTAATTAAATAAGGGTGGAAAAACTTCTACACTATTTCCAAAGTATTTCAACGATGAAATTTTAGATTATCTTTGCGAGCGTAGTGAGTACGTTGGTATGACGCTAGAATATGAGATGCATGTCTCGACATGGCTGCGACAGTCAAACTGTCTCCGACGTGACGTCATATGGTGAAAGTTAACGTGCCTAAGCATGTCGACTGCTAATGAGGTCTGTTTTTACTGTTTTGTTCAGTCAATAACGGCAGCACTTTGCATTCGAGATGTCTCGGATTCGATTCCCGTAGGGGCGAGCACTCTGACCTTACGTTTCTCACGATTTTCGCTGGTCTGCTGCCCAATGCTGTAGTGGTATTTGCTATCATGATTCCATTTCAATCCGATTTATTTGTATTTTTACACGTGAATTTCTAGGGTTCAGGGGTTAGATTTCCATCGATTGTTTACTCTGATCACGGATCTTTTCATGGTTTTCGATGGTCTGCTGTCGAATGCTGTAGTGGTATTTGCTATCACGATTCCCTTTCAATCCATTTTTCACGTGAATTTCTAGGGTTCAGGGGTTAGATTTCCATCGATTGTTTACTCTGACCTTACGTTTCTCACGATTTTCGCTGGTCTGCTGCCTAATGCTGTAGTGGTATTTGCTATCATGATTCCATTTCAATCCAATTTATTTGTATTTTACACGTGAATTTCTAGGTTCAGGGGTTAGATTTCCATCGATTGTGTACTCTGATCTCGGATCTTTTCATGGTTTTCGATGGTCTGCTGTCGAATGCTGTAGTGGTATTTGCTATCACGATTCCCTTTCAAACCATTTTATTTGTATTTTTTCACGTGAATTTCTAGGGTTCAGGGGTTAGATTTCCATCGATTGTTTACTCTGATCACGGATCTTTTCATGGTTTTCGATGGTCTGCTGTCGAATGCTGTAGTGGTATTTGCTATCATGATTCCAATTTATTTTGTATTTTTACACGTGAATTTCTAGGGTTCAGGGGTTAGATTTCAATCAATTGTTTACTCTGATCGCGAATCTTTTCATGGTTTTCACTGGTCTGCTGTTGAATGCTGTAGTGGTACTTGCTATCACGATTCTCTTTCAATTGCATCTTTTTTGTCTCTAGAGACCTTTTGTTTGATTTCCCTGTCGGTCGCACACTCTATCCGTCAGTCGCTCAGCCCTTTGATTTTTTTTCATGGTTTCCCCTGGTCTGCAGGCGAATGCCTGAGTGGGTTCTCATCTATCACGATTTTCTTTCATTTGCAACTTTATGCTTCTAGAGTAATCTGATGATTTCCCTCGTTCGATTGTCGTTGGTTGTTTACTCTGACATATTTTTCATGGTTTTGCCTGGTCTGTAGGCGAATGTCTGGGTGGTTTCTCATCTATCACGATTTTCTTTCTTTTGCATCTAGGTTTCGTTGCGCGAAGGGAATGCTTGCCTCCTGCTCGGTCGACGGATCGTTCATCACCTTCACCAGTCAAGCTCTCCGAATCTGTACGATTATAGCCGAACAATACATAACATCTTCACAATACTTTACACTTTCTCTCTAAGCATACGAAGCTATACGGAGACGCTCGAACATCAGTGTAACACGAATATAAGAGCTTACACGCTTCATCACCGTTTTTAGTATTAATAATCAGGATATAATTGATTAGAAAAAGGTTCCTGCTTTCTCTATAAATAGAGCGAACTTGAGTATTGAAATTCATTCTGTTGATCATCTCTGAGGTGTTAACATCGCTGTTCTCTCAGAAAATAATCTAAAGTGTTATCAATGTGAAGAAGAGTACATTTCCTTGAAGAAGGGTTAATACGTTATATAATTGATGCATAAAGGTTCGTGCTTCCTCTATAAATAGAGCAACCTCTAGCATTGAAATTCATTCTGTTGATCATCTCTGAGGTGTTAACATCGCTGTTCTCACAGAAAATAATCAGCTTTCTAAATGATATCAAGGCGTACATTTCCTTGAAGAAAGGTAAATACCTTATTATATCAAGAAGAAAAATGAATAAGTCCTCGTATAAGGATATCATTCCTAGTGTCTCGGGATATTCTTGTGGTAAATGCTGTAAGAAGTTCCTCCGTGGATATGATAAAAGACGACATGAGCTACGTTGTAAAAAGCTCTTCAAGTGTAAATATTGTAATGTAGCCTTCAACGACAGTTATAAGGGTCGTCGACACGAAGATGCGTGTGAAATAAACAGGCCTGAGAAGAAACGTAGATTAGAACCGTCAAAGCAAGAGTTGTTATCTACGATGGAGGAGTGTGACATGAAAGAATATGAAACTTCATTCCATGGACGTTTGAAATCGTATTTTATACGATGTGAATCGACTAAGGACCTGAATATATACCTGCATGAAGCAAAACAGCGGATAATTCAGGCTGTGCATAAAGAGCTTGGTATTCACAAGAGTTTGAAAATTAATCTGTTAGCTGAGTGTAGATTTGTTAACAGTATCGGAGAAACCTGCGACAAGACATTTAAAACCAGAAATCAAGCTGTTTTCCTAGAAACGGATCTGGACTCTATGCTGGAAACCAAAATGAAGAAATTGGTTACTGAAATGGAGGAATCACAACTAAAGGGAAGCAACTGGGCTCTGCTTGCTGTGGAAGGGGTGCGCCTTCGTATTAACAAGTACAACCCGTTACGAGGAAGTAGCTACATACCCCTACCTCCATCTGTTGAAGCAAGAAAAGCCTGCATTAACATCCAGAATTTAACTGATGAGCTATGTTTCATGTACTCTATATTAGCTAAATTTGTCAGCGTCAAGCCTCAACGGGTGAGCAAATACGAACATCTCCAAGATAAGTACGACTTTAGCTGCGTTTCCTATCCTACTCCGCTTTCTCAAATACCTAAATTTGAGAAGCTTAATAGGATGTCTATCAACGTTTTCGGCCTGGATGAGAAGCATGAAGTGTATCCGATAAAGGTTGTTGACACTGAACTACCTGACCACCGTGACTTCCTACTACTGAGTGACAGTACTGGAAAACATCACTATGTATATATCAAGAATTTTGAAAAACTTATTCGATGTCAGAAAACCAAATGTAAGGAACGTATTTATACCTGTAAGCGATGTTTTACACATTTTGACGATCGATATGGAGGAAGTGGGCTGGAAAAACTGGAAGAACATGCAGCCATCTGTAATCAGCATGGTGTTGCAAGGGTAGTTATGCCTACAAAGGAGAAATCAATTGTACAGTTTAAAAATGTGGTGAGGATGTTGAAAGTACCTTACGTCATCTATGCGGATTTTGAAAGTATTCTCACTCCATGTCGTACATGCATACCCAATCCTGAAACTTCCTATACAACCCCTTATCAAGAGCACACAGCAATGAGCTTCTGTGTTTATGTTAAACCATCAACCAACGTTGAGCATCTGGAAACTGGTCTTCCTAAGCATCCCTATGTATACCGTGGTGTTGATGCTGCTCAGAAGTTTATAGAATACCTGTCATTCCTTGCAAAGGAGATTAATAATATATACAAATCTGTCATGCCCCTGAAACTTACAGATCAACAGCAGATGGATTTTAACGCCTCTACAGTATGCTACTTGTGTGGAAAAACCTTTACTGAAGAGAACTATAAAGTACGCGACCATGATCACATCAGTGGTGAATATCGGGGGAGTCTGCATAATGAATGTAATTTAGCCTGCAAAACACCTAAATATATCCCCGTCTTCATGCACAACCTCAGTGGATATGACTCACACTTCATTGTTAAGGAGCTGGGATGTACAAGTGAGCGGGTGGAAGTAATTCCTAGCTCTGAAGAAAGCTATATATCATTCTCCAAGTATGTTGGAGATATAAAGCTACGGTTTGTGGATAGTTTTCGGTTCCTGAGTACAAGCCTGGATAAGTTGGTGAAAAATCTAACATCGTACCCTGAAACATTGAAGTACTTCGGAGAAGACAAGTTGAAGTTGATGACCCGTAAGGGGGTATTTCCCCATGATTACGTCACTACATGGAACGTCTTGAACGAAACCTGCTTACCTCCTAAGGACTCCTTCTACAATAAATTAAATGAAGAGGAAATTAGTGTTGCTGACTACGATCATGCTAAAAATGTATGGGAACTGTTTAATGTCAGAAACCTGGGCGAGTACAGCGACCTCTACTTAATCTCTGATGTGCTTCTCCTAGCTGATGTCTTTGAGACATTTAGGGAGCAAACACTCAAAACACACAAAGTCGACCCTGCACATTATTTCACCTCTCCAGGACTTACATGGGATGCCATGTTACTGTACACTGGAATTCAGCTGGAATTGTTACAGGATTATGATCAATTACTCATGGTGGAATCTGGCATAAGAGGAGGTTTATGTCAAGTTTCCCACCGCTATGCAGAGGCTAATAACACCTACATGGAGAAGTATGATCCGTCAAGACCAACCCAATTTATTACCTATGAGGACGCCAACAACCAATATGGGTGGGCAATGAGTCACGCTCTCCCTTATGGTGGATTTGAGTGGGTATAACCTGAAAAAAGTGACTTAGAAAGACTACAAGAAGATGATCCTTACGGCTACATATTAGAAGTCGACATCGAGTATCCTGCAGAACTTCACGATCTACACAACGATCTTACTTTCCTGCCTGAGTGTATGACGCCTAAGGACTCTCCTACAAAGAAACTGATACCTCATCTAGGACCTCGAAATAAGTATGTACTACATTACATGGCGTTGAAGCAAGCTCTTGATCATGGACTACGGTTAACAAAAATCCATCGTGTGCTACAATTCCAACAGTCTCGATGGTTAAAACCGTATGTGGAATTTAACAACAGACTACGACAACAAGCTGCAAATGATTTTGAGAAGGATCTCTACAAATTGTTCAACAATGCTATGTTCGGAAAAACTATGGAGAACCTGCGTAATCGTATGGATATACGGCTGGTGACAAATGAGAAGCCTCTGGAAAAGTTAATTGCAAAGCCAACGTTTATCGACAGGACTATATATGCTTCTAATCTAGCTGCTGTACATATGGCCTCCCGACAGATCGTGTTCAACAAGCCTATATACATCGGTATGAGTGTGTTGGATATCTCCAAGACATTAATGTACCGGTATCACTATGATGTGTTGCTACCGTATTATGGAGCTGAAAACCTGAAGCTTATGTATATGGACACTGATTCGTTCATTCATCGTGTTACAACTGAAGATGTGTACCAGGATAAGCTACGTTTTCTTGAGCACCTAGATACTGCTGATTATCCTACAAGCCATATATGCTATTCACCTCTAAACAAGAAGGTACTTGGGAAATTTAAAGATGAGGCTAATGGTAAAATCATTCAACGCTTTGTAGGGCTACGACCTAAAATGTATGCCCTAGATATCGACGGTTCAATGATAAAAAAGATTAAAGGCATAAAACGTAGTGCTATTAAGCAGTACGTCACGTTCGAGAGCTATACTGACTGCCTTAAAACCAGAGAAATTATCAGAACGCCCATGAATCTGATCCTGTCGCGACAACATGCTCTTGCCACAGTACAAGTGAATAAAATTACATTGACACCATACGACGATAAAAGAATTATTGCTGAGGACGGTATAACGACATACGCCTATGGACATTACAGCATTACAAGTAGTGCATAAGAGAATTTAAGTCGAATATGAAGATTTTCTCGTGAGTCTACAATCTTAAAAAAATGAAGGTTATCCGTGTGCTGTATATGCAGCTAGCTGACGACTGATGAAGAAGGAAGAAGATGGAAGGGAAGGTGGTAACCCTGCCATTAGGAGCAATCCTAGTGCTAGTCTCAAGCCTAGATAAAAAGGGGAGAGACTCCTACAACGAACTAAAATAAAGGCATGATGACGTAAACTTTTCAATTAAAACTCTCGAATAATAAAACCTGAATAAAACATTGAGGTTATCTTCGGTTAGTCCGATTAGGTTAGTCGATGACTGAGTAGAATAGATGATGAGAGGAACGTTTGGATTGGTCGGGTTAATCTAGGCTAGGTTCTCGTACTTATTGTCTAAGTTATGAAGGATGGATTAGCTTAGATTACCTTAGCAATGGGCTGGTTACGTGTTGTTCTTACGTTTTGTTACTTGGTTACATAGTTGCTACGTGTTGTTACGTCGTGTGACGTTTCTGATTACGTGATGTCACGTGATGTTATAAGGATAGGTGCTTATGTTACTTAGTGTGACGTCTTGTCATGCCGTTATGTTACGTTGTGTTACGTCTTGTTACGTGGTTACGTTTGTTGGTTACGTCTTGTTACGTGATTATGTTAGGAATGAATAGACAATGAGAAGATGATCTAGAGTAGTCAAGGTGGGCATAGGTTAGGACGTATACTTCACTGTAAACCGATACACAGTTTGTCTCTCTCCGTTTTGCGCACTAGTTTAACATATATAAAGTTTGTAAGGTTTAGAAAATAAGTATATAAAAGTGTTGCGGCGCTGGATGATAAAAGTTTTATAATCGAATTACTCTATATATTACCGTATAACCCTACATTCCTCCTCCTTCAACCCCTGTTTATCCTTGTATCTCTTCCGTTTTCCATATTTCTCCCATATAAACGTATACTCTGCTCCTCAACCCATGTCTAGACTAGCATCTCTCCTCATATGTCCTACCGATCTCATATAAATGCATTTTCCCCCTTGAAGACTCTCTCAACCTAGCACCTACCTTCGTTTTCCCTATCTTTTCCCCTATAAACGCATACTCTGTCATTCAGACCTTCCTGTCTAGTCTAGCACTTCTCCTCATATTCCCCTACCTCTCTCATATAAGACGCATTCCCTACTTCAACCCTGTCTAGCCTAGCATCGACCCTCGTATACCCTATCTCTCGCATATAAACGTCTACTCTATCATTCAAAACTCCTAGCCTAATACGTCTCCTCGGTTCGCTATATCGCTCATATAAAACGCCATATTCTAGCCTTGAAGTCCTGTTTAGTATAGCATCTTTCCTTGTATTTCCCTATCTCTCTCGTATAAAGCATATTCCTCTCTCCTTTAGCATCTGACTAGCCTAGCATCAGCCCTGGTATTCCCTATCTCTCCCCTATAATCGCATTTTCCTCCTTGAACTGTCGCATCTACCCCCGTTTTCCCTATCCCTCCCCATATAAACGCAAAAGTAGCCCCCGCTTCTGTCTATCATACCATCTGTTCCCATTTTCCATATATTCCTCATATAATCGTATACCGTACTCCTTAACCTCTGTCTACACTAGCACCTCCCCTCGTATGCCCTATCTCTGTCGTATAAAGCATATCTCTCCCTCCTTCAGTCCCTGCTCTACCTCAGAACTCTCCTCGTTTTCCCTATCTCACCCATATAAAAGCATTTTTTCCCCATTGAAGGTTCTCTCAACCTAGCATATACCCTCGTTTTCTTCGTCTCTTCATATAAAAAAGCCATACTCTACCTTCAAACCCTGAATAGTCTAGTACCTCTCCACGTATCCCCTATCTCTCCTGTATATATGTTCATATTCCCCTGCTTCAGCATCTGTCTATCCTAGCATCTGTTCACGTTTTCCCTATCTTTCCCATATAAATGCATATTCCACATCTCAAATCCTATCTAGTCTAACACTTCTCCTCGTATTCCACGAATCTCTCATATAAGGCACATCCCCATTCCTTCAACCTCTATCTAGCCTAGCATCGATCCTCGTAGTCCCTATCTTCCCCATATAAACGCATTTTCCTCCGTGAACCGCCGCATATACCCTCGTTTTCCCTATCCTTTCCCATATAAACGCAAAAAGTGGCCCAGGTCTGTCCTACCTACCCTACTATTGTGCTTAAAAAGCAAACTAAACAACTGCCGTTTCATAGCGAAGCTACGTCATATATCAAGAAATACATTAATTTCTGAAACGTTTCAAATTTATAGAAAATATAATTCTCCTGGAAGAAGTAACTTGTCGAAACAAGGAATAGAAAAGAAAAATTAAATCTTGTGTTTTAGAACCTCCTATACTCGCCCCCCCAGCTAGGATAGCATCGTTTATTCTTTCGTGGATGTTTACAACCAGTTCAGAATACCGCTTTTGGTTCTGCTGATAATGCTGCCATAGCTCCATCACGTGAGCAGTGAGATTCACACGCACCCTGTCTGGTCGACGTTTTACCATTCCTTTAGTATGAAGTCACACACATGTTCATATTCAGATGTTGGAGGTCATCCTATGCAGATTATTAACGGATTTCTGTTAACCAATAGTGGGTAGTATTTGAGGTATGCACACCACTAGTATCGTGCATATTCTTGTTCTAGGAACCTAACACAAAGCGTTTTCAAGAATATCTGCATAGACTGCACTCGTCATCCTTTCTGGCACTTGAATTAACGCCCTTGGACCTAATGCTGTCATATAGGCCCAGAAATGTGCTGCAGTTCTTGCCGAAAGTTCTGCTCGAACGATGTGCAGAGGAGCGTTCCCCATGGTCTACACAGACATAGAATCCCTTGCTGGTCGGATCGAAGTACCTACTCGTGACTTAAGATTACCAGGCCCCAGTTAGCCAGTATTACGCTGTGCCCATTGTAATGTTCTTGTCTTGCGCGCCTCAGTGAGAAGGAGCTTATGGCAGGACGATGAGATGCAATATCGCACCCTTTAATCGTTGGCGTATGGATTCATATGAGAAACCATACTCAACTACTTTATCCAGAAAAACAGATGTGTGTCTTAAAGGTTGGTTCCTCAGAGCTTCGTCTTGAGCAGGTGGACGCCGGCTTGATTTTGCCCACTCAACTTCTTCCTCGTGATGCTGGCTCTAGCCATTGTTTCACTGTTCTTCGGTCACAGCCCAATTCTCTGGCGTTCTGCGAGGCGTTTTCATCATGGGTAGCACGGCTTACAATTTCACCCCTTTGAGCTGCAGTCAGCTCCACACAAACCCGCGAACTGCTTTACTGTGATGAAGGCTTAGTGAAAATTTGCGAATGCAGTGCATAGAGAACTTACAGCAACATTTTGCGCATGCGCAAGAAATCCAGGTGAAAAAGTTGGAATAAAATGTATGAACATATCCTGGGCTTCGAACTTTGAAAATTCGGCACACTTTTACAACTGACTTACCACAGCAGATATACGTGCGTCGGTTGTACATATACAATATAGATGTTGGTTCTATTACAATCATAATTCAACGTGTTTTCCGTTTTCTTGCATATTCTCCAATGCCATGAAGTTAATAGTTCAGCTTGTAGAGAATTGTAAATTGTTTTGTTTTGTTATAACCATAGAAATCTTCGAAGTAAGTGACGGGTTAAAATGGCGACCACGACAGTATACGTCCAGGACCATGGGCGATTTAATTTTTATACCCCTACTTACAGAACACCTGAATGACACTGATCTGCGAAAAGTGTACATAAACTCAACTGGAAGACAGCACATCAGGTGGGAGAAAATCAAAGAAACGTGCTAATACAATGAGCCATGTTTTAAGTTATAAGAGATTACAGAACACCTCCCCCAATCATGGCTCTATCTCCACTTCTTACGTAGTTCTAGCAACCCAAGTTGATTGGGGGGCTTTCACATAGCCTGTTTTCGCGATGACGGATGTGCGCCAGAGACTAGGATCTAAGACAGCTTTAGATACGTTGGGAGAACACAATAAATTCAATTTTAGATGTGATATGGTCATCGTAGTGCAGGCAGCAGAATAGCTATACGTGAAGCTGAAGGTAGGTGTTTCGAACTCCCAATATGACATTGAATATATTATTCTGATTCTATCTTTCCATAGTTAATTCGGAGTTAGTATTATCTTAAATACATTTTGTTACAAGGGTTTTACAGTAAAGGAAATGTAAAGGAGGTTGCCAACCCTTTTCAAGTATTGGGAAAATGCTATGCTTTGCGAATTTTTTGTAATGCTTTTTCATCTTATGTGGTTTATTTCGTATAACTCAACTCCATACCATGCTTATCTATGATACATTATCGTAATTCAAAATGAATATGTCTATTGCTCTTGCTGCTATGCAAATAACTATTGTCTGAAGGGAACAACAACAGCAATAATAATACAAAATAATAATAATAATAATAATAATAATAATAATAATAATAATAATAATAATAATAATAATAATAATAATAATAATAATAGTAATAATAACAGGAAGACGAAAAAATATAGTCCATAATACCCTAACCTATTAAATGAGTTATTCAAAGTATGAGGCGTATCCAGAAAGAAGGTTTTCCGGTTTTGTTTCCTTTAAAGGAAACGTATTTAGCCGGGAAAATTGTGCATGCAACATATGTATGACGTGTCAATCATATGCCGGCAGGACAGGTTCCGTCTGGTGCCAGTAGCGCGGCAGTAATTGCCCGAAATGGTGCTCTTATTCGTTCTCCCACCGCTTGCGAGGTTCGGTAAGTGATAAGTTCCTTACCGCACAAAACATAGCGCGGACCGAAATTCATCGTCAGTTCCGTTAGGCCTACAGGCCGAACACCATAAGCAAACTGATCGTGTGTTGCTGGTGTATGCGGTTTTCCAAAGGCCATCAAAATGTCCATAATGAAGAGCGCAGTGGGCGACTTTCCCCCAATGATGACCTTATTGAGCTGGTGCGGCAGCGCATCGTGCAGAACCGTCGCTTCACGATTACGGAGCTCAGTAGCCATTTTCCGCAAACATCGCGAATCTTGTAGCATGAAATTGTCACTAAGCACCTGCTGTTTAGGAAATTGTGTGCCAGGTGGGTGACGAAAAATCTGACACCCGAGCACAAAACAAAACGCTTAGGAGCAACACAGACATATCTGTAGCGGTATCATGATGACGGTGACGAGTTTCTCCACAGGATCGTCACGGTCGATGAGAACGTGGATTTCACACTTTACCCCAAAAACCAAGCAGCAATCAATGTATTGGCGTCACAGTGGGTCTCGGTCAAGAGGAAATTCAAACAGACTGTTCGGTGCAGAAGTGCAAGGTGTTCCGGGATAGGAAGTGCATTCTGCTCATTGAATTCCTATCCAGAGGTGAACGCTGAACCGTTACTGTGAAACACTGGAAATTGTGGGATGCTTATTGCAGGTGTTGTGCTAATCCATGACAATGCTCGTCCACATAAGGCTCGGCACACAGCAACAGTTCTGCAGGAGTTCGGCTAGTAGCTGTTTGACCATTCACCATGCAATTCTGATCTTGCTCCCAGCAATTTTCATCTTTTCTTGCACCTCAAGAAATTCCTGTCGGGTCAACGTTTTGACAACGACGAAGAGCTGAAGGCGACTGTCGCACGCTGGCGGCAGAATTCTACGACAAGGGAATACAAAAGTTGATCCCACAACATGACAAGTGTCTCAATTTCTGTAGCGACTATGTCGCAAAATAGCTCAAACATTGCTGTACTTGTTGCCGAAAGCGTTTTTCATGTAGCTATGTTTTATTTGTTTTAAAAAAAATAGGGAAAATTATTTTTTGGATGTGGCATGTAAAATACCTTTTATCTCTCCTGAAAACTGTTTTTTCACAAGTCCTTTAATTTTACTTTCTATCCCGTTGTGATATGTTTTTTATGCTTTTGGTGCCATGTGGGCTGCATTATGCATTTATAATTAAATACGCCACCTGGTTTGCGAATCCAGGAACCCCGTTCGAGTTATTTCTTCTACCAGCTTGACGGCTTTCTTAAGGTATTCCATAGCTTCACAGCCCTCGCCGCACTATAACCTTTCTCATTAAGGGCAATGAATTTCGATTTGTTATCCATATATTTTGTTACTCTAAAATGACATATGTAGCAAAGATATCATTCTTTACAAGGCAATTTCATGCAAATACTCTTCCTTCCTTCCACGGCTTCCTTCGCTCCTAAGCTGAGAATTGACTTCTCTTCATTGGTTAAAGTTTGAGTGTCAGACATTCGACATGAAATCAATTAAGAGTCGAACAAATCTGGTGAGTGTCTGGCGAGTGCCTTTAATCACTCGTTTCCCACTCCGTTCGGTGCTCACTTTGTTCAAACCAATTAGAGCCAACACATCCCTGGAACATAACTGATACTGAGATTCTGTCAACATTAAATAAAGAAATACGCTATAGGAAATCAAAAGCATCGGCTCATTCTTTCGCACTGGACTATACATATTTTAAATTAGTATACTATATTTATTTATGATATACTTTAAATGAAGGCATTTTGAATTAAATTACATATGTAAAGCAGTAAGTTTGGTTGTTTGTTTAGTTTTACTTACGCTATTCACTTAATGGCTGAGTACAATCTTTAAAGCAAAATTAATGTAAATGACTATAACTTGTGAAAAGAAATCTGCGTTCTTTGTAGCTTCCATTTTCAACTGCTAAAGAACTAACGTTGATAAAATATTGCACTATAAGATCTGCGTATTAAGCGTATAAATGTACCGGTAGACAGTTATAAAGATGGCGTTTGTATAAGAATGCACCTAAAAATAAAAGAATGAGTTATAATATAGTGTTTTACACCCTTAGGCCCCATTTGCAATGAAGACCTAAAATTAACGTAACGCAGCACAACAGCGGTCGTGAGGTAAGACATATTCCGCCGTAGTAGTACTACAAGAACTTGCTACAGATCTCTAGATCCGTAAATTGCACGCAAAAATCTTCCAAGCGTACCCAATTTTCAAAACGAATAATATAACCAAAAATACATAAATGTAAATTCATTCGTACAGTCTTTATAAATTAACAATTTACCAGGTGACCGGAAAAAAGGTTGCAATATTTACAGAGGAGGTAGTATGCAACAAAAGAAGAAATGCCCTTCCTTTAAACATTTGTCGTAAACCTAATATCTTCTGAATTTTGGCATTATTTTGTACAGGAACATATCTTGCACTCCGAGTGCTTTGGCACGAAACAAATGTAGATAGAGGTTTTCTACTCTGAAGCACATCGTGTTTGCATATGGTGTACCAGGTAGGAACAAAACACAAGAGTAGTCAACCTACAGCATCCCAAGTGCTTGCTACATACGTATTGTTCTATCAGTCAGGTATGTTATTTGTATGGTAGTGCGCAAATGGCGCATGTGTTGTTGTGACACAGCAGTAATGTAATTTGTCTTCTTGTCCTTCTGTGGACTTAGAGCACCCGCCGTCAGCTAACATGAGGCTTTCATGAGAGATGGATTGGTCGAGGAGGGCCAATACCTTAGCTTTCCCGTTCTCTTGGCCTTAAACCTTTATATTTTTTGGACTTTGGGGACATTTAAAGACCATGATTTATGCAGTCCCCATAAATGATGTGCAGACTTGAGAAGGCCTATTCAGTGCCGTGACAGAAACCAACAACAAACAGAGGTATTCCAAAGAATGCGTGATTCTATGAGACGCAGGTGGAAGGCAAGGATATCGACTATATTGAGCACCTATTTTAAGAAGTAAATCAAAGACATAGTAATCATTGATGGTAGTGTAAGTAGACCATACGAGTAACTCAGCAGATATTAAGTTTACAACCAATATATATATATATATATATATATATATATATATATATATAGGAACTGGTTATTTTTTTAAATGTTGTAACCCCTGACATCAGAAGCTAGTACTGCACGATGAAAGAAGTGCAGAATTCTTCCTCTATTTACGCAACACAAGCATTAAGTTTGGCAAGCTGAGTGACTAGATGAATGCTTCCATTAAATAACATGAGTGCAAAGTATTGTGTTTGTTCGCGCCTACTTTGCATTTGAATGGGCTTTATCACAAATAACGCAGATGGTTAGTAATTATTGGTTGCTAAAATCTCCTAATAAATTTTATGTAAGTAATAAGCAATATCCTAGGTTTTCATATTTGTGTAATCAAGGCCACCACAAATGGAGAAAATTCACAATACGGAGAAGATGTGACTATGGAAATTACACAACCGAAAATTTTCACTGGTGGCGTTTTAGTTCTTCTTGGTAGTTACAAGCCCTTGCCCAAAATTCAAAATTTGATTACGAGGTAGCAACTACGTATACTAATTTCTATAATATTTCAATATCGATATAAAGCGATTTCTTTGTACCTTCACCTGAAGATGTTGAATCTCTTACGTTATAAAATAGCTACGCGAATAAGCCAAAGATAAAATTCTTGAAAATTTCACGTGTTACACATTCTTCAATACTTTCTATAAGTGCTTTTCCAGCGAAAGTTACTTTTAATTTGTAGATATTTTCGGAATTTTGTAGATATTTTCGGAATTTACAAGATCTGTTGGGGTGATTAAGGAGAAGAAATACATTATCAGCCAATGTTACCCCAATTTTGTGAGTATACTGAAATAAAGGGCTATCTGATATGCTAGTTGGAATACCACAAGGCTTTCGATGATAACGTTCTAAGGAGCAAAGGAAGATGACACGGCACAATGAAATAGTTATACATAGATATTTAACATTTAACGAGTCCAAGAGCTTAAAAGAAATTAATAAAAACATCATTCCAAGAACAGACAAAGATAGAGTGCAAAGAACAATTATGTTAATAGTCTCTTAAAAATCATTGGCTATGGATAGAAGATAAATATCTACTGTAAAGAACCTTAAATAGTAAAGTTGATGAAGATGATCCGTTGCAGTGGCTAGGGGTAACTCTGCATGCCATTAATTTAAAAATTCCTTTTACTTCAATAGCAAATACTCTTAAAGCATTAGTATTGCACTTTGTTCCCATTACTTGATTTTTTGGAACGTGCTAAGAAATGTTCTGGGGCGCTGGATGCAAACTCATCTCATGGAATGATTTCAAGGAGTAAAAAAATGCTTCCAAAATACTTCTATTTAAGTTTTGGCTCATCAAGGTGTGCCATTTCAGCTACCTAGAATATCTAAAACAAAAGTACGAGTAGATATTGACGTTGCGCATTTTCAAAAAGTGCTTCTATTAAAATGCATTTTTATTCAGTATCACACCTTTTTCAGCTATCTTATTTTTACCCAATGCAAATAATCACTTTCTATCCAGAGTTTCACTAAAATTCACCACTGAATTGCCTAAAAACGTAAAGTAAAACCTCTCGCAATAGTAGGTCAAAAATTAATGAAACCTGAATTTCCTTTAAATCCTTTCCGTCTGCAACCCCTCGAGATTCTAGGTAGGCAATGCACATAGAGAAACTAATTATTACTAATGCATGACGACCATTTAGAACTTAATGCTAAAGAGGAGCGGGAATTGAAGATATATACCTGTAAGAGAGAATGATTGACTGCACGAGGAAACGCAAGAGTTCAGGATCACCTCGCCATCTTTCCTCATCACGAGGAAAGTCGAAGAGTAAAGTCGAAGACGGCACGCTGTTCCTAGAAGAGGATGATGAACTTGCTATAACCCACCACAACAAAACAAGAACAAGACTACTGAGACGCCAAATCCTGCTTCGTGACCCCGGAGGAGAAAAACGGACGGGTATATAAACCTGCTGGTAGAGTTGCACAGCGTCAGTGAAGATGTTGAGGTTGGTAGTTGTGTGTTTGGCGCTTAGCTTCGTCAAAAGCCGAATAGTGCTTGAAAGGAATTTGGTTCAAAGGGTACGTAGTGTTTTTAACTTATTTAAGCGACAACTAATCCAATAATGTTCACTGCTTTTTCAAAGTGGCGTTAATAGCAGCAAGGAAGGCAGGCTATGAACATGAAGGGCGCATTTTAGAGGGGTAGGAAATTAGGAATCACAAAACGAACGCTTACTAGTTCAGACGGCTTATTTGATGAGGTACGTTATTGAATGCAATGGCATGCAGGTTTTGGTATTTACTAAAGCGTGTCTAAAACTTCACCCATTGTGTTACAAGAACCATTTAGCTTCTATGTTGCACTGTAACTTTGTTTTAACCATGGAACTATTGTTTCAATAATGCCACTAACCTGAAGTAGCTTCAATCCTGATCTTTGTAGTCTCTTTGAATAACCCGATACTGGCAATCCTAAATTTACAGCTGAACTGGTAAATCCTCTCCTTTAATATTTCTCGCTTATCTTTATTGGATTTTTGCTTGTAATAACAAAACTATGTTAATAGAGAGTTCTCACTGTTATAGGGATTCAATTCTTAAATGGAGTCAAAATGGTCAAACTCATAATTCATTCTTGAAGTTTTCGATTTTATAACTTAACATTTTGACTTTATGTCCCTTAAAGCATTGCCACAATTTTAAATTGCTAAAAAGCCAAATAACATGCAACCTTTATCTTGCACTACTGTTTGTGTTTAACTTAAGCACCTAGAAAAACACATTGTTTCTTATAAACATATTACATCGAAAATTAGTACGCATAAAGCCTTTAGATTTATACCATTAAAATTTTCTATTTTCTATCGCTTACCCAGTGTATATAAGTTGCATTTAACTTTAAAATTTATACGCATATTTCACCATAAAAACGAGGTTTTGAGAACTGTAAACATCCTCAAAAAAGAAAACAAATGTGTGTGTATGTGTGTGTGTGTGTGTGTGTGTGTGTGTGTGTGTGTGTCTGTTTTGGAGAGTTCCGTGTATGTAAAAACATAACTCAAAAAAGAAACGTAGGCTAAACATCAAATTTCAAACTTGAGTTTGATAATATTTAACCATTCTAGGCGAGGACTTTAAGAAACTCAGTCCCAAACAACAATCCATTGGAAAAATGTGTGTTAATTCTAATTTTCTCAGAATGGCTCCGAATATTTTGATTAAAATATACTTGTTTTCTTTTATTTTCTCTACCTTGAGGCACTATTTTTAACACTTAAATGATGTCATTCTAATTATATAATATAAAATATTATAACAGCCCGCCTTAAGCAATATGTGTATAATATAATATATAAAATTTATGTAACAGCGATGTATTATGTTTATATTATTATGTACATGTATAATAATGTTATGTGAATGTACGTAATTTAACAATGTAGGAGCTGTGAGAATAAAAGTGAACTGCCTTCCGTAGCAAACAGAATTATAAAGTAGCTAACAATGAGGTAAACTTGAGGCAATAATGAATTGGAAAGTTTCATAAAGGCTACTAATAATTCTTGGAACAATAATTTAATATATAAAACAGTTAATAAATAACCAATCAACAACTAGAAATGCAAATAAAGGTATTGGAGTAGGATTAGCCAATCGGAAATTGAAATAGTGGAAATATGCGAATTTAGGCGGTAGACGCCAGACGCTAGAAGGGAGTGTTCCCGAGCAGTTCGATACGTATACAGTGTGAGACTTGAATACTCATTACAGCGAGAATAATATAAAGTTTACGTGTTAAAAAGTGCAATTAATTAAAATCTCAAAGCTCTACAGTAGGATACATTAGTGAAGGATTAATAAAGGGAGTGAGGTAATAATAATTTGTGTAAGCCTTCATTCTTTAGCCGTACTACCCCTGGTAAGAGATACGTGTTTCTGCAAATTACTACGACGCAGCCGAGGCATTCAAATAACTATTTAAAAATAAAAAATTGATTCGTAAACGTGGGGACGAAGGCGACCGGAAAGTGAACGTGGGGCGAAGGCCACCGGAAACTTTATATCGTACCTTGGGCTGCAAACCTCAACCTTTATTATTGTTTTTTGTTTAAACGTTTGCGTTAGTTTCTGTGAAAATTAGACTTTTAAGTTCTCTTCATTTCGAAGGAATGTGTATAATTTTGTACAACCAATGAACACGTGATATATAAAGCTCCTTATAATATACTATTTAGTTTTTTTTTTACATTAGTTGTTTTGGGAAAGTTTGCTATTAAAGTTTTACATTTTCTCAGGTTTAGCTATCACGAACTAAAGTATCTTAACATGATCCTTCTTTTTCCACTATCGTGTTCATTAGTAACAAAGCCGGGCTTTCAATGTACGAACAGTCGTGTTTCATTTTACGTATTGTGCATTAAACCAAGTCCATATTGCTGAGTTTGGGATAATTTCCAGCAATAAATACATCGCGAGTAAAGTAACCAAATTAGAATAATCCCTTTTTATATGAGTGGTATATAATTTAATATATTATATTATATGTGATTACAGCCATACGAGAATATAAATGAATGGGTGTATTTATTTGAATAACGGCACACATGCTCAGATCCATATCAATCGCACGGGTCCGCAGACCATACGTGCTGTTATAATACACTGAATAATAAGAAATACAGGAATAATAATAATAATAATAATAATAATAATAATAATAATTAACGACTAAAATTGAAATAAACTAGGAAAAAATGCCACAAGTAAACACCATTGTACAAAAAAGTAAAAAACATATTTAAATGTAGCATTTTAAATACAAACAACTCACAGAACAATGGTAAACTCTATTCCAATGCTTTATTACTCCCTATTATAATAAAAAGAACAGTTAAGAGAATAATTAACATACCCAATACACGAACAATAAATGAAAAAGTTACATAAAATGAAGCACTGACAAACTTTTAACTCTTCTTACACCCTCGCTTCTTTAGTACCAACCTTCTCAAATCTCAGCTGTCTAGCCCTAAGCAGAAATGTACCTATCCCCTCCATGTCTTCCCTGCCTGCCAGTAGCGTCTAGCATGCCCTTAACTCTCCATTCGAAATGGTAAATTATCGCGGTGAATATCTGCCCCATTTGCAGATTCTCCCGCCATTTTCATCAGTAATTTTATCATCCGCCATACTCCCAGCCTAAACCACGCGAGCCCCAGTGTAATGAGTTTGGTGCACATTTTGATGCATTGCTCCATACCCCACTCAGATTTTAGCACATGCTGTACTTCCAACGGAACCTTCTCCGTGTATTGCCAATTTTTTGCTACCTGTCAATATCACAGAGGCGGTACTCTCTATGCACTCCGCCTATTTCCCTGACCCGCCATCCAAATGTAGACAATCCCTATGCTTTCTAAACCCTTCTTTAATTTTGTTGCCCATGTTGACTTTCGTTCCATTGTCAATTGTTCACGCTAGTAGGTCGCCCTAATTAGAAATTGGTCTCCAAGAACGATTTTCAACCAATGACTGTTCTGGCTTTCCACTCTACCTCAGTTAGCCGTTCCCCTTCCTACTGCCAGAATTCATTTTAAAACTCGGGCCTTTATTTGGTTCAAATTCCCTGTTTGTTCCCACCCCCATATTTGTGCTCCATATGTCATCGTGGACCTAACTGTCGCTCCATATACGCTCTCCAGTAGGGTTACGGATATAACTGGAATTCTGCTACTGTCCGGAGCCATTGCTGCCTTCACTCTATCCTTGTGTTTCGTGATGTCAATATGTTTCTTCCATTTTCCGTTCATCACAGACTGAGTACACCGTCCAGCGTCTGTCCTTCATATGCCCATGTCTCCTCCCAACTACAAACCAAACCATTCTTCAAAATCAATGTTTTAGTCTTATTGTCATTAACTGTAAATGGTCATTTGTGGCAATAATGTTTAAGTCCGTTACTCTCCGTTGTAGTCCGTTAATTGCCGTAGAACACAACACCAAGTCATCTGCGTATGAAAGTGCTGGAATGTACAAATATTCCAATACTGGTGCATCAATATTTTTCGCTAGCATTATGTCAATAATATAATCCACAAAGATTTTAAATAATAACGGTGATAAAATTTAGCCTTGTCTCACGCCCCTATAGCTTACTCAGCTATGGGATACTCAGTTCCTGTCATACTTTATACAAAATTCCACATGTTGATAGATTGCCTGCAATGCTCTAATATTTTACCTGATATTCCCTTACAGAGAATATGTAAAGTTGTAATGCGTAGAGAAAGTCGTGTGAATATTAACTCATATACTTAAAAACGGATCCCTTCTGTGAATGTGAATGGGTGCACGCGCGTGAATAGCATAGATTGCAATGAAAGTTAGATAAATACTGAAGTTAATTTTTAAGTTCAACTTCTTCCAAGGCTAGGAAATGAAGTTTATCAAACTATCAAACCTCGAACTATCCTCAGCACCTTTGGTTAACATTTTATTTCTCCATACTGGGCTACAATTTTGATTAAAATGACCAAAACGATTATTTTTCATACTGCAGAAAAAATTATATACTGCTGGTCTATTAGTTTATTTCAAATAACTTTTTCTGTTGCATTTTCAGTTTTCGAAATATTACATATTTATGCTTCCTTAGGTTAAACTGATGTGTCACCTATAAAGCATATTACCCGATTATTGTAATACATGTGTTCATTAGTAAAAACAGAAAAAATAACACCATGTGAACGATTGCGTTTTGCTTTCTGTATTGCTTTTGCAAAAGTCCTTATTGCTTAATTTATTTTCTCCTTTTCTAGTCAAAAACGTATTTAACATAGTGTGGTTAGTAACACACATTCAGGTCTATGTGAAGTAGAAAGGGGTAGAAAAAATCGAGGTTTATCGCATCTAGATTTTTAACTGTGTATAAATTTAAGCTGTTTTATTATAACAAATGATTCAGTTATTTCAATAAAATGTTACGTAATTACTTTTAAAACCCATAACTTTATAATGACGAAATGCAGCTCATGGTCTTTACTCAGTTATCTAGATGAAATGTGTAATTAATTGTGCAATGACTGACTTGTTATTAGTAAACACAATATCATTACACCACAAACGACCCAAAAAGACGCATGTACCCACAACGCTCCTCGGCTCGCATGGTACCACACTTCCATTTCTTTACCTCTTTTCGCCTGACGACACCTGCAGGTACTAGTAATACCACTTTGTAATGCGAAACCTATAATTCTATCTGTTAGCCATTCTATGCTTTTGCGTACAACCCTTCGTCCTATTCTACCGTGGGAGATGGTTGGCATACTACCAGCGTTTACCAGAGGGCGAAGCTTTTACTTCACAACTGACCTATGATACGCGCATCCGAGTGCAAAAAAGATGGTCCTTACCTGTAGACCACATTCATGCATTTTTTTCTTTTCTTTTTTCTTTCTTTCTTTCTTTCTTTCTTTCTTTCTTTCTTTCTTTTTTCTTTCTTTCTTTCCTCAGGTTTCCACAGTTATTTAACCAACACTAGTTACCACTGAGCCGGACGTCGTCGTCATCGGTAGTTGCCCTTGGCGCTGACGGATGTGTTTCGGGGCAACTAAAGCAAGTATAGTCGGACTATCTAAGGTTTTTTTTCCGTTCTGGGAAGGATTGCGGTGAATCCTAGGTATCAAAAAAGGAAGGGCAACAACACTTTCTGTTTTATAACAGTTATTTTGTAATCTTTATTGATAATTACCGATGTTAATATATTTCACTTCTTTTCATTATCACATTCAGCGCTCTAGAATGCCTGAATGTTAATTTAAACCAAGCCCGTACCGCACGATCTTCTAGCAATGTCATCCCCAGCGCATCCGAGGCACGCCGATTATCTCTACTAAGTAAAGTCTTCGGGTTTGAATTTTCTTGCGTCCCCTCATTTTGGAAATTCTGAATCTTTTAAATTCTATCGGCTATATTTATATTCTAAATTTGGTTTTCTGCACAGAACTTTTATTTTTCTTAGAGTTTGGAACAGTGAATACGTCCTTGGCTCCTTTTCTACAACTTAACTACAAGGACATTTCACCCTCGCCCATAACCATGGATAATCTGCAAAAATAGTGTCTCATCGGCAAATTAGATTGCTCTCATATGTGAAATAATTACTGACTCAAACTTCTAGAGGCAAGGTGCAGCGTTGAAATACACAAGAGCCATAATATAATATATGTATGTCAAACGTTTTTCTGAAGTGGACATGGAAACAAAATCTAAAATCATTGCCATTATCGAATTATGCTGCCAAAGGTATATTATATTACTGTGTTTATCAATTTCAATAATTACTTTGCACCATAGCTATTTAGATACAACAAAATATGATAAAAATTTGAAATTATTATTAATTTTAACTTTTTTTCTTAGTTGTATGGCTCGGTGATTAAACTCTTTAAAATTGTAGATGTTAGTAAATTGAGCAGAGAGTTCACCTAAGCTTCAAGTATTCAAGAAAAAATTTACAGCCATTGCTTTATAAGCTTAAGAGTAAAAATACTTAACACACTTTTGCTAGATTTAAAAACTGTGGTGCCCAGAGCATTCCGAGCTGAGGAAAAAAATATAAAAGTAGACCGAGGTTTAATTTTTAACTTTTGAACAAAATATTTAATTTTGCACAGGTCTATTTAAATGTCCATTAGGAGCTTTAAAAATGCCCGATACTAAGAAAACGGTAGTGTAGCAAGGTGTAAGCATATAAGAGAGCAAAACAAATAAAGTTTTTTATTTCTAGCTTTTTATTATATGACCTATGTTTCAGTTTTGCTCCAAAACTCATCTAACTGTTTTTGACTAGTGATAATATAAACAAAAACCCAAGCAGCTTTGGGTTTTAACCTTCGGCCATGCTTTGGGGGACGCACTTAATAACCTGCGAATCAAATGCTGGAATTAGGCACGTGGTAGAGAGGTAGAGGTTGAAGCATAATAACAAATTTGTCCTTAGCAACATAATCACTGCGTTCCAACATGCTTCACGTTTTGTGCACCCGAGTGTACCTGTCTCCCTTGGCAAGGGGTGTGCCAAGAGTGCTGATATTGCATAGTAAATAGCTTAATTGTACACAAACGCTTAAGATATACCTAAAGTTATTTATGATTTTTTGTTATTTTTGATAAGTTATATTCCTGGTTTAAAGGTGGAGAACCTTATTCCTTCCATCATATGAACCTATTAGTGTGGCTTATACTCATTACTGCCGGATTATAGTAGTGATGTTACTCTGCTGATGTAAATTAGTTTTATACATTAGCGGTGTACTGACTGAGTTTAATTTAATACACATTTTATAATTTTAAACCAAATGGATCATAAATGTGTTTACGTCTGGTAGATTAAATAGTTTCCATAACTTGCAAGGCATTCTAAGACCTATTTATACTTCTCAAACGTTTTCAATTTTCCTTCATGGTGAAACAAAGCAAACAGAAAGTAGAAGAAGGATTATTCTAACAGAGACTGTAGGCCATTTTATGGTATACCTTATGTCTTTTTCCAACCGTCCATATATGCATATTATTCAATGTACTCCTATTACTCAAGCTATAGGAGCCAAGAGTTTCGAATCCTTTCTTGGAGATCTTGAAAAGTGGATTATAAACAATACGCGTAAATGCTAGAGGCATTCTTGAATTTCCCTCATAATATACAAAGTATCAAAAGAAATTCAAGTCATCATTTATTTTCTATCAGAATGCTAAAACATCACTCCCCCAAAGTCAATATGGGATGCAAGCAAAAATAGAACTTTGAAGTAATTTACAAACCATTATGAATTTAGATTCACAAAACAAATTGTTTTATCTCACATTTTATATAGAACCATATTATGTAACGAAATAAAATACCACCACACCAACACATTTTTGTGCCACAAACATGAAACATTTAAGACTAAGCGTACACTTAGTAGTACATCTAAACAGCAATACGTTGAAATTAGGTAATATAAAAACATACACGTACGAGATATGAAATTTACAAGCGACGCATGGCGCTAGAACCATTTAGAAGTAATACAATTTGTCAATCTAAAGCTAAACAGTCACGTAATTTTCATTCATTTGGCTTGATTAGTGACAGATTCTTTACGCTTCCCTTTGACAGGAGCAAATACTAGCAAAACGGCGATGTCCTTATGATTGAAAATTAATGTGACGCAGGACTATGGCCCAAGGCTATCGTGAGGCCGGCGACTAGGGTCCGAGTAAACAATGATAACGTCGTGTAAACACTGGGCGTGTCATCGGGAGATGATTAGAACTTTCTGCAGGTTTTGTTTCCCCCCTCCTCCAGAAAGTGCGTGTCGAAATAGTTATAGAAGGTTCGAGAACGTTTGTTATTTATTTATTTATTTAATTATGGACGCTCTTTAACTGCTATGGCCCATTCTATATTGGGCGTGAAAGATCGGAAATGTTGCTCAGAGCCCTCGTTATCAGGCTTGAGGTTCTCTTACATGCCGTAAATCTACGACACGGGACCACCAGCTTTACTTCCCTTCCGAAGGAAGCCATGTTAAGGGTTTTTTTACGCCTGAAAAAACCCCTCGCCCTCCGCCGGGTCTGAGTCCGCGACCTCGGGAATTAAAGGCTAGCATGGTAACCACTACATCACGGAGGACAACGAGAACTTCTGAGGAGGATTCCACTGCCTACATAAGCGAGCTCTCTCGCGGGCAGTGAGGTAGTCGCGAGTTGAATGCGAGTGGAGTTAGTGCGAGGTGAGTGCGTGTCGAGGCAAGTAAAGTATGAGTTGAGCGAGCGAGTTGGCGTGTGAGTTTCCCATGCGATTCTCCGAGCGAGTTGGTGACGGCTTCTGTGACAAGCAGTGAGTGCTACGGATGTGGATGTCTTGTGCTCGACCCCCGGCGTAAAGAGGCTGCGTCTCGAAGGAAGTGAACTGACAGAGAAGTGAGCTAGTTCACCTTAGTGAAGTGAACTGACAGAGAAGTGAGCTAGTTCACCTTAGTGAAGTGAACTCCCAGTAAAGCTTGAAACAGCGACAGTGAGAACTGATTAAAAAGAGACAGTTGAAAAGCTGGACAAAGTAACACTGGTATCAGGAGTAGAATTAAAAGCCAACATAGCGAAAATGTTTAAAACATGATTGGACAGAATGAGAACAGAAATGAAAACCTAAATGAAGAATATGGAGACAAAAATGTGATCTGGAATGCAGAAGATGGGAAGTGAAGAGTTCTAAGGAAGAAATGAAGACCGAAATGGAGAAAATGGGATCAAAAATGAAATTCGAAATTGAGGAAATAAGTCGAATGAAAACTGTTAGAACAGAAATAAAGACTACGATGGATACATTGAAATCCGACCTCGTTTGTGACATATCTCTGTAAAATCTGAGATAAATGCATCGGGAAAGACCTGAAAAGAGTTAAAATATGCTAAATCTGACATGGCAGATTACGTTAATGCAGTGGAGGAGCGTCTAGATCAGCAAGAAAAACGGCTAGACGGGCAGACGAAAGGAAGTAAGAGGATGATAGAGCGTCTGGACCAGCAGATGACGAAGAGTGCCACAACGCTACACCCAGTCGCGGTGCAATTTTCAGTTTGTTAGGACTAGGAGACCTTGAGGAGCGAGCAGATGGAGGATCGAGACATGGGCTGATCCTGTAGGATAAAAAACTCTGGATGACGACCCGCGTGGGCGCATATTTATCCCAGCGGTCCGAGCTATGAGAGCTGTGGGCGCGATGGGACTCCCTGGTAGTTAGGAACGGTGTACCAAAGGAAGTGTGGGAGTTCGTAGACAGAAGGACAAGGATGGAACAGCTGGTGCTCCCGAAGACAACGACCTGCTACAGACCGTGGAGCTGTTCGGGAGCTGTGTGATTCAGCGGCGGTCCGAGTGGACAATGATAACGCCTCTTACCAGCGTAAGCACCAGGCAAGGTATCGGGAGAAAACTAAATATTTCTGGAAGCTTTATCTCCCCCCTCCTATTGAAAGTGTGTGTCGAAATAGTTCTAGAAGATTCGAGAACCTTCTGTGGAAAATTCCACTGCCTATGCAAGCGAGCATTTAGGTTAGTCGCGAGTTGAATGAGAGTCGACTGTGAGTTAGCGAGTGATTTGACAGTTGAGTTTCCCGTGCGACATCAAGACCGATTCCCCGAGCGAATTGGTGACGGTTTCTGTGACGTTCAGCGAGTGCTACCGCGTAGCGAGTGTTGTAGAAGTCTTGTGTTGACTCCCGAGTGAAGCGAACCGTCCGGCGTGAAGAGGCTGCGTCACCAAGGAAGTGAAGTGACAGAGAAGTGAGCTAGTTCACCTTAGTGAAGTGAACCGTCCGGCGTGAAGAGGCTGCGTCACCAAGGAAGTGAAGTGACAGAGAAGTGAACTAGTTCACCTTAGTGAAGTGAACCGTCCGGCGTGAAGAGGCTGCGTCACGAAGGAAGTGAAGTGACAGAGAAGTGAGCTAGTTCAGCTTAGTGAAGTGAACCGTCCGGCATGAAGAGGCTGCGTCACGAAGGAAGTGAAGTGACAGTGAAGTGAGCTAGTTCACCTTAGTGAAGCGAACCGTCCGGCGTGAAGAGGCTGCGTCACCAAGGAAGTGAAGTGACAGAGAAGTGAGCTAGTTCACCTTAGTGAAGTGAACCGTCCGGCGTGAAGAGGCTGCGTCACGAAGGAAGTGAAGTGACAGAGAAGTGAGCTAGTTCACCTTAGTGAAGTGAACCGTCCGGCGTGAAGAGGCTGCGTCACGAAGGAAGTGAAGTGACGGAAAATTGAGCTTAGTGAAGCGAACTCCCAGTGAAGGTGAATTACATAAAAACTATACAGTTTCATTGAAAAACAAAACAGGGATAATGAGAACTGAGTAAAAAGAGGCAGTTGAAGAACTGCACAAAGTAACATTAATAATTAGTAACGCTGACTCAAAGGTTAAACGGCTAACAAGTACAACAACCTATTTTGCATGAAACATACAAGGCATGTCACTTTAACTCCACGTATCTCTAACTGGGAACAGGTCCATAGATGGTACGCATGTTCAAATGTTTTGTCCGTGGACGATAACAACAATATCTAAAAATATTTGTATGATTCCTATGCAATTCTTCAAACTTTGTGCGGTAAAATTCTGAAACACTGCACATTTTTTTCGATGTTACTTGGTATGGAGACTGTAAGACCAACGAGGGCTACTTTCCAAAACTGATCGCTAAACTTGTTTGATTTTGATTGTTGCTTAATTGATAATGAACTACATAATAATTTGGTGACTTGCTATATAGAGGTTATAAGGTATTGTATGATTTTTATTCTTTTCCAATGCACAGGATCCACTAGATGACTGGACACATCTTGAAGCCAACGAAATACCCACTAATGCTGATGATGGTTATGACTTCATCCCAGCAGAACTATTATTTCAGCGTATAAGGCCAGAAATACCCGTAGGAGATAGCGAAGAACAGACTTCCGATACTACAGACATCTATGATGTTACTAGTCTACCAGAAAATATCTCCAAACCCATTGAGTGGATGGAAGAAACTGAAAATTCTACCCTGCCTGACTACTTAGAGGATTCAGATGGTTACCTCCTCTTTCCTGGTGTGAGTATCTAATATTACCAAACAGTAGAATTTAGCAGGTTGGAGCAAGAAGGTCATGGATTAAAATAAATAATACGATGTACAGCTAAATAGACAGTTCACCGATGTTTCTGTGCTGCAGTAATGAATACCACAACTGAGTATGGAGGATCCACACATTTTCAGTCATTTCTCACCCAGTTAGGACTTAATTAAGGTAAGGTTTCTGCTCGCTCCTGATTACAAGCCGGATGACTGTCTGAAAAGGTAACATAACGTTTTTCTTGTTTTAGTTGCTATTAGGATGCAAAAATTAACTTTGTCTCTTAAGTGTAAATACATCATCAGGATAAAATGTAGAGTATGCATTTGTGCGCGTCTGTGTTTTCATTTATATCAGCTATTTATTGTGATAATTCTGAATTTATATTTCTTGTTTCCCAGTTTTGGGTTTTTATATATAAAGTCTCGCTGAGATACTTTGTAATGAAATACCTCAATTAATTTGTATTTAAAAGGATATTTTCTGTATGTTTTTGTCGTAGCTAGTTCCACGATATGTAACATCATGGGTACAAATAATTATGTTGGTTCTACGCTTAAACAAATGTAACATCTAATTAAACACAAATATAATTGTGAAGAATCTCCGCTCCTGTTCGTGCGATAACATGGCTTGTCTCTGTCTTCCGTCTGCTGCCAACACACTACCCACATTGAAATGTCTGAATTTCAAACAAACATGATGCACTTGTAGGGGAGCTAGCTTTGAAATTGATTCTTTAAATGTACCGTTAATATGCTTCCCTGACACCATCTACTGGGTAGGTCAGTGGTCACTGAAGAAGAGGAGTGTCGTCGTCCTTCAGAGCACCTCTGTTGCTTTTACTGCGCTGCTGAAGATGAGTAAGAGTCAGCATACTATCTCTTCCAAAGTACCTTATGTATTGTGAAAGAACGTGGATTCTAGTCAACAAGAGACTATTTACAAGAGGCTATGGCAAATTCAGGTATGGCTGTTAGTGATTCATGACTGAAGTGAGGACCTAAATACTCTTAAAATCATCACTTAAGGAACACACAGGACGAAATCCAAACACGCTTTTGTTGGGCTACTAATATTGATATTTCACAAATGTGAAGCGTAACTCTCCCTTAACTCTCCTCAGGTGATATTTGAGGGAATTTATTCCGGTTTCCCAAAGTCCTCGAAGGTTAGGATGTATGAAATGCCAACTACTGCTGCCGAAATTAATTAATTACTCTCTTGATCTAATGTGATCAAACAACTTTTTGAGATTCTTGATCTCTCGATTTGCTCCTCAAAGTTTGTTGCATTGTGGGAATAAATATTATTGCAAATTCCTCTTCTAGAAAGATCGTTTTAAAGTACTGCGAAAAATGCTTGAGTAGATAAGTCTATAAGTACTCCTAGGTGAATTACTTTAGTATGCATGCATATGTATGCACATTAGTATGTACGAAAGTAAACTGGTTTGATGTTTGACCCCGTAGTCTAATTTAGAATTTGCCAATCTTCCTTCGACACGAACTACGTTTTCTTCTGTGGAGAAGAATAAAAAACCTCGACGTTTACTTTCTTTCGATAATGGTTTCAACAACTGAAGATCTGATAGTTCCTCGAGTAATTGACTGCACTCCTGACTGCACTATCCTACCATATGTCATATTAGCAGCCCTGTTGCTCTCAGTAGTGCAATTTTTATTTCCATTCCCTTGTACTTATTGTTGTGAGTAAATTTTTAACATGCTACCACTCTTTATAACTTTGAATGCTAAGAAAACCTTGATATTATGTCGTCTATCTGGATAGTAACTAAATAATAATAATAATAATAATAATAATAATAATAATAAAACCTTATTGTGTTCTTCAGGAGCTCGTGCTATAAATTCCTTGTTTAAAGCGGACCAGCTCTTTTTTGACAATCGTAACCATAATGAACCATGTGACTAAAGATCATTGTGGACAGGTTAACAGGAATAGATAATATTTTTTGGATTATACATATTTCCATTCACTGAGTGACTTATTCTGTATTTTTGCCATCCGATGCGTTACAAATACATCCCATTTTGCAGAAGAATCAGCTATCCGTTTAAGAAAAATGGTGGAATCTGTCCACAAATGAATTCCCTGCAACTCAATGTTGAGAATCCTACACATCTTCTTAATCAAACGCGAGAGCAAAGTTCTAATCTAGGTACCGTTATCTATCTGTTTAAGTGGAACTCGCGAGATTTAGAATGAAGGTGAGTGATCACTTGACACTAATCTGATAAAGATCGTAGGTGTATACACGTAGCATACCCGTGTAAACAGGCGTCAGCAAAGCTCCCCTGCCGTAAAACAAATCTAGTTATCATGTACTGTCAATCATAGATGTTTGTGGAAATAACTTATTCCGTCTAGTATGAAGGTTTATGGAAGCTCATCGTCCTATGATATCATCTCCTACCACAGGTACTGCAAAAATTAAATTTGATGAGATTAAAATGGGACTTATTAAAAACAAGAAGATCATAAACAGAAGACACAACTGATAAAAGCTTCCGCTTATTAACTGTCAATGTGATTACTCGTTCCAACAGTATATCATTGGAGATCTGAAATTTGTCAATTGTAGGATGCAAAAGTAAACCCAACGTCTTTATAATTTCACAGTATCAAATTGGAGAGACAGTTGCGTTTTTCTGCAGTACTTCGGAAGTTCAACTAACACAGTTAAGCGATTAGATCACTGTATTCAAACACCGCAGCCTCCAATAGTAATAGTTGAATAAGTTCTTCTTGCAACTTTGAGGCGTCTTAAACACTGTTTGCACTACAATCATCTATGAGGACTGTGACTCCTTGGGTTATCGTTGGCCAACACACAAAAGCTGCTTCAGATATCAGTTGCTAAAAAAGGAGTGAGGAAGTGCCATATGTGACAGTTTCAAAGTCAGATTCTTTAGTTGGTTCATCCGGCGAACGAACCTCGCCAAAGGATGCGCTCAAACTTTCTGCCTGTGAATGAACTCTAATTTGTGCACACATATTTTCAATGTATGCTGTGAAACGTATCGGATAATTCTAAATCGGAGCATAAATGCTGTTGCATTGTAGGATACACCATCAACATATAATTGAGTGACTTCCATGAAATTTCTTTATAGGAAATATAAAAAATATCTAATTTTTGTGGCGAACCTTTAAGCACTGCGTGATGAGTCATGTAGAATCCTCCGTGCATACTTGAACAGCATCTACTACATTCATGTAGTCTAGGACATTGTATTCTCTATTTATAGGACTCTACTCTTAATTTTTTATTTTGCATTCGAATTATTGCACCTAGTTGTTTTAATATATTATTAGTTGCCCAATAGACTTGTATCTAGCTTGAATGGAAGTCTGTTAAGCGACCGCAATTCTCCATTGAAATATTTTTTGGGAAGTGTAGTTCACACACAAGTCCATATTGTAGAGCCATGCTTGTGGGAGGAACTGCCTTACTAATTTCTTGCCAACTTAACACACAGCTGATTGATTATATTGACACTCTTTGTTTACACCGGCTTGTACATAACATTAAACTTATACTGCTGTAGTAAAGTATATTTATTTCTCGAAATCAGTATAATGCGGGAGATATGAAAGCCGCTAGTCCGTTTTAATACCGTTCCGAGGTAGTCGTCATTCATAGCGCTGCGGAGGGACTAAAGTGGCGGCCTATTAAGCATGACATTCCCGAATTTGTATTAAAAGATAATTCAACTCATATAAACGTGTGTTATTTTTAAACAATAAACTTTACAACAAACGGCTAGTTGTAAAATTCATATTAAATCAAAACTAAAAAATTTCTTTGTTTAACACGCCTCCATGAGAGAGTAGTTAGGGAAATGACCAAAATAAATTTCATTAGATTTAAATTCCATATACATACCTTATTGAGAAGAAAATATTTCAGCGTTTGTTGAATTTACCGCAAGTTCACCATCCATTATCTGTGATGCACTCTTGGTCCACCCCTCTGTTTTGCTGTCCAGAAATGTAACTCTATGGGAAAGACCGAGGCCAAAAATACACCATATGACCATGTGTTATTTTTGACATGGCTTAGATACTTCGAAATATCTGTGTAACTTTTGGAGCGAGGCAGAAGCAGCAATTCAAATAGTTTACCTCTAATTTTCTTCACAAATTTGTTGTTGTTACGGCTGCATCAGTTTATTCAAAACCTATTTCTGCTATCATCAGAATCTGCTAATCATCAGCTATTGCTTTTTGGAAGATACTTGATGCAAATGCGTTAGCATTCCTTAAATGTTAAACCATATAAGTGGTTCACTCTGAACTGTTTAGTATTGTCTCTCGGCCGCAGCACTGATAACGAAAACAGAGAGAACAATTTACTAAACGGGGCACTTCTGCTAATTTTAAGCGAAATATTTCCTCTCTTCAGGCACTATGTCTAGTAAAGTATTTCTGAAGAGTTCAAATGTTAGAAGAATATAAGTAGAATTAAATTTTGAAATACTCCAAGCTTCTCTGATATGCTTTTACAGCATCGTTTTAAAGGACGCCTAATGGAACGGATAGAATACTTTAAATTTGGATTATTTAGCTTAGAACTACGGACAGCTAACATAATTATCAAGGTATTACTTAACAGCCTATAAATGCCATGAAATAATATACTATACGAGAGTCATTCGAAAGTTCTAGGGAAAAGCCCACCGATTTCAGCACCATTTCCGAAGCAGGCTTCTTTTCAAAAACATTTATTTGCCATGGATATTTTTGTGCAGTATCAGAGAGATTACTTATGAATCATAGTAGGTATACTATTTGTTGCAGTGCAGACGTATAAACAGGAAATGTACTAAAAATGGAACATCTTACGATTAATAAATGTTTTGTAGGCAAGGGTATGTATGCAACAGAATTCATATATGACAAGCACGCAAGTAACTGCGTCATACTTTTAAATCAGTTCCAAATACACATGGCCTTTAAATGCGGCAGTGAAAACTTATGCTACACGCAGCGAAAGACCGAAATTTGCCAGCACAACAAAAATCATGAATAAACTACTGTCATGGTTCTACAGGATAGTTGAATGAAAGTGTCCGAAGCTGAAATCTGGGAGCTTCAAGGTAACTTGTGTCTCACATTTAGAGAAAGAAGTTGGACATGAAAATCTGCAACATAGGTTCCACGTCTGCTGACTTCGGATCAAACGAAAATGAGAATGTAAATCTCTGGGCAAAGTTGACTCTCTTTCACAGAGATTCCACTGACTTAATGCGTCGATGTGTAACAGATGATGAAACATACTATTACACATGTGCAACAAAACGAGAGGTAAATCAATGGAAGCACAAAAATTCTCCACAACAGAAAGCAAACTTTGTGAAATTTGCTGAGAATATAATGGCGTCGGTTTTTTGAGATACCGCTGCTAATTGGTTATCTATCTTCTTCAGAAGCTATCACCGGGTGTATCGTACTACCATTCTGGACCAACTGAAGACCAAACTACGACAAATAAGAAAGCCTACTTCCATCAAGACAACGCTCGTCCTCACACGTGTGTTTTTGCAATGTCCAAGATGAGCGCAATGGGGTATGATTTGAAACCTTATCCACTTTATTCCCCCGAATTAGCTCTGTCTTTTCCCTAAACTGAGAAATTCCTGTTTAGAGAGAAAGATTCTTCCGATAAATAATTTAAATCGTCAGTTGAGGCTTGGGATGGGATTAAGGCCTGGAAAATTGTCAAGGGAGACTATGTTGACAAATGGGAACAAAGAACCATGACTTAATAAGAACAATTTAAAACAACCTGTGGCTTTAGCTTTTGCTTCATTTCGAAATGGTTTCAAATGACCCTGGTATCTAGCAATTTTGCTTTTTCGTGAATTTATGTTACCGTTACAATATCTGACCATTCAGCTTTTCAGTGTATATCAAGGGTCAGCATATATCCATTAGCTTATATGTAATAGATCGGAAAGGAAGTAATAATAGTTTACACTACAATGCATGAATGAAGTACCTTGTCGATGCAGCTATGTATTAGTTGTCGAGACATTTAATGGTCATATTCACGGTATCAAGTATATTGATTTTACAGCCTTCTGCAGTTAGGTACACGTCACGTTGTTAGTAGTCCACTTACAAATGGAACGTGAAACAGGATCATTAGTTTGAATATGATTCCTCACATATAGTTACAATAGCTTTTTGCATGCTTCCACATTGTGTTATGTAAATAATGTCTGTAAGGAACACTTAACATGTTTAATCCACGCAACCTCAGTTGTAATCGAAGCCTGAACAGTTGACGTTAGATTGGCAGAACACTTTGGAGCATATATACAGCAACGCTAGCGTTTAAGCTGGTACTGACATATATCGCTCCACCTTCTCCAAGGGTGACGTTTGTACATCCCCTCTTGTATAATTTCAGACAGTTGATTGGCAAGTTGTTTGTGCTATCGTTTCTGTATTATCCTTAACTTAATAATAATATAATATTAAAGTTGACTATAACAGCCAATTTATTTAGTGATGAGCAGGACCAAATTAAAGTCTTTATGCAGTAATCTACTTCTACTCTTCCTGGAATAGCAGTACTGTCTTTCCCAGCTTCAAAGGTCTTACTATATATTTTGCATGAATATTCCAGGCTTCTTCTTACTATAGGGTTTAACTTGCAACCTTCTTGTGGATTCTACTGTCCTCCATTCTTTCGGTATGTTCTGTCCACTTCGTTCTATTATTGCCTATTTTATCGTTTAATATGCAATTTTTGGCTCATTTATAATATCTTGATTCAAACGTCTATTTAGCGTCACACAGCATTTTACGCGTCTTAAAATTCTAGTTCTATTTTAATTCGTTCTCCATTAGTGAGAAGCAAGTCCTCAGAACCACATAAAAACTCGGCTTGTTATAACATTTCATCTTCATCTCTCCCCTTGATCTTGCTTTCAATGTTGTGTTTATTGTTAGACATATTGCCTGAAAATCATGCAATTAATACTATCGTTTTTATCAGAATATAACGTATTATTATTATTATTATTATTATTTAATAGCAGCAGTGGTAGTACTGCTGTTGTAGTATCCGAAATGGTAGTTAGTCATGTCTACCTCTTTACGCGAATCAGATGATCTCTCTTGGTTTCACGTCGAGTATAACATCGCTCACTGAGATGTGTTTAAGCCAGCCATGGAGACATGTGATAAGGGCTGAGTGGAAACTAATGTTAGATGAATGTGGAAACCTTCGGAAGAAAGAAACACAAATTGCGATCTAGGAGAGTGTGCGACTTCTTCTACTCCGAAGGGTTCGCTGGGAGACGTAAACGTTTTCTCCGGTGAAGTATAATTCTCATCTTCAGTGTACTCACATTTTATCCTTGGAAATGGACCTTCCTTAGCTTTAAACAGTCAAAAATTCCTTTTGGTTAATGCATAAGCTTCACCTTTAGGAATCTATTAATTATGGTCGGACATTACCGTGATGCCAACTGCATTATTAGGATTGTGTGGAATTATTTACCCTTGCAATTAATTAATTAAAGTGAGTTTTATTTATGGACGCTCTATAACTGCTGTGGTACTTATCGTACCATTCCATACTGGGCGTGAAAGACCGGTAAATTTGCTCAGAGGCCTCTTTATCAGGCTTGAGGTTCCTTTACGTGCCGTAAATATACGACACGGGACCACCAGCTTTACTTCCCTTCCGAAGGAAGCCATGTTAAGGATATTTACGCCCGAAAACATCCATCGACCTTCGCCGGGTTTGAACCCGCGACCTCGGGAACTAGAGGCTAGCAATGTACCCACTAAACCACATAGCACGATACCCTTGCAACAATTCATTACCTCACGATGTTGGTCAGTCTTTTGTTTTGATTTGGAAATGAAATCGCGACTTTTACAAGGTCGCGATTTTTCTCTTCAATGGCGCTTTTATATAGACAGCATCACTCCTATGTTGTTTACTAGCTACTTTCAATTACTTATGCCTTGAGGTTCATTTATATGTATTTCATTTAAATACACGACAATTATTTTTAGAAAATTAATATTAGTAAATGACTTACAACTATCTGATACAGTAAGCCTTTTAAATACTACTCGTATTTTCCGCTTGAAGGGAGGTATTCTTACACTTGAATCCTAGCTTGTTTCTCCGAGAAATTCCCGAATCTAATCAGTCGTTTGAAGTCAGTCCTAAGCCTCAGCACAGTCATTCCCGCTTTGGCATTTTGCACCTAATCTCATCCTCTGTAGCTTTTATTCAATTTGCTCTTTCTTGGTGTTAAGCTTTAATTACCGGTTTGAGTAACACGTGACAAGTTAGGCAGAACGTAATAGGCATATTATCTCTACCACCTTCAGTAGTTTAATACATAACCTGTGCATTTATTGCCGAGGATAAGCAAACTTCTTTCAGTATTTTCTTATCCAAGAGTTTGGAGAGCCTTATTGTTTGCTTGTTGTCTCATTCATATTTCGCTTCATTATTCTGTATACGTAACCCTATATTGTCCCGCAAATTGGCAATACCATTACTATCCGATTTTCATCGTCTGTCGTTTTCACTTTCAGCAGCACAAGCGATTGGTCAGGCTTCAATAGGATACTTAATAGGCCGGATCCCGTCTTCTGCCAGATCAAGTTATTTCGCTCTACTGGCCTTGTGGTAGACTGTTAGAAAGGGGAAACTGCGTTATGTATAATGTTACAGGGTTTACAAGAAGGTGGTTACCAGGAAGTGATCGCTTGATTTATATGGTGTTCCAATGTGGATGCTTAGTGGGATGGATGAAGTAATGTGCCATCTATGTTTCTAGAGAGACGTTGTAGACGAATTGAGTCCCATGTTTTGCCTGAGAATATTGGTAGCTGTCAATATTTTCTATTGCGTGTCTAGTGCCAGTCTGGACGCTTGCGTCGCTCCCCTAGGTCCAGGTCATGCTCTCGTAGACCTCGGATAGGGGCAATGAAGTTATGGGGAGGGTAAAGTGGAGGAGGTTTTCGGCGATTATAGGGATGTTTAAGTAATGACGAATCACTCGGTGCAGAAGTTTTCATGTCGTCCTCCGTGGTGTAGTGGTTACCATGCTAGCCTCTAGTTCCCGAGGTCGCAGGTTCAAATGGGTTCCAACCCGGCGGAGGGCGATGAACTTTTCGGGCGAAAATCCTCAGCATGGCTTCCTTCGGAAAGGAAGTAAAGCCGGTGGTCCCGTGTCGTAGATTTACGGCACGTAAAAGAACCTCCAGCCTGATAAAGAGGCCTCTGAGCAAAATTACTGGTCTTTCACGCCCAATATAGAATGGGACGCTAAGAACCACAGCACTTAAAGAGCGTCCATATATAAAACTCAATTTAATTTTTAGAAGTTTTCATGGGGGAACTGTTACACTGGGGAGTTTTCTCCAGTGGTTTACTTCAAGTAGCTGTAGGTGTGTTTGTGGCTGCACCCAAAACTTCGCAAGTGTACAAATAACCTATTTCAAGAGGAGTAGCTTGTTTGGCACTGATGTATGACCCATCCTCTTGCTAACTTAGTTGGCGAAGAGCTGGATATGGGCTTCTCGCGTCAACTGGGAGTCCTGGAGTACACCAATGTACTGAGGTAGAGGCTCCAGGGGACCTCCTCACAGCCAGATACACCTACTGTGGCGACCGAAATAACGTTAGTGAGATGCGCCGAACTAAACCAGGCAAGCGTCCGTCTTGACAGTCTGTAAGTAATCCAGGAATGAATTCAACTTCCTGCTTATGCGATTACTCATCTTACCTAGAAAAGCTTTCCAGAAATGAATGGGGGAAGGACATTGATCATTACTCTGTGTCTATTAGGTTTTCGTCGCAAAGGCTTCCTTATGTTTCTCAGATGCAATTTAACCATTTAAACATTGCCGTTTGGCACATAAAACTGGTACACAGTCAAATGAACAGCCAAAATCATGTTTCTTCTAAATAAGGTCAATTCTTAGAGTCTCTTTTTGTTAAGGTGCTCCATAGGTCCCAATGCAGGAAATGTCACGAAAGAAATATATGCTACTATTTATGAAATACATAAAATCTAATTCTGTATCATTTTACAGATTGGAAGCTTCAAATTACACGGTGAAGAATTTCAATGGGGTCACGCACAAGAACAATGTGTAAGCGAAGGAGGAGATCTTGCTGTTCCGGATTCAGAAGAAAAAGTAGCCATTTTTATGAAAATGTACGAGATGTACCCAGAGATACCAGCTACGGCTATTTTGAGGAAGCAGGTTTACATAGGTATTGTGGATCCGAAGCACACAAGAGAGTTTGTCACAGTGAAAGGTAAGCTAATACTTGTACTGTTAGTTTCAACAGACTACTTAAGACATTTGGATAGAAGTTGTCTACATACTAGATACTGCTCATCTCAGTGGAGAATTCTATCATCAATGACATTAAAGTACAGGCTTTGATCAGAACGTTCTGCTTCTGTGGTTGCAAAGCAATAATCGGTGGCACACTGTTAAGTTCAGAATTTTTGTTTCTTTGCCGTCTTTTTTGATACTGTATGTATGAACACACATACAGGAGCGCGAGGCACGTTTCGTTTTCTGTGCTCTGTATAGCTAACACATTTTCTTCTGTCTTTGTGCTCTTTAAAATTATTTTATTAATATGGGATTTGAAAATCAGTTTTCTGCTGTTACTGATGTCACTAAAAACTTAAGACATAACTTAATCAGATAAACTAGCTATTATCAACAAGCATAAACATTTGAATGTTACTAAGAATAGAACATTACAAACAGTTCTCGATATACCTCACACTTCCGTGATGACACTGCTGAATGCAACAACTAGAAATCGTGAATAAAAGCAAAAACATTGGGGCATTGTTACTTGACAGGTAATGTTCTGTGCATTTGACCTCAAGAACATCGTTTGTGTTTGCATCATACCCATGCAATGACTCATATTTCTACATTGCTTTTGGAGTAAACTCAAATTATAAATACTCCCGATTTTGAATTTGTTGTCAAATAATTCACCCACATTAGGAAAAGAAGCTCTAGAGTGTCTAAGTAACCCAGTAATCAGCGAAACTCCCTCCCGCGTCCAAAACCTTGCCGGGCTTTTGCCTCGCCACTTAAAATTACACATAACCTCCAAATTGTAAATAAGCAATTTACAAGAAATTGCACTAAAATTCATACTTATACCGCTTATTTATGTGTTAGAATAACATTGCTAACATTTTGAATAATGTTGCTGAACCTTTGCAGTACCCAGTACTCTAAAATGTATCCTGAGAGAATCTTAATTCGACACCAGACTTCACTAGAAAGTACTCAAATCTCATCCAGTTTACACTTATTCTCTATTCATTTCTAAGTTGATTTCTTTTTCCAACTCTGATATTGTCACTCAATTGAACTTTGCGAATAACTGTTCATCCAGTAGGTAAGAAGTGTGAATACTGCCCTTACCATTGAATAAATAATTAGACATGAGTTACAGCACTAGGTCCACCAGAATGCATCACAATTTTGTGATCATAATTAGTATTCTTAATTCGGCTGCCTTATTGCGCTTACATAAAGAATTGTTTGTGAGAAATTTCTACAGCTATATACTATGACGCTTTTACATGACACCTAACTAAAGCTTTTAAGGTTGCTACATGTTTACATCCAACTTATAAGAAGGTCAGCGGTCAGCAACAGAATAACTTACTTTTTGGTAAACGCAGCGCTGTTTACATTTAAAATTATGAGTGTACGTAGGATGGCTGCTAAAGTTTTGGTGGTTTATCCTATATTATTTTCGATTATTTACGGCAACACCAAACCAACCCATGTCTTTGAGGCTTCAAAACACACAAATTAAAGCTCTTTCTACGAAAGCGCATATGGCACGCTGTGACATGCAGTGGGTTAACTAAGAGGAAAGAAAGGTAATACACTTCAGAAATGGAATAGATTTCCATATTCTCTGTTTACAGCTCAAGTTAGATGGTGTGTTACATACAAACACCTACAAAACATCTAAACTAAACTGCAACACCGAAGAAGTTTGGGTATACAAGAAAACGAAATGGAAATCGAAGCTTTCTGTACTCAGGGTGTGAACACAGAAAAAATGATTCGTTTATCCTCCCTACTTGAAATGAATTCTTTGTTAAATGTTGCTCTCTATTGATTACCAAACGGGAAGTAGGTTATTCCTAAACATTACGCGGAATTCAAATAGGCTTAGGTGAGCTTCAAGAGTCCTTTTTATTCCTGAAACTGTGCCTTTTTCGTCTGTGAGCGAAGGTCGAGCCTGCGAATAACTCTTTTCTCGTTTCTGATCTAAGGGAATACTGAAATTTGCTCTCCTTGAAAACTCACAAAGGAATCCTCTATAGCAGTGGTAAACATCTCCTGCTTTTCGGAAAAAAGTATAATAAAATATGAGATTACGGCGGGGTTTGCTACTAGATGGACTGAGACAAAAAGTTCCTCTTATAGGAACATCTGCAATCGAGTAGGCTTTAAAGCAAAATACTTTTTTACTGTAAGTAGAATTGCCTTCACAGCATCTCGATCAGATGCTTGTGACGTGCGGTAACGAGGTGTTGACAGTAAGAAATACTGCTCCCCCACTATAGTAAACGTGAATTACTTCCGTCTTGGATTAATATGTAAAATAACACGTGATTTTCAGTTAAAACAGTACAGCAGAACATATTTGTGTTGTGATTTGTGCTTCATTCCTTAAATCAACTATAGTTTTAAGCTACGGCAAACAAAATGTAATAAAATACTTCCCAAAACAGTTGAACAGTTTATAACCCTGATACTCCGTTTCCTTGTCTCAAAAACAAGAAAAATGAGTACATGGAGAATAAATGTCTTCATACTCTTCTAAACTGAAAAACGTCCAACAAAAAAGAAAAGAATCAATCATGGCTAAATAAAATAAATATTACACTAGACAGAGTACGTGCTACTTGTTCCAAAGGTCTACATAAAACATAATCTGAAGAATTGTGACATCCAGTGCCTAATAAAAAACAGTAGAACGTCTATTAAGTTGTAAAAAAGCTAATGCTGCTTTCTTATTTTTGTAAGGATAATCTCCTGCAGAGTTCCTATAAAACACATTTCTCTGCTTGCAAAATGACTCCAATATACAATGTCTGTAGGCGTTCCCTAAAATCGTCTTCGGGAACCGACAACACCAATCTAAGTGGTGTTTCAGAGGACAGTATGCTAAAGTAGTCATAAAAACACCACCACCACCAATAATAAATATGCCGCACAACGGCGAAGAAAGCGCAACCTCATTTAAATTGTAACTCAGTGGTGAAGAAAAAAACACTTGAAAATATAGAAATACAAACTTGAAATTTTTACTTGAAATCGAAAAACAAATAAAAAAGCACCAAAACACCATTAAGACGTATAACATTTTCCGTGTATACACGTCTGGATGTTGGTAAAACTGGCTCATGCGATGGTACACAGTTGAATGTTGAAGTAGCTGGTTATTTATCTCTCAAAACTAATTTTGATACTTTTTTCTTCCTCCCTATAGAAAGCTCTATGTATCCTTCTTCTTCACATCAGAAGAACGCCAGGCATCAAAGAGTTTGAAGGCAACCAATTTGGTTCCTGCATCCTCACCTTCAACAACCAGAAATATACTCCCTTGAGATTTGTTTTCGTATCAGAATGTGCGACTATCATATATTTGAAATTACCTTACATATCTAGAAATCCAACAGAAGTACAATTCTTCCCTTCTGCTAGCTCAAAAGCCTCAAGATCAAGATTTACAGTTATTATCAGGTATTTGTCATCGTCAGCTTCCCCCATCACTTTTACGCTTCTTTCATAGCTAGCACATTCCATTTCACTGGTTGATTTCTATTGAACTTAGTTTTAAACAACATGACTTTCTCTACTATCTATCTTCATTAGTGTGTAATAAGTGTAGTGTTCTTAATAAAGCTTATTTTTCTAGCTACTACATTTAGCTATTACAAATAGCTACATTACACATTTCGTTATAAACACAAAGAGAACAGCGATAGTCAAATGTTTAAGAACTGGACGTTATATTCCATACTGTTCCCATGTAATCGTGAAAAGCAACTTAAAATCGATTGGCTTTTAAAAGAATGACAATATTGAAGAATTCGAAAATTTAATAACATATTCAGAATGGCCTTATACTACAAAAAAAGCTTCTTACTAGTAAATTGTGTATTGTATTTACATTTTTTATGTGGTACGTTTTCATCTATCACTTAAAGTTTACAAGTTATACAGGATTATACATAATTCCTTCCACATAATTCCTTCATAATCCCACAGACACACACACACACACACACACACACACACACACACACACACACTCTACGTAGTAGAGAAAGTCAAAAGCACCAGTTTTTAAAATATATAAATTCCAGTATTTTCTTCAGAGCTAAGGTTATTTTTAATATTGAGTATTTTGAACACAGAAACCCAATCTCAATAGTTTTTACTTCTTATACCTGTAAGTTATAATACATTTTTCAGATCAGAAATTATGCTGCCATTATCCCTTATTATTATATATCTTCTATAAGCTATTCACGGAGAAGCTGATCTACTTGACATTAGCAGAAGTAAACGTTTTCAGAAATAGTTTTCATAATGACTGTGTAGTAGGCACTGAGGACACGCAGGAAATAGTCAAATGCTTAAAAACGGCTAGCCTTGAAATTTCATATCTGAACGAGAAGCAACACAATGGTGAAAGCACTACAAAAAATTACAGTGTTAAACATTCAAACCAAATACATATCTCGGAAATTCCTGATACCACATAAAAGTATTTGAAGTAAACGTTTCTGCATTTTTTGTGTACTAGGCTATTGGCCATCATTTAAGCTACTAGTCATACAAATTTACGGTACTTCACAGTGGAGTTCACAAGCTATCTGCGGAAAAGTTTATATATATATACACTTTATTAATCATATAAATTTCATAAACATGCGCCTTTTAAACAAAATCATTAGGAAAATAAAAAATAACGAATCATTTTCCGTATAAAGAGTACTTTATGGTGTGCATCCTTGGAAGATGCAAAACTTAAATATTAATTTTGGATTTATACGGTTTTTCGTCTTTTAGCTTACATTCGCGTGCGCGCGCGCGCGCGCACACACACACACACACATACACACATAATACACTTCTCCGCGCGTTCACTATTCCTAACTTCTTTTTCAGGGCATTTAAACACATTCCAATGAAATCTCTGTATGACATTTTTTACTGTAATCCAATACTTCCTCTACCCATTATTATATAAGTAGGTGCTATACATACAAAGTAAAACGCTTGTCGCTCTCTGTTGGCTTTGAAATTCCAGGTTTTTGCGTGACTGCGAGATTAAAAACCATTGCCAACATAGTACTTCAAAAAAGCACGTATGTTTAAGACGTAAAAGAGGTTTTTAATATTCGAAACAACGACAACAAATATCTTGGATATTCAATACCACAAAAATTGTGATATAAGTTTTATGTTTTAATGTGATACCATATATCTTTGCGGGAATATATAAAGAAATAATAGTACGATACAGAAATAGTTGCAATAAATAATTTACGTATATTAATTTATTGTATAATGTTATAAGCTTGATTTGAAAGATTTGTCCGGAAAGAAGAAGGCAATATTAACGAAAGTCATTAGCAACACCCGAATACAGATAGCATAGTTTACCATAGGTTTACGGTTTACCATTTAAACAGAGATGTACAAAATTCATTCAGAATTTAGGCGACTTGAAATGTTATTCCCAGAAAATTTAGATAAGCCTCTTATTTTTCATGCAAACGTGTTAGACATGTTATATGCTATCAAAGCACATAAAACAATTTGTAGAAAAATAAAAGTAACAAACATTTTCCACGTAAGGCTAGTTTGGAACGGTGGGATTTTCTTGTCGCACTTTTGGAAAATACTAAATTTAAATGCCATATTTGGCATTTGCTCGACATTTCGTTTTTTGAGCTATGCTATTCACCCACACTCACATGCGCGCGCGCACACATTCGCTTATGAGCGCGGACATTTGCTTAAAGGGGAATTTTTAGGTTGAATACAACACTTTATTTACCTACTAGGAAAGTAAGAATAGTTATACATTCCACTCAGTTTTGCGTACTTATATTTGTAATTTTTGCAGGTGATCCAGTAAGCTTAGATTTGCCACTTTGGGCTGAGGGCGAACCGGACAACCAGCCTCCTGGAGAAGAAGACTGTGTCACCTTTAGAACAGATGCAAGGATACGAGATGTCCCGTGTCACTTCTCTTTGCCTTTTTTCTGCGAGAAACCGTTGTAGAGCGCATAAAATTTCGCCTGGTGTGTAAAATTGTGATGAATACATGAGTATGTATTGTAAATGCCTTTTCAATAAAAAGAGTACACTAAGTATTACCAAACAGTTAGAGAGTTCTTGAAGCTGAAATACCTTTTGGTCAGGTAGAAAATTTGGGTTTACGTCGCGATTAATGGCTGGAAGACAGTATAGAGATTTTGATGATTGTTATAACATGAAATGAAGGTACGGAAACAAGCAGCAGGTAGCGGATACTAGGTACATTTGTGTGTAAAGGAAGTGGCCCAAGTAGAAACCAGGCAATTTAAGTTGGCAAAGAAGTGTTTGGCTCGATCGTCTCCTAGTGTCACCCTTTTATGATAAATTTCTGACGATTTCATTGACAAGATGGTTATGTCACTCCAGAAGATAGACGGACTGTAAAACTTTCAATGAGTTAAGCTTTAGGTAGTTGACTACTACCACTAAGTTAATATGTATAAGAATGAGGATAATATTCCTAGTGCTTATGTACTTAGTGACAAATGCACGGGAATAATTTCCTCTTTCACTTTGCGCGTGGGTTTTACTGGTATTTGTTCATGATTAAAACTCTGTTCGATTACTTTCACGTGAATTACATTTAAACCTTACGTCTCGGGATAATTACATGCCTAGAAACATGCAGAATAAGTCTATAATGATCGTGATTTTAAATACAATTGACGTGACATTAGCCGAAAACAGTTTGAATTATAATAGCCTATTTGAGGTATATCACGCAATTCCCAAACTTTTTCAGCGTTACACTTCACTTTAATTGCGGCAATATTTATATACAAAATCGTTAGAGCCAGTTTTTAGAAAATCAAACGTTTTGGAAAATGTTCCATGTAAAGAGTAGTTTGAGGTAGAGCAATTTTCTTGAACATTTTTGTGTCTCACCTTCGAAAGATGCTGAATCCAAACACCAAGTTTGGTATTTATCCCACTTTTCTGTTCAGAGTTATGCTGTTCAAAGGCACACAGACACACGTACACAGACATGTTTCTAAAAGTGCTTTATTGGGGTTCAATGGGTCTCAAAACATGTATTTCCAGTGAAATCTCGGTATCGAATGTTTGGGTTGAATGCAATACCTTCTCTACACTATCGTGAGTAAAAAGGGGCCCACTCCTATGGGTCGCCATAGCGTTTTTCCCTGCGTAAAGTGTTCACATTCACCTAAGCAACTTTTGACTCCCGTATCGGTTCTCTATGTAATTGCCTGGCCTTACAATTCAAGGTAATAAGAACTAAACAATGAACGATGTTTATTATCTATGTAAAATGGAAGGATACTCCTTTATGAAAGAGTTTCGCTACGATTGGTAGACAACCAACTACAAATAAGTCGGTCTTCCAGAGAAAGGGGTGAGAATCTGGTTACACTGAATGACAGCTACGACATTTGCATTATATATAACTTTCTTCAGCGATATGGAGACGAAAATTAAGTTACTGCTGCTATTAAACGGAAATAGGAACACTGGCATTAAGAAAACGGTAGTGTAGCATGAAAATAAAAGGTTTAGGTTTCAGGGTTACCGTTCGGCCATACCGACTTTTGGGGAGGTAAATTACCCCCAATCCATGTGGCTATAAATATCCTCGAAGAATAGGGGTGGTCACGCTGGTAAGGGGTGTGACTAGATTTTGTCAGTACCAACATAAACAGCTCCGTTCCATTATGGGGTATAAAAATTGACAAATTTCCTATAAAACGAATATCTTGTAAATTTTTTACATTATGAATTACATTTTATGCACGCAGGTATACGTGATACAGAAAGTAAACATTAAATGTATTATTTATTGTGACTTCGTGAGGATAAAATATGAGTTACAATAAATGAAGATAAATATTAATTTATTGCTGAGACAAAACATCACGAAAACTTTAGTCTTTACTATTGCCACAGCTTATTAAAGAAAACAAAAATAATTGCTTTTCATGCCCCTTCCTTTTTATTTTTATTCTATATTTCTTTTTGGTAGTTAGTGAATGAATGCAAGACTTGTAAAGCTGATGTTAATGAAAATGGTACACGAAACACTAAACCAAATATACATTCCCTGTCATTTTTTGAGTCTTTAATTGTGTATAACTTGATTATTGTTTCTTATTTAAACGAACACATTACAATATGTTATTAAAATGAAAATGCAGTAGGAATAATCGCATAATGCACTGAGTATTACGATTCGACTGCAAAGCTGAAAAAAGTATATAAATAATATATATATTATATATACATATATATGTGTGTGCATTTTCCCTAATTATTTACCTTAGCGCCCTGTGGTCGATTTGTTTCAAACTTTTAATATCTAATTACATTTTGGGGTGTTTTATTCGGGAAAAAAACTCCGTTTGGCCACAATAAATGTCCAAAAATAGTAATATTACAACGAGCATGCATGGTGATCTCGCATTAAGAGCACACAGAAGACTTAAGACATTCGCCAGGCAGTGCAGGTTCATTTCTCTGAAATCCAATGAATGAATTTCCTAGATAATACCTGTTCAAAACTATAACAAAGATTGTCCTATTTCTTCACTTAGCGTTCAGATGTAATACCTTTTATAGATTTTATTCCACCCACACTCCAATAATTGACCTTTAGTTAAGATCTATAGATTCATTGAACGAATATCCCCCTGTGCATTATTTTAACAAATAGCCGTTTTTTCATAATATTATACTTTATAAAAAATACGTAAAATTTTGCTTTCGTTCCACGAAATGCTATTAAGGAAATGTATTTCATACGAACCATAATTCAGTTTCAATTGAAATCCCAGCATGAAATTAACAGTTCTGTAGATATTGATTTAGTCTTCAAATTTTCGGTTTGCTATATCCATTATTTTATGCAGTTATATTAATATGTGTCACAGAATACACTTATGAAATGACAAATACCATTTTTATGAATTACCTTAAACATTATGCACTTTGCACAAAAAAAGATATGGATGAAATGGAGCTGTAAAAGTGACTACAAACACTGAAATAGAATAATCGAAACAGCTGAGATTGCTAAAAGAGCGATTTAGTCATCGCTGTCTAGATGTGCCAAAATCGTCACAAGAGGTCAAAGTTAAGTTGTAATTAACAAGAAGAGAATACAGTGTATTGGGATTAAGAGGTAGGTGGAGTTAAATAAGAGGAATTCAGGACGAAGGTGCAATGAGGGGTAGGGAGCAAGTGCAATGTTTTTAACGTTTTACATTCATTTCGGAAAAAAACTAAATGTCATTAGCTTATTATTTAGCAAATATTAAGCACGGTTTAAAACAATTCAGTCGCCGGGTGCTAAAGTAATTATTTAAGTAAAATAATTGAGAATTATTTTCCAATAATAAAATTCCCCTTAACCTACATGTTATAGTTACAACAAAATTTAGTTACCTTTGTGCCATTGCAACCTCTGTATTGAATTGATGAGGCAAGTTTAGAGAAACGAACATCTTTATTGGAACGCCTCCATACCTAGAAAAGAGAAATGGTGCGGTGTTCACTGCAAAATCAAAACTTTTGTTTTTTATATTAAAATCCTATCTGCTTTTAACGTAGTTTACTCACAATTGTGTTATGTGTTTGTCAGTTTTGAAGGTTTAAGATAAAAACCTAATATATAAGACGTAATATGGTTTTTACGGTACATTAACGTAAAGATATCTCAGAAAAAATGTCAATTGTAATTTTTCTGTATGTTAATTATCCGCATAGTTTTACTGTGATAAGCTTTTGTCTGCGTTTGTGAATTCCCGGCTATGAAAATTCATTGAGAATGAAAAGTGACTACTTCAAGAAAATTCCAGACAGTATACGTTACTAAGAAAATCTTAAAATGTTAATTTTAATCCTTTAGGGCGAGAAATAAAAATATACTGAAGCTTTTAGCAAGTTTATGGCCAAATAAAATTTCTCAAGATCTTGCAAACCAAAATATTTGAATAGACACGCATCAAACTTATCTAAAAGATAATTCTCTATACATTGTCTGATATAAGCAAATGGTACGCATTATCCCAAAAACTATTAGTAGAAATTTATAAATGCATTTTCATAAACTAAACTCTGATGTGTTACATTCACATGGATTTCTCTTCTCACTGTTCTACAAACTATTGTCACAAAAACTTACCCTTGTATCTACTTCATATTAATCGAGATAAACGTTTGCAGAAATGCTTTTATTGAACCTTTGGTTGCAGCTACCACGGCGATATAGTAGGGCGAAGCGTCAATATCAATTCTAAAAGTGGGACGCTTTGTGATGGCTTCTCATATCCAGCATATAAAACGAATATCAACTAAGTACTTGAAAAATTATAAAACATTTGAAAACTGAAACCAATAAAAAAGAATACCTCAGAATCTTTTAACGAGATCTACATTTTCTGTGTAATAAGCGTTATATTATGACCTTTTGATTATATAAACTTATCCAAAATCATTCGGAATGAAAAGCTGTTTACAGGCTATTCATTTTATTTGTAACGCAATTATCTGAAAAATTTTGTATACTAAAAATCTTTGGAGCCATTTTCGAGAAGAACAAAAATAGCGAAAACGTTTCCATGTAAAGGATAGTCCGGGGCTGGGGATTTCCTTAAACGTTTTATTTTGCGACTCTCCCTTCTTTTCTTTCCATTGCGAGAACTCTTTACCACGAATAGATGTTTGAATGCTCTTTCCGCATCTTGTTGCCTCATCTGAAGTAATTTCTAGGTATTCGTAGAGAAAGTCAAATGAAACCATCACACTAGATTTTTTATTTTGGACCATATTAGATCGTCCAATCTCCTTTGGGCAAGTAATGAAGATGCCTACATTCTCTATGTGGGATCTAAGTCATATTAGAAATACACACACACACACACACACACACACACACATGTATATAACCATAAGCACACACAATACAGGAATTTTATAAATATCATTTAAGTTTTACTTATCACGTAGAGGAAGTTCACATTTCACCCTCATAAAAAATTGGAAATTTCACAGGAAATTTGAGATCCCCGGAATCCAAAAAAGTAATTCAATGAAAAGGTCCAGGAGTGTGTGTGTGTGTGTGTGTGTGTGTGTGTGTGTGTACGTGTCTATATGTAACAACATAATTCAAAAACGTAATGTGAGATAAATAATATCAAACTTAGTATTTATGTTGGACGTCTCCCAAGGATGCGATAAGAAGAACTTTAAAGAAACTACCCTCACGTCTAACAATAGTTTTGGTTATTACTGATTTTTTCCAAAAGTGGCTTGAACGATTTTGATTAAAATTTCATATTTCATATATTTACTTGGCTTATTAGCATATCTATAATTTGTTACGAATATACGTCTAGCCCTCTTCTTTCGGAATGAATTTCGTATAATTTTGCACAACTGTAAAGCATAAGAGATAGGCAGAAACTTTCTACATCAAATTGTAGACCCTTTAAAATCTATAATTCATTTCAAGTACTTTTTTGTGGCATCAGACATGTATACGTTTAGATATGCGTTACTATTTGCTTGAGCATTTCCGTCTTCAGTTTTACTCCCTCTGTATATATTTTGACTTTAGATTCTTCTTTGTCATTAATTTTTAATATTTTATCAGAATGGGGTCAGTTCTCCGGTTCTTTTCTATTTTCAAACCATATTCCATTTCTAATTTTCTTTTTATAATTATTCCATAGAAATGAACTATTTATTCTGCTTTAATTGGTGTAGGGGTCATACTCACAAGAAGTCAACGTGTTTCAGTTGTTGGAGTTCGGAAGACCTTAGCTATTCTTAGGTTTATAAGTCTATCACTCCAATATTTTGCTTTCTTGTAATGTTTGTTAAGGTTTCTATCCAACCTGATGCTTCTTATAGCATAAGTATCAACACTGATCGTTTATAAATATGTTTAATAGTCTCACGTCTTAATCCCCAACTAATTTTTGCAGATTTTGAAAGTAAATGGATTAATGTAATACATTTCTGACTTAGGTAGTTTATATTTTAAGATAAACTAAACTTAATGACAGAATTATATATATACATATATATAATAGTCTTCTAATAGTTCCAAATCTAGTTTTTTAATTTCTGGATGATGCATTTTCTTATTTATTTGTTGCAGAAATTGCTTATCTTCAAACTTCTCTTCATGTATTCTATAACGTATGCTGCTGTTCTGAATTCCCTGTAATTGTTATATTTTCTCATGCTATAGGTACGTAACACTTCCATTATTTGAGCAACTTCTTCATAGTTAATAGTCTAGACAGTAGAATTGGCAACGAGAGTGCTGTTGGTAATTGTTACATAATTGTTGTTTTTTCCTCTCTCATTATCAAAATTGGTGCCTTCGTTTCCATTATTCAGAATAAATAACTGCTTGACTGATATGAATTCAGCTCTGTCTCCTGTGTTCGCTGGGTCTGTTAGGATAATGATGCCAGCTTGTGGACCTTGCATTAGTATCCAAATCAGTATCAGTGTTCCTACTCCTTTTGTAAATTCTATAATTTCTTCTACTGCTCTCAGATCACTGTTTATATCTCTTCCAATGCCAAAGTACGTGCTAGACACAAACAATACTTCACGTTTATGAATAATTTTAGTACTACGGCATCTTCAGTTCATATTGTTAGATTAAAAAGGCATCTTGTTTTTCTGTTTGTTATTACTACAGCTGCTCTGCTTCTTTCACTTCCTGAAATAAATACCCTGTATCTTTTACCAATTTCCCATTATTTGTTATTATATCATATGTCTATAGTACTTGTGCACTATTAGACTTTTTGAAGAAATTATTTTGTTCTGTATATTTAAATGTAGACATTTGATTTCTATTTGTTGTGTTATTCTTTTTGCATTAGAACTGTAGAGTTTGCAATATTTAATATTCTGTCGTTTGCTTATACTTCTTTATTACAGCTAGAAAGGGGTAGGTTCTTATACCTACTTGTTGCTTCTGTTATAAAAATCTTTAAACAAACCACAGGCCTACCTATGGAAAAACCCCTTTCACCATTTTTAGCAGAACCATGTATGAGCTATTTTGAATGCCATATTACTAAATCTTTTCCACATCTAATCAAAACCTGGTATAGGTACGTAGATGATATTTTTGTAATTGTTCCAAAAAAACTTTCAGAACATGCTTTGAAATTATTGAATTTACAAAGAAGATCTATAAAATTTACAATAGAAAAGAATAAACTGACCAATTACCTTACCTAGACATCAGGGTCATCAGAAATAATGCACACAACAAACTAACGTTGGGGATTTACAGGAAACCAACTCACACAGAAAATTATATTAAAAGCAATATCTACAAGCCACACACATGCAATTTTAAACAGTATTACAAACAGGTTAGTACATATACGATTGGACAAAGAGGAATTCCAGAAAAAATACCAACACATTATCCGCCATGAATGGATACCCCAAAAAATAATAGATAAGATAAAAAAGTTTGAAAGACAGAAATAAATACAACAAACGACTATTTTACTCAGACAACAAAAACCACAAGCATATAGAAAGTTCACTTACCACCCTTGGACACATCATAAATTTCAAAGGATTTTCAAGAAATACAACATTACCCTGGCTCCACAGAATAACCACAATATACAGAAACTACTACGCAACAGAACAAAAGACCCTGTCCCAAACGATAAATCAGCTGGTATATATCAAATTGTTTCTAATGACTGTAACCTGGTATATATAGGAAGAACCAAAATAAATATTAAAGAGCTTATGAGATGCATTTACCAAATACAGACGGATAAATCAGCAGTAGCACATAATTTTTGGTCTTCAAACCATGAAATCACTCCAAACATAAAACTCTTAACACCAATCAACAGCAGCAATGAATTTGGACATCTGGGAAAAAAACACACATTGTCAAACACAGGAATCACCTAATGAATTTCGAACTACCGCCACCCAGCAGCCTTTGGAGGTTCATCAGCCCAGCACCAGAGAACACCACTAGTCACAAACATTTCCCAGACAATAACCGGCAAAATCAGTTGAAAACATGCTGACGATGGGAGCAAACCGTCTCCCGAAGCGCGTTCAAGTAAGAGCATTTTAGTGATGTAGTGTAACAACCTTCAACTCTCCTATTTTAAATTGTGGCACATCACTGTTACTAGCTTCTCAATCTTCAAAATTAATTAATCTTATATTAATTCTCGTTCGTAATATCCTCGTTTTGAAGTTGCATTTCCGTTTCATACTTTCGCATTCTCTCAATAAACTTCATAATTATACAACAACGATTTATAATGTACATATGGGTAAGTAGTATTAGTCCCGGATGAGCCAATTGTTTTAACGATAATCCTGCCGCTAGGGGCGCTGGTGTCGCTAGTGTCGGTGCGTGCGACGGCGGCGGCGGTAAGTTTGAAAAGCGCCCTGAGCGGTAGGATTATCGTTATTGCAATTGGTTCATCCGGGACGAGTTGAAAGAATTGAGGATTAGGGTAAGGTGAAGGAAGAAGAGGAAGTGACGTGGAGTGTTTTGATTGGTTCGTTAATTTGGGTGGAAGATGAAGGAATGAAGATGGAAGAGTATGGAGGTCGCGTGATGGAGAGGAGCTGGGTGGCGAGGTGTTGTCTGTGCGGAGGTCGGGACTGAAAGAGGGGAAAATATGGGGGAGCGAGGGATAAAAAGTGTAACAGAAAGTGACGTGTGAAGTTGTGATTGGTGGGAATAAGAAGTGATGTTATTGGTGGAAAGGAGCAAATGAAGGTTGTTGATTGGTAAGAATAAGAGAGATTATGATTGGTGGAAAGAAAAAGGAGTGGGGTATGTTGGAGGTGATGGGAAAGGTAAGTTTTGCTAGCAACAGGATTTGCAAAAGCCTGTCGTGAACTGATCAGCAATTTTTTGAACGTTGGATGGTAGTTTTCTTGAGTGGATAGAGAGATGGGGCGATATGAGATGCGGTGGCGAAAATGGGAACTAAACAAGGTGGTTGAGACAAGAGGTTTAAGGACGAGGAAATTTGGAGGTTAGTGGTGAACATGGCGGTCGCAAGAGGTGGGGGTAAGGAGTTGCGGTGGTGAGAATGGGAACTAAAAGAAGATGGCGGTAGCAAGAGGTTAGAAGAGTAGATTTTGAGGTTAAAATAGCGGGAACTAAAAATGGCGGAGGGTCTGCGACAAGGAGATGCGGTGAGAACTAAACAAGATGGCGGACGCAAGAGGAGGGTAAGGAGATTTGAGGTTACAGTACCAAAACACGAAAGGATATATTCCTACGCCAAGCAGGTCCGAAAAATAATTATGCGTGTGGTACTTACCTGTTACCGGTGTGGATGCGTCACCAAAAGCGCGGCACGCGAGGCGGAAAAATAAAAGCAAACTGTTTTTGAAAATGCTTAACCAGCTTTAAGATCAACCAACATCACTACGCACTGATATACCTAGGTTTTTAAACGGTACAGACACCCTTTGCAGAGGCGTAATTTAACTATACCAAAACCTGGTACTGGACCATCGTGATGGTCGCTAGCGTACGTAGGAGGAGGGTTCTCATAGCCGGTCGAAAGCGGTCAAAAACGTGTACGACGTAGGTGTTGACAGTAGCTGCTGTCGAGTCAACCGTCGAGGTGTGAATAAGCAAGATCTGTTCTCGCCGGCAATTTGGTTCGGAGATGTGAGCAGCGGCGAGGTGTTGTCTGTGCGGAGGTCGGGACTGAAAGAGGGAAAAGATGGGGAGCGAGGGATAAAAAGTGTAACAGAAAGTGACGTGTGAAGTTGTGATTGGTGGGAATAAGAAGTGATTTTATTGGTGGAAAGGAGCAAATGAAAGTTGTTGATTGGTAAGAATAAGAGAGGTTATGATTGGTGGAAAGAAAAAGGAGTGGGGTATGTTGGAGGTGATGGGAAAGGTAAGTTTTGCTAGCAACAGGATTTGCAAAAGCCTGTCGAGAACTGATCAGCAATTTTTTGAACGTTGGATGGTAGTTTTCTTGAGTGGATAGAGAGATGGGGCGATATGAGATGCGGTGGCGAAAATGGGAACTAAATAAGATGGTTGAGACAAGAGGTTTAAGGACGAGGAAATTTGGAGGTTAGTGGTGAACATGGCGGTCGCAAAAGGTGGGGGCAAAGAGACGCGGTGGTGAGAATGGGAACTAAAAGAAGATGGCGGTAGCAAGAGCTTAGAAGAGCAGATTTTGAGGTTAAAATAGTGGGAACTAAAAATGGCGGAGGGTTGGCGACAAGGAGATGCGGTGAGAACTAAACAAGATGGCGGACGCAAGAGGAGGGTAAGGAGATTAAGTGTAACAGAAAGTGACGTGTGAAGTTGTGATTGGTGGGAATAAGAAGTGATGTTATTGGTGGAAAGGAGCAAATGAAGGTTGTTGATTGGTAAGAATAAGAGAGATTATGATTGGTGGAAAGAAAAAGAAGTGGGGTATGTTGGAGGTGATGGGAAAGGTAAGTTTTGCTAGCAACAGGATTTGCAAAAGCCTGTCGTGAACTGATCAGCAATTTTTTGAACGTTGGATGGTAGTTTTCTTGAGTGGATAGAGAGATGTGGCGATATGAGATGCGGTGGCGAAAATGGGAACTAAACAAGGTAGTTGAGACAAGAGGTTTAAGGACGAGGAAATTTGGAGGTTAGTGGTGAACATGGCGGTCGCAAGAGGTGGGGGGTAAGGAGACGCGGTGGTGAGAATGGGAACTAAAAGAAGATGGCGGTAGCAAGAGGTTAGAAGAGTAGATTTTGAGGTTAAAATAGCGGGAACTAAAAATGGCGGAGGGTCTGCGACAAGGAGATGCGGTGAGAACTAAACAAGATGGCGGACGCAAGAGGAGGGTAAGGAGATTTGAGGTTACAGTACCAAAACACGAAAGGATATATTCCTACGCCAAGCAGGTCCGAAAAATAATTATGCGTGTGGTACTTACCTGTTACCGGTGTGGATGCGTCACCAAAAGCGCGGCACGCGAGGCGGAAAAATAAAAGCAAACTGTTTTTGAAAATGCTTAACCAGCTTTAAGATCAACCAACATCACTACGCACTGATATACCTAGGTTTTTAAACGGTACAGACACCCTTTGCAGAGGCGTAATTTAACTATACCAAAACCTGGTACTGGACCATCGTGATGGTCGCTAGCGTACGTAGGAGGAGGGTTCTCATAGCCGGTCGAAAGCGGTCAAAAACGTGTACGACGTAGGTGTTGACAGTAGCTGCTGTCGAGTCAACCGTCGAGGTGTGAATAAGCAAGATCTGTTCTCGCCGGCAATTGGTTCGGAGATGTGAGCAGCGGCGAGGTGTTGTCTGTGCGGAGGTCGGGACTGAAAGAGGGAAAAGATGGGGAGCGAGGGATAAAAAGTGTAACAGAAAGTGACGTGTGAAGTTGTGATTGGTGGGAATAAGAAGTGATTTTATTGGTGGAAAGGAGCAAATGAAAGTTGTTGATTGGTAAGAATAAGAGAGGTTATGATTGGTGGAAAGAAAAAGGAGTGGGGTATGTTGGAGGTGATGGGAAAGGTAAGTTTTGCTAGCAACAGGATTTGCAAAAGCCTGTCGAGAACTGATCAGCAATTTTTTGAACGTTGGATGGTAGTTTTCTTGAGTGGATAGAGAGATGGGGCGATATGAGATGCGGTGGCGAAAATGGGAACTAAATAAGATGGTTGAGACAAGAGGTTTAAGGACGAGGAAATTTGGAGGTTAGTGGTGAACATGGCGGTCGCAAAAGGTGGGGGCAAAGAGACGCGGTGGTGAGAATGGGAACTAAAAGAAGATGGCGGTAGCAAGAGCTTAGAAGAGCAGATTTTGAGGTTAAAATAGTGGGAACTAAAAATGGCGGAGGGTTGGCGACAAGGAGATGCGGTGAGAACTAAACAAGATGGCGGACGCAAGAGGAGGGTAAGGAGATTTGAGGTTAAGATTTTTAGGTTAAAACAGGGCGTAAGCATGGGAACGAAATCCAAGATGGCGAAGGCAATGGTGTGGACGAGGAGATGTGAGGTGCGGTGGCGAAAATGGGAACTAAACAAGATGACGAAGACAAAAAGTGTAAGGACGAGGAGATTTCGAGGTTAGTGGTGAACATGGCGGTCGCAAGAGGTGGTGGGCAAGCAGACTTGAGGTTAAGATTTTTAGGTTAAAACAGGACGTAAGAAGGGGAACTAAATCCAAGATGGCGGAGGCAAGGGTGGGACGAGGAGATGTGAGGCGCGGTGGTAAAAATGGGAACTAAATAAGATAGCGGAGGCATGAAGTTGAGGTTAAAAATTGAGGTAAACGTGGAGAGCTTAAACCAAGATGGCGGTGGCGTGGTGGTGAAAATGGGAACTAAACAAGATGGCGGAGGCAAGAAGTGGAGGGACGAAGAGGTTTGAGGTTATGGTCAACATGCGAAAGATGTCGAACGCAACAGATGGTGACGAGGAGATAGAATTGAGAATTAGGGAAAGATGAAGGAAAACAGGAAGTGACGTGGAGTGTTTTGATTGGTAAAAATAAGACGAAATGTGATTGGTGCGTTAATTCGGGTGGAAGATGAAGGAAGGAAGATAAAAGAGTATGGAGGACACGTGATGGAGTGGAGCGGAGCGGCGAGGTGTTGTCTGTGCGGAGGTTGGGACTGAAAGAGGGAAAAGATGGCGAACGAGGGATAAAAAGTATAACAGAAAGTGACGTGTGAAGTTGTGATTGGTGGGAATAAGAAGTGATGTTATTGGTGGAAAGGAACAACTGAAAGTTGTTGATTGGTAAGAATAAGAGAGATTGTGATTGGTGGAAAGAAAAAGGTGTGGGAGTGGGGTATGTTGGAGGTGATGGGAAAGGTAAGTTTTGCTACCAACAAGATTTGCAAAAGCCTCTCCAGAACTCATCAGCAATTTCAGCAGACGATGTGCGTGGCGATAGGCCCGCTGCGATGAAAGAGCTGCAAACTGCGCGATAACTTGAAAAATATTGCCCGCCATGACACATTGCGCGCGCGCGCGTTTACCGTAAACCGTTACAGTTGCCATACTTATATTATCCGTCTTTCTTTTTTCTTTTTCTTTTTTTTACGTTTGTTTTTTAAAAAAAATAATTAGTTTTTCGGGGGTTTTCTGTGGTTGGTAGACGAATGCAAGCTCTTTCTGCTTTTTCACAGGTTTTCCCTGGTTGGTAGGCGTTTGCTGTAGTGGTTGACGAAGCCCTTTCTAATTTTGGAGGTTTTTTCAGGTTTTTCGTGGTTGTCCCTGCCCGGTAGGCAAATGATGAAGTTTTTGCTTGTCAGCGCACGGATACTAGGCACATACTCGCACACACACACACACGCTGCAGTTGTCATACTTATATTATTCGTCTTTTCCTTTTTTCTTTTTGTTTTTTCGTTTTTTTAAAAAATAGCTAGTTTTTGGAGGTTTTCTGCGGTTGGTAAACGAATGCAAGCTCTTTCTGCTTTTTCATAGGTTTTCCCTGGTTGGTAGGCGTTTTGTGTAGTGGTTGACGAAGCCGTTTCTAATTTTCGAGGTTTTCTCAGGTTTTTTAGCGGTTGGCCCTGCCCGGTAGGCAAATGATGAAGTTTTACCTTGTCGGCGCACGGATACTAGGCACGTACTCGCGCACACACACACACACACACACACAAACGTTGCAGTTGCCATACTTATATTATTCGACTTTTCCTTTTTTTTTTTAAAATAACTAGTTTTTTTTGGGAGTTTTCTGCGGTTGGTAAACGAATGCAAGCTCTTTCTGCTCTTTCATAGGTTTTTCCCTGGTTGGTAGGCGTTTTCTGTACTGGTTGACGAAGGCGTTTCTAATTTTCGAGGTTTTCTCAGGTTTTTTAGCGGTTGTCCCTGCCCGGTAGGCAAATGATGAAGTTTTACCTTGTCGGGGCACGGATACTAGGCACATACTCGCGCGCTCACACACACCCGTTGCAGCTGCCATACTTATATTATTCGTCTTTTGTTTTTTTTAAAAAAAACTAGTTTTTGGGAGTTTTCTGCGGTTGGTAAACGAATGCAAGTGCTTTCTGCTTTTTCATAGGTTTTCCCTGGTTGGTAGGCGTTTTCTGTAGTGGTTGACGAAGCCGTTTCTAATTTTCGAGGTTTTTTCATTTTTTTTTTAGTGGTTGTCCCTGGCCGGTAGGCAGATGATAAAGTTTTTCTATAATGTCGACGTTTTGGCTTGTGGCGCACGGATCCTAGGCACATACTCGCACACACACACACACACCCGTTGCAGCTGCCATACTTATATTATTCGTCTTTTCTTTTTTTAAAGAAATAACTAGTTTTTTTTGGAGGTTTTCTGCGGTTGGTAAACGAATGCAAGTGCTTTCTGCTTTTCATAGGTTTTCCCTGGTTGGTAGGCGTTTTCTGTAGTGGTTGACGAAGCCGTTTCTAATTTTCGAGGTTTTCTGAGGGTTTTTAGTGGTTGACCCTGTCCGGTAGGCAGATGATAAAGTTTTTCTATAATGTCGTCGTTTTGGCTTGTGGCGCACGGATACTAGGCACATACTCGCACACACACACACACAGACACACACACGGACATGTTTCCAAAAATGCTTTTTTTTTAGGATTCAGGAGGTCTCAAAACGTGTATTTGCAGTGAAATCTCGGTATGGAATTTTTGGGTGGAATGCAATACTTTCCCTACTTACTATACGTAGTAGAGAAAGTAAAAAGTATAAGTATTGGAAAATTTAAGGAAATAGCAAGCAATATCTCGAAAACGGTTCACTCGACAAAAGAAATGTATATGACAAAAGTTGTGTATTTTAACGCGATCTACATTTTTTGTGTAGTAAAATTTTGTCTATATCATGACATTATCTTAAACATATGATATTTTCATCAAAATCGTCATAGCCATTTTTGAGAAAATTAAAAAAGTGTACTATCTTGTTTTCATGGGTTTTCCGGGTCGGTAAGCGTTAGAATACTCTTAGAGCTTTTTTCAGGTTTTTTCGCGTTTTGCCTGTCTGGTAGGCAGATGATAAAGTTTTTCTATAATGTGGTCGTTTTGGCTTGTGGCACACGGATACTAGGCACATACTGGCACACACACACACACACAAACACACACACACAGACACACACACGGACATGTTTCCAAAAATGCTTTTTTTTTAGGATTGAGGAGGTCTCAAAACGTGTATTTCCAGTGAAATCTCGGTATCGAATTTTTGGGTGGAATGCAATACTTCCCCTACTTACTATACGTAGTAGAGAAAGTAAAAAGTATAAGTATTGGAAAATTTAAGGAAATAGCAAGCAATATCTCGAAAACGGTTCACTCGACAAAAGAAATGTATATGACATAAGTTGTGGATTTTAACGCGATCTAGATTTTTTGTGTAGTAAAATTTTGTCTATATTATGACATTATCTTAAACATATGATATTTTCATCAAACTCGACATAGCCATTTTTGAGAAAATTAAAAAAGTGTACTATCTTGTTTTCATGGGTTTTCCAGGTCGGTAAGCGTTAGAATACTCTTAGAGCTTTTTTCAGGTTTTTTCGCGTTTTGCCTGTCTGGTAGGCAGATGATAAAGTTTTTCTATAATGTGGTCGTTTTGGCTTGTGGCACACGGATACTAGGCACATACTCGCACACACACACACACAAACACACACACACAGACACACACGGACATGTTTCCAAAAATGCTTTTTTTTAGGATTCAGGAGGTCTCAAAACGTGTATTTCCAGTGAAATCTCGGTATCGAATTTTTGGGTGGAATGCAATACTTCCCCTACTTACTATACGTAGTAGAGAAAGTAAAAAGTATAAGTATTGGAAAATTTAAGGAAATAGCAAGCAATATCTCGAAAACGGTTCACTCGACAAAAGAAATGTATATGACATAAGTTGTGGATTTTAACGCGATCTAGATTTTTTGTGTAGTAAAATTTTGTCTATATCATGACATTATCTTAAACATATGATATTTTCATCAAAATCGACATAGCCATTTTTGAGAAAATTAAAAAGGTGTACTATCTTGTTTTCATGGGTTTTCCAGGTCGGTAAGCGTTAGAATACTCTTAGAGCTTTTTTCAGGTTTTTTCGCGTTTTACCTGGCAGGTAGGCAGATGATAAAGTTTTTCTATAATGTCATCGTTTTGGCTTGTGGCGCACGGACACTAGGCACATAATCACACACACACACACACACAAACACACACACACACACAAACACACACACACACACACACTAAAATAGTAGCGTATAAAAAAATTTAACAAACCGTAGATTTTCAAGAAAATTCCCACACCGCAAACTACCCGTTTAGCGGGAGAAAGTTCATTATTTTTATTGTTTTAAAAATGGCTCTAACCCCTTTTGATTACGGTACGGTATGTTTAAGATATCTGCATGACAAATAAAATGTATAACTTCAATTTTCTGGGAATTGCTGTGAAGTAGTCTCATTGTGAATGTCTTTTGTACAACTGTTAAACCGTAGGAAACGAAGCCTTACTGTACAAGGACGTTAAAGCACACAATTTATGTGTATTATTATTATTATTATTATTATTATTATTATTATTATTACTTTGTGGCGTTGTGTATTTACAAAGTTTGCATGTTGATTTTAATGTTTAAAAGCTTTACACCTTTCTCACTAAAACTCGACATTCTTTTAACTTTTCTTTTTTCATTTTCATACAAAGAGAACGGAATTTCACAAGTGAAACAGCACTGCAAAACTAAATACTTGTTTTGAGGTCCACTGAATAAAAACATTTTTAGAAAATTCTGTGTGTGTATGTGTCAGAGCAGCATAACTCAAAAATGAAAAGTTGGATAAATACTAAACTTGGTATTTAGGTTGAGTACCTTCCAAAGATACGACACAGAGAGTTTCAAGAAAACCCCTCCACCCCAAACTACCCTTTACATGAACTATTTTCCGAAATGTTTTATTTTCTAAAATTGTTTCTGACGATTTTAATTACAACATCATATATTAAAGACATTTATATGAAAAATAAAATGTATATCTTGAATTTTGTGGAAATAGCCTGTGAAGTCCTCTTGATTCGGAAGAAATTTTCTATGATCTTGTATAACTGCTAAGGTTTGAGAAAAACATAGAACACAAAAAATTTAGATCTTTTTAAAAACACACACAATTTATTTGAAATAACGTTTTTGTGACGTCAGCCATTTCCGAAATATTTGTTATAAATGGTTCGAATTGTACAATGCTTAGCCATTCTACTTCACTTCTTTCAAACTGCTTAAAAATCATATAAATGAATGTATCACCTCATAATAAGCCTCTATATACGAAAAATGCTGAGTATTCAAAAAGTCAAGAAATTCGATTTTCTAGCCCCTAGTGAGTGAAAAATCGCGTTTACTTCGCTTCTTTCAAACTGCTTCTACCCTTTACATGAACTATTTTCCGGAATGTTTTATTTTCTAAAACTGTCTCTGACGATTTTAATTACAACACCATATATTAAAGACATTTATATGAAAATAAAATGTATATCTTGAATTTTGTGGAAATAGCCTGTGAAGTCCTCTTGATTCGGAAGAAATTTTCTATGAACTTGTATAACTGCTAAGGTTTGAGGAAACACACACAATTTATTTCAAATAACTTTTTTGTGACGTCAGCCATTTTCGAGATATGTGTTATAAATGGTTGGAATTGTACAGTGCTTAGCCATTCTTTTTTAAAAGGCATGACGCTTTTCAGTTCTTGCTCGCCATGTTGATGGAAAGAATTTAGAATTTTAAGACCAGTGTATAGCGTCCCTTTGGATGTCTAACGGTTGTGCAATGCAACCATTTCCCGAAAAGTTTATCCGGATTAAAATTAAGTGGATATGAAAATAAACTTTCGTACTCACCTATAAGAAATAGAGGGTAGAGGTCGTACGAACGGAGCACTTTGAGAATTTATATTCAACAGTTGGTGTTACTCCTTAGAAAGGAAGTATCTGCTGATTGTATTTAATTCATACATTTTACATAACACGTATGCACTGGCACAACATAAAACACTACACACGATACTCATAGTTTTAATATTGCACTAATAACATCAGGAATAACTGAGGTCAGCTCGTTCGCATTCAGCGCTACACGCAAAAGAGCCGTGTGCTGATGACAGTGAAAGGTGAGAGATGCGGAAATTCGTCAGCAATACAATAAATGCAACCTTTATGTCGGCGGTGAGAATTGTGCAGTGGCGGTTGGTGTCAGCATGACTCTAAGTTTTTAAAACTAGACAATTTTTTAGCGAAACGAGGCATTTAACTCGACACAAATGATGAAACAACGGTTGCGATAAGCGAGCTTATAAAAACCCTGTGCGAACAGCAAAAGCCCGTAGTTAGAAACGAAAGCGATAGTGTGTTTTTCTACAAAATCGTTCTATTTGACGAAAAATAATTTTGAAATAAAAACAAAATAGCCGCAGTACTTTGCAGGGAAAGAGCGATCGGTGCATTCGGACGATAAGACGGACCAACAACCCGGAGGAAGTCACGATGACACCTTGCAGCCTACGTTCGAAATTATAGGACACAAGCAGAGGAGGTTGCCAAAGCTTTTTTCCGGCTTTACAGAGTCTCAAATTACGTTAAACCCGGTCCCCAGAGATGTTAACCCGGAGCAATGGGTATCGCATTTGTTTAACGATATTCTAAACTTTGCGAAAGAGAACCTGTTAGAAAACGAACCCGGATATTTAGGCATATCCATAACAGACGAAAAGGAGACGTCCAAAGCCTTCAACATGAGCGTGAGGCGCATAGAGCAATTCAATGCGGATGTCATTGTTGGAAGCATCGAAAAAGTAATGCAAAGTAACCAACAATTCTTGCTAAGCGGGCCTCTTCACGTGACGTTTGTGTGGACCAAGGAGGTCTCGGGTTCGTGCCACCAACTTTGCGATGCCTGTAGGGACAATAAAGGCATTGTCGAAATAGCCAACAAAGACAACTTGTGTTTAGCAAGAGCCATTGTTGTAGTTAAAGCCAAAGTGGATCGCGACGTCAACTATAGAACGATGACGCGTTCCGAGTATCTACAAAAATCCAAGGCCGTAGCCTTGTGCGCGAGCATCGGTCAAGGTCACGACAGGTGCACGATAGGCAGATATCTTAAACATACCGTACCGTAATCAAAAGGGGTTAGAGCCATTTTTAAAACAATAAAAATAATGAACTTTCTCCCGCTAAACGGGTAGTTTGCGGTGTGGGAATTTTCTTGAAAATCTACGGTTTGTTAAATTTTTTTATACGCTACTATTTTAGTGTGTGTGTGTGTGTTTGTGTGTGTGTGTGTGTTTGTGTGTGTGTGTGTGTGATTATGTGCCTAGTGTCCGTGCGCCACAAGCCAAAACGATGACATTATAGAAAAACTTTATCATCTGCCTACCTGCCAGGTAAAACGCGAAAAAACCTGAAAAAAGCTCTAAGAGTATTCTAACGCTTACCGACCTGGAAAACCCATGAAAACAAGATAGTACACTTTTTTAATTTTCTCAAAAATGGCTATGTCGATTTTGATGAAAATATCATATGTTTAAGATAATGTCATGATATAGACAAAATTTTACTACACAAAAAATCTAGATCGCGTTAAAATCCACAACTTATGTCATATACATTTCTTTTGTCGAGTGAACCGTTTTCGAGATATTGCTTGCTATTTCCTTAAATTTTCCAATACTTATACTTTTTACTTTCTCTACTACGTATAGTAAGTAGGGGAAGTATTGCATTCCACCCAAAAATTCGATACCGAGATTTCACTGGAAATACACGTTTTGAGACCTCCTGAATCCTAAAAAAAAGCATTTTTGGAAACATGTCCGTGTGTGTGTCTGTGTGTGTGTGTTTGTGTGTGTGTGTGTGCGAGTATGTGCCTAGTATCCGTGTGCCACAAGCCAAAACGACCACATTATAGAAAAACTTTATCATCTGCCTACCAGACAGGCAAAACGCGAAAAAACCTGAAAAAAGCTCTAAGAGTATTCTAACGCTTACCGACCTGGAAAACCCATGAAAACAAGATAGTACACTTTTTTAATTTTCTCAAAAATGGCTATGTCGATTTTGATGAAAATATCATATGTTTAAGATAATGTCATAATATAGACAAAATTTTACTACACAAAAAATCTAGATCGCGTTAAAATCCACAACTTATGTCATATACATTTCTTTTGTCGAGTGAACCGTTTTCGAGATATTGCTTGCTATTTCCTTAAATTTTCCAATACTTATACTTTTTACTTTCTCTACTACGTATAGTAAGTAGGGGAAGTATTGCATTCCACCCAAAAATTCGATACCGAGATTTCACTGGAAATACACGTTTTGAGACCTCCTGAATCCTAAAAAAAAAGCATTTTTGGAAACATGTCCGTGTGTGTGTCTGTGTGTGTGTGTTTGTGTGTGTGTGTGTGCCAGTATGTGCCTAGTATCCGTGTGCCACAAGCCAAAACGACCACATTATAGAAAAACTTTATCATCTGCCTACCAGACAGGCAAAACGCGAAAAAACCTGAAAAAAGCTCTAAGAGTATTCTAACGCTTACCGACCCGGAAAACCCATGAAAACAAGATAGTACACTTTTTTAATTTTCTCAAAAATGGCTATGACGATTTTGATGAAAATATCATATGTTTAAGATAATGTCATGATATAGACAAAATTTTACTACACAAAAAATGTAGATCGCGTTAAAATACACAACTTTTGTCATATACATTTCTTTTGTCGAGTGAACCGTTTTCGAGATATTGCTTGCTATTTCCTTAAATTTTCCAATACTTATACTTTTTACTTTCTCTACTACGTATAGTAAGTAGGGAAAGTATTGCATTCCACCCAAAAATTCCATACCGAGATTTCACTGCAAATACACGTTTTGAGACCTCCTGAATCCTAAAAAAAAAAGCATTTTTGGAAACATGTCCGTGTGTGTGTCTGTGTGTGTGTGTGCGAGTATGTGCCTAGTATCCGTGCGCCACAAGCCAAAACGACGACATTATAGAAAAACTTTATCATCTGCCTACCGGACAGGGTCAACCACTAAAAACCCTCAGAAAACCTCGAAAATTAGAAACGGCTTCGTCAACCACTACAGAAAACGCCTACCAACCAGGGAAAACCTATGAAAAGCAGAAAGCACTTGCATTCGTTTACCAACCGTAGAAAACCTCCAAAAAAAAACTAGTTATTTCTTTAAAAAAAGAAAAGACGAATAATATAAGTATGGCAGCTGCAACGGGTGTGTGTGTGTGTGTGCGAGTATGTGCCTAGGATCCGTGCGCCACAAGCCAAAACGTCGACATTATAGAAAAACTTTATCATCTGCCTACCGGCCAGGGACAACCACTAAAAAAAAAATGAAAAAACCTCGAAAATTAGAAACGGCTTCGTCAACCACTACAGAAAACGCCTACCAACCAGGGAAAACCTATGAAAAAGCAGAAAGCACTTGCATTCGTTTACCAACCGCAGAAAACTCCCAAAAACTAGTTATTTTTTTTTAAAAAAATAAAGACGAATAATATAAGTATGGCAGCTGCAACGGGTGTGTGTGTGCGCGCGAGTATGTGCCTAGTATCCGTGCGCCGACAAGGTAAAACTTCATCATTTGCCTACCGGGCAGGGACAACCGCTAAAGAACCTGAGAAAACCTCGAAAATTAGAAACGCCTTCGTCAACCAGTACAGAAAACGCCTACCAACCAGGGAAAAACCTATGAAAGAGCAGAAAGAGCTTGCATTCGTTTACCAACCGCAGAAAACTCCCAAAAAAAAACTAGTTATTTTAAAAAAAAAAGGAAAAGTCGAATAATATAAGTATGGCAACTGCAACGTTTGTGTGTGTGTGTGTGTGTGTGCGCGAGTACGTGCCTAGTATCCGTGCGCCGACAAGGTAAAACTTCATCATTTGCCTACCGGGCAGGGCCAACCGCTAAAAAACCTGAGAAAACCTCGAAAATTAGAAACGGCTTCGTCAACCACTACACAAAACGCCTACCAACCAGGGAAAACCTATGAAAAAGCAGAAAGAGCTTGCATTCGTTTACCAACCGCAGAAAACCTCCAAAAACTAGCTATTTTTTAAAAAAACGAAAAAACAAAAAGAAAAAAGGAAAAGACGAATAATATAAGTATGACAACTGCAGCGTGTGTGTGTGTGTGCGAGTATGTGCCTAGTATCCGTGCGCTGACAAGCAAAAACTTCATCATTTGCCTACCGGGCAGGGACAACCACGAAAAACCTGAAAAAACCTCCAAAATTAGAAAGGGCTTCGTCAACCACTACAGCAAACGCCTACCAACCAGGGAAAACCTGTGAAAAAGCAGAAAGAGCTTGCATTCGTCTACCAACCACAGAAAACCCCCGAAAAACTAATTATTTTTTTTAAAAAACAAACGTAAAAAAAAGAAAAAGAAAAAAGAAAGACGGATAATATAAGTATGGCAACTGTAACGGTTTACGGTAAACGCGCGCGCGCGCAATGTGTCATGGCGGGCAATATTTTTCAAGTTATCGCGCAGTTTGCAGCTCTTTCATCGCAGCGGGCCTATCGCCACGCACATCGTCTGCTGAAATTGCTGATGAGTTCTGGAGAGGCTTTTGCAAATCTTGTTGGTAGCAAAACTTACCTTTCCCATCACCTCCAACATACCCCACTCCCACACCTTTTTCTTTCCACCAATCACAATCTCTCTTATTCTTACCAATCAACAACTTTCAGTTGTTCCTTTCCACCAATAACATCACTTCTTATTCCCACCAATCACAACTTCACACGTCACTTTCTGTTATACTTTTTATCCCTCGTTCGCCATCTTTTCCCTCTTTCAGTCCCAACCTCCGCACAGACAACACCTCGCCGCTCCGCTCCACTCCATCACGTGTCCTCCATACTCTTTTATCTTCCTTCCTTCATCTTCCACCCGAATTAACGCACCAATCACATTTCGTCTTATTTTTACCAATCAAAACACTCCACGTCACTTCCTGTTTTCCTTCATCTTTCCCTAATTCTCAATTCTATCTCCTCGTCACCATCTGTTGCGTTCGACATCTTTCGCATGTTGACCATAACCTCAAACCTCTTCGTCCCTCCACTTCTTGCCTCCGCCATCTTGTTTAGTTCCCATTTTCACCACCACGCCACCGCCATCTTGGTTTAAGCTCTCCACGTTTACCTCAATTTTTAATCTCAACTTCATGCCTCCGCTATCTTATTTAGTTCCCATTTTTACCACCGCGCCTCACATCTCCTCGTCCCACCCTTGCCTCCGCCATCTTGGATTTAGTTCCCCTTCTTACGTCCTGTTTTAACCTAAAAATCTTAACCTCAAGTCTGCTTGCCCACCACCTCTTGCGACCGCCATGTTCACCACTAACCTCGAAATCTCCTCGTCCTTACACTTTTTGTCTTCGTCATCTTGTTTAGTTCCCATTTTCGCCACCGCACCTCACATCTCCTCGTCCACACCATTGCCTTCGCCATCTTGGATTTCGTTCCCATGCTTACGCCCTGTTTTAACCTAAAAATCTTAACCTCAAATCTCCTTACCCTCCTCTTGCGTCCGCCATCTTGTTTAGTTCTCACCGCATCTCCTTGTCGCCAACCCTCCGCCATTTTTAGTTCCCACTATTTTAACCTCAAAATCTGCTCTTCTAAGCTCTTGCTACCGCCATCTTCTTTTAGTTCCCATTCTCACCACCGCGTCTCTTTGCCCCCACCTTTTGCGACCGCCATGTTCACCACTAACCTCCAAATTTCCTCGTCCTTAAACCTCTTGTCTCAACCATCTTATTTAGTTCCCATTTTCGCCACCGCATCTCATATCGCCCCATCTCTCTATCCACTCAAGAAAACTACCATCCAACGTTCAAAAAATTGCTGATCAGTTCTCGACAGGCTTTTGCAAATCCTGTTGCTAGCAAAACTTACCTTTCCCATCACCTCCAACATACCCCACTCCTTTTTCTTTCCACCAATCATAACCTCTCTTATTCTTACCAATCAACAACTTTCATTTGCTCCTTTCCACCAATAAAATCACTTCTTATTCCCACCAATCACAACTTCACACGTCACTTTCTGTTACACTTTTTATCCCTCGCTCCCCATCTTTTCCCTCTTTCAGTCCCGACCTCCGCACAGACAACACCTCGCCGCTGCTCACATCTCCGAACCAAATTGCCGGCGAGAACAGATCTTGCTTATTCACACCTCGACGGTTGACTCGACAGCAGCTACTGTCAACACCTACGTCGTACACGTTTTTGACCGCTTTCGACCGGCTATGAGAACCCTCCTCCTACGTACGCTAGCGACCATCACGATGGTCCAGTACCAGGTTTTGGTATAGTTAAATTACGCCTCTGCAAAGGGTGTCTGTACCGTTTAAAAACCTAGGTATATCAGTGCGTAGTGATGTTGGTTGATCTTAAAGCTGGTTAAGCATTTTCAAAAACAGTTTGCTTTTATTTTTCCGCCTCGCGTGCCGCGCTTTTGGTGACGCATCCACACCGGTAACAGGTAAGTACCACACGCATAATTATTTTTCGGACCTGCTTGGCGTAGGAATATATCCTTTCGTGTTTTGGTACTGTAACCTCAAATCTCCTTACCCTCCTCTTGCGTCCGCCATCTTGTTTAGTTCTCACCGCATCTCCTTGTCGCAGACCCTCCGCCATTTTTAGTTCCCGCTATTTTAACCTCAAAATCTACTCTTCTAACCTCTTGCTACCGCCATCTTCTTTTAGTTCCCATTCTCACCACCGCGTCTCCTTACCCCCCACCTCTTGCGACCGCCATGTTCACCACTAACCTCCAAATTTCCTCGTCCTTAAACCTCTTGTCTCAACTACCTTGTTTAGTTCCCATTTTCGCCACCGCATCTCATATCGCCACATCTCTCTATCCACTCAAGAAAACTACCATCCAACGTTCAAAAAATTGCTGATCAGTTCACGACAGGCTTTTGCAAATCCTGTTGCTAGCAAAACTTACCTTTCCCATCACCTCCAACATACCCCACTCCTTTTTCTTTCCACCAATCATAATCTCTCTTATTCTTACCAATCAACAACCTTCATTTGCTCCTTTCCACCAATAACATCACTTCTTATTCCCACCAATCACAACTTCACACGTCACTTTCTGTTACACTTAATCTCCTTACCCTCCTCTTGCGTCCGCCATCTTGTTTAGTTCTCACCGCATCTCCTTGTCGCAGACCCTCCGCCATTTTTAGTTCCCGCTATTTTAACCTCAAAATCTACTCTTCTAACCTCTTGCTACCGCCATCTTCTTTTAGTTCCCATTCTCACCACCGCGTCTCCTTACCCCCCACCTCTTGCGACCGCCATGTTCACCACTAACCTCCAAATTTCCTCGTCCTTAAACCTCTTGTCTCAACTACCTTGTTTAGTTCCCATTTTTGCCACCGCATCTCATATCGCCACATCTCTCTATCCACTCAAGAAAACTACCATCCAACGTTCAAAAAATTGCTGATCAGTTCACGACAGGCTTTTGCAAATCCTGTTGCTAGCAAAACTTACCTTTCCCATCACCTCCAACATACCCCACTCCTTTTTCTTTCCACCAATCATAATCTCTCTTATTCTTACCAATCAACAACCTTCATTTGCTCCTTTCCACCAATAACATCACTTCTTATTCCCACCAATCACAACTTCACACGTCACTTTCTGTTACACTTTTTATCCCTCGCTCCCCATCTTTTCCCTCTTTCAGTCCCGACCTCCGCACAGACAACACCTCGCCGCTGCTCACATCTCCGAACCAAATTGCCGGCGAGAACAGATCTTGTTTATTCACACCTCGACGGTTGACTCGACAGCAGCTACTGTGAACACCTACGTCGTACACGTTTTTGACCGCTTTCGACCGGCTATGAGAACCCTGCTCCTACGTACGCTAGCGACCATCACGATGGTCCAGTACCAGGTTTTGGTATAGTTAAATTACGCCTCTGCAAAGGGTGTCTGTACCGTTTAAAAACCTAGGTATATCAGTGCGTAGTGATGTTGGTTGATCTTAAAGCTGGTTAAGCATTTTCAAAAACAGTTTGCTTTTATTTTTCCGCCTCGCGTGCCGCGCTTTTGGTGACGCATCCACACCGGTAACAGGTAAGTACCACACGCATAATTATTTTTCGGACCTGCTTGGCGTAGGAATATATCCTTTCGTGTTTTGGTACTGTAACCTCAAATCTCCTTACCCTCCTCTTGCGTCCGCCATCTTGTTTAGTTCTCACCGCATCTCCTTGTTGCAGACCCTCCGCCATTTTTAGTTCCCGCTATTTTAACCTCAAAATCTACTCTTCTAACCTCTTGCTACCGCCATCTTCTTTTAGTTCCCATTCTCACCACCGCAACTCCTTACCCCCACCTCTTGCGACCGCCATGTTCACCACTAACCTCCAAATTTCCTCGTCCTTAAACCTCTTGTCTCAACCACCTTGTTTAGTTCCCATTTTCGCCACCGCATCTCATATCGCCCCATCTCTCTATCCACTCAAGAAAACTACCATCCAACGTTCAAAAAATTGCTGATCAGTTCACGACAGGCTTTTGCAAATCCTGTTGCTAGCAAAACTTACCTTTCCCATCACCTCCAACATACCCCACTCCTTTTTCTTTCCACCAATCATAATCTCTCTTATTCTTACCAATCAACAACCTTCATTTGCTCCTTTCCACCAATAACATCACTTCTTATTCCCACCAATCACAACTTCACACGTCACTTTCTGTTACACTTTTTATCCCTCGCTCCCCCATATTTTCCCCTCTTTCAGTCCCGACCTCCGCACAGACAACACCTCGCCACCCAGCTCCTCTCCATCACGCGACCTCCATACTCTTCCATCTTCATTCCTTCATCTTCCACCCAAATTAACGAACCAATCAAAACACTCCACGTCACTTCCTCTTCTTCCTTCACCTTACCCTAATCCTCAATTCTTTCAACTCGTCCCGGATGAACCAATTGCAATAACGATAATCCTACCGCTCAGGGCGCTTTTCAAACTTACCGCCGCCGCCGTCGCACGCACCGACACTAGCGACACCAGCGCCCCTAGCGGCAGGATTATCGTTAAAACAATTGGCTCATCCGGGACTAATACTACTTGGGTAGCTGACAGTGTTTTCCGAACGAGAGCTCTCCTCTACACAGCCCGAAATGTTGAAGGATGGAGCAAGCTTTCTGTCACCACATTTCCTGTATGTAATACTTTTATTCTATAATTGAAACCGGACATACAGTGCCCCATATAGTAATAAATTGGAAACTGAATAAATTAACAGGAATATTATTTGGTGTCGTTTTATTTTTCCAAACTGTTTCTTATGAAAAGCGTTGTTTCCCAAGCTCGATAGACACAACACTTTATGACACTGGGTTATATATGTATGCAAATTATGCTTAATGTAAGTTTACATTAAGCATAATTAATTGAAAACAAATTTTGCGTGTGTCGGTCCATGTCCTTTAGAGATAGTAAGAAATAGTGGTTATTTTTTTAACGCAATAAATGCACCCGCTCGCTTAACGTAAAACGTGGGAGATGCAATGAGTTTGAAGCAGTGTAGAATAAACTGATATTCAGCGAAACCAACGTGAGTTTAATGCTTTTTTAGAATTTCTGCTCATTTAAAGGGGGAAATGTGAAAAAAGTATCTTCTTTTTCCACCCTGATGCATGTAGTTTACTTGCGATGTCCAAATGATATATAAACAAGCATTAAAACAGAAAAGCAGACACAGATTACATAATGTTGCAGGCAAAAGGGGCTATAAAATAATGAATGGGGGTTATGGAGCAGAGTTATACCTAGAAAAATAAAAACAACGTATTCTTAGAACGATAGACGAAAAAATGGAGAGTGGGAACGAGGGGTAGCCAATGAAAAGTGGAACACCCCTCAAAAGTAAGTATCTCATTTCTACTCTCACCCATTCATTAACTACGTTAAAAAAACAAAGGAAATGCAGGTGCCAATAGAAAGTACAATAATTTCAGTATTTGTTTTACATAAAACCTTGATTTTCGTCTTAACGGTAAGCCTCAGAACTACTTTTTGAGTTAGTGTGCCCATATGCAACACAATGCACATTCATATTTAAGTTACTTTTAGAGTATGCTGTCCTATTCTTCGGCATGCAACAACCACTCACCATCCATCAATATAGCGGACGCTTTTTGCAACGATGATGCATAGCGGCGCACTCTCCAGTTAATTTTACTGGTTGAGTATTACATGTTGGCTAGATGTACCACATGCTAGTGATGCATAGAATTAACATTTATTTAATTAAAGAAATCAGAATTTATAAAATTCGAGAAACAATATTCAATAATTCACAAACTAAATCAAATACTCTGCAAAATACAGTTCCCAAATGACCTGTTAATAAGGACAATAAAAGTTATAACAGCTAAAACAAGAATAAAATTGAATTCATTAAATAAAGTTATTCAAATTAGCACTTTCTAATATAAAGATTGTATCAATGACAGTAAGATAGATAAGACAGAGCTGGCGCACCTTTTTGCGTTTATATGGAAAATCATAGGGAAAACGAGGGAATATGCTAGGCTAGGAGAGCGTTCAAGGAGGAAAAATGCGTTTATATGTGGCAGAGAGGGAATAAGAGGAGAGTTGTCAGGCTAGACAGGGGTTGAAAATGCAGAATGTAGGTACGTTTTATGCTGGAGAGATAGGGATTACAAGCATAGATGTGGTCTAGACAGGAATCTAAAGGGAAAATATACGTTTTATGGGGAAAAGATAGCGAATACGAGCCGAGATGGTAAGCTAGTCAGGGGTTGAAGGTTGGAATATGCGTTTATATAGAAGACAAGAAGCCATTGAGATGTGTTAGGCTAAGCGGGGGTAGGAGACTAGAAGAGACGTTTATATCAGAGATAGGGAATACGAGGAGAGATGCCAGGCTATACAGGGATTGAAGGACGGAATATGGGTTTATACGACTAAAATAGGGAGTATAAGGAGAGGTGCCAGATTAGACAGATGTTGAAAGACGGAATATGCATTTATATGGGGCTAGGAGGGTGTTGAGGACTAAAAACGCATTTACACGGGGAGATAGGGAATACGGAGAGAAACGCTAAGGAAGACAGGAACTGAAGGTATTTAGGGAGTTTTCCAGCAGGGGGAGTAACAATTTCAGAGATATTCAAAGCACAAGCACAAAGTTATTTTTAGAAGTCACTTAGAACGTTTTTGGAGGGGGGAGGTACATCTGTATCTTACTCTGCAGATATTATGATGGTGTTTTATGGAGTGGAACAGACATTGGGCATCATATTACTGGCAGAACATATTTAGACACAGAAACAGGTACGTATTTTAGGGTGTTGGTGTAAGCATTTTAGCCAGTGTACTAGGAATTGTGCAGAATTTTAGTATTCTTTTAAGGACATTTTAGGCAGAGGTAGAATTATTTTTATCGGACCAGAGCATTTCAGATATGCACACAGGCTTTCAGGACATTCTGGTATACGGCAGGGGAATTTCAGGTGTTCAACAACATTTCTTGGCAAAATGCAGCAAATAGTTTCACGGTATTGATATAGTCTTCAGAATATTTCGAGGTGTTTTATACTGCTTTTAAGGAATTTAATATTTTTAATACATTTTCCAAGCTTGTGCTAGGAGTGTTTGTGGCTCTTTGAAGGTATTTTAGGTTATGGATGTGGCATAGGCACAGGCTATTAGAGTATCCTGAAGGGCTTTTTAGAAAGTGTAGCGGCTATTTTTATGCCTTTAGAGTATCCTTAAAGGCATTTTACAAAGCGTAGTGGATATTTTTATACAATTGGTATATCCTGAAGGGCTTTTAAGAAAGTGTAATGGCTATTTTTATGCCATTGGAATATCCTGAAGGGCTTTTTAGATAGTGTAGCGGATCTTTTATGCCATTAAAGTAAACTGAAGGGCTTTTTAGAAAGTGTAGCGGCTATTTTTATGCCATTGGAATATTCTGAAGGCCTTTTTAGAAATTGTAGTGACTATTTTATGCCTTTACAGTAACCTTAAGGGCTTTTTAGAATGTGTAGCGGCTATTTTTATGCCATTGGCACTAAGTTTTGAAACATTCTCACGTGTTTTATAGAGATTTTCTCTTGTAATACACAGGTCTTGTGATGATCTAAAACCACTTCTATCGTTTTTTACTGTCATGTTTGGTTCTTTTAAGTTCTTCTCAACATTCTAACGCTAACACGTAATAAACTATGTAGAGATGTCTTTTCTAACCCAACCTTAAGCTCTGATACTGACATTATTGCTTTTATTCAGCATTTCTGTTTTTGTGTGGTTATATCTTTGGCTAGGGTTATCGTCTCTTCCAGTTAGTTGATGCTTTATTAGACATGCATTATAAGGGTTGACGCCTCTCCCCTTTATCTAGGCTTGAGACTATCACTAGAATTTGCTCCTAATGTCTGGGTTAACGCCTTCCCTAACATATTTTTATTCTTCTTTATTCTTTAGGTGTCTGCTAGGTGTATACGCAGCACATGGGTAAACTTCCATTTTTATAGTTGTAGACTCACGATTGATTAATAGCGCTACGCTTTATACCTTTAATTTTTTATCATTGAGCCGTGGATATCTAGCGCATACATCGTGGGTCGTAGTCCGAAAAAGCGTTGGATGATTTTACCATTATCCTGATCTTTAAATTTTCCAAGTACCTTCTTGTTTAGAGGTGAATAACATATATGGCTTGTAGGAAAATCAGCTGTATCTAGATGTTCAAAAACGCGTAGCTTGTTCTGGTATACATCTTCAGTTGTCACTCAATGAATGAATGAATCAATGTCCATATATATAAGCCTCAGGTTTTCATCTCCATAACACGGTAACAATACATCATAGTCATAGTGGTACATTAATGTCTTGGAGATGTCCAACACACTCATTCCAATGTATATAGGCTTGTTGAACACGAACTGTCGGGAGGCCATATGCACAGCAGATAGATTGGTGGCAATATTATTGGATCGATAAACGTAGGCTTGGCAATTAACTTTTTCAGAGTCTTCTCGTTTGTCACCAACCGTATATCCACCGATTAGGCAGGACCTCCATAGTTTTTTCCAAACATTGCATTGTTCAACAAATAGTTCAGTTTTTTAGAGATCCTTTTCAAAATCATTCGCAGCCGTTTGTCGTAGTCTGTTGTTAAATTCACATAGGGTTATAACCACTGAGATTGTTGGAATTGTAGCACACAATGGAGTTATGTTAGCCGTAGTTCATAACTAAGAGCTTGCTTCAAAGCCATGAAAGGACTACATACTTGTGTCGAGATCGAAGGTGAGGAATTAGCCTCTTTGTAGTGGAGTCCTTTGGTTTCAGACACTCAGACAGGAATGGCAAATCATTATGCAGATGATGGAGATCAGCAGGATACTCGATGTCAACTTCTAATGTGTATCCATAAGGATCATCTTCTTGTAGTCTTTGTAAGTTTATTTCCTCGGATGAAACACCAAAGGCAAGGGCGTGACACATTGCCCAACCATATTGGCTATTAGCGTTCTTGTATGTGATGAATTGGGTTGGTCTCGACGGATCAAAGTACTCCATGCAGGTGTTATTAGCCTCTGCATACCGATAAGGAATTTGGCATAAACCTTCCCTTATGCCTGATTCCACCATGATAATTGATACTAATCTTGTAGCAGTTCCAGCTGGATTTCGGTATACAATAACATGGCGTCCCAGGTGAGACCTGGAGTGGTGAAATAATGTGCAGGATCAACTTTCTGTGTTTTAAGAGTTTGCTCTCTGAATGTCTCAAAGACATCAGCTAGAAGGACATCTAAGTTCAAGTAGCGGTCGCTGTATACACCCAGGTTTCTCATATTCAATAGCTTCCATAACTTCTAGCATGTTCGTAGTCAGTATCACTAATTTCTTCTTCATTTAGTTTATTGTAGAAGTAGTCTTTAAGAGGAAGGAATGTCTCATTCAAAACATCCCATGAAGTGACGTAATCATAGGACAATACATCCTTACGTGTCATCAACTGCAACTTGTATTCTCCGAAGTCCTTCAGTGTTTCAGGATATGAGATTATATTTTTTACCAGGTTATCCAAACTTGTACTCAGGAACCGAAAGCTATCCATAAAGCAGAGATTTATATCTCCGACATACTTGGAAAATGAGATATAGCTTTCTTCAGAGTTAAGAATTACTTCCACACGTTCACTTGTACATCCCAACCCTTTAACAATGAAATGAGTGTCATATTCACTAAAGGTATGCATGAAGAACGAATATATTTAGGTGTTTTGCAAGCTAAATTGCATTCATGATGAAGACTTCCATGATAATTACCGCTGGTGTGATCATGATCGCGTACTTTATAGTTCTATACTGTAAAGGGTTTTCCACACAAGTAGCATGCTGTAGAAGACTCAAAATTCTTTTGCTGTTCATATGTAAGTTTCAGAGGCTTTACAGTTTTGTATACGTAAACAATCTTCTTTGCAAGGGATGCCAGGTTTCCTTAAACTTCTGAACAGCATCATAACCACGATATACATAGGGTTGCTTAGGAAGATCAGTTTCGAAGTGTTCAGCGCTGGATGACGACTTCATGCAAAAGTCGTTGTTTGTGCTCTTGAAAAGGGGTTGTATAAGATATTTCAGGACTGGGAATACACGTATGACATGGAGTGGGAATAATCCCAAAATCCGCATAGATGACATAAGGTACTTTCAGCATCCTTTCGACATTTTTAAATCGTACAATTTAATTCACCTTGGTAGGCTTAACTACCCTTGCAGCATCATGTTTGTCACAGATGGCTGCATGTTCTTATAGCTGTTCCAGTACACGTTGTCCATACTAATTGTCAAAGTGAGTAAAGCACCGCTTACAGGTATGTATCACTCCATCATGCTTAGTTTTCTGACGTCGAACGAGCTTCTCAAAATTCTTGATACATACGTAGTGATGAGTTCCACTACTGTCACTGAATAGTAACAAACAGGTCACGGTGCTCAGGAAGTTCAGTATCACCAACCTTTGTTGGATACACTTCATCTTCCCGTACACCCCAAAAATTTGATAGAATACCGTTAAGCTTCTCAAATTAATGTGTTTGAGAAATTGGAGTAGGACAGGGAATACGGCTGAAGTCGTAATTATCTTGAAGCTGTTTGTATTTTTTTCACACGGTGCGTATCCTTCTCGATGAATTTGGCTAGTACAGAATACATAAAGTATTTTTCATCTCTATAGTTCTGGATGTTATTGCAGGCTTTTCTTGCTTTAACAGACGGAGGTAATGGTATGTGGCCACTTCATCGTACTGGGTTATACTTATTGATACGGAGTCGAACTCTTTCCACAGCAAATAAAGCCCAGCTGCTGCCCTTAAGCTGCGACTCCTCCTTTTCAGTGGCCAATTTCTTGTATTTCGCTTCGAACGTTGACTCCAGATCCATTTCTAGAAACACATGATGATTCCGTGTTTTAAATGTTTCGTCATAGATTTCTCCGATAGTGTTTACAAATCGGCACTCAACCAGCAGATTAATATTCACACTCTTGTGAATACCAAGCTCTTTATGCACCGCCTGGATTATTCATTGTTTTGCCTCATGCAGGCACATATTTAGGTCCTTAGATGAATCGCATCGTATAGAACACGATTTCAATCTTCCTTTGTAGCGGGGATAAATAAAAAGGCTTCTTGGTATCCGGTTTCTCACTCGGAAAGAATTTGTTTTGCCGGCTGCTCAGGTAGAGTGTTAATGGTTGGGTCTGGACTCTTATCCCAGAGAGTGTGGATAGGAGGGGAATGACACACGCATTTCTCCTTCAGTGGCCCGTTTATTCTGAAGATCCACACTGCATTCCTTTTACCGAATACCCGTCACACAAGACTTGATTCCGCCTCTCATCCCCAGCTAGTATTTATGTGTTCCCCCCGTTCTACTTCGCTTCCTATGTCGAAAAATATGACGTGAATTTTGTTGACTGTAATAAATCCTTCGTACCTGCCTTTCCACACTTTAACTGAACACTAACTTTCAAATACATTCTATCTCGATGCTTAACATGAAATCTCACCAACAGTACTACGCGAAGTTATTTACGTACCGGCATGCTCTCTGCTGCCCTGTACGACACGAAGTTATGTGTGTATCTACATGTACCCTGCTCCCCTACTCGACAAGAAGTGATGTGCTATTCTCCCCTGTACAACACGAAGTGATCCATCTGAAACACGTCTCAAACTCCTCTCCGTCCTAGATAATGTTTCTATTCTTCACCTATTTTGTAGTTTCATTCCTCCTTTTTACTATTCACGTAACTTTTATAATTTCTCATTGGTTATTTTCCTAAGTTTTACGCCGTTTTCCATTTGCTCGTTATATTTTCATGTTGACCTTAACCGCGTCTAACATTAACGCCTTATTTCTACCTGATTACGTTTTCTGAGCGTTTGACTGAACCTGACTTCGTTTCTGTTCTCGTTCCCTTTGGGTTTCACAAAATTTTATATAACTTAAGCGCTTGCTAAGGTCTCAATCCTATTTGTTCTTAAAATATTTAACATTTTACACTTTTCACTATGTCTCTCTTCGCTCTAAAACACGTGTTTTCCTACATTTTATATCCATCTGTTTATTTCATTCCCGTTCATTTTATTTATTCGTATCTGTTCTTTACTAATTTCCCTCGGTATAATTTTATTCCCACTTTTTCTACTCGTTCATATTATCTTTATTCTGCCTTCTTATTATTATTATTCCCGTCCTTATAATTATTATGATTACGATGATTATTATGATTGTTTTTTGTTACAATTGTTATTCTTCTTATTATTCTGACGGACTTTATTACTTCACCTTTGAACGCTATCTCGAATTCTTTCATGTCTAAGTCCTCCATTGTAGATAATAAGTGATGTTTAGTAGGCTCCAATCTGATTTTGCTCGTAGGTATGCTTTTTTCACATACATCTTCGTGTCGTTGTCCCTTATAACCATCATTGAAGGTTACTTTACAATGTTGACATTTGTAGAGTCTCTTGCAGCTTATCTGATGCCTTCTCTTGTCATAACTTCAGAGGAATTTCTTTCTACATTTACTACAAGCGTATTTAGTAACGTTTGGTATGATATCCATATATGCAGACTTATTCATCCTTACTCTTGATATAGATTTCCTTGCCTTGATAACTTTTATCCACTCTCGATAGCTGATTATTCTTGTAGAAAACACGATGTCAACACCTCAAGACTAATTAGTGCAATGAAGTCCAGTACACGACTTCATCCTATTTACAGAGGGAGCACGAACTTTCTCTTTCAACTATATACTTAATTTTAATAACAAATCCGTGATTAAGCGTCTAAACTCTTATATTACAATGCGTTTCACAGGTATTCGAGTGTGTCCATAGATCTTCGTACAGGTTCATGTGTTTAGATAGGCGTTCAGAGGTGAGCATGTGTGTATACGTGTGCTGGGCGTGGGTGTTTTTTGGATGGTTCTGAATTGATGTGTTGGTGTATATATAGGTTTGTGTGTGTAGTTGGGTGTCTCTGTGTTGGTAAATGTATGCATGTGTGTGTTAAACTGTCCCTATGTGCGTTTGTTTCTGTATGTGTGTCGGGGGTACATATGTGTATTTGTTGGGTGCCGATGTGTCACCGAGTCTGTGTGCTCGTATGCTTTCGATGTCCATGTGTTTGGTTAGGTGTTCAGAGGTGGGAATTTGTGCATTTGTGTGCTGGGCGTGGGTGTTTCTTGATGCTTGTGTATTGATGTGTTGGTGTATATATATATGTGTGTGTTGCTGGATATTTCTGTGTTTGTGTTTGTGTGCGTGTGTAACTCTCTCTATGTGTGTTTGTTTATGCATGTGTGTGTATTGAACTGTCTCTGGATGCGTTTGTGTGATAGTGTTGCGTGTATGTGTGTATGGGTGTTGACGGGTCTGTGAGCATGTGTGTTCGTAGGGCTACGTGATGTCAGCGTGTTTGGAAGGGGGAAGTGCTCAGGTGTGTGTATACATGTGTGAGTGTTTTGCTCTTGTTTGTTTCTGCGTTATTACATTCATATGTTTATAGATGTGAATGAGTGCGTATGTGTATGGGTGTGTATGAGTTCGTGAGCATGTGTTTGTTTGTGTGTCTGTGGCTGTGGTTGTGTGTTGATCAACAAAAAGAAAGTTAGAAAGAATGAAAAGAAAGAAGAAACTAAGGAAGAAAGAAAGAAGTAAAGAAAGAAGAAGGAATGAAGAGAAAGAAATGGAAGAAAGAAAATTAAGAATTTAATTCAGACCTCAAGATGCCTAAGTATACATATAAATATATTTGTTAAATACTTTTATTCCACACGTATATGTCTATTAGTTTAATATTTATTAATCACTAAACTTTTATAAGATTGAGAAACTAACTAATGTTACCAATATAATGTAATTTACGCGTCTGGTTACCCTAGTTTGGGAATATTTAATTATCTAAATTTGAAACTCTGCAGGGGTTCGAATTCCATCCCTAGAGATAGCTTTCTATAAGCAAACAATAATACCAGTTATGTGTATCATTGTTGGCGCTAAAAGGGCACAAAGTCAGTAGTTGTATAATCTAGGTTCGGAGCCTTTAAGGGGAGTTAGGCTGCGCTTTGAGGGGAGGGGGTAGTAATTAGCATCCGGTATGACTCATCTGCCCCAGAACCTTGTGTCCACATGATATTTAATTGGGTTTAATGAGGTTTAATTGGTCTTTATAGCAAAGGCGACCTAAATGACACCTATGTTCACGGTCACATTCAGTGGAATGGGAGGTGTAAGTGGAATTCCCGTTCACGTGGTGACTTTTAGAGCAATGGCGACTTAATGACATGTATGTTCATGGCCAAATTCAGTTGAGTGGGAAGCTTAAGTGTCATTCACGACCACGTGATCACTTTAGAGAAACAAATACCGAAAATACATGTTTCCTACAACACAATTACTACAGTATACGGTTTGCGCTAACTAAAGCATGCTGTTTTATTACGGTGAGAAATCACGCAGATTAGAATGGCATGCTATAAAAAGTATTTTAATATTTTCTAGCTTTAAATGTTAACAAGCTCTACTCAGTACTTAAACGCCGTGATAAGAAAGCCATATCTTCTGTTAGCGGTATGCGGGAATAAGAAATTCTGTATACCAACTTTTGGAGCAGCCTATGTCCCAGCTATTACATGGATGGCATATGAACGAGAGGGAGCTACCTACTCGCAGTCTCCCCTCATGTACACTGTTTAAAAGGCGTTGTCTGCCTACCTGCCTGATGTAGAGGGAAAGCACGAATGATACTAAGCGTTCTCCAAAAGCAAATATGTACCATGAAAATATTTCAAAAACTAGGTTTTAAAATAAATATCGCGAGCAAGAATTGTTCCTTCACATAGAATATACAACTAATGACTTTATGGCCTTTTAGCATCAACAATGATAAACATGGTCTGGTATTATTGTTTACTAACGGTAAGGTATCTCTAGGGGTAGAATTTGAATCCATGCACGGTTTCAAACTTAGATGTTTGATTATTCCGGAACTAAGGTAGCTAGACGCGTAGGACAAAGTAAATTAAATTGGAAGCAATAGTTAGCTTCTAAATCTTATTAAGGTTTAATGATTAATGCATACTAAACTAATAGAGATATATGTGTGGAATAAAATTATTTAACACGTAAATTTATGTGTATAATTAGTCTTCCCGAGATCTGAATTAAATTCTTAATTTTTTCTTCTTTTTCTATCTTTTTATCCCTTCTTCTTTCTATCTATCTTTCTTTCCTTCTTTCTTTTTGTTGATCAACACACAAGGACAGCCACACACACACAAACACATGCTCACGAAGTCATACACATCCATACACACACACTTATCCACATCTATAAACATAGGAATATAATAACGCGGAAACAAATAAAAACAAAACACTCACGCATGTATACACACACATACGAGCACTTCCCTCTTCCAAACAAGCTGACATCACGTAGCTCTACGAACACACATGGTCACAGACCCGTCAACACCCATACACACATACACGCAACACTATCACACAAACGCATCCAGAGACAGTTCAACACTCACACACATGCATAGACAAACACACATAGAGACAGTTAAACACACACACGCACACAAACACTAACACAGAAATATCCAGCAACACACACATATATACACCAACACATCGATACACAAGCATCCAAAAGCACCCACGCCCAGCACACATATACACAAATTCCCACCTCTGAACACTATCCAAACACATGGACATGCACGAAAACATACGAGCACACAGACTCGGTGACACATCGGCACCCAAAAATACACATGTGTAACCCGCCACACACATACAGAAACAAACACACATAGGGACAGTTAAACACACACATGCATACATTTACCAACACAGAGATCCCAACAACACACACAAACGTATATATACACCAACACATCAATACAGAACCATCCAAAAACATCCGCGCCCAGCACACGTATACACACATAGTCACCTCTGAACGCCTATCCAAACACACAAACCTGTACGAAGATCTATGGACACGCTCGAATACCTGTGTAACGTATTAAAGTATAAGGGTTTAGACGCTTAATCTTCGTTTTATTATTAAAATTAAGTATATAATTGATCCAAAAGGTTCGTGTTCCCTCTGTAAATAGGGTGAACTCGGGCGCTGGATTTCATTGCGCTAATTATCTTGAGGTGTTCACATCATGTTTTCTGCAAGAATAATCAGCTATCGAGAGTGGATAAACGTTATCAAGGCGGAGAAGTCTGTATCAAGAGTAAGGATGAATAACTCTGCATATAAGGTTATCATTCCAAACGTTATTGGATACGCTTGTAGTAAATGTAGAAAGAAATTCCTCCGAAGTTATGACAAGAAAAGGCATCAAATGAGCGGCAAGAGGCGCTTCAAATGTAAACATTGTAAAGTAACCTTCAGTGATGGTTATAAGGGACAACGATACGAAGATGTATGTGAAAAAAGCATACCTACGAAGAAAACCAATTTGGAGTCTACTAAATATCACTTATTATCTACAATGGAGGACTGTGACATGAAAGAATACGAGATAGCGTTCAACGGACGATTGAAATTGTATTTTATACGATGCGATTCATCCAAGGACCTGAATATGCACCTGCATAAGGCAAAACAACGAATAATCCAGGCGGTATATAAAGAGCTTGGAATTCACAAGAGTGTGAAAATTAATGTGCTGATTTAGTGCCGATTTGTAAACAGTACAGGAGAAGCCTGTGACAAAGGATTTAAAACACGAAATCAGCCTGTGTTTCTAGAAACGGATCAGGAGTCAACGTTGGAAGCGAAATACAAGAAATTGGTCACTAAAATAGAGCAGTCTCAGCTTAAGGGCAGCAGCTTGGATTTGCTTGCTGTGGATGGAGTTCGACTCCGTATCAATAAGTATAACCCGTTACGAGGAAGTAGCTACATACCACCACCTGCGTCTGTTGAAGCAAGAAAATCCTGCACAAACATCCAGAACTATAGCTATGAGAAATGCTTTATGTACTCTGTACTAGCCAAATTCATCGAGAAGGATGCACATAATTTGAGCAAATACAAACAGTTTCAAGATAAGTACGACTTCAGCCGTGTTCCCTGTCTTACTCCAGTTCTTGAAATACCCAAATTTAAGAATCTTAATGGTATTCTATCAACGTTTTTGTGCTGGATGAGAAGCATGAAGTGTATCCAATAAGGTTGGTGATACTGAACTACCTGAGCACCGTTACCTGTTACTGTTGAGTGACAGTAGTGGAAAACATCACTACGTATATATCAAGAATTTTGAGAAGCTCGTTCGAGTCAGAAAACTAAGCATCATGGAGTGATACATACCTGCAAGCGGTGCTTTACTCACTTTAACAATTCAGTAGCGACAAAGTGGACTGGAAGCGCTACAAGAACATGCAGCCATCTGTAACAAACATGATGTTACAAGGGTAGATATGCCTTCCAAGGAGAAATCAATTGTACTGTTCAAAAATGTCGAGAGATACTAAAAGTACCTTATGGCATCTATGCGAATTTTTCGTGTATTCTCACTGCATGTTATAGGTTTATTTCCAGTCCTGAAATATCTTATACAGCCCCTTATTAAGACCACACAGCAATGATCTTCTGGTTTTGCGCGAAGCCGTCACCCAGTTTTGGACACCTAGAAGCTGGTGTTCCTAATCACCCCAAGTATATCGTGGTTATGATGCTGTTCAGAAGTTTAAGGAATACCTGACATCCCTTGCAAAGAAGATTGATAATTTATACAAATCTGTAAAGCCCCTGAAACTTACGGATCAACAGAAAGAAATTTTGAGTCTTCTACAGTATGCTACTTGTGTGGAAACCCCTTTACAGTAGAGAACTATAAAGTACGCGATCATGATCACAGCAGCTGTGAATATCGTGGAAGTCTTCTTCATGAATGCAATTTAGCTTGAAAACACGTAAAGGTATTCCCTCTTCATGCATAACCTTAGCGGATATGACACTCATTTCATTGTTAAAGAGTTGGGATGTACAACTCAACATGTGGAGGTAATTCCTATCTCTGAAGAAAGCTATATCTCATTTTCCAAGTATGTCGGAGATATAAATCTGCGCCTTATGGATAGCTTTCGGTTTCTGAGTACTAGCTTGGATAAACTGGTAAAAAATCCAATCTCACATCCTGAAACATTGAAGGACTTCGGAGAAGACAAGTTAAAGTTGATGACATCCAAGGATGTATTTTCCTATCATTACATCACTTCATGGAATGTTTTGAATGAGACCTTCCTGACTACTAAGGACTACTTCTACAATAAACTGAACGAAGAAGAAATTAGTGATGCTAACTACGAACATGCTAGAAGTGTATGGAAACTGTTTAATGTGAGAAACCTGGGTCTATGCAGCGACCTCTACTTGACCTTAGATGTTCTTCTAGCTGATGTCTTTGAGACATTCAGAGAGCAAACCCTAAAAACACACAAAATTGATCCTACATATTATTTCACCACTCCAGGACTTACCTGGGACGCCATGTTACTGTATACCGGAATCCAGCTGGAATTGCTAAAACATTAGGATCAATTACTAATGGTAGATCCGTCAAGACCAACCCAATTCATCACATACTAGGACGCTAATAACCAATATGGTTAAACAATGTGTCACGCCCTTCATTTTGGTGTTTTGCAGTGGGTTTCATCTGAAGAAATAAACTTACAAAGACCACAAGTAGATGATCCTCATGGATACATATTAGAAATTGACATCGAGTATGCTGCTGAACTCCATCATCTGCATAATGATTTGCCATTCCTGTCTGAGTGTCTGAAACCAAAGGACTCGACTACAAAGAAGCTAATTCCTCACCTTGAATTTTGACGTAAGTATGTAGTGCATTTTACGACTTTGAAGCAAGCTCTTAATCATGTACTACGGCTAACAAAAATCCATCGTGTGCTACAATTCCAACAATGTCAGTGGTTAGAAACCTATGTGGAATTTAACAACAGACTACGTCAAAGGCTGCAAATGAGTTTGAGAAGGATTTCTACAAACTGTTCAACAACACTGTGTTTGGTAGAACTATCGAGAATCTGTGTAATGTTGTGGACATACGGTTGGTGACAAAGGAGGAAGCTCTGGGAAAGTTAATTGCCAAGCCTACGTTCATCGATCGAGCAATATATGGTACCAGTCTAGCAGCTGTGCATATGGCCTTCCGACAGATCGTGTTCAACAAGCCCATATACATTGGAATGAGTGTGTTGGACTTCTCCAAAGCATTAATGTACCCCTATGTCTATGATGTGTTTTTACCGTATTATGGAGCTCAAGATCTGAAGTTTATGTATATGTACACTGATTCATTCATTCATTGAGTGACAACTGAAGATGTATACCAGGACAAATACGGTTTCTTGAGCACCTAGATACAGTTGAGTATCCTACAAGCCATATATGTTATTTACCTCTATACAAGAAGGTTCTTGAAAATTTAAAGATGAGGATAATGGTAAAATCATCCAACGCTTTGTCGGACTACGACCTACGATGTATGCGCTAGATATCCACGGCTCAATGATAGAAAAGATTAAAGGTATAATACGCTGCGCTATTAAGCAGTACATCACATTCAACAGCTATACTGACTGTCTTAAAGCCAGATACATAATGACGCCCATGAATCTGATCCTGTCACGAGAATATGTTTTTACCACAGTACAAGTGAATAAAATTGCATTGACTCCATACGCCGATAAAAGATTGAATGCTGAGGATAGAATTAACGACATATACATATGGGTATTACAGCATTACAAGCAGTGCTTAAGAGAACGTAACAAGAAGATGAAGATTTTCTCATGAGTCTACAACTTTAAAAATGGAAGTTTACCCATGTGCTGTGTATACACCTAGCAGATGCCTAAACAATAAAGAAGAATAAGAATATGGAAGGGAAGGCGTTAACCCAGACATTAGGAGCAAATTCTAGGGCTAGTCTCAAACCTAGATAAAGGGGAGATGCGTCAAAACTTATAATCGATATCTAATAAAGCATCAATTAAGTGGTAAAGACGATATGCCTAGGCAAAAATATAACCATACAAAAACAGAAATGTTGAATAAAAGCAATCATATGAGTATCAGAGCTTAAGAAAGACATCTCTATATAGTTTATTACATGTTAGCGTTAGAATATTGAGAAGACCTTAAAAGGACCGGACATGGCTGTAGAAAACGATAGAAATGGTTATAGATCATCCCAAGCCCTGTGTAATACAAGACAAAATCTCAATGAAACACGAGAGAATATTTCAAAGCCAACTGCCAATGGAATAAAAATAGCCTACACACAATCTAAAAAGCCCTTAAGGTTACTCTAATGGCATAAAAATAGCCGCTAGGCTTTCTAAAATGACCATCAGAATATTCTAATGGCATAAAAATAGCCCCAATAGTTTTTAAAAAGCCTTTCAAGATATTTTAACGGCATAAAAATAACCGCTACCCTTTTCGAAATGCCCTTCAGGTTACTCTAATGGTATAAAGATAGCCACTACACTTTCTAAAGTGCCCTTCAGGATACTCCAATGGCATAAAAATAGCCACTACACTTTCTAAATATCCTTTCAGTATATACTAATGTATTAAATAGCCGCTACACTTTCTAAAAACCCTTCAAGATACTATAATGGCCTGTGCCTATCCACATCCTTCACCTACAATACCTTCAAAGAGCCACAAACACTCCTAGCACAAGCTTGGAAAATGTATTAAAAATATTAAATTCCTTAAAAGCAGTATAAAACACCTCGAAATATTCTGAAGACTATATCAATACCGTGAAACTATTTGCTGCAGTTTCCCAAGAAATGTTGTTGAAACATCTGAAATTTCCCTGCCGTATACCAGAATGTCCTGAAATCCTGTGTGCATATCTGAAATGCTCTAGTACGATTAAAATAATTCTACCTGTGCCTAAAATGTTCTTAAATGAATACTAAAATGCTGCACAATTCCTAGTACACTGGCTAAAATGCTTACACCAACACCCTAAAATACATACCGGTTTCTGTGTCTAAATATGTTCTGCCAGTAATAATGATGCCCAATGTCTGTTCCACTCCATAAAAACACCATCATAATATCTGCAGAGTAAGCTACAGATATACCTCCCCCCCTCCAAAAACGTTCTAAGTGACTTCTAAAAATAAATATTTGTGCTTGTGCTTTGAATATCTCTGAAATTGTTACTCCTCCCTGCTGGAAAACTCCCTAAATACCTTCAGTTCCTGTCTTCCTTAGCGTTTCTCTCCGTATTCCCTATCTCCCCGTGTAAATGCGTTTTTAGTCCTCAACACCCTCCTAGTCCCATATAAATGCATATTCCGTCTTTCAACATCTGTCTAATCTGGCACCTCTCCTTATATGCCCTATTTTAGTCGTATAAACCCATATTCCGTCCTTCAATCCTGTATAGCCTGGCATCTCTCCTCGTATTCCCTATCTCTGATATAAACGTCTCTTCTAGTCTCCTACCCCCGCCTAGCCTAACACCTCTCAATGGCTTCTTGTCTCTTCCATATAAACCCATATTCCGTCCTTCAATCCCTGTCTAGCCTGGCATCTCTCCTAGTATTCCCTATCTTTTCCCCATAAAACGTACATTCTTCCCTTTAGATTCCTGTCTAGACCACATCTATGCTTGTAATCCCTATCTCTCCAGTATAAAAGTACATTCTGCCCTTGCAACCCCTGTCTAGCCTGACCACTTTCTTCGTATTCCCTTTCTCATCCATATAAGCGCATCTTTCCTCCTTGGACGATCTCCTAGCCTAGCATCTCCCCTCGTTTTCCCTATCTTTTACCATATAAACGCAAAAAGGTGCGCCAGCTCTGTGTTAACTATCCTTCTACTCAAAACGTGATTATTCTTTAGTTTTAAATAAAGACAGAAAAATTTTCAACAATATAATTAAATGACTTTACATTAGATAAAAACAGAACATTTCACATTTCATCAAGTAACGATGGCTCTGGAAATGTCCCCGTCTCAGTGGAACATCACTGTTTATATCTTGAAATAAGTGATTTAGAATTACTTAAAAAACACAACTTTTTGCAATCCGCAGTCTAACACTTTCAGGAGCACAATATGACTCAAAGAACAAACTTAACTGTCTCCGATGAAAATAGCTGTATAATAACGTATGACCAATAAATTAGTGCTTAAACTGTAATACAATGCCACACACCAGGACCGTGTAGTATTTTCTCCTCACCAAATGGTAATAAGCCCTGGGTTCTGTGATTATGTAAGAAACGTACTCCACACTCACCTCCCCTTGTCACCATTGTATGTTTATTTTATCGAAAGATACTACACTAAACTCTCTTTCACAGAGCATAACAGGAACAAAGAATATACCCGAGAGATTTTACAATTAGCAAATAACCATAAAAATACAAAGAGTAATGAAGGGAATGATCTTCAGTCCGCTCCAACATACGAACTTAGATTTCACGGAAGCAAACTGCCAATAATAATACTGGAGCTTTATCCCATGCAGTTTCTTATTTCTTTCTTGTTGCTGATGCTCCGTTTTCCATTAACGCGTCATGAGAAACAGTGTTTCTTTAGAATGAATAAACAGCAGGAGAAGGATGTAAAACGAGAGAAAAAGCGAAGAATATTGAGTCCAACGTCAACAAAAGGTTGCTTTGATGTAATTCCTCGCCATTAAATCAATTACTGAAAGAGTTCGGAGTGAAACAAACAAGAGAGACGTAATAAATGATCTCTTGAATGAGCCACGTGCTCAAAAGCAATATTATTGCTATAAAATGTTAGGCAGATTGTAGTGCTCATGACATCTCACTGGTTGCGTGTGATATTTTTAATTTTTAGGGATGGGACCGTACTTTCGACACTCTGTGGCATCGAAGTATGTGCAATACTTTGAGATAAGCCTTTGATCATTTTTCGATATTATAACATTTTAAACTTTTGCATTATTGAAACCTGTTGCGTTTAACTTTATGTTAAATAAAGAATGAAAGGAGTCGAGGCCTCATACATGTATACCTTGACTGTAGTGAATCCATGCAATATTCCATAGATTCTTGTGTCTAAATGAAAACATGGGGGAAGGAGTAGATTGTTAACTGAGTTGTGCATGAAGCTGATTTAACTGATGCACTAAATCACGTTTCTGCAATAGCCTGCTTAGTGACTCACTCTCAGCCATTACATTTAGCTACTCTGGTGATCAAAATCTGTGAATCCAACAGTAACTAATCAGAAGTTAAGACGTGAGATAATACAGCGCTTGGAAAAATTTATTATTTCCTTCCATCTGTTAGTTTGTATTGACGCAATCAAACTCGGATCACGAGTACAAGTATACCTTACGACTTTTAGCCTCGACTAAGAATAGGGGATATATAAGTGTGGCATTATCAGGATAAAAAATGTTTGCCAATTGGTGAATGTCAAAGAGGAACAATTTCGGAATTAGCACACAATACAAAATAGGTTGCATGCGAGTATACACATAAAACTACTAATAAGAACATAACTCAGTAAAATAGCCTTTATAGTTTTTATAAAGTGAGTACTGAGTATCGGTGAGTGTCGTATCGAGTAATAGTGGTGTCGTCCCATCACTAATATTTTTAATTTACCTCTACTCGGAATCCATGTTACGGGCAGTACAGGCAATACTGCTGCAATATATTAGGGCATACGTGACATTAGCATTCGTTTGATTTTCTAATGTGGAGACCATTTTTGCAACACTAGCCGCATAATGCTCTGTCTCTGCCAAATATTATTTGTCCTTGCTTTCCCTTTTCCATTTTAAATTATTTGAGTTCGTACTACACATCGCATTGGTAATTAGCAAATACTATGGAATGTTTGTACACGGTAGCAGTGAAATGGCAGCTCCATCAGAAGTGCTAGGTTACATTATATTTTCAAGCCACTATTGTAAGAACAAAGTACCAGCTTGTTGTACATTACACAACCCCTTTATTACCCGTAGGTATATGTTAATGTTACAGTCAAAAAACTCTCAAATTAAATTCAAAGTTGGATGATGAATGGACAGGTGGAGAGAATAGATTTAGAAATAATGCATTTGAACTCCACATCTGGAACTTTTCGCTATTTTTCAAAGACAAAATGTAACAAATACATTTCATTCGGCTTTATACAGAAAACTGGAACCAGGTTTACAGGTATGATGAGCTAAATACTCTGCAAGTACAACAACGAATGTTTCAAATGATATATTCCAATTATAATTCATCGAAATTAATGAAGCTCTAAACAAACTAAGAAGAGGAATAACACAAGTGACTACAAAACAATATCGTAATACTACTGTAGCATTAAATGTAGCAATAATTGTTTATAAACAAAGTCAGCAACCGCTGGATTCAAACCATCAAAGTCATTTCTGCTAAGAAAAGAAATAAGTGCACGGTGTGCACAAATGATCTGTGGTATACAGTATAATTTTGAGCAGTAATTTGAAGGAAAACAGTGGAAGTTGCCATAATACAAATCTCAATTACTTATGTGGGATCCATTTCTGATACGGCATACATCCAACAGGTAATGTATTTCTCGCAACACTGACGTTAGCATGTCTGGTATAACTGATCCCCCTCCATCAGCAACTAGCGGTGTTGTAGTAATTGCTTGTTCTCGACTCGCCCGCCGCAGTGCGTGAAACCTGCCTGCCCCTTCCCACATTCTCATCCGACACACTAGGTAGTCCAATGCACTTTCCTTTACAGAGACAGCCCGTTACGAGCTGCCTCTCTCTATCTCGTTACTAGGCTCATGTAAAATTCCAACTTCCTTGTTACTCTTCAATTTAAATTATGATTTAAGATTATATTGTGTGAGTATAAAATCCCTATAGTGATTTGTGTTACACATTTTATTTAAGCTACAGTAGAGTATATGTTAGCAGGTCGGACCTTACTGGTTGGAATCGGTTGCACATTTCGCAACGAGTCTGAAATCTAAGCTTACATCTTCATTGGTGTCGAGGTAGGGTGTTACCAAAGGAGCAAGCATCATCAAAGTATTTGGTGTACCTTAAAATGACAAAAACTGGAGGTATATGAAGATGTATGAATGATAAAGGTAGATATCGCGATTGCTGGAAATAGAAATATTGATATACCGCTGGTCCGAGAGTATGGGCGAAAATTGTGCAGATCTATCAATTACAGTGCATCCAAAGAATTACAAAATTTATGAGCTCAGCATTAGACATTTTCAATGTATGTATGAAGTGACAGTGTAATGCGTTTCATTTTGCATCTTCTGTGTTCCATTAATGGACAGATAACGTTGTCACATTTATTTGTGGATGTAGGTTATCAGTATGTTCTTTGGTTTACCAAAAGTATTCAAGTCACTCAACTTTTACTCAACGTGCAGATGGGTTGATCTTCCAAGGCCTTTTTGAATACGAATTTCTGCTTAAAACATAGACACAAAAGCCTTTGCGGGGACTCGAGAAGAAAACCATGAATACAATTGGGCTAGCGAACTTTTCTAATTGAAAACTTGTATTTGTGTATTATTTGTAATACATATTGAATCTTAAAGTTCGAAAAGAATCACCTTCTTTGTATAGCAACTGCTACTTTATGCGTATTGTCTTAAATTATTTACGTACATAGTAAAAGATTATTTTTATTCAACAAAATCATTCCTTATTTAATCTATTTTAAGATAACTTAAAAAAATTATTACCTAGAATGGATGTACTGTATGTCTGTCCGCACAGGAAACTTCAGTCCTCCCATGAACTACATATTTATGTAGTTATGTAGTTATGTAAACCGGCTTGGATTCTTGTACAGGTGTGCAAAATAAATTTTGATCACTCCGGCCGCAATGAGAATCACTACGCATAGTTATGCTGTGTAACATTTTGAAGATTGTGCGACTCGGATGTCATGCGACTTGCAAGCATCGTCCTGCAAAACGCTTGCTTCAATCGGAAAATCATACATGATGTTGACGCGTAAGAATGGCGAGCATTATTGTATTTGAACACTGATACATACTTGTGTCTAAGACAAAATTAGTACGAGTAATTACGGTTGCTACATTGAGCCACAATGTATTCTACAGTGTTACATCGTACGGAACTGATTTCAACGTGCAAAACATTGACGAACTGTGGAATTGTACAGCGTGTTTTAAATTAATCTCAAAAAATCTTTATTAAATATATACATCAGTGCATGCAGCTGAATTATTACTGTTCCAGGCTTCGATTACTATTTTAAATATCTTCAGTTAAAATCGCAAGGCAGACTTCGTCATTCTGTGGAATCTCGATATATGTCCACATCGAGCTGCCTGATCTTTCCAGTAGTGATAAAACAAATCAGCTACTATACATGTATTCCCTTTTGGCTCATTTGTCTCTATCTTGATTAGTATAGACATTCAGTCTAAATTCTTAACCCTACTTCTAACACTGAAAGGAAAGAATAATACACTGTGGTTTTTGAACTTTATTTCAGTAATTCCCTTAAGTTAGAGATACTGTTCCATTATGCAGCTAATTGACAAATGTGCGACAACGTAATTGTGCTCATATATAACTATTCTGATTGAAATATTCACGTAGTATCCTAAAATAATCTTAGGAAGTAAATTACAATTGAATCTACAAAGAGATCAGATGAGGCAATAAGGCATCCTTATTGGTGTGACGTCGCTGTATGTGTTCGTGCTTCCAAGCAGAAACAACTAAACACGCTGTGATAGGTAAAACGAAGACGCACTTTGTTTATTTCCCTTTTATTTTAGTAGTTAAGTGCAATTTTTATGCAACACATGTAGCAGAATACTTTTGGTTTCGGGATCAACATGAATTCCGACGAGATTTTGAAGCATAATGGCTACAGATTGGGTATAGCTCCTCTGTGCACCAATACATCTCACATTTCCAACAAAGTATTTATTTATGTGCAAAAGAACCTGAAAACAGGAAGAAAACGATTTTGTCATGGCGAAGAAAGGTCGCAGTATCCAGGAGGAATTACGGTGTATTTTTGCGAGGATCGTTGTATTCTAAGTCAAACGTATTGTAGCATTTTTCTGTTTTATACTTATTTATTTTCTACCGTCATATCGTTAAAATGATGATGATAATAATAATAATAATAATAATAATAATAATAATAATAATAAAAGGCAGTATAAAGAATATAACATTTCTCGTGCCGAACTAAGAAATTCTAGAGTAAAAATAAAAGCAACTGATCATTCTATGCTAAGCAAATAACGTTCGCATTATCATCACTACAGCGTCACCGATTTGGTGTAATAAAATAAAATCACTGATTTACGTATTTCCTGTTTCTTAATGTTATCGTATACACAACGATGATGAAGATGATGATGATAATGATAATAATAATAATAATAATAATAATAATAATAATAATAATAGTAGTAATAATAATAGTAACAAGTGCATTGGAGCTTTTGACAGTTACATTAATGTTTCATAGCGCCAAAAGCTGCGGCTACTTTCATTCTCCCGCATTGGCGTTCCATGTTTATGTAATAAAAATTAATTGTCAAAAAAATCTGCCGGTCCAATGAAACACTGTTTTAAGCCAGATGTTTGACTTGATACGTCGTTGCGAATGAGAAATACGATTAGTAGAATCCATCAGGTTAGCTTCTGAAAACACACCTTAGCTTTTCAATGTAAGCATTAGATTTGTTACAACTTAGCAAACTTGAATAAGCATATGCTACTTAAAAATACGTTTTTGACCCACGAATTTCGGCAGCCACAAAACAGCTGTTATTTCTGAAAATCTTTGCTACCATTAATGCATCCATGCATGACAGATCATCCCATCGTGCCATTTTAAATCTTTCCTCCCTGATTTTAAATAAAAAGCAAGGGGCAAAAATAAAGCTCTAACCAACAATATGCATCATATAGCGTGACTTAGTTTGTACTAGACGGCGGCTCACAGCTCTCTTACGTTTTAGAGAGCCTTGCGAAAGAGGTGTTTAAAACATTTTTTCCTTGCTTTCAAAAGACCGTAACATCACAATGCAATATCACTTTCGGTTAATCTGAGGATTAAATTTTCAACAAAAATATTTTTTAGAATTTGTGCATGCTCACAATTGTGGTTTTTTATATGTATAATTTCACTTAAAATACTATTTTGCTCGTATATAATTAATTCACATTATTGTTCGAACATTGTGAGTTCATTTTAACTATACATAAATGAATGCATTGGTACGGATCCTATTTTATTGTATATTTAGCACAACTTCAATATGGTTCCTTTCCAAAATAATTGCTTACATGAATTATCCATTATGCCATTTGAATCGTAAGAGAACACTATTCAGAAACGCGGCTTTCTGGAAAGGTATTTAACTCCGGTTGAGATATGTTTTAAACGAAATAGTATCTCTCGTTAGGAACCGTTATTCTGACAAAATGTATTACCAGAAATGTTGAAGGAATTCGGCGATGTTAAAGAATATATAGAATCTAAATTATATCTAGTAAAGCTTATTTTGAATTATATGACGACTTTACATACAGATGGCTTGCAATAGCTGTTAGGATTAAAATACTGATTAGCTCTCTCTAAAAATCCTATGTCCTTGCAATGCATCTATTATTTCCGACAACACTACACGAAGCAGTTCTAACTTGAAACTACCGCCTAGTGAAATGTCTACTTAATAACGAATTTGACAAATTATCTCACTTTTAGAAATACTATCCTAAACGCGGAGTGGAATCGCTGCAAGATGTCATTGCATTTGGTATTTATAATGCGATCCTAATCCAAAATATGGGCCGCTGTTGGCGTATTTATTTGTAAAATTGAAAAACGGGCAGACGATTTATCAGCGACGAGAATATGAAAAACAATGTGTAAAAGGGTTTAATTTGCAGGACGCCGCTTTATAACAGAAGGAATAGAAAATCTAATTATACCTTATGATAAAGGGTTGAATCGCCTTTAGCTTAGTAGTTTTGTGAGAAAATAAATTTGTAGTAGCTCAGCAATAGACCTGTGCTTGTCTGTTCACTTACACAGTTTTATGGTAGTATAAATTTTTATTAATTTCATTGGTGCTGTAATACTTAAACATAATTAATTGTACTAATAAAGGAAAATAAGACGGTTGGTCGGGCAGATCTGTTTGCAGTACATGAGGGCGTATCTGTCAAAAGAAAAAAAAACGTATTCCAACGCATTAAACTTAAATATCATTGAGCTCTGTTGTAAATGAATGAGTTCAATATATAGGTTGGGTTATTGCTCCAGAACATTATTTAGCTTTGTTGCCCCTGGTTCTCCAATTTTGGTAAAACTATACATTGATTTATATTAATTACAGTGTTAGATCTGTGTTAGACAAATAACATTAAGTGTGTGCTGTGTTGGCAGTCTGCACAGCATTTATGGACATTTGCATGATGGTAAAACTGTCCTAGTTTATGCATTTACATATTTTGTTATCAAATAAGCTCGTTGCAATCTCAAAGGCCAACTTGCCTTAGCTTACCTGCTCTACAAGGTAGAAGAATGTGAAGTGGTTCTATTTAGAGATGGAACTTGCTAACACCGAAACATTTTACTTAGATTTTACTGTAAAAATTAATAATATGACAATAAAAGAAAAATACACCATTTATGTCATAAACAATGGAACAGCGTAATGCGACATTATTCCTCTACGCTTACATGCAAAATGTGATAGACGACAATTAAGAATGTATTTCACAATTTTAGCAAGTTCATGTGAACAAATATTATACGCTTAGTTTATAAACCTTTCATAGATGGCAAAAATCTGGCCTTCAATCCAAGTTGCATATCATAAGGAATATTTGTAAACGGCTAATGATCCGAAAAAAGAAAGTTACTCAACACAAGACGAATGTAGGTAAATATTTTTATCAATCTACATTTTTTCTTCAATAAGATTTAGTCTGCGTCCTAGGAGGCTATTATAGAAATTTATATATATCTTGTTTGTTGTGCCATTATCTCAAAAACATTATACTGATATTCTCTGATAAGATCAAAAATAAGGAACACTTCTCCATATAAAGTGCAACTTTGGATGGAGGGGAAATTGCCTGCCCTCCTATTCGGAAACGTCTCTTACTTCCCTCCCCTGTATTTTCCTCTCACGGACACAGTCAATATACTACAGTGGCTTAAATATTGAAAGAATTTTCGCAAAAGATTAGGAAGGCATTAAATATTATGTCGTTCCTTCAGTTCTGTGTAAACAAGTTCATATGTGCATTCAAAGATAACAGTCACATATTGTAGCGGACCAGGTTGAGCACCGACTATTACAGCATGTGTCGTAAACCACGGAAAGTGTGGAAACCGGGCTACCACAACACGACCACGCTAAGAAACGCCCAGTAGGCTCTTCTGTACGTATTTATACTACAGGGGTTTGACTCGGTCGTGAGCAGTTATCCGAGGGCAATCGAGAGAGTTATCAAAAGGCAATCGGGGGCAGTTATCAAAGAGTAACTGTCAGGTCAGTGGTTGAATCCGTCGTCAAGACCCCGTACACGAGTCGCCAACACAACATCAGGTGAACAGGTAAGAATGTATCTCTACTAAGTTCTGCTTACTTGTCGGGCTTCAGCCCATTCTGAGTAGCCAATGTACTCACTTAAAGTAATAATATAATTTATTGGGTCAATGCATCCCCTGTGCATCATTTAAATACCCCCATCCTGGAACGCCACCCTGGCCTACCTAACACCCCAGCACCGACGCATCCCCCCTACCTCTGAGCTACCAACTCCCCTAGTGTAATCACCCACTGCGGGGTAACCATCCCCCGTGGGGTGTTAAAATATTTTAATAACTAGTATTTGGAACGTATATAAGTGAAACAAGCAGTAACATGTTTTGCTTACTTAGATTTTTCTCAACAATAAAAATTATTTAAGAAAGTTTGGGAATAAATTGCGAGCCACCCACATTTCTGGCTAGTATGTCGAAATATGAAGGCCAGTCGTATAATGCCGAAGTTGCGAACATTTTAGCAGAGAATTAAATTGCGTGCTGGATCCAGAGAAAAGATTAAGAACATGCAGACGAGGAGGACTGAGGAAAAAGTGAAAGATCTGTATTGTAAATAAAGCTATGCTACAATAATTTAACATATATACCTAAGAAAAGCGTAATAGTGAATGAAAGAACTAAATTAATATGTAGAAAAATACACCATATTATTATACACCTTAGTAAATAGAGTAATCAAGCTTTAATGAACAAAAGCACAGTTCTAAACAAAATAGGTTTAAAAACAGGGTTCACGCTCAATTTTCATTAGACGTGACTAATTTTACCCGAATGTATTCCATTCATAAACCCGTTTTATTTATGAATTATCTACCATAGAGCAGTTTATCTACAGCCCATTCATAATTTTATTTTTCCATCTCTATCTTCTGCAACTTCATCTTTTAGTTCCACTGATGCCATACTTCTTCGGAGCCCATGTATCTATTGTTCTCCGTTTCCTTCTGCTTTCCAATTTGTCCATTCAAAAACGTTTTTAAAAATTTCATCTACATAAAATTTGTCCGCATATTATTGAAATACTAATAAAACCAGTGGTCATGGAGCATAGGGGTATTTAGTTGTTTCTGCCTCAGGGTCAAAAGTAATATTTTATAAAGGCGTGAGGTTTGGTTAAAGCAATAGAGTATACAAAGTGATGCATAGCTTAGTTAACCCTTAAAGACTATGGTCAAATTAAGCTAATGAAGTAATGGTGGAATTTGTGAGCAGTGAGAGAAACCTGTTTTATAAGTAGTGACAAGACTGATTTTGACATTTTATTCCACGTAACTATGAAGCTGAATAATAACACTAAGTAATGTTCTAAATGAAAATATTAGATATTCTGTAGATTTGAAGGATGCATGTCCCTTCAACAACAAACTAATGGTATGCACTGTGCACTATTATCCATTACGCCATAATAGCTCTTAAATTAATGCAAAATTGTGACATCCACTTCTTGGTTATAGAGAACAGGAATAGTAACAAAAGACAAGCTTGTCTTTGTTAGCAGCGCGAGAAGTTTGCATTAGGTATAGAAAACTTTCCGAAGAAGAATGCGTGTTTGATTTGCAGTGTAATCGAAATAATGAATATATAAGAAAATGTTTTATGAACAAATTCGTACACACGCAGCCACTATGCATGAAAGCTATCTTTAACTTAAATAAAAACTTGAGGAGACAGGCTCTCTAATTGACTTGCCACAAATGCCGCCCCAAAACGTAATTGCAGAACAAAATCTGGAGATCGCTGCTCATGCTTTCATCAAGTCCCGTAAAAGTCAGCAATAATGTGTAAGAAGAATGTCAAAAAGTTACACCTGAAATCCTATAGCCCCTAAGCAAAACTCGCAAACATGAATTCAGCGAGTGCTTTGACAGCCAAACATACTTGTCAGCTCACTTCGGAGTGGATGCAGCTGTGGTTCAGAATTCAAAAGCAAATCCTTTCTATCCGCCACATCCATCGTGAGGCATACTGGTCTCTAGCTGGCTCTCTCAGTATTGAGAGGATACCTTCAAACCGCGGATATTCTCGGCAGGAGGCCCGAAAGGACGTCAAGCTGCTCATGTGGATTTTTTACCACTTTTTACAATATTGTATGAACCGACGGCAAAAAGATCTCAGTCGACGAAGGGGAAATAATGATACTTAGGCGCACAGACAAGGCATGCCAACACACATAGCAAGTTGTGGCCACAGCAAGGCTGTTGGTATGGGGGACAAAGTAAACATTTCTCCAAGCGATGCAGCACGAGAAGTATATGGATATTCGGGGATGCTGTGTCACCAAGGGCCGGTTTCACCAACCGATGTTAAAAATAATCTAACATCTGGTTTGTTCATGTGTTCAAAGTATAAGATAATGTTAAAACGTTTGCGTTTCATCAAGCTTTTAAAAGCAAACTTTTAGCTAACAGTTTGTTAACGTCAAGGACAACTGAGAACGCTAGATTTCGAGAAAGCGGTGGCCGAACTACAGTGCTTCTGAACGTGCTCCGGTGTACCTTTGTCTACGTATCGCTGTGCTCTGTGTGTCAGTAGCAGAAACTAATTACATTCATGGCAATTGCCATGTGATGTTACCGATAGTTGGAGGTTAGAATCGCGATGTCAACTGAAATAAACGTGTCACCGTTTGAAACGCATTAATTAACATCTGGTTAATAAGTATTGATGCATTATCAAGTGCGAAAAATCCGACCGGCTTATACTAAAAGATAAGATTGCAGCCTGGGACAAAATCCGGGAGTAATTTAATTGCAATGAATGCGTTTCTCCGACGTCCAGTAAGCAACAGAGCAATTTTATGCTAACATAAAGTGTAGCACCAGAAACGTTAGGTGCGGAGAGCGTTTAAGACTGTTTAAAACTGGTGGTGGACACTGCATTGAAACTAAAGTGGACGAGAATGTGTTATGGCTGATTAATCGATCATACCCGAAAAATGTACGGTTTGCTTCTTTAAGCAATTGCTTTGGAAACCCTTTGGATAATCCCACAAACGATAGCTTTGGAAGTATTACTCGCGCAAAACTTCTGGAATCGTGACCTTGATTGCTACCCCAGCTGCCGAGCCTAGGAATGGTTTATGTTTAGCTTAATCAACGAAAGCGATATAATACCTTTGATTACTCACAGTGCGTAACACATACAGTCTGCATAGAAAGTGTCTGCATCTGGTTGTAATTTTAAAGAGAGCAGTATCTAAATAGTACTTATTTTATATTTGTTATATTTATAACCATGGCTCCTATGTTTTCAAAGTTATGTGGTAAGGTGTTACGTAGTCAAAGTAGGGAAATAATTGCAAATGTCATCGACTTCATGAAGCAAGAAGCAGAGATGAAGGAAGAAAATATATGTTCATCCGAGTTCCACAAAAGCCTTAAGAGTGAAAGAAAGAGTAGTCAAAGCAACTGGTGTTTCACCGAGTTCCGATTCCAGAGTTCTCAAAGATAAGAAAAAAAAACATATGGATGAAAGAGTACCATTTGACACACCTGGGAAGAAACATAAAGTCCCTAAACGCATTACAGAAATAGACGATTTCGAATGCGTCATTCGGCGCACGATTCACAATTCCTATGTGGAAGAAAAAACTGTGCTAACAATAAGCAGATTGCTCATCAAGCTGAAAGACAGCAGAAACTTACAAGGTGGTGCTACAAATCTCAGAAACATTATTAAAGATTTAGGGTTCAAGTGGAAGAAACCGAAATCAAATAGAAGAGCTCTAACAGAAAAGCAAAATAAATAAATAAATAAATAAAATAAAAAAATAATAAAATAAAGTGAATGTTGCCATGATGGCTTAGTCGGTTAGACCAACGGCACGGAAAGCCTAAGATCCGTGGTTCAAATCCCGGCTATGGCATTGAATTTTCCAGCCTGATTCTACCTGTCCAAATGAGTATAATTTTATATGTATTTATATCAGTGTGTACTTATATCAGCATCAATTTTTAAGGTGGTGCTACAAATTTCAGAAAAATACTATAGTGTATGAAGATGAGTCATACATACACAGCAGTCGTACAGCATCTAAAAGTTGGAGTGACGATAGCGAATTAGGTTGCAGGTTCCTGTTGCTAAAGGGCAAATACTTATTATCGTTCATGCTGTTGGAAAGATCGGCTTCGTTCCAAATGCCCTTCTTTTACAATTTGCAAAAACAACAGGAGATTTTCATCAAGAAATGAATACAGAAAAGTACATGAAGTGAATCAACGCCATGTTGATACCTAATATGCCTGCTGGGCCTGTTCTGGTCATCGACAATGCTTCACAATGCGTCAACACTCAAATTCACAAACCACCTACCTCAACTTCCTTGAAAGAAGAAATGAGAGCTTGGTTACTTAGACATAATAAAGCTTTAGATGAAAGCATGAGTAAAACAAGGCTATATAACTTAATTAAAGCCAACAAACAGCTTCAGACGTCATACATACTTGACCAGACAGTAATACAACATCGCCATAATGTACTTAGACTCCCATCGCATCACCCATATCTAAACCCAATCGAATTAATCTGGGCTGATATCAAAAAATGGGTGGCATGCAGAAATATCACTTTTAAATTAAAATATGTGGAGCAGTTATAACACCAGCAATTTGCTGAAATTGGAAGGCCAGAATGGGAAAATGTATGTCGACATGTTGAATAAATTAAGAATCATTATCTCGAAAAATACGGAATTGCAGAAAATCAAATAGAAATAATTCTCATCCAGGATAATGGTGCAGAAAGTAGTGACAGCAGTGATGACGGCAATAATGTGAGTGATTCCGCAGAAGAGGAAGGGTTGTTAGATGTGGAAGAATTGGAGGCAATGATTGACAGCGTTTTTTATATTAAGCGCTTTTTACAGCGTGGATTTTAATATACTGTATATAACTAAGTTTATCAGCGCAACGCAGTGCATAACCGCTGTGGACATTTGACGATGACTGTCCCACGCACTCCTGCAGCATGCAGACGACCGGTCACCACCTGATCTGGTAAGCAACTCGCATCATAGCTCTCATTAAGATTTTCACGTGTCTAGAACTGTTGCGCCGATTATGTCAACATTATCACCCACTTAAGTAAATAAAAATGTTAGCAGCACAAAATCTAAGTACCTAATAAACAGATGAGAAAGAGGAAAAAAGGAAATTATTGATCCTATTGATGAAAATATTTCATGATGTACTATGGACATGTAGTATTCTAACTTCTTGTATTTCCCATAAAACCATGCTCATGGTCCCTTGGACAGTCTATATCGCTTTAAAATGCCTCCTTTTGCAGGGTTTCAAATTTATTATGACGTACGACTGCTCTTATATTAGGAATAGCATTAAAAATGCTACTGTAGCAAACTCGCTTCAACAGCATTTTCCAACTTCTAACATTTGTTAAAGGGGTTATTTATTATCTAGGGGTACGGCGATATTAACTTAACACCGACTTTAACACACTGTTAAGGTTAACATTGTTTGATAAAGTAGAATTTGTGTTAACTTCAGTGTTAATCAGTTTAACATTGTATACATATTTAGCATCTGTTGGTGAAGTGATCACTCTGTATATCCTGCCAACGAAATGAATGACATCAACTATGCCCATGCTGACAACAGCGTTCACAATTCTAGGAATTGCATGGAACGGCATCCTAAAATTTCCTCTCTTCTATGGCTTACTACATCACTGGATCGAATTACGATAACTATTTGGGGTTTTATTGTAAAGAGTGGGATTACAGAGCAGATAAATTCTGAAAGCCTTGAAGATCACCTTAATATGTTTAGGAAGTGTAGTGCGGAGATGACCTCACATATTCGAATCTCTCGACGTGTCCATTGCATTGTAGCCATAAACGTCTGGTGAACAGGATTAATGGCGAAACTTTGCTTTTTTCCCTTCATATAAAAATATATTTTACTACATTTGCCTATCTGGTTTCTCTTTCCTGCTTTCTATATGTAGAGTATTCTGTGTACCAAATAAAACAATGCATTTGAACGTTATGTTTGTTTATATCTTAACGAAAGTAATAGTGCATGAAGCATTAATATAGAGTTTTATACAAGATGTTAGACCTTATTCGTTTATCAATAATAATTATATATATATAAAATTTAAAACAAAAATGAACGTTTAAACTAGATGACATATTGGACTTAAGTTACTTATGTTTATATATTTAAATTTCTAAATGAATGAAAGCTATCATTTTTAATATGACACAATCTATACGATGCATTTTTTGAATCGATGGCTTATATACTTTAAGGAACTGTCTCCATTTTAAAAATGTAAATAAATTTCATACTTAAATAGACTTGAAGTTTCAAGAATTTAGGGAAAAGCTAGTAACTTGATAAGAAATTTTAGGAAATGGACTATGAGTCATAATGAAATCGCTAATTTCTCGATGTAGTTTATGAGACGTTTCAACCCTCATCCTCCAACCGTTTCCTGTCCATTGTCCTAAAAATACCAAGGGTTTTTATTATTCAGGTTTTTAATCTGAGAGTAAGCCTATTCCTTAGCAACAGAAGAACCAATTAAAAAAAGGTACATAAAATTTTTACATTCATAATATTTTCAATTCCGTATTTTGAAAACTTGACACATATTCTAATTGAATACGACGTATGTATAGAAACGACATATTTGCGCTAGACATTGTCTCATCAGTATCTATTAAAATTGTTTTCTTACTTAAGATGAAACACTTTACTACCCTATACTAAATGCCAAGCTTTTCTTTCTCTTCTCCTTACGACTATGTATATAAGGAGATATTTTATATAAATAAAACAAAAATATTAGAAAATTAGTTTGATATTTTAAATACTGATTATAGCGAAGGAAGAATTCATGCAAAGGTTTCTGCAACTATTTGACCCTTTTTATTAATAAACGGAAAATATATTCCATTATAAAGAAACAACTTTGAGATTACAGAAGGCTGTTCGAAATCTACGGTAACAAACTTAAGACCCCTTATCAAAAACCACGCCTCCACCAGCAGTGATGTTCTATCTGGCAGCCTTTAGCTTGAACTATCATTCTGCAGCACAGCTTCCACTGGAGCACACAGCTACGAAATACAGGGATGTCCAGTTTATTTCATACCTCCTGACAGTTTTCCAGAGACCATCCTGCTTCTAAGGTCTGCCGTTTGCTTTTCAGTAACCCAATTGCACAAAACTCCATCAGTGGTGCATCAGATGATTTAACACGGATGTCGCTGAAAGGTATGGAATGTATTCCCATTTTTCTCTCTATGTTCTCCAAAAAATTTTACGTTGAAGCAGACGATGATGCCTTATCCTGATGCAACCAGACTTTATTTACATCTGCGCCATAGAAAGCAGGGGTTCTGTATCGAAAATTGGTATAAGGACGTTAGTAGGTTAATTTGCCGAGTTGATTTTCATATTTTTATGTACACGACGAATGGTTAGTTTGTATGTAATGGTAACCGGACCTTGTTATTATCATGAAACCACTGGGGAAAATTTCGTTTGCTTCTTTATTCCAGCTTTCAAATTTTTTTCTCCCCTTGGTGGGTAATATATAGCCCAGGTTTTGTTGTAGTCACATAGATAAACATGTGCCTCGTCTAAAAACAAAACATCCACTTTTCACCAGCTACGTATCGTTCATGCAGATTTCTGCTGTTAGTGGCAGGTTCTGCAATGTGTTTAGGCAACAGCTTATATCCCCGGCTCTTTTGTCACTTTTCTAGATTAAAATCCGGGTTGACTATGGTGTTAATAGTAGTAACAGAGATCTCCAATAACAGTGCAATGGCTCTCCGAATTGCTGGATTTGGTCCGGAGGGCATCACCTTCCAAATTATCTCCGGGATGTGACTGGTGGCCGGTCGTGGATTTCCCTGTTTCTTTCTCTTTTGTATAAGTCCTGATGTGACCTTACCTTTTTTGTTGAGTGCAAATAAGATCACTTTCTTGGATATGGTAAAACCGCGCCTCTGGCACTGCTTAATTGTCTTTGTATTTTGTGTCGGAAAAAGCAATAATATAATGGTTCTATTTTTGACCGAAAACATGTTAAAATACAAATAACACGACAAAACAGTGGTATGAAACATTTTCATGCAAAAGTCTGTGTCTAACTGCAGAAGACATTTGCGTGTTCACCAGGCATAGGAATTTTCAAGCATTAAAGGCAGGATGAAAGGAAATTAAGTTGAACTTTTACCGGACTTTACGTCGTAGATAGCAAACCATGTGAGCTGGCATGTGAGGACCAATCACGAGACCGCGTTTTACTTACTGTCAGTTGGCCGTGTGCATCATTCTTGTTAAACAAACCCTTCAGGGACCTTCAGCTTACCGCGGTAAGAATTTGACCGGGGTAATCATCAAACAGCGGTACACCAATGTTCACCGCTGTTTAGGTGACCGTGGTTACCTGGCAGGCGCTGACCTTGGTAGAGCGCACCGTTCATTGCAGGTAAACCCTACTGAACGCACCCTGATGTACATCATGTCATCTGTTTTTCACTTGTTCTACCTCTTTGCTGAAGCGTATGCATGTAGTTTAGCGTAGGTGCAATGGCGGAAAGCACAAGCAGACCAAAGATTATCTACTGCTTATTAAATTTAACGTGAAATTCTTAAGAAAGGATAGAAAGTATAGAGATAGAAGCAATAGCTTTAAGATGGACACGTAGGAAACGTTGGCCTTACAACTGATTAGAGAAATATGCTGAACGTTATAGACCTCTTTCTTTCTTTCTCTCTTTCTCTCTCTTTCTTTCTTTCTTTCTTTCTTTCTTTCTCTCTTTCACTCTCTTTCTTTCCACACGACTACATTCCAGTTACCTTAGTCGATATTCCCTTACTGAAAAAACAGGCAGAAAAAAGAAAGAAAAAAAATGTACTCCCAAACAAGATTTGAACCCAAAAACCCTTGAATGGGAAGTGCAAACACTCTACCCGACATCACGATGACTACCTCAGATTATAGAGGCACTGATCTCTTCAGGTTACCGGATTCCTATATCTGTGCAATTAAAGTACATAATATTCTTTAAAATGTACTAATTGCACTAAATCCATTCATTACTCCTCTTATTTCTGCCCTGTTCTTGGAACTATGCTTGAACAACTATAATTATGTTATGTAACGCCGTGATTCTATGGATCTTCGTTACGTCTTGGGTCAGGATATTTAAGGCACCTGTCGCAGGAAAAAAGGTCTTAAGCATTAAAAATGACAAAGTACATCCCTAACTTTATCAGGATGTAATTCATTAGCGAAAATGGAGTGTATCTATTTGTTGGGAATTCTAACTTATGTCGTTCCGCCATTCTAACATTTCAGCACAAGAGTTGGAAATAATCGGCGAAAACTGGCCGGTCAGATTTAACCGCAGTAAAACCCTGGATAAACCTTTACCGGAGTCGGTGCACCACAAATGACCGTTCACCGCTGTAAAATCTTGATCGAGAATGGTGCACACGACCAAGTGACTCATATTTGCTGCTGTGTACGTTATATACCTGTTGATTATTTGAGTGTAGCTAACTTGAAGCAAACTGCTTAAGAGTTTCCTGATGATCACCCTATCAAAATGCAAGACAGGAACTTTAGTAATGCAAGGAAGCAAAATATCAAGGTAATAGCACCAAAATATATTTACATTTTATCTCATTTTCTTCAACTATGTTACAATTTCTCTGCTTAAAACGCTGTCATATTTGGTGGCAATATCTTGAACACAACATCCTTAATTTGAAAAATGTCGTCTAAACGTGAGTGTTTCCATCGAAATGCGTGTTTCGTGGACATGCTGCTTCAGGTTTCTTTGAACCGAAGGTGTCTTGTTTGTCTTGAAAACAGATATAGAGTTTGTTAGATAATTTTCCACAGATTGACAAAGTCACATGACGTGTATAGCTTTGTAGAGCTATATAGACTGCAACACACCAGCTGTAGTTTTTTTCACCTCTGTGACATTGTGTGGACAATAAAGGCATTTCATAATTCATTTACTTTTAATTGCTTTGGTCAGCATTTTCTTGTTCCAAGTTTCTCTCTGCTAGATTTCTTATCACTATCATCTAAAAATATTTTGCTTTCTGACGAACATTATGATTTTAATCTACATCTTTACGGGTAGTGAACTTCGTAGTATGTCTAGAAGTATGCCACATTGAGCCTTAAGAATATTAATACAAGCATTCGAAGCACAGAAATTGTTCAAGCCAGCCATTTTATGTACCTAATGACCACATGGTAGATGCCTAGTCAAAGAACACCCGTATGCCCTTCACCCATTAAATCCTCTCAAACTTCGTGATTATAATAATCTTAAAAGTGAAGAGTTTATTGTCGTTTGCTCGTCACATAATTCGATTTACTCCCGGTACACACACATATTCTAATGCGTTTGCCGTAGGAGTTGAAGCCACGGTTTCTATTCACGTTGAATAGTAGCTTACTGTTAGTCTGTAGTCTGAAGGTCTTGTACTGGTGGAGCAGCCAACTTCAGATACGAAACTCTTCCTGCTTGTCAAAACACTATACCTATCGAGTGCTTCTTCATACATTTCTATGTCATAACCATTGTATGTACGAAGTATGTTATACGACATATTCGCGAACTCCAGGCCATCGATACCCATTAAGTTTCCACAGTCGGAACCTCGAAACATTATCTCTAATAACATTTATGGGATTAATTAACTTCATAATGCAAATCCACACTTGTGTGTTACAAGTACCCCAAAATCCAGCTGTAACACCAAGTAAACTAAAATGGGTACATAGACTAGGTATGTATGTACACTTGGGTGCAAACGAGGTTGCCACTATAATGAACTGCATATTAAGTTGGTAATGGATTAGTAAAGCAGGTCCTCCATATTAATGGTTCCACACCAACCCTAACCTATTTCTAGCAACCCAAGTTTATTGGTGACTTTTGCATAGCGTTCTTTTTCGCAATGGCGGATTTTTACCATAGGCTAGGATCCAAGGCAGATTTATATTCATGTAAACATAATCAATGGAGTTTTATTAATTGTTCTTCCATAGGCTGGAAAGTTAGAATCAGAATGAAAGGGTATGTACTAAGCCGACATTGGTGTATGTTATCCCAAAAGAAGTTAAGGATACTTTGTGTTTCAATGGAGAATTACACGATGTGTTGTCATATCAACATCGTAGCTCAGACGGCAGTACAGGAAGCTCAAAATCGGTGGTTCGAATCCCGACTGTAGCCTTGGATTGTTTATTATGATACTACCTTTCCATAGTTGACTAGGAATTGGTATTATCTTAAATGAATTTTATTATCAGGGTTTTGCAAGAACGATATACAAGCAAGGTTGTCAAACCTTTTCATATAATGCAAAACTTCTATCCTTTGCGACTTCCTTGTAATGCGTTTACGTTTTACGTGGTTCATTTCATGTAACTCAGTTTCTTACCAGTATTATTTTTAATATTTTATAATTCAAAATCAACATGCCTGTTGCTCTTGCTGCTTTTCAAACAATTATTATTAGGAAAAGGTAATAATAACCCCATAACGATCTATTACATGAATTATTAAAAGCAAAATACTTTTTTTATCTCACCTGAAGACATTACTTATTAAATTTTCTTCGCATGTCCTTTAATTTTGCTCTGTATCTCGTTGTGATATGTTTTTGAAGCTTCTGGAACCATGTGAACTGAAATATGCATCTACAATTACATACGCCACATGGTTTGCGTGTCCAATAACCACATTCATGGTAAAGGGTGGCACAGATAAAAATGGCCCGTCTCCCATTTGAATGCAAACACGATATTTCCGTTGTTATTACAAACGAATTGTTGAAATGGACTCATCATTTTTGAAGATGTTGAAAGTGGTTCCCTGCAGTCGGGGATATACCCGACGTAAAGTTCCGATATAGATGGCGGCAACTTCACGGCGATTTTGTCTTTCAGTTTCTGTATTGTTGATTCGTTCCATAAACCTTGCTCTTCAAATATCCCCACAGGAAGTGATCACACCTTGTTAGATCCGGGGAACGTTTTGCTCAAAATTGTTTGCTAATAGTTCGTTCCGCGGGAAAGACATTATGGACTCGTTCGTTAATCGAACCTGTTTTCACATATGCTTACATAATTTGAATACTTTCTTGTATCGAGAAAGTCATTTTCCAGAATGTGAACAGCAACGTGTATATGAACAGATGAAATAAACTGAAATGCTCACAGAAGAATACCAACTAGGGATTATTCATATTGCATAAAACGCCCATTGTACTGTAATTCGATTGAGTTTTAACGACCAATTTTAACAAAAATTAATACTAATACACAACGGAAATATCGCATTGGCACCCAAACGGGAGATGGACTATCATTTTCTGCGTCATGCTGTATTTTTCCAACAGTTTGACGCTATTATTGAAGATAATCGGCAGTCCTCGCTGAGCTATAACCTTGCTCGTTAAGGGCAACAATTTTTGCGTTGTGTATATCCTTTGTTCCTTTCGAATGACATATATAAAAAGAGGACATTATCTACAAACCAATTTCATTTAACCATTTCACTTTATTAATTATTTGTAAATAAAGTGTGCCCTTATGATTTGCATGCACTTAGTTTTAAGTTGAAATTTTATGTACCTTTATATAACTCACAAAAGTACTCCCTGCCTGTGTATCTATCTGTCACATATATCTATGTTTGTCTTACACTCTCACTCCAGCTTCCTTCGCTCCTCAGCCGGAAATTGACCAGTGTTCATTGGTTTGTCTTACACTGCCAAACACTTGACACTAAACCTATAGGAGACGGTTTCTCTTCAGATTTGGCGAGTACGTTGCAGCCATTCAGGTAAAATGCTTCCATTTCGCACCCCTTCCGCCGCTTACTTTGCTCCAACCAATGAGAGATTAGCACATTTGGGTAGATGTGGAACACATCTTTTATGGGGATTGTGTCATCATTAAATAACGAAATGCACTGTAGCAAACCATAAGCATAAGCACGTTTCTTTTAATCGAACTGTACAAAACACCATCAAATGGCGTTAGCAGACAACTGCGAGTTTTGCATGGAAATTACTCATATTACCTTTCTTGCTGTGAGTGATTTGTATTCTAACCATATTTTCATGTAGTTGTGTGCTTCTGAAGTCAATTATATCCCTTGTAAGTAATACTCCAAGTTCAGATTAAAAGTAAGCTTTTGCGCACGTGTATCAGAATGTGAGTCGCTTTAACTTCGGTTTAGAGTAGTCCGACATTGGGATCCTATTCCTATCATTCGTCTCCACTGTCTTAAAAACTTTCGGTATCGTTTCTATTTATTTGCTGTTCTCTCGTTTTTAAAACGTTTTTGATCTGACATACTACTGTTTGAAGTTGTGCATCATTTGTAGCTGGAAAACGTTCCTCTGGTTGATGCTCTTTGCTGCAGTGTTCTTGTCTCCGGCTATTGCTGCTCGTCGGCTGTTGTATTCTCCATTTCTAATCATTACCTAACTAATTTCACAGGTCTCAGGGTTTTCGTAGGTGAGGCGAATTAAAACACACTGCATTTCCCTTAAAAATGTGCTTTATTATCCAATAAATATTTATGGGTGGCTAGTTTTTTCCCATTATAACAATTCCCAACATTATAATAAACCAGGAGCCTAAACTAACTGCACACGTCTTCTCACCCCAATGCACACACGTGCATTTGTCCTCTACAGAGTAACACTGTGTGTGTCGACGAGATTCTATAAGTGATAGTAAATCTGGGGCTTTCTTTCCCTTTTTATACCTAAGCCTAGTGACGCATACCTCCGCGCCTCAAAATGTAACGACGTTTCTAATTGGCCCTCAGGCTGCGTTACCTTATTATGTGTGGAATATTCTGCTCCAAAAGATTTCGCATACTCGCCCCGTGACGCGCCCCGTGACGCGCATCCAATATCTCTGTCTCTTTCCTTTCTCTATCTGTCTCTTTCTATTTCTTCTTACTGCTATCAGTTCCCTGGTGAAAGGTGGGCTCTACCTGGAATTACCTTTTACCTGGAGTTAGCTAGCTCGCCTGTTCCTTAATTATCTAAGTACAATCCGCTTTTGTACAATTCTTGCTTGTTAAATATTCTAACATATTTCTTGCTAGCCTATTTGATTATGCTTAATGTACGTTCGGTATTGCCCTTCGTTCCACTAACTATCACGTTTACCTCACTTAATGTTACAAGGGTAATAGTGAGAAGTGGCTACAATTGGAAAGAAATCCTATGCCACGTAAATCGAGCTCACGAAAAGCTCCGTAGTGTAAGAAATGTAAAACTGTCGTTATCGCTATGCAACATAAATCGTCTCGTCAAGTTATGTAAATCTCTTGACGAGGGTGTTTTTGGAATCATCTAGGTGATTGGATTAACTTGGTATCTTACTGAGCCTAAGAGTCTAAAAAAACTCCGGGATCGATAGGGGAGCACAAATAATTTAAAGGGTGAACGCATGAGTAATCATTATTCAACCACCATAGGGATACAGTTTGTAACAAATTAACACATAAAATATAGTAAGATGTGTACACACACACACGCACACATATATATCTTGCATTATATGCATAAATTGTTGGTCTGTTTTGCGAAGCCAACAACTGGAAATAAATATTAAAATGAGCTGTGAGATATATGCAAATGAAAATGCAGTGACATGCATTTAGATGTTAAGAAATCGTGTTCCTATTCCTTGCATTTCGTAATACGTTGAGCTAGCCAAAGGCATATATTAATAGCCTTTCTGTGCAGCATAAGACAAGTGTTTAAAAGTCATTCAAGTCACACTTGTATACAAAGCGAGAACATTAATGTTCAATTACAACAGTACCGCATATAATGTAATTCCTTGCTTGGTCATCTAAGTTAATAGAAAATAAGGAAATTTTGATTTGTAGTGAGTTAAGTGCCTCATTAAACCATGGCTCAATAACAAATTGTATAGCATTTTTAGAAAGTTGAATGTATCACTATATTATCCTCCGCGTTAAATCAGAATTTTAAATGGTAGACGATATCATAATGAGAGATACTCAAAATCTACTAAAATTAAATACAAAGAAATACATTATAAAATATAATCGTGAGTTAACAGACCAGGCATGCCAACAGGAGATAGATGGAAGGGTTTAACGTTAGAATCACGTGGCGAAGCCAAGTACGCTTGGTGCTGCCAACCCAAGCACGAAGGGTAGCTACCATCATAGCTTATTATTATTATTATTATTATTATTATTATTATTATTATTATTATTATTATTATTATTATCAGAATTGCATACAGCAAAGGATAAAACAGATATGTGTTATGCATTTCAGCTTTCTTCTGAACATTAATGAAAAATCTGATGAGTTACACTCACATGACTTTCTCTACTCTTGTACAAACTATTTTTACACACGCTTATTCTCCATATGCTTCATGTCAATCGATATATCGAGATTTTAATCTTATTGCTAATTTTCTAGTAGATGCAAGGGGAATTGATAGGCTTTAAGCGATACTCAAATATTTTAAGAGCTGGTTGCTATGTGGAGTATTACATTCTTTTTGCATTACCAGAACAAAGAAAATGAATAACAAATTTGAGAAAAAGTATATGTATTGGAACATTTAAGGGAATAAATAACAAGCAATATATAAAAAATGGTTCACTCAACAAAAAATGTATGACATAAATTGTGTATTTTAACGCGATATACATTTTTTATGTAGTAAACGTTTGTCTATCTCTTATGGTTTACCAGTTGTGCAAAAGTCGTCAGAATTAACAATACTTTTAGAGACATTCCCAGAAAATTGGAGATATACACTTTGTTTGTCATGAAAATATCTTAATCATATGATATTTTAATCAAAATCGTTAGAGCTATTATTGAGAAAATTAAAATTTTCGAAAAATGTTCCACGTAAAGGGTAATCTGGGGTGGGGGATTTTCTTGAAAACCTTCGTGTCGCATCTCTAGAAGATACTGAACCTAAATACCAAGTTTGGTGTTTATCCGACTGTTCGTTTCTGAGTTATGCTGTTCACAGACACACACACACACACACACACACACACACACACACACACACACACGCACACAGACACAGACACACACGGACATGTTTCCAAAAATGTTTTTTTGGATGGATTCAGGGTGTCTCAAAACACGTATTTCCGGTGAAATCTCGATATCGAATTTTTGAGTGGAATACAATACTTCCCCTACTTAACTATACGTAGAAGAGAAAATAAAAATACATGGTTCAAATAGTTTGTACTGGTATAAGTACCTATATATTTATTTACAAATATCTTATGTAGAATAAACAGCTAGCTTGTTTTATTTAGATACACAAGATAAAATTATTTATTTCCTTCTTCTTTCTTCCTTAATATCGTGTCATCGTAAGCAAATGTAAGCATGGGCTGTATTCCTCCAATACCCTCTCTTACCTGCTTATTTCTTTGAGCTTTGTGCATTCGCTTATTATTAATGAGGATATGAATATAATTTTGATAGGAATACTACCACATTGGAAAAGATACATCAAGTGCCAAATTATGACAGCTATAAGGGGAAGTCAAAGACGGAAGGTACTCTGGTCCACAAGTAACTGTTTACAAGGTTGCAAGAAATATGATTTATTTCGGAATTTGCATTTTAGAAAACTTCAAAACGTAATGTTTACAGTAAATGTCATTTCCTATTAAAAGCTTTATCATAACAAAAAGGAGGAAAATACATCATCGCCATCTACCCATGTGCGGGTGGGTACATTGCTAACCGTGAGTATTTAATGTCCGTACCAGTCAAGGGAATAGTAATCTCTAATTGGGCAACATTTTCTATCTTGTTTTTTCGATAGCCGAAGAGTTAGGAATTTCTATTTCGGGATCTTTAATACGCGGCACCTCTCTTAGGGGTAGGAATGCAACAACAATAATAAATATTATAATATCTCGTCACCATAATCACCAAGCGGTTGGTACTTTCATGAGCTTAACGTACAACATTTAATTAACATAATCCTGGTTCATGACATTTTGACTTTCGCCCGCAAAAGAAAAAGAGACTTGCGATTACCAGCACCTGCATCACTGAGGTTAGGGAAACTTCCCGACAGTGCACTACGATTTACTTGTGCTGAAGCAGTTGAACTTGTGTTTTTGGAACACAATTATCCTATCCAGGAATTCTTGCACTTAGCAGAGAAAGGGAAGTTTGCTCCCCGCAAGGAAGAAGCAGTCAGTCCTTTGAACCCAAGTGCGGGATAGCAAAAGTAAAGATGATAGGGTCTGACTCGGAAGATGAACATGGAAGTCTAATTGGAAGCTCGCAAGTTTAGTTTCGTGCCATTGACAACTCTAGTGACCAAGTTGCTCTCTGTCTCTGTTACTAGAGCAAACTTCATCGATAGCAGTCTGCAAATTGAAATGGCGCTGGGTCTGTGATACGAAGCCCTCACGGCCTAATTAAATGCTAATACCGTAGGACGCGAACAGTTTACCTACCACCGTAGCATTTGCACCCGGAAGAACAGAGTGCCGATGGGAATTCCGTAACGCTTAGGATATCCAGGTCATAGGTATGGATCACATCCAATAAATTGCTTCCCATTTGCTCAGTCAAATGATCACGAACTCACATATACAAATGTACATACTTAATCAAAAATTTACGCTTTTGGCTTACCATTTTTATACCAGGATTGGTGATTTAAAAATTATCACAAACTGTAACAAGAGGTTCTGAAATTGTCAATTAGTTCGCAAATGTAGGGAGTAATATATCTCCAAAGCTTAGATCCACAGGAGATATTTATTATTTATGTATTATTTCAATTATTACAAAAGAATGTAAATAAAATTCCCCCAAAATTGGCTCGAAAAAATGGTCTATTTATGAACACTAAACCTATTCAATCACCAACCCTGCAACAGACGAATGTCGAATAATTTAAGTAATGCCAGTAGAGAAAACCGAAAGAGAGTTTGACAGTCATAATTGTGCAAAGATCGCCAAAGAAAATTTCACTGCACCTCGCGTCTGTCATATTATTTATCGTTTTACCGGACCTTGCAAAGCTAAGGCCATTTCATTGGTTGTTTTAGGCCCGGTGCAAGGATGCGCCACTCTTTCTGCCAAATAGTTACGCCAATAACCACAAAAAATTTTACAAAAAGGGCGTAGAAACATATATGTTTACGCTCTCGATCGTATTGGCTAAAAGAGAAGGAGGTAGAGTGAGTGCATTCAGTTTGTCATACAGAGCGCCTAGGTTAGCGAAATGTAGAATGTGTAGTGTGAGAAGATTTTCAAGGGGAGCAAATTGAAGCTTGGATGGTATTCATTAAATATACACCAAGGCAGCAGTTTATAACAAAAAATAAAAGAACTGTATTCTCACAGTGATATCAATGCTTGTTGCCGCACAGAAACAAACATAACTAAATATTAAATAAATAAAGTACCATGTTTTCTCTCTAATTCAAACTATAGTTAGTTAATTCATATTTACTAACATATTGCTCATAATACGAAAACAACAGGATTATAGACACAAATATAACCCAATTTTATTACCGTAATATGTATGTCATATTCGGTAAACCATATACATATACACATTTATCTCTAGTTTCTAAACATCATCAGTCGGTTATAACAAAAGAGTGATTTGCGTTTAGTAAACGAATATCATCATCTGTGGATGTTTTACGGGGAGTGACCACTTTCTGACAAGTAGACCGTCTTCCCCATTTTCTTAGAAAATTGTTATCCAGTAATTTACTTTAAAAACACTTGTATGCACTGCCGCTACAATTGTTGTAACAATGTGACCAGCCTCCCACATACCCACAATACGTGCACTAGTAATTTCGCTAGTATACGGCATGACTGGTTCTGAGACAATGAATATATTTTGGTTTCAATAACACCGGAAAAAGCAAAGGCATCAACCTCCCCTCTTTCCCCCCTTATTGCTGTGTTATCTAGCCAACAAGTTCTGCGATAGGTAAGGTGAAGGATACGCCTCAAAAGACCCCAGAAAACGAAACAAAATCCGCAGAAGATTTTATTTGGCGCTCTGTGCACATACCGCTCTTTTCTACTGCTATTAGTTATAACATATATAATTCTTCATAACCTGATATAACACTTTAATTTAACATTAATTTATTGTTGAAATACACATAAACCCCACGCTACCAAAACAAACGAAAGAAGCCGAGATAATCCTGAAACAGAAGAATGACCCTGCAAAATCATCGAGAAGTGCGGCTGTGATTGGTTGAAATTGAACATGTAATTACATTTTGTTGGTCGAAAGGGGATGATGTGAATAAATATAATAACCAGAACTGTTTTTACTGCAGACATGCTACAAACTGGCAGAATCTCCAGCTCTTCTTGGGTTGTTATAGATTATAAAACCTCGCATACTGCGACCTACATAAATCTATTGGGCTACCACTTCCCAGGAGGATGGAATGAAGTGAAGGAACCACAGGAGCGTATAGGGCACAAGCAGACAAGCCAAACAGAAGCGCGAAAGTCATAGCAGTTCCAGTCTCAAAGACCCGTTCCACTGCTGGAGCTGCCACGTCGACCAAGCAGCCAAGTGTCTTTCCTTTGAGCAAGCATCTGTGCAATACGCCATAAAACCTAGAAGCATAACGGAAAAATGAGTAGGAAATGGAAATCGTGGTAGACCACCCAAAAATTCGCCTACCAAACAGGCAGAACCACAGAACCAAGGTCAGAGTGTGCGATCAACCTCACGTGTTACCACGGAGCCATCGCATTCGGAGTTGATGCGTTAACTACCTCTCTTTGTTTTCTTCTCTCCTTCTCTATCTCCCTCCCAAGTTTTATATATCTCTCTGGAACAACAGCAAGATTCTCATGCTTTTTTGACAGTGTTTACCGCGGTAAACAAGTTAATGATTTCATATAACAAAGAAAAACCTGATAAGTGTTAAACTTGCACAACTTTCTGTATCCACAATCGTTTATGTTTAGAGATGTCTGTTTACAAGCGATTCTTAAAAATCTTATTCTTCTATCCGTTTCATAAGCCTTTGCAGAAATTGTTCTGCGTTTTTCATGCATTAAGTTTTTGTGTAACTCTTATGATTACGAATTATAGAACAAAACTGAAAATTCATTCAATGAGAATGAAGATTTCACAGAAAATAAGATGCTAACAGCTATTCCTCAAATTACTGTGACAATTACATTGTATTTTAATTTAACTCATCAGAGGTATTTAAGAAAGTAAAACTATAAAAAAGTCCTTGCAATGTGTACTTTTATAGATTTTCTTTAAACCCTTCCTGGCATATGCTTGGAAGATGCAAAAGTTTGGTATTCATATGGCGTTTTAATCATCGAAACACACACGTACTCTTTTTGTTTTGTTTCATTTATTTTCGTATTTTTATATATTTATTCTGGAGGTATTAAAACTCGCATTTCCAATGAAATATTTGTATGAAGGTTTGGATTGCAATGTATGAATTAGGCAGTACCATACTTTGAATGATCTGTGATGAACTAAATAAAAAAATCTAATGTGTTACACTCACGTGACTTTCTCTACTCTTGTACAAAATATTTTTACAAACGCTTATTCTTCATATGCTTCATGCTAATCGAGGTGTTAAGCTTATTGCTAATTTTCTTGTAGATGCAAGGGGAATATGGTAGACTTTAAGCGATAGTCAAATATTTTAAGAGGTGGTTGCTATGTGGAGTATTCCATTCTCTTTGCATGTCCAGGACAAAAAAAAATGAATAACGAATTTGAGAAAAAGTATAAGTATTGGAACATTTAAGAGAATAACAAGCAATATCTCGAAAATGGTTCACTCAACAAAAGAAATGTATATGACCTAAATAGTGTATTTTAACGCGATCCACATTTTTTGTGTAGTAAAATTTTGTCTATCTCTTATGGTTTACTAGTTATGCAAAAGTCGTTCACAATGAAGAATACTTTTGGAGACATTCCCAGAAAATTCGAGATATACATTTCATTAGTCATGAAAATACCTTAAACATATGATATTTTAATCAAATCCTTAGAGCCATTTATGAGAAAATTAAAATTTTCGAAAAATGTTCCATGTAAAGGGTAATCTGGGGTGGGGGATTTTCTTGAAAACCTTCGTGTCGCATCTCTGGAAGATACTGAACCTAAATACCAAGTTTGGTGTTTGTCCAACTGTTCGTTTCTGAGTTTTGCTGTTCACAGACGCACACACACACATACACACACGGACATGTTTCCAAAAATGCTTTTTTTTGGATTCAGGGTGTCTCAAAACATGTATTTCCGGTGAAATCTTGGTATCGAATTTTTGGGTGGAATACAATACTTCCCCTACTTACTATACGTAGTAGTGAAGGTAAAAACACAAAAAATAAAAGTGATTTAAATATCATTTTAAACACCGATAACATCGTTAGCAGATTGAATAAGAGATGATAAAAATAAAAACCTCATAAAAGAAAAAAATGTGAAGTATAGCATCCTCCTCCTAGAAGAAGGCATTTTATTACGAAACTGTATTTATTTGAAAGTAACAACATAGAAACAGGTAACTTTAACGGTTAGCTTCTCTACCCTTCAATTATAAGATATATCAATATCGTAAAGTTAGCATAGTTTCTAAATCTTCTTTTCACAAAGTGTTCTTACGTACGTACCAAGCACTAAGAAGTCTTTTAATAGCAAAGTTCCTAAACAATTTAATTATTTACTTCATTATGGACTTAGATACACTGCAGTTTCAGTACTTCAAACCACTTAGGAGAATGTTAGCTGCCATCAGCAGTCTGGACTTACAACTTCAGCTCATTTCTCGAGTGAGCGGCTGATGGGAGAAACAGTTTAGCAGTTTGGAGTGCTTTCGGTTCTCAGTTGATTTTAATAAGCACAATGCTGCAAAATGCCTCTTGTGGCCTTCCGGAAAGGACGGGCCAGACAAACCGCTGTGGGTAGACACCATCATAAAAATGAATTCTTAGGAAATAACAATGTTTTGAAACCCTTGAAGTGATTCTAACACTGGAATTTAATATCCACTCCATAAAAGATTCATAAAAAGTTAATTTTCTTTCAAGTTCTATTTATACATATTAAATATTGATCCAAGTCATTCCAATACATCCTATGCAATCTTTCATACTTTCAGCATCACTTCACAATCAAAGAATGACGAATTAACACTTAAAACATTGGGTGACAATTTGGAAGTTTGAAATCAATAACAGCAATTATCTCGGAAATGTGTAGTCACAAAATCTCTTAATGGACAAAAACTCCATACTTTATAAGGACGTACATCTTTCCTGCAGTATTCTGTTGTTCTCTCTCTCTCTCTCTCTCTCTCTCTCTCTCTCTCTAACGGTTTCCCAGTTATGAAAAAGGATACAAAATTAAACAGAATGCAGAGGACTTCAAGGGCTATATACAGGAAATTCAGTATATAAATTTTGCTCTTTATGTTAGTATTTCAAATGTGATAATTTAAACTAGAGACTCTGTTTATGAAATACACAAGTTATTGTAAACTGATCCACGAAAAGTGTAACTTGGGGTGCCGGAATTCAGTGAAAATTTTGATGTTACATCTATGTAATATGCTATGCCTCAGCTTTAACATTAAGTTTGGTATTCATCAAAGAATGCCTTTTTAGTTATGTTGTGCACCCTCCCTCTTCCTCTCTCTCTCTCTCTCTCTCTCTCTCTCTCTGTCTCATCTTTGCACATTTTTTATAAAGATTTCACGGAGCTCAAAACGTAAATTTCAGAAGACACCTTAATATAGCATTCTTTTGGCATATGTAATACTTCCTCTCAAGTAGTTGAATAATAGCATTAGATTGGAGTGGATGGACTACGGAGGGGACTCGGAGTGAATATTCTACCTATGCCCCACGAGAAGGCGTCCCCGGGAGCAAGGGTGAGGCGAGAGGAGACACGGGTGGCGGAACCAGGAGCGACGGCACAGCAATGTCAGTGTCCCTAAGTTTCCAGATAGATACACCCCGGCAGACGGACAAGCAGACTGTGAAATCTAACACACAGAGGGGGTCCAATGTCTCTAATGCGAATCATTTGGGGATTTTAATGTCGTACCGGCATGTTGTCATGGTAGCTCAGTTGTTAGAGTAACCGGGCGGAAACCGGGAGATCCGTGGTTCAAATCCCGGCGATGGCATTGAATATTTCAGTCGTCCGATTCTATCTTTCCAACTGCGCTAGGTTTTTTTACGTCATACCTGTTACCCCAGTTGACCATAAGACCCAACGGGTCCCAAGTTCGGAGCCTTTGTAATAAATAACTTGGTATTCGTATCAACTGTATAAAACCGTAAATCTTATATCGACGCATTTAATAATTAGCGCTGAATTTCAATGTTGTTATTTAAAACATAACACTTCGATAAATTGAGGTGGAAAAACCCTCTGCGAATATGGCGAAAGAAAATATACAGCAGCACTGACGCCGTGCCACCCTTTATTTCTGGCCGAATTGTGCTTCGCATGTAATTAACTACAATTATTGTCTACCAAAGCACGGAGTTTACACGCCTCTTCAACTATGCTGGAATGCGTTTGACTTTAATTAAAAAAGAGACTCTTCCAATATCAACACAGCGCCAAATCGATGTTCAAACGATTCGTCCATTCGGAATATCAATTTGTTGGAAGCGTTAACTGTTTAATTCGATAAACTCTAAAGGCTCAGATCCTTTTGCGCCGATGATGTCAAAAGCAGCTAGATCCTATATTACATTATATTACTAAGCCTTCTAAAAATGAATACCTAATACCACAGTTAGCTTTTTTAAACATTGCTTGTGTACATAAGGATGTGAAATACTTGTTTTAAAACAGGGTTATGCCATTCACGATATTCTGAATTCTTATAATTAGAATACATCTTATTTTGTGGTATTGCAACTCGCTATTTATAACGGACATGAAAAGGTTTATCTCCTATCATACGCAGATAGGATAGGAGATAATCGTTGCATAAACTCAAACATAAATAGGCGCAGCTGACTCACCTGGTATATATAAGGTGAATCACCTAAAACTTGCACCGCAAATATTTAGGAAATGGGAAGTGCTATTGATGTGCAGTTTTCACAGCATTGATTGGTAGTCAGGGGCTCGTACATTTAGCCTATAAACAGATTTCAATAATACTGAGAAAGTGTATTTTTTGAGCAAATATACTATTTTTTAAATGGAACAACAGAATAAACTAGTTACATCAACTGAATAAAGGTAGGGTTAATTAGAATGTCAATGGCCTTTGTTGCAAGATTCTAATGCAAGTGGTTTACGAATCGTATTTTGAAACGTTTCCACACCGACAATTTTTTGTCCCATTCAACCTGCTTAGTTGCTAAGAACGATAATGTTATGTTTGCGACTTTCTGGTCAGTAAGTTTGTGACAGTTCAAGCAGTAAGTCGTGAGTGGAAGATGGGGTTTACTAATGCAGAAAAAACCGAGACTCATGGTATATGGAGAGTGTAGGAAGAATGCAGTTCATTCCTGTATGGTGTATGCGGAAACGTATCCCAATAGACGTCAACCATCTCGGCAATTATTTATCAACCCCTTCAACCGATTACGTGAAAGTGGTACTGTAACACCTAGAAAACGTAACAGAAACAAACAAGTGACTGGAGAAGAGGCAGAAATTAATGTTTTGCCTGCCGTTGCAGTAGATCCGCAAATTAGTTCCCGCACAATAGGACGTAGAAATGGCATAAGTCAAGCAAGCGCACTGTGCATTCTCCATCGACATAAGTTCCATCCCTATCACATCTCTCTCCATCAAGAGCTGCATGGAAACGGTTTTGAGAATCGTGTTAACTTTTGTACATGGGCATTAAGTAATGTTACTCCAGATTCATCATGTATATTGTTTAGTGGTGAGGCAACATTTACTAATCATGGCGGTAAACCGCAGAAACATGCACTATTGATCTGTTGACAATCCCCGTTGGTTTCGTCAGGTGGAACGTCAGCGTCCATGGAGTTTAAACGTGTGGTGTGGGATAGTGAACCATCAGCTCATAGGCCCTTTGTTCATAGAAGGAACAATGAGCTCGCACAGTAACGCAGCCTGCTGACAGACCATCTGCCACAGATGCTAGAAGACGTTCCTTTGCAGTCTAGGAGGAACCTATGGTACCAACATGATGGCTGTCCAGCCCATAGTGCATGAAGTACTACAGCTGGTCTTAACGGATTGATTCCAAATCGTGGGTTTGGACGAAGAGGGCCTGTACCTTGGCCGGTCCGTTCACCAATCTAACCCCTTTATACCTTTCTATGTGGGGAACGCTGAAAGCCACTGTCTACATGGATGTACCAACTACACCAGACGGTATGAAACGACGTATTACTGCTGCCTGCTCTGAAATTTCCGCTGAAATGCTAGAACGTGTGCAGCAGTCTTTCCAAGGCAGACTGGAAGCGTGTACTGAAGCTGCCGGTGATCATTTTGAACACAACCTTTGAAGGACTATGTTCCCTTTACTTGTAAGAATCCACAGAAGTATTGTAATTCCCTTTTGTTTTTCTTTAGTTTGTGCTACCACAGGTTGTACAAGTATTGGTGCGTAAAAGCTTCAAAATAAGATTTCTCGTAAACCACTTGCACTAGAATCTTGCAACAAACGCCACCGACATAGTAACTTTACCCTACCTTTATCCTGTTGATGTAACTAGGCATTGTTCCATTTAAAAATGTATGCTTGCTCAAAAAGTAAACTTTCTCAGTATTATTAAAATCTGTTTATAGTTTAAATGTACGAGCCCCTGACTACCAATCAGTGCTGTGAAAACTGCACATCAATAGCACTTTTCATTTCCTAAATATTGGCGGTGCAAGCTTTAGGTGATTCACCCTGTATATACCAGGTGAGTCAGCTGCGCCTATTTATTTTTGAATTTATGCAACGTGCTAAGCGACATACGTGACTTATGCCTTTCTTGAATGCCTTCTAATGACTGATTTGCAAAACATTTTATGGAGGAGGGATGCATAACTCAGCGTATAAGTGTTTTACGGGACAGAGTGCAATAGCTAAGTTTGTCGATGCAAATAACATCCCACCCTGACACTGAGAGTTACAGTAGCAATTTTAGCCAATTTTACAAACATTTATTCTTTAGCATACATCATGCACACTTTGAAAATGCCTCTGAATGAATAACCTATCACCTGCATCGGTTGACAAAACCATTTGAAAACAAAATGTTAGATCTACGCAGTGCAACCAATTCGATTTAAGAAGTTAGCCAATGTACAGCCTTGTCAAAAATGCTAAGTATTAGGTAGATAATTTCTCTTATTTCGCAAACTATGGCGTATTTCAGACCATACAGTAATTGTAATGAGCGATGCAGTTTATTTGTTTGAGTTTAAACTACCAAACCGAGCTCAAAACACTGTATGACGCTGCAAAAAGCGTGTAAAATTCGAGGTGGGGTCTAGTTCTGCGACTACTAATTCGTATTGGAACCTCAGGTCGCAAGGTAGCATTGGCTGAATGGTATTATCATGGTTGCTTTAACACACTGCTACTTTAATTCAGGTTCAAAATTTTCAGGTAAATTTTAAAGCTTTTTATTACCTTTTGTTTTATCTCTTTGGACCTATAATTTGATATTATGATACAAATAACATTTTTTATTATACTATAAGTCCGTACAAAATAGAATAATCGTCATGTTTTCCACCGCAAAGCGAAATCATACGTGAAGAATGCAGGCAGATTACACCGCGCATGTTACAGCATGCAAGAAGGTCTCTCCGGCAACGTACACAAATGTGCATCGATGAAGGGGTCGTCACTTTGAGCATTTACTTCCTTGATGAAATTCACGCTCTTTAACAATTTATTATTCTGTTTACCCGTGAACTTAGCACATTTACAACTCCTTTGCCAATAGAAGTTAAACATAAACCATGAAACAAAAACTTATATTTAATATCGTCGTAATGCGCCCAAGAGAATGAAAGCTAACTACGTAACACGGTTTACAACACCAGATACGGTACTGGTTATTAGAGTAAGCATGAGACACAATTATCTGATTATAATTCTTAAGTTTTTGGCACACAGCAGAGCCAGTAAGAAAATAAATAAATTAATACACTACCATACAGAAAAAAACACAAGGAGAGAGAAAAAAAAACAAAAAAATTTGTTTGTATCAGATTTGAACTTTCGAAGATAACCTATACTTCACCACATTCCGGCAGCTAAACCACTCGGCCAGAACCCACATAGTTTATCCCGCTCTTCGGGAAAATGTTCCTCTGTCTCCTTGCAAGTATTATATCCATTAAACGCCAATATTTTCAAGGATTTCGCAGCTCTTTGGTTCTCATTCAGGCCTTTAATCATTAATGGGGATTGCGTAAAATAGAAAATAGAAGGGCAGAGCTATAATAACAGTTTGTTTGCTAAAATGGTCAATGCTTTCACATAAGACTATAAACTGAGGGTCTCATAGATACGAATACCTAGGGGCAGCTGACTCACCTCTTATACTGTATGAATTATATATGTATTAAAATGGTGTTCTATCCCGATAATACTCTTCCATCTGCTTGTAGCTATTGCTGGATATTAATTGGCAAACCAGCTCTACGCTCCGTTTCGTTCGCACATTGACCAATGAGGTCAAGACAGCTGCAGAACAATTATTGTTTCAGGAAATACACTCTCAGAGACGTCGCTTATTCAGCGACTGAAAAAAAAATTAAATTGAGTTCTATTTATGGGAGAAACTGGAAGGTACACAAACCAACACCACCTGAAACAAGGCCTGAGCACTGTTTTCGTGGAAACCAAAATGATACATTATGTAGGCTATGCATACTAGAGAGAACATCACAGCTTTTAGAGTATTAAAAGCTGAACGTACTTTGGTGATTGATTTAATACGATTATCGCGTAGGTTACGTTTATATGTATTTCCAATAATAATAATAATAATAATAATAATAATAATAAAAATAATAATAAGTATTGTGAGAAATTATAAAACTGGCAGCAAAATTCCCTAAGGATAAGGATATGAAGAAATAGAGGTTAAAAACTATTGTAAAGGAGGGGTTTTCGCCGATCGGAATCTCCGAGGCATGTCACTAATATTTGTTTCAATATTCACAAACTAGGATAATAACAAATACAATAACCACGACAATAATAATAATAACAATAATAATAATAATAGGACAAACATAACCTGTTTACTGTCGAATTGCTCATTTTTGCAGAGCACTGCGTGTGTAACAGTTCGTAATATACAGGCTACCACTACTTCTCGATACTCGCTTTATAAAACATGGTCAGGTCGGTAGCTTGTTCATTGAATAATGTTCTTCTAGTTTTCTCTGTATAAATGCATGTAAAATATTTTGTGTTGTGTATAAATTCCGAAATTGTTCCTTTTTGGCATATTTCAAAACGCAGAATTTCTTCATCTTGATAATGCCCCAGGTTATATATCCCCTATTGTTAGTCAGGGGTAATTATAGAACAATAACAAAAATAATATTTATTTATTTATTTTCCTTTTTGTGCAACTTATTTTGTGCTGAAAACTTTCTTTTAAAGCATTTTCTATCCATATTATGGAAACTACTGTACGGTCTAAATCTCTTGACTTTTCGTGACAACCAATACAGAGTGACTGCGTGGTTGCCAAACTTCACTTGTCTTCTTCAGAACGTTTGTTATAAATATCATTCCAATGTTCACTCAAAAACTACAAGAAAACAAGAAGAGACACAGTAATGGAAATGTAGTATACAAATAGGGAAATATAAACCATACCTTACTATGCATCCTTTGTTATATAAGACGCACAGATAACGGCATATCCTCAACGTCCACGATATCACGTTTATCATAAAATTCAAAAATATCTTCCAACGACATCTTTTTCGAAATCGTCCAGGTTTGGCACTCTCTTAGGTAAGCCTATGTACTTTCTCTTCGTTATAAAAACTTTTGCGGCACCTTCTGCGTGTGCCTTTGTCTCTTCCCTACACACACACACACACACACACACACACACACACACACACACACATTGAAACAAGACTTAATGAGCACGCCTCAGCCGTAAGCTCTTGAAATTTCGCGAAGTCTAAAGATTTTTCGGATTGTCTTCGTTAGCATACTTTTTAAAGAAATTATACACACTGAAGACAAGAGCCTTAAGTTTACTGCTATATCCACTAGTACTACTGGGCTTACTAAACGACATTTTCATGAAATAGTTAGTTTTATAAAGCCTATCACTGTAAGAACTGAATACACCGCAGTTGAATTCATAACTGAGTCGCTTAACTTTCCTGCAAGCGCGCTGTAAAAAGCATACCAGCAGTATTTTTGCTTTGTCAATGTTTTAACATTGCTTTAACCTTGAGCTATCGCTTCAATGGTGCAATGAATTCCATTGTCGATACTTCCTCGAGAATGCGATGACAGTTGCTGATTCTTTGCTTAAAGTTCTCAGTTGGCTGTTTTTGTAGTGCATTCCAAGTAACATGGTGTTGAATGTTGTAAAACGCACAACACGCTCTACTTATATAACGGATACGTGCTTGGTTCTAGGATTCGACATTATGCATACTAACCATTCAGATGCACTTAATCATTGGTGTTCCAAAGGTTTCTGTGGAACGTTACCTATGGCTTTGTAGAGCTGCGTCAGAGGGCTTTGAAAAGACTTTAATGACGATTTTGCATCTATATTAACCACTACAGGAATGGGTTTATTACTATTACAAGCATAACTTTAACTAAAGGTTCCCGTTTAAACATCACGAAAGATAACTGCAACATAATGGCGGACCCTTAGTGTAAAAATATGATTCTGTTTCTGTATAGTTCATCAGGAAACGTCGCCTTTTACCCTAGCTGCTTGTTGCTTTTCTGAAAATGAAATACGCATGCGCGCACATGATATTGCAATTAGAGTTTTACCAGCGGCGAAGTGTATTGTCCAAATGAGGCAACGCCGCCCGCACTGCTGCTATTCACTAGTGCCGTGTTAGTGGACACGCCTCAAACGTCAAGAGATTTGGATCGCATAATAGTCGTACGGTATACCTGTAAGCTACTCTCGTGACCCGAATTTTACTTACCAAAACACAGACAGATGGAAGGAAAGAACAAATGCTTCCGTGCTCCGTATTATCTCATGAACCGAAGTTCCGAATTATTTCTGCTGAATTCACAGATTTTGGTCACCTAAACGACTGAGAGTGAGTCATCAACCAAACTATTGCAGAACCGTAATTTAGTGCGTCAGTTAAATCAGCTTCATTTACAGCTCAGTTAATTTTCTATATTACATGATTACAACACAGTTAATGCTGTATGTTACATGAGTAACTGTACTGCTTCCCCATTAATTTGCATGCTTTCATTTAGATCAAGTTTTACTTTATGTGGACTGCCACTTTTAGCTGGTTTTTATTCAAACGATATAATTTTAGAAGGAGTATATGAGTATATGGAATATTGCATTGATTCACCCACAGGAAACCAGTCAAGGTCTATCAAGAACTATAGTCGAAAAACTCTTTCGGGGACACGTGCGAGGCAACAACGTGAAGTCTGGACTCCATTCATTCCTTATCTTGCATAAAGTTAAGCGCAACAGCTTTCAATAACGCCGAACTTAAACATTTAAAAGTATCGAAGTTTTATACAAAAGTATTACACATACTGCAATACTATTGAGTATCGAAAGTATCGAGGTACCGTCTCTAACACAGGGTTATTCAAAATTCATGATGCAAAAGTAAAGTTATTTCATTTGTTACTGAAATAACATCTACAAGAAAATGTGGTATGAAATAGTAAAACACGTTGCATAAAGATTACAAATGTGGATATGAGCACCTGGTAATATCTGCCGGACACCTCGCAGCATATTCTCCATGATCTGTGCTAGAGCTGCACTGCCTCTGTGGTTTGTTATACTTGAAGTTAAATATCTGCCGGACACCTCGCAGCATATTCTCCATGATCTGTGCTAGAGCTGCACTGCTTCTGTGGTTTGTTATACTTGAAGTTCTCGGCTAATGTGACTTCATTAGACTCCTTTGAGCTCCATTAACATTCAGTTTTCCTTGACATTTTTGGGTAAAGGTGCTCTTCCAGGGTACAAACATCGGGTGCCTTCAAATTTTCATATCCAAATTTAAAATGCAGTTCCTATGCCGTGGTGCTTGTTGAATTGTATTTGAAACCATCTCTGCACTATTACTACATCACCTATTTGAGTAAATTCCATCATACAAAATATTGTAGCGAATGTGTGCGCATTGTCGCGTCGGACACATTATTGCTGTGTAGAATGGTATTGTTCAACTAATTATTTCGTTTGTGAGTTGAATTCTTGTCCGGCACGGCATTTCCCTGCACTTCCTAGTCGGGGGGGGGTGAAGGCAAGTTGAGGGACGAGCCTGTTTGTCTAATAGCGTGGGTCAGTGAGTAGAGTCAGTCGAGTGGATATCTTCAGAGTGTGTGGTTGTTTGCAGGAATGCGTGTTGCTATGTTTGTGCGTGGGGCATCTCCCTCCAATGTTTGTCTGTAACATTTGGAAATTATGTAGCTGGACCAAGGTAACTTTATAATAAACCAGAGTTAAATGTGAATTTATGTGTTATTTATAAATGTCCCACGCTTGCTTTAGCTTTGTGCAGCAAACTCCTGTTATCTTTCTTTTCCCTCTGTAGCTTCGTCTCTCAATGTCTATGCCGGGGTAACTAAATTTAATATTTTTTGCTGCAAAACCTTTCGGCTCGCCCCGATGTATAACAATATTAGCTCTTGCTTCGAGATCAGCATTCTCACAACCCAAACACAAACCAGTAGTGCCTCCAGCAACGTTTTCGGACACTTCATGTCAACTTCGCATCGAAAATTATAAGCATGTTCTATTATTTCATACCAATTCTGTTATTTGTACGTCATCCAGTGACAAATAACAAAACCTTTACTTTTTCAATATAACTTCTGAGTAACCCTGATTATGTGTATCGCACCCATTTTCTGTGTTTGTTTTTAGTTCCAAAATGTAACAGGCTAAATCAATCTTAAACAATTTTAATCAGTTTTAAATATGTAACTTTCTTTATCATTTGTTAATATATTAAATCCTAACCACAAAAATTATTTTCCAAAATCGGGCCTCCAGCTGAGTTTTCACTGCATGTCTGAAATTTAAAATATAAACCCACTATATTGTTTTGAATCACAGTAAATTGCCTTTTCAAGATGTGGTTAAGTTTTCAGGTTATTAGTAAACATTTCTAGAGATAACCAGCGTTGTTTGAAATCTAGATCAACCGCCAAATGTCCGTGTTCTTATTTGTAAAAAGAAGGAAAAACAAATAAAGCAAACCTAATAGAAAGATTTAGTAATAGGCACAGCCTACCAACGAAAATTTGAGATTACATTAGAAGGAAAAAATGCGTTTGGAAAAGAAGGTGGATTTAACAGTGGCTACTGCCACTTCTTGAAACTAGTTATGGTAATCATGCAATGCATATCATCACTTTTATATTTGCCTTTATCTGTTAAACATTGCTATTTATTATTTGGGAGTATTTTCCTTTTGCTCTTGTATGTACCTTTCATAAAACCATAAATGGAATCTTTAAAATAATCTTTCAAACTCTAACATACTAAAATTTATATTTGCTTGAAAAGGATCATTTATAGAATGAATCATTTTATTTGTTCCTTTACTCTTTCCATCCAGCTTGGTAAGGATATCTTGTAGAGTGAGTAGACAAAGTTATGTGAATGCAACTCATGAGATTTTATAAAAAGCTATAATGCTAATACGTGACAGTGCTATACTCATGGATGTAATGTACTACTGTAAACCTATGCGCTTATTTGGCTGCAATAAAATATATTGAATAAAAAGCAATAATAGTGTGTGAAGCATTAACAGAATAGATTATGTGATAGGTTTGGATTTTATTCCTTTATCAGTAATCAACATAAAGTATATTCCATTTCAAATGAAAATGGACTAAACAGCTATTAGATTTAGTTGTTATTGCAAATATATCTTAAAACCTGTAGAAGAACTCATACTGAATATCGCCTAATGTTAAATAATCAATATGCATTGATTAAAATGAAAGAATATTTATATTAATGAAAGACCTAAGTTTAAACACTGAAAACAAACACTAATATGCCCTCGTATGTTAAAATTAAATCACGGTCTTTGCCAGGAATGTGGATCAAACTAGTGATTTCTTATGAAATTTTACTGTAGACCAAGGAAGAGAAGTATTTTAGCACGACCCTATCTTATTTCAAAAGGTTTTACTTCTTTCTTCATATCTTTAATCTGAAAGAAGGCTTAATTTTGAAAGCAATTGAATTTTCTGAATACAGTACTTTCAAATTAGGAATCAACTCAACAAATAAGCGCATCAACAGTTTTGCATTAACATTACTTTGGTATACCTATTTTGAAATGTTGTCTTGTATATCATCCTAACTGATGAATCACCTACATATAAAGTGCACAATTTGCACTAAACCTTGCCTTGATGGTTTCTATTAATGGTTTGTCCCTTTAGATACAATAGTCCTTTACTAGTCTAGTCTGGTCATTTTGAAGAAAACTGAAAGTAAAAATTAATTGAGCCTAAAGTGCTTCAACAGTTTGACATTGCTATTAGTTTTGCTGCCGTATTTTAAAAATATAACTAGAATACTATCGGAATTGAAGAAATTAAATATGTCAACTGATGGAACTACATACCTTGCGCTAAACATGGATATTACATACAGTATATACATACACACTTATATTTAAGAGTATATATATACTTATATTTGAGATAATAAATATGCTCTGCTGTAGAAGTTAACTTATAACAGTCTATTGTCTGTTAATTATGAAAATATTATGATTAATTATTATTGAGTATTATTCCTTGCTGCAAGCGTTCAAAACAAGATATACGCTATGAGGATCTAGTTTCTCCAGGAAATTACTAAATAATTAAACACCAGTAGCACCCGCATAAACAGTGCAAGATTTTTTTATACAATATAACAAAATGCTAATTTATCTCATTTGGATAGACCTAGTGAAAGAAAAAGAGAAGAATATACTTAGCTTCTTCTTTCCTCCACAGTGGCATGTCGCAGTATTACAGGGCCATATGCAAAAAGTAAATGTGACACCGGGGCTGGCTATTCGTTATAGACAGGACTAGTTGAGAAGCCATCCCTTTCCCTTGTTCCTCTCTACTCCGTCGCCCATTGGAAAACTTTTGGAGCAGTTTGTATACCAGGCTTACCACAATTATTGTTAACATGCTATTAAATAGGAAACGTCATCGTTTTCATCTTCGCTGTAACGGGAGATATGTCTATATATAACAAATTTTAATACATGTTTGCAGCATGAATGAAACATATGTTAATCTCATCAACAGGTAACCATATCTATTAAAGCGTTAAAATTTCTGAAATGAAATTGTTACATAGAGTTAAGTTTTTACACAAAATCATCATTTTGGTTATACAATGTTATTTTTCTACATCATTAAAAAGGGTGTAACGTAAAGGTAGATATCAAGGAGGGGCCCCCGGAACCAGGGCAGAGCACTGCAAATAGACCAGTCGGTCCTTTATGCTTCCAATGTGATATATGGGGGAAGGGTGAGGGGAGAGACCCGAAGGGCGACCAGATACACATGCTGACGGGTGCAAGCATGGACGAGGTTCCTAACGTTTCCAGATAGAACGCATCCGACGCCTACAAGTCACCAACTTCCGGGGTCCTTCGGAGTGGATCCCCACGCTGACGATAGACTAATTGAGCGGTACCGCAGCGACGCCAGGTAAGAAATATTTACAGAATGCAAGTCACCGCCCAGCCGCAACCCGCCGAATAACGTCGCCTAGTCCTATAACGCTGAAACAGATGACAAGGAAGATGATGGGTACAGGAAAGGAGCGGAAGGAGAATCGTGGCAGAGGATGACCCACCCCCAGCATTCGCCCGGCGAATTGGGAAAACTAAGAAAAACTCATGGGCGAGTAGACAACCCAGTAGATCAATCCCGGGACCTCCCGAATGCGGCCCACAGACGTAACCGTCTGAGTTATCCGACTTCGTATTAAAAAGGGTAATACGTTGTTTGTTATATTTACAGGATGCTATTAACCAGGTCTTTAATTCTGATGTAAAAGCTAACGCTATGTAATCTAGCCTATCATACAACACTGCATGGTAGACAGATATCTAATAATTCAGTCTACTACATCAAAAAAGTTGTGTATACTATGCACACAGTTTGTTAGATTATTACATAAGGGAAATAGTTTAGAAATTTAATGTTTATCCCTATACGTTAACATACTGCCGGTGAGAATGACCCTGAGTCATTTTACTTCCAGTGTTCTTTGTATTTAAATTCAGACAAGACATGTGGAGAACATGCCAAGTTATTGCTGCCGCAAGCCTCCAACACACGATTTATATAGAACCTATGCGTTTGCAAGTTGCTTTGCACATATAATACTGTAACTCAAATATGCTGCGGTTTTGTCCAGTTTTACCGTAGCTTTTTCGTATTTTGTGGTTCACCTTCATCGGGAGTTCGCTTCGCTACTGTCAGTTCAATAAACTGAACTAGTTCCATTCTCCGCTAGTTAACTTCCTTCTTGATCGAAACCTTTTCAGGATGGGCGGTTCACTTCACTCGGGAGTCGAACACAAGACCTCCACAACTGTCGCTTCGCGGTAGCACTCGCTGCACGTCACAGAAGCCGTCACCAAATCGCTCTTGTTGTCGCGCCAGAAATGCGTCACTAACTCGCTCGTTCACCGTCTGATTCAACACGACTCTTCGCACTCGACACGCACTGACTGGCTGACTGACTGCGCGAGAGCGCTCGCTTGTATAGACAGTGGAATCTTCCACAAAAGGTTCTGGAACCCTCAGGAACTATTTCGACACATTTTCTGGAGGAGGGGGGAAGTTAAGCTTCCAGAAAGTTCTAGTTATCTTCCGATAGCGCGCTTAGTGTTATTGTTGTTTACTCGACAACCCGGCGCAGACCTTTGGCCATACCGGTGCCTCACAATATTTACTTACTTCTCTATCACATATTTTAGCAATGTGTGTCTTCATTTTGCGCATGGGAATTATAATGCCAAAAAATGAATAATGTTTGGTGAAATAAGCGCTCAGAGAGTAAAATAATGTAGTAACTTTCCTTCGCCTCTACACACAATCATCTTTTAAGAGGACGAAACCTGTATCCTTTCCACCCTATATAGATTATCCAGAACCTACAAAAATCATAATCAATACTTATACTTGGCGTGAAAGAGCTAATGGGCTTCTTTTATCCAAATTATAATAGCGCGAACTGGAAGGTGTATTATGTTATGAATGGAATATTTTTGAAAACTAACAAAAACAAGATTTCTAGAACTCACGTTTTAATAGCCGTTTATACACATGAACGTATAGGTACTACAATGAGCACAATGTTGTGTGTTAACGTATATCAAGGCGAAATACGGTGACAAAAACAGGATTCAGTTCTTGATGGTTCATGCTGATGCTGATGTCTTTACTAGTTGTCAAGAACACTTATGCTCTGAGTCATTCACCAGAAATAAAATGATTACTTTTGATATTTTGAAACCAAACTTTGTGTGATGAATTACAACTTACCAATGCTAGAAAAGCACACTGTATTGGGTAAATCGTTCAGATGTTTCATAATGGGGTTTCTAAGTTCGAGTAGGGCAAGACTCAGGGGTTTAAAGTAACTAACTTTATATACATAAAATTATAGTGTATTTATAATATCGTCGTATACCCCTTATATAATATACAGGATGGACCATTTAAATTAAGACCGTCTAATACCTCCATAGAAAGAAATGACTTGAATAAATTTTTTTGATATTATGGGGGAGAATTATGCCATTAGTCGTGTTTTATTTGGAGGATGTTGTGACGGTTATTTTAGGTTCAATTTAATTTGATCCTAATTGTAGGTTCCCATTTTAAAAAATTAAATTGAACCCTAAAGTGTCTATCATAACGTCCTCCAAACAAATCACAACCAATGACATTTACTTTCTCCCATAATATCAAGCAACTTTTATTCAAGACATTTCTTTCTACAACGCTTAGTTTTGGAGATATTGTACAATCTCAACTTAAATGGTCCACCTGTATGTTTGATTCCCTAAAATACATTTAAATTTGTTACTACTTATAAACCATAAACCTGTGCTACGTCTGTTTAGATTTATATACATAAAAAGATTAATAATGAATCAAATTTTAATGATGTCTTTGAAATGTTCTTATGAAAACCTGGAAATAAATAAAAGTACGTCCATAAATGGAAAATGTTTTATTAATAGCGGCGTTGATTTTAATATACCATGAAAACCTTTAAAGCACTGTTTGCTTTTCAATAAATGTGACTGATACATTCACCATTATTTATTTATTTATTTATTTGAGTCGCTGATTGCAGAAGAACTTGTATTATGTATTAGAGTATTTTGGTTGCTGTAAGCTAAACATCCACTTTTAAAATAATATTGTCCCATTAATACTATTTATAACATTATGAGCTAGTACAAGCTGCGTAAACGATGTAGGTATCTTCTCGTTAGAAACCATATTTCTGTTCATCTAGCATATATTAATGCCCTATATAGATTGAAAACACTATTCTTCACGATATATCTGACTTTACTTTATCGAGCTCTGTCTTATCTGCCATTGACTAAGTGTACTGTAACCAAACGTTACCCGTTAAATAACGAGGGAAGTGGAATCATAAAGTGTTTTTAGGTAATCCCAAGGCTTTGGTTTTCCTTTGTTAACATCATAGTCTGCTTTTTAAACACCCTAATTGTATCTGGAAATTAACACGTTCAATGAAAAAGACTGCTTTTCGCTCATTTTCTGGTCTCTGAGATGTTAATCTATGCTCTCGAAATAATTATTAGCACGCAGAATCAAAATCAGAAAAAAATCGGTCAGCATTATTTGGAGACTGGCACTTGCCGCAGGGGCTATAATTATGTCCAGCGTGGGCGACAGGGTTATTAGAATGTAAACAGCGCGAAGCGAGTGACGTAGTTTCATATTCAGTTCGTAATGAATATTGACCCCGTGGAATTCCTGGCAATGGTTTCCTCGCTTGATTACTTCTTGCTCCCTTCCAGGCTGTGGCTCTAGTCTGTCTGTTGACCACTAAGTCGTAAATTAACATGGAGGCTGATTCACTGCAACATTCGAACGGTAGAAACTAATATGCTAAGGGATATGTCCCAAACTTTAGATACAAATGAAGGAATACCTGTACAGAGACAACGGATATTGGGTTAATAACCTGTATATTTAATTATTACTGGATTCGTAATTCCTCAAAAAGGCAAAATCCATTGGAATTAATTGACCTAATAGTGGTCAAAACTATGAAGCCCGGAACTTAAAGTACTTAGAACATTGTAATTCGCCATTAGGGTATTCATCTCAGTACAATTTGAGATCTCCTTGTGGTTTATCGGAAAAAATGCGAATCAGTCTGGGAATTTAATGTCGTACCGGCATGTTGCCATGGTAGCTAAGTGGTTAGAGCAACCGGACGGAAACCGGGGATCCGTTGTTCTAATCCCCGCGATTGCATTGAATGTCTCTAACAATGCTTTTGTTTTCGAGTCTTCGAAAACAAAGGCATTGTTAGAGAAGAGCATCCGAAGTTCAGTGTTACTCTTAAAAAAGGTATTTCAAGTTTTGCATTTATTGCTAGTAGAAGAAGTATATATGATAAAGAAATATGCAGAGCATTCGTTTCGAAGTGTGGCCATATTACAGAGAATTGCTAGCTCTGCACTGCACTGTTTCTGCCCCCGTTTCTATTCCCTCTTGCCGTCTCGGCTAATCAGTTGACGTGAAGTCATTGTAAAGAGACTGATATATTGTGAGACTGCGTGGTTCAGTGTTTTAGTGTATGGTGCTCTTATAATGCCAAAAAGTCCGTATACGGAGCACACGGAATCTTCATGTAAAGTTCTATGTGACAAAGAACTCTTGCACAGAAGTGAGAGGCGATTTATAGACAGATTCCTTACTGCTCGTACGTCTCACTGAGAAACGGTTCGTAATCTTTTGAATACATTTAGGGAAATCGAATATATTCTTGTTAAGAAACCAAAGTAAATGTCCGTGTTCTTGCAGAAGAAGAACTCGATGTCACCGGAAAAAAGTTAGAAGCCCAAAGAAAATCTGTGAAAGCTTGCATTGAAACCGAGAATTTTGCAAATCTCGGCTTGGAATGCCAGCAAACTTACAAAATATAAAAGCTATATAAGATAACCGCAGTTCAGGAATTGGAACTTCGCCAAAATGTGAGTATAGTTAATTTCTGAAATTGAGTTTTGGATAATGTAAATGATCGCTGTATTGACCGCCATTTAATTTGTGTTACGGGCGAAACAGTTTTATTTACAAGGACAGGAAAAATTAACGGGAGAGGTGTGAGAGATGAGTAGCTTCACAAAGCCATCATTTCGAACATCTTCTATACCGAAGGAATATTTTGCACAGAAATCTACGCGCTTAAATTTAAGGAGCTATGAATATCCAATTCAGCCAACAAACAGCGTGCTTCCCGGCGGCAGGAAAATCCCGTTATGCCGGCCATGCGTCCAAATAAAGGCTTTTAATATTCACTTGGTATCAGAAGCAGGGAGTAGACAACAGGAGTGTGGATATTATTGAATACTTTCGATTAGAACTGCTTCCTGGATCTCAGATACACAACGGAAGATAGTGAAATAGATTTAGTACTAGAATACTCTTCATATCATTGAATTTTACAGTTTGCCATTGATTGTGCACATTCTTTCTACCCAACTGATATTCTATTATAATTCCTACACGAATAACGTCTTTCTTTATATATTTTATTACTTAACAAGTTCTTTCTTGAGCACCAACTTAACTTCTCTATATCAGTCGCTCACTTTTCTACACGTTTGCGTTTTGTTGATTGCCATCGCTTGTCGATAAAGTTTACCTACTAATGTTGACCTGAGCAATGAAATGTATCCAACCAACCGTGAAAATAAAAACTAACACCCGTGCCTCGCAGTGGTTGTGTGTGAGTTGTTACAAAGGTTTACTTGTTAAGTTTTTATTTAACTATATATAAATGCAGAGCAATTAGAGAAATTCCGTTATTTGTTGTTCTATTTCTATTGCTATTAACGTCAGTACTAATATTAATGCGCACATATTAGATACACACACTTGCAGAAAAAGTTGACCATGAAAGGTTCAGGTTGGTAATGAATTACTTACCCCCACCCTCTCCCAGCATCAACCTTCTCCCTCTCCCCACTTGTTCGGCAATATGCTTCTCAACCCAAAAGAAATGTGATGGGTAACAACACTACTAGGAATTTATCTACGATCTCACTGGTTGTTTAGGTTAACTTAATATAGGATGAAAGGATTTGTCAAAAATGTTGCTTCCATTAACTGAAGGTTGCTATGCACAAAGCTTACCAAAGTGCGAAATGTTAAAATACCAAATGGACATAAATAGGTTATTTGTACAAAAGCAGATTCAAATGTATAAATAGCGTCTATATGCGATATACAATTTCTGAATCAATTTTAAATACAAATTGAATTTATATATAACGGATTTAAAATTACATCAGTAGTCCTTAGAAGCAGTCTTGAAATTGCTAAAAACGTTGAGAGATTAAATTTCGTACAAATTATTTGTAATATGAGAAGCATGGTGGCCCTTTAATGCTGCCGAGACTCACTTTTTTAATTAATGCATGTTTTAACTGAAACCTTCTTATATTTGTACGCAGAGTGCCAAAGAAAATCTTCGGCGGATTGTGTATCGTTTTCTGGGGTCCTTTGAGGCGTGTCCTACACCTTACCTATCGCAGAGCGTGGTGGCTTGATAACACAGCAATAGGGGGGAAAAGAGGGGAGGTTGATGCGTTTGCTTTTTCTGGTGTTATTCAAAGCAAAACATGTTTATTGTTTCAGAACCAGTCATGGTTTATACTAGCGAAATTACTCGTGAATGTATCGTGGGTTGTGGGAGGCGGTCGCACAGTTACAGCAATTGCAACGGCGTGCATACAAGTGTTTTATAGTAAATTACTGGATATAAATATTCCAGGAAAATGGGTAAGACAGTCTACATACATGTCAGGAAGTGGGCACTCCCCGTAAAGCATCCGCAGATGATACTCGTTTACTAACTGCAAATTACTCTTTGTTATAACTGACTTATCATGCTCAGAAACTAGAGATAAATGTGTATATGGTTTACCGAATATGACATATATTATGGCAGTAAAATTGGGGTATCTTTTGGTCTATAATCCTGCTATATTCCTATCATCAGCAATATGTTAGTAAAGCTATATAAACCAATTGTAGTTTGAATTAGAGGGAAATTATGCTGTTTATTTATTTATTATTTAGTTATGTTTGCTTCTCTGCAGCAAAAAGCATTGATACCACTCTGAGATTACAGTTCTAGTTATTTTTTGTTATAAAGTGCTGCCTTGTTATGTATTTAATGAATACCATTCAGGCTTTAATTTGCACCCCCTGAAAACCTTCTCACACTACGCATTCTACATTTCTCTATCCTGGGCGCTCATCAAGTTTTCTCTTAGCTTTTAACCCTCAAATTCGTGTCCTGCGCTAGCCGATAAGAGGTCTGTATGACAAACTGAATGCACTCACTCTACCTTTTCTCTTCTAGCCAATATAATCGAGAGTATAAATATATATTTCATTTCTACGCCATTTTGTAATCTTTGTTAGGGTTATTGGTGTAACTATTTAGCAGAAGGAGTGACATATTCATGCACCGTGACCTAAAGTAACCAATGAAATGACCGTGGCTTCGCAAGGCGACGTAGAAAGATAAATTGTGACATAGACGCGAGGAGCAGTGAGATTTTCTTTGGCGCTCTTTGTACAAACTGGTAATAATTATTATATCTCTATCACTTATAATAGGCCCAAAAACTTGCATAAAATTAGTGGTATTTTTCGTAGTAGTACTATGGTATGAGTAGCTTATATAGGAGCATTCTGGCAGAATGTTTTGCTTTTATATGGGAAAGGATAGGGAAAACGAGGCTAGATACTATGGTTCACGGAGGAAAATGCGTTTATATGGGCGAGATAGGGAATACGAGGCTGATGCTAGGCTGCACAGGGATTGAAGGAGAGGAATACGCTTTATATGAGAGAGAGAGATAGGTGAATACGAGGAAAAAAAGCAAGCCTAATCAGACCTCGAGTAGAGAATACGTTTATATGCGAGAGGTGGGGAAAACGATGACAGGTGTTAGGGATCCTGGTTAAAAAAAACTGTAATACAAAGAACCACATTATTCATGAAATTTAACAACAAAAGGCCTGAGTATAGATCATTTGTATGGTATTCGAGGAGGGGTCTTTAGTGGAAAAACCCCTAAGTCAGTAGGGGAGAATAAGAGTTCTGGCGCACTTAATATGCAAATGACGTCTCCCCAACCCCTTCCCCATCTCCATGGTACTTTCTGTTGCAGCTGAGCGTCATAACTCTTGTTGAGTATAATGAAAGCTTGACAGGTAAGCAATTAACGAACAAAGGAAAGGCTCGTCAAAACGAACAAAGGAATAATAAATTACGCTTATGTAACAAAGGCGGAGACGTTATTCTACCCATTCCATATCTGGCCACGTGTGTACTGAAACAACTCACACTCCCACAATCGCATTGTTTCACGACCGCGTGCAAAGAAACAACTGTCAAAATGAACAATGGTGTATGCTGGACAAAGGATCAGACGCTATTGTCTTAGCTCTATTGAATACTTTTCCTGCAAGCTCTCAGTCGAGTTAACAAAAGGGACAGACGCTATTGTATCCCTCTCTATTGTCCAGAGCAAGGCTTATTTAGAAAGACCACCCGTGTAGCATCCCATTCCACTGGAATATGACAAAGAGGCAGGCTGGACCCTTCCAACAAGAGGGAGCAGACGTTATTGTCATTCATTCTATTGTTCGGACACGTACATGTTATGACAAACGAAACTCCTGGAGGCTTTATACTTGCCCTGTCTTTGTCCGTGTGAACGACAGAGAGGTCAGTTTACCTGCTAGACCATAAAACCTTCTACCAACGCTCGAGTCCGCCATCATAGCGTTGGCTTTGTCCTGAGACCAGACCGAGTGTTTTAACGAAGTCTTAAGGATATACACGAACATAGTTAAACAAGCTCTCTGTTTGGTTCTTTTCAAGCAGCGATGTCAAAACTGTATTTAACATATATCATTACCTATATTAAACCTCTGTGTATGCTTAGATATCCATAGATAGGTGTTCAAATCTTACTGCAAACAAAAGGTTTAATGTTTTAATTGTTAATGAGAAATTTTTGCTTTGATAATGTTATATCATTACCCAGATTAATGAAAGGGTGTTCAGTGGTCCTAATTGGATTCTTACCTTACGAAACTCTAATGCTTAATAAATATTAAATTATGAGTGTATGGGCGGTCAGAATAAAATGCGTTTAAGAAATATAATTTAATTTTTATATATCATTACTCCGATTAATGAAATACGATCACGGGTACCCAGAGGCCCATAAATTAAAATATTAAACTATGAGAGTATATACGGTCAGATTAAAATGCATTTAACAAATATAATTTAAATTTTATATATCATTACCCCGATTCATGAGATATGAATCTTTCCCTGCAAAACTCTAATGCTTAATAAATATTAAACTAGTTGAATATGCACGATCAGATTTAAAAGATATTTAACAAATACAATTATTTATATTAAACCCTGGAGTATACATTGGTATCCCGATGCCTAGACACGATTCCATATTTTCTTTCCTTTTTCCTTTTTCGTTCTTCTTGACATGCATACATCTATGCATTCATATATACAAATACACAGAGCCATTACACACACGCATTCACACACATCATACGTATACAAACATAAACACATACATACATCATTGCACCTACACACTCACACATACACGCACGCATACTCACACCCGCGTACATACGTACACCAGTGCACTTACAAACACAAACACCCATACACGCACACACACACTCACGTACATACATACACCAGTACACTTACACACTTGCACACACACGCACACACATCCACACGCACACGCACACACACGCGCGCATACGCACACGAGCATAGACACATACATCAGCGCACGCATTCATGCACACGTACACACATACACACATATCATTGGATATTATTGTCTTTGCAGTATTCAAAAATCTTTGTCTCATTTCACTGTAACCTAGCAAAATGTAATTCTTTTCAGGCTACCACCTTCACACTACCTTCATCCCAACGCATTTTTATAGATTGTGTAAAGACAATATGGAGGTACCCTGAGAGAGAGTGAGAGAGAGCAACAATTAGGGATAGAAGTGCTGAGAGCCTCTGCGAACGCGCCGCAAGAGATGATGTCATTGGGTACAATAATTCCGTACCTTGTATACACCCCCGCCACCTTGGCGTTGCAGAGAGAGGGATGAGGGAAATTAAATCAAGTAGGGATAGAAGTGCCGAGAGCCTCTGCGCATGCGCGGCAAGAGATGACGTACAATAATCACGTGACGTGTATTCATACCCCCACCATGATGATGTGCTGGCATCGCCTGAAGGAGTTTAGATCCCTATATAAACAGATATCCGCGCATGCTAGAACTGTTGTGAACTTATTAACTCTACATTGAAATTTTAAAGAACTTAAAAACAACGCGAAGTATTTTTAATTTAAGATGAGGTGCGGGCCATCTACACGTAGAACATTCATCAACACGAAACACTGCAAGGTGAGTGAGTATTTACATAACTATACAAAATCACTGTAGGCTTTTACAATGAATTTAAATTTTTTTAACGGATGTATTGCATGAAAGACGATACGTTGCAGGACCGCTATACTTTTTAATCTGATCTTTACACTTACATGGATTTCTCTACACATTCATTCTCCATTAACATGCATATGATTTTCTCTACTCATTCTTTGTTTTCCGCAGGTTCATCTTCCATTAACATTCACACGGTTTTCTCTACTCATTCTTCGTTTCTCTACAGGTTCATATTCAATGAACATTCACATGATTTTCTCTACTCATTCTTTGTTTCTCAACGCATTCACATGATTTTCTCTACTCATTCTTTGTTTCCCTGCTGGTTCATCTTCCATTAACATTCACACGGTTTTCTCCACTCATTCTTTGTTTCTCTACAGGATCATCTTCCATGAACATTCACACGATTTTCTCCACTCATTCCTTGTTTCTCAACGCTATCATACGATTTTCTCCGCTCATTCTTTGTTTCTCTATACATTCATAAGCATACTTAGAAAACCTTTGGTCATGTAGCACAACATATCCTTTAGTTCTAATATAAACAAATGTATAACTTGTCATTGAACTTGAATAAATCATCGAAAATAATAATTCATGTCAATGTCTGATACAGATTGTTTAGCAGATAGACTTAACCATTGGCTGATGAGCGTAGCTTCCTACTGACTCACCCAGTTCAAGATCTCGAAATAGGTCTTAAATATGAGATAAAGTCCTTAAAGAGAACTCAAACGAGATACAGTACCAGGATCGTATCTTCACTGGAGGATTGTCAAGTGTTTTTGCCAGAGCGCTATAATTCGTTAACCGATCAAGAGATTGCAGAAATACCTGGGAACGTATACCTTGAATATAACGGTATGACAGATATGGGGAAATTTAAGACATGTGAACTGTCTTTTATAACTGCAGCGAAGATACGTAGAAATGAATTCTCCTATTTTACTATGAGAAAAAGATTAATAAATACAACAGCTGACTCATTGATATTACAAATAAAGATACAAAAAGATACATGTTATACATTTTATAAAAAAAATTATAAAATCACAATATCACATGTTATGAATTTGGTTACATCTATCGCATTGAAATAACTACTGATATCCGAAAGTTTATGCAAATCTTTTATGTTTCATTTCCCTGTGACCTAGCAAAATGTAATTCTTTTCAGGTTACCTTTACTTTCCAAAGCAGTTTTCTAAGACTTTACTGTGTAATGTTTCAGGCGGTGCAATAAGGGGAAGAAGAAGAGGAACAGCTTTACAGACTTGCAAAGGAGGCTGACGCTATTGTAGGATAGAATAAGCAACATCGAGACACCCAAGAAACATGTCGGTAAGAAGCGGGTGCCGAGACGTCTACATCTCGAAAAGGCACATCGTTAAGATAGCATTCTTCTACGATCTTCCAGTGTTTATATTGAAAACCAGACAAATTGGTATACATGACAATTCAAGATTGAGAGGTATTTCGAGAGAGTCTTCCTACATTCAAAGCACTCCTCCAATCGAGAAAGTGTCCGCGTGTGGAATATTGTGAAAATATTGTTTTCTCTTATAATATTGTTGCTTATATGCAAAAGCCAGAAATAAAATTTTTTAATACTAACTTAAATGATTGTGAAATGCTTTTAAATAGCGATGAAATTTTCAGGCTAAAAATACTTAAATCGTTAATGGATTACCATTTAGGTAACCTAGATGTTGCAAATGTAATGCCATATGCTGGAACGAGGAGTTGGAGGAAGAAAGCGATGGAAATGCAAGATAAATAATAATAATATTAACAATAAAAAGAATGAAAGTATGCCTTTATATAGTGTTTTTATTCATTAAGTATCCTTACATTCCTAATAAAAAAATAAATCCTTACAATGGTTAGTTTAAAATATAGGGTGCATCACATGAGTCAGAGGCTTGTATGTAAATACTTTATCATGAATTATTAAACAACACAAGGAGGTCTGTACAGAGATATTTACACTAGCTTGAATTTCTATTCTGCTGTTGACAGCACCATTTACAACTTCCTCTGGGTGATGTGAGCAATCTATAACAAATATAGGAGCAAATTTAGGTAAATCTTTTCTCTTCGATAAAAGATAATTCTCTTTTTCATAATAAGAGCTTTGAAACTTTGAGTACATATCATACAACGATGCAAATCTCGAGTTTCCAAGTCCAAATTCATGTCATGATAGGGATAACATTCTCTATTAAGATAAGTCTCAAATTAGTTATGTTACAATGATCAAAAAGGAAACAGTCTTTAGATACGTTATTCGAACTTAAAGTCTGATCACCCAAAATGACAAATCTCGGCTTCTCCACTTTTGATATGGTGGCGACATTTCAGGTGAATGATTTAGTTTGTGGCACAGCAGGCTCAGTATGCAGATCCATGATCCTAAATGGGAGATACAGCGACTTGTCCGAGTTGACAATCTTGAGAATTTCAACCTTTACAGCATCAGAAAGTCGAATCACTGGCAGTCTCCACTCGATTCGTGCAAGTTTAACGATTGCATTCTCTTCATCCTGAGGTGCTATAATACAGTGTTCAGAGTCCTTGGATCGAATCAGCACCAACTAAAACATGCTATTGAGTATGAGTTCCGTATGGTCATCAGCAAATCTCCGAAGCATCGAAAGCAGTACAATAGCTTTGAAGGTCCATTTGTTGCATGCACAATGTCCATGTCTTCTCCAGGATAGCACCATCCAGCATTCAGCAGACGATCAGATTCCACTGGGTTGAGACCAAAATAGTTGCGTAACGTTGATGCGATCCCGGTGTTCCTGGTTCGATCAATAGTTGAACCGTTCATATCCAGTCCAATCTCCTCAAACATGAATGCAATGCCGTTATTGGTAATCTTTGCAGTAGTAGCAGCTCCATTAGGTTTAGTAATACCCCCTCGTATAGATAACTGTGATTATGTAAAGTATATAAATCCTCAGCTAGACAAGGGATTCTAATGTCGTCATTACCGTCCAGATCTGATGTATTATACGGTAAAAACACATGTTCCTCTTCTTTAGTGATCTTATCCTCGAATCTCGGTGTCCCGGTAACATTGAAGATGTCCATGATTATAGGATTCTGAAGCCCAATTCCTGGAGGAATTGTTGATTACGTGTTGTTAACCCGATGGGCGTCAAGGGTAGAGTATGAAGAGTACGTCGAATCATTCCATTATTATATCCTCCACGTCGATGATTTCTTCTTCTAAAATCTATGGGCATTATGCTTACATCCTTGTTTCTAAAGTCAATGATATTACTGTTGTGCTCTCCTATATGAGGACTAATTTGATCTATGAATTGGATGTTTATGAATAACAGGTAAATTGGAGTTTATGATTCTTGTGAAATATGATATCAAAGAGTAACAGAAGGGAAAACTGATAGACCGAGTGTCAACTTTTACCTTCGAGGAAGAAGACTGATGCAATACTGAGTTAGATTCGTGTGATGCTCAACTTAAATATATTCACCAGAATATCAGATTCAGCCAGCTGATTAGCTGGAATAACTTTGTCCTGAAGACCCAGAACGTTCCTATGGAACAATCATTGGAAAAAATCAACAGTGAAAGGACATTTAATTTCAGCCTTCATTGTGTTATTATTGATCTAATAAAGAAGACATTCTCATCGAACTCTAGCTTATCTCTGATGTATTCATTAATAACAGTAACATCATTAGTTCCATTACGTATATCAATGATCTTAATTTCATCATCGTGTATGTAATGAAATTGATTATTGCTCCTATCAACATTGGGAATGGAATAGGAGGTTTCAAAATTCAATAGAGCAATCTCATAACGACACTTTGGATCTAACTGAAGAGGGGGATTCATGTATGTAGTAAGAACAGACTCGTTGCTACTGAAGTGCATTTACCTGGTTACAGATACTGCGGACCCGGGACAAAGCTAGAAAAAAGATTAAACAGAGGATCCACCGGAAATTGCAAGCACAAGTGCCCGTAGATGACAGAGCTGGAACTCTGAAATCTCTTAGTGTTATACAGTACATTAACTCCTCTGAGGTACCTTTCTATCTCTTTTGGAGGCTTCAAGTTTCCAAAACTATCGAAATAAAATGACACGCTGCCATCCTTCTTTATAGCAACCCAATGAGTGAATTCATTCTCTGAAGTATCGAGATTAACAATAATTCTCTCTCTGTAACGAGGTCTTGAGTGCAGCTGATTGATCTTGTATACACCTCTAAAATGAGGAATCTTTAAACGCCGGGCATACAACTCGAAGTCCATGTTACTCAAGGCTTTTTCCGGGACAAGTATAGCCCTCTGCCTGACGTTTTTGAATTCCCTTTCTGGCTCTGTCTCCTCTTCGTTTCGATGTTCCTCCCCTTATTGTTCTTTACTCGAAAACCCCTCACTCTTGTTTCAATTTCTTTGTTATGTCTCATCATTTTGGCAGGTTGTTTATCTGCAGCTTTTTTCTTATTTACGGCTGTAGCAATTTGTGATGCACCTCAAGCGGCGGCTCCTAGGGCTGCAATAATTGGTATGAGAGGTAGAAATTCTCCTCGTTTCTTCTTTTTGGACCCACCGCCAACAGATACCTTTCCCCCAATTTCTCTATTATGCTTCATCATTTCGGGAGTTGTTTATCTGCTGCCTTTTTCTTATTTACTGCTGAGGCAATTTGCACCGCACCTTCATCGGCAGCACCTAGAGCTGCCTCGTTTCTTCTTCCTGCATCCGGCACCAAGAGCCACCTATCCCTTCATAATTGATGTTACTAGTCTCGCTGCCAACTTTTAACCTAATGTAGCATTAGATGATTGCACTCTTTTCCACGTCGTTTCAACCAAGATCTTGTCGGCAATATTTCTCGATGTAGAGTCCTTATGCCGAGCGTAAGCAATGTCGTGAAGCTTGCACGCTTCATCTAACGGGTTGATTCCGGTGTCTCCTCTATTTAATCTTTTTTCTAGCTTTGTCCCGGGTCCGCAGTATCTGTAACCAGGTAAATGCACTTCAAATGGCAGCCGGTTAATGAGAGACTTAATTAAACCAGAGCCTCTCGCGATCATAACCTCCTTAGTTCTCATGGTATACTAATTGATTTTTATTAGTGCATTGTTCCTTATACTCTGTCAGTGTTCACGAGCATTAGCATATAGCTGTCATAAACTCGGAGGAATTTCTTCCCGCATTTACTACAAGATTATCCTGATGCAGTAGGATTTATATCCTTATACGCAGAATTATTCATCCTTATTCTTCATGTAATGACGTATTAATCTCTGTACAAGGAACTGTAGACCTTTTCACCTTGATAACACTTTAGAAAGCTGATTATTCTTAGAGAGAGCACTATGTTAACACATCTATATTCATTAGCACAATAAGACTAGTGACTGAGGGTATCCTAATTTTAGAGGTGACATGGACCTTTTTACAACAATCATATACTGAATTTTTAATAATATAACGATGATTATTAGCTATATCTCTTATATTGAAATACGTGTTTAAACAGGTGTTCGGGTATGTTCGCACGTTCTCGCGAAGTTTCGGGTGCTCGGAGCAAGTTTTAGAATGTGTTGAGTATTTATATCAATTTTCGGGCGTGTCCGTAGCTCTTCGTGCAGGTTCGTGTACAGCTTGTTGCTCCGTGGTTACAGGGAATGTGTTACGAGCGTGGAGCTACTTGTTCCGTGGTGTTTGTGTATGTTTACGTGATTTTTGTGTGTGTGCGTGCACTGGTGTATGTGTATGTGTGTAAGTGCATTGGTGTTTGTGTGGATGTTTGCAGACGTATGTATGTGGGTGTGTAAGTGCAGAGTGGTGTAAGTATACGTATGCATGTGTATGTGTGTATATGTATGTGTAATGGCTCTGTGCATGTGCTCGTCTATATATGAATGCTTAGATGTATGCAAGTCAAGAAGAAAGCAAGAGATAGATACAAAGGAGAAGGGAAAAGATAGAAAAAGTGAGAAGATAAAAGAAAATAAAGAATCGCGTCTTGGCATCGGGATACCTAATTGTGCATTAGGGTTTAATAGACATAACTATATTTCCTAAATGCATTTTAATCTAACCGTTCATAACCCACCCACAGTTTAATATTTATTAAGCATTAGAATTTCGCAGGGGTAAGCGTCGAGCTAGGACCTCAGGATATCTAAGAATATCCTGCATTAAGCACCGTAATGATATATAAAAACTAACATGATTTGCCCATGCTCGTCTATGTTACTTAATTTATTAGTTATTAAGCATTTGTGTTTCACCACACTAAGACTCGAACGTGAGCTCTGGATATCCGAGAATATCTTTCATTAACCCTGGTATTGCCATAACAATGCTTTACCCTATCCAAGTATCATTTTTCATTAGCAATTAAACATAAAACGTTAGCCGGCAGTAAGATTCGAACACAGACCTAAGGATATCTAAGTATACACAGGGGTTTAATATAGGTAATGATATATGCTAAACACATTTTATATCACTATTTGAAAGAGACAATAGGCGCAAAAACAGGGAGCTAGAACATGTATAACTATGTTCGGTGATTCTCGAAGGTCGTTGTGCAGGTTGGGGTGCTCTGGAGAGAAATGCCTGCAATATAATGAATGTTGCCCGAGGGCAAAGTCGATACCATGATGGAGAGGTCTGTAACTAATGGTGACATGAGCGCCAATCTGGTCTTTTGTTATATATTGCACAGGTGCGCGTGTTTGGAGAGAATAGATTGCTGTGGCGTAGGAGGTTGCTACATGTGTAGCCTTCCTAACGAACACTTGTGCGGGAGAATGGAATGGAGACAAAAGCGGTTGTTCATTTGTTAGCTTCTTTTGTTACCATGGCACCAGTCTGGTCCTTTGTTATATTGCACGTGTTTGGTGAGAATTCTATGCGGCAGGGGGGGGGATTAGAGGGGGTTGCTACGGTGTGGCCTTCCTAATCTGCACATGTGCGGGAAATGGAATGGGGAGAATCGCGTTTGCTGTTTTGTCACCAAGCATAATTTATTACACAATTGTTCATTTTGACAGGAAAAAGGTAGGGTCTTTGTTATCTTGCAGGTGCGCATATTTGGAGAGAGAATAGAATGCAGCGGGGGAGGGGGTTACTAAGGTTCGTCTCTCCTAACGTGCACGTATGCGTGAAATGGAATGGGGAGAATAGGTTGCTGGTTTGTTACAAAGCATAATTTATTACACCATTGTTCATTTTAACAGGTGATGGATAAACTTATTTGCATATCTGTCAACCTTTCCATTATACTTCGCAACATTTATGACCTCAGCTGTAACAAGAATGTTCCAGGGGGCGTGGCAGGTGGAAGGGGAGGCCTAATTAGCATATTAATTGCACATTCCTGCATATGAAATGTGCTGGATCCGCTAAATCTACACTACGGGGTCTTAAGGGGGTTTTCAACTAAATACCCTCTCTTCGAATGCCGTACAAATTATCTATAGTTAGGTCTTTTTTTGTTGTTAAAGTTCTTGAATAATGCGGTTCTTTGTATTACAATTTTAACCACAATTCCTGACACCTATCATCGTTTTCCCTACCTCTCCCATATAAACGCATTTTCCTCCCGTCCTTCAACTAACTCCTATCATAGCATCTCTCTTCGTTTTACTATCCGTCCCATATAAACGTATTCCCCTCATTCAAACCCTGTCTAGCCTAGCATCAGCCCTCATATTCCCTATCTCTCTCATATAAACTCATTTTCCTCCGTGAACCGCCCCATCTAGCCTGGTTTTCCCTATCCTTTCCCATATAAACACAAAACCGTGCTCTCGATCTCTTATATATAAACTACCTATGTCCATACTAAGGCATAAACACTAGCAGTGCAAAGAAAAATATAAAATACTGATTCTCGATCATAAGTTGATAAAGTCATTTCATTTTGGCGGAAGTATTACTGCCTAGATAATTAATTTTCACAGGTAGTTTATTAACATTAATGTGTTGACAAAGCACATTATTTCCTACAAAAACATTAATTCCAAACAATACAGTTTTTAATCACCTGAAAGGAGCAAACGGCTTATTGTTAATTGTGGAATATGAATGAGAATAATGTAAGCCAATAGTATTATTTTGTTATTCAGCTAATATGTGTGAGGTTTGGTTCCAAACTTTCGAAACGTTCTCCTGAAAAATCCATAAAATGGACAAAGCATGTTATTTCCATGTAGTCTTCATGTGTGTGTGTATGTGTGTGTGTATGTGTGTGTGTCCGTGTGCGTGAGCGAGCGTAGTAGAAGAGAACTGTGACAGAGAGTTGTAAATTTTTATTTTATCAACCGTGTACCTTGGTACGGTAGGAAACCGAGGTTTCGCCGGAAATAAATGCCTTGAGGTTCCCTGTAACCGTCCCTTAAAATAGTTTTGAAAAAGGCACGCAAAGAACACAAAAAGGAATGCTGAATTTATTAGATTTAGATTTTACTCCAATAACAGATAAGAATGGATTTATATAGGAATAACTGAGAATATCACCTAGAAGGAGACTTCTCTGTCGAAATAAATACTATCTACATTATAGACCAAATCTCTACGTAAAAGGGGCTGGGCCAATGAAACTATAAGTTATCTCATACTTTATTCTTTGAGTGGATATAATGCTAGTAAAAGAGAACTATGTGTGTTCGAGAGCGCGCGATGGTTTCTTATGAAATTCCCGCGCTATAAACTACCATTTATGCGAAAAAAGTTGTTACTTTTATTTTCTCAAAAACGGCTATAACGGTTTTTATAAGCTCTTATTAGCTTGAGATATTAACATGATAAATAAAATGGAATATTACCTTCTGCATTTTTTTTTTACTCAATGATAATTTAGTTTCACGTAGCATCAGTGTCTAGCGCCTTTGCCATCAGCTACGGAGGTTTAACACTATTAGCAAAAATGAAAGGCCTACAAACTGTTTTACTGACGAACAAGCCTGTTGTGAACTGTTGCCAAACATTGCCAAATGGAAAATAAATTATGGGGTTAGAGAAATAGTTTTCCTTACCTTCTGGACTATTTGTAAACAATAATATGCACTGTAAAGAGTCCCATGCAATACTATTCTATTCGACCACGTTAATCATCGCATTTCACCTTAGGGAAACCTGCATTTGAATACTCTCGAAGTGCAATACTATTGTGGTCGAGTTATACATATGTACAAAACAAAGCGCAACTAAACATTTATATATTTAAAGCTGCGATCTTTTTCTTCACGATAGCGCATTATAAACGTAACATCAGCTACTTATCCCAAATTATGAATTATCATAATCAGTTTTATGACTTATACTATATTTATTATTTATTAAGTATTGTACCAACCTCTGTTTTTCTACACAGAACCATACGAATGCAAAAAGATGATATCTGCTGAAAGTTCGTTATCCAGTATGGATAGCTTAGGAATGTTGCGAAGCGTGATCTGGAAACAATTGAAGTGATAGATTTCACTTCATTAGGCTAAAACGTTTGGAATACCTTCTTGTACTCATTGTTTACCACTGAAGTGATGTTTCCCTTCTTAACTTTTCTTTAAAGTGATGTTTTTCTTCTTTATTTTTATTAATTTAATTTATGTTTAACTGAGAGCGACCTAACAGGTTTCTATCGAGCTATACAGCTGGCAGTCTGTCGCTCCCGCGGCAGAACTCTGCGAACAGAATTCTATTCGTGCAGTAGTAGTGGAACGGTCAGCGTTTCTCCCCTATACACAAACAATACACTTATGTTGCACTTACCTTTCTTTATAAACAATGCTCGAAGTGATACCCTTCTGCGTCTATTCTCGAATCTTTTAAATAGATTATTGAACTGTCCACGAATTCCTGCAGCCAAAGTATTGAAAATAATTACTTATACAAACATTTGAAAATAATTGAAAATAAATTATTTTCTAAATAGTCGAGCGTTTGGGGCTTTGTTGCATAAATTTTATACTTAAGCCTTCTCCACTGATAATAATCGCATATATCGTGGCCTGTTCTGAAGAGCGAACATGCTCACCTTTATTTTGTCACATAACACGCGTTGTAATTCTAATGAGACTTTCTTACACTTCTTTCCACGACAGCGCCTATCTCGTCCAAATTTTTTGCTGTTAGATTGTTGAATGCGCATGCTTATATTTGTCTAACAAGGGTGTTCGGTGTGTAAACTTTATTATTATTATTATTACTCTGTTTATTTTACGCTCCTTTAACTACAGGGTCATATCGTGACGGATCTGTTATAGGAGGTGTGGTGGAAGGCCAACCTTCTAGGTGTCATCCCTGTAACCACTCGCTTAGTCGTGTCCACAGAGACCGGATCTACTGCGTCGGGCCGTGCAGTCTAACTGCCGCCTTCATATAGAAAGGCGGAAAGCTAGTTTTCTAGGTGTCATCCCTGTAACCACTCCACAGAGACCGGATCTACTGCGTCGTGCCGTCCAGTCTAACTGCCGCCTTCATATAGAAAGGCGGAAAGCTAGTTTTCTAGGTGTCATCCCTGTAACCACTCCACAGAGACCCCAGTGATTGGCAACCGGATCTACTGCGTCGTGCCGTCCAGTCTAACTGCCGCCTTCATATAGAAAGGCGGAAAGCTAGTTTTCTAGGTGTCATCCCTGTAACCACTCCACAGAGACCCCAGTGATTGGCAACCGGATCTACTGCGTCGTGTCGTGCCGTGCAGTCACTGCCGCCTTCATATAGAAAGGCGGAAAGCTAGTTTTCTAGGTGTCATCCCTGTAACCACTCCACAGAGACCCCAGTGATTGGCAACCGGATCTACTGCGTCGTGTCGTGCCGTGCAGTCTAACTGCCGCCTTCATATAGAAAGGCGGAAAGCTAGTTTTCTAGGTGTCATCCCTGTAACCACTCCACAGAGACCCCAGTGATTGGCAACCGGATCTACTGCGTCGTGTCGTGCCGTGCAGTCTAACTGCCGCCTTCATATAGAAAGGCGGAAAACTAGTTTTCTAGGTGTCATCCCTGTAACCACTCCACAGAGACCCCAGTGATTGGCAACCGGATCTACTGCGTCGTGTCGTGCCGTGCAGTCTAACTGCCGCCTTCATATAGAAAGGCGGAAAGCTAGTTTTCTAGGTGTCATCCCTGTAACCACTCCACAGAGACCCCAGTGATTGGCAACCGGATCTACTGCGTCGTGCAGTCCAGTCTAACTGCCGCCTTCATATAGAAAGGCGGAAAGCTTGCTATCTTGCTTTGTCACGTGACAATAGAAACCTGTGAATATTTCTAACTTATAAATTGTGTATTAGTTAGGAGACTGACACCTGGGAATTCTTTTAGGCATAATTTTTATTTGAGAGACCATGTGTGACTTCGCCAGAGCAAAACGTAATGTGGTTTCACTTAAAAATAAACTCCCAAAGAAACGTACACTATGTCTAGTTACTTCTTATGTGCTACTTCAGTTTGAATGGCGCTCAGGTCCTTACGTCTGCTGGGTAGGCCTTTGTCTAGCCTTAACCTTTAATGTTGTTTCCTCTACCTGTTCTCTTTGTTTTTCTTCCTTTCTTGTATCCCTCAATATCCTGGCCCATTTTTCTTTTGCTTTCTTAAATACTCCCCAGTGTTTCTGATTCTCTTTTCCTCTTAACATTTTATGGGTACAATTTTATCATCAATTTGCTATCTCCAAGACCTTTTTGCCTACATCGGTTTAATTCCTTACATTCTATCAGATACGGTACTATATTTTCCCTTCCGCCACTTAATTCTCGGATTCCTCTTCACTTCATCTTATCCCTCTTAAGAACATTGGTTTCATTCTCATCCCTAAGATTTCTTCTTATTTCTACTTGTTACAATGTTCCATTTATCCTTCTCTTCTCCAATTTGTGTGTCTTGTTTTATAGAAAGTCAATGATTTTTTTATTTTCTAAGGTTCCTCATTTCTCTTGTCTGGCATCGTAATTATTGACTGGAAGATTAAGTAACTAAATAAAGAAATAAGAGTAAGATAGAGAAATAATTACAATAAATAATTTCCGTATATTGAATTAATGTATAATGTAATAAGCTTGGCAATTCAGTTATGTTAAGTTCAGTACGTTTGCAGCACGGAGCCCAACTTTGTAAATCAGAGAGGCAGAAATTATGGAAATGAGAAAGGCAGTTAGGTTCGGAGAATTTTGCCAGAATTTTTTCAGTCAGAGAAGCACATGAGAGTTTGATATTGGCCCGGACAAGATTTAAAGTTAAAAGGCAAATGCTGTGTAGGCGGAACTAAAAGTAATAACGGCATGCAATTTTACTCCCTCTCTCTGGTACCGTCATCGGCACGTGCCGCTCCTGAGATATTTTAAATCACAGCCCACTACACTACAGGCCTGAGCGCTGATTTCAATATGGCGGCAGTTCGAAGGTGGTGGGCAACGAATTCCACAGTTCCAAGCAAAAAGACAGAGGAACGTAAAAATAATAGCAACTAGACACCACTAGGACACAAAGATAACATTAAAGAAATAATGGCTTTTAAGTATTTGTGCATGTATTGGATTTGAAAAACTAAAATAGTGCTATAAGTAATAAACACAGTAGAATATGTAGCTTTAGTCGTTATGAGCCTATCAAATAATGTAACCGCAGCAGTATTATCGGTACTTTGTTTTAATAATAATAATAATAATAATAATAATAATAATAATAATAATAACAACAACAATAATAATAATAATAATAAATGAAGAAATTAAAACAGAACATAATTACTATGCAGTTAAGTTAAACAGCATTAAGTTATACAGGTGCACATAAAAGCCAATTCAACTTCTTGGAAAGAAAGTGGCTCAAAATATGACAATTTTAAATTTAATTATGGTCTGAACATCTGTGTTATGTTTTGGGACAAACTATTATTTTCACTAAACTCCTTGCGTTTATATAATCATATGTTTACAAGCTCAGCTTCAAATGGAATGAAAATAACCAGCTAGATAACAGAAATATCAAACATTTCAGTTTATTAGGACTTACCTACTTTTGTAGGAAATTATTCTCAGGGCTTATATATTTCATTACAACAGGAATAGCAAAATTAAGGATTGTAAAATTGTACAAAGAAGTATTTTTGGGATATGATTATATTTATTCCACTCAAAAGCTGTGAATATACAATAAAAATGAATATATTCTGCACTAATTTAATACATTGGAGCAATTTTTCTCAATTACCACTATACAAGTCAATACACACTGGCAAACGGTTATAAGATTTCTTTTGTATTTACTGAAAATTAAAGTCAACATAAAACCTAACAGTCCATTCACTAAATCTCTAATGTTACTACTGTTAATATACAAAAGCTTGCCACATACTTATTACTTTAGTAAAAAGAGTAAAATTACTGAAATATGTGATGTGAAGCCAAAGTCAGATAGCCTCAGTGTCTTCATTATGAAATAAATACAATAATTAATTTTACAGAAAAAGTGACTCTTAATTTACAAATTATTCCTTGAAAATATAATATAAATACTGAAAGTATTGTTTACTTCCTCATGGCAAGCACAACATACTCTTATGAATTCACACACTGGTCAGTTTTTTATTTTTATTTTATCACAAGACTTTTGTTTCTTATCCTCAGTTACCATTTTGGAGTAATTATTTAGAATAATTTTGCAAATAATTGAGCATACATCATGAAAATAGTCTTCAAATTTCTGGTTGCATTGATTTATGATCCTTTCTCTGGTTTCATCCATAATGTTTACTATGTAGGGACTGCACAAATTGTTCAACAAGGCAAGATGATTACTGCTTTTAATAAAATCATCGTAACACTCTCTGACTAAGCCTTGAAATATTTGGATACACAACTACGTTACTTTTATGGAATATGTTGTGTGTTTCTTTAGAGAATCTCTACTTAAGGAATCAATCAGCCTTGCTGCACCTTCAAATTCATACTCTAAAGTGTCATTTAAAATCAATAACTCAATGCATTTGGGGCATATTATAGCATTTGCTGCCTTGAAAGCAGCATAACCTGCAATATAAAACACGATAGGCATTGCATCATTATCCACTGGTTTTGAAATTTCAATTTATATTTCACAAAAAGCCAGCAATGATGGAACATTTTTGTTTTCAGAATCTGCGTCCACATTTAAGATTCTCACTGGAATGTTATAATTTTTTGATCAAAATGAAAGCAAACTTTTTATTCTGATCTTTTTCTCACTCTCATATAGCTGTTGGAGAGAGATAAAATAATTACTGCCAGACAACTGGCGGTAAAGACTGAATCGCTCTTCAAGAGGATCTCTTTGAAACTTGCCAATCAGAACATAGTTTACTTTTAATTCTGTTAGAGCATAATTTGCTAAACCATAAAGGCCTGAGCCTGTCTGCATTATTGCATCAAATGTGCGCCTAGACAGCCCTTGGTATACATTTCCACTACAGAGATGTTCCCAATTGCCTAACAATGCTGAAAATTTATTCAGGAAAATTAACTCTTCTTGCTTCATGGAAAAGACTGCTTTATAATCAGAATTTTTGTACGTTACATCCTTATATACAAAATTAACATTTACAATATTCCACCATTTTGGGATAATATTTAAAAACTCTGCTGTTTCTCCATAACCGTCATTGCATTCGAAGAGGGCATTAATATTTTCATAATTGAAAATTTTACATACCAGGCTCACTTTTTGTCTTTCAATATTTGATGCATAGACAGCTTTTGCATTTAACTTATGACCATATTTCAGCTATTGATTCTTTTCTTTGTGATAAAGTGATCTGAGGTGACCAAAATTAGCACCTTTAATTATATCTGGATTTTCAAAATCAGGAAAATTAAACATAAGATCTTTCTGGTTTATCCAATTATTTCTTATATTTTTGAAAATATACACAGCATCATAGATAAAAAACAGAGGCTGTGATTGGCTAAACAGATTTACTACTGAAGAATAACGAAATGTATGTGGCGTGAATTTGTGAAACAAAGATTTGTTGATCTGATTATTATCAGCTACGAGACTGATTACTTTTACATAAAGGTTGCCAAGTTCGAGGAGAATGTTACTCACAGTAGCATGTAAGAGGTCCCCAGAATTTCTACTGACTGGCAAAATGGCAATGACATCTGAATAATTCCCAAATGCAGCATTTACTGAAAACACGAGCTGTTTTAGCAAGCTCATGTGTATATGTTGCACTAGTTCCTACCAATTCACCAGCTTTAAAAGTTAACTCTGGTGAAATATAAACTTCATCCATAAAAAGATTAACAAATCTTTCCTTAGGTTTCAAGGAACAAATGCGACCAACAATGTAGGAATTGCTAATGTTAAAATTGCTGTCACTTACATTTAGACTGGCTGCCAGTTTTCTTAAGTTACTTGGATGTTTAAGAGTTAGTACCTGTGACTGACTTATGGTTCTGTAACATGCAGGAGATATCAGGAACATTCTCAGAGCCAACCTAAGAAGATCTGATGAAAATCTTTACCTTTCCTTCTTAAAGGAGAATAATTCTATCTGCTCTGTAAGGACACTTAACCTCACTTGTTTACCAGCATCTAGCACCTCTTTTAATAATTTCGCTGCTGCAGCAAGATTATTTTCTTTAAAGTTTGACATAGGTACACTACACAATTAAAATAATGCATCCACCTGAAATTTCTCCAAGATAACACTAAATTCGAGATTCAGTTCATTAGATTCAATTTTTGCCTATATACACCTTAAAGCACCTATCACTAGAAACCACAAAACTACTAACAATATAAGGCACTGATACTGTATTTATTTTAGCACTGTAATGGCACTAACGCTAATTGAAAGTGCCCAGTCTTTTCTTTCCTTCACACACTTTTTTATATAAACTGTTACATCTTCATATGTGAGTAACTTGTTATTTTCTAATTCCTTATCATATGAAGCTAAACTTTGATCCAGGGCTGTTTGAAGTGCTTCGTCTTCCCTTTTCTCTCTTGTTCTTCTTTTCATTGGAAGTGAAAAGCTTAAGTAGGGTGTGCTTTCATTAACAACTGTAGGGAAAGCATTATCAGTAAGGCAAGGATTAGCACGTGGAATGAAATGCACTCGTTCATCTTTATCCTGCCATTGATCCTCTCGAATGACCATTTCTTCTGGAAAGTGTCTAATACAGACTCTAGCATTTTCAGTGAACTCACAATTCTGCCTGTATTCTGCTTAGCCATAATTTTCGTCGTTCCTCATTTCTGGCAAACCTAAAGCAGGTTACATACGGAGGTTCATAATTCGATTGCAACCTGGTACTGAACACTTAAAGGCATTGCAGCTCTGAAAATACAAAGAAAACGCTGTTGTTTTATGCATTTACAATATAATTCTCTATAAAAACATACAAATAGTTATTAGTTATTTTCAGAGTTGTGCCAGACATAACCAAGTATACTTCTGCAACATACTACAATAACAGATATAACTATAATACCAGGTATTTTACTTACCCCAATGTGGTTTGCAATCCGTAGAAGTGGGGATAAAAATCGAATACTTTCACACGTGAAATAATTCAAAAACTGCTTAGGAGAACTGCTTTATCAATTTATTCTACAACAACAAGAAATTCACTTAATTCATATATTTATGTATAAAACAGGCTTGCGGACCAAAGATCCTGCTTCATGTCCTTCTGTCTTCTATTCTGCTCTTTTCAATTTTCGCAAAGTCATTGTCTCTTTCTTCTAGTTTACGCTTGTCATCATTCCTGTTCGTTCCAGCTTTTTCTATCCCTGCCCACCAACTGTTTGTGTTCGCCGACCTCTTTTGTTGCTAAATGTATATCTTTAAAAGTTCTCCCTCTTCTTTTATCAAAAATCTGAACCAAAATTTTATGACTCTTTACATAATCTATTCCTTTTCTCCTTCTTCTTTCTAGCTCTATTAAAGCTAGCTCACCTATTAATGCCTGACACATTTTCTGTAGACAGTTAGTTGACACTTCAATTTATTTATTTATTTATTATTATTATTATTATTATTATTACTATTACTATTATTATGTTATATACTATTCCTATTCATAGCTTTTGACTTGTCTGTATTTATTTTAATTCCCTGTTCTTCAATATTTCTTTCTGTATTTCATTTATTGCCCTTTGTAACCCAATATGACCCTACCAACAGGTAGTAATCCTTTATTTGCTATTGTAGGGCAGTGCTTGTTACTTTTTCCACGATAAATGGGTCTCAATTTGCAACCGTATCTTAATCCTGCTTTTTCTTCGGCTATCTCCGCGACGTTTTTTACCTTCTTTTATGAAATTGTCACCCCTTTTGATCTCAATTTCCCTGTCAAGGCTTTTCTGTTTAGTGTAGCGAATGAGTTTTCAAAATCAGTGAAACACGTATTTACACTTTCTCTTTTCTTACTCAGAAATTTATCAATTAATTTCTTTGTTATGAATGCATTATCTATTATTTGTTTTCCTTTTCTAAAATCTCTGAATTCCACCCGGTCTTCTTTTATGTTGTTAATTTGCTGTTGTTCTTCCGACGTTGCCAATTGCCCATCAGGTTTATCATGCATTACTACTCTTTGTTTAATTTCTATTAATGCTAGTTTTCCCCCTTTCCATTCCCCTATTAATTTCATGAAATATCTTAACCATTACTTAGTATAATTTCGTTTTTTGTCTGTCCTTTCTTGTTTACCCTTCTTACTAGTACCCGTATGTTTTAATATTGTTCCTTCTTCGATCCCTTTAGTTTTTCCCCATATGTTTCTGCCATTCTTTTCTATTTGTCCCTAAGTAGGACTTGTACTTCCATTGCTCATCATCATATTTTGCCTATCCGATCTCTTCCACCTGATAATATCTTTGAATACCTCCATTTTTGCCGCACTACATTCTTCATCGAACCATCCTTTATTTAAACAATAAACACTTTCTGTAGTATATACTGTTATAACTGCTTATAACAAACACATAAAAAACTGATATTTTCACATAAGCTTATTCTCAATATCAGACTGAATTACAAATGCCGTTGTCCACCATAGACGCCTGAACCACTCTACCACAGAGAGCTAATTTAGCCTTACACCTGTTTTGAATGAGACTCGACGGTCACCAATCCATTATTTAAGGAACAATGGAAGCGAGTGTTTAGGTGAAAATGACAAGCTGTACGATTAATTTTTGCATTTCAGTTTTGCTCAATTGTGTGCAAATTAGCATACATTATCCAAAATGTTCTATCTAAAGATTTAAGCCTGCACTTTATGATTGCTTTATTCATTGACTCACATAAAGCTAATCTATACTTAAAAACAAAAAGAAGTTAAAACTAACCACTTCATAAATACAAAAATATATTTCTTTGCACCTAATAATTTTGATAAACACCTTACATTTATTTTTACTGTACTGAATTATTCGAAAATCTCACTATCATACTTCTCTGATAAATTTGAATGCAACAGGAAGTTTTAGAAAGTTTGCATTTCTTTCACAAATTAAAATATGTAACCATATTATCTGAAAAATTATTTGAGCTAGAGCTTTCAGTTTTTGAACAATCATTTATTTATTTACTCATATTACGTGCGCCCAAATGAATTGCTGTAAAATTAAATGTTTCAGCAAATTCAATCTTAGGGTACCTTAAGTTCAACCTGGTGCAGTTAGGTTTTGATTTATACTACATTGCTTAAATGACTCGAAAGCTCTACTCTTTTTTAGAAAAATTACGGTGGTATTATACCAGCGCTAACTCGCGGCTTTAACAATATGCGAATTCTTTTGTATTTTATCAGTATTACATGGAATCAGGTTTATTGAAGGTCACCTGTTCCACTGCCTTCTGAAAGAATCAACGCCCCAATTCTCCAAGTGGATGTGTTTAATACATTTACCGGTAAATCCTGTCTAGTCGACTAGGATTTTACGCTTGTTTTAATAATTTAATAATAATGTAATAGCAGTAACTTTCAGGTACAGCTTATAGCATTATACAATGATAAATAAACAATAATCGACGAATATTGAAGTATAAAGGCTCAGATTTAGTATATGTGTAGAGAGGGCCGTATCTATATAATATTTAATATAGAAAAATTATACGCTCATGCGTACCTGCTTTTCACATAAAATGAGCGGTTTCAGGATAAAATAGCAGAGAATACTTCATCTTAAAGAACAACCATGTTTGTTTTAATGTCCTCATGGTTACATAGAGAAATGAAACCACCTCAAACAAAGCTAGCTTAACAAATCTAACTACTCAGGAAGAACTTGACGGCCGCCGAATATGAGTGTTCAGAATTGTGATACAGATAGTCTTGTCTCTAAAACATTGTTTTAATACTGACTTTTATTTTTAAATATTAGATGCATTTTTACAAAGAATAGCCCATGTCAGTCACGAAGGTTTGGCTATCTACTATTGAAAAAATCTTAATTTGGATGGGTGACTTCCGAGATATATTTGAACAAATATTACTAATACATTTTCTGTTTTTATGTGAATAAATTGATGTGTAGGATTTTAAAAAGCTAAGATTTCATCCACCATCCTTGAAGAAATAAAAAATGGCGCAACAATAATCTGAGTTGTGCTCTGTAACACGCATTTTATGAAGCCCATTCAGTTCCTCATTAGCTCTTACAATCATAATGTATCCGCCACTGCTTAAGCAATAAAATGCTACATTTAGCACTTCAGCGTCGTAATTGTGGGGTTCCCCGTTTACAACAGTCACGTGGTCTGGTGCGGGGAATAATCCATGAATGAAGAGTGATTTGCGAGGTCAAGGCTTCGACCGGTGCTGCAGCTGCTTTAGAAGAAGCGTTTTCCTTGTTTACGCACGAGAATATTCCATTTTAATGGATCGTGAACTGTAACGACGTTCACCAGCACGCTGGACACCAAGTTTGACGACGAAACTATCGACGTGGGCGCCAGGTTTGGTGATATACCCCTCTGCAGCAGTCTCCAAATCTGCTGCCGGCTGTTACAGTGGTGGGCTATGAGATCTTTCTCTCAGGGTGTGCCTACATGGGTTGAGGGTCGACAAAGCCGATTAAACTGACTGATAAATTTAATGTGATCTAATATTTGAGTTATTGAAGCGAGTTGCGGACCAATTGAATTGAAGAATTAAACTTATTCTGAATCTAAGATAGAGAAACTGTAACAGTTGAATTATTATATCTGCTAACTTCTGAAGTATGAAATTTACGGTTTCAAATAACTGCTTTTGTAATAACAATGAAACGTGTACGTTGCCGTGAATCACTAAAACGCTAACCGGCAATTATCCTTTCGGGTAGCGCTTGGTATGTGAGAATGGTTCGCGGTCTTTGAGGGCTATGGACTGTTGATCACCATAAAATTGGTCACTGTGAACACTGTAAGCCTCTAAGACTGTACACAAAAGAAAAACGAAACTCGTCGCATGACATAAAATCGCATGCATAAATGGTGTCTAAGGCCCAAATACACAAGAGCGAGGCGGTGTGAAAGTACATTGAGTTAACTGGAAACATGCAATGCGAAGTGTCGCACGATCTGAAAAAAAATTCGCATGGTCTTTCAGCCCGCTGACATAACCGACAGTCACATGACCTCATTATATACACGGATGTACACTATGTGATCAAAAGAATCTGGACTCCCACAAACATACGTTTTGCATCTTAGGTGCATTGTGCTGGCACATACTGCCTGGTACTCATTATCCGCGACCTCAGTAGTCATTACACATCGTGAAACGGTAGAATGGGACTCACGGACTTCGAACGTAATCAGGTGATTGAGTCAGAAGTCAGTACGCGAGATTTCCACACTCCTAAACATCCCTAGGTCCACTGTTTCTGATGTGATAGTGAAGTGGAAACGTGAAGGGACATGCACAGCACAAAAGCGTACAGGCGGGCCTGGTCTGTTCACTGACAGAAAAAAATTAAACTGAATTTTATTTATGGACGCTCTTTAACTACTGTGGTTCTTAGCGTCCCATTCTATATTGGGCGTGAAAGACCGGTAATTTTGCTCAGAGGCCTCTTTATCAGGCTTGAGGTTCTTTTACGTGCCGTAAATACACGACACGGAACCACCGGCTTTACTTCTCTTCCGAAGGAAGCCGTGCCAAGGATTTTTACGCCCGAAAATATCCATCGCCCTCCGCCGGGTTTGAACCCGCGACCTTGGGAACTAGAGGCTAGCACGGTACCACTAGTCCACGGAGGACGACTGAGACCGCCGACTATTGAAGAGGGTCGTAAAGAGTAATAGGCAGAAATCTATCCAGACCATCACACTGGAATTCCAAACCGCATCAGGATCCACTCCAAGAACTATGACAGTTGGGCGTGAGGTGAGAAGCCATGATCGAGCGGCTGCTCATAAGCCACACATCACGCAGGAAAATGCCAAACGACGCCTCGCTTGGAGTAAGGAGCGTCAACATTACACGATTGAACAGTAGCAAAACGTTGTGTGGAGTGGCGAATCACGGTACACAGAGGCGATCCGATGACGGGGTGTGGGTATGGCGAATGCCCGTTGAAGGTCATCTGCCAGTGTGTGTAGTGCCCACAGTGAAATTCGGAGGTGGTGGTGTTATGGTGTGGTCATGTTTTTCCTGGAGGGGGCATGCACCCTTTGTTGTTTTGCGTGGCACGATCACAGCGCAGATCTACATTGATATTTTAAGTACCTTCTTGCTTCCCACTGTTGAAGAGCAATTCGGGGATGGCGATTGCATCTTTCAACACAATCGAGCACCTGTTCATACTGCACGGGCTGTGGCGGAGTGGTTACACGACAATAACATCCCTATAATGTACTGGCCTGCACAGAGTCCTGACTTGGATCCTATAGAATAACTTTGGGATGTTTTGGAACGCCGACTTCGTGCCAGGCCTCACCGACCAACATCGACACCTCTCCTCAGTTCCGCACTCCGTGAAGAATGGGCTGTCATTCCCCAAGAAACATTCCAGTACCTTTTTGAAAGTATGCCTACGAGAGTGAACGCTGTCCTCAAGGCTAAGGGTGGGCCAACATCATATTGACCTACAGCATTACCAATGGAGGGCGCCACGAACTTGTACGTCATTTTCAACCAGGTGACCGGATACTATTGATCACGTAGTTTATGTGGGTCTGTTTATGCACGACGCATTACCGCATTCTGAAACAGAGCTGTCACTATGTGTAGGATTGCGCACGTAGAGCGGAACGCGGGAGGTTAGTCAGCTTCTTTGCAAACATGTTGTTAAATTTATGAGCCTTATTGGAACATTTACGCTGTTGCAGACTGAATTGATAGTTTTTCTTTCGTTGTGTGTGAGCTCTAATTTTAAAATGAGTTATTGTGCAGTGTAGTGGTTTACTATATGGAAAAAAAGCATATACTGTATTTCTCATTTCCGAAATATTATCTGATTCGTGAAGAATGGGAACACTGTTGCCTAAGACACCTTCCTAAATTACGCAACTTCACGCTTTGTAATCAAGCACAATGGCATAGTATTACCTGATTACTTTATAAACTACGTTATACTTAGGGATATAAAAGCTTACTACTTGTGATAAAACCAGGGGAAAAACCCACAGATGCATTACAAATGGAGCTTTGTCCAATGTTAGAATTATTTAAAGGAATCCTGAAACCAGTTGGTGTAGAAGATCAAGAAAATGAGCAAAATAAGAAACCTACTGTGAAATATCGAGAATATCTCAAAAGGCCCTTAAATATATTGCGGATTTCACAGCTTTTGAACATATTAATCAGTATAGCGACTTAGGAATATACACAACATTGATAGCTGCTGACAACAAAGACTGGATTAGCACTGTGGCATATCAAATGCCATGCATCTATTAAAATTAGTTCCTGAGATGCGCACATGATAATTCTTCTTTCTCTTTTACTATTTTGAAAAACAAATCTTCATTTAATCATGCAATTATGTTTTTTGAGAAAGAATGTTTTATAATTTTGCTCTACAATAATACCTAATTGAATAAACTAGATGAATGTCTAATTATCCTACTAGTTTTAGAGAATTTTTGGCTTAAAATTTACACAACATTGATGTTATTGTTTAATTGCTCCACAACTAGGCATGTTAACGAACCATTTTCCCATAATTTTTATTATTGCTACTTATGTGGAAATATATCAAATTTCACACATGTATAATGAAAACCACATATGTAGAAAAATTTAAAATTTGCAGGAACCTGGGTTTAAAAACATTTGAGTATACATATCCCATGGTTTAAAGGACCCTGTGACTATAAAAACTATAGAGAATTGAAATAAAATGTATGCTGCATCTAATAACACGCAATCATGTTTGAGTTTTTAGCATTTTTTTGCCTTATTTTCATCGATAAGACGTATAATTATGAGCAGTTTGGAAGCAAGAGGCCTAGAAATTAGATAACTAAAACATTCACGTTTTCAGTTACAACTGTGTTTTTATTGTCCTCGCCGCAGTCATCAGCCAACTCTACCCTTGTTCCTCACGTTGCAGCTACGGTGACGTCACTGTGCAGAACGTACGAAAACAAGCAGCACTTGTCGCACACCTTGACTATGATTCCACCATGGGCTAGTAGAACTGATTCCTAACAATACACAGTGCGACACATCGCGACTATTAACATGATCATAATGAACAATTCAAAAATTATATAACACAGTCTTCATGTATAGTATTAACACAACAAAAATTATAAACTATAAAGAACTTCAGGTTGGTTGATTGATTTGGCCAAATCTGTGATGTGGCGTAGATCTCTTTTTATTTTGAAAATGAAGCATTCGGTAGCGATGTGTTTATTCCATGGAGGATGTTGCAGATAGAGCACATAGGAGGATCTTCTTTACGTAGCAGATATGCGTGTGTCGGTGAGGTGGCCAATCCGTAACCTTTTTAGAGTAACTTGTTGCCATCTTGCAGCGAATCAGGATAAAGTCGATCTCGTGGAGTTTGCTAGCAGGCTGATTAATACGCTATTGTTTCCAGAGGTGCTTGAAGCGTCGTTTTATATGGCTGAACACGTACCTGTGGGGCACTGGGATCGAGAGGTCATTCACTGAGTATTTGATGGATTGTTTGGCAGCTGCATCGCCAACCTGAGATGGTAACCAGCAAAATACTACTACTTTAAGTTGGTGTTGCAAATCCATATTTATGTTGAGAATATCTTGTGCCGTTATGGGATGTGTGTTTCTGTCCTGAAGGGTTTGTAAGACATCTAATGAGTCAATTAGGTTTAGGAAGGATATCTCATTACTAGTAGTGATTAACTGCAATGCTTCTGTTAACAGCATAACGTTCAGCAGAGAAGATGGAGAAGAATTCAGGAAGTTCGTAGAGCATTGTGTGTTCTAGATAATGAGTTGCAGATCCGTCATATTTTAGTATGACTGGGATAGGTTGATAATTGTTCCTTGAATAGTTTCTGAGACGATTTTGTGTCTGTGGATGATTTGCTATGTTTGTTGGTTCTGTATTCATCCAATGTATTCCAAGGAGCACAGTGTGGAAGAAAAGGAATTTGTGATATAGAAGGTAAACTAACATTGAGCTTTTGAAGGTATCTAGAGATTCTCAGGCTGAAAGGGATACCATGAATACGTTCTGAAGACAAACATTTTCAAGCGAACACATAATCAAATATTTTGGAATTTTGTCTAGCTGCGATCTTCATTGCACTTGCTCAGTTGAATCAAACTGTATGGTATCAAGCATTTACAGGACAGTAGAACTAGCTGAAGCATAGATTATGCAGGCATAGACCAGTTAAGATCGTAGAATTGCTGGTGTTTTCGCAGAAGGGCGTTGTAGTCAGCATCCCAATTTCTGGAAGCCAACATCCTCAAAATATTCACACGACCGGTATAACTGTTTTAGGGGAGTTTCACATGAGGGATCTAGGTTAATTTAGGATCTAATAACATTCCCAAGATGCTCAGGCAGTTCACTACTTCTAAGATATTTCGTCCTATGTATAAGGTGAGCTTTTGAAGTTTGTATTTCGCTCTGGACAATACTATACATCTATTTTGGATCAGAAGAACTTAAAACCATTAGAATGGGCCCACTTTGATAGATTGTCGATAGTTTCTTGCAGAATTGTTTCTGAGGTTTGGATTTTTCTACCCTTGTAAGAAATGGTATTGTCCACTGCAAAGAGACAAATTTGCACTGGTGGAGATAGTTTATTGCCAAGAGAAAAAGTATCACACTCAAAATAGATCCTTGGGGCACTCCGTTAATATGGAGTGACAGTTTTTAACAAAGTACCATTTGCTCTGATGTTAATTTTCCTTTCTCGGAGAAAGTTATATATGAATACTAAAATGTAGCCAGAAATGTTATTTTTTATGAGTTCTCCGACAGTGTGGTTTCGCCAAATCATGTTGTAAGCATTTTCAAGGTCCAAACGGACCAGAACCATATATATTGTGATTTCGAGAATGTTTCCCATACAATTGAAGAATGATGCCGACGGAAGACACTTTGAAAGGGAGTAAAGAACTACTGTTTTCTAATATCCAGAGTAGTCATGTATCGACCAAGTTTTGCATTCATTTGCACATTGTATTGGATAAAGAAATTGAACGGTAGTATTCCGGAAGATATATATTTTTTTCATTTTGAGAATGGATATTACATATCAGGAAATATTTTGTGTTTACAGATAGCGTAAATTTCTAAGAGATATTCCATGGCATAAGCAGACATTTGCTTTAAAAACAGGTACGGTGCGTTATCAGGACAGTACTCTTGTTCTTGAAGCTCATGAAGAGAGAAATAGTTGTTGACAGGTTCACTCGAGTATTTAAACAACTCATGCCTTTCCAGTTCAGGGGTCGAGTACTTTCATTTTCATAGTTTACATCACTTGGAATGGCTTCAAAGGAATCACCTAATCAATGTCAGTGATCATGTTATTATTTGTAGGTGGTCTAAGTGCAATGATTTCATTGCTTGAATGTATCGATGCATGCTTTTGATTTTATTCCACAGGACTTTTGAGATGTTTTCTAAGGAAAGGAGGATACAAAATTTGTCCAAGGTGTGATCTTAATGGTTCTTATTATACGTCTAGCAGTTGTACGTAGTTTTTAAAATTCTATTTTATTTTCAGGAGAAGGATGTCTTTTATATGTGTAATAGCTTTGTTCTTCTTTTTGATGGCTACTTTACATTCTTCATTCTTCCATGGCGCTGTCTTTTTTCGGCGGATGGGTACATTTTGGATATGTCATTTTCGGCAGATTTAATTATGGTGCTAGTAGATTTTTCTACAATTTCATTGATGTTGTATTTACAAACATTTTCAACAGTTGACAGATTAAATATGAGATTATCGATATATATGCAAACCTTATCCAGTTAGCTTTGGTAAAATTGCAGTGTGGGTTACGAACAGAACGGCAAGTTTCAGATTCGGTTTAATGACTACAGAGAAATGATCACACCATGTAAAGTAGAGTGAGCCGATCAATTGAAAATATGAGCTATCTCAGGAGAGCAAAATGTGAGGTCAATGGCACTATATGTGTTATATGCAACATCATAGTGTGTCGGTTCCGCAGAACTTTATAATATGAAGCCTGTCATTCCTAATAGTTTTGTTTTAGCTCTTTCAGGTTGTTTGGTTAAGTTACAGTGCCACATAGCGTTGAGGCTATTAAAGCCGCCCATTATCTAACAAGGCTTAGGCAACTGGAGCACAAGTTCGGTGTATGGCCAACGTTTAATATGCACACTGTTATCGATAAGAACAGCTGTGGCATCAAAGCAGGCTCTAAAAGTTTTTCTTTATGTGGAATACTCTCCTTGGTGTAATTGTTACTCCTCCACTACCATGCTAGCATAAATGCTATTTTTATGGTAAGGTGTGTACCCACATACATTGGCAAAATAGTTTTCTCCAAAATTGGTTTCCTGTAAGCATATTGTATAAAACATGTTTTTTAGTATAATTGGAAGAGACTTATACTGTGCCCTAAAGCTATTTATATTCCATTGTAGAATATTGCAAAACATAATTGGAACGTTAGTTTTTTCTATTCGCGTAATGCGATTATCTCATACCTTTGCTTTTTAAGAGACGGCAAATTTTGCAAATTGTATCCGCTAGATCATCCATGTTTTCTTAAAAGCTTTTAAGTTTGGAAAAGGTAAGGATATAATCCTTAGGGTTGTCGATCCAATACCTTTTGAACATCCGCTAGGCCTGACAAAACTGAGATGTTTTTTCTCAATTTTAATTTTTTGTTGGGTTTTTTCGCCTTGGTTTTGGAGTTGCTATTTGTTTCCTAGCTGCTTTTAAGGGTGCTTTCAAGTTAGCTTGAATATTCATTGGAATAAGAGGTTTCTTCTTTCTGACCTGTGTCTATTGTGGAGTCACTTGAGGAAATAGGGCCTTTAATCCCGAAGCTTTAATGGTAATATTAATTCAGCGTGCTTCCAGGGTTGTTGGAGACTTACAGCACTAGGATTTATTGATTGTTGAGATATTATCAGTCAGGTTAGGTGTGAAAAATTCTTCATCTAAATGAGGTGTTTCGTCATTAGAAAGACTAGCAGAGGGTAGTGTTATTTGACTTTGGTCACTGGGGTATCAGCGGGAGGAGTTAGGTTTTCAGTTTGCCTGGCTTTGCTGGTATTAGCACCGAGCCAGCAAAATCTATTTCTCTGGGAGGATACTCCTATAACGACAGAGATTGCACAACAGGTATAAAATCGTCCTTGTCATTATTCTGGCACTGTTTACGCAGGTATCCCTCTGCTTTATGGAGGAAGAACAGGGGGAGTTGGTGGAGAAATAGATCCAATAGCTTGTTCCATCAAGTTATCTGTAGACTTTCCGGAAGGTTGTTGAGGTCATCTCGGTGAATATATATTTGCCTGCGTAGGCTTAGAATGCGTGTCTACCTCGGGGAGGAAATTCCAGCGCGAATGTTGCTTATGCTGGATGTAGGTTTGATTCCTTTATTTTCCTGAGTTTACATTAGAATATAATTAGGGATAACAGGGCAAACGTTGGACAATATAATACTTTGGTACTTTGTCAGAAAGGATCTAAGCTCAAGGCAAAGATTTTGACCTGTTGGTTTTGGTTTACTACTTCCTCTGCAATTGTTTTACTGGCTAGATATATGCATATTCAGGCATTGAATATTTTGGAATTGAAACGGATGTTGCTGGATCGATGATATTTGGTGGTTAAACTATCAAGTGCTGTGATTACGATAGTCTGTTCTTTAGTTGGGCAAGTTTGTGATATGGAGGAATAACTTTGAGCTTGGGTTATCACATTGGATGTCATTATGAAGTATTCTTCCTGTAGGTTGCAGTTGTTAACGGTATCACGGCCTGAAAAAGTTGGACCTGGTGGTATAATTGTAATATTAATATCACTCACGTGTTTAGGATATTGAAGAATCATTATAACAGTCCAATTATTCACAGCAAATAACCCAATGCCTCGTCGCATCATTCCTTGTCATGTGTAAATGAGGTTAATGGGTTTTATGTTGACTTGGGTTCCCGGAACCTATTCCCTATTCAGTTATAAATTTGTAACCTTTTCTTTTTCCATTATTCACTGATATAATATATGGACATTATTTATAGCAATTATTTATCGATTTCCATATTATGTCTTTATGAGGTTACTAATCATACGAGTTAGTAATTCCGTTATGAAATGCTGCCATGTTAAGGCACTTCGAATTCCTTTCCCTTTGCTATTTACAAAACTGTTGCATCGTGATCACTTTCTTTCGGCTTACCTATGGTAGGTATAGGGAGTAGTTTATTTCACACAAACTCGAGACCTCATCTGAACTCAAAACAAGATATTTCAGAAAAAGATCGCTCAATTAGGTATGTATATGTGTATGAGAGAGAGAGAGGGAGAGACAGAGAATGAGAGAGAGACAAGAGGACAATAAAACGAAACCGGAACTTGGATAAATACCAGACTTCGTAATGAAGTCCAGCAGCATTCAAGAAAGTAATACAAAGATTTTTACAGACTATCATTTACACAGAAAGAATCAGGTTACCTTTTCTATCTCAGAAGATTTAATGTTTTTTTTAATTTACCGTATACTTGATATATTGCTATGACAAATACGATATAGATAAACGAATAAGCGCTCTACGGCCTATCAGCCGATTAATATATTTGGATATCTGCTAGTTTTCGGCGACAATGAGGCTTATGTCCAGGAATGATTATGACTGGAATATATTATCAACTCAACGCCTGTAAAATACAGGCAGTATTACAAGAAAAAAGTTTCCGATCTTTAAATATAACGTATTAATTGAATTTTATATGAACGAAGTTCTCTTTAATTATATTGAATGTTAGGGTATTTTACGTAATTGTGAATCTGTAAAGGGACAGGCAAAATCTACTACAAACTCTTTAAAATGTGCAATTCGTGCTGAATAATGTTCTGTGACAACGGTCGTTACGTTACTTTTCTGTTATTCGTATGGGTTTTACAATATTTTCAGCAGTGCTCTTACGATTATCCTGAGTTAATGCAGAGAATATACAATATAACGATAGCATATTAGAACGATTTTAAACATTTCATCCTGTTCTCTCCTAGACCTTAGTCGGTACAACAGAATGTGTATTGAAACCGTTTCGGTCAACATTAATTGTGTTTAAAAAGAAGTAGACAGAAAAAACGAGTTGTTTTTATTAATACTTTGCACAACAGCTATAAAATACCTTATAGTAGCACGGAAAGTTATGTGATTGTAAATCGTCAGATTTTCTTTCCTATGCATAGGCTGTTTGGTTATTAGTTTTATATAAAAGTGCTTTTAGACTGAATATATGTTATAATCTCTTGGTTATTCTGCCGAAGTATTACAAAGCTGCTCACAACTATAAAATTGTACCAATAAAGCGTTTTAGAGGGCTCCTCTTTAATGACTACAAATTTACACGGAGAAAACTAAAATTCAGAGAAATATTCTGCTAGGTTTATTGGAAATATAATTGAAAAAATATACAATATTGTTGATAAAAGAGCACACAAATAAAAAAAAGTTGTATGTATAAACATACGGGTTAGTATAACAGAAGTAAGTAGTTTGATAGCACTCCATAAAAGCAATAATAAACGAAATGCTTTTAAAACTTTCTAAGAGTAGTATCCTATTATCCATGTCGCAATAATATGAAATAGTTTATACCAAGTATTTGCTAAGAGGGCCAGGTATTCAATACCAGTCAATTCAATCTATACCTATGTGAGTTTGAACAAACCACGATAGACTATCACTGAAATTTTGCCAAAATGAGATTGTCTCACTTGACTTACAATTGGTTGGAAATATGTCGCAGCGGAATTGTCTATGATTTGTAAGCTAAAGAAACGACCTAAGTTAAAAACTGCTACGCACACAAATAATATTAACATCGCATATTATGCTATTTTGATTTCATTAATATTGTTTGTGAAATGATTCATTCTGTAAACAGAGGTATTAGCAAATACTACTCGTAAGCTGATATTAGTCAGATAACTGTGGTGCTGCGGCTTAGCAGTCTCGTAATATCTTCGCATTGGTTGTCTTTGAACTTGATAATTTTGAGCTGACGTTGTTGTTACTGTGTATATACACCGGTATCTTGAATAGTTTAATAAAAATATTGCTTTTGTGTAATAGATGACATGCTTCCCTTTCATAACCTAAAACGCTAGTATTTGTATTCGAATATACTGCTCACGCGAATATAAGGCAAACCCCGAACTTGAAAAATATTGAAAAATAGTAAGATAAAGAAATGAATGAGTTGCTTCAGGTGTAGGAGTAGTAGGACAAAGCGATGCTAATAAAAACTCCACAAAGTTAGAACTGTTCCCAGAAAACTAAACTAATATAAATGTATCTTAAATCCTAAAATTGTAAAAATAAAGTATTTGAATATATTTTCTAACTTCTTTAGTAGACAATGGAGGTATTGTGATGTAGATTTTGAGGATCTTGTTAAAGGGCACGGTCTTTAGTCAGCGGTCCATCGCACGAAACTTGACGATATTAAACTGAAAATGACTCACAAATAACACTCGTAAATAAACAACACTGCTCTGTTTATATTCTCGACCAAATGCTGACTGAAGCGCAGCTCTGGAGGGGTGGAATAACGGGAAGGTTTAAAACTTAATAGAAAATTACACGTGCCAATGTGTGTCTTTGTATCTGGTTTCGCCGCATGGTGCTCCAGCCCTCCGCCACATGGTTCCTAGAAGTTGTAGGCAGGTAAAACTTCACAAAAAAAGAAGATGATTAATGGCATATCGTTCTGTGGCAACTTCTGACTTCCATTGTTACCTGCGGGGTACCACGGTATATATTGTGGTCATAAAGCCTTGCTCGTCCTCTCCAACTGCAATTGGCCCTCTACCGGGTGGAAAATAAAGATCTACTGGCATAAACGAAAATATAAACCCTTATGAAGCATCCATATCAGTAGCTTATATAGCAGAATTCTGGTACAGTTTTTTGCGTGTATATGGGAAAGGATAGGGAAAACCAGGCTAGATGCCATGGTTCACGGAAAATGCGTTTATGTGAGAGAGATAGGGAATACGAGGCTGATGCTAGGCTACACAGATGTTGAAGGAGAGGAATGCGCTTTATATGAGATAGGTGAATACGAGGAAAAGAATCAAGGCTAATCAGAGATCGAGTAGAGAATACGTTTATATGCGAGAGGTGTGGAAAACGATGATATGTATTAGGGATCCTGGTTAAAAAAGAACTGTATTACAAAGAACCACATTATTCATGAAATTTAACAACAAAAGGCCTAAGTATAGATCATTTGAATGGTATTCAAGGAGGGGTCTTTAATGGAAAATCCCACTAAGTCAGTAGGGGGAAAATAAGAGTTCTGGCGCAATTAATATGCAGGAATGTGTATTCATATGCAAATGAGGTCTCCCCACCCCTTCCCCATCTCACGGTACTTTCTGTTGCAGCTGAGCGTCATAAATCTTGTTGAGTATAATGGAAGCTTGACAGGTAAGCAATTGAGGCAGTCAATCAACTGTCAAAACGAACAAAGAAATAATAAATTACGCTTCCGTAAAAAATGTGGAGACGTTATTCTACTCATTCCGTTTCCGGGCACGTGTGTACTGAAACAACTCACACCCCCAGCCGCATTGTTTAACGACCGCGTGCAAAAGAACAAAAGGCTATCCATCAACTTTCAAAATGAACAATGGTGTATGCTGGACAAAGGATCAGAAGCTATTGTCCCAGCTCTATTGAATACTTTTAGGAACGCCACCTGCAAGCTCGCAGTCGAGTTAACAAAAGGGACAGACGCTATTGTATCCCTTTCTTTAGAAGCCTTTTTTTCGAAAGACCACCCGTGTAGCATCCCATTCCACTGGAATATGACAAAGAGGCAGGCTCGACCCTCCTAACAAGAGGGAGTAGACGTTATTGTCATTCATTCTATTGTTCGTACACGTGCTTGTTATGACAAAAGAAACTGGTGAAGGCTTTATACTTGCCCTGTCTTTGTTTGTCCGTGTGAAAGACAGAGAGGTCAGCTTACGAGCTAGACCATAAAAAATTATACCAACGCACGAGTCTGCCATCATGGCGTTGGCTTTGTCCTGAGACCAGATCTCTCCGAGTGTTTTCACGAAGTCCTACGATATACCCGAAAATAGTTAAACAAGCTCTGTGTTTGGCTCCTTTCAAGCAGTGATGTCAAAAATGTATTTAACATATATCATTACCTATATTAAACCTCTGTGTATGCTTAGATATCCATAGATAGGTGTTCGATTCTTACTGCAAACAAAACGTTTAATGTTTTAATTGTTAATGAGAAATTTTTGCTTTGATAATGTTATATCATTACCCAGATTAATGAAAGGGTGCTCAGAGGTCCTAGTTGGATTCTTACCGTGCGAAACTCTAATGCTTAATAAATATTAAATTATGAGCGTATGGGCGGTCAGATTAAAATGCGTTTAACAAATATAATTTAGTTTTTATATATCATTACCCCGATTAATGAAATACGACCACGGTTACCCAGAGGCCCATAGATTAAAATATTAAACTATGAGAGCATATGCGGCCAGATTAAAATGTATTTAACAAATATAATTTAATTCTTTTATATATCATTACCCCGATTCATGAAATACGTTCACTGTTACTCAGAGGTCCATAGTTCGAATCTTACCCAGCGAAACTCTAAAGCGTAATAGCTATTAAATTATGGAAGCATTCAGGGGCGGATTAAAATATTTAACAAGCATAATTTAATTTTTATGTCATTACGACGTTTCAATGAGTGGTATTTTTAGCTACCCTTGCTCCTAGTTCGAATCTTACCCTGCGAAACTCCATTGCTTAATAAACATTAAACTGGGTGAGTATGCGCGATCAGATTAAAAATGTATATAACAAATATAATTTAATTGTTTATATGTCATTACGACGTTTCAACGAGTGGTATTTTTAGGTGCCCTTGCTCCAAGTTCGAATATTACCCTGCGAAACTATAATGCTTAATAAATATTAAACTAGGTGACTATGCGCGATCAGATTAAAAGTGTATTGAACAAATATAGATATTTATATTAAACCCTGGAGTATATATTGGTACCCCGATGCCAAGACACGAATCTTTATTTTCTTTGTTTTTCTTCTTTTTCGTTCTTCTTGACATGCATACATCCATGCATTATTATATACAAATACACATAGCCATTACACACACGAATTCACACGCATCATACGTATACAAACATAAACACATACATACACCAGTGCACTCACACACTCGCACACACACCCATACACTCACACACACACACTCACGTACATACATACACCAGTACACTTTCACACACACCCATACACGCACACACACACTCACGTACATACATACACTAGTACACTTACACATTCGCACACACATACACACACGCGCGCTTACGCCTACAAGCATAGACACATACACCGGTGCACGCATTCATGTGCACGTACACACATACACACATTATTGGAAACTATTGTCTTTACAGTATTCAAAAATCTTCGTCTCATTTCACTGTAACCTAGCAAAATGTAATTCTTTTTAGGCTACCACCTTCACACTACTTTCATCCCAAAACATTTTGATAGATTGTGTAAAGACATTATCGGGGTACTCTGAGAGAGAGGGAGCGAGGGGAATTGCAACAAGTTGGGATAGAAGTGCTGAGAGCCTCTGCGCATGCGCCGCAAGAGATGATGTCATTGGGTACAATAATTACGTTACGTGTATTCATACCCTCACCATGACTATTCGTCTTAAATAGAAGAGATATCGTCTTTAATCATCGTTTTATTATTAAATATTCAGTATATGATTGTTATAAAAATGTCCGTGTCACCTCTATAATTAGGATACCTTCAGTCACTAGTCTATATTGTGCTAATGCGTCCAGATGTGTTAACATCGTGTTCTCTCCAATAATCAGCTTTCTAAAGTGTTATCAAGGTGAAGAGTTCTACATTTCATTGAACAGTGATTAATACGTTATCACATCAAGAATAAGGATGAATAATACTGAATATAAGGACATAATTCTTAGCGCATTAGGATACTCTTGTATTAAATGCAGCAAGAAATTCCTCCGAGGTTATGACAAGAGAAGGCATCAGATGAGCTACAGCAAGCTCTTCAAATGCAAGTATTGCAATGTAACCTTCAATGATGGTTATATCTGTTAGCGGCATGAAGATATATGTGAAATAAGCAGACCTCAGAACAAAAGAGGATTGGAACCTACTAAACATCAGTTATTATCAACAATGTAGGACTTTGCGATGCAATTCAACGAAGGATCTGAATATGTACCTGAAGGAGGCAAAACAACGGATAATCTAGGGTGTACATAAAGAGCTTAGCATTCACAAGAGTGTAAAAATTAATCTGCTAGCAGAGTGCCAATTCGTTAACAGTATCGGAGAAACCTGTGACAAAACATTTAAAACACGGAATCTGCCTGTGTTTCTAGAAACAGATCTTGGGTCAGCGTTGGAAGCGAAATACAAGAAATTGGTGATTGAAATGGAAGAGTCGAAGCTTAAGGGTAGCAACTGGGCACTGCTTGCTGTGAAAGGAGTTAGACTTCATATCAACAAGTACAATCCGTTGCGAGGAAGTAGCCACATTGCGCTACCACCGTCTGTTGAAGCAAGAAAAGCCTGCGTAAACATCCAGAACTTTAGCGATGAGAAATGTTTCATGTATTCTGTATTAGCTAAATTCATAAGGAATAATGCACAGCGTGTGAGAAAATATAAACAGCTTCAAGATAAGTACAACTTCAGCTGTGTTTCTTACCCTACCCCAGTTTCTCAAATACCTAAATTTGAGAAGCTTGACAGAATGTCTATCAACGTTTTCGGGCTGGATGAGAAGCATGGAGTGTATCCAATAAGGGTTGTTGAAACTGAACTAGCTGAACACTGTGACCTGTTGTTATTGAGTGACAGTAGTGGAAAACAACACAACGTATATATAAAGAATTTTGAGAAGCTCGTTCGACGCCAGAAAACTAAACGTAATGGACGTGTTTATACCTGTAAGCGCTATTTTACACATTTTGATGATCGATATGGACGAAGCGGGTTGGATAAACTAGAGGGGCATGCATCCGTCTGCAATCAACACGGTGTGGCAAGGGGTTATGCCTATCAAGGAGAAATCAATTGTCCAGTTTAAAAATTTTTAGATGATGTTAAAACTACCTTATGTCATCTATGCAGACTGTGAGTGCATTCTCACTCAATGCCATACGTGTATACCCAATCCTAAAACTTCCTATACAACCTCTTATCAAGAGCACGCACCAATGAGCTTCTGTGTTTTACGTGAAGCCGTCATCCTGTGTTGAACATATTGAAACTGGTCATCCTGAGCAACCATGTGTATATCGAGGTTACAGTGCTGCTCAGAAGTTTATGGAATACCTATCGTTCCTTGCAAAGGAAATTAATAATGTATACAAATCTGCTTAGCCTCTGAAACTTACGGAACAACAGCAAAAGGATTTTGAGTCTTCTACGGTATGCTACTTGTGTGGAACAGCCTTTACTGAAATCAACTATGGATAACCCGCGTAACCGTATGGATATACGGCTAGTAACAAATGAGAAGACTCAGGAGAAGTTTTCGTCAAGCCTACGTTCATCGATAGGACAATATATGTTGCTAATCTAGCTGCTGTTCATATGCCCTCTCGTCAGAACGTATTCAACAAGCCTATATACATTGGTATGAATGTGTTGGATATCTCCAAGACATTAATGTATCACCATCATTACGAAGTGTTGTTACCAAATTATGGAGTTGAAAACCTGAAGTTTATGTATATGGACACTGATTCATTCATTCATCGAGTAACAACAGAAGAGGTGTACCAGGACAAGCTACGTTTTCTTGAGCATCTCAATACAGCTGATTACCCTGTCAACCATATATGTCACTCTACACAGAACAAAAAGGTGTTGGGAAAATTTAAAGATGAGGCTAATAGCAAAATCATACTACGCTACGACTTAAGATGTACGCCTAGATATTCAAGGCTCGATGATACAAAAGATTAAAGCTATCAAACATAGCGCTTTTAATCAGTACATTACGTTTGACAGCTATACAAACTGTCTTAAAACCTGTGAAATCATCAGAACGCCCATGAATATAATACCATCACGAGAGCATGCTGTTACCACAGTGCAAGTGATCAACATTATATTGGCTCATTTTGATGATAAAAGAGTTATTGCAGAGGATGGAATAACTACCTATACATATGGATATTTCAGTATTACAAACAGTGCTTAAGAGTGTGTAAACAGAAGATGAATATTTTTTCTGAGAGTCTACAATCTTAAAAAATTGAAGTTTACTCATGTGCTGTGTATACACGTAGTGGATAACTGGTGAAGAAAGGAGATGATGGAAGGGGAGGCGGTAACCCTACCATTAGGGTTAGTCCTAATGTTACTCCCAAGTCTGGATAAAGGGGAGAGACGTCTACCCTTACAATTCTTGTGATTTAACTGATAACGCTGCTACACTTGAACAAAGAATGTAAGCATATAAACAACAAAGCTGACTTATAGCGTTATAATATCTCTTCAGCCATGCGGATGCGCTAGTTTATGCTACTTCTAGTTTATACTACTTCTATATATTCAGAGTGTTTAATTCTCTCTACATTGTCGAAGATGTAATAGTATTTGCATGAACACAGAGAAAAACAATTCATTAATATGCTTTCATAAAAACTACAAGCACACACGCCTCAACATTATCATCCTTAGGAGATGTACTAAGTCGTTAGTATCAGCAATGTTACATAGCAACACACGGATATTATCACAAGATAAGTCAACGAGTTTTCCTACACTAGAGATCTGGCATTGCATACAATGAGTTTTTCCATTGTCATCCTAGAGCAAAGAGTGATATTTCTATCACATTCTCGAACCTCGGATTCGGTGACATACAGGATCGAAACTGAAAAAGAAACTATCGATTCTGCTTTCTGTATTCCCATTGTATCTACAGCGGAATGTGTAATGGAACTAGTTCTTCAAAAGTTTATTTGGATTAGCATGAAGTAGGTAGAAGGATTAGTCTTCGTAGGTATAGTTTGCAAGAGCTATAAATATAAATGATAGTGGATAGAGAAAGACGTCTGAAGATAACATAGTTTTTCGTTTCAGAATGTTCCAGAAAATTATAGAAACTCCAACATTTCCGCGGGCATAAAAAGAGTTCAACAATTCTGAATCGGGTGTAATAGTTTCATTTCGATAAATTTTCAGCAATAATCGTTCATGATTGGTTCAAGCAAGAGTTGCGACGGCATATCCGGGAGCTGAAGCAACAACCACTGCAACAATAGCTACAGCAGGAACAACCGGTTATACAACAGATGTAGCAACAGGAACGTCTAATCCGGCAGCTGTAGATTCAGTAGTCTCAGCAACAGCAATCATCGCAACAAAAGCAGCAGCAAATACGACAGCTGTAGTAGCAGATACAGCAACTGTAGCAAGAAGAGCTACAAAAATAGCAGCAACAGCTCCAGCAGCTGCAGCAACATTAGGCACAGCCACAACAATACCTGTAGCAACATCAGAAGCAACTACAGAAGCTGCAGCAACAGTAGCTACAACAATAGCCGTACAAGATCCTGCAGCTGTAGCAATATCCGCTGCAACAATAGCAACAGCAGTCTACACAGCAGCTGTAAAATCAGCATCAGCTAATCTAACAATCGTAGATACACCCACGCCCGGCAAAAGCAACCATCACAACAATAACAGCAGTAAATACGACTGCTGCAGTAGCAGTTACAGCAGCTACAGCAACAGCAACTACAAAAATAGCTGCAACAGATACTGCAGCTGTAGCAACATCCACTAAACAATAGCAGCAACAACAACCGGCTACACAGCCGCTGTAGCAACAATAGCAGCTAATCCAGCAGCTGTATATTCAGCAGTCCTAGTATCAGCAATAACAGCAGCAAATACGACAGCTACGACAACAGCTATAACAAATACTACAACTGTAGCAACATCCACTAAAACAATAGCAGCAGCAACAACAGTCGGCTACACAGCAGCTGTAGCAACAGCAGCAGCTAATCCAGCAGCTGTAGATTGAGCAGCCTCAGCAACTGCAAGCATCACAACAACAGAAGCAAATACGACAGCTCTAGTAGCGAATACAGCAACTGTACAGCAGCTACAACAATAGCTGTAGAAGCAACAACAGACTACGCTACAACAGCAGTAGCTAATCCGCCAGTTGCTGATTCAGTAGCCAAATCTATGATACTAATTGAATTAGTTTTTAAAATGGTTCGAATACCTTTGATACTACCTGAATCAACTGAAATTTCATTAAATAACGGTAATACAAATAACTTACTGAAATTATCACGAAAACCTGTGATACCACTCAATTTTATTTAAATACCTCCTCAATATAATTAGTTCTCTAACATTGTCAGAAAAACAGCCTTCCGTGACGATTGCGACTAAATTCGCTTTCAAAGTCTAGCACCTGAATAGGCAGCGAACAAGCTTGCTTCACCTACTCCATCGTAGCAGCTAAAAATAAAATAAATCATGCTTAATGTATATATGCTAATGCCCGCAAACAATGAGTGTAAAATAATTATGCATCAATAAACTAAATTAGTATACCATGGGAGCTAAAGAGGTTAAAGTCGCCAGAGGTTCCGGTTTAATTAACTCTCTGAATAACCGGCTGCAATTTGAAACACATTTGCTGGTTACAGATACTGCGGAACTGGGACAAAGCTAGAAAAAATATTAAGAGTGTAGATCCCGGAATTAGCCAATTAGACGGCTGATGTATCGACATCTCTTGTAGTGTGGTGAAACTTGAAGTAGGGTGGGCTCAATCTTGGTCTGTTTTCTTCAGAGGTTGAACCAGAAGGCAGGTGACGTTATCCATGGGCGGAATTTCATAGTTCAAACCTTGTGAATTGTTTTTAATAATGAATATTTTCCCCAAGCATCCAACATAGATGAGTTATGTATGGGTTTTAATAGTTCAATGTCTTGACCAATTTGATGTTGTGTATTCCAAAAATTGTGGTACAGAGCTGATTTATTAGTTTGTTTTAATTTAATATTTCTTTGGTGTTGTTTAAGACGGATTAAGACCTTACGTTTTGTTAGTCCAATGTAGAACTTTTCACAGTGATCACATTTTATTTTATAAATACTTATCTTTGATATTGACATTTTTCTTATTTAACAAATCATTGATACTGATTCTAATCTGCGGCGCTAGCTTTATTTCATAAGTGTTAAAATATTTTCAAAGTTCTTGAATAATTTAGGTTAATAAGTCCATTTTTAACACTTATGGCGGTCATTGATGTTGTTGATAGAGCTGATCTCTTGTAATTGTTTTTTATATTTGTAACGTTTAACTATATTATTAATCGTTTTAGAATCAAAGCCATTCTTTAAAGCTGTCTGTTGAATATGTTGAAATTCTTTCCAATATTCCGATTTAGATAATGGTAAGTTGACAAGTCTGTGAATCAAGCTGTAAAAAACAGCATATTGATGTTGTACAGGAATACAAAAATTATTCTTAATGTAATTTTCAACGTAAGTAGATTTTTGATATACACCATATTCTAACTGATTATTAGTTATTAAAATTTTAATATCCAAGAAAGGTAGACAACTGTTTTCTTATATTTCCATAGTAAACTTAATAGAGGTATCTTGATTGTTCAATAGATCTAAAGCTGTGTCAATTTGTGACTTAGTAACAATAGCTAGTATGTCGTCCACATATCTGATCCAAAACTTAAATAAGTGTGGATAAGTACTAGAAACTTTTGTCTCCTAGGAACTCATATACAAATCTGCTAATATAGGTGATAGAGGACTCCCTATAGCCAAACCATGTGCCTGTTGATAAATTTCTGTGTCAAAAGTAAAACAGTTTTGATTTATGCAGATATCTGTAAATTGATCATTTCTGTAACTATTTCATCTTCAGTATCATAAGAGTAAAGCCAAATTCTTATTAACCCAGGTACGAGGGCTGATCAATAAAGACTGAGACTGATTTTTTTCACAGATATTTATTACTCCATTTCAATATTGACATGATTTTTTCAAAGTAGTCCCCTCCTACCTGAATGCACTTTTTATAGCGTCTCTGCCAGCCCTCGAACACATGGTGCAGGCCGTTCTTTGTCAGGTCTTTGAGCATCGCCTCACTTTTCTTTAGCACTGCTTCAGTGCTCTCAAATCGAATACTCCGGAGCTTTGCCTTTAGTAATGGGAATAAAAGGAAATTACAGGGGGTAAGACCGGGGCTTTAAGGCGGATGCGGCACACAGGTAATGTTGAATTTAGCCAAAAATACATGGACTTAATTTGCGACGTGAGGCCGCGCGTTCTCGTGATGAAGTCGCGACCCATTCTGATGATGTTCTGGACGTTTCCTTGTACTGCGCTTCCTCAGTGTAGCCAATACATACGTGTAGTAACTGCTGTAACGTTAGTGTGAGGGGGGAACTCCATGCTGGTAAATCATTCCATTCCAAAACACCAGGCTCACCTTGCTTAGCACAGAGGACTCGCCCTGCTTTGAAGTCCTTGAACCACATAAGCACCGTTGCTCAAGGTAGTGCATATTCACCGTATGCTTGCTTCAGCTTTTCGAAAGTTTCAAGGCTGTATGGTTTAAACGAAAATAATTTTTTGCGCTGTTTTGCTCCTCTCGTGTCACCTCCATTTTGTGGTATGCGAAATTCAAGTAGAGTCAACAATATACAGCATTACTACCAACCTACCGTTACGAGAGTGCTGTCTCTTATGGACATTATACATGAAACCCTGCTCTTTTCAAGTATTCGTGGTAGAGACATAAAACTATCAAGGAAAGTACTGAAAAAAATCAGTCTCAGTCTTTATTGATCAGCCCTCGTAGTTTTCCAGTAGGTACATTAGTAAAGAGTGAAGATACATCGAAGGAAACTAAGGTGTCATCTTCAGATTGTGAAACAGTTTTCAGTTTTCTAGTAACCTCTAATGAGTTTTTAATACTTCAGCTCTCAAATTTTGGCCAGGAATTACATTTTTCACAAGCCTTTTGCTAATAAATAGTTATGACTTTAGAAACGAAGACATAAGACTTGACATCCACGGCAATGGCAATAGATTGTAGAAGAAGCCAGTGTCGTCGAGGGTATAATAATGGAGTATTTTGAACGCCCGCGTCATGCTCTACCCTAGACACCCGGCGGGTTAACATCGCGCAATCGTCAGTTCCTCCAGGAAATGTGCTTCAGTATCCTATTCATGGACATCTTCCATGTTACTGAGACACCAAGATTCGAGGACAAGGTCACTAAAGAAGATGAACATGCCGTATGATATATCAGCTCTGGACTCTAATGACGAGGTTAGAACCCCTTGTCAAGCTGAGGATTTATATACATTACCTAATCGAAGTTATCCATACATCAAGGGGAGTATTACTAAACCTAATAGAACAGCTACTACTGTAAAGCTTACCACTAACGCTATTGCATTCATGTTTGAGGAGATTCGACTGGATATGACTGGCTAAATTATTGAGCGAACCAGAATCCCCGGGATCGCATCAACTTTATGCAACTATGCTGCTCTCAATCCAATGGAATCTGATCGTCTCCTGAATGCGGGATGGTGCTATCCTGGAGAAGACTTGGACATTGTTTATGCAGAAAATGGAGCCTTCAATGCTATAGTACCGCTTTCGATGCTTCTGGAATTTGCTGACGGCATCTCGTACTCAATAGCAAGTTTTAGTTGGTGCTGATTCGATCAAAGAACTCTAAAAACTGTATTATCCCGCCTCAGGACGAAGAGAATGCCACTGTTAAACTTGTACGAATCGAGTGGCGAATGCCCGTAATTCGACTTGCTGGTGCTGAAAAGGTTGAAATCCTCAAGATTATCAAGTCGGACAAGCCGCTGTATCTCCCATTTAGGACCATGGATCTGCATACTCAGCCTGCTGTGCCGCAATCCAAATCATTCACCTGGAATGTCGCCATCACATCAAAAATGGAGAAGCCGAGATGTGTCATTTTGGGTGTTCAGACTTTAAGATCGAGTAATACATCTAAAGACTGTTACGTTTTGATGAGTGTAACATAACTAATTTGAGGCTTTATCTTAATAGTGAATGTTATCCCTATCATTTTATGATATGTATAGGAAGTTTCAAAACTCTTATTGTGAAAAAGAGAATTATCCTTTATTGAAGAGAAACGACTTTCTTAAATTTGATCCTATATTTCTTATGGACTGTTCTCATCAACCAGAGGTAGTTGTAAATGCTGCTGTCAACATCAGAATAGAAATTCAAGCTAGTGCAAATATCCCTACGCAGACCTCATTGTATTGTTTAATAATTCATGATAAAGTATTTACATCTCATGTGATGCATCTTATATTTTAAACTAATCATTGTAATGTAAGGATTTCTTTTTTCATCAGGAATTTAAGGTTTTTTAATGAATGAAACATGATGTAAAAGCATGCTTCATTCTTTTTATTATTTTTATCATACAATTCCAGAACTTTCCTCCTCCAACTCCTCGTTTCATTATATTACACTTGCTACAGATTGGTTACCTAAGTGGTAATCTATAAACAATGAAGTCTTTTTAGGGTGCAAATTTCAACACTATTTAAAGGTATTTGACAACAATTTAAATTAGTGTTAAAAATTTTTTTTGTTCTCTTCCGTATAAGCAATGACATTATAAGGGAAAACAATATTTTCACAATATTTCACTCGTAATTACCTTCTTGATTGGAGGGATGCTTTAAATATAGGGAGACTCTCTCGAATTATGGCTGTCTTGCATTGACATGTATACAAGTCTGTGTGTGTTTTTCACTATAAGCACTGGAAGATCGTAGAAGACTGCTATCTTAACGTTGTGCCTTCTTGGGATGTAGACGTCTCTGCGCAGGCTTATTGCATTTTTCGGTGGTGTAGAGAGACTGGTTATTCTATCCTCCAAGACCGTCAGCATCCTTTCCTGAGCTACAAATGTGTGCTTATACTTCCCTGTATTCCATCTGAAAGATTACACAATGAAAGTCCTAAAAACATGCTTTTGGAAGTAAAGCTAATCATAAAACTGTTATATTTTTGTTAGTATACGTGGAAAATGAAAAACAAAAAATGCGTATAAACATTCCAATATCAGGTGTTATTTCAATGTGATAGATTTAACTGAATTTAAAACACGTGACATTGTGATTTCCTGAACTTCTTTATAAAATTCCATAGCACGTATCTTTTTATGTAATATTTTATATATTGCAGTTTTATATGTAATATCAACGAGACAAGTGATTTATTAATGCATTTTTTTCGTAGTAAAATAGGAAAACATTGAATACTTAAGATTGGTAATTCTACATACCTTCGCTGTGGGTACAAAAGACAATTTATGTCTTAAATTCCCCATCTCTGCCATGCCCTTATATTCCAGATATAATTTTCCCGGCATTTCTGCAAGCTCTTCGTCTCTTAACGTATGATATCGTTCAGGCAAGAACCCTTGACAATCCTACAGCGTAGATACGATCCTGGTACCGTATTTTGTTTGAGGTCTATTTAAGGCCTTTATCTCATATTTAGGAGATCTTGAACTCGCCGAGTCGGTAGGAAACTGTGCTCTTCAACCATCCTGTTAAGTCTACCTGCTAAACATTCTGTAACAGACATTGATCATTAATTATTTTTTAAATGTGTTATTCAGCTAGAATGAACAAGTTATGCATTTCTTTATACTAGAACTAAATTGTGTGTTGTGCTACATGACCACAGTTTTTTGTAAGTATGTTTATGCATGTTTGTGTTCGGGGATATCCGTAGGTCTTCGTACAGGTTCGGATGCTTGGTAGAAGTGGTAGTTTGTCACAATCATGAAGGTGGTGAAATCTGTGTGATTGTGAATGGAAGAAGAGTTTGTGTTGTGCTACATGACCACATTTTTTTGTAAGTATGTTTATGCATGTTTGTGTTCGGGGATATCCGTAGGCCTTCGTACAGGTTCGGATGCTTGGTAGAAGTGGTAATTTGCGACAATTATGCAGGTGGTGAAATCTTTGCGAAGAGTGTGTGTAGAAATTCATGTGATGGTGAAACAAAGAGCGGGTACAGAGAATCGTGTGAATGTGAATGGAAGAAGAATGTGTAGAGAAAATCGCATGAATGTTCATAACCGAATGTGTAGAGAAACAAAGAGTGAGTAGTGAAAATCGTGCGAATATTAACGGAAGAAGAGGGTGTAGAGAAAAAAGTAGGAATGTGAATGGAAGATGAGTGCGCCGAGAAATCCATGTGACTGTAAAGTTCAGATTAAAATAATATGATACTCTTGCAACGATTCGTCTTTCGTGCACTGTATCGTTTAAACAAAATTAAATGCAACATAAAAAGCCACCACTGATTTGTATAGCTATGAAAAAGCTCACGCACCTTGCACTGTATCGTGTTGATGAATGCTGTGTGTGTAGAAATCGATGACTTACACCTCTTCTTAAATTGAAAACACATTTTGCGTTGCTACTTTTAAAGTTCTATAAAATTTAAATGTAGAGTTAATAAGCTCGCAATTGTTCTAGCCAGCGTCGTTAGTTATTTATATAGAAATCTAAATCCCCCTGGATAGGTCAGCATATCGTCATGGCAGGGGTGTTCACGCGTCACGTGATTATTGCACCCAATGGAATTATCACTTGTTGCACGTGCGCAGGGGCTCTCAACACTTCTATCAGCACTTGATTCTATTCCTCTCTCTCTCTCTCTCTCAGAGAGTACCACCATAATGTCTTTACACGTGCTATAAACATGTGTGGTGATGAAAGTCATGTGAATGTGGTAGCCTGAAAAGAATTACGTTTTGCTACGTTACAGTGAAATGAAAGGAAGGTTTTTTAATTCTGTAAAGACAATAATTTCGAATGCTATCGTGTGTATATTTATGTGAGTGTGCGTGCATTAGTGTATGTGTATATTGGTACGCGTGTTAGTGTGTGCGTGTGTGTGCACTGGTGTATGTTTGTAGGCGTATGTTTGTGTAAGTTTACTGGTGTATGTATACGTATGTATGTGTACGTGTGCGTGTGTGTGCGTGCACTGGCGAATAGGTGTATGTTTGTAGATGTATGTGTGCGTGCGTGTGTAACTGCACAGGTGTATGTATACGTATGCATGAGCATGTGTAATGGCCCTATGTATGTGCTCGTGTATGTAGGAATGCTTGGATTTATGCAAGTCAAGAAGAAAGAAAGAGATGGATAGAAGGAAAAAAGAGGGAAGATGAAGGGAAATAAAGAATCGCATCTAGGCATCGGGATACCTAAGTATACATCTGGGTTTAATATAAATAATTGTATTTGTTAAATACATTTTAATCTGGCCGCGCATACGCCCATAATTTAATATTTATTAAGCATAGAGTTTCGCAGGGTAAGATTCTAACCAGCACATCTGGGTGCCCTAGAACGCCTTTCATTAATCAGGGTACTGATGTAATAATTTTATACCTTATCAAAGTATCAATTTTTCATTAGCAAATAAAACATTAAACTTTTGCTTGCTGTAAGATTCGAACACAGACCTAAGGGCACATTAGTATATATAGGCGTTTAATTAGGTAATGATATATGTTAAACACCTTTTTGATAGCGCTGTTTGAAAGAGACAATAGAAGCAAAAACAGAGAGTTAGAACATATATAACTACGCTCGGTGATTCTCGTAGGTCATCTTACAGGTTCGTGTGCTTGGTATAAGTGTTAGAAATGTTACGATCGTTTACATCTATGTTCGAAGATGCCCGTAGGTCTTCGTGAAGGCTCGGCTGCTCTCAGAGGGAACTGCCCGGCGGCAGAATCGGTGCCAGCATGTCGCGGCTATTATGAATGGAAGCATGCCTCATGGGAACGAGTCTCTCTCTTTTACACCGTCAAACAAAAGGCAGGCCTGGTATAATAGCACAGGCTCCAAGATTTCTTTTGTTACCGCGGTACCAGTCTGGTTTTATTGTTATTGCCCAGGTGCGCGTGTTTGGAGAGAATAGAATGCAGCGGGGAAGGGGGTTGCTACATGCGTGGCCTTCCTAACGACCACGTGTGCGGGAAATAAAATAGGGAAAATAGCGTCTGCTCTTTTGTTACAAAGCATAATTTATTACACCATTGTTCATTGTTACAGGTGATGGACAACCTTAATTACTTATACTTTGCATTATACTTCACAGAATTTATGACCTCAGCTGCAACCGAAAGGTACCAGGGGGCGTGGCAGGTGTAGGGGGAGGCCTAATTAGCGTAATAATTGCATATTCCTGTATATTAAATGGGTTTGATTCCCCACTTTACCATTACTGGGTTTTAGGGTTTTTTTCCACTAAATACCCCTCTTCTAATATCGTACAAATGATTTTGCTTAGACCTTTTTATTCTTAAAGTTCTTGAATAATGCTGTTCTTTGTGCCACAGTTTTTAACCACAATCCCTAAGAACATCATTTTTCCCTACCTCTCCCGTATAAGCGCATTTCCTCCTCCTTCAACCATTTCCTAGCATAGGATCTCTCTGTCCCTCCGTTTTTCTCGTCTCTCGCATATAAACGCATACTCTGTCATTCAACTCTTGCTAGCCTAATACCTCTCCTGGGTTTCCGATCTCTCTCATACAAGCGCATGCCAGCTTTAACAACCATCCCTGCACCTCCCTCGTATTCCCTATCTCTCCAGTATAATCCTATATTCCCACCTTCAGTATTTATCTAGCCTAGCACATGTCTACGTATTGCCTAGCCCTCTCATATAAAGCGCATTCGTCTCCTTCTATCACTGTCTAGCCTAGCATCGGCCCTCGTATTCCCTATCTCTGCTATATAAACGCATTTGCCTCAGTGAACCGCAGCATCTAGCCTCGTTTTCCCTATTATTTCCCACATAAATACAAAGCAGTGTTCTCGATCTTCTATAATATTGTACTTGGATCGAGAAAGTCATGTGATTATCGAAACTTTTCTTTTACGGGTGCTATCCAAACATTGGCGAAAATATTCTCGTGCATATACCCCAAAATAAATAAATCAATAAACAAGACTAGAAATACCTTTCTGTGCTTTGTTCCTACTATCCAGAGGTCGGAAGTTTATGAATTATAAATCATTAAAACAGACAGGTAAAAAGGCATTATAAATAGCTGAAATATGCAGGAGAAAAGGCATTATAAGGACTAAAACAGGCAATAAAAACAATTAGAAAAACCCATTTACTTAATACATTACACTATTGAATAACTCGATTGTCATATTTTAAAGAACTTCAAAGTTTTAAACAAAATGCTAGTGTTGTAATTGACACAAAAATTATTTTTTTAATAAAGGCCGGTGTATTGCAATTCCTTATTCGTTAATATGACAACTAAATGCTTTTTTAAGTTCTATGGGGTCATGTTGAGTTCCTGTCAGATAACACATTTTTCATATGAGAAAATGACCTCTCAACATAGACAGAGGTTATTGGAGCAAATCTAAAACACAGCATCATTGTAGGATCCACTTCAACTGCAACAGAATTGTCACCTTGTAGAATTTTTGAAATGTTTATAAGTTTTTCCAGATCACAATTTTTCAATAACACTTTTTTACACTTGTGGCTAACTAATGAACCGCGTTTCCGTAGTACACTGTCCAGTCTCTGCACTGCATCATCCAAAATTTTCACTGACTTCGTTACAGCTTCTTTCTTGAAGTTGGCAGATTACTTATGGCAGGAACCCAAACTCGGCCGCAATGAAAGTTAAGTAATTTTTCACTTCCGAAGAGTTCAGAAGTTTCTTGGCTGCTACAATTGAAGATGCTTCATCCTCCAGAGCGTTCACCACCTCAGTTATACTCTGGAAATTTGAAGCATACTAAATTGCTGCTGAGTTCCATGATCCCCATCTCGTTATGATAGGTTGGGGGGCAGAGGTATATCTGTTGCAAAGGATTTAAATGTCAGGATTCTTGATGGGGATCAAGATCAGTATTAAGAAGATCACAAAGATCTTCTTAATACTGGAAATCAATTTGTCAACATCCGGAAACAAGCACCGTATCTCTTCTGACCCCTGTGAAAGCCATGTGCTACGCAGGTCACGTGAAGCATGTTTGGAAATGTCACTTTTAAGGCTATTCCAGCTTTTCCCTATATGGTGAAGCGTCACTGATGAAAAGTAAGACGTTGTCGTATTGAATCTCTTCAGGCCACAGCACGTTTAATGAAGTGGTGAATAACTGAGTGATAATTCAATTGTTAACTTTCTCAGGACACACTGTTGTAAGCAGGAATGGTTTCATTGATTCACCTTCTGTAGGATCTAATGGTCCAATAACAACTTTGGCAATGAAACGACCCATGGTATCGGTTGACTTGTCGATAGAAATCCAGATAATCTTATTTTTTCATTTTATCTTTAATTATTTTAATTGTGTCATCGTAACATTCGGTTAAGTAACGTTTTCTCAAACTTGACTCGCTATTTACAGTTTGGTTAGTATACTTCTCCAAAAACTGTGATAATGTAGGATTCTGTAATTTCCACAAAGGGATTCCGGCGCTGAGGGAACCTTTACATAATTCGAATGCAAACTGGGGTTTTCGACTCGATGTTGCAATTATGTTGGGAGAAAATAAATTTTCTTCCCAGTAGCCTTGGAAAGCACATTTTTGTGTTTGATTGTGCCGATATGCTGTGATATAAAATACTTCTTTTCGTAGTTGACTGACTGCTCGCATCTTTTGCATGTGAGTACTTTACCGTCGGTACAAAGTACGTCGGATCAAAAAGTATTAACGAACTTTGTAATTTACTCCGTAAAGAAACACTGAATTTCGACATCTTGCTGTTAGCTACAACAACGTCGCAATGAAAAATGAAAAAAGAACAAAGCTAGACCTGCACTCATTATTGCCTTTTAAAATAAACACTAGGGGCAATTCAAACGCTTTCTGTTATATATACATTTATTTGCGCAGCAGCAAAGAAAATAATGAACTGAATCAAGGACGCCTAAGTTGTCTGCAACTTAAAGACAATAATACACATTCGGTGAACTAATTTTCATTGTCACAGACTAACGGTTATTGAAATAAAATCTACCCAAAGGAAATATTTAACAAATAATAGATACATAATTAAATAAAGGCAGCAAAAACATTTATTTAGTAAAATAGGCTTTAATATTAAAAAAAAGGCAGAAAAAGGCAACATAAAGCTATGGCGTTTCAATCACAAAGGTATAATTCCTACAGATTCACTTTCAAATTGAAGGTGAATTTGACACATTTAAAAAGGCATTCTGCTGGTCTCTGCTCCTATCATAGACGATCACAATTAGAACCACTACGTATTGTTGGCGTCTAAAGGGATTTGCCACTTTGTTAATTTGGATTGTCTGGGTATGTTTGACTATATTGAAGTGAGAACAGAATGTTTAAATATAAATTTATGTTAACATTTTTTATCGTTTTTGTTGTGGTTGCTGCATACATTTCCCATGCTTTGGAGTATCTTCCTGTATTAGTTTCCGAGACAATCTCCTAAGGGTTTGAAATATGACTATATATCCAATGCATTGCTTTAAACGAGAGACGAATATCGCTATAAACTATTAATAATAGCGAGGGAGTCCAGATCAAGTGTAGAGGGTCAGAAACGATATAAGGGCATCATTGTTATTAGTTTCTCTGTGTTAATAGTATTACAATAAAATCAGTTGCAACCGCAATCTTTTCTGACAATCAGTTTTCTTTAACTTTAAAAGTGATGTGCTTATTGTCCATGTTTGTCGCTCCGCCACTGCTCTTCTAATTGAAAGTTCTGCTGGTGCATAGAGATCAAAACAAACATGACGTCACTGTGCGGAGTGGTGTTATAAAGCGGAGTTACTGAGGGGCAACTCAACTCATGATGGACGCAGTGACATTGACGATTGTGTGTTGCATTTTGCTGCCAAGCACTGCATTTGGGAAGCCCTTTGTTACCGATACTGCCAGCTTCATCCTGAAGGCACCTGACAATGATACGGGTACTTGGATGTGGAAGACAGCTAACTCGAAGGTTGGTTTGCATGTTTCTTTGTAAATTCCTAAACAGTAGCATTCCTCTACTTCAAAATGAACACCATGTCAATGTTTCCGTGATCGCCAATGCGTTGGTAGATGCGCTAGACGACGCGGTTAGTGTAACACTTTTTGACTAGAAATCAACTTGCACCTTCTCCGATCAAGCAAGAGCTCCGTTCTCGATGGACGTCCATTTATGAGTTAATCTTCTCGTAACTAGTAACATGTACTGCAACTCAACAGCAACGACATTCTTTATTTCGATGTTGATGAGTAACATAATCATTCCAACCGTTCTTCAGCGCAAATCACAGTTGCGAAACTGGAGTACTGCCTGCTGTTTACCCTTTGTTCTAAGGGTGTCAACCTTAATGCACTGTACTTGAACCTAACATTTCACTTCATAAATCGTTAAAAACTCATACCAGCAGGCGCATTAACTCGTTTTGTTCGCCCAATGACGTCATTGCGAAGATGCATGCTACGATATGACGATTTTAAATCTTGGATGTTGCATATAGATTGCCATTGACTGCTCAATACTTGGATAAATGAAACAAGATACGTAGCACTAAAAATCCTCAACGATCCCCGTTAATAATAATAATTAAATCACTTGGCAATAAGAAACAAAACTGTAAACGTTGGCCAACAGTAAGAAATAAGGCAATAAGGTTCATTCTACATTATTTATAGTTAGGTACTGTAAAAGTGTAACGAAGTTTATTATTATTATTATTATTATTATTATTATTATTATTATTACTCTCTCTATTGCTTACCCACGTTAGGTAGAGGTGAAAAAAATTGATATCGGGATATCAACAAGAATAATACGTTTTAGGGCCTCCAGAATAAAATACAATTTTAGTAAGATATTCGGGTTAACAGGATAACTCAAAAACAACACGTCTGACAAACATGACATTTAAAACCTGAATGAGACGCCGTACAAGGATGCCAGGTGAAGGTTTTCAAGAAATTCATTAACCCAAACAACACTTTAGAAGGATAAACGTGGTTCTTCTTTTCTACATTGCTTTCAAGAATCTTAAATAACAATTGTATGTACGACGTATGAACATCGCAAGTAAAATGCGTATCTTAAATTTTCTGTGAATAGACTTTAAAGCCATTTTCATTCTTATTAACATTTATATAAATCGGAATGCGGAGGTATTAGCTGAAAACTTTCTACAGTAAAAGTGAAATACCCGTACAATTTTTATCATGATTTTACTTTCCCTACTACGTATAGTAAGTAGGGGAAGTATTGCATTCCACCCAAAAATTCGATACCGAGATTTCACAGGAAACACATGTTTTCAGGTGCATTGAATGCACATAAAGCATTTTTGGAAACATGTCCGTGTGTGTGTCTGTCTGTGAACAGCATAACTCAGAAACTAGCAGTCGGATAAACACCAAACTTGGTATTTAGGTTTAGTATCTTGCACAGATGCAATACAAAGGTTTTCAAGAAAATCCCCACCCCAGATTACCCTTAACATAAAAAATTTCTCGGAAATTTCAATTTTCACAAAAATGGCTCTTAACGATTTTGAATAAAATACAATAAGTTTAAGACATTTTATGGCAAATGAACTGTATATCTCGAATTTTCTGGGAATGTCTCCAAAAGTATTCTTCATTGTGAACGACTTTTGCATAGCTGGTAAACCATAAGAGATAGACAAAATTTTACTGCACAAAAATGTAGATCGCGTTAAAATACACAATTTATGTCATATACATTTTTTCTTGTTGAGTGGATCATTTTCGAGATATTGCTTGTTATTGCCTTAAATTTTCCAATACTTACACTTTTTCTCAAATGGGAAATTATTATTGGTTTTTTTATGTTCTGGTAATGCAAAGAGAATGGAATGCTGCACATAGCAACCAGCTCTTAAAATATTTGCTATCTCTTAAAGCCTACCAATTTCCCTTGCATCTACAAGAAAATTAGCAATTAGATTAACATCTCGATATCTCGATTAACATGAAGCATGTGGAGAATAGGCGTTTGTAAAAACAGTTTTGTACAAGAGTAGAGAAAGTGATGTGAGTGTAACACATCAGATTTTGTTTGTTTGTAATGAAATATCCGCGGCATTTGTGTTATTTTATACGAATTTTCCAAGGAGTAACAACAGCTACTTTTTACTCTATGGCAATTTCAAATAAAAGCCCAAATCATTTTCACAAGTATGATCTTTTATAACTTCAATGTGTTGGTAGGTCTTGTAAGGCCACTTTACAGTTTTATTAATTTAAATTAGAAAATGTTTTATAGCCACTTTGCGTCAGAAAGTATATGCCTTTGCAATATAAAAGAATTATCAAAATCTCTTTTGTGATTTTGAAATTATCTTACATGTATAAACATAAATACATACATAATGCATACATACACACAGGCAAATTGTCTCTCTTTACAATATTAGTATATATATGTTAGTAATGCATGAAATAGTAACTCAAGTGGAATGTAATATTCATATGACATTCTCTAAAGGCCACAGAATAAAAGCATTTCTTTAAACAAAGGTGTGCGTGTAGGTGAGTGAAGTAGAGAGACTGAAAACAGAAAGATGAAGTGATCACTGGCGTTTAAAACCGAAAATATAAAATTTAAGTTTCTCGAACGTAATGGGTTTTAAACATATGATAATTTTGATTTGTCCTTATATTAGTTACAGAATTAGTTATATGAAGCTTAAGGTAATGCATGATATGAAGTATCTGAAGTTCAGTACATGTTTTTGTAACCGGAAGGGTAACCATAATGTCGTTTTACTTTCAAAACATTTTATCAAAGCTGATAAAAATAAATTTACACTGAAACAAGGCTAATTAAACGCAAACGCTGCTTTTTAAGTCCAAAATAAGTTGGGAATTTGTTATACTTAATTGAAAACTGCGCTTTCATTAACGCTTAAGAGGAAATGCCTTCATCAATGCTAAAATTTGCGTTTTAAAATCATATTTAATCACAAAATATATTTCAGATTAATGAAATAAAAAACAAATCAATACAACTTTATTTACATTTCAGAATTATAGCTCTTTGTACGGAATGGAATAACATGCAGGGTGTAAAACATTTTTCATCATTGAGGCTGTTAAATAAAACTACAAAAACTTCTGAGGACAGTAGGAGTTGCATTCGCATTTAAATGAAAAGTGGTGCCTGTTCTAGGGTGGTTAAGTTAAAATTATTTCTTCTATTTGAATTGGAGCTTTCGAGTATTTCGTTTACAAAAACAAAAATATGTCGTTAATAAGTTGTGTTAGTTAGGAGACTAAAGCAGGAATCAGAATATGTTACGTACATATTTATTGTCAACATGGCACAAACAACCAATAATATTCCTTCAGCTGCGGCTGCTGAAACCAATCCTGCCAAATTTTTGAGCCAAAATAATTATAACTATCATTTTGAAGTAACATGAATAAATTTGCTGGGGGTTTTTTCCTTCACTCTGCTTTAGAAATGCAGATCAGTAGAGACTGTGGATGAGATGGTCTATTGAAGTGAGAGAGAGGATTCGTGTTTTAAGGGTGAGGAAAAAATTTGGATAGAAAGTCATTGAGCAACTTATTCCCACTGAGATCTAACTCAGAACTCCTTACATTATGAAACATTGCATACGTTATTCCTTTATGATGCTAAGAAGAATTATGCTTTCTTCGGTATATTTCCTACGTTTAAATAATTATACAATATATTTGCAGCTTCCTTTATACCTATTAATCTTAGTTCAGAATATGCTTGAAAGGAATCCGGAATGTACTTCACGTCAGAAGTTATAAATCCATTATTTTATGGAATCCCCTTTCAAAGAGGAATGTAACTGTTTTCGCAAAGGTTAATGTTAACATATAATACGACAATTTTTAAGGTATTATTTTATAAGAAAATAATGAAGTATCTGATAACAGCTGCTTTTTATCAAAATATATTTGTATAAGTTAGAAAAGGAATAAAATGTGTTTATAAGTGATATTTTCTGGATGCCCTTTCCTGTAATACCTTTAGTAGCATAACTAAAACCTTTTTATCAGAGCGTCCGCTTAAGTACGGAAGCATATATCTTTAATTTGATTTCCTTTGTGTCATGGTCATCGCGATCCTTCTAACTTTACATGATAAAGAACATCAATGTAGGTTAAAAGTGGTAATATTTACACTGTACAGCAATTCAAAAATGTTTACATTATCTTATATAAATCAGAGCCTTTTTCATTGTGTGCTGGTTATAAGATACTTGTTAGGTCACTGAAGCTAACTTAAGTGGACATTGCAGCAGGATTCGTTGCATTGAAGGTCTCATATTTTGATGGTAGTTTCTTATTTAAGGATGAATGAGTGTGTCAGTTTGCAGTGACCAACTCTGAGGCGAGTAATTGACGCTCGATCAACTGTTCACAGAGATTCAAAGAAATTGGTGGATCAGCACGGGTAGCTAGCAGTTTGCTGTGGGTTATTGACCATATTTTCTTCCATTTTCGCCTTCTCTGCCAAGTACTTAATAGGTAGAGAAGGAATTACATTCCACTTAAGAATTCTATATCGAGATTTCACAATTTCATGTTTAGAACCACCGTGAGTAAATAAATAAAAAAAAAACATTTTAGGAAAAAGTCGGTGTGTGCGTGCGTATATGTGTGTATGTCTATGAACAGTGTAACTAAAACACGAAAAGTTGGATAAACACCAAACTTGATATTTACATTCAGTATCTTCCAAAGATGCAAAAGATTTCAAGAAAATTCCTTATCCCAAACTACCTTTTACATGGAACATATTTTGAAACTTTTTATTTTCTACAAATAACTGTATTGGAATTATTTAAAATACCATATATTAAAGACATTTACATGAGTTGAGTTTTCTTGGAATGGCCCTGAATTTCTCTTCATTTGCAAGGAATTTTTTATAAATCTGTTAAACCTTAAGCGATAGACGAAAACGTATTATGCAACAATTAAAGATCTCTTTAAAACTCAGGATTTATTTCAAATAACGTTTTTTGTTCCATCAAACATTTCAAGATATCCGTTATTAATGGTATGAATTGTTCGATACCTTTGCCATTATTTTAAAGTCCTGTAGATTTTCAGTTGTTTCTCGCGATGTCATGAAAAGTGTATAAAATGTTAAATGATATGGGTGATTTACATGTATTGACATTATTAATTTACTTCTCTAGAATAAAGTGTTCTTGATTATATAACGGGAGATTCTTAATTAAATCGATTGATTTTTTTAGTTTTAATATTTTTAATTATTAGTCCTAAAGAAAGCACATTTTGACCAGTTCTTCAACATTTGACAATCGCTATTCCCTTTATATAACGAAATGTGTAATGCGTTTTTTCCGGAAAGGTTTGTCTGGATTAAAATGAAGCAGATACAAACATAAACCTTCTTAAAAATAATTTGTATACCACTAATAAGCGCTAGAGTGAATGTGACACATCGGATTTTTCTACAAGTAGTTGTTTGGTGTAATGTGTTGAAGTTATTCCATGGTAACTGATATGGTGTCCGGTGGGTTCCTTTGCATCTTTATCAACACCATCCGAGGGTACCCAAGTGAGGATTAATGGTTTTCCAGAGTGCTGTATGATGGAATATAAGCAAAGTATATTACCACTTACACCTCAGATTCTGGATAGTTGTGTTCAGTAAATCAGTGTAATTTACATAATTTGTTTGATTGGCATTTTGAATTATTTCTGCAGTGCTTCCATAATTGCAAAAAGCTTAACCATAAAAAATTGTGAAGTATTGCAGCAATGTATTGGGCATGCCGTGAGTGCACAGTCGCGTCCTTGGAGTGTTGCTGAACCATCCGTGAAGATTTTCATAGCTTCTCTGTGACTGTCTTGCAGAGCATTGTATTTTCTTTCAGATGAAATTAGATGTCTGGGTTTTGTGTTATAATAAAGCTGAATATCAAGGTGCCAGGGATACGAGTTCCTTTCGAGACGATGGAGTGGATCTTAGGTATTTTAAATTGTATTTCGTTGTAGTACTCCTTAATTCTGGTGTGAAAAGGACGCATGCGCCGCTCTTTAGGTAATCTCACCGAAGAGCTAATTTGAAAGATGTAGGGAATACTGCATTAGGTGGAGCTGAAGCTATAGGGAGACTCACTGAACTATGCACGGATTGTGCGGTGTTTTTCCGATTCTCGATGACGGCGCACGATGCTGGATGCGGCTATCATCATGTTGTCCTCCATGGTCTAGGGGTACCATGCTAGCCTCAAGTTCTGAGGTCGCAGGTTCAAATTCGGTGGAGAGCTATGGATTTTTTCAGGTAAAAATCTATAGCATAGCTTCCTTCGTGAGGGAAGTAACGCCGGAGGTCCCGTGTCGTAGATTTACGGCACGTAGAAGAACTTTAAGTCTGATAAAGAGGCCTCTTTCACGCTGAATATAGAATGGGACGTTAAGAATCAATAGTTAAAGAGCGTCCATAAATAAAACTCATTTTTACGCGGTTATCATAGATTAGCATTGTTGCAACCATGCAACAATTACCTTAACTGTATTTCAAGGCTTTACTTACCAACGATATGAAAGTAGGTTTTGAAACTGGCCATTGGTTCCATACATTTTTGGCGCCTATTTAAGAAGGTACCCATCACTTGAAAACTGGTGATAATTTCCTAGACGATATTTTGTTTTAATTTTTCCAGGGTATGTGTGTTTGTCTTGCGTCACAGTTATTTTATAGGGTTGAATTTAAATCATTTAATAGTTGTTTGCACAGAGCAATGCGAAATGCCTGTTGTGAAAGATATCTAAGTGATTTTTGGGGGAAGGTCTTGAAATGATAGACCGATGTTATGTTACTTCTGAACGATATCTGCGGTCTGAAATTTATTGTACAGATTATGGATTGTCCTACGGCTTGAACCGTTCCGCAAATCGTATTTGCATTTGGCGAGCTAACTGCATTAACACATCATACATAAATACACATTGAGCCAGAATTGTTATTAAATACAGGAAACAATAAATGACTAATAATAACTGCACTACACTGCATCACGGTCAACCAATTCTGCAGAGCAGAGTGAAGCCAGCGTCAGTAGCGTGATCTTGATTGCAGGAAGCACGCGTCCACAAGTCCAGTGGAAAACCACCAAATAGTTGATTCATAGTTCATTGGATCTCTCAGTGTAATAATGATGACATAGGAGAGACAGGTGGTTCAATTGCTTCTAATTGGAGGCTTGCCACTAGACTAGTAATGTAGGTAGCAATGACAAGTCTGAGGGTGGTGTAGTGTATTTTTTCCTTAAAAGTTTGAAGAATGCAGAAGCGTACATTACCATTGCATATACCAGCTTGGATTTCATAATAGCCTTGTAAGCGATTAGTAAAACGGCGAGGTCGGCGCTCCTACCCTTCGCTGCTAGGTTCATGATATTATGGCGTTTTATGCAATCATTGTTCAACTTTCGTATTTCAGGTGTGGTCTATGAAAGTTTGCGGTCGAATATCGGTCTAGGAATTGTGATACGTTTAAGGTTATGGCGTTTGCTTTCAATTAAGAACGAATCTAATTGTGTTGTTGGCAGCATTTTCTTGGATTAAGTAATGCATTTTATTTCGACAATGAGAACTTAAAGCCGGTGTAAAACGACCATTGCTGATGATGTTGAAGAGCGGTTTGGAGTAATGCTTGTGTAGAGTTTATATTGTTACCTTTGCAGAATATGTTAACTTTGAGGAGTATTTTTAAGTCATCGGCATACAGGCATGATATTATAGGTGCACTTAGGTATTTAACTATGTTATGAATAGAACAAGGAATAAAGTCACACTTGATTCTTGGGGAATTCCATTCTCATTTATGGTTGCTTTGAATAGTGCACCATCGGCTTTTATTCAATTGCTGCGATTCAGGAGAAACCTTTGCGAAAAACCTGATGTGTTACATTCACATGACTTTCTCTACTCTTGTACAAACTATTTTTACAAACGCTTATTCTCCATATGCTTCATGTTAATCGAGATATCGAGATGTTAATCTTATTGCTAATTTTCTTGTAGATGCAAGGGGAATTGCTAGGCTTTAAGCGATAGTCAAATATTTTAAGAACTGGTTTCTATGTGGAGTATTCCATTCTCTCTTGCATTACCAGGACAAAAAACTTAATAACGAATTCCCATTTGAGAAACGTATAAGTATTTGAAAATTTAAGGGAATAACAAGCAATATCTCGAAAATGGTTCACCTAAAAAAAATTTATATGACATAAATTATGTATTTTAACGCCATCTACATTTTTTGTGTAGTAAAGTTTTGTCTATCTCTTATGGTTTACCAGTTATGCAAAAGTCGTTCACACTGAAGAATGCTTTTCGAGACATTCCCAGAAAATTCGAGATATACATTTTATTTGTCATTAAAGTATCATAAATATATGATAACTTAATCAAAATAGTTAGAGCCATTTTTGAGAAAATTAAAATTTTCGAAAAATGTTCCATGTAAAGTGTAATCTTGGATGGGGAGATTTTCTTGAAAACCTTCGTGTCGCATCTCTGGAAGATACTGAACATAAATACCAAGTTTGGTGTTTATCCGACTGTTCCTTTCTGAGTTATGCTGTTCACAGACAGACACACACTACTCTTCACCTGGTCTGAAAATTTTAGGTATATAACTCTCTGGAAAGTGATTTAGCATAAATAAGAGTGTTATAACAATTGAAGAAGTATTTAAGCTAACAATCTCTCATTCAACAAAAATAACTAAATTCGTATAATAAAATAAACTTCAAGTATAAATATCAATAAAGAAAATAATATTAATAAAAAAATTTAATAAAACATATGATAAGTAAATCGCAACTTAAAATAATTAATTTATTTATTCTTAATAATATCGAATTACGCTGTTGTTGGCATACTCTATTTAATTTTGTGTGGAAACTTCATTCTGTGAGGTGATTCGTTTAGTGAGTGGCTTGTAACGTGGTATTTCATATTAGCACATCAACAATTCCGACATATAATGGTAAGTACTTGTGTTATAACAAGTTGAAGTAAATTAAGACTTCGTAGAATGTGAAGGTAGGAGTTTTAATCGTTGCCCGAAGTGGAGGGGAGCAAAGCGAAATCCTGTGCTGTTTCTTAAAACTTTGGATGTCTTCCTTTCCCTTTTCTAAGGAAAATTTGTACCATTCCGGTCCGTTTTAGTGTGTAATGGAATATTCTGCATAAAAAAATCGAAGGAAACAAGAAACGACGTATCAGTAACCATGTGGAACATTTTTAGCAGCAAGTCCCCCTACAGCCTGCAGTTGGAATTTAAGTACAGCATTCTTACACAGCTGGTATAACTCTAGTACCATTTCTTACACGAAAAATTTTGTTTCACAGCTTATATTATTGATAAGCTAAATAATCATTATTTCACTTTACACTGATTTTATAACGTAGTGCGGAAATGAGCAAACTAACTTTTCGTATTTCGAATTTGATTACTACTTTACTTTATGAAGTTACCTTCATGTTCCGGTTTGCATGTAAGTTATCAAACGTTTTTAGGAAAAACATAAAATTCATTTATTTACTTAATGATTGTTAAGTCTTACATAATAATGTTAATAAAAAGAAAGAATAATAAAAGACAGTGTAGTTCTGTGCTAAGCTCACAAAAGCTCCCCAGGTAGGTATACAGCAACTTTAAATAAGTCTGAATTTTAAATTTTAATAGCTAAACATTTTGACAGGATGTAAACTGAAATATAAAATTAATGAGGGGAAATAATATGATAGGTTCGGTTTGTTAAATTTGAAGTTTTATTAGCCTTCCGTTTTGTCAAAATATTCGTTCAGTCAGATTAGCGTTCTCTGTTATAAAGGTTTTCGTTTCGATCCCTGGTTTTAAACAGTAGGAAGCAATCCTCAAATAGGAATACTACTATTAATATAGTTACTTAAAGAAAAAGCTTGTTATCTATTACTTACCGTTGGTTCTCCCTTCTTCATTTTTAACAGAAAGTGAGTTCCAGGGCTCAGAAAATTCTGAGTATTTTGGGAATAAAAGTGTCGTTGGCTAGAGAATATAGAGAACATTATGTATAGAAACTATTGAGAGAATTGAAGATAGACAGAATGAATCTCAATTTTCCTCAAACGATGTGCAAACAAATAAAATCGAATTTGTTATTAATGATTTAGATGCTGAAAACACTTAAATGGAGCTTCATGGTTCAGATTAAAACAAAAATACAGATGAACGACATACCGTTCTAGGTATGGAATGGAATGAGAAATGTCTTAATGCTGGAGAAACTCTGATAGAGAAAAGAGTGATGTTGAGTTAGATGTAACTGAAGACCAAGATTATACATTTTAGAACTGTGGCCTTTAGGAGGAAATAAAATACTTTTAAATTCTCTAAAGTTAGATTAAGATGATATCCCTCAAGGGGAACTATTTGTTGATAAATTAGGCAGTCTAGTTACCTTAATTGGGGGATGGGGTGAACCTACACCAGATTCCGATGACAACAATTGTGAATTTATACTAAGTGATACTATTGTGATATAAGTGGTGTCACAGAAAACATGAACAATGACATTTATATTGGAGGAAGAAAGCACAAACGAAACTTAGTACGAGAACCTACGTGGACGTCAGAGAAAAATAAAAATAAGAGAATGCATGGTAGGGCATATAGGGAGGATCAAAAGATCTGGAAGTAAATGGGAGTATGGTATTAAAGAACAAGTAGGAGGGAACTACGAGATTGCTAAGTGTGGCACGAGAGTGAAGGAGGGCTCAGTGCTAATGAATTTGCTACAATTCTGTGTGATTTCGTCTCAAAAATGTTATGTGTGACAAAAAAAGATGAAATAATATTTTACAGTGATGGTTGTGGCTATCAGAATAGAAATGTGACACTAGCAAACGCGCTACTTGATTTGGCTAACGAGATGAACGTCTTTTTTTTTTTTTTTTTTTTTTTTAAAGTTCCCTTGTCGTTCCCAGTTTACACTACTGCGTTTTTACTGTTTTATACCGCATATTTCCGCAACACACATACACACACACACACACACAAACACCCATGCCCGTTGCGGGACTCGAACCCGCGACCCTCAGCCTGGCGGAGCGCCAAGCGACCACTCCAGCGACCACGGCTACGTGGGCCGGCAGCTTGAAAGTTCAGAAGTATTTGCCAAAATGCCACACCACAAATGGAATGGGATTCAGTGCATTTTGCATAGAGAAGAAGTTAAAATATCAGGACATATACACACCTGCAAGCTATGTTGCAGTGTTTAAGACAACAAGACTAAAACCTAAACCATACGAAGTATATTACCTAAGCCATAACTTCTTCAAGGATTACAGTTCATTGAAGACATATTCCAGGCATCAAGAAAGCGGACGCGACATGTGTTGCTTGAAGTAATGCCCCTCCATGACAGGGCAGTTCAAAGTTGATTTCAAAGATAAACAATCTAAATAAAGTATAAGTCTCGAAAAAAATTTAAATTTTAAATAAACGCTTATAATTATATATTTCATCTCAGATGAGTGGAATGACCTGTATAACAGAAGAAAAAGTGGTAGTGAAAATTCTTCTGAGATGATAGTTGCTGGTCTGTACAGTGCTCCCCTTAGAAAGACAAATTCATTGACTTACAGGTAGTGAGCCACTGGTTCCAAAAGACTTCCATTCTTTTCATAACAATTTGCCTTATGAATAGGATACATTGCATAGCACCAATTTCATAATAGACATTTGCAAGTTTATTTAGAAAAGTTACAAGAAAACATGGTTAAAATATAATTATTTGTATGCTTTTTCTCATGTTAATTCCAAACCAAAGTATCGTACTCAAAGCTTTGTAAGTTAATAATTACTTCCAGGAATTCATTAATAAAACAATGTAAATCTCCTAAAACCTCTGAAAGCTTGTAAGTCAAAAGGTATATAAGGGAAATTTATTAATAAACCTTATAAGTCTAATAAAATTTCATAAAACCTCGCAATTCAATAAACGCATTCCAATATTTGATTAATAAAACCTTGTACGTCTCGTAAAAATATCAATAATATTTAAACATTCGGAATTGTGCATCAAATTAGTAAATTGTAATATTAGAAGACATTTCACAAGAATTTTACTAACAAAAGCTGCTTTACAGAGATGTAAAATTGTTTTCTAGCCTCCTATAAAACAGTCTGAAAGAGACATACGAGGTTTTAAAAGTAAGCCGACGATATAATGGTTTATAAAAATATATATGTTCTATCCTTTTTGCACCCACTGGTTAAGATATACATTCATTAGGCAGCAAACACTGCAAATAGTGACATACATAAATATCTGGTGTAATTATGCCTTTCGTCAACACTTAGTTTTTAAAGGAAACTCCTTTGACATATTGTAATATTCATCCATTCTGTGTTTCATTCAAATTATTAGTAATCTACCACGTGCCGTTTATTACTTAATGGTTTTGATGTTTAATACAGTGACAGGATTAAAAATCGGAAAGCACTGTCTTGTTTGTCATACTTATATCTTCAGTTCTGCTGCTTACATGTTCTCTATTCTCCAAAAATGTTTCAGTGGCGATTGTATGCACACACTAATTCTACTGCAGTTATTCACAATATGATTGTAATTCTGCGGAAATTATAATAAGTTATCAGTAATACAGCCAGGCAGTTCAAGCATACCACTCAAGATCTCTCTCAAAATTTCAAAAATACTGAAGTACGCACAACAAATGCTTGTCTTATTTACAATTTCTTCTTCTTCTTTTTCAGTGTTGGGTACTGTCAATTGTATACAGCTCTCCTCTGTAGTTATAACTTACTATAGATACATGCGTTATGAATGAATTACCTGGGTATAATACCACACAAATGTTTAACACAAAGCTGCTAGTTGCTTTCGTTAAAATAGATTTTTCAGGTTTATTCATTTTAGTACTCTTTCTCCCTTACGTTTTGGCCTGTAGCTCTTCGCATGCAATGACGTCTGGTGAAGTGAAAATTTCTTTCACTTTATTTGAACTGAAAGCGGCGCTCATGTTGTCTGCAGAACCAAACTTTGAAAATCATTTCTTTAGCTTCACTACAATAATTGTACTGAGTATAAATTTCTTAATTAAAAAATATATGTATCTTTATATAGCACAGATATAAGATAAATATACCCCAACAATCACTAGTATTTTCCTGTTATTAACCTCAATAATGTCTTTTTAAGTAGTTAAACATAATAAAATTTATTTACAATCTAAATGATTTGATAATTTGATGTGTTATTCAGGTGTCTTTTCGTCATTTTCATCACGTTGGAGATGACGCTGGAAAAGGTTACTGGACTTTAGAGGTGATGCATTCTGAAACAGTCCCAAAACATATGCAGAAAGTAAAAGGACTGATGCTCTCTGAAACAGGTCCAAAGCGATATCAAAAAGAGAGAGAGGTTAGTACCAACTCCATCAGTAAGATGCCGTACATCCTGCTTGTGAACGCACCAGAGATTCCTGCGGATGCATTTCAGGAACAAAAACGAGCTACAACACCTGTATATGCCATGGAAAAGGACAAATCCTCTGCAGAACTACTGGAGGAATTCCTAGAAGGGATAGATGGCGGACCTAAAGAAACCCAGGAGTCAAAACCACAGATAGAAGGCGACTTGAAGGAGGAACTTGAGAAAACTTCGACACATAATGATGCTGAACGAGATGACACCGTGGAGGAGGAAAATTGGTGGCTTCCGGGGGAAGACTTGGTAGACGAAGAGGAAGATGGCTACTTCCATGTACGAAACGTAAGTGAACTCAATGTTTAAACACTTGTTAATTAAACATCACTGCACTGCAAATGCGTACACTTCATCTAAGTTTTGGTAAAATATTGCAGACTTTAAAAGCCTATAAAATTTAAAGTAATGAGCACAACTTCCTTCCCGTTTGCTTTCTTTTGATTCAAGATTTCGGTTTTACTATATACCTTAAAAAGACTTAAATTAAAGCCTTTAGTTTCCATTATATTTTTTCTAGCCCGTATTCTTTAATTTTGTTTGATCTAACCAATTGAAGATTTGGTTTGGCTATTTCATACATTAGATCAAAACTTATTTACATATTTTCACGTAGTCAGCATTGCAAAAGCGGTTCGTACTATCAACTTTTTCATTCCGAAATAACGATGAATTTAGTAGATACAATTTCATGATTGAAGGGTTTTTGCAATTTTCGGAAAACTAGAACTTTGACGTTAAGGAATTAAAATTCACTACTTGAGAAATCAAGTCAATTACAATTTTACTCAGGTGCATCAACAAAGCATTAGTTACCCGTATAACAGGGATGGACGAAGTTGTTTAAGTGAAAATGTCTAATACATCGATCGTGTTTCATTCCTTTTTTCAGAATTGTTAGTGCCATTATAGACAAACAGCTTAGTTTTGGTTGAGATCAGTAAGTGTCGACTTTTTGTAGGACTATTCATTAAGGACAATTCGTAGTCAAACATATCATCTAAGCATGAACAATATATCAGTATTTTAATGTGAATGTCACCCGAACCAGCAAAGCTACAGTCTTGATTTTTTCACTGCACATTCTACACTACTTAGAGTATCATGTTAAAATGAAGTGCAAGGAGATGCATGTACAATCATGTAACACTTAGAGGTACAAATATTAGGCTACCGAAGTTTATTTAGGTACATCATATAAGGAACATTCTGTTGAAATTAATCTAAACTTATTTTGTACCCATATTTGTGTGTATTTCTCACAAAATGGGGTGGATTGATTTTTCAACGTTCCAATCTTTAGTGAAAATCTTAGATAATATATAGTTAAACATTTCAGCTCAATATACTCAATGCAATGCACAAAAATATTATTTTTAAGTTATTCAAAAACTGCGTAAAACGTGTGCCAATCATTGTAAAGTTCATGTTTTAGCTTCTCGGAAAATTCCAGCTTCTTGGGTTCAAAGTTTTGTAGATTTTGGTACCTCGCTGTTTAAAGTTCTAAGTTATGGAAAAATGCCAAAAACTACAACTAATTCGCATTCAGTATTTAAATATGACAAGTATTGAATTGCGAGTGTTACAACTATAAAATGTACAACCACCTATAAATTAAATATCGATGGATTCAGAAAAGAATGGAGACTTCATTGATGAAAAGAAAAAATCAATTTTTTGGAACTGGTTGACCACAAAGTGAGCCATTAAAAATAATTCAAAGCTATAAGAAAAATACAAAGCATCGTATCATAGCGTAGAGTTGGAAGGAAATAAAGTTACATTTATGAACCTAGTCCTAAAGTTCGTAGTAATTTCTTATATGTGTACCATAGAATCTATTATTAAAATGTATTTACTAAATACGTATTTGTTTTAGGTTAATATATACCATATTTTTAACACTAGTTAGACATTGCGATTCAGTAAAAAGGTTTCACATTAAGGTTGCAACAGTTATGTAAATGCCTTATAAAATAATTTTCTAAATGCTTAACTCCATATTATTATACACATATTATACTTTCTAGCTACGTACTATCCATTTTACAATCTTTTTTCCTGTGAGTTGCGTATGTTTAATCAAAGGAGCACATCAGAAGATGAAGGTACTAAATCGAATTGATGTGCTAAAGTTGCCTAATAGTGGATTGAGTGACGAAAAAGAACACCGAATACCGTCGGTAACTTAAAGGGGATTCGAACCTTTGCACATCTCAGAACAGCACTATTTCCGATTACAACGAGTAAACAACAGGAGAATTTCTTTAATTATATATATATATAATTAATTCAAATTGATTATACTTTTTAGAGGCCTTAGTCTGGTGTTAACAAGTAGTTGAGTAGAGTCAACTGAAACATTCAATACCACAGCCGGGCAGTAGAATGTTCCAAACTAAATAACTCACATAGACGCATAACAACGAAACACTGGTATAACTCCTTAAATGCTCATATGTTTAAGGTCTTTAAGCAGGGCCAATGTGCATATATTTCCTGCAGCATCATTACGTTTCATTTCGGGTTTATTTTTAATAAAAAACACCCTGTTTATAGGTAAGCTAGAAAATGATACGGTAATAATGTATGAAAACGTAACAGCTTTTTTTTTCCTAAGCTCAATAAGAAACGTATCCAGATATTCTTTACAGTGTGAATCATTATAACCGTTCCTATATGTGATAAAAATAGATACCAAATGACTTAAGTTCTACCTAGGAGATATATACCATCACCGTAATAAGCAGTTCAACCAGTCTTGCACGAAAATATTATGCACATTATATAAACTCGTTTTTAAATTGCAGTTTTGTTTAAACTTTAACATTAGTTATTACACTCAAAATGCAACATTTCCGGAATTCTTTTTTATTAACTTTTATTTTATATAAGGAAATATTTTGTGTGTGAGAGTGTGGTGTGCGTGTCTGGTGCGTATGCGCGTGCGCCTCAAGCTAATCTGGATTAATTTTAAACCTTAATAATAGCAATTTCGAGTACTTCTGCATATATGCAAATGAATCATCATAAAATTATTTATTGTATAAGTATAATAATATAGATTTTATATCCAAAGGTAATTACAAATCTAATTAGCATACCTTATGTGTTATTTGTTTAACAGAAATAAATAATACATTTTGAGAGTACGTAGACTCGAAATTACAAGATGAAGAACCTTTAGGGCTGGTTTGCCGTGGTCTGCTGGAGATCGGGGTTCCAAACGTTTCATCTGCTGCTGCGGTAGACATCCTCAGTGGCGCTGTCGAAGTCGAAGTCTCCTCGAAGGTTTCGCCGCGTATGATGCGTCAGTTTTTTTGGGGGGAGCAGGAATGTAGGTATAAGGAAAAACAAGAATAAATGGTTAATTGGAAGTAAAGAGGATGAAGAGAGAGGATTTGATTGGGGTTGTATGGTCAAGCTTTGCAGTTTCTGAATGAAGTGAGTCGAATCTTTGATGAACGAGTTCGTCGTGCCGATATGTGGTTGTAATAAACCAGCTAGATATTTGGATAAGGTATAGGTAGGAGATCCAATACCGCTCACAATGGACCTTAAAGGTACTTCCGACTTGTGGATCTAAGGTAAGCCGTAGAGTCCAGGTGGCTGTGCTTCAGATCTGGCGAAGCCGCGTTTATCCTCCGTTGGGACGACGAACTCTTGATCAGAAGATTCGTTTTTCGAAGAATGCGTGCTGTCTCGTTGAATTCTACAGTATGTGTCCGGTTTCAGAAGATCTAAGACTTTTTGCTGATAGTCCTGTTGGTTCAAAATCACGGTGTCATTCCCCTTGTCCGTTGAACAGACAATGATGTCCTTGTTGGTATTCACATTCAGATTAATTTCAACGCCGGCCTTGAAAGCCTGCGTAGTCCCACGACTCGCCTCTACGGGGAGGTGATATACCGTTTGATTCGTCGATTAGAAGTGCTTCTAAAATAGAAACCTTTTTTATGTTCACTTGCTTTTATTTCGCGCTGCCGTGGCTCAGGAATTATTCCTAAATACCTTCGACAAAAACAACATTTCAAGCATCTGCCGTAAACCCTATCCACAACCGCTCGGAGCGGTTTCGTTTTTAAAGTATCTCAAAAATCTACTTTCCCTTCATGCTTCATTTCCTACTAACTGTGCGTCTTCATATTTGGAAGTTCTGGCAGCTCAACCACCACACAAAACAGTAGACTACTTGATCGTCCCGTGGAAGCTGTAACTACAACCCTCGGTCCAGCATCAAAGGGTGGGCACGTCTTCAGAGAGCAGCATCTCTCAGACAATTAAATAAATAAATAAATAAAATCTGTAATACTCCATTCCGGCACCTTGTTACCTAAACCGGGACGTGTATTAACAAATTTTCAGTTTATTAATACAATACACTTACGTAATCATTGTACAGATAATTAACTATAACTAATAAAAAGGAAGGAATAAAATATTAAATTAACTAGGATAAAATTTTTAAATTTCCATCCACTAACTCAAAGACACCTAATAGTGAGTGACAACAAACAGCTGTGCGCTTGGATCACTAAGCTACCCCTGCCGGGAGGTAACAGTTCGGAATGGCCTTCTGCCGAAAGCAGCACGCTTACATACCGGAGTTGAGTTATGTGTTATGCGGAGTAAATTAATTTAGTGTAACACAATACCTGTTGTACCTACATTTCTGTTCAACTTTAAACCACATATGCCGAACCAGATGCGATTGTGGCAATATAGCATAATAACTCGTGTTAAATGCCGCGTGTACACAGACAACAAGTATGACAATGGAGCAAGTGCTGATCATTGTGTGTCGGTGATATTGCCTCATTTTTGGGTCGATAAACCCTCGCTATGGTTCGACTAAGCAGAAGGGAAATTCAAAATAAGCGGGATTACTCCTGAAAGAACTAAATTCAATCATATGATCGCTCAGCTCAACCATCGATATGCTGCAGAAGCGGAGGACATCATAACCGCTCCACACGCCAATGGTCCATACACGGAACTCAAGCCGGAGTTTGTAGGCAGGTTATCCACCAACAATGTGTTGTCCTGCGGCAGCTTCTAACACACGAGGAAATGGGGAACAAGCCATCCAAATTTTTGCGGCACTTCAAAAGCCGCGCAGCAGACGTTCCGGAGGACTTCCCGATGAGTATATGGTCTAGCTGTTTGTCATCTTATATCCAGACCATCATCGCCTGCCAAATGGTCGCTAGTCGTGATGCCCTTTCACAGCTGGCAGACAAAATTAATGAGGTGACGCTTCGTCGCCCTGCGTTGCGAGCGTTGACCCTTCGTCCGAATTTACCATGCTTCTACAGAGAGTTGAAGAGTTGGCCAAGAAAATGGCAGCCTTGACAACTTGCCAGTACCACAGCGTTCACATTCGCAAAATGCAATCAATAAGGAAGTCAGTCATTACACTGCTCGTGCGACTCTTCAGTAGTTAGCGGGTAATGTGCCACCTTTGGTTCTGCTATACTACCCGGAAGTGTGCGTCACCGTGTTCTTACATCCCGAAAAACGACATCAGCTGCATTTAGTGGCGACAAACGACTGCACCTCTTCTTTAGGCTACCTCTTCATTACTGACAGCACAGGTAAGCACAAATTCGAAATAGACACTGGTTCAGATCCCTGTTTGTCAATGCCGAATCTTACCACAAACGCTGCAGTTTCTAGTATCAAGACATCCTCCGTGATGCACTCGTTACCATGCTACTCCAATTACCAAGGTCGCGGGTTCACACCCAGCGGAGGGTGTGAACACCCGGATTCTTTCGGGTGTAAACATCCTTAGCATGCCTTCTTCGGAAGGGAAGCAAAGCCGGTGGTCCCGTGTCGTAGATTTACGGCGCGTTAAAAAGTCCAAACCTGATAAAGACGCCTCTGAACAAAAGTACCGATCTTTCACACCCAATATACAATAGGACGCTGAAGACCACAGCAACTAAACAGCGTCCATAAATAAAACTCAATTTAATTAAATTTTTTCTAGTATCAAAATATCTTCCCAGATACACCCCTTTACGATCTTCTCAAATAGTCCCCGAGCTCATCGGCCTGCGGGAATGTCAAAACTGTGCAACACCAGGTTGTTCACCACATCAGAACAACGTCTAACCCACCTGTCTCTTGCCTCCCTCGTCGACTCGCCCTTGAGCGCCTCAGGATTGCAAAGGCCGTTTTCGACAATATGCTGGAGAGCCCACCGTTCTCAGAACCGTTGGCCTTAGGCACTGCAGCTGGTATCCAAGAAAGATAACGGTTTGCGCTGTTGTGGCGACTGCCGTGCTCTTAATGCCTGCACCATTCCTGACTATATCCTATGCCAAATATCACGGCGATTCCCATCATCTTTCCGGTTTTCCGTCTCCTCCAAAGTCGATCTGAAATTAATAGACTGAGTTTTATTTATGGACGCTCTTTGACTAATATGGTCCTGAGCGTCCCATTCTATATTGAGCGTGAAACATCGGACATATTGTCCAGAGGCCTCTTTAACCAGCTTGAGATTCTTTCACATGGCCGTAAAACTACGACACTGGACCACCGGCTTTAATTCGCTTCCAGAGGAAGCCATATTAAGGAGTTTTACGCCGAAAAAATCCATCGCCCTTTGCCAGGTTTGAACCCACGACCTCGGGAATTAGAGGATAGCATCGTACCCCTAAACCACGGAGGACGACAAATCGAGCTTGTTCGAGCATACAACCAGGAACCCGCATTCTGATGATATACTCAAAACAGCCATTACCACTGCTTCCAGTCTCTTTGAATTTCCCTTTATGTCATTTGACCTGAGAAACGCAGCTCAGACTTTTTAAAGATTTATGGACAAATTCTCCTGGGCAGGATTTCTCTTTCGTCCTCTTGGAAGACACCCAGTGTTCTCCAAGACTTTGGAACAGCATCTACAGCACCTTCGCCAACTCTTTACCAGCCACGGAATTCGGAGTTATCATTAAATTTTCCGGTGCATCTTTGACGGTCTCCCTGGGTTATACCGTCTGGGGAGAAGATTCTCGTCCATTGCCCGACTTACAATCCTATGTACCAACCAGACCATCTGCAAACTGAGAAGGTTCCTGGGAATGATAAGCCTTTATTGACTTTTCCTTTCAAATGCTGCTACAGTTCAGAGCCGCTTCATGCCATCCTCTCAGGCTGTCGAGTGAAAGGCTCTGATTCTGTGAACTGTACACCTGAACCGCTTCAGAATTTCGAAAACTGTAAGGATAATCTCTCAAAAACAACTCTTCTAGCTCATTCTGATAGCTCTGCTTCTCTTGTTCTTGTCACAGATGTTTCCGCCCTAGGAGCAGTTTTGCAGCAGCGGATAAATGGGAATTGGCATTCACTCAGCTTCTTTTCCAAGAAGATCACCTCCTAGCAACAGAAGTATAATGCCTACGACAGAGAACTTCTGGCTATTTACGAAAGTGTTAAACTTTTTCGGCACATGTTAGAAGCACAAACCTTTACCACCTTCACCGATCATAAATCCGTTGCTTGTGCCTTTCAACAAAAGAGCGAAAACTTCTCGCCATTTCCGATACGTAAATCTAATTTCCCAACGTTGAACATGTCCCTGATTTAAATAACGTCGTTATCGGCGCTCTTTCGCGTATCGACGTCCTATCTAAACCCGTGTACTTGGTGGCACTTTCTAAGTCTCTGGAGCAGGATGCCGAGTTTCGCTAGCTACTCCAGAATAACGATTCTTCTTTCCTATTACAAAAGATTCCTCTAACCGGTGCTGCATTGTCTTTGTACTGTGACAACTCTACTGATAGACTACGTTCTTTTGTCACCCAACCTTTTTACCGAGAAGTCTTTGTCTCCCTCCACAACCTTAGCTACTCGGGAACAAACGCTTCCGTTAAGTTGGTCTCCCAGTGATTCATATGGCCGAGTTTGAGAAAGCATTGCCGCCTCTGGACACAAAATTGCCAACCCCGCCAACTATCGAAAACAACCGACACACTGTGACACCACCGACGCGTATCCAGTTACACCAGGGCGCTTTCTTCAAGTTCACATTAATTGGCCCTCTGCCCGTCTCTTCCGATAATCGCTACACATGACAGATATGATCGATACACCCGATAGCCAGAGACATATCTTCTTCCGGACATCACTGCAGAAACGATAGCAAGGACATTTAGAACTGAATGGATCGCACGATTCGGATGTCCGTAACGGGTCACCACCGGCCAGAGTACCATTCTCTTCCCAGCTCTTCCAAGCTTCGCAGTATTCATCTCAACTGAACTGCAGCATACCACCCAGCGCCTAATGACCTTGTGGAGAGATAACATTGCTTTCTCAAGGCTGGTTTTATGTGCCATGAAGATGCCAGCTGGAGCGATGCGCTACCTCTCATTCTCGTGGGTGTTTGAACGCCATACAAAGAGGACCTTGAGGCTTCGGTAGCAGAGCTGGTGTATGGTGAAACACTGCGGATCCCGGTAGAGTTTATCTAACTTGCTTCCCTGCCGACTGACCATTCTCAATTCCTAGCAGATTCTTAGGATAAGGATGGGAGAATTGAGACCAAAGGCAACCAGTCGCATTTATCCACCCATTCCTGTCAACAGCAACTCATGCCCCTTCGCCAAGACTGCCTTCTCCGTGTCTAACAACCAACTTACACTGGACTTCACAAAGTACTTCACCGCACTGACAAAACTTTCCGCATTGCCGTCAGAAACAAAGCAGTACTGGTATCAGCTGATCGCATGAAACCACCGGCCAGAGTACCATTCTCTTCCCAGCTCTTCCAAGCTTCGCAGTATTCATCTCAACTGAACTGCAGCATACCACCCAGCGCCTAATGACCTTGTGGAGAGATAACATTGCTTTCTCAAGGCTGGTTTTATGTGCCATGAAGATGCCAGCTGGAGCGATGCGCTACCTCTCATTCTCGTGGGTGTTTGAACGCCATACAAAGAGGACCTTGAGGCTTCGGTAGCAGAGCTGGTGTATGGTGAAACACTGCGGATCCCGGTAGAGTTTATCTAACTTGCTTCCCTGCCGACTGACCATTCTCAATTCCTAGCAGATTCTTAGGATAAGGATGGGAGAATTGAGACCAAAGGCAACCAGTCGCATTTATCCACCCATTCCTGTCAACAGCAACTCATGCCCCTTCGCCAAGACTGCCTTCTCCGTGTCTAACAACCAACTTACACTGGACTTCACAAAGTACTTCACCGCACTGACAAAACTTTCCGCATTGCCGTCAGAAACAAAGCAGTACTGGTATCAGCTGATCGCATGAAACCACCGGCCAGAGTACCATTCTCTTCCCAGCTCTTCCAAGCTTCGCAGTATTCATCTCAACTGAACTGCAGCATACCACCCAGCGCCTAATGACCTTGTGGAGAGATAACATTGCTTTCTCAAGGCTGGTTTTATGTGCCATGAAGATGCCAGCTGGAGCGATGCGCTACCTCTCATTCTCGTGGGTGTTTGAACGCCATACAAAGAGGACCTTGAGGCTTCGGTAGCAGAGCTGGTGTATGGTGAAACACTGCGGATCCCGGTAGAGTTTATCTAACTTGCTTCCCTGCCGACTGACCATTCTCAATTCCTAGCAGATTCTTAGGATAAGGATGGGAGAATTGAGACCAAAGGCAACCAGTCGCATTTATCCACCCATTCCTGTCAACAGCAACTCATGCCCCTTCGCCAAGACTGCCTTCTCCGTGTCTAACAACCAACTTACACTGGACTTCACAAAGTACTTCACCGCACTGACAAAACTTTCCGCATTGCCGTCAGAAACAAAGCAGTACTGGTATCAGCTGATCGCATGAAACCTGCTTTCATTCTCACAGACGCCTCGTTCCTGTAACTCCATCATCCAACACACCTACAACAGTGCCCATACAATCTGCAACAATTCATTCTGGGCGACATGTCCGTTTTCTGGCCTATTATATGCCCTAGGCATTCTGTCCTAAGGGAGCTGATATGGTACAATGACCAGCAGACAGAGCAGCAGGCTACTTGACCGCTGTAGCTACAATCCTCGGCCCAGCTTCCAAGGGTGGGCCGATCGTTACAGAGCAGCATTTCTCAGAAACCTAGTAGTGAGTGAAAAGAAGCAGCTGTGCGCTTGGGTCATTAAGGCACCTTTCCGGGAAGTAACAGTCAGGACAGGCCCCCTGCCGAAAACAGCACGCTTACATACCGGAACTAAACCGCTGAGTGTTATATTATATATTGTGTAAGCGGAGTAGTAAATTTAGTCCAATACATATCTGTGGTGTTTACATTTCGGTTTCAAACTGAACCCACAAGAGTGAAAAGAAGGTAAAAGCCATGTTTCTTACAGTGTCTCTGACCGTAAATGAAGTAGGTCAGATACTCGTAAAAACAGTGACGGAATAATAGTTTCTGATTTACGATATATGTTTCCAGTCTTCTGTTCATACTGTCATTACACTTTAATCAGGCGTAGCACATAAAATTATGTTCTCAGAGCCTGAGCAAAAGCATTTAACCTTTTGCAATAGTTACTACATATTTAATAGCTCCGATGCCTTATATAATCGACCAGGACAATATACAACTGCCATTATCTACTGACTATTTGTCTACGTACTCACAGGTAGTTCCCCTTTAGAGCTCACGTTAATTACTATTACTTAAAACCATATTCAACTACAATAAGAAACTGCTTTTATTGTAATTTTATTTATAAACGCCCCTAAACCTGACTTTCCCATCTATTCTTCTCGTAGCTTCTCGGGCGTTATCAGATTACACGCACCCACTATTGTGTATCTTTATCTGATGTTGCAGATAATTCGAGTGAAGCTGTATGCTTTACGTAAGGATTGGTACGACGCTCGACGGAAATGCCGGCGAGACGGTGGGGATCTGGCAGTTCCAAACACGGCAAGGAAAGCACGAGTCATCTTAAAGCTGTTACGTCGCAATCCAGAAATCCCCGCTTCAGCGATTCTCAGGAATCAGGTGTATGTAGGCATTCACGATCCTCTGCGCCATCGAGATTGGATAACCGTTAGAGGTAAGACTCGTTAATAACTTAATGGTGGTTACTTTACAGTATAATTACACAAGTCAAATGTTTTGATGTAGCAGTCCTACAGCACTCCTCAAGCGTATAAGGAAGAGCAGGTACTGTCATACATGTCAATGAGGTGGGTTTGTCCCGTTATTTTTGGTCTTCTAAGTGCCGAGGTGGTGAACTGCACTCCCCAAGCGTATAGGCAAGAGCAGGTACTGTCATACATGTCAATGAGGTGGGTATGTCCCGTTCTTTTTAGTCTTCTAAGTGCCGAGATGGTGAACAGCACTCCCCAGCGTATAAGGAAGAGCAGGTACTGTCATACATGTCAATAAGGTGGGTATGTACCGTTCTGTTTAGTCTTCTAAGTGCGAGGTGGTGAACAGCACTCTCCAAGCTTATAGGGAAAAGCAGCTACTGCTATACATGTCAATAAGGTGGGTATGTCCCGTTCTTTTTAGTCTTCTAAGTGCCGAGGTGTTGAACAGCACTCCCCAAAGGTATAGGGAAAAGTAGGTACTGTCATACATGTCAATGAGGTGGGTATGTCCCGTTCTTTTAAGTCTTCTAAGTGCCGAGGTGGTGAACAGCACTCCCCAAGCGTATAGAGAAAAGTAGGTACTGTCATACATGTCAATGAGGTGGGTATGTCCCGTTCATTTTAGTCTTCTAAGTACCGAGGTGGTGAAAAGCACTGCCCAAGCGTATAGGGAAAAGAAGGTACTGTCATACATGTCAATAAGGTGGGTATGTCCCGTTCGTTTTAGTCTTCTAAGTGCCGAGGTGGTGAATAGAACTCCCCAAGCTTATAGGGAAAAGAAGGTACTGTCATACATGTCAATAAATTGGGTATGTCCCATTCTTTTTAGTCTTCTAAGTACCGAGGTGTTGAACAGCACTCTCCAAGCGTATAAGCAAAACCAGGTACTGTCATACATGTCAATGAGGTGGGTATGTCCCGTTCGTTTTAGTCTTCTAAGTGCCGAGGTGGTGAATAGCACTCCCCAAGCGTATAAGCAAGAGCAGGTACTGTTATACATGTCAATGAGGTGGGTATGTCCCGTTCTTTTTAGTCTTCTAAGTGCCGAGGTGGTGAATAGCACTCCCCAAGCTTATAGGGAAATGTAAGTACTGTCATACATGTCAATGAGGTAGGTATGTCCCATTCTTTTCAGTATTCTAAGTGCCGAGGTGGTGAATACCACTGCCCAAGCTTATAGGGAAAAGTAGGTACTGTCATACATGTCAATGAGGTGGGTATGTCCCGTTCTTTTTAGTCTTCTAAGTGCCGAGGTGGTGAATAGCACTACCCAAGCTTATAGGGAAATGTAAGTACTGTCATACATGTCAATGAGGTAGGTATGTCCCATTCTTTTCAGTATTCTAAGTGCCGAGGTGGTGAATACCACTGCCCAAGCTTATAGGGAAAAGTAGGTACTGTCATACATGTCAATGAGGTGGGTATGTCCCGTTCTTTTTAGTCTTCTAAGTGCCGAGGTGGTGAACAGCACTCCCCAAGCTTATAGGGAAAAGTATGTATTGTCATACATGTCAATGAGGTGGGTATGTCCCGTTCTTTTTAGTCTTCTAACTGCCGAGGTGGTGAATAGCACTCCCCAAGCTTATACGGAAAAGCAGGTACTGTCATACATGTCAATGAGGTGGGTATGTCCCGTTCCTTTTAGTCTTCTAAGTGCCGAGGTGGTGAATAGCACTCCCCAAGCGTATAGGGAAAAGTAGGTACCGTCATACATGTCAATGAGGTGGTTATGTCCCGTTCTTTTTAGTCTTCTAAGTGCCGAGGTGGTGAATACCACTCCCCAAGCTTATAGGGAAAAGAAGGTACTGTCATACATGTCAATAAGGTGGGTATGTCCCATTCGTTTTAGTCTTCTAAGTACCGAGGTGGTGAACAGCACTCTCCAAGCGTATAAGGAAGACCAGGTACTGTCATGCATGTCAATGAGGTGGGTATATCCCGTTCTTTTTAGTCTTCTAAGTGCCGAGGTGGTGAATAGCACTCCCCAAGCGTATAAGAAAGAGCAGGTACTGTTATACATGTCAATGAGGTGGGTATGTCCCGTTCTTTTTAGACTTGTAAGTGCCGAGGTGGTGAATAGCACTCCCCAAGCGTATAAGGAAAAGTAGGTACTGTCATACATGTCAATGAGGTGGGTATTTCCCGTTCTTTTTATTCTTCTAAGTGCCGAGGTGGTGAATAGCCCTCCCCAAGCTTATAGGGAAAAGTAGGTATTGTCATACATGTCAATGAGGTGGGTATGTCCCGTTCTTTTTAGTCTTCTAACTGCAGAGGTGGTGAATAGCACTCCCCAAGCTTATACGGAAAAGCAGGTACTGTCATACATTTCAATGAGGTGGGTATGTCCCGTTCCTTTTAGTCTTCTAAGTGCCGAGGTGGTCAATGGCATTCCCCAAGCGATTAGGGAAAAGTAGGTACCGTCATACATGTCAATGAGGTGGGTATGTCCCGTTCTTTTTAGTCTTCTAAGTGCCGAGGTGGTGAATAGCACTCCCCAAGCGTATAGGGAAAAGTAGGTACTGTCATAGATGTCAATGAGGTGGGTATATTCCGTTCTTTTTAGTCTTCTAAGTGCCGAGGTGGTGAATAGCACTCCGCAAGCGTATAAGGAAGAGCACGTACTGTCATACATGTCAATGAGTTGGGTAGGTCCCGTTCTTTTTAGTATTCTAAGTGCCGAGGTGGTGAACAGCACTCCCCAAGCGTATAGCGAAAAGTAGTTACTGTCATACATGACAATGAGGTGGGTACGTCCCGTTCTTTTCAGTCATCTAAGTGCCGAGGTGGTGAATAGCACTCCACAAGCGTATAAGCAAGAGCAGATACTGTCATACAGGTCAATGAGGTGGGTATTTCCAGTTCTTTTTAGTCTTATAAGTGCCGAGGTGGTCAATGGCACTCCCCAAGCGATTAGGGAAAAGTAGGTACCGTCATACATGTCAATGAGGTGGGTATGTCCCGTTCTTTTTAGTCTTCTAAGTGCCGAGGTGGTGAATAGCACTCCCCAAGCGTATAGGGAAAAGTAGGTACTGTCATAGATGTCAATGAGGTGGGTATATCCCCGTTATTTTTAGTCTTCTAAGTGCCGAGGTGGTGAATAGCACTCCGCAAGCGTATAAGGAAGAGCAGGTACTGTCATATATGTCAATGAGTTAGGTAGGTCCCGTTTTTTTTAATATTCTAAGTGCCGAGGTGGTGAACAGCACTCCCCAAACGTATAGGTAAAAGTAGGTACAGTCATACATGTCAACGAGGTGGCCCCCGTTCTTTTTAGTCTTCTAAGTGCCGAGGTGGTGAAAAGCACTCCCCAAGCGTATAGGGAAAAGTAGCTACTGTCATACATGACAATGAGGTGGGTATGTCCCGTTCTTTTCAGTCTTCTAACTGCCGAGGTGGTGAATAGCACTCCCAAGCTTATACGGAAAAGCAGGTACTGTCATACAGGTCAATGAGGTGGGTATGTCCAGTTCTTTTTAGTCTTCTAAGTGCCGAGGTGGTCAATGGCACTCCCCAAGCGATTAGGGAAAAGTAGGTACCGTCATACATGTCAATGAGGTGGGTATGTCCCGTTCTTTTTAGTCTTCTAAGTGCCGAGGTGGTGAATAGCACTCCCCAAGCGTATAGGGAAAAGTAGGTACTGTCATACATGTCAATGAGGTGGGTATGTCCCGTTCCTTTTAGTCTTCTAAGTGCCGAGGTGGTGAATAGCACTCCCCAAGCGTATAGGGAAAAGTAGGTACCGTCATACATGTCAATGAGGTGGGTATGTCCCGTTCTTTTTAGTCTTCTAAGTGCCAAGGTGGTGAATTCCACTCCCCAAATTATAGGGATAAGAAGGTACTGTCATATATGTCAATAAGGTGGGTATGTCCCGTTCGTTTTAGTCTTCTAAGTACCGAGGTGGTAAACAGCACTCTCCAAGCGTATAAGGAAGACCAGGTACTGTCATACATGTCAATGAGGTGGGTATGTCCCGTTCTTTTTATTCTTCTAAGTGCCGAGGTGGTGAATAGCACTCCCCAAGCGTATAAGAAAGAGCAGGTACTGTTATACATGTCAATGAGTTGGGTATGTCCCGTTCGTTTTAGTCTTCTAAGTGCCGAGGTGGTGAATAGCACTCCCCAAGCGAATAAGCAAGAGCAGGTACTGTTATACATGTCAATGAGGTGGGTATGTCCCGTTCTTTTTAGTCTTCTAAGTGCCGAGGTGGTGAATAGCACTCCCCAAGCTTATAGGGAAATGTAAGTACTGTCATACATGTCAATGAGGTAGGTATGTCCCATTCTTTTCAGTATTCTAAGTGCCGAGGTGGTGAATACCTCTGCCCAAGCTTATAGGGAAAAGTAGGTACTGTCATACATGTCAATGAGGTGGGTATGTCCCGTTCTTTTTAGTCTTCTAAGTGCCGAGGTGGTGAATAGCACTCCCCAAGCTTATAGGGAAATGTAAGTACTGTCATACATGTCAATGAGGTAGGTATGTCCCATTCTTTTCAGTATTCTTAGTGCCGAGGTGGTGAATACCACTGCCCAAGCTTATAGGGAAAAGTAGGTACTGTCATACATGTCAATGAGGTGGGTATGTCCCGTTCTTTTTAGTCTTCTAAGTGCCGAGGTGGTGAACAGCACTCCCCAAGCTTATAGGGAAAAGTATGTATTGTCATACATGTCAATGAGGTGGGTATGTCCCGTTCTTTTTAGTCTTCTAACTGCCGAGGTGGTGAATAGCACTCCCCAAGCTTATACGGAAAAGCAGGTACTGTCATACATGTCAATGAGGTGGGTATGTCCCGTTCCTTTTAGTCTTCTAAGTGCCGAGGTGGTGAATAGCACTCCCCAAGCGTATAGGGAAAAGTAGGTACCGTCATACATGTCAATGAGGTGGTTATGTCCCGTTCTTTTTAGTCTTCTAAGTGCCGAGGTGGTGAATACCTCTCCCCAAGCTTATAGGGAAAAGAAGGTACTGTCATACATGTCAATAAGGTGGGTATGTCCCATTCGTTTTAGTCTTCTAAGTACCGAGGTGGTGAACAGCACTCTCCAAGCGTATAAGGAAGACCAGGTACTGTCATGCATGTCAATGAGGTGGGTATATCCCGTTCTTTTTAGTCTTCTAAGTGCCGAGGTGGTGAATAGCACTCCCCAAGCGTATAAGAAAGAGCAGGTACTGTTATACATGTCAATGAGGTGGGTATGTCCCGTTCTTTTTAGTCTTGTAAGTGCCGAGGTGGTGAATAGCACTCCCCAAGCGTATAAGGAAAAGTAGGTACTGTCATACATGTCAATGAGGTGGGTATTTCCCGTTCTTTTTATTCTTCTAAGTGCCGAGGTGGTGAATAGCCCTCCCCAAGCTTATAGGGAAAAGTAGGTATTGTCATACATGTCAATGAGGTGGGTATGTCCCGTTCTTTTTAGTCTTCTAACTGCAGAGGTGGTGAATAGCACTCCCCAAGCTTATACGGAAAAGCAGGTACTGTCATACATTTCAATGAGGTGGGTATGTCCCGTTCCTTTTAGTCTTCTAAGTGCCGAGGTGGTCAATGGCACTCCCCAAGCGATTAGGGAAAAGTAGGTACCGTCATACATGTCAATGAGGTGGGGATGTCCCGTTCTTTTTAGTCTTCTAAGTGCCGAGGTGGTGAATAGCACTCCCCAAGCGTATAGGGAAAAGTAGGTACTGTCATAGATGTCAATGAGGTGGGTATATTCCGTTCTTTTTAGTCTTCTAAGTGCCGAGGTGGTGAATAGCACTCCGCAAGCGTATAAGGAAGAGCACGTACTGTCATACATGTCAATGAGTTGGGTAGGTCCCGTTCTTTTTAGTATTCTAAGTGCCGAGGTGGTGAACAGCACTCCCCAAACGTATAGGTAAAAGTAGGTACAGTCATAAATGTCAATGAGGTGGCCGCCGTTCTTTTTAGTCTTCTAAGTGCCGAGGTAGTGAACAGCACTCCCCAAGCGTATAGCGAAAAGTAGTTACTGTCATACATGACAATGAGGTGGGTACGTCCCGTTCTTTTCAGTCTTCTAAGTGCCGAGGTGGTGAATAGCACTCCACAAGCGTATAAGCAAGAGCAGATACTGTCATACAGGTCAATGAGGTGGGTATGTCCAGTTCTTTTTAGTCTTCTAAGTGCCGAGGTGGTCAATGGCACTCCCCAAGCGATTAGGGAAAAGTAGGTACCGTCATACATGTCAATGAGGTGGGTATGTCCCGTTCTTTTTAGTCTTCTAAGTGCCGAGGTGGTGAATAGCACTCCCCAAGCGTATAGGGAAAAGTAGGTACTGTCATAGATGTCAATGAGGTGGGTATATCCCGTTATTTTTAGTCTTCTAAGTGCCGAGGTGGTGAATAGCACTCCGCAAGCGTATAAGGAAGAGCAGGTACTGTCATATATGTCAATGAGTTAGGTAGGTCCCGTTTTTTTTAATATTCTAAGTGCCGAGGTGGTGAACAGCACTCCCCAAACGTATAGGTAAAAGTAGGTACAGTCATACATGTCAATGAGGTGGCCCCCGTTCTTTTTAGTCTTCTAAGTGCCGAGGTGGTGAAAAGCACTCCCCAAGCGTATAGGGAAAAGTAGCTACTGTCATACATGACAATGAGGTGGGTATGTCCCGTTCTTTTCAGTCTTCTAACTGCCGAGGTGGTGAATAGCACTCCCAAGCTTATACGGAAAAGCAGGTACTGTCATACAGGTCAATGAGGTGGGTATGTCCAGTTCTTTTTAGTCTTCTAAGTGCCGAGGTGGTCAATGGCACTCCCCAAGCGATTAAGGAAAAGTAGGTACCGTCATACATGTCAATGAGGTGGGTATGTCCCGTTCTTTTTAGTCTTCTAAGTGCCGAGGTGGTGAATAGCACTCCCCAAGCGTATAGGGAAAAGTAGGTACTGTCATACAAGTCAATGAGGTGGGTATGTCCCGTTCCTATTAGTCTTCTAAGTGCCGAGGTGGTGAATAGCACTCCCCAAGCGTATAGGGAAAAGTAGGTACCGTCATACATGTCAATGAGGTGGGTATGTCCCGTTCTTTTTAGTCTTCTAAGTGCCGAGGTGGTGAATTCCACTCCCCAAATTATAGGGATAAGAAGGTACTGTCATACATGTCAATAAGGTGGGTATGTCCCGTTCGTTTTAGTCTTCTAAGTACCGAGGTGGTGAACAGCACTCTCCAAGCGTATAAGGAAGACCAGGTACTGTCATACATGTCAATAAGGTGGGTATGTCCCGTTCCTTTTAGTCTTCTAAGTGCCGAGGTGGTGAATAGCACTCCCCAAGCGTATAGGGAAAAGTAGGTACCGTCATACATGTCAATGAGGTGGGTATGTCCCGTTCTTTTTAGTCTTCTAAGTGCCAAGGTGGTGAATTCCACTCCCCAAATTATAGGGATAAGAAGGTACTGTCATATATGTCAATAAGGTGGGTATGTCCCGTTCGTTTTAGTCTTCTAAGTACCGAGGTGGTGAACAGCACTCTCCAAGCGTATAAGGAAGACCAGGTACTGTCATACATGTCAATGAGGTGGGTATGTCCCGTTCTTTTTATTCTTCTAAGTGCCGAGGTGGTGAATAGCACTCCCCAAGCGTATAAGAAAGAGCAGGTACTGTTATACATGTCAATGAGTTGGGTATGTCCCGTTCGTTTTAGTCTTCTAAGTGCCGAGGTGGTGAATAGCACTCCCCAAGCGAATAAGCAAGAGCAGGTACTGTTATACATGTCAATGAGGTGGGTATGTCCCGTTCTTTTTAGTCTTCTAAGTGCCGAGGTGGTGAATAGCACTCCCCAAGCTTATAGGGAAATGTAAGTACTGTCATACATGTCAATGAGGTAGGTATGTCCCATTCTTTTCAGTATTCTAAGTGCCGAGGTGGTGAATACCACTGCCCAAGCTTATAGGGAAAAGTAGGTACTGTCATACATGTCAATGAGGTGGGTATGTCCCGTTCTTTTTAGTCTTCTAAGTGCCGAGGTGGTGAATAGCACTCCCCAAGCTTATAGGGAAATGTAAGTACTGTCATACATGTCAATGAGGTAGGTATGTCCCATTCTTTTCAGTATTCTTAGTGCCGAGGTGGTGAATACCACTGCCCAAGCTTATAGGGAAAAGTAGGTACTGTCATACATGTCAATGAGGTGGGTATGTCCCGTTCTTTTTAGTCTTCTAAGTGCCGAGGTGGTGAACAGCACTCCCCAAGCTTATAGGGAAAAGTATGTATTGTCATACATGTCAATGAGGTGGGTATGTCCCGTTCTTTTTAGTCTTCTAACTGCCGAGGTGGTGAATAGCACTCCCCAAGCTTATACGGAAAAGCAGGTACTGGCATACATGTCAATGAGTTGGGTATGTCCCGTTCCTTTTAGTCTTCTAAGTGCCGAGGTGGTGAATAGCACTCCCCAAGCGTATAGGGAAAAGTAGGTACCGTCATACATGTCAATGAGGTGGTTATGTCCCGTTCTTTTTAGTCTTCTAAGTGCCGAGGTGGTGAATACCTCTCCCCAAGCTTATAGGGAAAAGAAGGTACTGTCATACATGTCAATAAGGTGGGTATGTCCCATTCGTTTTAGTCTTCTAAGTACCGAGGTGGTGAACAGCACTCTCCAAGCGTATAAGGAAGACCAGGTACTGTCATGCATGTCAATGAGGTGGGTATATCCCGTTCTTTTTAGTCTTCTCAGTGCCGAGGTGGTGAATAGCACTCCCCAAGCGTATAAGAAAGAGCAGGTACTGTTATACATGTCAATGAGGTGGGTATGTCCCGTTCTTTTTAGTCTTGTAAGTGCCGAGGTGGTGAATAGCACTCCCCAAGCGTATAAGGAAAAGTAGGTACTGTCATACATGTCAATGAGGTGGGTATTTCCCGTTCTTTTTATTCTTCTAAGTGCCGAGGTGGTGAATAGCCCTCCCCAAGCTTATAGGGAAAAGTAGGTATTGTCATACATGTCAATGAGGTGGGTATGTCCCGTTCTTTTTAGTCTTCTAACTGCAGAGGTGGTGAATAGCACTCCCCAAGCTTATACGGAAAAGCAGGTACTGTCATACATTTCAATGAGGTGGGTATGTCCCGTTCCTTTTAGTCTTCTAAGTGCCGAGGTGGTCAATGGCACTCCCCAAGCGATTAGGGAAAAGTAGGTACCGTCATACATGTCAATGAGGTGGGGATGTCCCGTTCTTTTTAGTCTTCTAAGTGCCGAGGTGGTGAATAGCACTCCCCAAGCGTATAGGGAAAAGTAGGTACTGTCATAGATGTCAATGAGGTGGGTATATTCCGTTCTTTTTAGTCTTCTAAGTGCCGAGGTGGTGAATAGCACTCCGCAAGCGTATAAGGAAGAGCACGTACTGTCATACATGTCAATGAGTTGGGTAGGTCCCGTTCTTTTTAGTATTCTAAGTGCCGAGGTGGTGAACAGCACTCCCCAAACGTATAGGTAAAAGTAGGTACAGTCATAAATGTCAATGAGGTGGCCGCCGTTCTTTTTAGTCTTCTAAGTGCCGAGGTAGTGAACAGCACTCCCCAAGCGTATAGCGAAAAGTAGTTACTGTCATACATGACAATGAGGTGGGTACGTCCCGTTCTTTTCAGTCTTCTAAGTGCCGAGGTGGTGAATAGCACTCCACAAGCGTATAAGCAAGAGCAGATACTGTCATACAGGTCAATGAGGTGGGTATGTCCAGTTCTTTTTAGTCTTCTAAGTGCCGAGGTGGTCAATGGCACTCCCCAAGCGATTAGGGAAAAGTAGGTACCGTCATACATGTCAATGAGGTGGGTATGTCCCGTTCTTTTTAGTCTTCTAAGTGCCGAGGTGGTGAATAGCACTCCCCAAGCGTATAGGGAAAAGTAGGTACTGTCATAGATGTCAATGAGGTGGGTATATCCCGTTATTTTTAGTCCTCTAAGTGCCGAGGTGGTGAATAGCACTCCGCAAGCGTATAAGGAAGAGCAGGTACTGTCATATATGTCAATGAGTTAGGTAGGTCCCGTTTTTTTTAATATTCTAAGTGCCGAGGTGGTGAACAGCACTCCCCAAACGTATAGGTAAAAGTAGGTACAGTCATACATGTCAATGAGGTGGCCCCCGTTCTTTTTAGTCTTCTAAGTGCCGAGGTGGTGAAAAGCACTCCCCAAGCGTATAGGGAAAAGTAGCTACTGTCATACATGACAATGAGGTGGGTATGTCCCGTTCTTTTCAGTCTTCTAACTGCCGAGGTGGTGAATAGCACTCCCAAGCTTATACGGAAAAGCAGGTACTGTCATACAGGTCAATGAGGTGGGTATGTCCAGTTCTTTTTAGTCTTCTAAGTGCCGAGGTGGTCAATGGCACTCCCCAAGCGATTAAGGAAAAGTAGGTACCGTCATACATGTCAATGAGGTGGGTATGTCCCGTTCTTTTTAGTCTTCTAAGTGCCGAGGTGGTGAATAGCACTCCCCAAGCGTATAGGGAAAAGTAGGTACTGTCATACAAGTCAATGAGGTGGGTATGTCCCGTTCCTATTAGTCTTCTAAGTGCCGAGGTGGTGAATAGCACTCCCCAAGCGTATAGGGAAAAGTAGGTACCGTCATACATGTCAATGAGGTGGGTATGTCCCGTTCTTTTTAGTCTTCTAAGTGCCGAGGTGGTGAATTCCACTCCCCAAATTATAGGGATAAGAAGGTACTGTCATACATGTCAATAAGGTGGGTATGTCCCGTTCGTTTTAGTCTTCTAAGTACCGAGGTGGTGAACAGCACTCTCCAAGCGTATAAGGAAGACCAGGTACTGTCATACATGTCAATGAGGTGGGTATGTCCCGTTCTTTTTAGTCTTCTAAGTGCCGAGGTGGTGAATAGCACTCCCCAAGCGTATAAGAAAGAGCAGGTACTGTTATACATGTCAATGAGGTGGGTATGTCCCGTTCGTTTTAGTCTTCTAAGTGCCGAGGTGGTGAATAGCACTCCCCAAGCGTATAAGCAAGAGCAGGTACTGTTATACATGTCAATGAGGTGGGTATGTCCCGTTCTTTTTAGTCTTCTAAGTGCCGAGGTGGTGAATAGCACTCCCCAAGCTTATAGGGAAATGTAAGTACTGTCATACATGTCAATGAGGTAGGTATGTCCCATTCTTTTCAGTATTCTAAGTGCCGAGGTGGTGAATACCACTGCCCAAGCTTATAGGGAAAAGTAGGTACTGTCATACATGTCAATGAGGTGGGTATGTCCCGTTCTTTTTAGTCTTCTAAGTGCCGAGGTGGTGAATAGCACTCCCCAAGCTTATAGGGAAATGTAAGTACTGTCATACATGTCAATGAGGTAGGTATGTCCCATTCTTTTCAGTATTCTAAGTGCCGAGGTGGTGAATACCACTGCCCAAGCTTATAGGGAAAAGTAGGTACTGTCATACATGTCAATTAGGTGGGTATGTCCCGTTCTTTTTAGTCTTCTAAGTGCCGAGGTAGTGAACAGCACTCCCCAAGCTTATAGGGAAAAGTATGTATTGTCATACATGTCAATGAGGTGGGTATGTCCCGTTCTTTTTAGTCTTCTAACTGCCGAGGTGGTGAATAGCACTCCCCAAGCTTATACGGAAAAGCAGGTACTGTCATACATGTCAATGAGGTGGGTATGTCCCGTTCCTTTTAGTCTTCTAAGTGCCGAGGTGGTGAATAGCACTCCCCAAGCGTATAGGGAAAAGTAGGTACCGTCATACATGTCAATGAGGGGGTTATGTCCCGTTCTTTTTAGTCTTCTAAGTGCCGAGGTGGTGAATACCACTCCCCAAGCTTATAGGGAAAAGAAGGTACTGTCATACATGTCAATAAGGTGGGTATGTCCCATTCGTTTTAGTCTTCTAAGTACCGAGGTGGTGAACAGCACTCTCCAAGCGTATAAGGAAGACCAGGTACTGTCATGCATGTCAATGAGGTGGGTATATCCCGTTCTTTTTAGTCTTCTAAGTGCCGAGGTGGTGAATAGCACTCCCCAAGCGTATAAGAAAGAGCAGGTACTGTTATACATGTCAATGAGGTGGGTATGTCCCGTTCTTTTTAGTCTTGTAAGTGCCGAGGTGGTGAATAGCACTCCCCAAGCGTATAAGGAAAAGTAGGTACTGTCATACATGTCAATGAGCTGGGTATTTCCCGTTCTTTTTATTCTTCTAAGTGCCGAGGTGGTGAATAGCCCTCCCCAAGCTTAAAGGGAAAAGTAGGTATTGTCATACATGTCAATGAGGTGGGTATGTCCCGTTCTTTTTAGTCTTCTAACTGCAGAGGTGGTGAATAGCACTCCCCAAGCTTATACGGAAAAGCAGGTACTGTGATACATTTCAATGAGGTGGGTATGTCCCGTTCCTTTTAGTCTTCTAAGTGCCGAGGTGGTCAATGGCACTCCCCAAGAGATTAGGGAAAAGTAGGTACCGTCATAATGTCAATGAGGTGGGTATGTCCCGTTCTTTTTAGTCTTCTATGTGCCGAGGTGGTGAATAGCACTCCCCAAGCGTATAGGGAAAAGTAGGTACTGTCATAGATGTCAATGAGGTGGGTATATTCCGTTCTTTTTAGTCTTCTAAGTGCCGAGGTGGTGAATAGCACTCCGCAAGCGTATAAGGAAGAGCACGTACTGTCATACATGTCAATGAGTTGGGTAGGTCCCGTTCTTTTTAGTATTCTAAGTGCCGAGGTGGTGAACAGCACTCCCCAAACGTATAGGTAAAAGAAGGTACAGTCATACATGTCAATGAGGTGGCCGCCGTTCTTTTTAGTCTTCTAAGTGCCGAGGTAGTGAACAGCACTCCCCAAGCGTATAGCGAAAAGTAGCTACTGTCATACATGACAATGAGGTGGGTACGTCCCGTTCTTTTCAGTCTTCTAAGTGCCGAGGTGGTGAATAGCACCTTACAAGCGTATAAGCAAGAGCAGATACTGTCATACAGGTCAGTGAGGTGGGTATGTCCAGTTCTTTTTAGTCTTCTAAGTGCCGAGGTGGTCAATGGCACTCCCCAAGCGATTAGGGAAAAGTAGGTACCGTCATACATGTCAATGAGGTGGGTATGTCCCGTTCTTTTTAGTCTTCTAAGTGCCGAGGTGGTGAATAGCACTCCCCAAGCGTATAGGGAAAAGTAGGTACTGTCATAGATGTCAATGAGGTGGGTATATCCCGTTATTTTTAGTCTTCTAAGTGCCGAGGTGGTGAATAGCACTCCGCAAGCGTATAAGGAAGAGCAGGTACTGTCATATATGTCAATGAGTTAGGTAGGTCCCGTTTTTTTTAATATTCTAAGTGCCGAGGTGGTGAACAGCACTCCCCAAACGTATAGGTAAAAGTAGGTACAGTCATACATGTCAACGAGGTGGCCCCCGTTCTTTTTAGTCTTCTAAGTGCCGAGGTGGTGAAAAGCACTCCCCAAGCGTATAGGGAAAAGTAGCTACTGTCATACATGACAATGAGGTGGGTATGTCCCGTTCTTTTCAGTCTTCTAACTGCCGAGGTGGTGAATAGCACTCCCAAGCTTATACGGAAAAGCAGGTACTGTCATACAGGTCAATGAGGTGGGTATGTCCAGTTCTTTTTAGTCTTCTAAGTGCCGAGGTGGTCAATGGCACTCCCCAAGCGATTAGGGAAAAGTAGGTACCGTCATACATGTCAATGAGGTGGGTATGTCCCGTTCTTTTTAGTCTTCTAAGTGCCGAGGTGGTGAATAGCACTCCCCAAGCGTATAGGGAAAAGTAGGTACTGTCATACATGTCAATGAGGTGGGTATGTCCCGTTCCTTTTAGTCTTCTAAGTGCCGAGGTGGTGAATAGCACTCCCCAAGCGTATAGGGAAAAGTAGGTACCGTCATACATGTCAATGAGGTGGGTATGTCCCGTTCTTTTTAGTCTTCTAAGTGCCGAGGTGGTGAATTCCACTCCCCAAATTATAGGGATAAGAAGGTACTGTCATACATGTCAATAAGGTGGGTATGTCCCGTTCGTTTTAGTCTTCTAAGTACCGAGGTGGTGAACAGCACTCTCCAAGCGTATAAGGAAGACCAGGTACTGTCATACATGTCAATGAGGTGGGTATGTCCCGTTCTTTTTAGTCTTCTAAGTGCCGAGGTGGTGAATAGCACTCCCCAAGCGTATAAGAAAGAGCAGGTACTGTTATACATGTCAATGAGGTGGGTATGTCCCGTTCGTTTTAGTCTTCTAAGTGCCGAGGTGGTGAATGGCACTCCCCAAGCGTATAAGGAAAAGTAGGTACTGTCATACATGTCAATAAGGTGGGTATGTCCCGTTCGTTTTAGTCTTCTAAGTACCGAGGTGGTGAACAGCACTCTCCAAGCGTATAAGGAAGACCAGGTACTGTCATACATGTCAATGAGGTGGGTATGTCCCGTTCTTTTTAGTCTTCTAAGTGCCGAGGTGGTGAATAGCACTCCCCAAGCGTATAAGAAAGAGCAGGTACTGTTATACATGTCAATGAGGTGGGTATGTCCCGTTCTTTTAATTCTTCTAAGTGACGAGGTGGTGAATAGCACTCCACAAGCGTATAAGCAAGAGCAGATACTGTCATACAGGTCAATGAGGTGGGTATGTCCAGTTCTTTTTAGTCTTCTAAGTGCCGAGGTGGTCAATGGCACTCCCCAAGCGATTAGGGAAAAGTAGGTACCGTCATACATGTCAATGAGGTGGGTATGTCCCGTTCTTTTTAGTCTTCTAAGTGCCGAGGTGGTGAATAGCCCTCCCCAAGCTTATAGGGAAAAGTAGGTATTGTCATACATGTCAATGAGGTGGGTATGTCCCGTTATTTTTAGTCTTCTAACTGCCAAGGTGGTGAATAGCACTCCCCAAGCTTATACGGAAAAGCAGGTACTGTCATACATGTCAATGAGGTGGGTATGTCCCGTTCCTTTTAGTCTTCTAAGTGCCGAGGTGGTCAATGGCACTCCCCAAGCGATTAGGGAAAAGTAGGTACCGTCATACATGTCAATGAGGTGGCCCCCGTTCTTTTTAGTCTTCTAAGTGCCGAGGTGGTGAACAGCACTCCCCAAGCGTATAGGGAAAAGTAGCTACTGTCATACATGTCAATGGGGTGGGTAGGTCCCGTTTTTTTTTAGTATTCTAAGTGCCGAGGTGGTGAACAGCACTCCCCAAACGTATAGGTAAAAGTAGGTACAGTCAAACATGTCAACGAGGTGGCCCCCGTTCTTTTTAGTCTTCTAAGTGCCGAGGTGGTGAACAGCACTCCCCAAGCGTCTAGGGAAAAGTAGCTACTGTCATACATGACAATGAGGTGGGTATGTCCCGTTCTTTTTAGGCTTCTAAGTGCCGAGGTTTTGAATAGCACTCCCCAAGCGTATAGGGAAAAGTAGGTACTGTCATAGATGCCAATGAGGTGGGTATATCCCGTTCTTTTTAGTCTTCTAAGTGCCGAGGTGGTGAATAGCACTCCGCAAGCGTATAAGGAAGAGCAGGTACTGTCATACATGTCAATGAGTTGGGTAGTTCCCGGTTTTTTTTAGTATTCTAAGTGCCGAGGTGGTGAACAGCACTCCCCAAACGTATAGGTAAAAGTAGGTACAGTCATACATGTAAATGAGGAGGCCCCCGTTCTTTTTAGTCTTCTAAGTGCCGAGGTGGTGAACAGCACTCCCCAAGCGTATAGGGTAAAGTAGCTACTGTCATACATGACAATGAGGTGGGTATGTCCCGTTCTTTTCAGTCTTCTAAGTGCCGAGGTGGTGAACAGCACTCCCCAAGCGTATAAGTAAGAGCAGATACTGTCATACATGTCAATGAGGTGGGTATGTCCAGTTCTTTTTAGTCTTCTAAGTGCCGAGGTGGTATAGCACTCCCCAAGCGTAAAGGGAAAAGTAGGTACTGTCATACATGTCAATGAGGTGGGTATGTCCCGTTCTTTTTAGTCTTCTAAGTACCGAGGTGGTGAACAGCACTGCCAAGCGTAAAGGGAAAAGTAGGTACTGTCATACATGTCAATGATGTGGGTATGTCCCGTTCTTTTTAGTCTTCTAAGTGCCGAGGTGGTGAACAGCACTCTCCAAGCGTATAGGGAAAAGCAGCTACTGTCATACATGTCAATGAGGTGGGTATGTCCCGTTCTTTTTAGTCTTCTAAGTGCCGAGGTGGTGAATAGCACTCCCCAAGCTTATAGGGAAAAGTAGGTATTGTCATACATGTCAATGAGGTGGGTATGTCCCGTTCTTTTTAGCCTTCTAACTACCAAAGTGGTGAATAGCACTCCCAAGCTTATACGGAAAAGCAGGTACTGTCATACATGTCAATGAGGTGGGTATGTCCCGTTCCTTTTAGTCTTCTAAGTGCCGAGGTGGTGAATAGCACTCCCCAAGCGTATAGGGAAAAGTAGGTACCGTCAAACATGTCAATGAGGTGGGTATGTCCCGTTCTTGTTAGTCTTCTATGTGCCGAGATGGTGAATTCCACTCCCCAAATTATAGGGATAAGAAGGTACTGTCATACATGTCAATAAGGTGGGCATGTGCCGTTCGTTTTAGTCTTCTAAGTACCGAGGTGGTGAACAGCACTCTCCAAGCGTATAAGGAAGACCAGGTACTGTCATACACGTCAATGAGGTGGGTATGTCCCGTTCTTTTAGTCTTCTAAGTGCCGAGGTTGTGAATAGCACTCCCCAAGCGTATAAGGAAAAGTAGGTACTGTCATACGTGTCAATGAGGTGGGTATGTCCCGTTCTTTTTAGTCTTCTAAGTGCCGAGGTGGTGAATAGCACACCCCAAGCTTATAGGGAAAAGTATGTATTGTCATACATGTCAATGAGGTGGGTATGTCCCGTTCTCTTTAGTCTTCTAACTGCCGACGTGGTGAATAGCACTCCCCAAGCTTATTCGGAAAAGCAGGTCTTTCATACATGTCAATGAGGTGGGTATGTCCCGTTCCGTTTAGTCTTCTAAGTGCCGAGGTGGTCAATAGCACTCCCCAAGCGATTAGGGAAAAGTAGGTACTGTCATAGATGTCAACGAGGTGGGTATATCCCGTTCTTTTTAGTCTTCTAAGTGCCGAGGTGGTGAATAGCACTCCCCAAGCGTATAAGGAAGAGCAGGTACTGTCATACATGTCAATGAGGTGGGTATGTCCCGTTTTTTTTAGTATTCTAAGTGCCGAGGTGGTGAATAGCACTCCCCAAGCGTATAGGGAAAAGTAGGTACTGTCATAGATGTCAATGAGGTGGGTATATCCCGTTCTTTTTAGTCTTCTAAGTGCCGAGGTGGTGAACAGCACTCCCCAAGCGTATAGGGAAATGTAGCTACTGTCATACATGACAATGAGGTGGGTATGTCCCGTTCTTTTCAGTCTTCTAACTGCCGAGGTGGTGAATAGCACTCCCAAGCTTATACGGAAAAGCAGGTACTGTCATACATGTCAATGAGGTGGGTATGTCCCGTTCGTTTTAGTCTTCTAAGTGCCGAGGTGGTGAATAGCACTCCCCAAGCGTATAGGGAAAAGTAGGTACCGTCATACATTTCAATGAGGTGGGTATGTCCCGTTCTTTTTAGTCTTGTAAGTGCCGAGGTGGTGAATAGCACTCCCCAAGCGTATAAGGAAAAGTAGGTACTGTCATACATGACAATGAGGTGGGTATTTCCCGTTCTTTTTATTCTTCTAAGTGCCGAGGTGGTGAATAGCCCTCCCCAAGCTTATAGGGAAAAGCAGGTCTTTCATACATGTCAATGAGGTGGGTATGTCCCGTTCCGTTTAGTCTTCTAAGTGCCGAGGTGGTGAATAGCACTCCCCAAGCGTATAGGGAAAAGTAGGTACTGTCATAGATGTCAATGAGGTGGGTATATACCGTTCTTTTTAGTCTTCTAAGTGCCGAGGTGGTGAATAGCACTCCGCAAGGGTATAAGGAAGAGCACGTACTGTCATACATGTCAATGAGTTGGGTAGGTCCCGTTCTTTTTAGTATTCTAAGTGCCGAGGTGGTGAACAGCACTCCCCAAACGTATAGGTAAAAGTAGGTACAGTCATACATGTCAATGAGGTGGCCCCCGTTCTTTTTAGTCTTCTAAGTGCCGAGGTGGTGAACAGCACTCCCCAAGCGTATAGGGAAAAGTAGCTACTGTCATACATGTCAATGGGGTGGGTATGTCCCGTTCTTTTCAGTCTTCTAACTGCCGAGGTGGTGAATAGCACTCCCAAGCTTATACGGAAAAGCAGGTACTGTCATACATGTCAATGAGGTGGGTATGTCCCGTTCCTTTTAGTCTTCTAAGTGCCGAGGTGGTGAATAGCACTCCCCAAGCGTATAGGGAAAAGTAGGTACCGTCATACATGTCAATGAGGTGGGTATGTCCCGTTCTTTTTAGTCTTCTAAGTGCCGAGGTGGTGAATTCCACTCCCCAAATTATAGGGATATGAAGGTACTGTCATACATGTCAATAAGGTGGGTATGTCCCGTTCGTTTTAGTCTTCTAAGTACCGAGGTGGTGAACAGCACTCTCCAAGCGTATAAGGAAGACCAGGTACTGTCATACATGTCAATGAGGTGGGTATGTCCCGTTCTTTTTAGTCTTCTAAGTGCCGAGGTGGTGAATAGCACTCCCCAAGCGTATAAGAAAGAGCAGGTACTGTTATACATGTCAATGAGGTGGGTATGTCCCGTTCGTTTTAGTCTTCTAAGTGCCGAGGTGGTGAATGGCACTCCCCAAGCGTATAAGGAAAAGTAGGTACTGTCATACATGTCAATAAGGTGGGTATGTCCCGTTCGTTTTAGTCTTCTAAGTACCGAGGTGGTGAACAGCACTCTCCAAGCGTATAAGGAAGACCAGGTACTGTCATACATGTCAATGAGGTGGGTATGTCCCGTTCTTTTTAGTCTTCTAAGTGCCGAGGTGGTGAATAGCACTCCCCAAGCGTATAAGAAAGAGCAGGTACTGTTATACATGTCAATGAGGTGGGTATGTCCCGTTCGTTTTAGTCTTCTAAGTGCCGAGGTGGTGAATGGCACTCCCCAAGCGTATAAGGAAAAGTAGGTACTGTCATACATGTCAATAAGGTGGGTATGTCCCGTTCGTTTTAGTCTTCTAAGTACCGAGGTGGTGAACAGCACTCTCCAAGCGTATAAGGAAGACCAGGTACTGTCATACATGTCAATGAGGTGGGTATGTCCCGTTCTTTTTAGTCTTCTAAGTGCCGAGGTGATGAATAGCACTCCCCAAGCGTATAAGAAAGAGCAGGTACTGTTATACATGTCAATGAGGTGGGTATGTCCCGTTCGTTTTAGTCTTCTAAGTGCCGAGGTGGTGAATAGTACTCCCCAAGCGTATAAGAAAGAGCAGGTACTGTTATTCATGTCAATGAGGTGGGTATGTCCCGTTCCTTTTAGTCTTCTAAGTGCCGAGGTGGTCAATGGCACTCCCCAAGCGATTAGGGAAAAGTAGGTACCGTCATACATGTCAATGAGGTGGGTATGTCCCGTTCTTTTTAGTCTTCTAAGTGCCGAGGTGGTGAATAGCACTCCCCAAGCGTATAAGGAAGAGCAGGTACTGTCATACATGTCAATGAGTTGGGTAGGTCCCGTTTTTTTTTAGTATTCTAAGTGCCGAGGTGGTGAACAGCACTCCCCAAACGTATAGGTAAAAGTAGGTACAGTCAAACATGTCAATGAGGTGGCCCCCGTTCTTTTTAGTCTTCTAAGTGCCGAGGTGGTGAACAGCACTCCCCAAGCGTCTAGGGAAAAGTAGCTACTGTCATACATGACAATGAGGTGGGTATGTTCCGTTCTTTTTAGGCTTCTAAGTGCCGAGGTGGTGAATAGCACTCCCCAAGCGTATAGGGAAAAGTAGGTACTGTCATAGATGTCAATGAGGTGGGTATATCCCGTTCTTTTTAGTCTTCTAAGTGCCGAGGTCGTGAATAGCACTCCGCAAGCGCATAAGGAAGAGCAGGTACTGTCATACATGTCAATGAGTTGGGTAGGTCCCGGTTTTTTTTAGTATTCTAAGTGCCGAGGTGGTGAACAGCACTCCCCAAACGTATAGGTAAAAGTAGGTACAGTCATACATGTAAATGAGAAGGCCCCCGTTCTTTTTAGTCTTCTAAGTGCCGAGGTGGTGAACAGCACTCCCCAAGCGTATAGGGTAAAGTAGCTACTGTCATACATGACAATGAGGTGGGTATGTCCCGTTCTTTTCAGTCTTCTAAGTGCCGAGGTGGTGAACAGCACTCCCCAAGCGTATAAGTAAGAGCAGATACTGTCATACATGTCAATGAGGTGGGTATGTCCAGTTCTTTTTAGTCTTCTAAGTGCCGAGGTGGTGAATAGCACTCCCCAAGCGTAAAGGGAAAAGTAGGTACTGTCATACATGTCAATGAGGTGGGTATGTCCCGTTCTTTTTAGTCTTCTAAGTACCGAGGTGGTGAACAGCACTGCCAAGCATAAAGGGAAAAGTAGGTACTGTCATACATGTCAATGATGTGGGTATGTCCCGTTCTTTTTAGTCTTCTAAGTGCCGAAGTGGTGAACAGCACTCTCCAAGCGTATAGGGAAAAGCAGCTACTGTCATACATGTCAATGAGGTGGGTATGTCCCGTTCTTTTTAGTCTTCTAAGTGCCGAGGTGGTGAATAGCACTCCCCCAAGCTTATAGGGAAAAGTAGGTATTGTCATACATGTCAATGAGGTGGGTATGTCCCGTTCTTTTTAGTCTTCTATGTGCCGAGGTGGTGAATTCCACTCCCCAAATTATAGGGATAAGAAGGTACTGTCATACATGTCAATAAGGTGGGCATGTCCCGTTCGTTTTAGTCTTCTAAGTACCGAGGTGGTGAACAGCACTCTCCAAGCGTATAAGGAAGATCAGGTACTGTCATACATGTCAATGAGGTGGGTATGTCCCGTTCTTTTAGTCTTCTAAGTGCCGAGGTGGTGAATAGCACTCCCCAAGCGTATAGGGAAAAGTAGGTACCGTCAAACATATCAATGAGGTGGGTATGTCCCGTTCTTGTTAGTCTTCTATGTGCCGAGATGGTGAATTCCACTCCCCAAATTATAGGGATAAGAAGGTACTGTCATACATGTCAATAAGGTGGGCATGTGCCGTTCGTTTTAGTCTTCTAAGTACCGAGGTGGTGAACAGCACTCTCCAAGCGTATAAGGAAGACCAGGTACTGTCATACATGTCAATGAGGTGGGTATGTCCCGTTCTTTTAGTCTTCTAAGTGCCGAGGTGGTGAATAGCACTCCCCAAGCGTATAAGGAAAAGTAGGTACTGTCATACGTGTCAATGAGGTGGGTATGTCCCGTTCTTTTTAGTCTTCTAAGTGCCGAGGTGGTGAATAGCACACCCCAAGCTTATAGGGAAAAGTAGGTATTGTCATACATGTCAATGAGGTGGGTATGTCCCGTTCTCTTTAGTCTTCTAACTGCCGACGTGGTGAATAGCACTCCCCAAGCTTATTCGGAAAAGCAGGTCTTTCATACATGTCAATGAGGTGGGTATGTCCCGTTCCGTTTAGTCTTCTAAGTGCCGAGGTGGTCAATAGCACTCCCCAAGCGATTAGGGAAAAGTAGGTACTGTCATAGATGTCAACGAGGTGGGTATATCCCGTTCTTTTTAGTCTTCTAAGTGCCGAGGTGGTGAATAGCACTCCCCAAGCGTATAAGGAAGAGCAGGTACTGTCATACATGTCAATGAGGTGGGTATGTCCCGTTTTTTTTAGTATTCTAAGTGCCGAGGTGGTGAATAGCACTCCCCAAGCGTATAGGGAAAAGTAGGTACTGTCATAGATGTCAATGAGGTGGGTATATCCCGTTCTTTTTAGTCTTCTAAGTGCCGAGGTGGTGAAGAGCACTCCCCAAGCGTATAGGGAAATGTAGCTACTGTCATACATGACAATGAGGTGGGTATGTCCCGTTCTTTTCAGTCTTCTAACTGCCGAGGTGGTGAATAGCACTCCCAAGCTTATACGGAAAAGCAGGTACTGTCATACATGTCAATGAGGTGGGTATGTCCCGTTCGTTTTAGTCTTCTAAGTGCCGAGGTGGTGAATAGCACTCCCCAAGCGTATAGGGAAAAGTAGGTACCGTCATACATTTCAATGAGGTGGGTATGTCCCGTTCTTTTTAGTCTTCTAAGTGCCGAGGTGGTGAATTCCACTCCCCAAATTATAGGGATAAGAAGGTAATGTCATACATGTCAATAAGGTGGGTATGTCCCATTCGTTTTAGTCTTCTAAGCACCGAGGTGGTGAACAGCACTCTCCAAGCGTATAAGGAAGACCAGGAACTGTCATGCATGTCAATGAGGTGGGTATATCCCGTTCTTTTTAGTCTTCTAAGTGCCGAGGTGGTGAATAGCACTCCCCAAGCGTATAAGAAAGAGCAGGTACTGTTATACATGTCAATAAGGTGGGTATGTCCCGTTCTTTTTAGTCTTGTAAGTGCCGAGGTGGTGAATAGCACTCCCCAAGCGTATAAGGAAAAGTAGGTACTGTCATACATGTCAATGAGGTGGGTATTTCCCGTTCTTTTTATTCTTCTAAGTGCCGAGGTGGTGAATAGCCCTCCCCAAGCTTATAGGGAAAAGTAGGTATTGTCATACATGTCAATGAGGTGGGTATGTCCCGTTCTTTTTAGTCTTCTAACTCCGAGGTGGTGAATAGCACTCCCCAAGCTTATACGGAAAAGCAGGTACTGTCATACATTTCAATGAGGTGGGTATGTCCCGTTCCTTTTAGTCTTCTAAGTGCCGAGGTGGTCAATGGCACTCCCCAAGCGATTAGGGAAAAGTAGGTACCGTCATGCATGTCAATGAGGTGGGTATGTCCCGTTCTTTTTAGTCTTCTAAGTGCCGAGGTGGTGAATAGCACTCCCCAAGCGTATAGGGAAAAGTAGGTACTGTCATAGATGTCAATGAGGTGGGTATATACCGTTCTTTTTAGTCTTCTAAGTGCCGAGGTGGTGAATAGCACTCCGCAAGCGTATAAGGAAGAGCACGTACTGTCATACATGTCAATGAGTTGGGTAGGTCCCGTTCTTTTTAGTATTCTAAGTGCCGAGGTGGTGAACAGCACTCCCCAAACGTATACGTAAAAGTAGGTACAGTCATACATGTCAATGAGGTGGCCCCCGTTCTTTTTAGTCTTCTAAGTGCCGAGGTGGTGAACAGCACTCCCCAAGCGTATAGGGAAAAGTAGCTACTGTCATACATGTCAATGAGGTGGGTATGTCCCGTTCTTTTCAGTCTTCTAACTGCCGAGGTGGTGAATAGCACTCCCAAGCTTATACGGAAAAGCAGGTACTGTCATACATGTCAATGAGGTGGGTATGTCCCGTTCCTTTTAGTCTTCTAAGTGCCGAGGTGGTGAATAGCACTCCCCAAGCGTATAGGGAAAAGTAGGTACCGTCATACATGTCAATGAGGTGGGTATGTCCCGTTCTTTTTAGTCTTCTAAGTGCCGAGGTGGTGAATTCCACTCCCCAAATTATAGGGATAAGAAGGTACTGTCATACATGTCAATAAGGTGGGTATGTCCCGTTCGTTTTAGTCTTCTAAGTACCGAGGTGATGAACAGCACTCTCCAAGCGTATAAGGAAGACCAGGTACTGTCATACATGTCAATGAGGTGGGTATGTCCCGTTCTTTTTAGTCTTCTAAGTGCCGAGGTGGTGAATAGCACTCCCCAAGCGTATAAGAAAGAGCAGGTACTGTTATACATGTCAATGAGGTGGGTATGTCCCGTTCGTTTTAGTCTTCTAAGTGCCGAGGTGGTGAATGGCACTCCCCAAGCGTATAAGGAAAAGTAGGTACTGTCATACATGTCAATAAGGTGGGTATGTCCCGTTCGTTTTAGTCTTCTAAGTACCGAGGTTGTGAACAGCACTCTCCAAGCGTATAAGGAAGACCAGGTACTGTCATACATGTCAATGAGGTGGGTATGTCCCGTTCTTTTTAGTCTTCTAAGTGCCGAGGTGGTGAATAGCACTCCCCAAGCGTATAAGAAAGAGCAGGTACTGTTATACATGTCAATGAGGTGGGTATGTCCCGTTCATTTTAGTCTTCTAAGTGCCGAGGTGGTGAATGGCACTCCCCAAGCGTATAAGGAAAAGTAGGTACTGTCATACATGTCAATAAGGTGGGTATGTCCCGTTCGTTTTAGTCTTCTAAGTACCGAGGTGGTGAACAGCACTCTCCAAGCGTATAAGGAAGACCAGGTACTGTCATACATGTCAATGAGGTGGGTATGTCCCGTTCTTTTTAGTCTTCTAAGTGCCGAGGTGGTGAATAGCACTCCCCAAGCGTATAAGAAAGAGCAGGTACTGTTATACATGTTAATGAGGTGGGTATGTCCCGTTCGTTTTAGTCTTCTAAGTGCCGAGGTGGTGAATAGTACTCCCCAAGCGTATAAGAAAGAGCAGGTACTGTTATTCATGTCAATGAGGTGGGTATGTCCCGTTCCTTTTAGTCTTCTAAGTGCCGAGGTGGTCAATGGCACTCCCCAAGCGATTAGGGAAATGTAGGTACCGTCATACATGTCAATGAGGTGGGTATGTCCCGTTCTTTTTAGTCTTCTAAGTGCCGAGGTGGTGAATAGCACTCCCCAAGCGTATAAGGAAGAGCAGGTACTGTCATACATGTCAATGAGTTGGGTAGGTCCCGTTTTTTTTTAGTATTCTAAGTGCCGAGGTGGTGAACAGCACTCCCCAAACGTATAGGTAAAAGTAGGTACAGTCAAACATGTCAATGAGGTGGCCCCCGTTCTTTTTAGTCTTCTAAGTGCCGAGGTGGTGAACAGCACTCCCCAAGCGTCTAGGGAAAAGTAGCTACTGTCATACATGACAATGAGGTGGGTATGTCCCGTTCTTTTTAGGCTTCTAAGTGCCGAGGTGGTGAATAGCACTCCCCAAGCGTATAGGGAAAAGTAGGTACTGTCATAGATGTCAATGAGGTGGGTATATCCCGTTCTTTTTAGTCTTCTAAGTGCCGAGGTGGTGAATAGCACTCCGCAAGCGCATAAGGAAGAGCAGGTACTGTCATACATGTCAATGAGTTGGGTAGGTCCCGGTTTTTTTTAGTATTCTAAGTGCCGAGGTGGTGAACAGCACTCCCCAAACGTATAGGTAAAAGTAGGTACAGTCATACATGTAAATGAAGAGGCCCCCGTTCTTTTTAGTCTTCTAAGTGCCGAGGTGGTGAACAGCACTCCCCAAGCGTATAGGGTAAAGTAGCTACTGTCATACATGACAATGAGGTGGGTATGTCCCGTTCTTTTCAGTCTTCTAAGTGCCGAGGTGGTGAACAGCACTCCCCAAGCGTATAAGTAAGAGCAGATACTGTCATACATGTCAATGAGGTGGGTATGTCCAGTTCTTTTTAGTCTTCTAAGTGCCGAGGTGGTGAATAGCACTCCCCAAGCGTAAAGGGAAAAGTAGGTACTGTCATACATGTCAATGAGGTGGGTATGTCCCGTTCTTTTTAGTCTTCTAAGTACCGAGGTGGTGAACAGCACTGCCAAGCATAAAGGGAAAAGTAGGTACTGTCATACATGTCAATGATGTGGGTATGTCCCGTTCTTTTTAGTCCTCTAAGTGCCGAAGTGGTGAACAGCACTCTCCAAGCGTATAGGGAAAAGCAGCTACTGTCATACATGTCAATGAGGTGGGTATGTCCCGTTCTTTTTAGTCTTCTAAGTGCCGAGGTGGTGAATAGCACTCCCCAAGCTTATAGGGAAAAGTAGGTATTGTCATACATGTCAATGAGGTGGGTATGTCCCGTTCTTTTTAGCCTTCTAACTACCAAAGTGGTGAATAGCACTCCCAAGCTTATACGGAAAAGCAGGTACTGTCATACATGTCAATGAGGTGGGTATGTCCGGTTCCTTTTAGTCTTCTAAGTGCCGAGGTGGTGAATAGCACTCCCCAAGCGTATAGGGAAAAGTAGGTACCGTCATACATGTCAATGAGGTGGGTATGTCCCGTTCTTTTTAGTCTTCTATGTGCCGAGGTGGTGAATTCCACTCCCCAAATTATAGGGATAAGAAGGTACTGTCATACATGTCAATAAGGTGGGCATGTCCCGTTCGTTTTAGTCTTCTAAGTACCGAGGTGGTGAACAGCACTCTCCAAGCGTATAAGGAAGATCAGGTACTGTCATACATGTCAATGAGGTGGGTATGTCCCGTTCTTTTAGTCTTCTAAGTGCCGAGGTGGTGAATAGCACTCCCCAAGCGTATAAGGAAAAGTAGGTACTGTCATACGTGTCAATGAGGTGGGTATGTCCCGTTCTTTTTAGTCTTCTAAGTGCCGAGGTGGTGAATAGCACACCCCAAGCTTATAGGGAAAAGTAGGTATTGTCATACATGTCAATGAGGTGGGTATGTCCTGTTCTCTTTAGTCTTCTAACTGCCGACGTGGTGAATAGCGCTCCCCAAGCTTATTCGTAAAAGCAGGTACTTTCATACATGTCAATGAGGTGGGTATGTCCCGTTCCGTTTAGTCTTCTAAGTGCCGAGGTGGTCAATAGCACTTCCCAAGCGATTAGGGAAAAGTAGGTACTGTCATAGATGTCAACGAGGTGGGTATATCCCGTTCTTTTTAGTCTTCTAAGTGCCGAGGTGGTGAATAGCACTCCCCAAGCGTATAAGGAAGAGCAGGTACTGTCATACATGTCAATGAGGTGGGTATGTCCCGTTTGTTTTAGTATTCTAAGTGCCGAGGTGGTGAACAGCACTCCCCAAACCTATAGGTAAAAGTAGGTACAGTCATACATGTCAATGAGGTGGCCCCCGTTCTTTTTAGTCTTCTAAGTGCCGAGGTGGTTAACAGCACTCCCCAAGCGTATAGGGAAAGGTAGCTACTGTCATACATGACAATGAGGTGGGTATGTCCCGTTCTTTTCAGTCTTCTAAGTGCCGAGGTGGTAAATAACACTCCCCAAGCGTATAAGTAAGAGCTGATACTGTCACACATGTCAATGAGTTGGGAATGTCCAGTTCTTTTTAGTCTTCTAAGTGCCGAGGTGGTGAATAGCACTCCCCAAGCGTAAAGGGAAAAGTAGGTACTGTCATACATGTCAATGAGGTGCATATGTCCCGTTCTTTTTAGTCTTCTAAGTGCCGAGGTGGTGAACAGCACTGCCCAAGCGTAAAGGGAAAAGTAGGTACTGTCATACGTGTCAATGAGGTGGGTATGTCCCGTTCTTTTTAGTCTTCTAAGTGCCGAGCTGGTGAATAGCACTCCCCAAGCTTATAGGGAAAAGTAGGTACTGTCATACATGTCAATGAGGTGGGTATGTCCCGTTCTTTTTAGTCTTCTAAGTGCCGAGGTGGTGAGCAGCACTCTCCAAGCGTATAGGGAAAAGCAGCTACTGTCCTACATGTCAATGAGGTGGGCATGTCCCGTTCTTTTTAGTCTTCTAAGTGCCGAGGTGGTGAATGGCACTCCTCAAGCGTATAAGGAAAAGTAGGTACTGTCATACATGTCAATGAGGTGGGTATGTCCCGTTCTTTTTAGTGTTCTAAGTGCCGAGGTGGTGAATACCACTCCCCAAGCTTATAGGGAAAAGTAGGTACTGTCATACATGTCAATGAGGTGGCCCCGTTCTTTTTAGTCTTCTAAGTGCCGAGGTTGTGAACAGCAGTCCCCAAGCGTATAGGGAAAAGTAGGTACTGTCATACCTGTCAATGAGGTGGGTATGTCCCGTTCTTTTTAGTCTTCTAAGTGACGAGGTGGTGAACAGCACTCCCCAAGCGTATAGGGAAAAGTAGGTACTGTCATACATGTCAATGAGGTGGGTAGGTCCCGTTCTTTTTAGTCTTCTAAGTGCCGAGGTGGTGAACAGCAGTCCCCAAGCGTATAGGGAAAAGTAGGTACTGTCTTACATGTCAATGACGTGGGTATGTCCCGTTCTTTTTAGTCTTTTAAGTGCCCAGGTGGTGATTAGCACTCCCCAAGCTTATAGGGAAATGCAGGTACTGTCATACATGTCAATGAGTTGGATATGTCCCGTTCTTTTTAGTCTTCTAAGTGCCGAGGTGGTGAAGAGCAGAATACTGTGAGAGGATTATTTGGACGGTTCCTCCAATGAATGTTTACAATTGACTTTTATTTATGAACTCACTGTAACTACTCTGGCTATTAGCGTTCCATTCTACTCGTATAATGGGCGTGTAAGACCGGAAATGTTGTTCAGAGGCCTCTTTATCAAGATGAGTTTCTTTTACGTGCCGTAAATCTACGACACGTTATCCCCGGCTTTACTATCCTTCCGAAAGAAGACATTCTAAGGATTTTTACGCCAGAAAAAAATGCATCGCACTCAGGCGGGAATGAAGCTGCGATCTCGGGAGCTAGAGGCTAGCATGATAAACCCAGACCACGGAGGACAACTGCAATAAATGGGTACATTACACCATAATGTAATGTTCATTCCATAGTGGGTACGTCTAGGTCTCATTGCGAATGCACCACGGCGTGTCCTCTGTAATTCGAGGTCTGTGTAGCTTGAAATCGTTTTATTTGACCGTTAGATGCAGATCCCCATATTGCATAGACATACATATATAGGTATAATACAAGATAAGTATGTTTTTATTTCTAGTTGAAGTGGAAAAGGAAAAGAAGCGTGCTTTGTTGCAATAATAATCATTGTAAAGCAGCATCAGAAAAACAGCGCGGTTTCTACTACTGCGGAAATTTTAAGAATGAGCTTAGCACACTCTCCATACAAGGACAGCCAAACATTCCTTCAATTCAAATTTTTTTCTAACAATCTATGGAAGGTAGAACAAAAGTATTGATAAAGTGGTTCAATATACCCATCGTAAAGTTTCTCTGGTTCAAGGGATCTTTATCATGCCGTTCCGAAATGGGTACAGCCTGCTCTAGAATGTTCAATTTAACGATAGGATATATCTCGCATAGATACTTCTCTTAAATGAAGTAGGCCTTCTTCAGTTTCTCTCACATATATTTAAATATTATATGCTATATTAATTTACTATATTAACATTACAAGTGATGTTTTTGTATCAGTTTATGAAATACTTTATGATTTTCGCATTCTAAAATAACTTTATGCTCTTAATGATGCAGAGAAAGTGTAATGAAGTTAAGATTTTCATATTTATTTGCAATGGACCATTAGACTAACAATACATTTTTCACTAGTTGTTTATGCCATGTCTGAGCAATCGAGAAATCTCCAATTTAAATAGTTGGATGCAATTCTTAAATTAGTATATTGAAAATAGTAAGTTATCTAAATTATTGATGTTCTTGGAAAACCTTTTAACTGCGCTATACACATGTGGATTGAAAGAGCTTGTATTACAGAACACGGATTCCAAAATGGCGTTACTAATGTAGATAAATATGACTGACTGGATCAGATTACATTATCCCAAACTTTGCAAGCAGGCACACCACTTCATAAGCTCTGAAGTTCCCATTTGGGTACATTTTATTTCTCGGAAACACTTATATTTGAAAATGATATAGTATGAATGAGGGGATTTCAAAATTCATAATGCCTAAGTATCCAATTGTAATAAAGAACTTCGAGATGTGTTGCTAAAAAATTTGAAATATATAACAGCTGCCAATAAAAACAGTTCTCTCTATTCTAAATTGTTCTACGTGGGATGTTTAAAAAATGTAAATGATTTATTCAAATCCTTTCACATTAGTTTATCTAATGGTTATAGCAATATAAATTTGAAAGCAATATAAAACTTTTTGACTCTGGCTGGCTGTTTTTCTTTTCAGTCAATGTCATAAAGAGCCAATGATGTAAAAAAATTCAATAGAAAAAGTATACCTTTGACATTTGGAGTAAACAGAATATACACACTTCGTTTGACATCAATACAGTTCAATAAATCACCAACAGGTATAAAAACCAATTCATAAAGTATGTTATGAAATGAGAAAAGCGTTATATTCAACAATTCTGAGTATTTCATGCTGCAACTTACAGCCGGCTATAATGAACAAGCACTTCTAGCGTAAATCGCCAAATACCTGCATAAAACGTATTATTTATATTAAATTATTATTACTATAATTCAGATAATTAGTTCCTTTACACGCCTGTGAATCTCATAAGCTGCTCCCCAGAGGACTGATATTTACCTCACAAGTTTTGCAGCCACTCTTCTAAATGAATGAACTCATAAATCTAACAGATTATTTGTCGTTCTCTTTTCTTATTTATAGTCTGCAAAGAAGAAGCAATATCCCTTGATAGCATTTATTCGCCTGAATTGCCAATAACGCACAAAAATGTAGTGTGTTTATGGAGATATCCAACGAAGTAACTATATGTCTGTGAAATACAGATGCACCACCGAGAAATTTTCAGAGGTTGTTCAGAGATATCTTCTGAGCATTCGGTATAAGGACCCATGGTCTCCGACAGCTCGTTAGAGAGTAGTAATGCAATTACTATTTATTCGGTTTCATAACCCATCACCCTTTTTTCTGGGAAAATACCTTCATAAGTGTGAAATGCACCTTCTGTGGATGATACGGGTGCAATTGATGTTCATGTACGACTCTCAAAACAACTGATTGGCTTGTATTCAGAGCTCGTGCAACGCGCCGATTACTAGCGGTAGGATTGTCACCAACTACGTGTATAGGTTTTGCCATGGACATTGGCGTATGTCCTTCAAGGCTAGCCCAGTCAGCCAGCCCCCTGATGTTTCAATACCTCCCTTGTAAGCAGCACGTGGTGCTGACTAGACGAAACCAACATTGGAATGTTTACTTGTTACACACTTCGAGCAGTATGGCGATACAGTCTCTACTAAAATTGTTACGCGCGAGTTGTATCCGACTTTAGTGATGTTAATTGCAATAATATGCATCCTATTATTTCGAAATTGAAAGGGAAAACCTTGCCTAGCCAGAGCCGCGAAATAGTATCGAACATACATGAGTTTATGAAACAAAAAGCGAACAATAAGGAGGAAGTTGGTTCTTCTGGTTATTTAAAAAAAATAGAAAAGTTCAGGGTTTCAAAAGCTACTGGAGTGTCAGTGCGTTCTGTTTCTAGGATTATAAAGGATAGTGAAAAACGTTCTCAAGGAGGTACTTCTTTTGATACTCCAGGTAAAAAGCACAATGTGCCTAAAAATCAGAGATATTGATGACTTTGACAAATGTGTTATCAGACGTACCACCCATAATTTCTACGCCCAAGAGGGAACAGTGCCTACAATTAGAAGACTGCAGATAAGGTTAAAGGAATTAATCGGATATGAAGGAAATCACACAAGCCTTAGAAGAACATTTCGAGACCTGGGATTCAAGTGGAAGAAAACCTGAAACAACAGAAAAGTGCTTATTGAAAAGCAGGATATACGCTCACAGCAATAAAATTAAATTATCTCCTATCCCTTCGGCAGTGTAGGGACGAAGGCAGACCTATTGTATATGAAGACGAGACGACACAGTACCCATACAAATCCTAAAAGCTGTACTAATGAAATTAATGCTGGTTTATTAACACGTATATCCATACTCATAGTTCACGCTGGTGTGACATATGGCTTCATACCAAATGGTCTACTTATGTATAAGTCAAAGCAAAGGTCTGGAGATTTCCACCAATACAGAAAATTACGTTAAGTGGCTGAAAACCATGCTCATTCCTAATTTTCCTCAAAATTCTGTCCTGATTGTTGACAACGCGCCCTGTCACAATTCTCAGGTAGATAAACCGCCAACATCCAACTCCCTAAAAACCGATATGAAAGCCTGCCAACTAAAAACCTGTATTGCGTTTGAAGAGTCGTGTTCAAAGGCAAAACTTTACGATTTGGTCAAGTTGCATAAACCCAGCAAAAATCGTATGTAATAGACCAGATATTAGCAGAACATGGACACAGTACACCCGGACTCCCACCCTACCACCCGGATTAAATCCTATTGAATTAGTCTGGAGAGATGTAAAACAGTGGGTAGCAGTTAGAAACACAACCTTCAAGGTGAAAAACGTTGAAAAACCGTGCTGTCAAAGATTTGACGAAATTGGGCCTGTGGAATGGGGAAAATCTTATCAACACGTGGAAGCAATTGAGCAACATTATTTTGAAAAAGATTGCATCATAGAAAACACGACAGAGCGAATATTTATTCAGGATAATGGAGCTGAAAGCAGCCACAGCAGCGAAGACGAGATAGCGAGCATTACTGGCATAGCAAAAGAAGAGGAGGGTGGTAGTAGTTTTTCAGGAGTAGAAGAATTGGAAGACAGCGAGTGAACTATAGAGGTGTAGCTCAACATTTGTTTACGTGGAAACACCATTGCACATTATAAGCATTTATTCGTGTGTGGACGTCCCAAAGGTTACTGTCTTTTATACTGACTGTCCAGTTCCTTCTACCGTATACAGCTCCCCCTTACAACCGTTCTTCGAGCTGCAGACCCGTATGTGTCATAAATTTATAAGGCAAGTGACTCGCATCGTAGCTTTCCATTACAATTTTCACACGCCAAACGCGAACTATAACACATTCTTTCCAGATCAGTGTTCTACATATCACACACGGCCAGTATCTTCCATTCTAACACGGAAGGATTCTTACAGGCGCATATATACAGATGCAAAGGTACTGTGATGTGGTTGCCGTTGTTGCGGAAACAGCTCAGCATAGCGTCTTCCATTGCATTCAGTGAACCCTATACACGAGGTGCATTTCGGCAGTAAACCTATCCATATTGCTCTGCATCACTGTTAACGCACAACTAACACTTCCGGAAAAAACAAAACCCTAGACAGCACCGAGCAGTACTGAATGCAAACTTGTGGGCAACGAGTCAAAGATGGCATTACTATTGTCAACAGAAGGTACCGGAGGGAATGGAAACAATTTGTTTGCATACAAGACACACAGCGCATAGCGTCGACATTTGCACTGCTGTGCAGTATTTTCAATGCAATGCGGATACAAAACTAATTGGGACAAGAAACCAAACGAAGTGCAATTACTCTCTAATGAGCCGCGTGGGTCTCTTACACCATAATACTCAGAAGGTATCCCTGAACAACCTCTGAAAGTTTGTCGCTGGAGTTCTGGTTAACTCTGTAGCTAATATTTACACAAATAATCATGCATTCTTTTAAATGCTACTTTTCGATATCACTGTAATAATAATTCAATACTGGCATAATTTTTTCTGTTTGCAGGCGAAGGTTTCACGGAAGATTTCTGGGCCCCTGGTGAGCCAGACAATGAGGCCCCAGGTGAAGATTGTGTAACATTCCGAAACGATGGTAGAATAAGAGATGTACCCTGTTTCTATAGTCTACCTTTCGTCTGTGAGAAACCACTTCCGCCTTCTGAAGAAATAGAATGACATACAAGGTTACAATGAAGAAAACTGTGTGTAATTTCGCATGAGGGTCTAATATAAAACCAGAAAAGGCTTTCATAATGTGATTTTTGCTGCAAAAATAGATGCACTCATTCATTCTGGATATGTAATCGGTGCAATGGGTAAAGCCTCGCGTTATGACAGCAAATTAATAATCTTCTACACAGAATCTACAGAGGTATACTCACGGCAATGTTCGGATTTCCATTTGCACGTGAATGACCACTTTATCTTCCCCTGTGTAGAAGATATTTTTACTACATATTTACATTTATGGTTCAAAAAAAAAAAAAAACATCGACCACCTTATAGCTGAGGGGAAACCACGAAAAGACTCATCAGTTCGGCACATGGGATTTGAACACTACCTCCCGAACGCGAGCCACAGGCACTATGGAGTGAGCCATCTCGCTAGATAAATGCCTTATTCTTCTGGTAATGAATACCTGTTTCCTTTAGATTAACTGTAAATCTAGATAAACGCGGTAAGTTACAGACGTTCCCACAACTTCACAATTTTCATTACCCTAAATCTGAAAACTACAATGAAAGGGCAAACGCCGTCCTCGTCAGAGTTAACAGGATAGCTTGTGAGCCTTTGTGAGATGGAAGTGCCTTGGTCATATGATTAAGAGCAAGATAGAAAACAAATAAATAAATAAGGAGATGTCAATAACAATCACATTAATTTCTAAACCTATTACTATTTCACCGATATCCCTTGGATTAATTTTACATACTCGGTATATGATATATTCTTCTATACAATTAAAGTTTATCACAATGTAATTTGCCATAAATGGTTTCAAATTATAGCTACAACACGTTATAAAACATTAGAATTTCGAATTTTTTATTCACCATATGTATCTCCTTGTGGATCCATTCCCATTTATTTATGGCAAGTGCAAATTACTTCACAGCAATCTACCCCATTCGTTTATTTTATAAATGACATCATAAATGAAGTTCGGATCTATTAAAGAGGAAATTATTTTTCTAGGGACTAAAAGGCTTTCATACGTTTCAAGAGGAAATCTTTCTCTGAAAACTAACTTTATGAGCAAATGTGGACTTTTTAATCACATTTTGCACACACATCATGACATAAATCTTGACTTAATATATCAACACCACATTTGCATGTATACTTAATTAAATCTTAGTGTTAAAGGAGGCATTGTCCAGGAAAATAAGACAATGTGTGATTCAAGTTACGTTAAATATTACTAAAAATTCCTGTTTCTGGTAAATGTAATAAATGGAATACATTCTATATTATTACAAGTTACAAACTTGGGTTCATAAAGAAATGTTAGTCCTGTTATTCCAACTTCTCTGTAAGACTGAAAAGAATTCTTCATTACCCTTCATTTCAAAAGAACAGCAAGACAGAATAGCCAGAGAATTATCAGTTTTGTTTTATACTCTATGTGACATGATATATTTGGACCATTTTTGCAATTTCGAAAATATTGGAACTGTAATAAGCAACAGTAATTAATTATATTTCCATACAAACTATGTATAGGGTACTGCTGGAAGGGTAGAATCACACGACTGACAAATTCAGTGTTATGTCGGGATTTGAACCACGGATCTTTCGGTTTCCGCCCGGTTGCTCCAATTAATGGAATTACCATGAGTTATTGACCTAATAGTTGGTTAACTATGAAGCCCAGGAATTAAAGTACTTACGACATTGTAAGTCGCCTTTGGGGCATGTCATCTCAAAATAATTTGAGATCTCCTTGTGGTTTACCGGAAAAATGCGAGCACTAGGTTAGAGGAACCGGACGGAAACCGGAAGTTCCGTTAAAATCCCGCTATGGTATTCACGTTTCAGTCGTTTGACTCTACCTTTTCAGTACTAATCGATGTCGCAGTCGGCTCTATGTACATACTATTAATCTTAATATGGTGATGCAATACTGGTTATGAATTCTGCGGTGCTCTGGTAGTATTTTAGCTACATGCAACTGACTGCTTTAATTTGTAACAACATATGACATTGGAAAGGTATCGCCAGTACCAACATTATGCCAGCAATTTAAAAGCTGTGGTGTCTCTTAGTAACAGTTTCACAATGAAGTTGAATTATTCAGTAATTCATGTAGTTATTATATAGGTCATTGTTTTATAAAATGTTTAATCTAGAATATTGTTAGCATGCAAATCACAATTTTTCCTTTAGTGTTTGTTTGAGTGTTTATACACGTGGTGCTTTAAACAAACGCACTGTTTTAATTAACTGAAGGTTTTGTATAATGTATCTAATTTTTAAGAATTAGGTAACAAGGGCATTAACGCATATTCACCACATCCTTCACTCAAAATAATAGTTTGCATAGACAAATTAATTTTATTTTACTCTTTCAAAATAAGTTCTAAGAATTTAAATTAAACATCATGTGCTTGAGATGCTTTAAATAAATGCAGTCTAGATTGTTTTTGTAAATGCCCAGTGAAGTGCTTCTCCTTGTTGAATTTTATACCCCCAGATTTTGGTAAACTATACAGTTATAGGCCAAAATACATTTTATGCGGCATTAATGATTTATTCGCTGTACTTCATTTCTACAATTTTATTATTTGCTTATAACGTTTACGAATATCTTCTGTAATATAAATATGTAATTCAAGGAATACCTTCGCAGCAGTACAATATATTGCCTAAGTAAACGGAGCTTTGTTATCGTAAATTACAATATTTATCGGCATATGCTATAATGGAATTGAAATTAGAATTTATGTGGTTTGAAAATTTTCAACGAAAAGTGTTATTGTTTTCTTGGTATTATATTGTTTTGCTTCTATGTCCTAAGTGGTCCCTACAAAGAATAATTTTAAACTTTTAATGAAATAGGCATAGATTCCTGTATTGGTGATTAAGAAATAATTCCATTTTAATATTTTCAACAGAGTTTCCTTACATATTTATTAATCTGTCCCTTTTCTTAAACTCTCTGAAGTCACGAACAGCTCTATACAGATTGATGTAGTATCACAACTACAGCTGGTTTGCATGCTTTCCACGCGTGTCTATAGAAGCTCTAGTAAAAACTGCCTTTCGTTAAAATTCAAGGCAATTTTTGGAGGCCATGGCCCTTTCTCGTGAACTTAATTTCTCGTAATTCGTTTGACCTACATCTTGGTAACACATATTCCCATGTCAACTCACTTAAAATGAAAGAGAAGTAAGGTAACATCACAAGGTGCATATGCTGATAAACGCAATTGTGAGCTATGTGTAGAGCCGTATAATGGAAAATCTTAGGAAATAATCTTTAATTGTAATTTTTTTTTGTATGCGAAGGATATTTGAAAGCAAGAATTTACATTTCCAACTATTAACGCTTACCTATATCAGAGCTCATGGTAAGAGTTAGAACTAAAGTTTTCAATAAATAAGAAAACGAATAACATTCGTGCCTAGACATTTAAAAAGATCTGTAAACGTAATTATCCCGGATATGACTACCTTGAGTAAGTTGTGCTTGAGTAAGAAGGTAAGCTTTTTCTCAGACTTTACCCTTGGCCTGATAAACTAAATATCACATTCTGGAGTCACCTTATATATGTATGCTATGAATTTGATGAAAATAAAAATCATAAAACCTGGAGGGTATCCTTCGATTATGTAATACAGGTGATTTGCTTCTATATGCAATGTATAAATACTAATGCACAGTATTCATTTATAGGCAGAATGTGTTTCACTAAAGGTTCAGGATTACAAGAATTACCCTTTAATTTATCGGAATAAAATGTCATAAAACACGAAACGTTTTAGACTATTGAGGTGCTTCAAGTTGCCTTCTTTATAGCTCCGGTGTTCATGCAATTATCCATTGATTATAAAGTTGTAAAATCACTTCCTTCCTAAATATCGCCCATTTAGGCACGTACTAAGGAAATTGCGCTGTGAATGCATACCACACACACATATATACATATATAAAAATTACTCTAACAATTTTCATTACATCTGAGAATGTGTTTATAACTGAAGCATGCGAATTTTACCACCTATGCTTTCAAGTATGCTGATGATATTGTATAAAAGAGAATTACTTAATTAATTTCTCTACACACCCATGTAGTAGGTAAAGAAGTACAAATACACATTGTATTCCATACAAAAATTCTATATCGAAATTTCACTGGAAATATTTGTTTTTTGAGGTCTTATGATCCCCCAACCGTTTCTAAAAACCGTCGCGCCCGCGTTTCTGTGTGTGCATGTGTGAATAGCATTACTCAAAAACGAAAAGTCTGATAAATATCAAACTTGTTATTTAAGGGGTTAATTGTTCTTTCACACAAGCCGTGTGTTGGACAGGCTTGGAAAGGTAGAATCAGATGACTGAAAAATTCAATGCCATAGCCGGGATTTGAACCACGGATCTCCCGGTCAGTTACCATGGCAACATGCCGACACGACATTAAATTCTCCAGCTGATTCGCTTTTTCCCGGTAAACCACAAGGTGATCTCAAATTGTATTGAGATGTCATACCCCAATGGCGACTTACAAACATTGTAAGTACTTAAGTCCCGGGCTTTATAGTTGCAACCACTATTAGGTCAATTAATGGAATTAATTGTTCTTTCACACAAGCCGTGTGTTGGACAGGGTTGGAAAGGTAGTATCAGATGACTGAAAAATTCAATGCCATTGCCGGGATTTGAACCACGGAAGCTTAGCCGCTTCCAAAAATACGATACTTCAGACTATCGTTTACATGGAAAAAGTTTCGTTATTTTTATTTTCTAAAATTGGCTCATTTGTTTTGATTAAAATAACATCTTATTACATTAACATGAAAAATAAAACGTATATCTAGTTGTGCACGAACAGCGTTTGAAGCTGCTTTGCTTGATTTAACTCTGTAAATTATAACGTAATATAGAGATCTTTAAAGTATTTTTTTTTTGTGAAAATCAATTTTTCTGTATACGAAGTATTCCATTCTGTCTGTCTATAACTTTTCCTGGTATTATCTAACGGATTTCTTGAAGGTTATATCGTTTTCTTTCTTTACCTTTCATGGCAAGAGCTCATTACCGCTAATAAACAATTGATAGCTGTTGGCGCATGCTGTTGGCTATCTATGCTTGTAACTATTTCTTGCTTAATTTGAAATCATCGTATGCAAATAAACCGTAACGTTGATGGATAGAAGAATCTTTTTTATATGAGTACAACTTTTCATTGGCAGAGAAAGTCCGTGAAGAATCACGTTAGTTTTTCTTTAAATACACTTCAAGAACCTGCATTATACTAAAATGTTACGAAACATACTCACATTTTGAATATAGCTAATCAAATTAACGAACCCAAATTTTCAATGGAGGTTATATAAACTGTTAACTATCTGAAATTTGCTTTTTTTGCAAATTAAAAGAAATCATATTGTCATAATTTATGACATTTTAAACTTTACTGTTTAATAAATATATGCTTTTGAAGTCTATAATATTTAAAATCTACCCAATTTGAAATTTATGTAAGCAGTAACAGATTTGCAGCTTTTTTTTATTTTACTCCCCATAGCTAAACGAGGAAATAATGTGTTCGGAAAGATGTGTTAAGTTTTCAAAAGCCTAATTGGCAAACGCTATGACTTTGTAAAATTGTTATTTTGAACTGAAATTTGTAGCCGTGCTACAAGAATCAACTTGGAAGTTTTCTTGTATCCTGCGTATTCACGGAAGCTTGCCCCAACTGTTCCTCCAACTCAAAGGTAAGCACTTTTAACACCGATGATGAAGTCAAATCAGTGAACAGCAGGACCCGACATGGTACATCCTAGCTTGGAAAAACTTGTGTAACGTCCCCAAAAAATCTTTGAAAAGTATGTGGACTATATAGAAAAGTAGCAGAAGCATTGTATAATATAAATAAAATTAATTCAGCATTATCAATTGTGTGTAATGTATTTTATAAAATAGGGATGCTTACTTATTGGCGACCCTCGTATTATCCTTTAAGCACTCGTTACACATATGTGATGAGGCTGCTGCCAAACTCACCTTAATGGTATAATGTTTGTTTGCCTCAGAGGTATGGATTGTTAAGGAGTCTTAGATTTTGATATGTTCACACGAATAACTTACTATTTATTTATAACTAAAACATTTGCATAACCTTAACAATTCTATAAGTTTCCAGCAATCCTGCAAATTTTTAACACACACACATAGACATAAAAGTTAACATGTTTTAAATACACAATGGTTCTCGTATTTCTCTTTCATATTTCTTTCTGATGTTTGCTTTAAGGTAATTTCTGATTCCTTACAAAGCGCTATGTTTGCTTTGACTGGCAGAGCAGTATGCGTAAAAATTATGAAATGAAAATATATGGTTCTCCCGTGAGCTTAAAGAAATTTAAAACAAGGGTAATAAATAAATGTTGAATGTGCTTACTGAAACCATATGAACTCAATCCAGTCCAGTCCAGAAAATTACACTTGATAAATATGCCGAAGCTAAGTGGCCTGCTCACTCCTTCTCTCATGTTCACTGAACGCCGCTCTCGCCCGGTAGAGTGCTGTAATTGCTGACGTAGTTAATCCAGCCAATGGCAAACATGGACCACCATTACGTCGTTCTACCATACTCATCAGGTTTCTCGATTTTCGTCTGCTGGCAGCATGTTCAGAGGGGTTCAGAGCGGCACAAATTTATGATTTCTTGTGTTCAGAAATTGCGCTATAAAAAAGACACATTTACTTTTACTACATTCATGATCCGATACCGTTAAAATAAATTTGGGGATATACAGTTTATCCAATTCTTAAATATATGTATACCGACACGTATGATCCATATTATTTTTGGTGCCTGCACGCAGCTACTACTAAGCGTAGATGTATGTAGCACTTTTAATAAATTATCCTAAACGCTGATTATAGGTTTTTTTGGTTGTTTTCTAAAAATCGAATTTATTTAAAGCCAGCCAAGGTACACTGTATTTAGCTATTATTCGTGTTGCACGTTATCCAGTGACTGAGCGGGGAACCCTTTGCTGTAATGACAACGAAGAAGGCAATACAATATTGTCTCGGCTGGCCCCGCAGCTCAGTCGGTAGAGCACCTATTTGCTGTGCAAGGGGTCCGGGTTCGATTCCCGCTCGGGGTGAGAATTTTTCTCTAGCCAAGATTATTCCCTACTCTTCCTAGAGTCTAGCAGAATGAATGAAAGTGTAAATATGCTTGTGATCTAATGAATAAAACCCAAATACGAGTAACACAATTTTCCAAACGAAAAGACATTGATAAGACCATTATCAGCGTATAAATGGAAAACTTAAAAAATTGCCCTATATGGTTTGAAACAATGTTGAATGAGAAAAATGTATTGACAGTGATAAGGACTAAGAGAGGAATTTATGTGCAGCATATGCTTTAGATGAAGAATCTAGACTTGATAATGAATATGAAGTGCAAATGGTGTAATATAGTGGATCAAACCTAACAATGCTACAGGAGTACTCCACAACGTAATTGTTTTTAGTAAACCTTAAACGTATTCTACTGAGTATAACTGCGTAACATACAAATATTATTAATGATAAACACAGTCGTGCAAAATAATACATATTGCCTTATAGACATCTAAACAATCTTTTCGTGTTTAATTTTAATGCATTTTAGGCCAGCTAAACCCTCAGAGAATTATTATGTACACATGCAATAACATAATACTGTCCGTAATTTTCTTTTATTCTATTGTGACAAAAACCAGAGACAGATAGAGATGTTGTTCAAATATCCGTCAGAGGTTTCTTTCAAGAGAAACAGGTAAATGGCTGGAAGGTTTTCAGACTACTCATCATGGCATTCGGGATGTTTCTGGACGATCTGCTAAGATATCATAGAGTTGCAGGGAACAACCGAAAAATCAGAACGTGCTTTAAAGTAAATCCATAAAGACAAGAAAATTTCATCTCTTGGTTTGTCGAAGGTCTATGTTTTAAGGAAAAACTTTAATAACTAAGTTTATCTTAATATTTATTTGAGAAAAACGAATTTCACAAATGCTTTTATAAAATGTCGGCACACCGTGATTTTAGAGCAAATCTCTAGGAATATTGTTTTATTTTTTTAAATATGCTGTAAAACAAATAGATTTATATCACATAAAGTGTTAATAAATAATACAAAATAAATAAACCCAATGCGTTCAACTGTTCGTGTAACAAAATACTACCCTGCTATCACAAGTTTAGGAATGATTGCTATGAAAGGCTACAAAATTCACCTGCTTTTCTTGGTGTAACATGCAGTTCCTGTTACATTTCAGTGTGCCAAGTTTATACACTCTCCTTAAACTTACACTTCTTGCTCAACTTACACTTTCCTTTGCAGTGGCATTTCTTGTTACCTTTCCCTCCGGCTGCTCAATCTTCTCTCGCACATACGCTATAGGAACTTCTCGTTCTCGAACATCTTGTGCTGTAACAATCTTATCATCTGGGACGGTGAAGTGAGTCCATGCGTTTCCAATAGTTGCTTCTAATTGATACTGCAGATCATTCTGAACGTAAGCATTACAATAAGGCAGAATTAGAGATTATTACCTGTAATGAGCGGGACGTTCTGTTATCCATTGATTCTAATATTTTAATTACCTATTTCGCTGCTTTCTGAACGATTACCTACATTTTTGGTTACATATGAACTGTAGTGATTTTCGAACATTGAATGTTCCTTATAACTCGTAAGGTTCTGCATCTTCATCTCACGGAAGCCACTGTTTTCCCTCCGTAATTACATCTTAAAGATAACTAAAGCTTCTTTAGAACAGAGTATAGTTCTGCTTAGGGTTATACAGGATGTAACAAAAATGTACAGCACAAACTGCAGGACACATCGCTCACACGTAGACGAAGAAACTATGTTATATGAACATGGGTCTGGAAATGCTTTGTTATTACCATGTTACAACTCATTTTATCCTACTCATTAATCATGAAAAACACACAAGAATAGAACGTACCAGCATACCACATGCAAGTCTTTCTCACAGGAGATGTTAATATGCCCTCCGTGAGTATTGATACGTGCATCAAACCCCGCTGTAGTGAATCCCGGTTGCACTGATGTATCCCTGGAGTATTGCGTATAGCTTCGCAGCCTTCAATAATACGACCGCGGAGGCTCTGAACATCTGAAGTTCGATACACAAGAGTTTAAAATGCCCCCACAAAAAAGTTCAGTGAGTTTAGGTCCGGGGAAGCCAGGCAATTGGTCCACCTCTACCTATCTATCTGTCACCGAATCTGCTATTTAGAAGCCGACGGACATTAACACTAAAATGAGGAGGTGCTCCATTGTGCATGAAGTACATGTTTTGTCGCACAGCTAAAGGCACATGTGCTAACAGATCAGGTAGAACATTCTGTACGAAATTATGGTAACTTTGCCCGTTGAGCCTGGGTGGCAGAAAGGTCCTACCAACAATGTCGGCCCAAACATTGACAGAAAATCTTTGTTGATGACTTGCATCAACAGTTGTGTGAGGATTGACGTCAGACCATACGTGCCGATTGTGATAATTTACATTCTGACCTTGTTGAAACGACGCCTCATTTGTGAACAGCACCGTTGCACTAAAGTAAGGGTTGACACTTTGTTGCATAAGCCATTCGCAGAAGCGTACCCGTGCAGGAAAATCAGCTCTGATAGTACCTGCACACGCTGTAAATGGTATGGATACAGCCAGACCTCGTGTAACACTCGCCAGACAGTCATGTGATCAACATTCATTGCTGCAGCTGCATGTCTTGTACTGACACTAGGGTCGTCGTCAGCTCCCTGAAGAATTTCCGCCTCCCGTTGGAGTCTCCTCGTCCTTCTAGGCCACTCCGGTCGGGAGTATCAGGCTGAAATGCCCCTTGTTCCCTAAGACGATGATCGGTGGCTTCAAACGTTTTCCTGTCGGTGCACCTTCGTCCCGGAAATCTCTCCCGGTACAAACGTTGAGCGCAAGCGTCATTGTCGTCTGTTAATCCATACATCAAATGGGCATCTGCCATCTCTGCATATGTGTACAGTGCCATTGCACGAGTCAAGTCTGTGATCAACTCTACTAGAACGTAGTAACCCGTGTGCTTGCCAACGTCGTACTGCTCACTGGAACAGTTGATGTTATCTGTGAAAAAACAATGACGCAAGTCGCATGGCAACAGGAACATGTAAAACAAAGCACTGGCGGTGCAACTAAAATAATGACAACGTAACTATACGTAACCAAGGGTGCATGTTCCCCAAGATTCTAACGTTCTGTTTGTTAGTGTTTCCTATGACTAATGAGTTGGTAAAAATGAGTTGTAACATAGAAACAAAGCGTTTCCAGACACATGTTCATATAACATAATTTCTTCGCCTACGTGTGCAGAATGTCTCCTGCAATTTGTGCTGTATAGTTGTGTTACATCCTGTATAGATACAATTGCAGTGGTATAGTGCTAAAAGGTCTGATTTCTGTTGCACCTTACTTAACGTATCACATTTGCGACTATTTAACATGTGAGTAACTTTACCTTAGTTTATCTTCGCCAGAATCATGCGATTTTTGTATTATACACCATTATTTTGAACTTGTATTTATATAAAATTAGGTATATGCATATTGCGACATAGCGACTATGGGTCAAAGTCATCTCTAGGTTGGCGTCAGGCCGTCGGAGAGATAAACAGAGATAACCAGACGCGGGAGCGCTCCCTCCCAGCGACACCAGAAGTGCTATCAACAGATAACCAGAAGCTTCTGGAAGTTTCCGTTACCTCGCATCCAGAGCATTCAGGAAGGTTTTCTGTGGAAATTTCCAGCGGCTATATAAAGTAATACTCTTTCGAGCCAGACAGTAAGTAGGTAAGTCAGTTAGCGAGAGCGCTGCTGTTCTTCGAGCAAGCTTGTGGCTGAGTGCTGCTACAGGAGGCAGTTGGGGGGCCCTTGTGTTCGATTCCCCAGCGAGTGAATCACTGGAAGAAGAAGCTATATCGTACGCGTTTCATTAGGCCACTATGTCGCGAAGAAAGAGAACTGATAGTTGAAAACTGAACTAAGCCACAATAGTACGGGCATAATTGGGCATATAATCTTGCTGTCAACCACCCAAAATTGAGTTCATTGGACCATTTTCGATAAAAGGGAGTGAATGTTAGCACAATAATAATGCTTGGAGAATGCTTCCATATCCTTTCAGTTTATAATTCATTATTCTTGATCAATGATTGGTTTTCTATATTTTTATATTCTTTGAACATTATTAACAAAAATATTTTTTCTTTTATTATCTTAACTCTGTCATTTAGATTCAATTATGCAATAAGTTAGTCACCGTGATTAAATTAGAGTCCTGTTTCGGAAAACGCTGTGCTCCGATGGGCTAAATGATACATGGCTTTGTGTGTTCGAGGGTTCAGGTTTCTGCTCCGGCTCTGGATCTCGATTGTCCCGTACACTGTAACTTGTGGTTGCCTTATTTGAAGTTACAACTCCTATAAATCTGTTGGTATTATCATGTCTGCCTGGGGTGGCAGAACTGATTTTAGCGGAATATGAACTCCCTCAGTAATTGGTAAACTATGTTAACATGCGTTACGCTACTAGAATTTTATGAAATGTTTGTTTTAATTTGCTAGTTTTGTCTGGTGTATTTTAAGTGATTTTAAAGTACATTTAGCTCAGTCGTGAGCAATCTGCTATCATCAAGGATTTTATTACGTGTTTAGGAAAGCTAAGGCAATTGAAATCATTTATAACAATAATGATGATAGTCACTGAAAAACTATTTATTTTCTATCAGGCAATTGAATTATATAAACTATAACAATATTTACCTATGTATTTCAGTTTCACTCACTATAATTTACTACTTTTGTTCGCTGATTCTTTGTATTTCACTAATGTTATAGACAATCTTCTTCTCTATTATAATTATAATTATTATTTTATTTATTTATTTTTGAATATGATACAGTACAATAAAATGACTTACAATCGAAATAATTCTCTTTCTGGTATGCTCAAGATGTCTGCTTCTCAGCAAAAAGTTTCTGAAGGTGATAATGAATTAATATAGTTTCTAACTTGGTTGCAGTGTGTAACGAAATAAATTAGAAATTGTATATAAATTGTTTTACGTTTAATCAATTTTTGATATATAAATAACCTATTCTCCTCATGAATTCCTTCTTTAACACATTTATATTTTTAGTTTGGAATTTTGTTTAGCTTTTTCATTTTCTACTGTGTTAAAATATTGAGAATATTTTCGTTCATTCTTGTTAATGTATTTCCTCTTATTATGATTTTTAATTTGTTTTCCTTTTGTTCGTTTTACATTATACGATTTTTAAATTAATTTTTCATAAGATAAACCCTCTTTGCAAATATTACATTTTTATATAGGATTTTTCAATAATCTTAATTTACAATTTTAACACAATGTATTCATAACAATGATATACAAATCAAATATTGTCCATCTCTTTGATTTGCAATTCTAACATGGCTTAAAATTATGTTAATACATTTGTTGCTTCCATCTTATTTTAATTCTGCGTCATATATAAATGAATTAAATCTTCTAGGATATTTGCTACTATTTTTGTTTCTATTCTTTTTCTTTCCCGCTTAATTAATAAACATATCTTGCTATTGTGGCTCAGATTATATTAACCCTATTGTGTTAATATTAGATGTTTTGTTTTGAGTGAATTTACAGCTTTCAATCCTCGTTGAAGTACTGTGATAGAAATTATTCCTCCTAATAACTAAGGATCACAAATATTGACCTTTTGTCCCCTAAAATATCTCCGCCTATTCTCTGAGGATTTATGTAGCACCTTACCTACATATTTCTTAATATGGATTAAAATTAATTTCTGGTAAATAAAATCCTAATTAAAGGTTATCATTTTTTCGTTACTTCTTATTACTTTAAAACGAAGCATTAAACAAAATTATTTCATATCCGCTCTTTTCCGTGTTTCTGCTGTTTGATTCGTTAACTGTCTACCTTTCACTATCATACGCTGACACATTAATTGGTACTACTTTAATTGCCGGTGTTTAAAGCGTTTTCTTTTTCCTGCTGCTTAGATTTCCGCATATGACCATTTGTTAAATTTATTTTAAATACACAAATAGATTGAATATGTTCGTACATTGATGTTGAAGACACCTTTTAAGTAGTATATCCCCACCGCTTTACCCTGTATAACTTCATTTTATAAAGGCCCATTATTGTAAGCCCTGTCTCGCAATGAACCAATTTTAACCATTTGGACAGTTCATATAGCCTAATTATAGAAGATAAATAATGTTATACATTCAGTATAAACCAATATTAGTTTTATAGATTACTATCAACGCTAATGTGTATTTGTGTTTAATAAGAACTGTTACATTGCATTGAACTTAATAATTATATTAAATAAGGTACATAAATATAATTACTTACGTTTAACAACAATACTGAATGCAAAAACCCTTCGAAATTAATCGCAATTTATGCATGCATTTGAATAAACATTATTATTGGAGGTTAGGTAAGTCCTGATGTATACATCAGCAATATTATGTCCAGGAACGAAATACCCCATACATGCATAATCCTATATGCTTTGCTTATTAGTTGCTAGATAGTTGCTCGAGATTAAATATAGACGATCTGGACTTCATTTTCAGACGCATCCTTAAACAAATCATAACTATGTATCTTTGCCAGCATGCTCTCCAGTATATTATTTCTGATCTTTTCAGCTTTCTAATCATTTGGAGTTGAAATTTAATGTTTTAAAATACACTAATAGGTTTCCTGTCAAAACCTACCTACGGGTAATCTTTCTTTCTTTCTTGTTTGTTTGTTTATTTTAGCGTTCTTTAACCGGTTAGGTGATATCAGTCGATGAATTAAATGGGTGAAATGATACTCAAATGAGCCCGGAGTCCATACGGCTTGAAGTTACTCGACATTCGTATTTTCAGGATAAGCGAAAACCCCGGAAGAAACTTTATCCGCGTAACTTACCCTAACAGAGATTTGAACTCGGAACCTGTTGAATGTTAGACAGGCGTGCTACCCCGACGCAACAGAGTCGGGTAATGGGCACTTGTTCAGCTAAGACACAAACATGCAAACGCACAGTTTTATACTACTACCAGAATCCGAAGCTCTGCTCGCCTTGTTGCGCTAATTGAGGATTATTCTCCCTTTTTCTTTCCTGCTTTGTTTATCTCTCCCTCTGTTTTCTTGTACAACGTCGTTTTATGCATATGTTTCGAAAGCTGGTGACTGTTCTTGGGGTATTAATAACAACTGAAGCATAAATGATAGTTTAGTATTACACAATAATTTAGTTATTCCTAATACTTGTTATAGGATAGGAATTATTCTGCTTCTCTCGTGGTAACTAATATTATACCCACAAGTAACGAGAGCAAAAAATTGATATCATTTTTAAATACTCATTCCACTGAAATGTTGTAGCCATAAAACTTGTCAGATGTATTAAAAATATTGTTAATTGACATTTCTAACTAAAAATTTCGCTCAGGATTAAAATGTAATTCAACAAGTGTATATTTATCTTTGTCCATCCAAAATCCCAGATCGAGACTTCATGTTAATTTATCTATTCTATTTGCTTTTCATCTACTAAAAAACTGTACAAGATACAAAAATGTCATACACGACACACAAGTGAGGGAAAGCCAAACTAGGAATAATTTATTATAGACACACATCCTAAAGCATTACTTTAATTTGTGCAATCTCCTAAGACATATCTGCACCCATTTATATCGTCCGATTTACTGTTCGTTTACTCGCACGTAGTTAGATAGACGAAACGTCCACATTTACAACGCTCTTTCTCTACTCTTTACTATGGCCATTTGGATTTAAATACGAGAACTTCCTTCTGCTGCATCGTATATGTCGCACTCACATGACCTTCTCTCCTCATACTTCTACGAACTATTCTTACAAAATGTAGCGGGGGGTTTTGGAAAATAAGGAACGTTTTCTGGTGTGTATGAACTTGGTTTAGGGTTTCGGGAACGGAAAGATTATTGCCGGCTACTCAGGTAGAGGATACGTGATTGTGAGATTCTAATCTCAGGGATTGTGTGGATGGGAGATGAATTATACTCACAGCTCCTCTCAGTGGCCCATTTATTCTGAAGATCCACACTTGTTGTCGTACTGAAGACCCTTTACACAAGACGCGTTCCTATCCGTTTTTCCCCGTTACAGTTTCCGTGCTTCTACCCTGAATTTTATTCTCTTTCTTAGTTATACACAATATGACTTTTGTCATTCCTAGCTACCCTATCTCTCACTGTTATGCGATGACGATTTCCTATCGTACATCTCTTTCCGTAGTGATAATATAAACTGTTCCACGTTGCTGATTTCCCTATCTTTTACTACACTAAGTATTTCATCTTGTTCTCCCTGACCCTTCACGACACAAAGTTTTTACGTCCTCATCCTAGCTCTTCCCGACAAAGTTTTTACGTCCTCATCCTAGCTCTTCCCGACACAAAGCGTTCCATGTCTCGCGTGTCGAAAACTCGCTCCTGCTCCTAGATAAAAATCTATTTCACGCCTCTTTTCTAGTTTCGTTCCCTGGCGTTACTATTCACGTGACTTTTATTATTCCTTATTGGCTCTTTAGCTCCTTGCGCTTTTCTACCATTGGTTCAATTTCAACAACCTTATGCACTGCGAGCGTCTCTACTGTTTCACATTATTAACGGCTGATTTGATTTTCTGTCCGCATGAGTGCCTAGCACATCCGTTTCATTGTTTCGCTTTCCGGCGAGTCGCCGTCGATTTCAATAGAACTTAACTGTTTCTCCTGCTAGCCTTTCCTGTATTTATTAAAGTGTTTTCCCCTCTGGCAGATTTCCTTGTGTCTTTTCTTTTCCTGTTCTTTTACTTTCTGATGTATTTATACGCGTCTCTACTTTATTTTATTTCATCCGTAATAATGTTTATTCCCCCCTTTTCTTAATCTTTAATATTCTCTTTTGTCTCCTTAATTTGTTTTATTAGCGGATTAGTTTTAAACTTTTATTCTGGCTGTGATTATTATTGTACTCGCGGATCTTATCACTTCAAAAAGCATGACCTTCTATCTACTTCTTGTTGCTACAGATAAGCCTTCATTACACATTTACACATTTGTTTGTAAGTATAAGAAGAATACATTAAAATAAAGCCTTTTCAAATCCGAAAGTTATGCAATGGCTTTGGAATTCCATTTTCTTGACATGAACACGAAAAACAAAAAGAATAATTTACGGTTAAGAAAAGCATAAAGTATCAAGCCAATAGGAAATAATATCTTGGAAATGGTTAACGTCACCAAAAAAATGTTACTCTCAAAAATTGTGTGCTTCGACGCGATCTATATTTTTTGTGCAGTAAGATTTTGTCTATCTATTACGGTTTACCCAGTTATTCTAAAGTCATTCAGAATGAAGGAGACTTTAGAGGGGTTCACAGAAAATTCAAGATATACACTTTATTTGTTATGAAAATCTCTTAAACATGATTTTAATCAAAATCGTTAGAGCCATATTTACGAAAAATGCTCCATGTAAAGGATAGTTTGGTGCGGGGGGATTCTCTTGAAAATCTTCCTGTCGAATTCTTGGAAAATGCTGAACTTAAATATCAACCAGCTTTTCCTTTTCACAGATACGCGCACGAATACACAGACACACTTGGACCGTTTTCTAAAATTGCTTCCTTTTTGCGTTCATGGGGCCTCAAAATATAATTTTCGTTGAAATGTCGATATCAAACATTTGACTGTAATACAGTACTTCCCCTACTTACTATACGTAGTAGGGAAAGTAAGTAAGCCGGAAATGTTCTGAAGATCCTAATCCACAATATGCTTCATGTCGCGTGTACCATATGCTGCAAATAAGTTTTGAAGAAATTTGTAGTCTTTACCAGGAATAGATGCCTTAACACAAGGAAGATATTCATAAATCACCGTTCATAAAATGAGCCTCATCCCCGTACTTAATACTATTATGTGGCTGTACTGAACGTTGTCAATGACATGTGAGGGGTGCGAAGCCTAGGGGCAAGCTTACTAACATGTGTCCGCGAAACAGCAAATGAGCGACATTGTAATCCCTACAACATCATTGTATATTTAAATGGAAACAATGCAAAAGGCGATTTATAAGTTGACATGCTTTCATTTTATTAAACAGATTTGAAATAATTATCGAATTTTTTCAAGTACTGGCGGCAATGAAAATGTTTTTCACATCGTTAAACAAACAAAGCAGAATGTGACTTAGTTCCAATAAGCTCTAGAAACAAGCTATTGGATTTCAGATACTTTGTTGGACGAATTCAGGAGCTGGGGACAGCAAGCCTAAACATCTGTGGAATGCATTGCAGTTGCGCAACAAGTAGGGCATCACAGAATTCTAATCGAGACAATGAAATCATCTTTGCTGGTACCACTCTGGACCAATGGTAAAGTAATATTACTGACATTTCCTTTCTTAATGGAATTAATTGTTCTTTCACACAAGCCGTGTGTTGGACAGGGTTGGAAAGGTAAAATCAGATGACTGAAAAATTCAATCCCGGCTATGGCATTGAATTTTTCAGTCATCTGATTCTACCTTTCCATTTCCTTTCTTGTTTACATGCTCCATACACCTTCTCTGAAGCGTCGCAGAAGGCACGCAATTCAATTTTAGTAGCTTGTAAAATAAATACCATTCCATCTATGCTAAGCCGGCAAAGTGCAACAGTATCCAATGTTATAGGAATTCAAATGGAATGTCTTCAACCCATGATAATCTTAATTTCCATAATTCTTGCAAAACCAAGTTGTACAAATGACTCTGGGTCCAAATGTGTCCAGAGATTCAAGCATATTTGATATTACTTCTAAAATATGGCTTCTGGTGTTACAGTCGCTATAAACATCACCTGCCGGAAGAGTAGATATTTCAAATTCAGTTCCGTGGTTCAAATCGCGACTATGGCATTGAATTTTTCAGACGTCTGGTTCTAGATTTCTATTGGAATGAGTTTTTTCTGATTCGTCAAGTTGCCACATATGTCTTATTTTCAAATACTCATCAATTCATTGTATTGCATCCTAAGTTCAGGGTTTGCTTGAAACCGGTGTTCCAAATATATTAACATCTTTAATGTATTTGTAATATTCACTTAAATGTGGAGCCTTAATTTCAATAGGAATATGAACAATAAACTTGTCTCTTTTCGTGTGTTTTAGAAGATGGTTCTTCCTTTCCATGAATATTACTAGATACATCCTCAAGGGTCCCAAATCTTTGCACTTATACCTCTAAACAACAATAATTAATGAAAAATGATTTTTGTTGCACAAATGCAGATGCAACATGATTTATACATGGCAGTTTGCCAGATAATACAGGCTATAATTAATAGAACAGTACAGTGACTTCGTTTTATGCTAAGACCGCGGATCGCACGAATGCGTGCTTCGCATACACTCTACTGGGGGGTTTTCCGTTCCGTAACTCACGAGTGTTAGTAGCATAATGTAATCACTACTAACCTTGTAATAAGTGTTGTTGAAAGTGGTGTCCATCTGCGAAGACATTCTTCACATCGTCCGATGAAATTAACGTTCACACACATAAGTTCTTCTTGCATAATGTTCATAACTTCTGCTTTTATATTATCAGTAAGTTCGTCTATGGGGTGGGGATTTTTTCTATAAACTTTATGTTTTAGCGATTCCATTGTTCTAAATTTATTTACCAAACATCCCACAGTGTCTCTTTGCTGTTGAAGTTGTCTACATGAATCAGTTTTCGTATATATCGTACACAAAAGTGCGTGAATTTGTTGACAGGTATTTCCGCGGACTAATAAGAGAATAACATTCCCAAGGAAATCACACACAACGCAGGCATTTTGTCGAAATACTTCACAACACGAAGACAAAGCAACGACTGAGACAGCTCCCAGCTGATAAAGTACTGTAGACCTTGGACGAGAAAACATTTGCGGGATGTTCTGCTCTCCGGAGGAGTGAAGGTGGGGATAGTACTACGTGATAGCTCACGATGATGTCATCTATGTACATTAGAAACATTGCGCAACGTTGGTATTCCTTCGTGTTTCACTTGGAGCAGCGTGTAAGTGTTTTCGAGTGATTTATTAAGTTATTTACAAAGCGCAGTAAGAGAGGAACATCTCTACAGTCAAGCCCGAGAAATAGTTGTTGACGTTGTTAGAATCTGTGACGAGGAAAGCAAACAAAAGCAACTGGCCATTCAGCATTGCTAGCACAAGAGCCTATGCTTTCCAAGAGGCCTTAAGACTTGTTGATATGTTGAAGAACTGTAATCTTTCTCAGATAGCGCTAGAATCGTTAATGTCAACACCTTCCTTACAGACATATTCTCTTCAGAGGAACACAGTACCCTTGACATATCCTGCGCGCTTCTGGGCAGTGGCATAATACCGAGGTCACTGCGTCTCGGCTGATACGCATAAAAGGCAGTTGTGGCCTTGGCATAAAACGAAAGCACTGTATTTTGAAACACAAGTTGAGATGTAAGTGTAGTTGTTACACCACAGCAGTGTAGGTGAAAGAAGTTCACATTCAGCAATGTTCAAGGATTCACCTGCTAATGGTAAGTTGAATTCTTTTAAATTAACTGAACAGGAGGCGATTCTTAGTAAATTGAGCATCCTCCAGTAGCAGCATAGTCAGCAAAGCGAGATGTGATGCGCACTAATGTGCTGTGTTTACTTTCAACAACTGACTTTCAAATACCGCGCATGGCCTTCTTTCGGTCTTAGCCTTTGTGCCAGTAATGACTCATTTCTGAGCACTCGACATAGAAGTAATGTTACTGTTGCGAGAAGTACCTCACCTGGGGTTTCAGATTGCAGTGCACAAAAGCTGCCTGCAGGTTCCGCTGTCGTCTGCTCCGATACTGCCTCTTCAATGGTACTGATGCTGCGGTACAGAAGTGAGTGATGCTTGATTCCACGTACATCCATCAGATTTACATCTGTCCTACATATGAGCAATTCTGAGACAGTTTGCACAAAGTTTGCTCCGAATAGTCTTCCGTCTTTCCTCCAAGGAAGCAGTATGGATCTGGGAACACTAAAAAAGTTTGCGTTCACCATTACGCAATAGGCAAACAAGAGCTATTGTATAATATATGATTTTTTTAACTTTATGTTAAAGCTTAGCTTCTGTTTATTTCACTGGGTATTCTGGAAGGGTGTTAATACCTTTAAGGCATCTGCCGCCCTTAAGAACTGTTGCAAGTCTGCTAAGCCTGGATGCCCCTTGCATGTGGTGAGGTTTCTCAGTCATTTATCGTTTTAGCCACCCTGTCTAAATTTAGCTGAGCAAGCAACAATTCATGAAGACTTGTTTCTGAATTAAGTGACTGTAGACATTAATATTACATACAAACTCAGCGATTATTGTTCTGAATTTTGCTGAAGTCCCATTAAATGCAGACGGTAAATTTAATAATGCATTTACATGGGAGCTGCGATAAGATTAGAATTATTGTATCCCTGCGTTACCATTTTGCTGCTGCAAAATTGCGTTCACTTAGTGGTAAATCTTTAATTAATTCACTGGCTTTATCAAAAGGTGACGGAATTAAATAATGGTGATTATCAACATCTGCAAGTCGTTTGTTATCTATGATTAGATATTGAAAAGTATCGCGATATGACACTCGTTCTCCATGTTCACCTGAAAATTTTGGCAATTTAATTTTAGATAATTTATTTCTTGGTTGTGAAACTGAGGGATCTTTACTAACCGAATTAATTTCAGTTAGCCTCTTCGCATTTGCTGATATTGCACACATATGCGTCTGCTTTAAAGAATAAGTTTTCAAAATGCTCACGATCCGATTCGCAACTACCATGCTCATCTTCAGCTTCTATGTATGTAGCTGTTGCTGCAACGTATTACAATTTTGCTATATTTTAGATACTTTCACGTCAAATAAATTTACCCGTCGTATTGCTCTAAGAAATTTGCAATACCTGTTACACTTGCCTTTATTACAGTTCGTTACTGTATGAGTGATCGTTTCTGCTCTCTGCCATGACCCGTAGCTATTAGTTTCGTGAATGCAAAATGCTTTTTGGCTTCTAACTGCTATGGATATTTGCGCTAACTGGTAATATCCGGTTTTTTAGGACCAAAATGTTGAGCAAATAAGAGATATTTAGCGTTTGCAAGAACCTTGTTTATTGCATAACATAGCTTTTATCTCTCTGTTGATTAAAGAAGTTGAATACTGAATTTATTGTGAATACAATTGCTGCCAACACAAATTTCAGCATAGCTTCCTTAACAAATTATTAAGTGGATACCAAATTGAAAAAAATTGTCATTCCACGTAAAAATGAAGCTTTAGTTCTCGCTCTGAAGAATTCCTTTGATACTTGGACGTGTGAGACTTCTCAAAGACATTTTCAATGTTCTCAGTAAAACAGAAGATAAATTCAGTCTCCACTGCTTAATTCTTCTCGCGACCGTTTTAAAACAATTCTCTGCGGCATTTATAGTTTCGTCTCACATTTCTAATTAAAAATACGCAACTGTTTTAAGACTTGAGAAACATATTGTTGCACTAAAGTTGGTACGAACTTTTTGCATTATTTTAATTAACCAATCGACATTTGCTGCGAAGGTATACCCGGTCAAGAGCCAAAGGCCAAGCCCCCTGCTAACAACCCAGGGTCAGCGCCATTCGAGCGCCTCTCCAACCGTGGGGGTTTCCATGAGGCTACCTTGTTTACTAAAATGGCCCTCCCGCTTTCGCGGGATTGGAAGTGGATACGCCACTTACGCGCGTCACCCTAAATGACTACCGAAAACCTCAGTAGGACCGAAAGCAATCTAGCATGTCGTCTACCAACTCTCACTCATAGAACATCGAGGCGTCTCACAACCCCACCTGGACGGAAAAACCAACCAGACGTACCCAATAACCCATGGGTATCGGGAACTACTGCCCCGCCGAGTTCAACCCAATGGGAACAACTCCCTATCGGGAGGGGCTCGAAAATTCAGCCCAGCGTGCTTGTAGTAAGAACCACTTCCCCGCCGAGTCCAACCGAATCCGAACAACTCCCTAACGGGAGGGGCTCGAATGTTCGGCCCAGCGTGCTTCTAGTAACGCAGCGCTCGCACCACGGCAGCTGAAGGGGTCGGAACCCCGCCCCTACATTATGAAAATAAAAAACAACGTTAAGTTTTACAGAACATTTTAACATTTCAGGAAGGAATTACGTTTCAATAACAACAGCGTATTTCCAGCCATTGATAGTGAAAAAAAAACAAGATTGGAAAGCCTTATTATTAAATTAAAAGTGTTCTCAGGCATTGTAACAATAGCAAACGCCTAAACAACACAAGTGTAAAATTTGAGTTTGAAGGTATAACGGTACAACATTTTCAAATTTCAATTTGGTGTACTCTTAAGACATTTGTACTTACCGATAGAAAGGCACATGTTCCTTTGTAAATTCAGTCTAAATAAACGTGCGACTCTGCCAACGCTAAGATATTCCTCAAATAGGCAAAAGTTATTTTTAAAACATTTATTGCATTCAGATGTCAAAGATAAGCGACCCCCACACAAATCGATAGAAGATAACCTTATTCCTCAGGTGTGGAGAAATTTCAATTCCAATCTCAGCTTTGCTCATTTACCTCCACTGCCTTATGAATTTCTACATAGTTTTCTCTTCTATAGGAACCTTTGATCTCCCACGGAGGAATTTTTTTATTTTGGGGACTGCTTGTCCATCTGCTATTTATAGCTTTTCCTTCTCTTCTGTGTAATTTATCCACTTGGTGATCAAAATGTTTTTCATTTTCGGAGAGAAAAAGAGTCGAAAAATGTAATACTGACCAGCTTATACATGCTCCAACAATGCCACTTGTCTTCTAGTGTAATATTATTATTGTAGTTCGTAGTTGTACGGCGAAGCTCGGAGTAATGAGATTCTCGTCTTTGCTCTCAGAGATGTGGAGAAAGAAAGGACTTCCATGCAGAAAGGTATTGTAATACTTTTCGTAAATAAATAACTTTAGTTCAGTTAACTTGTATTTTCCACTTTATAATTATATTCACAAAAGAATTACAAACCTATTGTAGTGAAATATTTGCATTTAAGGTTAATTTGCGGATATCTTAAAAGTTATTAACCTAGTCATATCACGTGGGTTGATACTACAGTTGTGGCAAAGTTTAGCACCACCCCACCATAGGACTTAACATAACATTATAACACCTTTCTTTAATTAGCCATTTGTATGCTACTGGATTTATTATATTAGCATACGTACCAGTAATATTCGTATTTATTTACTTTTATATAACCCCACTGTTGAGCCTGTGCAATACTAAGAATCACAATTGTAAGTTTTGGCGCATGACCAAAGAAGGAATTTTCTATTAGAACTAGCGCAGGAGTTTATCTTAGAGTAAGAATGATGAATTATCATCAAATATAGAACAGCAATGAAATAGTTTCATGGAGAAGAAGTTAAACTTCAACAACACTGACCCAAAGGCCCCAGCAAGGACGATGAAAGTATTGTTTTAAAAAGTCAGAAAGTGCAGAATAAAATGTGAGTGGTATGTAGCGAGCATTCAATGTGTGAAGATTTGCAGCCACTGTACTGCATGAACTTAAAATATTCTACAAGTGGCACGAGATTGTTTTTAATGAAAATAGCATTCGTCCATTCCATTTGCATCCTTTTGTCTCGTTTTATATTAAATATGTATTTGAACCGACTTTTATTATTTTGCAATGCCTACCGTGATGGAAAGCACTAAAATTTAAAATTTGAAATGACGATATTTAAATGTTTTCAATCAGTAACACCATATGTAAACTAATATGTAATTATATGTACTAAAACAGACTTATTTTAAAGTAGTACAAAAGAAACACTATAAGTTACGTAGCCTGCCCCAGCTGGTATTTCAGGTATAATTCTGATTCGCTATATAACAATGGTTAACTTTAATTGCTCTCGCATTATTTTTTAATGCGATATACAGAGTGTTTCAGGACCTCTGCGACAAACCCTGAGGATCGATAGATACTGCAGAGGGAAACATTTATTTTCAAGCAACCACTATACTCCGAAGTATCGTTACGGAGTTATTCACCCCTGTTTGAAGCGTACCCGGTAGGATAGGTTTGAGGGGCACAGCGAGTAAACTTTGACTCTCTGCTTACAACCTCCGAATCAAGTGACATTGCCTCCTTCTTGTCCCTTACGTCTGGTTAGGTTTGGTAGGTCTGAGACGCGCAGCCCAAATTAACTCAGTGTTTGTGAACAACAGCTCCACGCCTGCCACCTCCAGAAAGTGCAGAGACTGGGTCGAACGACTTCGCACCTCGTGTTCAGTTTGTCCAGTGGTTTCTGCAACTAAGTATCGTAGATCCTACATTTTCCGCGCACGTCTTGTTTACCGATGAGGCCTCCTTCACACGAGATGAATGCTTCAACACCAAGAATAGCCACATCTGGGATGTTCAGAACCTTTATGCAGTGTTTTCTTTAGACATCACCGCAAAAGTATCCGTAAACGTTTGGGCTGGAATCGTTAGTGATCATTTACTGGGACCTTTCGTTTTGCCACCACGTTTGAGCTAAGGTGTAAGTCCTATCGAACCTAACCTAACGTAAGGGACAAGAAAGAGCCGATGTCATTTGTTTCAGCGGTTGCAAACAAATGGAAGTCAAAGTGCACTGACTGTGCTTCTCAAACCTATTCTATCGGATGCACTTCAAACAGGGGTGAATAACTGCTAACGATGCGTGGAGGATGGTGGTTGCTTGACAAAAAATGCTTCCTCTATCATTCCTCCGAGTTGTCACAGAGGTCCTGAAACATTCTTTACAATCCGAAAGTTTTCAAATCAATTGTTCTAGAATAATAGATGGGTTGTATACAATTATTCTGGTTTAACAAAATGGCTTATTTCTGGTAACACTCTGCTCACGCGAACTTCCGGAATGAATTAAATTTTTTTGTTGTACACTGCTGAGAATAAGGATGGGAGTCGATATGATTGGTTTAAAATCTGTTTGGGCCTATGTATTTTAATCACAGGATTTGCTGAAGGCTGGCATACAAAATTATTACGATGTTTCTGATTTGATAGGAATGTTTAAATAGTCTTTTTTTATCCAAATGATCATAATATTAAAATTACATACCGTTGTTTCTCATTATCGTCGGAGTACACATGCAATTAGGAAAAACATTCTCTGCACGTTTTTGCAAGCATTATGTATCTTGCTTCTTTCACACGGGCGAAGTACAGTATAGAAATAAATCATACTTTAAACACATATATACAGTATATTCCAGTACACTATAGAATGTAGTGATTCTAATTGCATTCCTTTTAAATATCATCTTAACCACTCAATTGTTTGCTATTGATGAATTAAAATCTAACAAACAACCTTATGTGGATCTAGTTAGGACTTGTGTTAAACAGAACTACTGTCACACTTCTCTACCAGAAATCTAAATCAGTGACTATGCTGACAACTGAAGCTGGTCTACTAGTCCAGTAGGCGAGAGAAATGCACCGAGAATGCTATTATTGGTGCCATAGTCTCGAGAACGTGCGATGCGCCATAGCGAGGCATTTATCGTTCACCGACTGCATATGCTGTTCACTTGAAGCTCATTGCTCAAACGTTAATGGTGCTCATTTTAAGACTACACGACCTTGTGGCACGCACTTTGTTACACATTCAGCTACTCTAAATAGTTTTAACAGTATATGTAATGGAAAATTATAGTTTGTTGTAACCTAAGTAATCATATTTATGTCCAAGGTAAGGAGATATCTTTTTGCGCCTATAATATTCTTGTAATATTCATTTCCTTCATTACATCATATTTTAGCAATGCTGGAGACTTAACTGTAGTATCTAAGTAGATATCACATCTGTGAAAACATATATACTAATAGATTTTCCTATACTCAACAATGTAAGATTGTATATGGGGAGAAGATTACTAATTTCAGTGATAAAAGAACAATTTCGCAACCGTATGTACAGAAATGCAGACCGCAGATTAATAATAAGGCTGTCACTATGCTTTTCTCTGGATTTTCAGCTTCTAATACTTTTCACATCAATACAATCACTTCTTTGTCTAACCATGTAAATCAAATTCTTAAAAGAAAAGGCTCGAAAGAGGGGAGAAACGAAACAAAAATTAATAGCATTGCTAACAAAAGCAGTAAAATGCAGTGCAGTTCATCTACTGACAACGAAATAAGCTATTGATGACAGTAATATAGGTGCGGAAACATATTATGATATTTGAGTTGCATATCAAAGTAGTTTACTTCATGAAACTTGTCGCAATTTTGAGCGAGTTCAATTTAAACCCCAGAGAAATAATTTCCAAAAACTATAGCATCTATATTACTCACAGTCTCAAGTTGATACGGTTCAACTAGGCCCCGTATTTGATTTGAATGTATATAGAGTAAACAAAGATGTAAAATGTTGTATGTAATATTATAACTCGAGAGGAAAAACCTTCATGCACAAGAATTGCAATTTATTGAGGAATTAAGGTTCGGGTCACTGGCCTAGCCCTTTTCTTGGGATAGGAAAGGTCCGTCGGCACAAATGTATACAAAAGCATTGAGCCATTAAAAAGGGTCTCCGAGGAAAGTGCTGTTTCTTTTCAAAGCGGAAGAAAGATGGTATTTGTGCCAAGAAAAGGCTTAAAGTCATAAACATATGTAGCCGTAGAAGGTAGAGACTTAATTGTCACGCATCGAGGAATCGGCCAGCTTCATACGAGTCGATGCGCTGGTAAATTCACCAAAAAAAAGAACGCTTCTCGCTAACACAACAAAAGGAGGAATCGATGCTCGTAGTATAGGGGAAAGGGGTGCTGGTGTCACTTGTTGGATAGGGGAGGGCTGCGCTGGCGTCTCGGCGCTGCTGGTGTAGTGTGTTGTACATCCGGGTCCCGCTAAGTTTCGTTGGTCTCGCTGATGTCGTTCCTGCTGCTCTGTCGTCTCAGGTTGGATGTTTAGAGTTCTAGTTGAGCGCCAGTGAAGTCGGGTTGTGTTCGGTGATGCTGAGCCACCATCCGGTGTTTCTGTCCATCGACTCGGATCTCGTTGGTATCTCGAACTTCAGCTTTTCTGTGAATCTATCCTGTCACCTTGTTGTTTTTGGAGTGTTTGAGTTCGTTGCACGACACATTACAGAGCGATTTTGCATTTACTCGACCCAGCACGTTGGGTGCCATATGAAGCTGGCCGATTCCTCGATGCGTGACAATTAACTCTCTTCCTTCTCCGGCTAGCGTTGAGCAGTGTCGACTCTGTAAAGTCTATAGGGGCTGGTAAAATTATATATAGATTGCGATAATAGAAACATTGGCTCTGGTGAATATTGGCTTTATTATACTGCTATACATTCAGGAACGCGAGCCACCACTTCGTAAATTATCCGCGACTGAAATCGAGATGATTTGTTAGTCGGCAGTATTAAGATGTATTGTAATGTTTTCCCTGCGTTCATAACCGCGGCCTAACCTGTACGGTGCAGCTTTCAGCTAAGTGTGTAGTTGGTAGTATTTCGGCGCAGAGTTCAACTAAAAGTGAAGTTATTTGTAGGCTAAGAGCTAGGCTAAGGGTGTAGTTACATGGCGCAGGTTTCAGCGAAGAGGGAAGTTACTACTATTTTCTGAATTTCGCCATGTCTGATTTCATCCCTACTCCTCCTGTGTCACGTGATTATTTTCTGCTATTTTCAATCATGTGATGATCTCCTGTTTTCGTATTCGTCAGGTTTGTATTCTTGTCTTTCCATTTACTGGCTAAAATTTCAGTTATGTTCAGCTTTTGCTTCCCACGGTACTATTTGCAATTAGTTTAATTTATGCTGTAGCACGTACATATGTTTATGACTTTAAGCCTTTTCTTGGCACAAATACCATGTTTCTTCCGCTTTGAAAAGAAATAGCACTTTCCTCGGAGACCCTTTTTAATGGCTCAATGCTTTTGTATACATGTGTGCCGACGGACCTTTCCTGTCCCAAGAAAAGGGCTAGGCCAGTGACCCGAACCTTAATTCCTCAATAAATTGCAATTCTTGTGCATGAAGGTTTTTCCTCTCGAGTTATAATATTACATACAACATTTTACATCTTTGTTTACTCTATATACAATCAAATCAAACACGGGGCCTAGTTGAACCGTATCAAAGCGTTACGCGCAAATAACAAACATAACATAAGTAAGTTTTAGAAAGTGCGAGCGCAGTCTATATGAGAAGCTGTAATTGCTTTTGTGTAAAACCTACTCAATGGTTATTTCTAAAAATAAATAGTCTTTGGGAGCACTCTGTTGTTTGCTTCGCATTAGCTTCTACACTTGCAACTTCCATTACTAACGACATTTTACCATTATAACAGATCTAACAAAAACACTTAGACAAACCTGTGATGAAAAGCCCAAGTCAGCATAAGAAACACAGTCTAATAAACAGGGGTTCTAAAATAAGTATTTTCTTAAAACAAAGTATTCTGAAATCGATGTCATCAGCGGAGAGTATGTTTTGTTATCTCCTTCCTTATAGCTTACTCAGATCCGCAATGTAATTAACAAAGAAATCAGGTGCCGTCAATTGACCTTGCGGTAAAAAGATACCATTCTACAGCGAAGAGCTTATATCACACAGTCCACCTTTGTTTTATAAACTATATGATGTTTTTTTCTTAGAACACATTAATTTAGTGTCCATGTTTATAAAGATTTTTTTTCTCTTATGTGCAGATGTTACTCTTGCAGAATATCCCCAAAATTGTCCTAAAAGACTAGCAATGAGAGCTAGTCTACAATCCTCTCCGGATCCAATTAAAACTACCGAAAATGATTTATTTGCGAAAACAAATATATTCTCAGCATAAGGTTTATGTTGTTAACGGAGCGTCAACATGAAGAAAATAACTATCATTTTAAGGCAAGATGCAACAATGCGAATGTGATCCCTGGTATCTTAAAGCTACATTCATTTATTCATCAACCAATAATATAATAATAACTGGACGGTATTCATGTGAAACTGAAGGGAAAAACTACGTATTTAAATTGTAATTAAATTGTCTCCCCTAGGATAAGATTGAAAGTTTTCTCAACTGTACATGCCAGATTTAACATAGGCATGTGAACAAATTAGTGCAACAACAGTGCTGTGAATTGACAAGGCATCCAACGATAGACTGTTGCTGCTCTCCAGCCGCGCAACACTGGAATCTCGCTATGTACCGCTATTTAAAATTAAGTATTCAGGATCCCATCTTCGTTTAATGCAAATATATACAAAAACATCAAGGAAGTTATTTATATTTTTATAGAAATTTAAACAAGTGGGCTAGTAGATACATGGTTTTTAATTATTTTGTTGCTAAAATTAATGTAAATTATTAATTATATGAATTATAATAAATACGACCTAAAGAATTATAGGCATATTAAGGTTTGTTTAACTTTATAACACGGCGGCGCCGTGGCCGAGTGGTTAGACCGCTCGCCTCCCACCGAGGCGACCCGGGTTCAATCCCAGGGATTGCATGTGGGATTTGTGGTGGACGAAGCGGCGTCTGGGCGGGTTTTCTCCGGGTTCTCCGGTTTCCCCCGCCATTCATTCCACCAACTGCTCCATCATCACCTTTCCTTTCATCCATTTCACCAACATTCCGTTTCATCTACTTCCTTCATCCCATACCAGGCATCGGGCTGATCACCCATCCTGGATGTTCTGTCTGATCCATGAGTGTCTGCTCCTCGACGGGCCTCTGACCCCAGGCACCCGCTTGTAAGTCCTGGGGGGTGTAAGTCCTACATAAGAGGAGGGTAAACAGATAATGAATGAATGAATAACTTTATAACACAATTTTATTATTTATTGTCTGTGAGATATTCTATTTAAATTTAGAGAGGTAGTGTGGCGCATAGGTATTTTTTAAGATATTGCGATTTAAGAATAATAAGAATTTATATGATAATGCACTTTATTTGCTATTCATGGGCAAAATTTTAAGTGAATCAGAGACATAATGACCAAATTTTGTAAAGATTTGTACGACTTGACGCAGAATGACTCATTATGGTTTACAGATTACACAAAATTTCTTTTCGGAAAAATTTCTCTAAAAATGGCCTACTTCTTTGCAAATAAAACACTTTGCACTAGACCTCCTTTTAGAGATATACCAGTAGCTCTAAATGCTACATTTTCACTATTATTAAACTTGTTTTTGTCTTCACTTTAACCTCTTTTGTAGTAATCGGGCCTTCAGATTTTCCATGGTTTTCCCTGCTGTACTTTAGGTTTCCCAAGCGCTCCTGTAGTGTTTGAATTCCTCTGGCAGGATTTTTATAAAGACCTTGTAGTCATCCACTTGCTGATCCAGATGATTAAAGTTAAAAACTATGTTCTGTTGGTCAAATGTATTCAAAATTATATAACTCTTGAAATAGCACGCATATTTGTTGTATAGTACCTTGAAGACTAATCTTCGCGGATATTTCATACATTTCCTTTCTTCTTTTTTAACGGATTACCTTCTTCTTTGTAGGACTTATATCGCTAAGGACTTATAAACCAATGCCTTGGGTCAGTAGTCTGTCGAGGAGCAGGTAAACTCTGGATCATGGATCATAGCACATCTAGGACGGGCGATCAGGCCATTGCCTGGTATGATGCTGAAGAAGAAGGATATGAAATGTGGCGTGGAAAGGGACGATAGGGACAGCTGCGCATCAAATTATCCAACCCAGCAATCGCCTAGCGACGGAGGAAAACAGCGAAAAACTTCGGTCAAATTGGTCGGCCCCGGATGCTTGAATCCCGGACCTCTTGAATGCGGGTCACACACGCCACCTCGCTTCGTATATTTCTTTACTAAAAACGAAACAAAATGGTAACGTAATAAAGGTGCATTTTTAAAACATATTTGAGGTTTATTTGAGGATGCATTTAATCCCAAACAATAATTTGAAATATAAGTTAAATACAAGGTATGCGTAAGTTACTCATTTTTAGCCTCCATTCTCTCTATTTCTCGCCTGTTAATTTAGAAACCTGTGAAGCGAACACCGACACTGATGGTAATAAAAGCTTCGCAAAGGGAGAACCTACATACGTATTAGGATATGTGCGCTGTATGAGAACGGTAATGCAATATGCTACCAGGCAGGAGGATGGGTAGGGATGAATTTGATTATACACTCTCACTGCCCTGTCCCTCTCATTGCCGTGTGAAATTATTTTTTTTCTCCGCCTCTCATATGCGAGCTCAGAGCTGCAGTTAAAAACCGTGAATCCAGCAGTATGAAATAACATCCACTGCAGAATCAAAGTTTCAACGATATTTTGGAATTATGCATACATCTATAATTTATTATTTTAGAGCGTGCCATTATTACCCTTATGACTCGGTATGCCGACAAAGAATGTAAATTTTTAAACAATTTAATGAGTAGATACCACTAGCTGCTTTGCTGTCGCATAAATAAGGAGAAATATCTCTCTCAGTCTATTTATGTTTCCTTTTTTTCTTTCTTTCTAAGCCAGTGAAACCCAATTAAAAGCTAAGGTTCAGTGTCCATAGTTTACCCCACCTACTACATTTGAAGAGAATGACAAGCTAAACGGCAAGTTTTAGTCGTTGGCAGTTCGAATGGAAATTAGTGGAAAGGGTAACTTCCTTCATCCCCTCTCTCTGTAAGGTTGGGCATCCCTGATCTAGATATGCTCCCACTCAGGGGTGCGAGTACATTTTGGTCCTCTGACTTAAATTAGAAATTAATTCTGACTTAGATTCTTTAACTTCCTTAAATTTAATCATTATTTCTAAAATCACACAACGGATTATTACTACCACATTTTCTTTTTGTCAACTGGCAAATTGATATTATATAATAATGGATGATAATTTTTTGTTTCTTCAGCTAACATTTTGTTTTGCAATTATTGTCAGCTCAGTTGTAATGTAGTTTTAGATCTATCGGTTCCTCCTGACAGAGGCGTGCACTGAAGTGTATAAAAAGTAGCTCATTCCTCTGGTTTTCCTTTGGCAGTTCAGCCATACTTTGAGGGAAGTAAAGTATCTGTCAATGAATTGCACTTGGTGGTCACACGGGGCTACATTTTCAGCATCAACAGAAACAGCTCAGTTTCATCATAGGTCACATTTTAAGCACGCCAATATACATCTTCGCCTACAACAAAATGGAAGTGACACGCTGCTCTGAAGTTCAGCTTTAGTCTTCAAAATCCTCAGCCGAGCCTTATGCAAAGTTACCGGGGGTCTATGGATAGGTTATTCCTCCTGTAGCACAGCTCAAAGATGGTTGAAAATGTTTAAGAGGAGTGGCAATCAATGAAAAGCGCTTCAATTGAAACTCTGGCCGAAGCAAGCTTTAACACCGCTGCAGTCAGCGAGGATTTTTCACATCCTAGATATACACATTTTCTGTTTACTTGTTTTATTTGAATTTTCTGAAACATGGCGGAGAAAAAAAAACTGTGGCTTTAGTAATTCTGCAAGGTCAACATATGGAATATATAATACAGGTATTGCAGAGGCATTTTATTTAAGCGTGTGTGTTTTTGGTGCTCAGAAGGGATGTGCTACGTCCTTCTTTGGTTGGAACCATCACTCTATGCCAGGTCAAGCTATGGTTTACAATGTTGTATATCTTAATTGAATAAAAATATTAAATAATTTGTGAGTGTTCTTTGTACCTAACCTCACTTTACCATTTAATTCCGCTCCCAATACGCATGCAAGGCGCGGAGTAAATTTATCTGTATAGTCTAGTTTTAGGTTAAGGAATAAGTACAAGGAATGACAAATGAACGTCGAATAGAATTAAGAGCACTTTTCAGTATTTCTATAAACTTGAGTGGGCAGCTGAAAGAATTATACACGAGACATAACTGTACACGGTGGCTTCCAACAATACCAATCCCCAATAGTCTTTCGCGCGTTACAGGAACATGCGGAGTTTCAAGGAGTGATAAGAATAATCAGTGATCATGAAACTCAACTGAGAACAAATGACAAACTTATGGGAAACTTCATCGCAAACACAAAGAGTAAACTGGTTACTTCTGTTGGGAAGCCATAATGGTCTCATTTTCGATTATTCAAGCAACGATTTACCAGTATGCAGGGCCACTAAGCACGTGCACACACACCTACACGTAACTGAAAAAGACTGTCGAAAAGTTTCGAAATACTCTGCAAGGCCAATAATCAATATACCGCATTTCTTTACAAATTGGATGTTGCATCACCAAAAAGCACGCCCTCACATCGTCACACGTGTTGCTGCTGAATATCTCATAGCAAATCAATGGGAAGTATTTCCCTCAACTGCCCTTTAAACCATATTTAGTCATATATGATTTTTGTCTTTCCTCAAGTTGAAGTAGCACCTTCATAGGGTAATTTCCATAATTAGGAACAATGATGAAGACTTAGGATGCTCTTCTGAAGGACCTGTGTTTGAAGATTGACAGAAACGCTTGGACAAGATGTGTATTGAACCCAACACGAGCTGCTTTGAGACAGACCACAAAATAGAGGTATATTGTCCTAAAGGCTCCGAAAAATATTTGTTTAATAGTCTAGTATTTAAGGACTTGAGTGGTGAGTAAAATCGTTCATTGTTTGCTGTACATTCTATGCTTTTAATTAATTATTGATAGAACTTCATGATTATCTAAAAGGTGAGAATTCAAAATATGAAGTACTTGTGTACCTTCACAAATATATTTTGCATTTGAAGTCATCATTCTGTTCACATAGATTCTTTTTGCCTAAGGAGGACAAAGGCCATCGTAAGCGGGAGAAAATATGAGGTGTTGTGCTCGGGAAGGAAGGATACGTTTTCTGAAGGTCTACTGAGGATAAAAATTGAATACGTGATATTATGTGCATTTGAATAATTTTATTTTCTCCTATCATATATATATGAATGTTATAAATAAGTAGGTCTTATGTATCAGTTTTATTATTTTTGCTATTAGAATAACACGATTTCATTATGAAATAATTACTTCCATAATAGTGCAACTATGTAACACATAACTGAATAATTATTTTTCGATTATAAACACATGCAATAATAATAATAATAATAATAATAATAATAATAATAATAATAATGTTTTAAGGTAAGAAACTTATTGCTTTAGGCTACAGTTCGAACGTATGTGCAGTTAAGTTACTGTACATTGTGTTAGCACTTAAGTGCAGTATGATTCATTTTAACCGAAGTTTTTTATTTTTAGTTCCATAGTGGGGAATTACTGATGATGCTGGTTATTAGGCACAAATGCAGTTTTGATTAAAACAACTTCAATTGCAACTACTGAATAGTTGCCATAGTTGACGAGTTGAAGAAAAGAAGTCTGAGGTTTAGACTAAAAATGGTTTGGAGTAAAATGGGCCCAGCACTATAACATTTCTGTTATTAAATATTAGTAATTTCCTACTTTCTTTGTTAATGATAACAGTACAACTTGAAAAGATTTGTAGCAAATAAAAAACTAACGCTACAAAATGGTAACCAGAGCGTAGAAGGATTTATGAAATTACTATATTGCCATTGAAGTGTGAGATGATTAGTTACACTACACAAGTGTAGTTAATGCCTGCAACGTTCACTTATTCTTAAAACGCTTGTGGCTACTGTAGGAAAGTTTTTTTGTTTCTCATACTACACAAAGATAGCTGTTGTGCGAGACAATACGTAACATTTAGAGAATTTTCTTTGTCTCGCCTAGAAAAATGGATCAAGTTCATGATCCGCTTCTTCAACTTGCAGCCCTTCTAAATTCTTTCAAGCTTGGTTTCTCTTGCACTTTACGGTAAAATTAGTCGTTCATGAATCTTGAAAGAAATTGGTGTATTCATTGCATAAATTTGGTTCGCTATGGCGACTTGTAGTTTAGAATAGCTTGGTAAAGAAGAATTTATCTTTTGTTTGAAATTACGAGGGTTGCGCGTAGATCCGGCGTATTCTATACCAAATTTAGTCAAACAGTAGGAGGATACTTTTGAAGTTTCGTCTGACGTTTCTAATTTTGCTGAGTGTGATACAGTTATACTTATACAGGATTGTAAATTTCATTAAATCAATTTATCAAAATTTCAGAGCAAATTTTACAGCTTTCTCCAGCGACGCCTTTCGCATTATATTGGAAGTGTAGATTTTTTGCAACGTTCGACTTTTTGAATTTTGGAAATGGAAAACTCAAGGTCACTTAAATGTGGTTATATAGCCTTGCTTCAAAAGTGCTCAACTAGCTTTGACAAGTAAATAAATTTCAGACTTAGCACCAATCAGTCGCTTTTGATATAAATGCACCGTTAGTTCAGCACGAACAATGTAAACTTCAACACGTCTTCAGGTAATTTCAATTTCAGCCGTTAAAGATCGACCACCCAGCCCAGAATTTGCTATGAAATACCCATCTCATAGTTAATAGTTTATTTTTTAAACTAGTTCAAAAACAGTTCAACAGGCTTTAACTTTTGTTGGACTTATTTATCCGTCTTTGTACCGAATTAACTGAAATAGGATATCAGTCTCGCGATTTATTTCGTATTCTGTTGACAGTCACGAAAGGTAGAATTCAATATTTATTACAATCAGCATTTGATCTATCACTTGGAATCGCATACATTCGTATTTGTGTATTGCAATTTTTTCCCTCCGCGTTTAAGTTCAAAATTCGTATTTTGCAGTGCAGACATCGCAGGAGGGAGTATATTTCGCGCGACATTATCCTTCGGGAATAAATGACGTAACTCGTGTACGGTGAGCGTCATTCGTTGACCTAGATAACTTAATCATGTGCCATCAACAGCTTGAGGGAACATCAACGGTTACTAATAGTCAAATGCAACTCAAATGGTGCAAACTACATTAGCACCATTAAAATCGTCGGTGCATTCATTCCGGAAACGTGTTCCTTCTTTACATTGCACTTTTTCAGATATAGTGGAAGGGCGTTTTCGTCGTCAACGTAACTTATATCGAACTAAAGGCAATTCACAATGACCATAGGATAACGTCAAACGAAATACATGGCGTACCATTCGCATTGTTACCGGTAATTTTGTTGCTTTGTGGAACAGCACCTACTCAGACATTATTGGAATCCGGCAGTTCTTTAAATTTAATTGATCGACGTCTCTTTAAGTCCTTGTCTAAGCTAGCGGCTCGGCTATCTTGCATGTGGCATGGCGGTTTTTGGCTCCTTGCAATTCTCTCTCTGTGTGTGTGTGTGTGTGTGTGTGTGTGTGTGTGTGTGTGTGTGTGTGTGTGTGTGTGTGAAGATCTTCATTCCATTCCTGTCTTTTCCTGTGTTTCTTTATGTGTTGTGTTCTTTTTACTTTCTCTACTACGTATAGTAAGTAGGGGAAGTATTGCATTCCACCCAAAAATTCGATACCGAGATTTCACCGGAAATACATGTTTTGAGACCTCCTGAATCCAAAAAAAAGCATTTTTGGAAACATGTCCGTGTGTGTGTCTGTGTGTGTGTGTGTCTGTGAACAGCATAACTCAAAAACTAACAGACGGATAAACACCAAACTTGGTATTTACGTTCAGTATCTTCCAGAAATACGACACGAAGATTTTCAAGAAAATCCCCCCACCACAGACTACCCTTTACATGGAACATTTTTCGAAAATTTTAATTTTCTCAAAAATGGCTCTAACGATTTTGATGAAAATATCATATGTTTAAGATAATGTCATGAGAAATGAAATGTATTGTCGCATGTGATGTTAGACGGACTTGTTTATTTTACATTACTTTGGATTTTAACATTAATATGGCTCATTCTTCTAAATTCTAATAGAATCGTATTTTACATTTTCTGCCTTAAGAAACTTTCTTAAGATGTGTACGTGACAGGATGTATGTGGGCTACCTCATTTGCGTCATTTCCCATGGAAATTCTTAGAATAATGTTGCCTTTTGCAACATAGAACCGATCACGTGTTTCCGCTCAATCCTACACAATTCCGCTCAATCATACTTAAGTATGGCGTCGGCTTACCACAAACAGGATATAGACGTCATTAGGATTGAGTCGATTCTTGCCTATTTAAGCAAGCGCCTGAGCGCTGCTCGGGGGAGACCGACACATGCTAGACAGGGTCGAATCGCTGCCCGTCAGCATCTTAATCTGCTATCTACAACGATGGGTTCACAGGTCCGTCCACATCACACGACAAGTACTTTCAGGTAAGCTCTTACATGTACTATAGCTTTGTTCCCCCTTCAATGTAAACTCAACATTGCAAGTATCTGAACTTAATAAACCAAGCAAGTAAAATTAAGCCAAGCTTGAGATGTTCCACCCTGATACCGCTATTCCCCCTATGTCCATCCAGCCATGGATGTGACAATATGGTGGAGCGCCGGCTTCTGAAAATTATTTTTGAGAAGTATGGTTCGACCCCGTAGCTCTGTTTCTTATTCATTATAAGATGTTTATGGTACAGGCACCGGCCTCTCTAATTAGTGAGTTGACAATATGGCGAAGGTGCCAGCTTTTCGAAATTATTTTAATTGAAAAGTGTGGTCCTATCTTCGGCCTCTCAATTTTAAAAGTTTACAGTTTTTTTCGCGGCTCCAAATGCCGTCCACCTAATTTTAAATTTTTCTAGTTATTAAGTTCTTCTTTTTAAATATCCAGCTTACTATCTAAGTATTATTTGAGTGTTATATCTGTTATTTTCTCCTTTGCATGGAATTATTACCAAAGTATCTTAGCGATAGCCCTATTAGTGCCGAAATCAGAAAGTTAATCCGTGAATATCAGATTATTTTGGATACTAACACTCAGACTTAGAATCAAGCGCATATGTCCCATATTCATGTTAGATCTAGTAGACGACTCCGAGGTTTGACTCCCATTCAGTATTTTGCACCAAAGGAACGTAGTTTAAGCGTGGGTGACCTGAACAACACAGTTTTGTCACAAGATTATTTTGAAACGTTACCATCTTCGGGTTCAAGTTCGACGGAAGACATTATGGCAATGAATTCGGCCTCTACGTCGGCCGCACCCTCGGTTCCCGAAGGGACCCAGTGCAAAACAGTCATTACCGCGAATGTGCCTTTTGCACGACCTTTCATTGATCCTGGAAAATTCGGAGGCAAAACCGGTCAGGACGTTGGAAACTACCTCTATAACTTTGAAACCATAGCTACAGCGAATGGTTGGCAAGATAAGCACAAACTACAATATTTACCATGCTATTTACGAGACGCAGCAGCAAATTGGTTCAAAGTGTATTCCCTCCGTCACCCGCATCTCGAATGGACCGACCTAAAACATGCTCTTCAGACAGCATTCGTACCAGCGGCGCATGATGATATTTTAGAATGCCGCTTACGTCACAGAGTGCAGGACCTGTCTGAATCAACAGAGACTTACATATATGATGTATTAGCTCTCTGTGACCAGGTAAATCCTGGCATGGCCGAACCTGAAATAATTCGCCATATTGTGCGCGGATTGAAACCCTCGTTAATAGAAAGTGTCCTCCCCTCGAACCCACAATCTATTAGAGAGCTTATACAGGTTGTTCGACGCGTAGAAACGGCCAGATACCTGGCTGGTAAAAGGGTTGATGCCCAACTACCTCCCGCATCCAAACCAGTATCACTGGTCAGCCAACCAAGTCCACGATCAGACGTAAAGCAACTGCAGCGCCAAATTCGTGGCTTGCAGAAACAAATGCAAAATTTGCAATTTAAATATCGGAGGCCCATTGTTGACACGCCTCGCAATGCTCCGCAGCAATATGATGCAGCTAGACAAAGCCGTGGGCGTAGTAGCTATAGTCAACGCGGCGGTATTAACGTTGCCTCGAGAGGAACATGGCGTGGCACTAATGCCTCCCGTCGCATGCCAAAAGATAGTTTCACATGCTTTAAATGCAGACGGACAGGACATACTGCCCCGAACTGCAGACAACAATACCATCACCCAAACGGGCAAGGAACGTCACGGGAATAAGTTCCGTGACGTCCATCACCGAGAGTACACCAAAACAAACGACGGCACTTATTCACCCGGTAAATGTCATTACTATACAAGGTACGGTTGCCAATCAACCAGTGAGTATACTGTTTGATACAGGCAGCGCAGTCAGTATAGTACAACAAAATTTTGTGACCACACCCACCCATCCCATTCCGAAAGATTTGATACTACGGACAGCAGATAATACATTACTAGATGTATGTTATTCCACCACTCTTTGCTTCGACATTAATGGCATATCCTTTGAGGAGGATGTTCTTGTTGTTAAAGAGTTCGGACATGATCTCCTATTAGGCATGGATTTCATGAACCGATATAAGGCCCTAATTGACTTGGAAACATACACAATTACTCTTAAACTTCCGGACTCATCCCAATTAGAATTACATTGTGGCGAAAAATTAGGATGCCCATTGGCACAGATTACCGTGGAATCGAACGAGGAAACCGCGGTGCCACACAAAGCGTGTTGTATACAAGATATTCGCATTCCCCCTTTCACATCAGTAAATGTTAAAGTGAAATTGCCTCCTAATGTAATGGGTAGAATTCTCTTAGAACCAAAAGGAGCTATCATGCAGAAGAAAAATTTGCAAATATCCCCTATCTTTTGCGAAGCTCGTAAAGAATGTGTAATCCCAGTACACAATAATACAATGGAGCCTAAATCAATTTTCGCGGGAACCACTCTTGCTTATGCGTATGAAGTAGCGCTAATACAAGCTGCAAATTGGTCTCCCGGAGATATACACTCAGTCGACATTAAAAATGCAAAATTTAACTTCAACTCACAACTTACACAGGACCAACAAATACAATTGAGTGCTTTATTGCAGAAATACCGACACGTATTTGCTACACAATTAAAGGAGCTAGGAAAAACTAACATAGGTGAATTTAAAATTCAAGTCACTGATGAGAAACCTATAAAACAAAGACCCTATCGTGTATCTCAGGCACAAAGAGAAATAATACAATCCCAGGTGCGTGAGATGCTCGACGCAGGTATTATTAAGGAAGAGCACAGCCCTTGGGCAGCGCCTGTTGTCTTAGTCAAGAAAAAGAATGGTGAAATGCGATTTTGTGTCGACTATCGAAAGTTAAATGCAGTAACAACGACTTCATCCTACCCTTTACCCCTTATTGACGATCTCCTTAGTTATTTGGGAAATTCTCAATGGTATTGCACTTTGGACTTGCTCAGTGCATATTTTCAAGTCCCGATTGAGGAAAATAGCCAACACTACACAGGGTTCTGCACAGATCAAGGCCACTTTTGCTTCCAAAGATTAGCTTTTGGTTTACGCAACGCCCCAAGTTTCTTTTCGGAAATATCCAGTAAGCTGCTAGGTGATCTAAAATTCAAAAAGGCGTTGGTCTATCTCGATGACATTGTCGTATTCGCATCCACATTCCCCGAATTGCTTAACAATTTGGAGGAAGTATTTCGCAAACTGCAAACACACAACTTTAAATTAAAGCCTGAAAAATGCTTCTTCGGAATGTCTCGAATTAAACTTCTTGGATTCGAAGTCTCGGCTAACGGAATTGAACCGGATTCTGATAAACTCCGAGCCATTACACAATTGCCGACTCCCAAAAACGTACGTGACGTACGCAAAGTGTTGGGCTTATTTAGCTTCTACAGAAGGTTTATACAAAATTTTGCGTCCATTGCGAGCCCCCTTCACGAGCTCACACGAAAGAACAAAGACTTTGAATGGACTCAAAGCCATCAAGATGCTTTTGATAAATTGAAGCTTCTGATGACTCAGGCCCCCGTTCTCGGTCATTTTCAGCCGGGAGCGTATACAGAAATGCGCGTCGATGCCAGCACTATCGGGATAGGGGTGGCTCTATTACAGAAATTAAATGGACAACTTCACCCCATAGCTTTCTGCTCTAGGTCTTTGAACAAGCATGAGAAGAACTATAGCATTTCCGAATTGGAATTACTTGCCATTGTTTACGGCTTGACACACTTTAGACCCTATGTTTATGGTTTTCCCGTCCATGTGGTAACTGACCATCATGCGTTATGCTACCTACGAAATCTTAAAGACCTAACAGGACGTTTGGCTAGATGGGCACTTAAACTTCAAGAATATAACCTCACTATCCAGTATAAGTCGGGTAAACGTCATCTCGACGCCGATGCGCTATCCCGTTTTCCAGTTGATGAACCTAAACCCCATATAGTTGAACAAACGGACGAACTTATCACTTGTTTGTTAACGCCACTGCAAGTTGCACAAGAACAACAACGTGACCCTCAACTTCGACCATTAATTACTACATTAGAAAACCCGAACACGGGCTCACCAAAACTACAGCGGCAGGCAGCCTCTTACACCTTAAAATCAGGTGTGCTATACCGCAAAAATGCAGGAGCCTCCGGACCGTTGCACCTGTTGGTGATACCCGAACAGTTAAAGCATGAAATTTTATTTTCATGTCATGATGACCCCCTGTCAGGTCATCTAGGCTTTACCAAAACCTTCACCAAAATCAGTTCGCGTTACTACTGGATAGGAATGCGAAAAGAGATTGAGAAATACGTCAAGGGTTGTCCAAGTTGTCAATCGCGTAAGGGACCCCGAAATGTTAGACCAGCCGGACTTTTACAACCTATACCTGTGTCTCATGTAGGCGCCAGATGGGGTATAGATTTGATTGGACCATTTAGAAGGTCAAAAAGAGGTAATACAATGGGGTTAATTGCTACCGACTATCTCTCCAAGTGGACGGAGGCAAAGGCTATCCCAAAGGGTTCTATAGAGCACGTTGCAAAATTCATACTTGAAAACATTATATGTCGTCACGGTGCACCAGTTGAATTACTATCCGACAGAGGAGCAGTGTTTCTTAGTGATGTAACGAAACAACTATTAAAACTAATGGGTGTTCAATCTACCTTCACTACGGCATATCATCCAGCCTGTAATGGATTGGTAGAGAGAGCAAACCAGACAGTCATTAACATGATATCACATTACACCTCCACGAAACAGGACGATTGGGACGCGGCGCTACCGCACGTACTCTTTGCATACAATACCAGTAGACAAGAGTCTACAGGGATGTCCCCGTTTTTCCTACTCTACGGACGACATCCCACATTACCGGAAGAGGTTCAATTGAAAGCAACGACCGACAATCTGTTTGTCAAACAAATACAAACTCGAATCAAAGAAGCTAGAGAAGTTGCTAAAGCTAACATAACACGCAAGCAGAATAAGTATAAACAAATCTTTGACAGGAAGAGAAGAACACTTAAGTTCCAACCAGGACAGCTAGTGAAATTGTTTACCCCGACACGTAAGAAAGGCAAATCAACTAAGTTATTACACAGGTACTATGGCCCTTATGAAATTGTGCAACAGACATCGCCAGTTAATTATAAGATAAGAAATACAACAGGACCCAGAAGAAACGAAAGCATCGTTCATGTCTCCAGGTTATACCCATACTATAAACCGTTCAGGAGAAATTAATCTCAGAAAAACTAAAGATCATAAGATAATAGGTGTATATATAACATAATTAACGGTAAATTCGTATTAATTGTGGTAAAAGTACAGTTTTATCTACTGCATTTCTTTTATTTTACATTATATTAAAAAGCCACAATAGGTCCCCTACCTATTATACTAGTAGCAGTACATAAATGGTAGAGAAAGAAAAATCACAATACAGCTAATAACCAAAGATAGGTACTAACGGCAAGCAACTGAGCGTAAATGAAAAAAATAAAGAAAAAAAGTGAACCTTACATAAATTAAAAACAGATTTAACAGACTCCGTCATTATCTCCAGCATTAATCAGACATAAATAAGTAGTTAAATAAATAATACATACTAATATTTGTAAGAAACATACAAAAAATAATAATTCACGTTTCCAGACTATATCCGTACTATAAACCACTTAACAGACATTAATTTCAAATACATAAATAAATAATAACATAACGATGTTAGTAAAGCCTTAAGTGCAAACAATGATTGATGACTCTTAAATAAATACATTTAAAAGATAAACAAAGTATTGGTAGAGTAAATAGACCAATATGATTCACTTCCTCATTCACATATCAGTCATCGTATTGATCACTCATTCGGATATCTCACTAACATAAGCCCCTGTTCTTTAACAAGCCTCGAACCCCAGACCCTAATGTGTAGAGCACCAAGCAATTTAGCTATTACCTATATAAACGTTAAACAGAGATAAGAAGAAGCAGAAGAAGAAACAATAGCAGTAGAATTAATAAGAAACGTTAAAATCTTTAGGCTATTCCTGATTCAAAATCTGAAAGAGAAACCACACCTAACACCTTAGGATCACCTAAGGATGTATATTTATAAGAATAATCAGCATATACATACAGAATGTAAATTAACATTAGGTTACTAGTAATGTTGGTAAATGTACAATTTGACCCACTACACCTTCCCCGCTTTACCTTAGTTTAAAATTTTAGACTCAGTTCTTTTACCTATTATCACTTGTAGCAGAACTTAACTCTTAATTGTACAAAATTACTGTTGCATTACCAAGGATAAGCGTTAAAGGCATGTACTTAAATACGCATAGGATAATGATGTTCAACAAATACCTAAAGAATGATATTAGTATCAACAATTGTAATAATACAATTTTCCTTCTTACTTTAAAAAGCTCAAATAATAATCATTGACTAAGTTCCTATAATTTTTTTCATATCAGAGTACATCAATAATCGATTAAACCAATATTATATGTAGCGGATATTCATAAAATTGATCTAACATTATTCAGAAAACCAAAGAATAAAGAATCAACATCCTACGATCAACGCGTATAATAATAATAATAATAATAATAATAATAATAATAATAATAATAATAATAATAATAATACCAATAACAACTTAATCAATGATAGCAACTGCAATAATAATATTACCCAATTCAATAATATCAACATTGTTGTTGATCACACCACAGTAGTATCACAAATAATATTAATAATAATCACAATTATAGCATTACTAATTATAAACTAATGATAACCTCAATCCTAACATTGGTAGTACTTACCATAATTATAAATGACTCGATAACCATAATCTTTGTTAAATTTTTTTTCATGGCTGCACGCCCTTGAAATTACCTTCAGTATATAGAGAAGACAACTGAAACGGAAATCACTGATAGCACAAATTGACAGCGAAAATGATTTTCCTTAATTTTTTATTATGTTAAAGTTTGTTGTATTCATTAAGTCCAAATTACTTTTAATTACGACTGATTGCTCTTAGTATTCATTAATGCAAATGATGATTTATTCCCATACCATGCGCATATGCATTTATAGTCACCAGCTATCTAGTCCATGATTGTAAGTCCTTGAATCAATAACCAATAGCACAAAATTTTAACGATTACTCATGTTAATTTTTATAGAATATCGATTACATCGACGGATGAGACGTCTAGAAAGTTCTATATACTTGCACTTCACTCTTCTACCCCATAAACCTAACGAGACAAAGACCGCATTATCAATTACGCATTAAATATAAGTAAAACACACATCTGTTTGGCCAACATTGCACGCCACTGAAACAATTAGGATACAAGATCACTCGGCATTTCCTATTCGGCGGCATGTCTATCCACCGGAAGTTATTAATGATAGATAACAACCACTAGGTACAGATATACTTGCCCCCTCTCATAAACTAAATAGTCCTTCAATTTTTGTTACGAGACTACGGATGTCACTCGTAGATTTAATTTGTAGTTTACTTTATGTTCATAATTATTTCGGTTCCGAAATTCAGCAAGTGGTATTCCACTGCCTCTTTTGTTGCTTCCTTGCACATCAGCGACAATAATTTGTTTTGCTTACTTCCTGCCACTAACTCACAATATTATGCATATGAACACTAATTAGCTTTACGCTATACCTCAGATCCATAAGCTCTGTCCTTATTAATAATCTGTGATTATCATTAGGTATGGTTACTTGCACTTCACTAATATAGTAAGAAACAGCTTGAGGTTACAATTCTTACATTCTCTGCTTAGGTACGCAGCACTTAAAGTGAACAACTATTGCATTCCAACAAAATTTCGATTCCGAGATTTCACTGGAAATGCACGGTGTGAAGTCACCTTGGACCAACATAATCATTTCTCTAAACTTTTTTTTTTTTGCAAACGGTGCTTATGTCACGGAATACCGTTAACTCTAAAACGGACTTATTCTTTTGAAATGTTACCCCCAGAAATGTAATGTCTATTTTTCAGAACTGCGATACATAGGTTTACATATTTTCAAATTCTTTTTACTTTTCTCTGTTCTTCGAAACTGGCTCTTACAATTTTGAATTACAACATTCTATTTTACTTACGTGATGAACACACAGTTTTACATGATTTTGATGCGACGCTCTGGTTCTTGAGGAATGCCATAAGATGTCAACTGCATCATCATAATCAGCCAACACACGTTGCTCACCACTCATGTTGCTTTCTTTAATGTCTGCGTGAAAAACTTCGCGCACACAGACACCTTGAGTTAGATTTCCGGCCGATATGACGTGCTATAACTATTTTGCGGTGCTGCTGGAGTTTCTCCGTGGTTACAACCACATCCGTGGATTCTTCCTACTTAAGTCCTTTAAATAACAACTAAGAAATGTGGAATTTTTCTGCTCAGCTCATGTCAAATTTACGATAATTTGGGTCCTAACAAAAGTAAGGACGATAGAATTCCAATTACGACGAATTCTCCTACTATACCTAACTTTGTTTATGTTTAATATACAACCTAAACGATGTAATGCTAGTATGTTTTTCCTTTTAATTTTAAGTATGTTGGTGTTATGGAGAAAGAAGGGTTCTTTAACTCCTATAAAATAAATAAATACACATTTCTTCTCCTATTTTGAGAATTCCATATAATTTTTTGCATACGTCCTAGTTACCTTAAATACTTCACTATATGTATTTACTTAATACGTAACTATTGCCTGAATTATGTTCCGCGTTGCGAGAACTTTATTCGGTTAGTTCTTAACTTCAACCTCAACTTAGGAGGATATATCATTCTAATCTGTAAATACATAATTGCTATACCAGGCTGGTATACGCACGTAATTATATGCAGGAAACAGTGCTTGGAAAGCATCCTGTTAATTGCGATATTTAGGAAACATAAGTTTCTTACGTAACATCGCTTATATTCATTGACATATATTTTATTTATGGAATATGTTTTAATATTTTTGTCAAGTTATGTTTACAGAAATGTTTTATGTGCCAACTGCTATGCCAGTACGGTTGAATTATACACAAGCTCTTCGAACACTGTTATTGGACACTCTTCCATATATCGTCAGTTCCGACGACAGTTTTGGAAGCACACCTTGGACTTATTTCACAATTAAAGGTACGCATAATTCTGTTTTATTTCTGTTCATAGAGAGAAGCATCTCTCCCAGAGAGTGCCTCTTGGGAAATTTATACGGAAGCGACTTCCGCTTAACTTATCTTGGTCATGGTTTGAGAAATGTATATGAGAGTTCTATTATTAACCTTAAAGATACCTAGAGATTATCAGTGATTTTATTACACGTTTTACAGCCGAATTTTAAATTTCAGCATTAACTAAGGGTGAATCATAAGATCCCCCTAGTTTCATGGTATGAACATACGATAAAAGTATAGGGATGATTTTAACAACTCGTTACGCTCTCGGGTTTACCGTCAGGTTCCGTTAGCATTTTTAATTTTTGGAGCTCTTATGTACTTATTAATGAGTTCATGGGTAGGTTTTGATATCTATGTTTTTTCCCGTGCGCACGGATATGATTACAAATATTCAGCAATTACGACTGTTCTGATTGATATCAGTCTTTCTTGCGAATCTGATATTACAGTGAATTTCATTTTGTGTGTGTTTAGAGACACACGTGATTAGTATCAGGATATTGGTACTGAGTTATTTTATTTATGCTGAAGTAAATGATTGAGATATAGAGTGTTTGGCTATGAATTACATATGCATAGCAATAATTTTTCTTTTACGTGGCATAGGTTCCACGAAGGGCTGATTTTCTAAATACCTCATACTGATAACCTCTAGGATATGACAGTATTGCTTATTTCTCTCGCAGGGTGCCAGATATTAAAATAACAGTTGTGTAATGTATGATGTAATCTATTTAATATTGTTTTAATATGCAATATTGTAGATATAAATTGCAATTAGCTCTCCTGAGCACTTTATCTGTTCTCTGCATGGTTTCACTTAGGAAGCCATTGCATATTTTTGTTGTGTTGTATGATCTCCTAGTAAAAGGTAGACTGTTTCCTTATTCTATTTACCTCCAATTGAACACAGGTTGTAAGCTTGAAAAATGCCAGGTGTATTTTATTGTGTATGCTAATAATTTTTTTTAATCATTGTTATTCCCTACGGATTTGGCAGGCCTGCCTCCTTTTTACTACGGAACTTCTACCCATCGTTTCCCATTGAATACCCGTGTACACATTAGACATTCACTTTGAGGCACACCCCCTCACAATGTAACTCTGTGCACATTTTTGAGTTATTCTTGTGGTTGGGCGCTACCTTGAGTCAATTGTTCTACACATTATTTCCGTCCATTTATGGTCGGCGTGGGATGGTAGAGATTAATTTTTTTCTTTTCTCTCTCTTCCTCCCCTTTATATGCATTTTTGAATGAAAATGTCTTTTTTTTTCTCCCTCGTTCTCCTCGGCAACTTTAAGCTTTGCAACAATGTGTTCACCTGGTTCTTGATATTAGAAAATTAAGCAACCTTATAGTTTCACAACCAATCAATTGTTTTGATAATTTATTATTATACACAGGAAACTGGAATTTTCCGTTTATGTTAAACTTTTGTTATGTTATGTTCATTGAAACGAAGTTACACTTTATGTATTCTGTGTGAGGTGAAACATACGTGTACCTACCTGTCTCTGTCTGGTGACAGTAGCTTTTAACGAAATTTTTGGCCTATGTTGCCTTAGAAATACTTTGTACACTTTTGTCTACCCTTCTTCAGACATTTATGTTGTCTGGCTTGGCTATATGGATGTTTCACCCTGCTCCTGCCTCTCACATGTTTAGCTGTGAATTCGATTAATATTTTTGTTTGATAATTTAAGTGGCACATTGTATATTTCCTTTCTTTCATTCCCCCCTCCGTTGTTTCCCACCGATTGTTTTTCCCTAATATTATTTAACGTACCCTTGTGATTAGTTTATGTTCCATCCCTAACCCTTATTTCTTTCTTTGGTTTTATGGCTACGGCATGGTCGCCACTTCGACGCGAGGACTACAACAAGGAAATTCACGGCTTCATTTTCATCATGGGACGCACTGGACACTTAACGGCGTACGGGATGCACGATGATATTCACCTATGAGAAAACAATGGAATTCATATGAACAGTTCTCATCGCTGATAAAATGATTCTTCAGGTGCATTCTTCAGTATTTCACTGATTACGGGCGCGCACTATCTACGTGGTTTCGGCCGGATTTTCCTGCCGCTGCTGACTTTCTGTGAGGACACATGCACTCGTGTTCCTCTTCTCCTGGCGGTGCGGAAATTCTATAAACATTCCTTGCAGGCGCGTTCGACAAGCATAAACTTGCACTTTTTGGTCCGCCGTTGGACATAGTGCTACAGTGTGTCCTAGACTTACCAGACAATGCAGTGATGTTGTGCCGTGATGGGATTTGTCCTCGCTCGAGCTGGATCTGCGTCTCACCTTGTAACCCTCCTTCCTTTTCCATTTTCCCCCTATATACTCCTAACGTTTTTTTTTCTGCAGCCACGTAATGTATAGTGTTTATTACCTCCATGCAGGCAGGGCTATACTTCATTTTTATAATTTTTATCTGATTTAGCACCTCGCAAGTGTGCTGGGCTGCCTAAGTGCCCTGATGTAACTTTGTATTTCTTTATATCTAATTGTACTTCGCTTTTGTATTCGTTTGTTTTGCAATGTTGGGTACCCCTTTGAACTTCATTTCTGCTCTATTTGTTTTTATAGTTTTTAACGCCACCAGGTGGTGTCATTTTAGAGCAGGGGAGTATTGTCGCATGTGATGTTAGACGGACTTGTTTATTTTACATTACTTTGGATTTTAACATTAATATGGCTCATTCTTCTAAATTCTAATAGAATCGTATTTTACATTTTCTGCCTTAAGAAACTTTCTTAAGATGTGTACGTGACAGGATGTATGTGGGCTACCTCATTTGCGTCATTTCCCATGGAAATTCTTAGAATAATGTTGCCTTTTGCAACATAGAACCGATCACGTGTTTCCGCTCAATCCTACACAATTCCGCTCAATCATACTTAAGTATGGCGTCGGCTTACCACAAACAGGATATAGACGTCATTAGGATTGAGTCGATTCTTGCCTATTTAAGCAAGCGCCTGAGCGCTGCTCGGGGGAGACCGACACATGCTAGACAGGGTCGAATCGCTGCCCGTCAGCATCTTAATCTGCTATCTACAACGATGGGTTCACAGGTCCGTCCACATCACACGACAAGTACTTTCAGGTAAGCTCTTACATGTACTATAGTTTGCTCCCCCTTCAATGTAAACTCAACATTGCAAGTATCTGAACTTAATAAACCAAGCAAGTAAAATTAAGCCAAGCTTGAGATGTTCCACCCTGATACCGCTATTCCCCCTATGTCCATCCAGCCATGGATGTGACAGTATATCTCGAAATTTCTGGGAATGTCTCCAAAAGTATTCTTCATTATGAACGACTTTTGCATAACTGGTAAACCATAAGAGATAGACAAAATTTTACTACACAAAAAATGTAGATCGCGTTAAAATACACAACTTATATCATATACATTTTTTTGTTGAGTGAACCGTTTTCGAGATATTGCTTGTTATTTCCTTAAATTTTCCAATACTTATACTTTTTCTCAAATTCGTTATTCATTTTTTTATGTCCTGGACATGCAAAGAGAATGGAATGCGCCACATAGCAACCAGCGATAAAATATTTGACTATCGCATAAAAGCTACCATATTCCCCTTGCATCTACAAGAAAATTACAAATAAGATTGACATCTTGATATCTCGATTAATATGAAGCATATGGAGAATAGGCGTTTGTAAAAATAGATTGTACAAGAGTAGAGAAAGTCATGTGAGTGTAATACATCAGATTTTTTTCAATATTCTGACGCCTGTTTCTGTGTTGGAATCTTGTGCCCAAGGGGTTAGTTAGGTGTATAAAGGTATTTGTTTACATCCATAGTTTATAGTTATATAAAGTTTAATATTTTTATTATTGTTAAAGCTATTGTTGCTCTATTTATATGTTTATCTTCTGCTATGCAGCCTTTTATACTTTTAAAATTTATCTTTATGTTGTCTTTATTGTTGTTGATGCATCACTATTTATATTATTCAATTTCAGCCTTTTTTCTTGGCATTTCATTAACTCTAGTTTAATACACTTAATTTTGTCTTTTGCCAATTTCTTTTAAACAGTTTGTTGAGGGCTTTATTAGACATTTATATTCATATTGCCGCTCTGCTCCTGTATGTGCTTTTGTGACTTTCCCTTTTGCCTTCGCTTACATTCTGTATTTATGATGTTACATGTGCTGGATGCCAGGGGTCTGTGGCCGATCTGAGGTACGACGTCTTTGTGCTGGTGACCCTTTCGTCTGATAGGGAAGTTTGAGCCATGATCGCTCCCTACCTCACAGAATAATCTACGCTGCCGTGCTAAAACAAATGCCGAACTGTGGGACTAATGCTGCTAGCATAACCGTTATCAAACATTCTCCTGGCTGAAGCAAAATAATACCAGCATGTCACCATCTGCATTATCGCTTTAGAACTCGATCAACACTCTACAGTGGGCAGCTTAAGTAGACTGTGGTGAAGCTGCATACGACCCAGTGACGAGCTGAAGAAACGAAGTCTCAGATCGCCGGTCGGCGAAAAAGGAGCACCTTAATATTGGCTCTAGAAAAGCGTCGTCATGCACACGCCATTTTGGTGTTGTTAAAATTCTACTCTAACATTTTTGGCGCAAGTAATATTCTAAATTTAAACATCCAGTGCGTGTGCCGACTTTCTTTATCTCTCTGGAATGAACGGAGAATACTTTTCCTTAAAGAATAATTGTAAAGTACCTACTTCTTAAGTGTGTTAGTCATGCAAGACACAAGGACTGTAACGAAATGTTAAATATACCAAAGCCAAGTTATTATACGTAAATCAATTTAAACTGTTCGTGTTACAAAGAATATATTGGTTCTTATCTGGCTGCAAGAAAACGAACGTTTATTGTGTTTAATAGATATTTTAAGGATCCTTGTATTGTATTCCTTTCCTGAATCGCTAGGAAATTTAAAGCATTAGTAACTTCGTGTTGGAAGGTTTAGAGTAAACTGGGCCAGCACTATAACGTTTCTCCTATTAAGTATTAGTAATCTCTTACTTTCTATGTTCATGATAATAGTACAACTTTAAAAGATTTGTAGCAAATAAAAAACTAAACCCTACAATACAGATACCATGACGCAACTTTAACTAACAGAAATAATTTTCCCATTGCACATTTAGTGTAGGTTTTCAGATGCTGAACAAGGCAGCACGAGTCCAATTCTTTGCCCCCTTCCAACATAACCAGGCGGCTTGTTTTCGCATATGATTTGTAATTCCTCTAGCAGAATAATGTTTTGCATATAGTGTTTCAATGTATTAGGGATATTTACTATTTCCTCAGGAAATAAACCTCTCAGTGAATACGAAACGTATCTCTTTCTTTAGAAGTCATTTAAATAACTGTTTGAGATATGCTATTATAGTTCGGTATGCTGCAAACAATGTTAAAACCTGTCAGCCTTTCGTTTATAATTATTAGGTAATTAATATGAACCTGTACAAAAACTGCGCGTGTAAGAATGCCTACACTGTTAGTAACACTTTACCTAATATTGCCTTATTTCAGATTTGTGCAGCATAGTACAGATCATGGATGAAAGCCAACGAAATGAAATATTCCCAGAGTTGACCCAAGCTCCATTCAAACTTACTGTACTAAACCAATTCCACCCACTACACAGCGTAGACTCATCTACTGTACAATAAATGTGGAAAGCATTTTCAAAATTATTTCCATGAAAGTTAACACAAAGGCGTAGTCGTTAATGTTCGTTCCTGGAATGTAACAATTCAAGGTCAACTTATTCTGAACAATATTATAGCCATTTTGAATTCGTTGCTGTAGGTATGCTGCTTTCGAAATTTCGATGCCGCAAATCATTTTAGAAGGCCTTACAGATGATGGCCCGGGTGTGTTCTCTAAGCAACTGGTCCTACACGATTTATCCGCTATTTTTAATGCCCTTGCCTCGCGACTGAAATGTACAATGGTATCATCTTGCATAAAGCAATGTGCCTCGTGTAGCAGGGGTACACTCACGAAGAAAGCAAACCACCTCAGCTTCTGAAAGTTGTCTGTGCAATTGGCCAAATAGGCGCTGTGGTACAGGTTACCGTTAAACAATTATCCAACATACATCTCAAATTTTCACTGCAAATCTACTTCGATATTCTCTTATCATAGGGACGATTTTTATAACCCATATACTCACTAGGTTTTATTATTCCCCCAGGTTATATAGGCTCCATCAGTAGAGTAATTGATGCACCTAAGTACACCCATTAGTAATAACCACTCATGGTAGTCCTGATGGATATTTTGATTTGTTAGTGGTTACATTATCCAAGTTAAAATAGATACAGTTGTTGTCTTAGAAGCCCGATCACAAAGTTGTGTGGGTGCCCTATGGTGATACTGGTTTCACAGATACTTAATCCAACGTTTCCATAACGCGCTCCTCAAAAGTGACTCCATAAAGTCGAAGCCGATTTGAACGTAGCGCCTCACGAATGTCATACTCCTTTACATGTCTGTCACACCTAAGAGGTCTAATAGTTTGATAATCTCCTATTTGGAAACAGCTTCCTGGAAACGTGAATTGCCTTGCTCTGCGTCATAGGTGAGATACATGTCTACGTATTCCTTATTTCCATGTCATCGCACCGCACATAGCAAATGAAGGCTACTGAATTAATCTTAGATGAAATGCAGCTCTAAGAACCTTGCAAATGGTAGAAAGTACAGCTGCGCTATTCAATTGAAGACACATAAGTGCAGTGAACTAAGTATTTTTTAGTCTGAATCAACTATGTTGAAGATGTAAATAACAAGCAGCTACCGTAGTTTCTTTGCACAAATTGCTTGTATTGAAGACTTTCCTTATCTGTGCTTTCGATGCCTAGCAATGCAGGCCGCTTCTTATAACTCAAAGTAAGGTTTTACGGTAAATGTTGTAAAGTTTACCTATACAGTATACATACAAATTTTGTATAGGTACCGTAGAAGCACAATGATTATTGAAAATATTCGCAGAAACTGATAAATGGAATGCAATGATCAAGGAAGGTCGTCACAAGATTATTCTTGTGGTTAGCCTTGGATTATTATGTGTGCATAAAATTATCTTTTACGTGAATTATTTCTCCAGTTACTATGAAATGGTAAAGGTTAGTGAGAATCTTGTGAATTATACACCTAACATTTTTGTAATTCTCGAACTATAGAATCGTTGTGATTTCTGGGTAATTAAGTGTTATCTGAACGTGCCTTTAGCGTTTAAAATAAAACAAAAGTTCATGAAGAGAATCACGAGATTCTGCTTTCCTTACACTGTGCAACTTTGAGTAAAAACTTCATTTGAAGTATTGGCAACACATTGTCCCCTCCAAATTTATTTTCATCTATTTGTTGTTTGTGTCAGGTGTCAACACAAGAGGTTTACACTTGTGAGAGTCTGTTTGGTAGCCACATCAGGCCAGATGTTGCGGCAGTAACTCCCTAGTCCGTAGTTGTTTTGGTTATTTGTAATGCCCGTAGCTCGCGGCTTACCCTTCTGCAGCCTCCGCGAAGACTCTGGATGTTCGAAGGATGCTGATTCCCTTCATTTTTTTATCCTCGGCTAGCTGAAGTTATTGCTGAAATATATCAGAGCATTAACGTTTACTTGGTAAAGGAAACATAGGTCTCGGGTATGGTAAAGGAGAGAAAAATAGACGTGCTTCAGTTACAACAAGACGACACTGCTGTTTCCTTTATTTAGTTATTTCTGGTGGTACACAACACTGATACTGTCGCCGTTAAAACACTGTCCACTGCTGTTGAAACACGGCGCTGATATGACGCGAAGTTTATATACTTAGTAGATCTCTTTACACGTAGCAATTCTTATGTGTGTTGCGAAAACTGTCTTAATTCACTTTTGGCGCGATATCTCTCAAATATCCTGCAGCATCTCTCCCTGCCTATAGTGTAGAAATGACCCCTGATTTTGGTCCTAGCAGATCTATTTATAGTCGCAGGCTTCTTGGGCTGCTTCATTTCCTATTGGTGCATTTTTGGTGCCACTCAACGCGTCTCACTATTTCATATAAATTTACAGGGATCTCATTGGTTCAATTTTAACATAAATCGCGGCTTTTCCTAATTTTACCGTTAGGATATTTGTCTCCCTCACTCTGGTCACGGCAAATTATCGTACAAAGGCACAATAGCTAGACACCCTCGCTGTATGAACATGCCCCTGCTACCAGAGAGACATCGTAAAACTAAACTTTTTGCCTTCGAAGTCTCTATTCCTGCAGCTAATATATCTCGTCGTTAACAGTATTTTAACATAGCGCTTAAATTATTTAATTAAACAATTTATAACTCCTCTAATATTACTAAATACAGACATATCGTTAAATCACCCTTCTTAAGCTACACCGGCAGTAAGAGAAAAAGATTTGTACATAACATAATTTAACCTCACTAAAAATTAATTAATCAAATTATTAATAATTTCCTAGCTCGGGCTCGGCCTAGAGTTGTCGTTTCAAATTGCCCTGTTCTGGAAAAGAATAAATTTTTCAGCACTTGATACTGTTTTCTTTTCCAGAATACTTCCTCTGAGTATATACATTTTGTTGTTGGTTTGTTTATAGAGAACCCTTCGTTTTACTTGTTCCTTCGCAAGGGTTCTACCAAACCGGCGGTGTTTACACTTGGGTCATTTCCGCTTTCACTTACACGAATAACTTGTAGTGCAGACAAATAGGCTAACACTCAAATATAAGTTCTAACAATTAAATCTATTTACATACCTACTGATAAATAAGTATTATGTATTTAGTTATTTACTTATTTCTTTACTTATCGGGTGTATTACCTTTACTACTTATTCATACGTTTGCTACCTCATTTCGAGTAGAATTAACCTGATTATTTTCATTCCATTCTTCACCCTTCTCTGTCTCTAGCAATTTGTACGGTTTGAGCAACTGTTCAGGATATCTCCTTACGATCTTTGAATTCTTTATTTCTTGTAACTCAAATGTATCCGAGCCAAAAATGTTAATCACCCGGTATGGACCTTTAAATAAATTTTCTATTCTATGATATTCAGAATGCTAGACTTTTTCTTGTCCCGTACCAATACTAAGTCTCCCAGTTCGATCAACCAGTGCTTTCGCTTCTTTTGTTTAAATTTTTCCTTCCCTTTCTACCTTCTTCGACATTCTTTCAAAAGCTTTTTTAAACATCTCTTCTTCCGTTAGTGTTTTCGGATCCGTGGTTTCTAGTGTCTGTGGTAATTCCCCTTCAAGTGTTTCCATTAACTTCCCCATCATCAGCTCAATGGGCTTATAACCGGTAGTAGGGCTTACACTTTCGTTTAAAATATTTTCAATACGCTGGTAGTGATTGGCCCAATCGCTGTGTTTTTTATGGGCCAAAATTCTCAAATAAACAGAAATGTCCCGGATTATCCTTTTGCAGGGATTGCTTTGTGGGTGGTATTTTGAGCAATGATACAATGTGATTTCATTTTCTTTTAAGGTGTCTACAAATTTTCTGCTGGTAAACATTGAAGCATTATCAGATAAAGTTGCCTTCATCTTTCCAAATTGTGGAACATACGACTTCATTATCCTTCTCAGGCATGTTTCACTTGTAATCTTCCTGACTGGGTAGATTTTCACGAATATTGAAAATACATCTATTAACACTGCTATATAGCTAAATCCAAATTTACTACTAGGCATCTCACCATGACAGTCCAAAGTCACTAACATGCCTGGTTTTTCTCTTATGATGGAGTTTGTCTCGTATTCATACTGAAGGTTCAATGCCTTTGCTTTTTGGCGTTGTAAGCATGTCGAAATTATTCTCCTTACTTTATGATGTAATTTTGGAATATACAGATTTTCTTGGATCATTAAGGCGGTGCGTTCTGAGCCAGAATGTGCTAAAGCTTGATGAAACGTGCTTATGAGTTCATTCTCCATGTTCTTAGGTATATACGTCTTCCATTTCTGTATTTCGCTGTCATGTAGTTTATATAACACGCCCCCTTTTACCCCTATGTTTCGCTTGATATTTTCAGCTATTTCTGGGGCCTTTTTTTTATTAATTTATTTAATTTCTCATCTTGTCGCTGCTGGTCCTCTATTCCTTTTAACTTTTTTATCAATCTTTTGCTCAAGGGTATTTCGATGCTCATTAATGTTACCTCATTTTTAGGGCGTTCTATTCTCTCCGTTATTTCACTGTTGTTATGTAACCTAGACAGCAAATCGCTAAAAACATTTGTTTTCCTGGAATGTGTTTCACCTCAAAATCATACGAAAGAATCTCATGAATGTACCTAGATAATTTGCTACTTGTAAGCCGACAACGTTTCATAAATGAAAGACTCACATGATCTGTGTATGTAGCAACCTTCTGTAGATAATGTATGATCTGAATTTCTGTAGTGCGTAAAACACAGCACAGATCTCTAATTCGGTGACCGAAGCATTTTTCTCTGTCTGACTTATATGTTTTGACGCGGCACTTATCACATTGATTATCCTCATCTGATTGTTTCCTTTTCCAAATGATTTTGAATCATAGTTATCAGTTCTCCTAGTATAAAATCATTTTTGAGCCCTGTTTCACATTTGCTATTTATTTGAGAATATTGTGCGCTTATAATCCTTCCGCGCTCTTGATTGGACCCTGTCTTAGTTTTCCGGGTTATCGGAATTAATTGGTGCTCCACTAGTCTCTTCTACATTTGCTTCTCTCTGGGTTTGCATATAGTTTCCTCTGCTTCCTCTAAAGTGTCCCCAGAAGGTCTCCCTCTCCTTTCGTCTCTCTCTGGGTAATTCTCGTCATACCTCTCTCCTACGTCGCTTTCCCCTCGGTCAGAAAAATAATGTTCGCTGGGTATGTTTTCATTATTCCTGCCTACCCTATAGTTAAAACGGCCCTGTATCTTAGTTTGGTTTGGATAGTATTGACGTGATACTGGTTATCATCTTCCTGCCGGAAGCGGTTATTTTCCCGGTTTCTATTTCCAGATTGTGATACGTGATTCCAATACCTCTCTTTAAGGTTTATAGTTCCCTCTCGCGTTTCCTCTCCAGTTCACATTTCTTGTATTATCCAGTGGTGGTCGAACTGTATAGTTTTGTCCGTGGTTCCTACTACTTGTCTCGAATGATGATACCAACTCAATCAATTCGGGAACGGAATTTGGCTTCGCAATAGGTAGGTAATGGTGTATGCGCTCCGGATAATGGGGTATAATCATGTTAATATAATCCCTCTCACTTATGGGTGGCTCGATTAATCTACTACTCTGTGCTTTAGTTAGTAAATAATCTACCATGCTCAGGATTCCGCGCTCGTCATATTTGCCATTAACTAGGATACATCTCACCTGTTTCTGAGTATTAGTACTCCAATATTTATTCAAAAATGCCCGTTTGAAATACTAAAAATTATTATTCTCCCCCAAAGTCAATATTTCCCATTGAAGAACCCTTTGACGTAAACCTTACGAAAGATAAACATTTTTAGCTCGTCCGGAATTTGCTTTAAGCGGAAATTTTCCTCAAGGTCATTTAGATATGGTTTTGGATTATCAGCTGATTTTCCTCGAAAGTAGGTACACCTATCTCATTTAAAAAATGACAGTTTACATTACTTACACTGTTCGATGTACATTGGTGCCCTGAATTGAAATTATATGGGTTGGCGGCTGGACTTTGATCTCCATTTGCCTCCCTGAAAGTGGTGCTACTTTCACTGGGTGTACCATTATCACTCTGTCTCATACCTATCCCAAGTCTACCAATAGAGCGTTTTAACTCCTTTACACAATTTTCATGTTCTTCAATCCTCTTCATCATTTCATGATGATTTGAGAGCTGCTCAGTTATTTTTGACGAAAGTTTATTTATCTTTCCCTGACTCTTCTCTACCACTGTTCGAAATTCTCTGAACTCCCTTTGGATGTTAGATTCTAAGGTACTTTGTTTTTTTAAAGAAACACTTACAGCTCTTAAGTCGTCATCCAATTGCTCTTTTAAGGCTAAGCTGGTAACACTTAATTCCGTTTCTACGTCCCTCCTTAGTTTTTCTACATCAGTTCTTAGACCTAATTGTCCTGCCTGAATTTCCTGCACTACCTTCCCTTGTTTGCTGAGTTTAGAGTCCAGCTGACTTTGTAATCTGGCCACCTGTTCAACTAAATATTCCCTCATCTCCTGAGCTGATTCGTCTCTCATTTTTCTGTTCCCCTCTCGGACATACTCCCCTATCTGGATACTCTGCTCATTTAATTTCCCCTCTAAATTCTTATTTTGTTTACTTAAGTTTCTTTCTAAGTCCTTACTCTGCGAATTTAATGTCCCTTCTAAATTATTATTTTGTTCCCTTAGTTTTCTTTCTAAGTCCTTGCTCTGCTCACTTAAGTTTCTTTCTAAGTTCTTACACTGCTCATTTAATTTCCCTTCTAAATTATTATTTTTTTCACTCAGTTTTCTTTCTAAGCTTTTACTATGCTCACCTAATTTCCCCTCTAACCTCTGACTTTGTTCGTCTCTCTTTGTGCTTAAGCGTTGAAGGAATATCATCAGCTGGTTCTGACCTGGGTCAATGGACTGCTCAATTGGTGGTTGTCCTTCCAGCCTAACTTCTACCTCTGTTTCCCCCATACTTCCTCCATCTAGTGTTATACTGACAATGGCCTCCCTATTCAGTTCTTCCAAATTATCCCTTGACCTACTCATGGTTCCGTTAGAATGTTCTACCTCCCTAGTAATGATTTTACCCCCTCTCAATAACATGTGTGCACAGATATTGTGTAACTATTCTGCATGCCTTTTTGTTTTTTTTTGTTCTTTTTATAAATGTTCTAACCTGTACTTTCCCCTATGTTATTTTATGCGTCCCGGGTTCGAATCCTGGTGAATTTCTAGAAGCGATGTTCTCAGGTGTTTTGTTATCCCACGTAGGTAGACTAGAAGTTCGCGTTGTAATTCTGTTCTGCTGTGCCCCTTTCCTCTGAAGATTCTTCCTCTATGCGTTGTTTCCTAGTCCTCCATTCGTGCCCGACAGTGTTGGCGCCAGTTTGCGGCAGTAACTCCCTAGTCCGTAGTTCTTTTGGTTATTTGTAATGCCCGTATCTCGCGACTTACCTTTCTGCAGCCTCCGCGAAGACTCTGGATGTTCGAAGGATGCTGTTTCTCTTCATTTTTTATCCTCGGCTTGCTGAAGTTATTGCTGAAATATGTCAGAGCATGGACTTTTCCTTGGTAAAGGAAACGTAGATCTCGGGTATGGTAAAGGAGAGAAAAATAGAGGTGCTTCAGTTACAAAAAGACAACACTGTTGTTTCTTTTATTTAGTTAGTTCTGGTGGTACACAACACTGATATTGTCGCCGTTAAAACACTGTCCACTGCTGTTGAAACACGGCGCTGATATGACGCGAAGTTTATATACTTAGTAGATCTCTTTACACGTAGCAATTTTTATGTGTGTTGCGAAACCTGTCTTAATTCACTTTTGGCGCGATATCTCTCAAATATCCTGCAGCATCTCTCCCTGCCTATAGTGTAGAAATGACCCCTGATTTTGGTCCTAGCAGATCTATTTATAGTCGCAGGCTTCTTGGGCTGCTTCATTTCCTATTGGTGCATTTTTGGTGCCACTCAACGCGTCTCACTATTTCATATAAATTTACAGGGATCTCATTGGTTCAATTTTAACATAAATCGCGGCTTTTCCTAATTTTACCGTTAAGCTTGTTGTCTCCCTCACTCTGGTCACGGCGAATTGTACAAAGGCACAAGAGCTAGACACCCTCGCTGTATGAAAAATGCCCTGCTACCAGAGAAACATCGTAAAACTAAACTTTTTGCCTTTGGAGACACTATTCCTGCAGCTAACATATCTCGTCGTGGACAGTATTTTAACATAGCGCTTAAATTATTTAATTAAACAATTTATAACTCCTCTAATATTAATAACCTAAATACCGACATATCGTTAAATCACCCTTCTTAATCTACACTGGCAGTAAAAGTAAAATATTTGTACATAACATAATTTAACCTCACTAAAAATAATTAATGAAATATATTAATAATTACCTAGCTCGGGATAGTCCTAGAGTTGCCGTTTCAATGTACTGAAATGCATACTTTCGATGTGCTAACAAGAATATTACACATTGGCGCCAAGGACCTCAAAAGCCAATCAGTAATAATATTTCTAAATTGTTCCATTCAGCACTTTTACCTCACATTTGAAGTTTAAAAAAATCTTCTCTACCCTGTTGCATCTTCAAGAAGTGCTATACTGTTTCATATAAAACACTATTTTTCTATTCATTTTATGTTAATCACAGTGATTATCTTATATTCATGGTACACATTATGTAAGGTGCAAACTCTCAGCATACTTCTTTTGGTGGAAATGCATCATTATTTTAGGTACACGAGAATCCGAGAAAACGATCAAATAAAGAAGTCAGATTAGCAGATTTATATATGAGTTCTTTCGAGTCAAAGGTTACTAATACTTATCCACACTTAATTAAATTTTTTACAAGATATGTGCACATATACTAGCTATTGTTCCTAAATCACAAATTGATACAGCTTTGGGTTTATTGAACAATCAAGATATCTCTATTAAGTTTCCGGCCCTTGTAGCCGTGGTCGCGGTTCGAGTCCCGCCACGGGCATGGGTGTTTGTGTGTGTATGTGTGTTGCGGAAATAAGCGGTATGACAACAGTAAAACACAGTGGTATAAACTAGGTACAACAAGGGAACTTTTTTTTAAAAAAAGGTTTACTATGGAAACAGAAGAAAACAGTGGTGTACCCTTCTTGGATATTAAAATTCTAAGAACTAATAATCAGTTGGAATATGGTGTATATCGTAAGTCTACTCACGTTGACAATTATATCAAGAATAGCTTTTGTAATCCTGTACAACGTCAATATGTTGTTTTTCATAGCTTAATTTACAGACAACTTACCATTATCTAAATCAGAATATTGGAAAGAATTTCAACATTTTCAACAAACAGCTCTAAAGAATGGCGTTGATACAAAAACAATCAACAATATGTTTAAACGTTATAAATATAAAAAACAGTTACAAGAGATCAACACACTTAAAAACATTAAAGAACCGCCATCAGTATTTAAGAAATGTACATATCATCCTAAATTATTCAAGAAATTTGAAAGTATTTTCAAGACCTATGGAATAAAGCTAGCCCCACAAAACAGATTCAGTATCAACAATTTGTTAAAGAAACCAAATGTCAATGTAAAAGATAAGAAAACCCTTTCTGGTATATACAAAATCAAAGGCGATCACTGTGATAAGTTCTACATCGGAAAAACAAAACGTAACCTTTCAATCCGCCTTAAAGAACATCAAAGAAATATTAAATTAAAACAAACTGACAAATCAGCTTTGTCCCACCATTTTTGGAATACACAACATGAAATTGGTCAAAACATTAACTATTAAAACCCATATATAATGCATCCAAGTTGGATACTTAGGAAAAATATTCATTGTTAAAAATAATTTAAAAGTTATGAATTTTGAAATTCCGCCGTTGGATGACGTCACCCGCCATTTGGTTCACCTTCAGAAGAAAACAGTTCAAGATGGAGCCCTTTCTCTTTCTAGTTCCACCACACTACAAGAGATGTCGGTACAGCAGTCATCTGGTTCGCCTTCAGCAGTTATAAAAACTGCCACCTGAGGTCCTTCCAATCGTCCACATGGGCTAGATACATATTGTATTTGTGGATCGAGATTCAGTCGTCTCCAAATGCCGAAGATGAGACCTTGAAGTCTCAAATTGATCGTCCATATTTTACCATCATGATGTAAGTGAAGGCTTTTAATATCATTCGACTCATTTATTTTATCAATTGGCTCTTCACTGTTAATATTTCCTATTTCAACTTTGATAAAGAAGTCAATATATACGAGTGAAGCTCATAAGAGAACAAAACAAAAACATTAAGCGATTCAAAATTCCGTGAAATGTAAAATATAAATGTGCAACTCAAATCCTTAAGAAGCAACTACTACCACCAAAAGGTCTTTTGGTATTAATTTCTCACTTTAACCACTTATCTGCAATTCAGTTTTGTCTACATTGTAATGCTTCCCACATTTACAAAATTCAGTAATAATGGAGAAGCATTTACCTCTTCATTGAAGACATAGGTTTTGTTAGACATGCCAAAACTTGTCATTTGAATTAAAATCGTTAAAAGCGTGTTTTGTGATACAAAAGAAATGTTTCTATCCTTGGAGTAGGGAGGATATTCTTAAAATGTGCTTGACTTTAACCTTTTACTTTCCAAACCCATTATACTGATATAAGCTTTTTAATCAGTTTGTAGAAACTGAAAGCAAGAAGCTGCAGGATGCGTATTACCTGGACCAAAGTTGTGTTTTACTGCTAAATATTTAGGCAGTGTTACTTATTTCTGTAGTGCGATTAAATTATTGTAGTTGAAAGTGTTGACAAAGGATTTGACTAAATGAAAGTTAAACAGTAAAAGGAAACATAGGCACTTCTTGGTTGGTTTAAATGCAAAACTAAAATACTTCACAACATTACCATTGAAGACCTGTCAACATCGCGCACATCAATCATAGTTTATTTTATTTTATCCGGGTCCAGTGTGTCCCTTGCCTAGTCAAACATTGGAAATGTTGGCCAGCTTGTGGAAAGCTTTAACCAAAGGATTTCTAATCCAAGAATAGGAAAAAGACAGCCTTTAAGAGACAGATCATGTTTTAAACAATGATTTTGCATGAAAAATAATCACTTGTGAAAAAGATGAATAGGGCTTTAGTTATGCGATGTTTCCTTTGGAATAGGACACGGAATCATAAAGCGGGTGGGCGTACATAAATTAATTTTTAGCTTATTTCAAAGTCTGTATTTGCGATTTCCAACTTTGGTCGGGTGCAATAGTCCGTCTATACCCGGTAAAGGGACAGAGAAACAAAAACCACATGTTAAAGTTCCCTAAATTAATCCCCATATCCTCTCAACCCGAGTGTTATCTGAAAATCCCCTTAATATACGTAATGTAATGCTTAGATAAGATACATTGCTGATGCAGAGGTGTTCTCGAATCACAACCACCTCTTGCATGAATGCATTGCCTTTCCCTATTGCATATGTGCCTAAATAAGGTTATTATGTTTTTTATCTACATGTATAACTAAACAGTTTCAAGTGCAAGAATTATAGATTTTTCAAATTCAATGTCCTACAAGAAACAGTAACTTCATCTTTATAATATGCGATTTAATTGTTTGTAATCAATATGGACCCTAAGCTTAACTATCACAATATATTTTCACTTTCGTTAAACTGTTTTTGAACTTTTGTTATGGTTTGCAATTAAAATATTGTACGCAACTTTTGCGTGAATTTCTTATATTCACGAATTTTCACGAACTCAGCGAGTCGTGTAAAACAGGTAGAGTTGCTTTTCTCCGTCAGCAACTTAATTACGTTAAAAGGTATCAGCAAAACATACATTGGTAATTGATAATTTACGAAGTGCATTAGAATGCGTTAAGTGGACCATATCGTTTAATATACTGCACTTTGACAACTTCTGAGAATTAAGTAACGGTTAAATATATTAAATATATCCGAAACGATCTACAGAAATAATAGGAACCTAAATTCGTATATGCAGACTAACCGGACTTAATTTCACATAGTAAATGCGCTGCAGAAAACCCTAGTTGAATTTTCTAAAATAATTGACCTTAATTTAAATGCATCACGAAATGAAACTAAAACCACGACAATTCAATTACGTTCGATTTCTAAGAAGTTAGCTTAGTAACAAAATAATCTTCTAACTTATAATTTAGATTTTATGATTTTCATTTTTACTTTCTCTACTACGTATGGTAAGTAGGGAAAGTATTGTATTCCACCCAAAATTTCGATACCGAGATTTCACCTGAAATACATGTTTTGAGACCTCCTGAATCCAAAAAAAGCATTTTTGGAAACATGTCCGTGTGTGTGTCTTTGTGTCTGTCTGTGTGTGTGTCTGTGAACAGCATAACTCAGAAACGAACATTCGGATAAACACCAAACTTGGTATTTAGGTTCAGTATCTTCCAAGGATGCGACACGAAGGTTTTCAAGAAAATCCCCTCACCCCAGAGTACCCTTTACATGGAAGATTTTTCGAAAAGTTTAATTTTCTCAAAAATGGCTCTAACGATTTTGATTAAAATATCATATGTTTAAGATATGTTTATGACAAATAAAATGTATATCTTGAATTTCCTGGGAATGTCTCCAAAAGTATTCTTTATTGTGAACGACTTTTGCATAACTGGTAAACCATAAGAGATAGACAAAATTTTACTACACAAAAAATGTAGATCGCGTTAAAATACACAATTTATGTCATATACATTTTTTTAGTTGAGTGAACCATTTTCGAGATATTGCTTGTTTATATCCTGGACATGCAAAGAGAATGCATGCGCCACATAGCAACCAGCGTTAAAATATTTGACTATCGCTTAAAACCTACCATATTTCTCTTGCATCTACATGAAAATTATCAATAAGATTGACATCACGATATCTCGATTAACATGAAGCATATGGAGAATAAGCGTTTGTAAAAATAGTTTGTACAAGAGTAGAGAAAGTCATGTGAGTGTAACACATCAGATTTTTACTTTATCTAGCACCTCGCATTGCATTCTTTCGAAAATTCAATTAAGTCGAAAATACATTTTTGATGTTCCATAACTAAACACAATTTAAAGAAAGTTCCGCTGTGTGCGTGTGTGTGCGCGCGCAGTATAACTCAGAAACGCAATGCCGGATAAATCCCAAACTTGGTATGTTAATTTCAAATAATTCCAAAGATGCGTTACGAAGATTTTCTAGAACATTCCCCAATACATGGGGTATATTTCGTTATTTTTCGTTTTCTTAAAAATGGCTTTATAGAGTTTGATTAAAACTCCTGCGTTTAAGGTATTAACATGAATAATAAAAAATTATATATTTTCTGGAAATAGTTCAGTTATTTATGTCATTCGAAATGAATTCTGTATAGTTTCGTGTAATTGATAAACCCTAGTAAATCAACAAATCTTACCACACAATGAAATATAGAGCTCTTTAAACACACACTTAATTATATAAAATAATTTCTCAGTGGAATCACCATTTCCGAGAAATTCGTTCTCATTGCTTTGTCAGTTTCTTGAAATGGTCACTATTCAGCTGTTTTTCGCGATATTGTGGAAAGAATATGGCATTTCAACATCAGCATATAAAGGTTTGACTCGCTTCAGCCCACTGTATTACCTTTGTGTTGTGACACAGCGGCTAGGGTCCAAGATGATCGAGAGTTTGGCGCGGAGCAGTTGGAAAGTGAGAATGCTATCACACAGCGTAAACACCAGGAGGGCTATCCCTTCTCCCTGTTTCTTGAACAGTCTGACTCCCTAGCCTGGAAGATTCCAACTGTTATGTAAGCGAGTATTCTGACAAGTGAGCCAGTTAGTGAGGTACTGAGTGCGTTTCTGCTAGCAACAAAAAGCGCTGCTTTCCGAGCGAGTTTGTGACGACTGCTGTGACGTGTTGTGAGTACTGCTGCTGGTGCAAGAGATAAGAGAGTCATTTTGTTCGACTCCCCAGCAGGTGAACCGTCCGGAAGAAGAGGCTACGTCATGCGTGTTTTATTATGCGGCTATGTCATGAAGAAGAATGAAGAGACAGGCGAAATTGAATAGATCACATTAGAAAATGAAATTGTGAAGTAAGTGAAGTCAAGTGAAAGTTGAACTAGATCACATTAGTGGAGTGACAGTGAGAACTGGACAAATTCACAGCATCTACAACAAAATGTATAATTAAAACATTTCGGCAAACTTTTGTCCGAATTCATATGAGGAGGATATAAAAATAAACTTTCCTAAGTATATGTAGTTTATACAAGAGATACAAAACTAAACTATAATGGCTAAAGAATGGTATGTTAATGTAAGGCATACGGATTATTTCTATACAATGATCAGACATGACTAATAAACCTGATTAAGAACATTATGTGGAACAACAAAGAACGCCACGGAATTGCGGTCTGGGAGAGATTTCGTTAATCCTTAATGGACAAGGCCTACAAATTTGTTAACTCTGAAACACCAGTGATATCACGCTGTATGAGTGGAACATTCAAGTGTCGTGAAAAAACAAAAAGAATGAAAAACCGAATCCCTCTCTAAGCTTCAAATTGAATAACTTTCTTAAAGCCTGAAATAACCATTTCTAATGTCCATTTTCCGGAATGCTTAATATAATACCTTTAATAAAACATACTTTATGAGTATCTAAAAGCAAAACAAAACAAAAAAAGAATCTCTTGGACGTAGTTAGATAACGCTAACCTTACCTTCCCTACACCACACACTTTATTTCTATATCCAGGAGCATTAGTGTTGGTTGTGCAAACACTTGAGTTTTTAATTTACTAGCATTTGAAAAATAGTTACATGTGTTGCTTTGCACAGAGTCAACGGTTCAATCAGGTGGCAATCCACAATGCCACACCTGTCTAACAAATAAAGCAAAAGAAACAAAATCTGATGTACTACATTCACATGACTCCTATCGCGTATTAATCAGTGAAGCATTATTCTTAAGAAAGTTTATTTTACTATCTACTTCATTTTAATCGAGATAAAGCTTTCCAGAGATAGCTGCATTGCACATTTCGTTATAGATACAACGGGAATATTGAAAATGTTTTAGAACTGGACGCTATACGCTGGCCTTAAAACGCCATACTCTTTCACAGCAATTGATAATGGACAGGAATTTAAAAGCATGGGTGATAATTGAACAATTCCAACCATTAATAATGGATACATGGAAATGTCTTATGCCACAAAAGAAGTTATTTCAATCGAGAAATGCTTCATGTTAAGGGTAGTTTGAAGAGGGTGAAAAGCTTGAAAATCTTCATGTCGCATCTTTTGAAGGTACTGAATCTAAATACCATGCGCATGCGCGGACATTTTTTTTCTAAAAAATGCTTTTCTTTATTCAAAGCATCTCAAAACACGTATTTTCGGTAATATCTCGATATCGAACTATTGAGTGGATTGCAATACCTTCTCTCCTTCTCTAACTACTATGTAGAGAAAGTATTAAAATAAACAGACATGGACAACCATATAACTAGCATTTACCAGGTTCTGAGAAAAGTCTGACTCGGGGCATTTGAACCGCTGACCTCTCGTTCACTAATACGTGCCCTTTCTTTAATAACGTAAAATATTGTTGCGTAAGAAAATGATGAACCATTCGGATGTAACAGCCTAACCGTTTATGTAATATGTCACTTATACGAGTAGGTTACACAGTCTCACTTTTAGCTGACCATTCATACAGGCCATTAAATGCATGTTGTACCTCTCCAAAATAATGTAATGTATATTCATTAAACTGACTAAAATCTCAACTGATATTGCTGCTCACCTACAATATACGGTTGTGAAGGTATCGGGTGCATGCTTTCAAATCCAGTACGTTACAAGATGAGATTCTTGGGATGTAGGCGTACTCTGTACTCTTAGTTGCTCGCATAGAGGGCTTTTAGTGGGAACCCGTGTCCGGAAACCTCTCATTTCCGGCTGAAAGCTGCCACAGCACGCATTGAACTTCCTCGTGTCTGCTGCGCTAACTGGCTTTCAGGGATGATGGGCAGGGTATCCGGACGGTGGTGTGATTGGCCTTTCTTTATTTACCATTAGGATATAATGTAAAAGGTCTTGTTAATGTGGCAATTAATATTCGGCAAGACATGCTGGTACAACTCGATGACGCATCGCCTCGTTTGTCACGTGCGGTCCAATATTTCGATGAACAATTCGGGCCAACGTGGCCCAATTGAATGGCCTGAACGTTCGCAGGATATGAGTTTTGGATTATTTTATGTGAGACTATATGAAGCGTTGGTAAAGTCAGAGAAAAACTTGCTTGAGTTGTCACAACAGCAATTAATATTGTACTACCACGTGTTGTGATTGTGTTGACATGAACACGTACGCATGGACAATGTATCGAAGTGGCCGGTCGATATTTACAGTCGTTTCTGTAAATGGGCGTAACAATATCATCGCTGGAATGTCAATGCGTGCTGAAAATGTGTTTTGCTTGTAGCGGGAAAAATACTACATTTGTGAAGTTTGCGTCCTATTAAAAATTAACTACTCAGTCCCCGCTACAAATTCTCGAAATATGCAAAGTGTGTAATAGAAATTTCCAACTTCGTGTATACATAAGCTGTAATAAAGTCAGTGTTGAAGAGATGAGGAAGCAATTAAATGCCTATAATATAATTGATATCATGCAATGAGTTCGGCTGTAACAGTTAGAAAGGAGATTAAGGCAAAAACAAAATAGACACACCAAAAACTTAAGCTTAAGGGTTGATGGAAAAAACAATATTATGTCCCTCACTTTGTCCTTGTTCACACTAACATGGCTCTTTAATGTCTGTATTAAATGGTAATGGAAATACTATTTCACCTATACAAAGATGATAACAAAGGTTGCAAGTTATAATAGTGCTATGTTTATGAAGTGTATGCAGCAACTTCAGACACTGGTGCATCTGACCTGATTAATCGATTACTTTCCTTTCTAGTTCACTTTACCTTTAATCTCGTTTCATGCAACGGTCAATAATGTTACTAAAATGTCACTCTCGCTTAGGAATGAAGGTACTAACGTATGCATTAACCTGTGTAACCTATATAACCATTTGAGAGTGTCCTGTGAAAAGGAAATAATTATAATCAGTGTCGTTGCCCTCATAATAACCTCATAAATATTTTGTTCTTTAATAGCAATACTGAAGGTCCGCCGGAAAAACATTACACATAAAGCGAAAGCTAATTTTGCATTTGACAGTTATAATTTCCTGACACAGATCGAGCATCTGATCTCTAGAATTTTGAAGTAAGAGGAAATATGTTCATACCGATTTCCCATGACCTTATTTCCTCTTTGGGTACTGCTATGTGGCTGAGATATTCTCAGTTACTCTTTTCTAAACGAGAGGTGGAGAAATCAAATAATAAATAAATAATCAAATAAATTTTACTTATTTTTCGGCTTTTGGTAAAATGGAAAATATATGAAATTGGTGAACATAGTTTTTCTGCCAATTTGGCTATTTTCGAAATTTCAACGGACTGAATAGTAAATAAAATATTTTTGTCATTTTTCTTTTTGATGTATAAAACGATTTTATATGACTTTAAACACAGTTAACAGAAACTGAAGATCTGAATACAAAATATAAGTAACGACTGTACCTTCATTGTTTTTTTCTTTCTTTTTAATGGTGAGGGAAGAGTTATTGCCAATAACATAAGACAAAAATGTTTACCGTTCTGAATATTGTCAAAGATGCTGTCACCCTCAATCTCCTTCCTCTCTCTCTCTCTCTCTCTCTCTCTCTCTCTCTCTCTCTCTCTCTTTGACTCATTCTCACTATCTCACTCTCCGCAAAATTTAGATCAAAACCAAATATAGAACTCCTTTTTGGGTTAGTTGTAATGTTAAAACATAAACAATATACAAATAATGTGCATATTTATACATATATAAATACTATAAACCATTAAGAATGTTAACTTTTATGCATCTTGTCCAACCTTGACATTCCAACTATTGGGAATAAAAAGGAAAATAAAACAGGCATATGCACATTCAGCAAAACATGCAGGTATAAAATATTTTAAAGTTTAAAAAATTTCAAATTAAACTTAAAAAGTACCAAAAGAACTATATAAGAAAAAGTACAAAAAATAACTATATAATCAAAGAAAATATGTCAAATACCCTTCCAAATGGAGGGAAAAGCATAAATCTCCATAATTTCAAAACAATTCTTCTCAAACTCCATCGGATAAAGCCTTTGTAACACTTACGGTAGCGGAATTAATTGCTCTTTCACACAAGCCGTGTGTTGGACAAGGTTGGAATGGTAGAACGACTGAAAAATCCTAAAAATAAAAAATAAACAACTAATTCCATTGATTGACCTAATAGTGGTGAAACTATGAAACCCGAGACTTAAATGCTTACAACATTGTAAGTAGCCATTAGGATATGTCATCTCAATACAATTTGAGATCTACTTGTGGTTTACCAGGAAAAATGCGAATCAGTTGGAGAATTTAATGTCCTGCCATGGTAGCTCAATGGTTACAGCGACCGGGAGATCCACGATTTAAATCCCAGCTATGGCATTTCATTCTAGCCTACAGTAGCGCTTAGTACTCGTAAATGAGTATATGTCAAAATGGAATACATCGCAACGGACTAATATTATTCTACCTATGTGCTGCGAGGTTCTTAGGAGATGTGGTTGCGCTGATATAACTGCAACCTCAAGGATTTGGCAACCACTTCGAGGGCTCTAGGAGCCAAACTAGTGCAGGGAAAAATATCATTTTTACTTTCTTTTCTGCTTACCTATAACAAGTAGGGAAAGTATGCATTCCACCCAAATATCCTATACCCAAATTTCACGAGATACACTTATTGAGGTCCTCTGAACCAAAAAGTTATTTTTAGAAAAGGGTCCATGTGTGTGCGTGTGACTGTGAAAGCATAACTCAAAAACAAAAAGTTGCTTAAATGCCAAGATTTTTTATGCTCACCCCAAACTACATTTTACAAGCAAACATTTTCGTTATTTTTTATTTTCTCAAAGATGGTTGTAACGATTTTGATTAAAATGCCATATGTTTAAAATATTTGCATGATAAATAAAATATATATCTTGAATTTTCTGAGAAGTCGTCTTCATTCTGAATGAACTTGTAACTTGTTAACAGTAGACAAAAATGGACAAAATCTTACTATACAAAAGCTGTGGAACTTGTTAAGTCACACAATTTATGGCTATTAAAATTGTTTGTGACATTAACCATTTCCGAGAAATTCTTTTTTATAGGACTAAATTGTCAAATACTTTACACATTTTCAACTACAAAATTGCGATTTTTTTGTTTGTTTGTTTCTCGCGTTCTTGCAAAGAGAATGAAATTTCAAATCCATCACATAGTGACTCGTTCTTAAAACATTTTTTGTCGCTTAAACTTACCTCAAACCTTCCTTTACTTCCCTTGTACCTGCAAGGAAATATGTAATAAACAATTTATGCAAACGTTTATCTCAATTAGCATGGAGTAGATAGAAAAATAAGCCTTTGTAAGAATAGTGTTATAAAGAAATTGTAGAGAAAGTCATGTGAGTGCAATACACCAGAATTTTTATGTATACAAGGAATTAACATATAACATTTTAGGTGTTATGGTGTTTTAAACATTTTGTTAATTTTGTACTTTTTGAAAACTCGTGCTAATTGTTTAACTATTTTGTGTGCAGCAACTTTTTTTCTAAATAATTACAATTAAAAATACGGAAAACTTCAAGACACATTATCCGAGTTTTCGGTTGTTCTTTACATATTAGTTTCACGCTCCAAAGTTTGATGTGGCCAACAAGTACTCCGGAGTCAAAGTACCTTCATAAACGGGTAAAAAGAAAGAAAAGGAAAAGAAGGAAAGAAAAATTCTATCCATTTCCTTTGACTCGAACACACACACATACACACGTTAATAGTGGGTGGGGAAAATGTACATTTACACACAGAGAAATAAAATAAGCGACAGCCAGAGAGAGGGAGTTTGATTCGAAACCATCGGAAGCCTTCGCTGGCATGAATACTATATTCAATGCTACCCTGCGTTCATTTGTAAGGTAAGTGATAAATAGGAAGATGTTTATTAGATTTGCTGAGTGGTATAACATATCCTTAATTTTAAGCCACCCATGCTCAAAAACATAACATAAGCTAATTCCTTTCGTTTTCAAATAAATGCCACACTACTAAATATTTTAAAAAGTAAAGCTAAACCAAACATTTAATTGAGTTGATTTTGGATTATAAACGTTGTCTCTTTTATTACCTTCATTCTTCACTTATTATTGGTGCTGGCGAGATCATGCGCGCGCATCTTATAGTCTTGAGTACTGCGTGATTTATCAGCAATCATATAGATTTTTGCTATTGCTGAGCGCACACATACACATGATGCCAAACGAAGTTCTCTTTTTAAGTTAGCGAAATTGCTGGTTACTCTATGTCACAGGCTGCAAGATCGCTCTAAATCCCTATATCTATCTACAGCTACGTGGTTACCCAAGAAAGGGATTGTTCAACTGATTGTTGTTGACCTGCTTCGAGTCGAGAACATTTGTTCACTCCTCAGGATGGTGCACTACTCGGAGAGGCAGGCAGAAATTACTTACAGCATATGGCTACACTTAGAATAAATCCTAATTTGCTTGAGCCGAACCACACATCTCTGCATCGTGTGATTATGGCAGGGCCCTTTCGATCGGCTGTTAAAAGGCAGCGTCTTGCAGACGATCACAGGTTATTTCACCTCGCATTTGCAGAAAAAAAGAATGTCAACTTCATGTGGAATAGAGTTATATTCACAAATAAGGTGATGTCTCCATCTATAAATGGAGAGAAACTAAACATCTGCCGCCACAGAGGTAAACGTTACGACGCAAAATACGTGGTACAAATGGATCACCAAGGCCTCGTAACTGTGTCGTGTTGTGGTTGTATGTTGGGATAGTCTAGGTGTGTTGTGTAAGGACATCGTCGATTACATCGTGGTTACTTTTGTGAGGAAGAGGTATGCCGATGGAATCTTTGCATTCTAGTAGGGTTACCATTCTGAAAAGTGTGCAAGTTTCAAATTGTTTCTGGCAAATACAGAATATTACAATGATTGTTTGACCACGCTGACTCCCTTTGAAAATACGTGGGCAGAGGTGAAAAAAGTATTAGAATAAATTGGCCTGCAAGACAGTGAAAAACACAACAGCTTTTGTCTGGTCCTGTAATTTCATGCAGTAAGTAATCGCATGTTTTTGGAATGCTCTTGGTTATGTTTTGCTTTGAACAGAAGGCTGGATGTACACAGCAAACAAATAGCAGGCAAGCTTAGTAATATCGACCTTATTGACTACAGGGTATTACAGTGTTGCATTATATTCCAGCAGTGACCGGCAAATGCCAGGGAGGTACCCTAAACTTAGGCCCGAATATCATGTTCCTAAATTTTCTTTCCCAATTACCATTTAATTTCTTGTCTCATCAGTGCCTGTGGTGCCGTATGTATTCAGAACGGGCGTTAAACACAACGGTCCTAGCCTGGACCTCTCTTCTTTTCCAGCTTTCCTCAGCCCTCATAAGTGCCAAATTCCGTGGAGACACCCCAAACGTAGGCCTATAACGTTTCCTTTATCAATTACCATTTCATTCCACGCATCACCAGTACCACCTGTGGTGCCATATTGAATAAAAGCGGGCATTGAGCTCTAATTTAAAAAAAAGTGCTGTATATCTCGTTTAATATTAAGACACGGGTCAACCACTGGATATTCTAATATTCATATAAAAAGTGACTCTCCTATCCACGTTACATTACTCGATCTGCGTATTTATCAATAAGTAGAGGAGCTACTGAGATTTAACCAGAAACCCATTCTATGAGATCACTTGAATCCCAAGAAGGTACAGAAAAACGTCCGTATATGAGTGAGTGGGAGTGTGTTAACAGCGTAAAATGAAGGGTAAAGACCAAAATGGGTACTTAGGTTCAGCATTTTCCAAACATAAGATAAGAAGATTTTCAAGAATATCCCCAAAACTACCCTTTACACTGAGACCTTTTCGTTATTCTTTTTTAGTTCTATTTATACGCTACTTTAACTACACTGGTCCTATCGGCGTCCTTTCCTTTGGAACGTATTGCCTGAGGCAGTAAATCGTATTCGCTTGTCTTTGGGTTTCTTGCACGTTGGGTTTTAATCATTAGATCACACATTCACACTCTCATTCATATTTCCAGACTCGGGAGGATAGCGATCTCGGTTAGAGAAAAATTCTCTGCCCCAGCAAGTAGGTGCTCTACCGACTGAGCTATGGGGCCAACCTTCGTTATTTTGGATTATCTCATCCAAAATTATTAAAATACTTCATGAAGAGTACAGGGACAAAAAGGATTCGTACATTATACAAATGCTTCAGGAGAAGATTTTAAATATTTGCTTACTTCGATGTAAAGCCTGCAAGTGCTTAATAAACGCATTCAATTTATTACTTTAAAAGTAATAGTGTTGGCTAGGTGTTATAGTGATAAAACTGATAATTTTGACAGAAGAAGAAATAGCAGATCATAACTACAGTTTTGGGGGAAAAAGGGGGTTCACTGCATGAAATTGTTATTTTAGTATTTTTTGAATTTAGCATGGAAGCTGAGTAGATTAGTTAAGCATGCGGTTATAGTTGAATGAAAGCTGATACTGTCCTGAACATACCAATATTCTCATTCTAAAGCACATCGATCTAAGTAAAATAAATACACATTAATGTATGTCACTTTTGAACTATTAGTCACTTATTGAGCTATGTAATGGATCAAAATAATATAACATCGTTTTATGTGCAACATTCTTAATGTACGACTCAATTGCTCTTGTAGGTCCTTGTACTGCTCTGCAGATTTGTTTAGAGTTCCTAGAAAGAAATTACAGAACACGCAACATTAAATCAAACTATAGTAATTGAGCCAGCGAATTTTTTTTATTATTTATTAAGGTAGGTATTCATATGCATACTCGGGCAGATTAATTGTTGGCCAACAGATAGAGTAGAAGCAGCCTCTTTGTTCCGTCTCGATGCTATAGAATCCGATTCTCAGGCTCCATTGTATGTGATCCTGAAGCTCAACAAGGATCCCCTCTTATAGGCCGATTTCTTCATATACTTCTGCTCAATGAATTTTGTGCAGCCTCATAACATGTTGTAGTCAGCTTCCACAACGGTGACGGGTGAGTCTGATTGACTCCATTTTTAGCAGTCGTCATATTGTAAATGAAACGAAAAGAATCTGGTGTATACATTCACATGCCTTTCTCTACCCTCTATGTTTATGAGTGCGTATACAAGCTATTCTTACTAAAGCTTATTTTTCTATCCACTATATTATAATTCAAATAAACCTTTACAGAAATAATTACAATACACATTTCGTTATAGATATAAAGGGAGCCGCGATAGTCGAATGCTTGAAAACTGTACGCTATACACTGGCCTTAAAATATCATACTGTTTCCATGTAATCGCAAGAAACGTTGACAAGTTGACAGGTTTTGTAAAAGAATGACCATGAAATGCACAATTCCAAACTTTAATAACAGATATCTCCGAAATGGCTTATGTCACATGAAAACATATTTGAAATAAATTGTGTGTTTTAAAGAGATCTACATTTTTCTTGCAGTACGTTTTTGTCTATTGCTTAACGTTTACCAGCTATACAAGATTATATAACACTTCTTCTAAAGTGGACTTCACAGGCTATTCCCAGAAAATTCAAGATGTACATTTTCTTTCCCATGTAAATATGTTTAGCATACGGTATTTTAATCAAAACCGTTAGAGCCATATTTTAGAAAATCAAAAACTTCGAAAAATCTCCCATGTAAAGGGTAGTATGAAGTGGGAGGTTTTTCTTGAAAATCTTCGTGCCGCTTTTTTAGAAGGCACTGAACCTAAATACCAAGCTTGGTATTTATTCGACTTTTCGTTTTTGAGTTCGTACATAAAATGCCCTTTCAGAACTGAACACGACATGAACATCAAAAGCATGTGTGGTAGCTTTCTCTTGCAATAAAGTATATTTCGTTATTGGAGATGCTGGAAACTAACATGTTTTCCATAGTCGAAGCCAATTGCTTCAAATTGCATTGTCTAGATTTTGCTTAGATTTTCTTTTTATTGCCTAAAATGCCTCAGCTGTTTCCCTGAACACAATACTAATTAATGTCAGGTTATTTATTGCACTGTACAGTTTCTTCATGTCTCCTTTGCATAATCAGTTTCTTCTCTACTTATAAGCTTATTTTTGTATCGAATTCATTGCAAGTTTTCGTCCTTGGATAACCGAATACAGTATTGAAACCTCTAGAAAATAGGTTTCTATAGACCTCGTTGCCTACTTGCTTTTAAAGTAACTCTTCAAAAACTTTGAGATCCTCATGCAAATTCAATTTTGACCAATCATGTGAGATCTCGGAATTTATGTGCTGGTGTATACTGATTTGTGGTCTGAACCTTAAGTTTGAGGTAGTGATTGAAATGTTTACCATGCTTGTCGTTGGAAAACTTTGCAAGCTTTTCACCAGATTTCTATTTTCTTCTTCTTAATCCAGGGGAAGTCACAAAACCTTTGGGGCAAAATTCTATATCACGTACAATTTTCTTACCCTCTTTTTCTCAAACTTTTCCTCTAATCTTGCATAGAAAGATGCACAGTTATGCACATTAGCTTCATTTTTGAAGGCCTGTTTACTGGCGAGACAGAAATCGATCTACAAAAGTAAGCATTTCTGTCATTATGTGATTAAAAATGTTGAACTGTTTTATAATACAGTATTGTGTTTCTTCTGGCACCAACAACTTCAATAATTACAATCATTACCCATTTTATGAATTTGTGTCACTTTAGTCTTTTATTTTCAGCAGATAGATACCATTTAGGCTCATTTGGTTTACGTTCCATAACGTCTTTTACTTCTGAAGAATTTATTTTATGAGTAAACACCGAATACAAAATTACACGCATTCACAATGAATGCCACTATTTTTATTAAAACAGAGAAACAATGAGCTATCACCTGTTTATTGTATATAGGCGGGAGCAGGAGCCTGTATGACAGATTGGCAGGATTCGATGATCGTTGACGACGTGCGCAGGGAAAACAGGGAGCCTCCTTTTTTTGTTTTGCTAAGGCCCTCTTTCCTGTTCTGATAAAAGAAAACTGATTTACGAATGTAACCGAATTACGTTTTCTTTTCTTTTATCAGTTTCTCTGCAAGGGCCCCTTTCTTTCATAACATGAATAAATAGCCTATCTGAAAGTGCCATTAACAAGCAACAGTTTGTGTTAATATCAGTGAGCACCTTCTTCATATCTCCTAGCGATAAATGCTGTTAATAAGATGAATATCTTGAACTTTCTGTGAATAACCCGTCAAGTTCTTTTCATTCTGATACTTGTAGAATTAACTAATAATAGTAAACCATAAGGCATAGATCAAGGGTTTACAACACGAAAAATGTAACTATCATTAAAGCATGCAAATTATTCCTGATATAATTTTTGTGGTATTAACCATTTCCGAAGTATTCCTTGCTCTTGGTTTGGCGTTTCCAATACTTATTTTATTTAACTGCAAGTAGCCCTTCGTTCGTTCTTGTTGCTATACAAAGACTATGGAATTAAAAAGCCAACATACAGCAACCCGTCTTCTAAAGGTCTTGTTACTGTTTAAGCCTCCTGTGTAGGATAAGTCCGGGGGAGAAGGCCATAGTTTTAAAAATGTATTATACGAAGAATTTTGAAACATAAATGTGTTTAAATAGCTAATTCGCTTCCTTGAACATTAATATTTGTAATAGTAAGTGCTCATGATAACACAAATTTATTTTTGAAGTTCCAAATTTTAAAAACCTATTCATTAGTTATCTCTCCCTATGAGTGGGGAAGAGATGGCCATGATTTACAGAGATAGATGGCCACACATTTGTCGTTCTCAAAGAGCACGGTTAGTGATTCAATAAAGTAACAATAATTATACAATACATGCATTACGCATTTGTTTATCAATTAGTAGTCTAGTTCATGTAAGTAATAGTCCCGGCAGAAAAAGGTTTGGGGAAAATTATAATATAAAACATATGATCTTAATTTTTCTTTGTTATAGAGATCCGGGTCAAGTTCTTCGGCGAAATTGTATGCTAGAGGGTAAATGTAATCTCTTGTTAGATGAAAGCCATACTTCTGCATTTTCTTAATATATTGCAGCAGCTTCTCTCCATTTTCGCTGCCCAAAAACCAGTTGGTCCCATTAGTCCTTTTAAGCCATTGTCAGTTTACACCCACCTTTTGTCTTTCTTGGTAAATTGAATGTTATGGATAAATCTTTCGAAATACCGCGAATACTGCCTGGCTTTTGTTTGTATTTTGTGGCACGAAAAGCATATTAAAAAGGTTATACACTATAGTGACAATAATTAGTAATAATGACGAAGCCATATATCAGAATAAAAAACAAATAAATTTTAGAATGTGTATTTAAAAATACAAAAATGAAAAAGCACTCGACACAAACGAACAGATTTATGGGACATACTTATACAAAGAGGGATCCCACAGAACTTGGTGCGAATAATATAGGCTTTATATATGAATATAAAAATCAAGCTTAAAATAAATAATGTTATAAGTTGAATTACTACAGAGATATCAAGAGGTGTATGACAAGTTTGTTACCAATATCATAATATTATTTGGCAACAACATCTAAAAACTAATTTAATTATAAACAATGCATCTCTCAATATTTACTGACGATCAGGTGCTTTTTGTTCATTCAGAAGACAATTTACAACTACCCTTATTAAATTAAAATGCAATTTATGCGGAATTAAACCTAAAAATTTCCACGACAAAAACAAAAGTAATGGCTTTTAAGGGAAATGCACCATTAAGAGCAAAAATAATAATGAATATCAAACCAACAGAACAAGTGAATCGGTTCAGTTACTTAGGATGCACTATTTCATAAAGACGTGGGTGAAGAGAATTATAATTTGGCTTTGTTGATCTTACATTGCTGGATAACTTTCTTTGAATGCTGCCTACATATAGCTTATCTTTTGGGTGTTATGACTTTGCAAGTGAGATGTGAAAACAAGAAGAAAACTGAGATGAGGAAAAAGAAAATGATAAAGCGATTTAGAAAAGAACTTGGATTATTGGCAGATCAATCAAAACCTGGGTCCATTAACATTTATTTTTCGCGCTAGACTTCAATTCCGAAGCACCTCGAATAAAAATTCACTTCTCCCCTATAGTTTCCTTTATCCAGGGTTTGTACATAACAACACTCTAACTCCTACACAAAGTTTTATGAAAACGTGTTAACCGAGAAAGAAGTTCCCCTATAAAGCAGTAGTCTCTGTTATCCAAATGTATTCAAAATTTGTACATAATAACAGCATGTTACTTGCATCTCGTATACAAAGTTTTAAGAAAATCTATTGAATTACGTAGAAAGAACTTATTAATTTGGTTAAATTCGCTCCCTATAAAGAGCTAGTTTCCATTATACAAACATATAAATAACTTTTTTATAATCACAGCATGCTATTTGTAACCCTTATGCAACGTTTTATGAAAATATGTTAACTAAAAAGGCGGTTAATAATTCTATCTATATTCACCCCGATAAATGAGTAGTTTCCATTATCCAAATGTGTTCAACAGGGTGTATAGTTTACAGGGTGGACAATTTAATTTGAGACTTACAATATCTCCAAAACTAAGCGTTGTAGACGGAAATGTGTTTAATAAAAGTTGCTTGATATTACGGAGGAAAGTAAATGCCATTGGTCATGTTTTGTTTGGAGCACGTTATGATACTCATTTTAGGTCAATTAATGTTTTTTAAGTGAGAACCTACAATTAGGTTAAATTAAACTGACCCTAAAATGGCCAATACAACGTCCTGCAAATAAAACACGACCAATGGCATTTACTTTCCTCCATAATATCAAATAACGCTTATTCAAGACACGTCTTTCCACAACGCTTAATTTTGGAGATATTATACAGTCTTAACTTAAATAGTACACCCTGTATGTTACTTGTAACTCGTATGCAAAGTTTGATATAAATCTTTACCGTATGAGCTAGATTTGCGAGTGTCCCACTGTGTGTCGCCTTGAAAACGTTGAGTTTTCACCTACTTCATTCAACAGCGGAAAAATAATTGACCACGTGAAAAATAAGAATAGAAATGAACGGGCAACCGTAAGCAGTGCATGTGATCAACAATGGTTAACAAGGAGTGAAAGCTGCCGCCAGCCGAATTTCAGAAACTACACACCACAGCGCAGCGACAATGAGAGCCATTGGCCATCTCCTACGGAATTACCCTAGCCTTTGTACTCGCAACGAAATGTGCGATGAAACGATTTTTTCAAACGTTTATCTCGGTTAACATGAATTAGATGGGAAAATATATTTTCCTATTTTTATTTTGGATTCTGGGGATTTCAAAACACGTAATGTTTATGAACTTTCGATATCGATTACTTGGGTGGAGTACAATATTTCCTCTACTTACTATAAATATGTGTTAGAAAAAGTAAAAATATGCTTCCATGAATCACATTTGCTTCTCTTTCAAAGGGTACAAATAAGATATTATTCTCGTAAAATATTTAATAAAACCCGGCACTCACATTCCAAACAGACGCAAATGCTTAACTAATACATGTAAACTAAACTTCCAAATATTTACATTCTCTACCACGTACACTTTGGGTGCAAAAACAAAAAAAGTGCTGATATAACGAACTGGATATAAAGTTGGTAAGGGGTTAGTAAAGCAATTTGATGCCATAATTATGGACTTGAAAATATAATAATTAAATAATGAAATAACAGTAAGAAAGAGAAATAATTGCAATAAACAATTTTCGTATATTAAATCACGTAAGAGCTGAAATGTTCGTCCGGAAAGATGGGGGTAATTAGGAATTAGGCTAGCCAGAGTCATTAGTGAGCCGAGAAGAAGCGAAAACAATAGCTTAAGGATTTCTGGGAAGGCAGTTTAGAGTTAAGTTCAGCACGTTACATTCATGTAGGTAAAAGAATTTCTAGAAAAGAGAAAATGATTTACATTCTGACAATTTTAGCTAAGCCCACAGTGTCACATTCGGATACTTTAGAGTTCTGAGATTTGGCAACGTAGGGTTTGTTGGTAATTCTAATATAGGCGTGCCTTAATTGATAAGAAGACATAATTAAATCAGGGAGTTACTCTCTCTGGTACCACGGCAGTACTTGCTCGTATGGTATTTTAAGCGCCCAGTGACGCGTTTGTGTGAGTAGCGGCCAGCGGGAGGGGTCCTGCCGTCCAACATTTTAGCGACTCACGGCGAGTTACGCGTCTAGTTTCTTTTATTGCGGAAACAGTTATTTCAAACCGTAAAATTAATCCTTCAGAAGTTAGAACTTATAATAATTCAAGTGTTATAGTTTCGTGTGCTACAATTCAGTTTATTTCTTTATTTCAAACGGTCAGAAACTCACTTCAAGAACTCAAATATTAGTTCAGAAATACGTTTCTCAGTCAAATTAAACTGTGTTGTCCTATCACAATAAATCCACGCACCCCTGAGGGAAAATACTTGTAGGTCTACCAATGGAGCAGCCGACAGCAGATATTGTAGACAACGGGAAAGGTGGGCAACTGCATTCCTTCTTCAAATTGTCGCACCATCGCGACATCATATAAACTGCTTCAACTCCTCCCTATTTATGGCTCTATCCCCCCTTACCTAGTTCTAGCAACCCAAGTTGATTGGAGGGTTTTGCACAGCCTTTTTTCGCGATGGCGGGTTTTCACCTGAGGCTAGGATTTAAGGCAGTTTTAAATTCGTTGGAAAACATAATTAATTCAGTTTTATTAATTGTTCTTCCGAAGGCTGGAAAGGTCGAATCAGAATGAAAATATATGTAAGTCGCTATTGGGGTATGTTATCTCAAGAGAAATTAAGGATGCCTTGTGTTTTACCGGAAGAATATGAGTCACATGGAGAATTTCATTACGTGTTATCACATCGGCATCGTGACTGATACGGCGGAGAAGCGGTACGGGAAGCTGAAGATCGGGGTTCGAATCTCGAATTTTTTTATGATTCATCTTTCATTGGCAATCCGAAATAAGTGCTATCTTAAATAAAATTTATTATCACAGTTTTGCAAGAAAATGAATACAAGCAAGGCTTCCTAGCCTTTTCAGGTAATGCGAAAAGGCTGTTTTGCGACTTTTTATAATGCTTTTTCCTTTTACGTGGTTAATTTCGTTTAATCAGTTCCTTACCATCCTTGTTTGTGATGTTTTATAATTCAAAAGCAATATGTCTGTTGATCTTGTAACTTACAGACAATTATTATTAGTAGAAGGTAATAATAATAACAATAATAATCACCCCGTAAATCTCTAACCCTACCAAATTAGTTATTTAAAGTAAAATACATCTTTAACTCGCCTCAAAACTTTATTTATTACACTCTCTGCTTCATATATTCTTTAATTTGCTTTGTATTTCGCTGTGATTTGTTTTTGAAGCCTCTGGTGCCATTTATAATTGAACACATCACCTGGTTTGCGCGTCCGCTAAACATATTTCTGGTATTTCTGCAACCAGTTTGTCGCTTTTCTTGGAGATACTTCGCAGCCTTGCTGCGCTATAAGCTTACTCATTAATGGCAATAATTCTGGGATTGTTATCCATATCCCTTGTTTCTTTCAAATGACATATATAATAAACAGGGCATTGTTTACAAGACAAGTTCATACAACCACTTCAATCTATTACTTACTTCTAATAAGTAAGTAAGATTGGCCCTTATAATTACCATGCACTTACTTTTAAGTTGTAATTACTGTCGCTTATCCTATGGCTAGTAATCTCGACAAGATAAAAATAAAGATCTATCTATAAATCATATGATGTTTTTCTTACCCCCCCCCACTCCGGCTTCCTTCGTTCCTGAGCGGAAATCAACCACTGTTCATTGGTTAGGGTTTGAGTGCCAGACTTTTGACATCAAACCAATAAGAACGGACAGATTTGGCGAGTATCTGGCTGTTCGCTCAGTATTCGCTCACTGACTCCCGACATAAAAGCTTGCGAAAAATTGACGAATCGCACAGGTAAAGCCGCGTTAGCGGCTAGGTACTGTGTGTGGCGATTTTACATTCCGCGCAGGTAAATCTGGGCACTCGACTGCTGGAGTATCTGGCTAGTGCCTTGCGGCCATTCAGGTAAAATGCTTCCGTTTTCCACTCCTTTCACCGCTCACTTTGCTCGAACCAATAAGAGATTAGAACATCCCTGTAGGTGTGGAACTCAACTGATAAGGGAATTCTGCCAACATTAAATAAAGAACTATAGGAAAATTGGCACTTTTTTTCCTGCACCGTATATTGAAGGTAGAAAAGTTGCTGCATTTCACTCAAAAATTCGAAACCGAGATTTCAACGGAATTACGTGTTTTGGGGCCCCTGAATAAAAAAAAAGGATTTTTACTTTCTGTACCACATACATAGGTAAAAGGTATTACACTCCACCAAAAAATTCGAAAACGAGATTTAATCGGAAATGCATATTTTGACCCTCCCCCTAATTCAAAAAGCATTTTTAGAAAGAGGTCCGTGGGTGTCTGTGAACAGCATAACTCAAAAACGTAAAATCGGATAAATAGTAAACTTAACATGGTATTTAAGTTCAGTAGAATGCGGCAGGAAGATTTTCAAGAAAATACGTCCACCCAACTACTGTTTAAATGGAACACTTTTCAAAAATTCAGATTTTCTAGAAACCGATTAACAACTTTGATTAAAATGCCATATATTAAAGATATTTACATGGGAAATAAACTGCTTATCTTGAATTTTCTGGGAGCAGCCTTCATTCGGAAGGAATTCTGTGTACTTAACCCTGTATAAGTGATAAATATTAAGTAACAGACGGATTTTGGCGTGTGAAAATTTTAATGGAAAGCTACGAGGCTAGTCATTTACCCATAGATATATGACACACACACAGGGCTGCAGCTCGAAGAATGGTGCAAGTTTAGACGGAAGAAACTGAACAGAAGGAGCCACGTGCTACTTGCACGGGAGCTACTGAAACATCAGGGAGCTGGCTGACTGAACTAGCCCTGAAGGTCATACGCCAATATCCCTGTCGAGACCTATACAAAAAATTTCCATCTCTTTAAAACACAGAATTTATTTCAAATAAGTTCTTTTTGTGTTAGAATCCAATTCTGAGATATCCGTTATTAATGATTCGAATGCTTCATTATTTGGCAATCGTCTTTAAATGCTTTCAGCATTCAGTTGCTTTTCACGATGCGTGCAAACAGTATGGAACTTTAGAGCTAGCGTACAGCATCCAGTTGTTAAACATTTATCACTGCTCTTTGTATCTATAATGAAATGTGTAATGCAAGTATTTCTGGAAAGGTTTATTTGGATTAAAACACAGTAAATAGAAAAAGAAGCTTTAGTAAGAATAGTGGGCATACGCACTAATAAACGATAGAGGGTAGAGAAAGTCATTTGAATGCATCAGGTCAGATTTTTTACCTTCTCTACCACATACTAAGTAAGCAGCAGAGGTATTGCATTCCACCCAAAAATACGATACCGATATTTTACCGTAAGTGCATGTTTTGAGGCCCCCTGAATGAAAACACAGCACATTTGCTAGCACGTCCATGTGTGCGTACGTGTGTGTGTGTGTGTGTGTGTGTGAACCGCATAGCTCAAAACGAAAAGTGGAATAAATACCAAAGTTGGTATTCAAGTTCAGTATTAACCAAGGAACCCAAATACTCTTTACATGGAATTTTTGAAAATTTTGATTTTCTAAAAAATGGCTAACGATTTTAATTAAAATACCATACATTAAATATATTTACATGAAAAATAAAACGTATATCCTGAATTTTCTGGGGATAGCCCGTAAAGTGCTCTTCATTTGGAAGGAATTTTCTATAATCTTGTATAAGTATAAGCGCTAAGCGATACACAAAAACATTCAGTCATTCATTATCTGTTTACCCTCCTCTTATGTAGGACTTACACCCCCCAGGACTTACAGGCGGGTGCCTGGGGTCAGAGGCCCGTCGAGAAGCAGACAGAATATGGTATGCCTGGTATGGGGCGAAGGAAGTAGATGAAGCGAAATGTTGGTGAAATGGATGAGAGGAAAGGTGATGATGGAGCAGTTGGTGGAATGAATGGCGGGGGAAACCGGAGAACCCGGAGAAAACCCGCCCAGACGCCGCTTCGTCCACCACAAATCCCACATGCAGGTCCCTGGGATTGAACCCTGTCCGCCTCGGTGGGAGGCGAGCGGTCTAACCACTCGGCCAGGGCGCCGGCTACACAAAAACATACTACAAAGAAATGTACATCTTTTAAAAGAATTTATTTTGAATAAGTTTATTTGTGGCATAAGCCATTTATGATATATCCTATATTAATGGTTCAAATTGTTCATTAGTTGGTAATTCTCTTAAGTCCTGTCACCATTCAGCTGTTTATGGCGATGGCATGGAAACAGTATGGAATTTTAAGGTCAACGTATAGCGTCCAATTCTTAAATATTGACTATCGCTGTTCTTTTTGCATCTACATGGACAAGTATAACGTAGCTATTTCTGCAAAGGTTTATTTGAATTAAAATGTGGTAGGTAGAAGAATAAGCTTTATTAAGAATAGTTTGTACATCCACTAACAAAGCTAGAGGTTAGAGAACGTGATGTGAATGAATCACGTCAGATTTTTGGAAAAAGGTCCGTGTGTGTGTCTGTCTGTTTGTCTATCTGTGAACAGGTGGTGGGTGTGACAATATCTCAAAAACGAAAAGTCGAATAAACACCAAACTTGATATTTAAGTTCAATATCTTCAAAAGATGCGGCACAAACATTTTCAAGAAAATCTCCACATCCCAAACTATCCTTTACAAAGAAGATTATTCGAAACTTTTGAATTTCTCAAAAATAGCTCTAACGATTTGGATTAAAATATTACATTAAGAATATTAAATGACAAGCAAAATGTGCGAGTATAGCTTGAATTTTCTGGCAATAGCATGTGAATTCCTCTTGGTTCGGAACGAATTTTGTATAATCTTAATATAACCGTAAACGTTAAGCGATAGACGAAAACGTACTACACAAGAAATGTAGATCTTTTGCACACAATTTATTTTAAATAACTTTTCTATGGCATCATCCATTTCCGAGATATCCATTACTAATTGTTGAAATTGTTCAATACTTAGCCATTATTTTAAATTTCCTGTCAATATTCAGTTGTTCCTTGTGGTTCCATTGAAACAGCAAGGCCGCGTATAGCGTCCAGTTCTTAAACATTTGACTGTCGCTGTTTATAACGAAATGTGTAATATAATAGTGGATTTAGATTCAAATGAAGTTGATATAAAACTTAGCTTTAGTAAGTGATTAAAATTATGAGTCGAAATAGTATTAAAAGCTTTCACTTTCATCATGATGGTCAAAGGATGGACGATCGTTTCTAGGCAGCTACGGCCTCACCACCAGCAATTTGAAAGTCGACTTTAGATAGATGCCTAGCTTGAGTTGTTCAGTACTTCTTCTCCAGCACGTACCTAGCAGGTAGAGAGGGTATTGCATTCCACCCAAAAATTCGATACAGAGATTTCACCGGAAATACATGTCTTGAGGCCCCTAACCACACAAAAGCATTTTTAAAAAAACGCCAGTCCGTGTGTGTGTGTGTGTGTGTGTGTGTGTGTGTGTGTATGTGTGTGAAAAGCATAACTCCAAAACGAAAAGTCGGATATTCAAGTTCAGTACCTTCCAGAGATGCGACACCAAGATTTTCAAGAAAATTCCCTCACATCAAACTGCCCTATACATGTAACTTTTTCGAAATTGTTTATTTTCTATAACGTGGCTCTAACGATTTTCATTAAAATACAGTGTATTAAAAATATTTACATGGCAAATGAAGTGTATCACTTGAATTTTCAGGGGATTAGCCTGTGAAGTCCTTTTCATTTTAAAGGAATTTTGTATAATCGTATATAACTTGTAAACGTTAAGCGATAGACGAAAACGTACCAAGAACAAAAATGTAAATCTCTTTAAAACACATTGTTGATTTCAAATACTTTTTGTGGCAAAAATTTCCGAGGTATCTTTTACTAATAGTTCCATTTCAATATTTTATCACTCTGTCGATTTTCAGCTGCTTCTCTGGATGTCATGGAAAGGGTGTGGAATTTTAGGGTCAGGGTATAGCGTCCAGTTCTTAAACATTTGAGTGTCCCTATTCTCTATATATACAGAACCAAACGTATAATGTAGCTATTTCTATAAAGGTTTATCTCGTTTAAAATGAAGAAGATAAAAAAGCTAGCTTTCGTAAGAATAGTTTGTATGCCCACTAATAGACGACTGAGCATTGGGAAAGTTATGTGAATGTAACACATCAGACATTTTTAAAGCAGAAAAGTCATGAAACTACGATTAGGTGTTTTCCACCGATTTAAAATAATAATAACAATTCTATATTAACTTCAAACTCTAAACGGCTTCCATGATTTTGGCTACTTCTAACGAACTCAAGAGGCCAGTGTTATATGGTCACCACTGAGCTGGCTAAAGGGTAGAAATGGCTGATCTCTGGCGGCTCAAGCCTCTAAACGTGACACCACCAAGTTCTCCCACTTTCATTAATGATGTACTTTGAGAACTAAGAGCAAAATTGAGTGGTGAAACCAAAGTTTTAATAGTTCATCTTGTCTGTCGCACTCCCAGTTCTCCCTCTTCTCTTGATTTTAAAGTGGTCCTTTTGGCGAAATGCGATCTCTGCAAGATGAAAACTTTCAGCAACTTCCAACTGTTTCATATTTCGGTCAATCTAAAGAGAAAGTTTTCTGTTCAGTGAGGAAATTTTAGTTGCGTTGGCATTTTTAAAAAGCAAGTCATTATTGACCCGACAAGTGTTGGCTAAAAACTTCCACAGCCCAGTTTAGCTTTATATAAAGCTCTCTCTCTCTGCCGGTGGGTTTCACTCTGTCAGCTACCCTCATTCAGTTGCTGAAGCAAGTCACTGAAACTTAGAAAAGTAAATATCACAATACTATATTTGTAGGTTAAAACCTTCAGGTATTTAAGGATATAACTGTTACTTAAATAGTCTTTGTGCTGAACAATTTGTTGTTTTTGACATACAAGAGCGCATAATGCGTTTCTTGACTCACGTAGCCTCTAGTGAGTCCTTGCTTTGACTCGCCTATCACCCTACTTGCTTTTTGTGGCATAAATAAGTTTACGGATTTAATATGGAGCTTGCAGCTTACCCGCTGGCTAGGGGCAGACCATTATCCTCTAGAATTGCATAAACTCGTACTCCTCGAGACTCAGTCCACTTGCTCTTGTTAATCTGAAATTTCTTATTCTTATGTGTATGTCAAACGAAACAGACCACTTAGGCGCTAGAGCCTCACAGTCGCATTCAGGAGACACTGAGTTCAAAACCTTGCGTGACGGACCACCCTAAGCTAAGTTTTTAAACAGCCTTTCGTTCCACTTTCACTTTCATCTCAATTTTATCACGGAGCAGGATCGGGCGCAGTGAACAATGGTGAGCGGCATGTGGTCATGGGAAACGTTCCCAGCTGTCCATATGGATGTAGGACGGACACTTTTGGGGAAACTTCCACCCTAATGATGCTCATATGTGCGGATAGAGGCCGTGTTGAGGGGAGGAGTGGGGATGCTATACAATTGGAAAAACTTGATATCCAAACTGCGTTGTACTTTCAGCACTAGATTTGGCCGCCCTCTCTACTCCCTCAACTCATCCCTTGCTCCCGAAGATCACATAGGGCACAATAAGCCATCCACTGGCCGCAGCTGTGAAATCCTAATTTTTCCCTGACCTATAAGTTTAATTATACTAGTTTATTTTTTGTTATGTTGAACACATTATAGTTGCCTTTAAAATTGACTCTGAAAGCATTAGGCAATCCGTGTGACTGCTGATATGATAAGACTTGGGATACATTGGTTCGATAAATTGTTACTGAGTTAATGGAGGAATGATTTATTTCTCTGTCTTTCGGATAAAAATTCGAAAGTTTTATTTTCATATACTGATCTTAACGCGTTTCCTGAATTTAAAATGATTTCCAGGCAAACATGCGCCGTGTATAACGTAACATGGGTTGAATAATACCTTTTAATGAACGCTATAATTCATTCGGTATACATGCGAATTTGTTATGTATAGAAGAAGGTGCGTCACACTACCGTATCATAGTTTTTTACTCTTTACAAACACACTTACGTAACTGAACTACATGAATTTAATTCCAGAGTAACCGCTGACCTATAAGAAAATAACCACATTATACAGCGTGGTATTTGAAGCTATTCTGGTAGCTATATTTTTAAACTGAGGCCTATCGTATAGATTGACAAACCAGCAACATAGAAGTTTCTTACTTCCTAATTTTGGTTACACTTTTAAAAATATACGGAATCCTTATTGATGACTGTCTATTTATGGTTTAATATATATAACTTCTCGGGGTAGATGCTGTACTTCTTACATTTACGACTTTATAGGCTGCAAGTTATTTGAATGTTTCTTTTGTTATTCCTTTCTTGAAGTCTTGCACCGAGAAAAGCTCGGGGATAAAGAATATACAACATCATAAATTATTAATTTAGAACAGCATAAGAAATCATTTTGTTCTCAAACATCACCACTACACATTCCATATCAGGCGAATAAACTAATTAAAAGCTTTGATTGAAAAACAGTAGATACTGCAGAGACACAGCCACTGCCTTTGTTGCAAATTTTGTAAGGAATTACATACACGATGCTGATAATACTGGAATTTATGAATATATTACAAAATTATATAGAATTGATTTATAATACCGTAGAAATCAATATTTACTTTCCATTCGGGCGATTCTACTTTCTGTAATGTAGTGGTCGTCGTCGAGATGCTGAATTTTTTTCCGCTTTCACTGATTATGTCAAATATTTAACTGCGTGACCGAGAAATATGTATGAGTTTACTTCCAATGCAGATTTTTTTGAATGTGTGAGTTTATAAAATCATGCCTACCATTTCCCTATAGTAAGTAATGAAGTATTGTATTCCAGGGTTTCTAAAACAATGCGGATCCGCGCGCGCGCGTCTGTTCCAGGTGTCCCACACAAGCCGTCTTCAACTAATGAAGTTAAGTTATATGGATAGTGCGGTTACCAAAAGGTATGCCTAAGCAGAACTGCAAAGGGGACTCCATGCCAACAGAGAGGAAACAGGAGCTAAATGAAAGACCAGTGCTTGAAAACGAACACTTTAACTGTTATTGCTGGTTCCTGTGCTCCTTCGGTAGAGAAACTGCCTGCTATATGAGATGTGCCGAGTTCGATTTCCAGTTGGGGTTCAGAATGTTGTCTTTAAACAAAAACAGTTCGGGGTGTGCCCAAGATTCTGAAGCTTGAATGTGGGGCTATTTATGTGTGCGTGTGGGGATGTTATCGTTTATTATTTAATAAGCTATTCGAGCTCATTAACAACAATTTAGGATTGCCGCTTGACGCAAACCTGAGCACAAACGTTAAGTCATTTATTTGCATGGCAGTTAATCTACAATCAGTACAACTATTTGGTACAAACAACATTAAACGAAACTCCATTTTATTATATTTATGTACGTTAAAGGTGCGTTACAATTAAATTATTTTCCATTGGTGCATTATTCATAATAAGCAGTACAAAAACATTCCGCCTTGGAGAACGAATTGATGGCCGAAGTTCTTCTTGGAATGATCATCATTTCCGAATATCATTTCTGTACGTCCACCCCCCCCCCAAAAAAAAAAAAGTGCGCAGAAGACAGATGCCGCGTCTGAAAATATTCAGAACAACTTGCGAGTCTCAGTTGCATTTTGGTGCGAAGCGCACAGATTGCAACCATTTTTGTGTGTTCGTTATTGGCGAACGTTACTTTTGTCTTCATGACGGTGACCACACGCCGCTTATCAGTACGAAACCACCAGTAAATACGTGCAGACAGCAGCACTACATCAATGGTCTTTCGCTTGTACCTGCACAGCCCCTTTGAAAAGCAGTGATGCGGCAACTTCTTCTACACCTCTATATGCGGGAAACATAAAACTGCAAAGGACGGCACGTTTGGACTACCTGATAAATATGGAAACTTAAAACTCAAATATGAAATGTCTAATAATTACCAAACTTAGTAATTCTGCACTTTCTAAGAATGAGTGACTAAGATCTTCAATAAAATCGATACACACCAAAGTATTCCTTACATAGAAAAACGTTTTATATTATTTTCTCAAAGATGGCTTTAACGATTTTGATGTAAAAGACATTTTATGAAAAAATGAAACGCATTTCCTGAATTTCCTGCGAAAATCTGCGAAGCTCGCTTTATTCTTAATTAATTTTTGTATACTTTAATATAATCATTAAAGTTTAAGTGAGGATAAAGGTTCGCTAAGCAAAGTATGTGCGTAGGTATCGTTAAAATAAAACGATATTAAAACAAAATCAACAGCTTAAGTCAAATTGCTTCTTGCATTAACTATTTACGGGATGTTTGTCGTTGTTTTGAATTTTCAAACACATTATACTCTTTTTACTTTCTCTACTACGTAGAGTAAGTAGGGGTAGTATTGTATTCCACCTAAAAATTCGATACCGAGATTTCACCGGAAATACATGTTTTGAGGCACCCTGAATCCAAAAAAAGCATTTTTGGAAAATGTCCGTATGGGTGTCCGTGTGTCTGTCTGTGTGTCGGTGTGTCTGTCTGTATGTGTGTGTGTATGTGTGTGTGTGTCTGTCTGTCTGTGAACAGCATAACTCAGAAACGAACAGTCGGATAATCACCAAATTTGGTATTTAGGTTCAGTATCTTCCAGAGATGCGACACGAAGCTTTCAAAGAAAATCCCTTCACCCAGATTACCCTTAACATGGAAAATTTTTCGAAAACTTTAATTTTCTCAAAAATGGCTCTAACGATTTTAATTAAAACATCATATGTTTAAGATACTTTCACGACAAATAAAATGTATATCTTGAATTTTCTGGGAACGTCTCCAAAAGTATTCATCATTATGAACGACTTTTGCATAACTGGTAAACCATAAGAGATAGACAAACTTTTACTACACAAAAAATGTAGATCGCGTTAAAATACACAATTTATGTCATATACATTTTTACTTTCTTTACTACGTAGAGTAAGTAGGGGAAGTATTGTATTCCACCCACAAATTCGATACCGAGATTTCACCGGAAATATATGTTTTGAGACACCCTGAATCCAAAAAAGCATTTTTGGAAACATGTCCGTGTGTGTCTGTGTGTCTGTCTGTGTGTCTGTCTGTGTGTGTCTGTATGTGAACAGCATAACTCAGAAACGAACAGTCGGATAAACACCAAACTTGGGATTTAGGTTCAGTGTCTTCCAGAGATGCGGCACGAAGGTTTTCAAGAAAATCCCCCCACCCCAGGATACCCTTTACATGGAAGATTTTTCGAAAATTTTAATTTTCTCAAAAACGGCTCTAACGATTTTGATTAAAATATCATATGTTTAGGATATTTTCATGGCAAATAAAATGTATATGTTTAATTTTCTGGGAATGTCTCCAAAAGTGTTCTTCATTGTGAACAACTTTTGCATAACTGGTAAACCATAACAGATAGACAAAATTTTACTACACACAAAATGTAGATCGCGTTAAAATACACAATTTATGTCATATACATTTTTTTGTTGAGTGAACCATTTTCGAGATATTGCTTGTTATTCTCTTAAATTTTTCAATACTTATTTTCTCAAATGCAATTCGTTATTCATTTTTTTGTCTTGGATGTGCAAAGAGTATTAATCTGTGGCAAAGAGAATGGTGCTACATATAGCAACCAACTATTAAGAGATATGTCTATGCTTAAAGGTATTTATATATTGCCCTTATAAATATATATTCCCCTTACGTGTACAAGAAAATTAGCAATAAGATAGAGTCTGCAAATGTTTATCTCGATTAACATGAAGTAGATGGAGAATAAGCGTTTGTAAAAATAGTTTGTACAAGAGTAGAGAAAGTCATGTGAGTGTAACATATCATATTTTTTAGCCAAGTCGCCTGCGTTTGTTTCTCATGGTCTAGTAAATAGTATGGACATTTAAAAGCCAGGTATAATGACGCAGAACAAGCGTGTTTTATTTTGTCTACTGGTATCACTCACTCACTTATGTGGTCCTTTGAGATCAGAGAAGCAGCAGATCTCATGTAACTGATACACTCATTATTTGGTCCTTTGAGATCCGACAAGCAGCAGGACCTCATGTAACTCATACACTCATTATTTGGTCCTTTGAGATCCGACAAGCAGCAGGACCTCATGTACCTGATACACTCATTATTTGGTCCTTTGAGATCCGAGAAGCAGCTGGACCTCATGTACCTGATACACTCATTATTTGGTCCTTTGAGATCCGAGAAGCAGCAGGACCTCATGTACCTGATACACTCATTATTTGGTCCTTTGAGATCCGACAAGCAGCAGGACCTCATGTACCTGATACACTCATTATTTGGTCCTTTGAGATCCGAGAAGCAGCAGGACCTCATGTACCTGATACACTCATTATTTGGTCCTTTGAGATCCGAGAAGCAGCAGGACCTCATGTAACTGATACGTTCATTATTTGGTCCTTTGAGATCCGAGAAGTAGCAGGACCTCATGTACCTGATACACTCATTATTTGGTCCTTTGAGATCCGAGAAGCAGCAGGACCTCATGTAACTGATACACTCATTATTTTTTCAGGTACGAAAATAAATCCCAAGGTACCCGTCTCTATTACTGAGCGAGGTGGTGTCTCGTTAGCTTGTGCGACTCGCATTCGGGAGGTCCTGAATTCGATCCCAGGCGACTGTCCACTCTGACCCATGGTTTCCTCGGGTCTGGGGTTTTTCATCTTCTACCACGACTTGCCTGTTCTTCACTTCCTTTACCCATCATCTGTTATAGGACCAGACGATGGTGTTCGATGGGTATAGGCTGGAAGGTGGATGTGCGCTTGCGTTGCGTTGCGAAACTGCTTAGTTAGGACGTGGCTCCGTGTTCTCTGGAGCGGGCCCCGAGGATGGGGCTTGTGGGTAGGCCTGGATCTGAAAATGTTAGCTAACTCGTCTATGTTTGCTCCGGTCATCATTCGGATATGGTCTCTCCCAATATCCATCCCTTCCAGGAGTCACGGTAGAAGCAAGAAAGAGCCGTTGTGGCCTAGTTGCGATGCTCTGTTCCTCTGACCGTCCGAAGCTTTACCTTTGTTTTCAATACTGATCTAAAACTGGAGAAAAGTAAATATTATTCCCTTATCCTCCCGTGAATATGAGTCTGAATGTATGGTGGTTCATTCAAATCCTAAAACCAAGTAATGAAACCATGCTCATTAATGTGTGTACACGAGTAAAATCAATGCTGGTGAATAATTGCTTCCATTGCCACTTTTAAAGGAAGAGAAGGGGAAAAAAGCTTTCTTTCTTTCTTTTTTTCACCTTTAACATTCTATCTGAACCTTTGGCATGTCTTTGAAGCTCTACTTACATACAATTATTTAGGCAAGCTTGTTTCAACCAATACGCGCTAATGACTAAGTCAATTTCTTTTTAAACCATAGCGTCCTTTGATCGGGTAGCTCATAAGATCATTTCCGATGAAATGGGTGAGCTGATGCTCAAATGAGTCCGGAGTCTATGCAGTTTAGAGTTAACCAACATTCATCTTTTCGTTGAGTTAAACTCCCAGAAAAGACCTTATCCGTGTAACTCACCCTAATCCAGATTCGCTGACGCGTTACCCCCACGCCACGGAGGTGGACCCACGATGTCAGAACCTCATTGCTAAAGAGAACAGGAATTTCTCGACACTTGTACCTTTGCATTGCAAATATCCTTTATGATTTTCTGCAGTAACATTAAGGACGGTACAAAAAACTTTTTCTCCGACAGGCAACAGTTAAAAGAAGGATGCTTTTCCAGAGAAAACAGTATTTCAAGTAACTTGGAAGAGGAGCAACAACCACTAAATGCGAGAGAGCAGTGTCCCCTCCAAAAAAGTGGGTCATCAGCGTTCTTTCATTCTCTTTTCTTACCTTGAAACTCCCAAACAGAGTAAATTTTGCTAGAAGTGGGGTGGAACATACATTATTTCATTAATACCGTTCTATGTACTATATTGTCTCATTTGCCCAACAGTTGAGTTAGTAACAAATCTGCGAGCGAGCGAGCGAGATGAAGTTTTTCCTCCCTTCTCTTAAGAGATGAATTTACTTCTTAAGTGACTATTTTAAGTATTGGCAATAGGAAAATTGTAGCAAAGCAAAATATTTTCTGCTTAATTTTTCAGTGTGCCTCCGTTGAATAATTGCGGTTTCTGCAGTTTTTAAACCGCATTGGAATCTTTTGGCAGTGAAGTGCATTGAGACTCTAATTTGTACATTAGTGTTTCTTTCGGATTTTATCCTTCATATGTGGATAAATTTATTTTCTAAAGGACATTTTTGTAAATCCATGAAACTTGGACTACAGGTTAGACGAAGTGGTTTCAAACTCTAAGCTAAGCACTTGTAATACTCCTGATGTCATCACATGACATTTAAGTTATGTAGGAGCACGTACTTTTGAGGCAGAGGAGCGTCCTTGATTGTTTAATTCAAGGAAAATTGGGAAATATTGGGCTTCATTTTGTATTAGAAAAACAAACACAAATATATGCTTATATTTTGAACTGTTCAGCAAGAGCAGCGAATGCTACAGTGATAATAAATCAACTCTTGCTTAGAGTTCATCTTTTGCAAGCAATAAAGCTTTCTTAATACTATCATTTAGCGTAACATAAGGGGTTAAAGTGTAGTATTGAAATTCTACTTTAACTGACCAGTGCATCCTGCAACTGCTAGGAGGTGGCAGACCGATATATTTATTGCCCTACAGTTAAACTATTGTTTAAAGTTATTTCCCTGAAAGTGACGGAATTACGTATTTCTATTGTGACAAATATCCTCAAACATCTTTAATTAAAAGTAATATTTAATAGTTTTATACTTTGATGTTCATTTCTTCTACAACATACCCGTAGAATTAATGTGTCCCATCTAAACATTCATTATAGAGATATCACTGCAAATTTAAGTTTTGAGACACCACGAATACAAAAACTGCATTTTAGGAAACGGTAAGCATGCCTATGGAACTTTCGCTTTTTAGTTTGAGTATTTTTCGAGGAAACAAAACGAAGGTTTTCAGACATTTTAACTAGAAATTGAAAAAAGGCAGATCTTTTATTACTTTTATTTTGTCAAAGGTAACTTAAAACATTATCATTAAAATGTTTGAAATGTTGACATGAAGAATAAAATCCTATATCTGGATCTTCTGCGAACAACCTAAGACGTCCTATTCCCTAATTTTTTAAATTTTCTACAACTAGTGAGAGAGAGAAAGAGAGAGACAGAGAGAAAAACAACCTACTGCAGGAAAAATATAAAGTTCTTAAAAAACTACAGTTCCTATCAAACAATTGTCATTTTATCTTTAGCCGTTTACGTAATATTCTATGTTGAATATTTACATTTTTCCAAATAAAATGATTCATCTGATGGAACGTGTTTAAACGAACGTTAGCAAGCACTCTTTCTAGAAATTTTTGATACCCTCTATGCTTCGGGTGTGAACTTTTCGAGGGTGTTTCCGAAACTCAGCTTAATTCGAAAGCATTTGTGAACAACGATGAATGGCAAATGTGAACATACGTACAGTTGTTAGAGGAGTCATTTAATGAATAATACAACATATAAAGCATACATGTGCATATATTTTAAATTATGAGGAAGTATAACAAAATAATAACATTCGTTTTTTTCTTCAGATTCTCAATCGGATTACCTATGCTTGAGTATATCTGTTTCAGGCTTTAAATGTTAAATTTCTCATAAGAGACTTCATACAGGCCTAGAAATGTAACGAAGAAACAAACTTATAACTGATGCTTATTCATAAAAAGTTTTCTAAGTTTTGAAACAGCACTATGTTTCGGGGAATATTAATTTGGATTATTGCGTGCAGCTACTTAATTTCTAACTGAAATTAAGTTGCGTACAAGAGGAAGATTGTGCATCAGCGTTCCCCGAAAGCTATTTCGAAAGCAAGCAAAATGAAAAGAAAAAGGGTCTTCGATAATCGGTTGCGAAGCAGGGCTGTCTGTCTCCGGGGCCAACGGTAGTCTCTTAGAAAATCGCAACATAAACCAATGTTTCTGTAAGTGTTTTGTACTTGCAGAAACTTGAGATAGGAAAATGCGAGACAGCTGAAAGGAAATAAGAGAATACAAATGTCCATATCTAGAATTGAATCTACTATTCCAATCTCAAAGGCAATCCTATGTATTTACGTACTGAAAAACGACAACAACATAGCGGGCTACTTTTTCACTCTTTTCTTCTCTCCTAAATATCTGTTTTGAACAACAAAAAGGAAATTAATGTAGTAGTGCACATTATGCATAAGAAATGTTATAAGTAGTTTATATAGGAGGCATAGAGAACAATGTTTTGCGTTTATATGAGAAAGAATAGGGAAAACATGGGTAGATGGTAGGTTGAGAGGGTCATCAAGTAGGAAAATGCGTTTATATGGGAGAGATAGGAAACATGGGGTGGGGCGATTCTAGGCTACGCATTGGTAGAAGGAGGGGAATGCGCCTTATATGAGAGAGGGGAATACGTAGAGAGGTCCTAGGCTAGACAGATGCTGAAGCAGGGGGAATATAAGCTTACACTTGAGAGATAAGGAATACGAAGGACGTGCTTAGATAGTTGTTAAATCTGGCATGCATATATACGAGAGAGATAGGAAACCGAGGAGAGGTATTAGGCTAGCAAGGGCTGAGTGACAGAGTATGCGCTTATATGGGAGAGACGAGGAAAACGGAGAGAGACATCCTTTGATAGGAGATGGTTGAAGGAGGGGGAAATGCGTTTATATGGGTGAGGTAGGGAAAACGATGATAGGTCTTAGCGATTGTGGTTAAAAACTGTGGCACAAAGAACCGTATTATTCAAGAACTTTAACAATAAAGGGTCTAAGTATAGATCATTTGTACGGTATTCGAGGAGGGGTCTTTAGTGGAAACCCCCCTAAATCCCAGTAGGGTGGATGAGAGATCCAAATCACTTAATATGCAGGAATGTGCAATTAAATGGTACATAAGCCCCCCTCCAGCTGCCACGCCCCTTGGTACCTTTTTGGTTGCAGCTAACGTCATAAATTTTGAGAAGTATAATGGAAAGGTTGACAAGCATGCAATTAAGGTTGTCCATCACCTGTCAAAATGAACAATGGTGTAATAAATTATTCTTTGTAACAAAGGATCAGGTGCTATTCTACCCATTCCATTTCCGCACACGTGCACTTTAGGAAACCCACACATGTAGCAACCCCCGTCCCTGCTGCCCTCCATTTTCTCTCCAAACACGTACATTATAACAAAGAGCCAGTCTGGTGCAGCGATAACAAAAGAACAGGTGGTTAACCGTGAATACCTGGGAGAAATAAATTTTCCCATTCGATAGAGAGGGTACAGCAGCCGCTAGACAATAGGAAATAAATCACGACATCCCGGCGCCATCTCCGTTCCCACGATGCCAGCTTCATTACCCGAGAGAAGCCTGCAGCATTGCTATTATACCTGGCAGGTCTTTTGTTTGACGGCAAAAAAGACAGCTGCAATTCTATCCCTCCTCCCCTTACATACATCAGAAGCAGTTCTCGCACAAAAAAATCCCTTTGCACCCCGCACGAAGACCCACGGACATCCCCGAACATAGATATACATGCTCAATGCATTCTAAAAACTTGGTCTAAGCAGCCGAACGTTCACGAAGACCTGCGGACATCTCCGACCATAGATATACACGATAGTAACACCCCTAACACTTCCTCCAATAATAACTATTAAAATTTAGGGACAGACGAATAGGGTAAATGATGTTAACTTTTTATACATCATTACGATGTTTAATGCATAGTATTCATAGGTACCCAGAGGTTCTAGTTCCAATCTTACCCTGCGAAGTTATAATGCTTAATAAATATTAAATATGTGAGTATGCGCAGCCAGATTAAAATGTATTTAACAAATATAGTTATTTTGTATTAAACCCTGGTGTATACGTAGGTATCCCGATGCCTAGATTCGAATCCTTATTTTCTTTCTTCTTGTCCCTTTTTTCTATCTATCCCTTTCTTTCTTCTTGATTTGCATACATCCAAGCATTCATATATACACGAGCACATACATAAAGCCATTACACATTCATATACACACATGCATATGCAAACATATACACCAGTGCACTTACACACACACACACACACACACACACACACACACACACACACACTGGCATTGGAAAAAGCTTACTCTGAGCACCTGAACCTTCACGAAAACCTGCGAACATACCCGTACGCCCGTGTGAACGTGTATTTCAACATAAGAGGTATCGTCATTAATCACCGGTTTATCATTAAATATTCAGTATATGATTATTTTAAAAAGGTCCGTGTCTCCTCTATAATTAGAGCACCCTCAGTCACTAGTCTTTATTGTGATAATGAGTCTACGTATACATACACCAGTACACTTACACACACACACGCAGACACACACGCACACACACACACACACACACACACGCTCACGCACATGTTAGTATTGGAAAATATTGTCTTTACAGAATTCAAAAATATTTGTTTCATTTCCCTGCAACCTAGCAAAGTGTAATCCTTTTCAGAATATCACATTCACATGACATTCATCCCCACGCATTTTTATACCTCGTGTAAATGCATTATGGAGGTACGTTTTTATATAACTATACAAATCAATGTAGGCTTTATACGAGCATTTAATTTTGTTTAAACGATGCAGCGCATGAACGACGAATCGTTGCAGGAGTATCATATATATTTTAATCTGAACTTTACACTCGCATGGATTTCTCGGCGGCCTCTTCTTCCATTCACATTCATACAATTTGCTCTACTCATTCTTTGTTTCTCTACAAATTTATTTTCCATTAACATTCATACGATTTTCTCTACTCATTCTTTGTTTCTTTACACATTGTTCTTCCGCTAACATTAAACCGTTATCTATATCTCCTCTTTTTCACCATCACAATGATTTCTATACCCGCTCTTCTTCTACCAACATTCATATGATTTACTCTACACATTCTTCTTCCATTAACATTCCTACAATTTCCACTACTTATTCTTTGTTTCTCTACACATTTTTACTCCATTCACATTCACATGATTTTCTCTACCCCTTATTGTTACACCATCACATGGACTTCAACACAAGCTCTTCTGCCATTCACATTCATACGATTTTCTCTACCCTCTCATTGTTTTACCATCACGTGGATTTCTACACCCATTCTTCTTCCATTCAAATTCACACGATTCTCTCTACTCGCTCTTTGTTTCACCATCATAGGAATTTCTACACACACTCTTCTTCTATTTAACATCACACAGATTTCACTACCTACATCATTTTCACAAACTACCGCTTCTACCAAGCACACGTACCTGCACAAATACCTACGATCCCGAACACAAGATGCATAAACATACTTACAAACCCTACTTTGTTACAAAACTAGCACATCTATCAAGCACCCGAACCTGCACGAAGACCTACGGATATCCCCAAACACAAACATGCATAAATATATTTATAAAAAAGCTGTGGTCATGTAGCACAACACACACTTTAGTTCTAATATAAAGAACTGCAAAACTTATCCTTCCACCTGAATAATGCATCGAAAATAATAATTCATGATCAATGTCTGTTACAGAGTGTTTAGCAGATAGACTTAACAAGATAGCTGAAGAGCCCAGTTTTCTACCGGCTCGGCGAGTTCAAGATCTCGAAATAGGTCCTAAATATGAGATAAAGGCCTTAAAGACAGCTCACACAAGATATCGTTAAACGACGAAGAGCTTGTAATAATGCCTGGAAAAATATATTTGATATATAAGGGAATGACAGAGATGGGGAAATGGACATGTAAATTGTATTTTGTATCCGCAGCAAAGGTTTCTAGAAATATCAAATTTAAGTATTCAATGTTCTCCTATTTTACAATGAAATAAAATTCATAAATAAAACAGCTGACTTATTGATACTACATATAAAGATTACAAAAGATACATGCTATAGAATTTACAGAAAAAATTATGAAATAATAATGTCACATGCTTTGAATTCATATTTATATATATCACAATAAAATAACCCGATATTCAAATGTTTATACAACGTTTTTGTGTTTCGTTTTCCATGCATCCTAAAAAATGCAATGGCGCTTACAAAAGCAAGTTTTCTAAGACTTTTATTTGGCAATGTTTCAGTCGCTGCAATAAGGGGAAGAAGAAGAGGAACAGCTTTGCAGATCTGCAAAAGAGGCTGACGCTCTTGGAGGATAGAATAACCAGCATCGATATCCACAAGAAATATGCCGGAAAGAAGCGGGTGCCGAGACATCTATATCTCGAGAAGGCACAACGTTAAGATAGGGTTCTTCTACGATCTTTCAGTGCTTATAGTGAAAAACAGACAAACTTGTGTGCATGAAAATGCAAGACTGGGTGATAATTCGAGAGAATATCCTTATATTCAAAGCTTTGCTCCAATCGGGAAACTGCCCGCAAGTGGAATATTGTGAAAATATTGTTTTCTCTTATGTCATTGCTTATATAGAAGAGACCAAAATACGATTTTGGTATACCAATTTAAATGATTGTGAAATACTTTTAAATGGTGATGAAATTTGCATCCTAAAGAGACTTGAATCCTTTATAGATTACCATTTAGGTAGCCTATCTGTTACAAGTGTAACGCAATATGCTGGAACGAGGATTTTGAGGAGGAAAATCTTTGAATTGTATAATAAAAAATAATAAAAAAGAATGAAGGTATGTTTTACATAATGTTTTATTCATTAAAATATTCTTTCATTCCTAATGAAGAAAAAGAAATCCTTACATTACAATGATTACTTTAAAATATAAGCTGCATCCTATGAGTCAGAGGCTTGTATGTAAATACTTTATCATGAATCATTAAACAATACAAGGTGGTCTGTGCAGGGATATTTGCACTAGCTTGAATTTCTATTCTGATGTTAACAGCACCATTTACAACTTCCTCTGGTTGATGCGAGCAATGTATGACGTATATAGAAGCAAATTTAAGAATATCTTTTCTCTTCAATAAAGGATAATTCTCGTTTTCATAATAAGAGTTTTGAAACTTTGAATACATATCATTCAATGATGCAACTCTCGAGTTTTCAAAGTCCAAATTCATATGATGGTAGGGACAACATTCACTAAAGTCTCAAATTAGTTATGTGAGCACCCAAAATGACATATCTCGGCTTCTCCATTTTTGATGTGGTGGCGACATTCCAGGTGAATGATTTAGTTTTCGGCACAGCAGGCTGAGTATGCAGATCCATGGTCCTAAATGGGAGATACAGCACCTTGTCAGACTTGACAATTTTGAGAATTTTCAACCTTTTCAGCATCAGAAAGTCGAATCATGTCTTTCTCCACTCGATTCGTACAAGTTTAACAGTGGAATTCTCTTCATTCCGTGGCGCTATAATAATGTTTTTAGAGTCTTGTATCGAATCAGCACCATTTCAAACTTGTTATTGTGTATGAGTTCCTTGTGGTCGTCAGCAAATCCAAGAAGCATCGAAAGCGGTACTAATGCATTGAAGGCTCCATTTGATGCATGTACAATATCCATGTCTTCTTCAGGATAGCACCATCCGGCATTTAGCAGACGATCAGATTCTATTGTGTTGAGGGCAGCATAGTTGCGGAAAGTTGATGCGATCCCGAGGTTCCTAGTTCGATCAATATTCGACCCGTTCTTATCCAGTCGAATCTCCTCAAATATGAATGCAATAGCGTTATTGGTAAGCTTTGCAGTAGTAGCTGATCCATTAGTTTTAGTAGTACTCCCCTCGATGTATAGATAACTTCGATTAGGTAATGTATATAAATCCTCAGCTTCACAAGGGATTCTAATCTCGTCATTAGAGTCCAGAGTTGATGTATTATACGGCAAAACACATGTTGCTCTTCTTTAGTGAACTTGTCATCGAATCTCGGTGTCTCGGTAACATTGAAGATGTCCATGATTGTAGGATTCTGAAGCCGAATGCCTGGAGGAACTGACGATTGCGCGATGTTAACCCTCTGGGTGACAAAAGCAGAGTATGACACGGGCGTCGAATCACTTCATTATTATATCCTCGACGTCGCTGACTTCCTCTAAAATCTATTGGCATTATGTTTATATCTTCGTTTCTAAAGTCAGTGATATTACCGTTCTGCACCACTACACGAAGACTAATTTGCTCATTGACATTGGTGTTTATCATTGGAAGGTATATTGGATATGATGGTTCTTGAGAAATACGATATCCAGGCGGAACAGATGGGAAAAGCACATAGATCGAGTGTCCACTTTTACCGTCGATGAAAGAGCCTGTTGCAATACTGCAATACTGCACTCGATTCATATGATGCTCACGTTAAACATATTTACCAGGAAATCAGATTCAGCCTGATGATTAGCTGGAATAACTTTGTCGTTGAAACCCAAGTGTGACCCTATAGAACGATCATTGGTAAAATCAACGGCTAAAGGACATTTTGCTTTAGCCTTCATTGTGTTATTATTAGGTCTAATAAAGAAGACATTCTCATCCACCCCTAGCTTATCTCTGATGTATTCCTTAATATCAGCAATCTCGTAAGATCCATCGGATAAATCAATGATCTTAATTTCATTATTGTGAATGTAATGAAATTGATTATTACTCTGATCAACGTTAGGAATGAAACAGAAAGTTTCAAAATTCAATAGAGCAATCTATCCGAAGAGGGGGATTCAGTTATGTAGTAAGAACCGATTCCTTGCCACTGACGGCAATATTGTAACTCATTGCGATAGAAATTGCAAGTGCAAGTGCCCGCAGATGACTGAGCTGAAGCTCTGAAACCTCTTAGTCTTATACAGGACCTTAAGCCTCTGAGGTACCTTTCTATCTCTTTTGGAGGCTGCAAGTGTCCAAAGTTATCGTAATAAAGTGATACGTTGCCATCCTTCTTTATAGCAATCCAATGAGTGCCTGCATTCTCTGAAGTATCGAGATTGACTAGAATTCTCTCTTTGTAACAAGGTCTTGAAGGTAGCTGATCGATCAGCTGTAAAATAAATAATCTATAAACTTTGGGCGTACAAGTCGAGATCTATGTTACTCAATGTTTTTTCTGGGACAAGCAGAGTCCTCTGCGGGAGTTTTTTGAATTTTCTTTCTTGCTCTGCCTCCTCTTCATTTCGGTGTTCCTCGCATTATTCCTCTTCGCTGGAAGGCATTTCCCTCTTGCCTGAACTTCTCTGTTATGTCTCATCATTTCGACCAGTTGTTTTCTTATTTACGGTTATAGGAATTTGTGATGCATCCCTGCGACAGCACTTAGAGCTGTATTAATTGCTAAGAGAGGTAGAAATCCTTTCCGTTTCTTCTTTTTGGATCCAGCAGCAACAGACACCTTTCTCTCATTTTCTCTGTTTGCATAATCATTTCAGCAAGTTGTTTATCTGCAGCCTTTTTATTATTTACAGATGCAGCAATTTGTGCTGCAACTCCAGCGGCGGCACTTAGGGCTGCAATAATCGGTATGAGAGATAGAAATCCTCCTCGTTTGTTATTCTTGAATTCAACAGCAGAAGCTACCTTTCCCTTCATAATTGCTGTTTCTAGTCGCGCTGACAACTTTTCACCTGATATAGCAAGCATCAGATGATTGCACTCTTTTCCACGCCTATTTAGCCAAAATCTTGTCCGCAATGTTTCTCGAACCAAAGTTCATATACTGGGCGTAGGCAATGTCGTGAACTTTGCAAGCTTTGTCTAATTGGTTGATACCGGGTCACCTCTCTTTAATCTTTAATTTATCTTAGTCCCAGTTCCGCAGTATCTGTAACCAGGTAAATGCACTTCAAATGACAGCGGGTTAATGAGAGAGTGAATTAAAGGAAACCTCTTGCTCTTAATCTCGTTAGCTATCATGGTATACTTACTGATTTTATTGTTGCATGGTTGTTTTATACTTTGCCATTGCTTGCGGGCATTAGCATATATACACTAAGCATAGTTTATTATATTTTTAGCTGCTACGATGGAGCTGGTGAAGCAAGATTGTTCGCTACCTATTCAGGTGCTAGACCTTGAAAGCGACCTTAAACGCAATCATCTCAGAAATCTGTTTTTGACTGGCAATGTTACAGCACTAATTATTATATGTGAGGAGGTATTTAAAGCAAATTTAGTAGTATCAAAGGTGCTCGTGATAATTTGAATCAGTTATTTGTATTACGGTTAGTTAATGAAATTTCAGCTGATTCAGGTAGCATCAAATGTATTAGAACCATTTTAAAAAGTAATTCATTTAGTTTCATAGATGTGGCTTCTGAATCTGCAACTGCTGGATTATCTGTTGATGTGGTAGCGTAGGCTGTTTTTGCTGCTACAGCTATTGCTGTAGCTTCTGTTGCTGCAGCTGATGTATCTGCTACTGCAGCTGTCGTATTTGCTGCTGTAATTGTTGCGATGGTTGCTATTCCTAGGACTGCTGAATCTACTGCTGTTGCTACAGCTGTTGTGTAGCCGGTTATGGTTGCTACTATTGGTGGTGTAGTGGATGTTTCTACAGCTGCAGGATCTGCTACAGCTATTCATGTAGCTTCTGTTGCTGCAGCTGATGTATCTGCTACTGCAGCTGTCGTATTTGCTGCTGTTATTGCTGTGATGGTGCTGCTGTTAGGACTGCTGAATCTACAGCGGCTGTTCCTACAGCTACTTTGTAGCCGGTTGTTTTTGCCGGTATTGTTCTAGTGGATGTTGCTACAGCTGTTGTTGTAGTTACTGTTGCTGCAGCTGCTGTATCTGCCACTGCAGTTGTCGTATTTGCTACTGTTATTGCTGTGATGGTACTGCTGTTAGGACTGTTGAATCTACTTCTATTGCTGCAGCTGTTGTGTAGCCGATTGTGGTTGCTGCTATTGCTTGAGTGGATGTTGCCACAGCTGCAGGATCTGTTACAGCTATTCTTGTAGCTTCTTTTGCTGCTACTGCTGTATCTGCTACTGCAGCTGTCGTATTTGCTACTGTTATTGCTGCGATGATTGCTGCTGCTAGAACTGCTGAATCTACAGCGGCTGTTTCTACAGCTACTTTGTAGCCGGTTGTTTTTGCCGGTATTGTTCTAGTGATGTTGCTACAGCTGCAGGATCTGTTACAGCTGTTGTTGTAGCTGCTGTTGCTGCAGCTGCTGTATCTGCCACTGCAGCTGTCGTATTTGCTGCTGTTATTGCTGTGATGGTTGCTGCTGCTATGACTGCTGCTTCTACAGCTTCTGTTGCTGTGTAACCGGTTGTAGTTGCTGATATTGTTCTAGTTGATGTTGATACAGCTGTTGTTGTAGCTACTGTTGCTGCAGATGCTGCATCTGCCACTGCAGTTGTCGTATTTGCTACTGTTATTGCTGTGATGGTTGCTGCTAGGACTGCTGCTTCTACAGCTTCTGTTGCTGTGTAACCGGTTGTAGTTGCTGGTATTGTTCTTGTGGATGTTGCTACAGCTGCAGGATCTGTTACAGCTGTTGTTGTAGCTGCTGTTGCTGCAGCTGCTGTATCTGCCACTGCAGCTGTCGTATTTGCTGCTGTTATTGCTGTGATGGTTGCTGTTTCTGGGGTGGGTGAATCTGCGACTGTTAGATTAATTGATGCTGTTGCTACAGCTGCTGTGTAGCCTGTGTTGCTGCAGTAGCTGTTGTTGCAGCGGATGTTGCTATAGCTGCAGGATCTGTTACAGCTATTGCTGTAGCCACTGTTTCTGCAGCTGCTGTTACATTTGCCTCTGATGTTGCTACAACTATTGTTGTGGCTGTGCCTGATGTTGCTGTAGCTGCTGGATCTGTTGCTGCTATATTTGTAGCTGCTATACTTCTGTATCTGCTACTACCTGCTGGATTAGCTGTTGCTGATGCTACAGCCGTTGTGTAACCGGTTTTTGCTGCTCTAACTATTGTTGCATTAGATGTTGATACAGCAGCCGGATCTGTTGACGCAACTCTTGCTTGAACCAATCACGAACGATGATTGCTGAAGATTTATCGAAATGACACTATTACACCCGATACACAATTGTTGAACTCTTTTTATGCCCGCGTAAATGTTCGAGATTCCGAGTTTCTATAATCTTCTGTAACATTTTTAAATGAAAAACTATGTTACGTTCACATGATTTTCTTTATCCACTATCATTTATATTTATAACTATTGCAAACCATACCCACGAAAACTGACTGTTCTACCTACTTCATGCTAATGAAGAAGTAGTTCCATTACACATTCCGCTGTATGTACAATAGGAATTCAAAAAGCAGAATCGATAGTTTCTTTTTCAGTCTCGATCCTGTCTGTCACCGAATCTGATGTTCCAGAACGTGATAGCAATATCGCTCTTTGCTCAAGGATGATAATTGAAAATCTCATTGTATGCAATGTCTGATCTCTAGTGTAGCAAAACTCGTTGATATATCTGTTAGAATATCGATATGTTGCCATAAAATCGCTGATAGTAACGACTTAGTATACCCCTAAAGGATGATAATGTTCGAGCAAGTGTGCTTGCAGCTTTTTAAAACACATTAATGAATTGTTCTCCTCTGTGTTCACACAAATACTAACTATTACATCTTTTACAATGCAGAGAGAATTAAAGAGTGAGGGTATATAGAAGTAGCATTAAGTAGCGCATCCGCATGGATGAGGAGATGTTATAACGTTTTACTCAATTTTACTGTTTTATATGCTTACATTTTCTTTCTTCAAGTGTAGCATACTTATCAGTTTAATTATTGCTTCATTAGACAAGGATTGGAAGGTAGACGTCTCTCCCCATTATATAGGCATGAGACTAACACTAGTAATTGCTTCTAATGGCAGGGTTACCGCCTTCCCTTCTATCTTTTCCTTTCTTCACCATTTGTCTGCTATGTGCATACACAGCACATGAGTAAACTTCAATTTTCTTAAGATTGTAGTTTTATTGAAAACAAATCAAGGATTTATACTGCTGTCGTCCCAGCTTCGTGCCTCTAAATGGCTGGACGCAGACCCTCGATCGAAGTACACCGCCGCATTCATTTTGATTGACTAATGTAATGTAACGCTGCTCGTCGATCGATGAATATAATTATTGCAATTAAGTATTTTGTTTGATTGATGTAAATAAGTGTATACGAATTGACTCGCGCACCTGGTTTCATCGTTTGTGTTTTTAGGGTGATATTTAGGCGCGTATAATTATTACGAATAACATTTGTTTAATTCAGCTTTGAGGGAATTTTTTGGGGGGCTCATAAGAGTATTACATGAATTAGGTGAATTACAAAAAATTCATTACTGAAAGGACGGAGTTAGCGTAAATAGCTAACACGAGAAGCTATCGAGTGAATCTTTCACGGAAAACCCGTGCGCACGGCCCATCGTCTGCGTTTCATCGTCTGTGTTTTCCTGAATGACACTCTCTCTCTTTCACCTAACATCCACACTCCGCGCTGCAGCCGCTTTCCTTACAGCGCTCTAGCGCGCAGCGGCCTAGGTGCACCCTTACGGCCTTGAGTGGGACAAGACGGAAGTCCGCCATGTTGTGTGTTTAACACACGGAGGGCGGCCATGTTGACTAATTATTGTTCCGAGGAAATAACTAGCATAAATCGTTTGTAACGGCGATAAGAAACTTTGCGTTTCAAGATTTTTTTTCTAAGGCTTGTCTACACGTAGGGTTGGTTCTGAAAAATAAAATAAATAAATAATGAAATATGGACCAAAATCGAAGTTAATACATGCAAGGCGTTATTTAATAAATAATGAAATATGGAGAGTACCCTAAACAAAACATTCCCTTGTTGCTCTTTTACTTAACACCGGTTAAAAAGCGATCATAAATAAAAACTCTATCTTTTTATTCTCGTAACAAAAATGAAGTCTCCTGTAACAGACCGTGATTGTTTAGACATGCAATGTATAAAACGGTATCGAATACCAGTGGAAATCGAACTCTGAACTCAAGGTAAAAGAATACATGGACTTTCAAAAAAACGCATAAGTGTCGTGAAAAGGTGTAAATAACATAGGGAGGAGACTTCAAAGCATTCCCCATCGAAAGATATGTTAATTACCTCAGCAGAGAGATGAACCTGCCGATAAAGTGCCCCACCTGCCACGCAAGCACGCGCATAGCCAGCGACTTTAAAACAGTCGTTGTCGATAAAGTACCCCACCCGCCACGCAAGCACGCGCATAGGCAGCGACTTTAAAACAGTCGTTGTCGATAAAATACCCCACCCACTTACGCAAACACGCGCATAGGCAGGGACTTTAATACAGTCATTGTCGGTAAAGCACCACACCCACACGCGCAAGCTTGCGCTCTTTCTCTCTCTTCTTTGCGCTAGCACAATGCTGCAGTAATATAATTACCAATTCATTGATGCGTTATGCAAGAGACGCCATCGATTTATATAGTGGTTTACTCATCCCTTGCAAAAATATGTTGTGTATCCCCGAAGAGGGTAAACCATGGTGCGGTAGGGTTTTTCCAGTTTCGGGACCATACGCACTTTACAGCTTAATGGACGGGTTCCTAACAGCATTCTTGAATAGAAATAACATCTACAATTGAATGCTGCAAATGTAACCCTTTGAGTGGGGTTTTAGCAATACATGCATTCAGCCCAGACTTATACACACGAGTGGATTTCCTCTACAGACACTGGGAATTCCTAAGCCTAAAATTATAAGACCCCTACATCGTTCCAGGTAAATTACATCAAGAGAAGCAATACTTTCTTTTCATTAATGGCAGTAATATTATTGTTAAACAATACGTTATTTATAAATAAATAAACAAATACATAAATATGAACCATCCTAAACAGACTGGTGTTTCAGCCTCCATGTATAAAAATCATATGATCCCGTATAGCTCCAAGTGATAATAAATAAATAGCTAGCTTCTTTGAGAGGTAGCGTGTATATTGAACATTCGAGCGATCCCGAGTTCGAATCTCGGTTAGGTGAGTTACCGGACAAAGGCAAATTCTCCCATTAAGCGTCTTTATATGCGCAAGTGTAATATATTTGCTACAGAGCATGGTGTATAGATCCCGTAGAATACTGTATTTAACATTCGTAACTGTTGCAATTATTTCCATGTATTATTTCGTTCTTCAGTGCGGCAATAAATATTATTGTTATTATTATTATTATTATTATCAACAAAACTTATTTGTTTACTCCATTTAAACAGACTGATGTTTCAGTCTCCATACATCCCTACATCGCGCCAGGAAAATTATATCAAGAGAAACAATACTTTCTTTTTTCCTTATCTTCACTTTAAAATTAATGTTAAATAATACGTTATTTATACAATCCTATGTATTGGGTTTGAGTTGCAGGTGATAACATAAGCGTGAACACTCAAATTCATATCATGATAGGATAATACTTGAATCGCAGACGGTTGCTTCAAATATAATACTGGAGCGAATATTTTCGGTAATGCAACTATAAGCGCTGAATTTTAGCAACACATCTAGAAAATAGTAGTCTAGCGTTATATACAGAAGGAATTCCCCTACAGAAATATCGTATGATGCAGGACTTCCCCACAACTGGTTTAGACGCGTTTTATGAAATACCCATTTGCGCGAGGCTGGCTCCCCTACATGACTCCTGCTACTCGAGGGGTTGGAGCAGCCAATCAAAATGGATGTATTTTATAGGGGCACACCTCTCGCATACATTTTTATATTCCAAAAGAGAGATATATTAGCCTGCGTCACCGTAAATTCTTACAGTTTCCCTACTCACATGGACGTCTTAAGATCTCTCCAGGATTTACTTCGCGTCGTAACATTTCATCAAACACCATGATTTGGTAAGTTGTAAAAGCACTTCATTTACTTTAAAAGTTAACTTATTACTCATAATATTTAACTCATAATTGCGTTCTTGTTTTCAGTGTCGGACATTTATATACAATAAGATGAACATTCTACAGTTAATAGCTGGCTGCATGATTTTCATTTTTCTCAAAAATGTGAACAGCTTATTTAATTATGCATTTTTAAGCAAACTTATTATTCCATGTGTTTAAATACGCGATTTCACCGAGTGAATTATATTCCTTTCTGGAGAAAATACAAATATTTGAATACCAGCCGTATCGAATAACAAATGTTGTTTATATGCAATAGAAATTTTTTCCGAGAGCGACCAACGGAAATGATTTTGGGACCTCCAGACTGCACGCCTCGGCTGAACATTCATCAGTTAGTAGCTGTTTGAACATGTTTTATTTCCCTAACGCATTCATTTAGTGAAAACTTTCTGTCTGTTTCCATTACGAATAAATGTTCTTTATTTGTTTATAGAAATTTATTGCTGGTAAAAATGCTTCGACATTCCGTGTATGTAAACTATTCGCAATAAAGTAAATTAACCAATAATATAGCGTTTCTTTTTTAAAAAAACTAAATAAAATCTAACACGCAAATTACTTATGTTTGCAGCATTCAGATCTCCTAATGTAGCTGAAGCTTACAACCAGCTCCAGCAAGATACTCACCGCCGGCTGGGGTATTATTCCACGAATAATGTGATCATTCAGGCGTGCGATCATCACAGATGTGGTCCTGCCCCATGAATGCAGCAACCGGCAAATAGTAAGAATTATTCAGTGTTTTATTGTTATCTTGTCCACATGCTACTATTAATGTAATTATTATAATAATAATTATTATTATTCCAAAGAGCGTACATTATTTCGGGACGGGTCTCGTTCAACACACGACCGCTGCATCAGCACCGCCACCACCAGGCTTCCATGCCTTCGTGGCACCAAATCATCAGGGATAGGCCCCTGCTCCATGCATGCAGCAACTGCCGAATGGTAAGAATTCTTCAGTGGTTTATTATACTCTTTTACACATATTATATTATTATTCCAGGAAGTGGACTTAATTTCGGGATGGTATCGTTCAACACGTGACCACTGCACCATTAACTTTGCATGCCTTCCCGGCACCAAATCATCAGGAATAGGCCCCTGCCCCTGCATACAGCAACCGTCAAATGGTAAAAATTCTTCAGTGTTTTATGAAGTTCTTTTACACATGCTGTATTATTATTGTCAATATTATTATTATTATTATTATTATTATTATTATTATTATTATTATTATTATTATTATTATTCAACGGAGCGGGCTTTATTTCGGGAGGGTCTTGTTCAACACGCAACCGCTGCACCAGCACCGACACCACCAGACTTCCATGGCTTCCCGGCCCCAAATAATCAGGGATGTGGTCCTTCCCCATGCATACAGCAGCCGGCAAGTAGTAAGAATCCATCAGTGCATTAAAAATTATGTAACAATATCATATTAACATCCTTTTACATGTGCTATACTATTATTATTATTATTCCAGGAAATATTCTGGCGGACGAAGGATGCCAATCCATGGAGATTTCAACCCAGAGCTCCGCGTCGCACGAGAGGGTAGATGAAATCGTAGCCGCTACACCGTCAGCCTCGTCATCACCCGACATGCCTGTGGAAGTTGTACCCTCTGCAGTGTCAACAACCTTATCATCCAATGATTCAACACACGAGAATGACAAGAGAGGACAGGCGCCGGACGTAAAACGAGCAGCTAACCATTAAAAAAGCCAAGGTTAGTGGTAGCAATTCTCAGGGTGTGGATTGCAAGACCATCCACTCGGCATTTATCGGACGTATTTCAATAGTAAAATAAAAAAACATTAGAAATACTTGACCGCAAAATATTTAGATGAGTGCAAGGAGCTTATAGTATAAGAAGTGGCAAACGTTTTGGAGAAAAGCAGGAGTGGATTGAAAATTAATTGTTTCCTGTAACTTAAATATTCAATCCGTAAACTTATAAAGAGCCTTTAATTCTAAACCAGTGCTGATACGACCGTCAAGCGACCTCAATCAGATCTTTTCTTCAATTGCGGGGATGTTTTAGAAAATGTTTCCAAATTTGAGGTGGGAGCATCGTCGAAGTCCTCGTTATCCATACCTGATCTGGTGATGAGCTCTACACATTATGGCTCTCTACATGCAGCATCATATATTGAATTGCCTCTGAAATACAGTGATAAATGAAAAGAACGAAGACAATTTCTGCTTCACATGGTGCACGCTAGCCTCTAAATACCCTGCTAAACCGCAATGGGCATAGTATACCCCTTTGAAAAGCACAATAATGGAGTATCCATTTCAGTGTTTGTTATAGAGCAGAATGAGAATATTATTTCTCTATACCATGCAGCTGAAAAGAAGCAGCACCATGTCAACCTGCCATATATTGAACAGGAGGAAAAGTCGCACTACCGCATCATTAAAGATCTATCCAGACTTGTAAGGAGTCAAGTCCCGAAACACCAGCCTAGAATATGGGCATGCGAGGCATGCCAGGTGTGCCACAAAGCAGGCTCTGGAAACCCATATTTTAAGATGCGGGAAATGCCAGCTACTTAAAATAGCTCAACAAGATGCTTGCATTGAATTTAAGGCATATACCCTGACATTGTATCTGTTCTGGCAAAGGTCCACTCTTGCGAGCTCTCAGGCAGGACACGAGCCATTCAAGAATATGAAGCAATGTCTGTCGCCTTAAAACTGATACGCAGACATAATGAGACAGTGTCGAAATTCTTTCGCTTCAGAGGTCTAAGTGCCATCGATGATTTCTTCAAGCAATTAAAATCAATCGCTGATGATATCGATGCGTATTCTAATCCTAAACCTATGGATCTAACCCCTGAAGAGCAACAGAAATTCTATAATGTCTCTAAATGTTATATATACTTTGGCGCTTTCACTATGAGCGATTTGCGAGCTAGGGATCACGATCATGTGACAGAGGAATATCTGGGTGCTGCTCATGATAGATGCAATTTAAATAGAAAGGTCCCTGATTTCATACGATCTTTTTTACTGCCTATCTAAGCATGGCAGTCACTTCCTGATAAGGCACGTGGCATGTGATAATAAACCCATATCGTCATAGCTCAAAGTGGTGAAAGGAATCTAGCGTTCAGCAAAAGGTACACGGACATCAGTTTCAGGTTTCTGGACAGTTTTAAGTTTCTTGACAACAAGCTGTCTAGTCTGGCTGACATGCTGGAGGAGAGTGACCTTAAAATAACCAGGGAAGAATATCCTGTTGAGAATTTTAAGCTGGCAACAAGCAAGGGTTTATTCCCCTGTGACTATGTGTCAATCATTGCAAAGCTTGAGGAAACAGCTCTACCACCGAAGTAGGCTTTGATCAGCACTCTATAATACAGTCACATTACAGACGAGGAGTACAGGCATGCTCCAAAAGTCTAGGATACCTTTAACATCCGGAATCTCTGGGAATACAGCAACCTATATCTCAAAACGGATATACTACAATTTGCGGATATTTTCGTAAGGTTTCAAGATCTCATCCTAGGAATGTATAAACTTGATACAGCATAGTTTCATACATTACCAGGACTTGACATTGACGCAATGTTGAAGACGACAAAGGCGACACTTTCTTTAATGTCCGACATGAGCATGGTGGAGATTTTCGACTCGAGTATTAGAGGTGGACTGTGCACTGTGGTGAAGGGCTACACCAAAGATAACCATAGGTGCATGTCCAGCTTTGACCAACATGCACCTGTTAAGCACCTGTCCTATTGGGACATAAACAATATATACGGTGCCTCAATGATATCGGCCCTCCCTTATGAAAACCTGAAATGGCTCACCAGGGAAGAAATGGAGAATATAAGTTTCATGGAACATCAAAGAAGATAAAGAGACTGACTATGTGCTAGAAGTAGATATCGAATACCCTGACCATATCCGCGACGCCCATAACGAACTTCCTTTCTGTCCATAGAGCGCGACACCACCGAATGGACAATACAAGAAACTGCTTGCAACATTAGATAATAAAAGCAAATATGTCTTGCACTACAGAGTAATGCAGCAGAGTATCGAGTAGGGTCTAACTGTGAAATATATTCACAGGATTGTGTCCTACGACCAGTCTAGCCGGCAAAAAAATATATCAACTTTAATACAGATAAGACTGCTCAAGAAAAATCAAATTTTGAACAAAACCTCCGGAAAAAGCTGTATAATGCTGTATACGAGAAATTCATAGAGAATGTAAGGAAGTACACAGATTTTAAAATAGTTACAACATGGGAACAGGCAAAGATGTTGACAGCACACAGCATATATCTGCGCACTATCATATTCAAACAAAATCTTGTAGTCATTGAACTGGGCAGAGAGGAGGTGCAAATGAATAAGCCAAATTTCATTGTACATGCAGTTCTGGACAGTTCTAAATTTATAATCTATGATTTTTTATAATGCCATTAAACCAAATTTGGAAGTCCTGCTTCTGAGTTATATGAATACAGACTAGTTGATATTTGAAATGAGTTCTGATATATATGAATTCAACAGGGAGAACCCACAGTATTTTGACATTTCAAACTTTCAAAAAGATAATGCATATGTCATTCAGCAAGCCAAAGAAAAAGATTAGCTTTTTTAAGGATGAATTGGGTGGCATGGCTGTGGAAGAGTATGTCGGTATCAGAGCAATATTATATGTATACAGATATAGCGGGCAGTCTACAAAAAAGCAAGGGGCATCATCAGGGTGTGTATGGAGAAAATAGATTTCGGCCAAAATAATGATGAATGCTTGAAGGATCATAGCCTGAAAATTTATTCACTCCCAAAAACATTTCGTGGCAAAAAGCACAAAATTATCACTATTGAAACAAACAAAGTCGCGCTGAAGGGGGTGACTACAAGAGGAAGCTGATCGAAGAAAGCTATAAGACTCTAGTCTGGGGCCATTATTCCCTTAGGCCTGGTGATTGCTAGTGTCTATTCTTGTAAAAATGCAAATAAAGTGTAAATATGTGAGGGTTTTTGTAAACTAGATGATTTTAATATTGTATATAGTCATATTCATTTCGAGTGTGTGAGAGTTTTTATTTTATTTATTACTTTTCCCTATGGTGATTTTAATATTGTATATGGTTTTATATTCATTTCAAATGTTTGAGTGTTTTTATGTATAACCATTCCCTCTGATGATTTTAATATTGTATATACTTTTATATATATTTCAAATGTGTTGTGTGGGTTTTTTATGCATTACTTTTCCCTGAAATGATTTTAATATTGTGTATAGTTTTATATTCATTTCAAATTTGTATGAGGGTTTCTTATGTACTACTTTTCCCTCTGATGATTTTAATATGGTATATAGTGTTATATTCATTTCAAATGTGTGAGGGTTGCTGTGTATTACTCTTCCCTCTGATTATTTCAATATCGTACATAGTTTTATATTCATTTCAAATGTGTGAGTGTTTTTATGTATAACTTTTCCCTCTAATAATTTTAATATTGTATGTACTTTTATATACATTTCAAACTTGTGTGAGGGTTTCTTATGTATTACTTTACTCTCTGATGATTTTAATATCGTATATAGTTTTATATTCATTTCAAATGTGTGTGGATTTTTATGTATTACTTTTCCCTCTGATGTTTTAATTCTGTATATAGTTTTATATTCATTTCAAATATATGAGGGTATTTTAACTATCTGCATTTTCCCCTCAAAATACTATGAAGGATTTTTAAAATAAAAAAATCATACTAATATTTTTACGGTCATAAAACACTATTCTTTATTAAATCTTCATATATTACATCAAATCCTTTTTGTCAATTCATTCAGTATCTGCAAAGCCATACCACTTTACATGAACTTTGTTTCCACGTTTACGTGTAAACGTTTCTACTAAATACGTGTTAAGGAAAGTTAGTCTTTTTTAGTTCATGTCATAGAAGGCACCTTTTATGACCCCATCATTGGTATCCCTTAGTATGTATGTTGTAGGCATGGTGCGATTCACAAGAAATACATTGAAGATTTCTACACTCCAGTTAGAATCAAATCTCTTTTCAAAATGGACTTTGCGTTAAGACAACCCTGGCATAATCACCAACACTAAACTTCCTTGCAGCCTTCTTCTTCCTTCGTTCTTGATTATAACTATACACAGTCAGAAGAAGATCGTTGTTTTTCACTTCATTAGCTTCATGCGGATAGTAGAATGAAAAGTATAAATGTGCTTTACGAGGATTCTAGGTAGAAGATCTAGCCACTTGTATGAGCCTTGGACTAAAAACTTACGATACGTCATATTCTTCAAGGTTCGTATTAAATGCTCATTAGCTGCAGCCTTAACATTAGTATAGGCCTGTAGTGGTTAATATTATACTTTAACATGAGTCGTTTTCGTTTAAAGAAGTTGTTATAACATTCTTTCGCGTTGTCACTTTGAATATTCCGGGTGGGAATTGCAACATTAATTCTGCCCTTGTCCTTTTAGGGGTTTTGCATATACCATTTTAGAGTAAAATTTTATTTCAATCAGAACGTATTTGAAATTTTCCTTGACTCTTGCATAGGGTATCATTTCAATCATATCACTTCATAATAAATCATTCAGACCTTTGCTGACAATTTTGCGCCGTAAATAGTACCTCCTCACCGTTTCGTGAATCTCTCTGGCGATATTCTTTTTGGCGGTCATGCTATAATATTAGGTGCTTTTAATTCTCGGATAATTTGCTCAATCTCTTGAGTGTGACTATTATTACCTGCGTCCCTCGAAGCAATAAGCAGCCTCAGTCTGTTCACTAATGTTTTAGGATTTCTCCAGAAAACCTATTCAAGCTCCTTTTCTGGCTTATGCTCCTTCCATACCAGTCTTAGACCTGAATGTTTATTGAGCAGGGAACGTATTATATTCTCGTATTTATGCGATTTACCATATCTCAAACGACCATGTCTGGTGTAGCCACGTCTACGAAGAGAAGATACTTTTCAGAATCTTAGCGTCCGTTTTCAATTCTTCATTGGTGTATGCAGACATTTGAGGCGATCGCATAAAAATGACCTTTTTCAAACCAGCGTTGGAATCATACGTTTCATCGCCTACCATTATACGATTATTAATGAAATGAATATCTTTATTTCCAAGCATATAATTACCATACCGATATCTTACACCGTATAATGTATGAATACGATCCTTGTCTTTTGGGCGAACTTGTTGAAGGTAAGTAGAAGTACTTGTAGATTCATCACGTTCATTCTTGACGGTCTTCGCAGTCATTCCCGTTGAGTGTCAAAAATAACCTTGAAGGAAGCGGTTACGGGCTTCAAAGCTTCGGACATGATATGCTGAGTCTCAAACTTGAGACCATTTAGAACTCTCAGTTTTTCTTTTACTGCCCGGATATGCTCGTCTACAGACTCTTTAAGTTTTATGCTTTCACTATCCATCTCACAAATGATGTGAAAATAGACGATTACTTTCAGTTTATAGTCTGCGTCCGACTTGAGTGCCCAATGTGTCGATAGCCTTAGCTAACATCTCTATCGATGTTCTCAGTTGCTCGTTTTCTTTCTTATGTTGCTGGGTATATACCTTGAAAGCTTCTTCACGGATTGCCTTATTAGCGTACTGGTTTCTGACCGATTCTTCTGGACTTGTCGTTTGCTGCATATGATGTTTGTATGCGTCCATCATCATATTTATATTTTCCTGCAATTTATTAAGTTTATCATTGCAGGAATCAGTTTTCTGAGTATTCAAAACCTGTGTCTGTAAGTGCCTGACTGTATCCTTTAGATTTGAAACTCGCTTCGTTGTTATACTTTCTAAATTACTGATTTTCTGATTACAAAGATTCTGAAGATTTGTTTTTTCTATGTCAAGCTCCGCGGTAACTTGTTTAACAGAGTCCATTATAGAATCCGCTCTGACTTTTGTAGAAGTTGTTAGACTATCCACTTTACCGGTAGTTTTATTTAAATTTGCTGTGATGCCTTGCAGCTTCGTACATATTTGTGTCTTGATTTCCTTTGTTATGTATTTGTTAAACTGTGGATATCGCTTTTTAGAGCGTTCAAAGCCTCAGCCTTTAATTGATTGATTGTTCCTTCCAGACTTGAAATCTGTGTATTTGTTAATTTTTTCAAATTATTTATTTTCTCATTACATATCTTTGGATGACTGTTTTCTCTCTTTGCGTACATCTGCCTGTTATTTAATATAAGCCATTGGGGAATCTATCGCTTCCTTTGTTGAAAGTGTTAAAGTATCCACTTGCTCCGAAGTTTTGTTCAAATTTGCATCGACCCTTGCAGTTTCTTGTCTATTTGCATTCCGGTTTCCTTTGGCAAGTACCTGTTTAACTGCTGTCGCGTCTCGTTCGATTTCCAAATGATCATACTTCTAGCACATCTTTCATTTACAGCATTCATATCTCCAAGAGGATCTGCTATATCAATGATTCTCTTATTACCGAAATAATGTTACCATTATCACATCTCGACTGCGTCCATAAATTCACATATCCAGTGATGAACTTTTTATTCAAGACATCATTATCGTGAACAGGATCTAGTAATACCTTGAATCTAAGTTTATCGATAACAATGTTATTTTCCTTATCGCTTTTGAGAATATATGTATCTCGAAATCAATTCATCGATCAGGGTCTTAGCCATAACTTCAACATTGCTAGCAACTTGCTGAGTGAAATCGCGCATCCTAATTTCGTGAGCATCCACATAGTTCTTATTGGATGAATCATGATTATCTTCAGGATCGCGGACATCACACAATCCCTTATTCTTAAATTCATAGTTTACTTTGACATTTCTATTTATGATAAAACGATCAAACGTTCTTCTAACTGCAGCAGTTCTTTGAGAACCGAACCTGTCGATGCTCATGATTAACTACGAATGCTAATTTTCTTTTTTGTCGAGCTTAATATATACATGAAAACCGTTCCTATATCGACCCTCATTTGTGTGAAGTTCAGGATGTATCACAAAAAAGGTTCTTCCTTCTGATACACTCTCCCAAACACTCTAACATCGATCTTTAAATTCATTGTAAGCCATTACGATATTTACATAATCTTCGTAAATATGCTTCAAGTTTAAATTATCTTGCCTGAAGAGTATTATTATGTTTGTATTATCGCGAATTAAATCTTTTGGAACTTTGCTGTAAAAGGATGCCAGCTTTTTCTGCTTTTCAGTACTGACGACATCTAATATAAAGATTGAATTTTTTTGACTTCAGAAGGATGCAATACATCTTCTCCGTTGTCGAAAGTGTTCACTTCTATACCGTCGATATTTCCAAGTGCTTTAGTTAGGTGTTAATACTTTGGTTGATAGACAGGCTTTCAATAAATATACAAGGTTTCAAAGGGTAGTCCATTCTCATGGAGTAGCATATTTGAGTAACACGTTTGTTTTCCCTTCACTGGAATTCCCTAAAATAAAAGCTCTGACATTAGATGGAAATAGCTTCCCATGATGATCCCATCGAAAGTCGTTTTCAAAGTCTAGTACCTGAATAGGTAGAGAGCAGTGCTGCTTAATAAGCTCCATATTAACTACTAACTTATAAAATGTATGCGTGCTGTTTATATTCATATTACCGAGTGCAAAGCAGTTAATGATTGAATTCCCTTTGAAGCGTGTGGTTACGTTTCGGTTATACCTCAAAGGAAAATATAAAAGAGCTAATGCATGCACTTACTCAATTAGTAGATCATAAGAGCTAAGAGAGGGAGTTCGATGCAGTATAACTGCGGCTCTGGAATTGTTAATTCAATAATTATTTCATCCCCTTTGAAACTCACTTGCCGGGTATAGATTTTGTGGCCCGGGCTGTAAATTAGAGAAACGTCTTCAAGGACGAGACACTGGATTTCACCAATTAGACGAAGCTTGCATACACCACGACCTCGCATACGCTGAGCATAAGGGCAGTGCTTCAAGGCAAATAGCAGATAAGAGTTTTGCAGAGAAGGCCTGGAAGCGCGTGCAGTCATCAGATTGAACTATTGGTGAAAGGTTATCGGCGACTATAGTAACTGTAATCATGAAGGGAAAGGTTGCAGTGGAAGCCGGAAAGAGAAAGAATAAGAGCGAAGAGTTTTTATCTTTGATCCCCATCATTACTGCTTTAGTCGTTGCAGCGTGCGGTGCTGCTCAGATAGCCTCTGCAGTCAATAAAAAAGACTGCAAATATGCACTTAGCAGAGGTTGTGAGGCATGACAAGGCGAAGGAGGCCCGTGGAAAGGGACTCCGAAATAAAAGGGGTATGAAGAGGAATAAAGGAGGATTCTTACCAGCAATGTCGCTGATGTCTTTAGCCTCTGCAGCTAAAATCACAAGGCCCGTGAAGAATAGAGGATCTAAAGGAAATGGTTTAAAGAAGAAGCCAAAATACGGTGAAAGAGTATTGTGCATATAGCGGAGGAAGCCCCAAATAGCGTAAACACCGAATGTTATGCTAAACGTTTAAAAATTCCTTATTTTAGAGGAGTATATATGATTGATGGGCGGCGCCGTGGTCGAGTGGTTAGACCGCTCGCCTCCCACCGAGGCGGACCGGGTTCAATCCCAGGGATCTGCATGTGGGATTTGTGGTGGACGAAGCGGCGTCTGGGCGGGTTTTCTCCGGGTTCTCCGGTTTCCCCCGCCACTCATTCCACCAACTGCTCCATCATCACCTTTTCTTTCATCCATTTCACCAACATTTCGCTTCATCTACTTCCTTCATCCCATACCAGGCATCTGGCTAATCACCCATCCTGGATGTGTTGTGTTATCCATGTGTGTCTGCTCCTCGACGGGCCTCTGACCCCCGGCACCCGCCTGTAAGTCCTGGAGGGTGTAAGTCCTACATAAGAGGAGGGTAAACAGATAATGAATGAATGAATATATGATTGATGAACTACATTTAGTGCCACACTTCAAAGAGAGACTTATTACCAATCTCGGTACCTCTGATAATGAAGGAACACACTGGGTTTCTGTAAGGAAAGAAGTTGATGTCGCATACTACTTGGATAGTTTCGGTAATTTGAAGCGCCTCCTGAGATTGACAAATATCTACAGGTTGTTAAATTCTTCTATAATACATAGGGATACAAGAATTTCGATTCAGTCATCTGTGGGCACTTGTGCTTGCAATTCCTTTTATACTAGGAGCTGCTACATCGTCAAGATGAGTTATAGAGTTACAGTGAGCGGATCAGATACTATTATTTCAACTTATCTAAACCCTCCTCTACAGCTAGATCCTCCAGGTCATTACGAGATTGCTCTCTTGAATTTTGAAACATTCTATTCAATACCAAATGTCGATGAAAGTAATAATCGATTTCATTGTATTAATAACGGTAAACCCGAAACCATTGTCATACCTCATGGACCCTACGAGATTGCCGATATCAATTTATTTCTAAAGGATAAACCAGGATTGAATGATGAAGTCTTCTTCATAACGATTAATAATAATACAATGAAGGCTGAAATTAAATGTCCTTATACAATAGACTTTTCTAAAGCTAGATCTATTGTCTCGCTTCTAGGATTCACCGACACTAAAATAATTCCTGCTAGAGAAGCGTTTGAATCTGACGCTCTTGTGAATTTATTTAAAGTGAGTATCATACGTATGGAGTGCAGTATTGCAACAGGCTCTTTAATTGACGGTAAAAGTGGACATTCGCTCTACGAGTTTTTCCCTTCTGTTCCACCAGGCTATCACATCTCTCAAGAACCCTCGACCCAATATACTTGCCAGTCATAGATACAAACTATATGATCAGATTACTATTTTCGCGTGGTAGATCAACACGGGAAGCCAATCAACTTCAGGAACGAGGTTATCACTACAAGGCTGCACATAAGACGCAATGGCAATGCATTTTAAAAGACATCGCAAATACTATAATAGACGATGTACGGCACGTTTGAACCATACTACCTCCCCAGCAACCGAGGAGTTAACACGTGCTAACCACTAGTTCCTCGAGAGGCTAGGCTACAAACCATTATAATGGACATCTTTAACGTGATAGAGGTTCTGGTCTTTGATGACAAGATCACCAAGGAGGAGGAGGAGCATGTTTTGCTAACATACAACACCTCTACTCTAGAAGTAAATGATGAAATTAGAATACCCTGTCAAGCTGAAGATTTGTATACGTTAACTTATAAGATTTATCTCTACATCGAAGGTGCTCTCACCAAGGTAGGTGGATCTCCTACTACTACAGCGAAGCTCACTAATAATGCTATAGCCGTCATGTTTGATGATATTGGTATAGATATGAATGCTGCAACTATAGACAGAATCACTACGACTATACAAAATTATGTGGCTCTCAACCCTATGGAGTTGAATTGGCTGCTGAATGCCGGATGGGCCTACCCTGGTGAAGACGTTAATATAGTGCATGCTGCGAATGGGGATTTCAATGCTGTAGTCCTTCTCTTGGTGCTCCTAGGATTTGCTAATGATCGCAAGGAGCTTATACTCTACAGCATGTTTGAATTGGTTCTCATAAGTACCAAAGATTCTAGAAATTGTGTCCAAACTTTGAATGGGGAGAAAACTAATGTAAAGTTAACTAGAATCGAATGGAGGATCCTGCAGTTCGTCTTTCCAATGCTGAAAGGATTCACATTCTAAAAATTGTCAAGTCTGATAGACCTCTTCACCTTGCCTTGCGATCCATGGATCTTCATGCCCAGCCTGCTGTACCCCAGACAAGATCGTTCACGTGGAATGTAGCAAGAACATCTAAGCTGGAGAAACATCATTTCATCATACGGTGCGCGCAGACTGCAGGATTGGGTGATTATAGCAAGAACAGTTTCGAGTTTGATTACTGGAACATTACTAATTTGAGACTATTCCTCAATAGTGAATGCTACCCCTATCATGATTTGAACTTGGACTTTAAAAATTCAAAGTTTGCTTCACCATATGAAATGTACTGTAAATTTCAAAGTTCCTATTATGAAAAAGATAATTACCCATCTTGAAGAGAAAGAATTTTCTTCACCGAACACCATTATTCGTAATATACTGTTTTCACCAACGCGAGGAGGTTATAAATGGAGCTGTGAACATCAGATTCTAGAATCAAGCATCTGCAAATATCCCCCCAGACATCACTGTACTGCCTGGTTCTACATCACAAAGTATTTAACTACAAAGTTCTTTCTCACGTGATGCAAGAATTATATAGTTATGTATGACTGTTTGGAAATTGGTGAATGGTATTTATGGCAAGGATTGTATTAGGATACGCTTATAAATAATAAATTGAATTCGTACACTAAAACACCCTTTTATTATCTTTAGCATAGATTTCAAGCATTTTCCTTCTCCCCTCCTACTCCCTGAAAAACTAGATGCAACTGACTTGTAGAAAGCATTTAAAATATTCAAATGTGTGTCTATATAGGGCAAGAGCCGTTTTAGATTCCTTACGTTCTCAAATATGTTACATTATTATTTAAACATGTCTTTATGAAGTGAATTCAATGGTAAAAAAATACAATAATATTCTATGCATAAATTACATTGTCACCATATCCATCATACGCGAACTGTTTTCTTGGTGTAGGTAATCTTGAATAATTAGAACGTTTTTGGATATTATATCCCAGTCTGATTTTGTAATATAGACAAATGATTTATCACTTTCACAGTTTATGTAGGTGTCATAGTATAGTCTAATGTTCACGGTATGGGAGGGGGATATGCTGACGTCATCAAGCGCGAGTGATCGTTTCTCCATGCTCCTCTGGTGAGTGCAGGGTATCTTCAATGAATAAGAACACCATGGGACTGTCGTTGAAGATCCTCCTCTTACATCCCCTCTTCTGCTTTTTCTCACCAGTCTCATTCTTCCTCTTCCTGCGCTCCCTCCTCACACTCCTATAACATTTATTCAAAGCAATGTTATAAATACGTTTAGCAAATGATTTCATGCGCCTGAAAGAGAAAATACATATAAGAAAAATGCGCTTCACATGTAACACAAAAGTATGGTTAAAGTGTATCATACTGACTTCAAGAGTTTGGAAGGTTCTGGCTGTATCTCCAACGAGGAATCTGGATTTGCTTTATTCACTCCTCAACCCTCGTAGCTTTATCACCATCAGAAGCAGTATGACGGGGGTGAAGGGACATCCACATCCAAAGGTTGGGTATGGCGCTCTGCGATGGATATTCTGCTATATCGATATCACGTGTCTCAGGATTGAGCGCCTCTAATGGCGCGGGTACCTTAGGCTCAGTCATTCGCAGTCTGTAATAATTTAATTTTAGGTTAGACACAGAATAGCATTAGAAGCAGTAAATGAATATGTAATTTAATATTTCTTCTACTTACTCGAAATATCTCTTCCTGCTCCGGTAGACCTCGCAGTTGTCGTTACATGGGAAGGATGATATCATGGGTTCATGTTGGGCCGGGCTAGTAGAAAGTACAGAATGCATGTATCCGGTGCACGTCTATGTATTACATTCAGCTAGGTGTTAATTTCAAGTTAGATTTCATTTAACATGCATTAAATATATTACTGAATTATAGAAAAAATATATTTCTTATATGCTCGCTCCTCGATAAACAGGATAGTTCTCTGTGTAGACTTTCAATGTAGTCATCTGATCACGATGCGATTATTGAGTACAAAATATTGAATATATTAAACCATTGCAGGTTTCGGTATAAAAGTATACACAGTGATAATAATCTTCTCCGCACTTGCTCCAGTAATCACTCACATGAGCTGTACGATTATCACAAAAAATTTCGATTATTACTGAATGAACACTGAAAAAACAATAAATGATCGCTCCGCTTTCGGTCGCTCCTTATATACTGTAGATATACTTGTTCGGTGACGTCACGCGTCGGGTGTGGAGGGGCGGAATGCGTGTAGGACCTGTTTTTCGCCCTCTCCAGATAGAAGCCAAGTGGCGGTTTTCGAATATAAAGGAAAGACGTTGACGAGCAGGTTTTAACATGTTTTATCGATGCCGACAGATGGATTCGGACTAGTCTATATGTCCAGACTTGTTAGTGATGTCACGTAGAAGTCGCGGAGGAGCGTGAAGTTTGTTATTACCAGGCAGATGCCGGTTGCTGGGTTTTTTCATTACAAGGTGGAGAGCTGACGGACAGGTTAAGACCAATGAGCGTGATAGCTATACATACGCTAACACACACACACACACATATATACGATGGCAACCAGATGCGCGAGTCCACTCATATACACTCATTCACATTAATCAATCAAAAATACCTATTTGGAATAATTGTATTTATCGATCGACGAGCAGCGTTTAATTACATTAATTAATCAAAATACACGCGGCAGGGTACATTGCTCCAGAGTCTGGTTCCAGCCGTTTAGAGGCCCGATGTTGGGACTTTAGCAGTGTAAATCCTTGATTTTTTTCAATAACGACCTCACCAGTCTCCGACTGCCGGTATCAGTAACGCACACAGAGGCAGCTCCATTAGCGACGAGAACAATACCCATTGTCCTCTTGCGATAACCATAGCCCAATTGTTCTACTACTGTGCACGGGCGGCATTCAGACCAGGCCATTGTTCTAATCCTCTGTCAGGCGGCATGACAATAGCGCACAAAGAGGGGGCGTTGTCTGCGGCGTGGAACAATACACATTGTCCTCGTAGGAGGACAATAGTTCCTTGTCCCAATTCTCCTCCGGGCGGCATTCAATCCGGGCCACAAAGGACAATAGCCCATTGTTCTAATCCTCTGTGGGGCGGCATTTCAGCTGCACACAAAGAAGGGAGCGTGGTTGGTGGCGTGGAACAAAGGATATCACATTACATCTTATCAGTTGTCGTCATTCCTTTGTGCTCTTAAGTCTCCAACTTTACTCTACTAGCGTTCTCTCGTTATAGGATTAGATTCATGGGCGTTCTGATGATTTCACAGGTTTTAAGATAGTCTGTATAGATGTCAAATGTGATGTACTGTTTAATAGCACTACTTCTTATACCCTTAATCTTTTTTTCATCGATCCTTAAATATCTAATACATACATATTAGGTCGTAGTCAAACAAAGCGCAGGATGATTTTGCTATTAACCTCATCTTTAAATTTTCCCAGCACCATTTGCTTCTGAGTAGAGTGATTGACAGGGTAATCAGCTTTATCCAGATGCTCAAGAAAAAGTAGCTTGTCCTGGTACACATCTTCAGTGGTTACACTGTGAATGAATGAATCAGTGTCCATATACATCATCTTCAGATTTTCAACTCCATAATATGGCAACAACACATCGTAATGATAATGATACATTAACGTCTTGGAGATATCCAACACACTCATGCAATGTATATAGTCTTGTTGAACACAATCAGATGAGAGGCCGTATGCACAGCAGCTAGATTAGCAGCATATATCGTTCTATCGATACGCGTAGGCTTGCTGATCAACTTATCCAGTCTTCTCATTTGTCACTAGTCGTATATCCATACGATTACGCAGGTGCGCCATAGTTTTTCCAAACATTGCATTGTTAAAGAGCTTATAGAGAACCATCTCGAAATCATTTGCAACTTGTTGTCGTAGCCTGTTGTTAAATTCCACATAAGGCGTTAACTACTGATACTGTCGGAATTGTAGCAGACGATGGATCTTTGTTAGCCGTAACCCATGATTAAAAGCTTGCCTCAAAGTCATGTAATGTAAGACATACTTCTTTCGAGGTCCAAAATGAGGCATCAGTTTCTTTGTAGACGATTCCTCTGGCTTCATACACTCGGGCAGGAAACGTAGTTAGTTGTGTAGATCGTGAGGTTCTGCAGGATACTCGAAGTCAAATTCTAATATGCAACCACAATGATCATCTTCTTGTAGTGTTTATAAGTCCATTTCTTCAGGTGACACCCACTCAAATCCGCCATAAGGGAGGGCATGGCACATTGCCCAACCATATTGGTTATTGGTGTCCTCATATGTAATAAATTCGGTTGGTCTCGACGGATCACACTTACCATATAAGTATTATTAGCCTCTGCATACCGATGGAAACTTGGCATAACTTCTTATACCTGATTCCATTATGAGTAATTGATCATAACCTTGTAACAGTTCCAAGTGAATTCCAGTGTACAGTAGCACAGCATCCCATGTAAATCTTGTAGAGGTGAAATAATGAGCGTGGTCGCTTTTATGTATTTTGAGGTTTTGATCTCTAAATGTCCCAAAGACATCAGCTAGAAGAAGAACATCTGACCTTAAGTAGAGATCGTTGTACTTGCCCATATTTCTCACATTAAACAGATCCCATACATTTCTAGCATGATTGTAGTCAGTATCAGTGTTTGCTTCTTCATTTAATCTACTGTAGAAGGTGTCTTTAGGAGGCAGGCGGGTCTCGTTCAAAAAATGACGTGACGTAATCACAGGGAAATATTCCTTTACGAGTCATCAAATTCGATTTGTCTTCTCCGAAGTATTTTAGTGTTTCAGGATATGAGCTTAATTTTTTACCAACTTGTCCAAGCTTGTACTCAGGTAACGAAAACTATCCACAAACAGAAGCTTTATATCTCCTACATACTTGGTGAATGAGATATAGCTTCCTTCAGAGCTAGGAAATACCTCCACACGCTCACATGTACAATCCAGCTCCAGTCATACCCATTGAGGTTGTGCATGAAGACAGAAATATATGTAGGTGTTTTGCAGGACAAATTGCATTGATTATGTAGAGTTCCACGATATTCACCGCTGATGTGATCATGGTCGCGTACTTTGTATTTTTTTCCGTAAAGGGTTTTGCACACAAGTAGTATGCTGTAAAAGGGTCGAAATCCTTCTGCTGTTGATCTTTAAGCTTCAGAGGCTTAGTAGATTTGTATGTGTTATCAGTCTTCTTTGCAAGGGATGACAGGTCTTCCATAAAATTCTGAGCAGCATTAACACCACGATATACATTGGGTTGCTTAGGAAGAAGAGTTTCAATGTGTTCAACAATGGATGATGGCTTAAAGTAAACACAGAAGTTCATAGGTATGTGCTCTTGATAACCGATTGTAAAGAAAGTATCAGGATTGGGTATACACGATTGACATAGTGAGCGAATGCTTTCGAAGTCTGCGTAGATGACATAAGGTGCTTTCAGCATCCTTTCAACATTTGTAAACTGTACAGCGGATTTCTCCTTGATAGGCTTAACTACCCTTGAAACACTATGTTGAATACAGGTAGCTGCATGTTCTTATAGCTTTTCCAACCCGCTTCGTGCATATCTATCATCAAAGTGTGCAAAACGGCGCTTGCAGGTATAAAGACGTTCTTCATGCTTAGTTTTCTGACTGCGTACGAGCTTCTCAAAATTCTTTATATATGCATAGTGATGTTTTTCACTACTATCACTCAATACTAGCAGGTCACGGTGTCATCAATATTTATTGGATACACTTCATGCTTCTCATCCAGCCCGAAGACGTTAATAGACATCTTTCTAAGCATCTCAAATTTTGAATTGTACTTATTGATATGAAGTCATCTCCTTCCACAGCAAGCAGGCCCAGTTTCTACCCTTATGCTGCGACTCCTCCATTTCAGTAACCAATTTCTTGTATTTTGCTTCCAGCGTTGATTCTAGATCCGTTTCTAGAAACACAACCTGATTGCGTGTTTTAAATGTTTTGTCACAGGTTTCACCGATACTGTTTACAAATCTGCACTCACCCAGCATTCACACTCACTCAGCATTATCCGTTGTTTAGCCTCATGTAGATACATATTCAGGTCCTTATATGAATCGCATCGTATAAAATACGATTTTAATCGTCCTTCAAACGATGTCTCTATTCATTCACATCACAGTCCTCCTTTGTTGATAATAACTGATGTTTAGTAGGCTCCAATCTGCTTTTCTTTTGAGGACTGCTTATTTCACATACACCTTCGTGCCGCTGGCCCTTATAACGATCATTGATGGTTACATTACAATGTTTCCTTTGAAGAGCTTCTTACAGCTCATCTGACGCCTTCTCTTGTCATAACCTCGGAGAAATTTCTTTTCGCATTTACTACAAGAGTATCCTGATGAACTAGGAACTATATCCTTACATGCATAGTTATTCATTCTTATTCTTGAGGTAATAACGTATTAATCCATCTTGAAGGAAACGTGGACCTCTTCACCTCCATAACAATTTATGTGCTATTAGAATGATAGGGTTTTAAAGGACTATGCATAGAAAATTCAAAGCATTTATTCCATTACTAATGTAATTTTAACAAACATAATTATGATATAGCAACCACATTTTTGGCCATTTAAAGAAAACACAATTTTCCACGCAGCATATATATAAGTGTTGGATTATTTTCCTGAAATTCTTCGTTTCGCATTCACAGAAATGGAAAGAGAGTTTGTTATTTTTCTGAAGTTTTTAGTTATACTGTTATCTCTTTCTCGCTCTTGTATGTGCTCCTCATACGAGTCATTTTCTAAAATTGCTTTATTGAGTGCAGGAGACCTCAAAACATGTACCTCCATGAAATACCTATATGAAATCCCTATATACAATGGTTTCTCTGCTTAGGATGATATTTAAAATTAATAAACCCGAAATGCACTCCAGTAATAAATTAATAAATGACGCCAGGAAAATACCATTTCCTTTATTTCAAAGTTTTTAAAGCAGTTTCTATGGGTTAGATTTAAGAAACATGCATACATGCAATATATACGCATATGCGCAAAATCTCTATAAATATTTGGTAAACAACTATTGAAGATTTGAATTTATGTTAAATACATGAAACAAATATACTCAAAAACCAAAATGTTAGAAATAGATAGAACTCTGAATTTAAAACACAAAAGCCAGTGTTCTGGGAATCTAAAAGTTGGTAGCTAAAATTCCTAAACTAAGAAGAAATTTAAGGTGGTAGTTTTACTTCCTCCATCACTTACCTATAGTAAGTGGAGGAAGCACTGTATTCGATCCAAGAATTCGATGTTGATATTTGGTGATAAATAAATATGTTGAGGTCGCCTCAAATCCCCACTCAAAAATGATCTTTAAAACATTTCATTTGGGCGTGTGTAAACACCATAATTAAAAATAGGGAGTCGGATAGATATTATGCCTGGTCGTTTAGTCTAGCATCTTCCAAGGACCCAAAGCACAGATGAGAGAGAGAGAGAGAGAAAGACACACAGGGACATTTTTTCTAAAATACTTTTATTTTTGGGATTCAGAAGGCCTCAAAACATGTTATTTCCGCTGAAATTTTGGTATCAAATTTTTGGGTGGAATATAATACTTCCCCTACTTGCAATATCCAAGCAATATCTATTGAATGTCTGCTATACACAAGGCGTATCTTTATTGGTGTCATATATTTGGGGGACGTGTTTCTGACATCGAAACAATAAACAAAAGCTTATATGTACATGGGTCTGAAAATCAACCGTTTCGCTGTTATAGGTCAAAGAAGATGTACTCCATGAGTGAACAGATGGATACGCACTACACGTATGGTCGTGCAGGCGGCAATGCAGCACGAGCACGTGAACCTTATGCAGAAAGGTACTCTGACAGTTACCTTGTGTAAAGAACATTCACACGAATTCACCAACGCTTGAGAGAGAAACACGCATTGGATAGGAGTATTAGGGATGTTGAGAGACCAAGAGCGGTACGAGGCATTGAGCTTGAAGAACGAGTTCTTCCTGCTGTGGATGCAGACACATCACAAAGTACAAGACGCATGACTGTAAGGGAAAGAGTTAGTCATATGACTATCTGGAGAATTCTGCATGAAAGTCTTCTGTACTCGTATCACCTTCAACGTGTGCAAGGATTAAATGAGGCAGACTTTGAGCCAAGAAGACGCATGTTACAGCAGTGCGCTGTGTTCATCAATTGCCTAGCCTGTATCTTATTCATGGATAAGGCTGGTATTACTCGCGACGGCATCTTCAATTTTGATAACACTCATAACCGGGCATTTGAAAATCCTAATGAAGTACGACAGAACAACCATCAAAAGAGGTTCTCTGTCAACGTTTGGGGTGGAATCATTCATGATCACATCCATGGTCCCTACTTCTTCCCTCCGCGACTGAATGGACAAACCTATCTCCAGTTTCTCAGAAATGAGTTGCATCACTTAACTCATAATGTGCCTATGGACATCATCCAACGAATGTGGTTTTTACACGATGGTGATCCAGCTAATTTCAGTGTGATAGTTCGTAAGTTTTTGAATGATGGATTTCCGCAAAGATGGATGATCGATGGGGATCCATTGTATGGCCTGCTCGATCGCCTGATTTGAATCGAATAGATTTCTTCGTTTGGGAACATTTGAATTCCTTGGTCTATGCGACGCCTGTACCTGATGTTGATATTTTGAGAGGACTTATCCAAAATGGATATGACCAGATACGAAACACACCATGAATTTTCAACAGAGTACGCCAGAGTATGGAACGCAGGCTTACTGCACGCATCGAAGCAAGAGGAAGCCGATTCCAGCAATTTTTGTAACTTTCGATTTTGTGTTGTAACTTTGAAATATGATTTTCAGACCCATGTTCATTTGAACTTTTTTTTACTGTTTTGATTTCAGGAACACGTCCCCCAAATATATGACACCAATAAAGATACAGCCTGTATATATACATACAATATCTATTCAGTTTATTACCTACGCAGTAGAGAAAGTAAAAATTCAGTTTTTGGGTTTCCGATAAAGTATCGACAATGAATACAATACTTCTCCTACTTACTATGCGTAGCAAGAAAGTAAACATCGTATGTATTGCATTCACATCACAATTTCTAATCACTCCGCTACAAAAAAATGTTTCTTATGGAAGCTCATTCTTGTTGATAAATTTTACACGTTTCGTTGTGAGTATAAAAAGAATCCAGTAGGCTAAATTGATGCTCAAGGGTTTTAAAAAGCGGGTCATTATGTAATGGTTTTGAAATTCCATCTCTTTGCATAGACGAGGGAAAAAGAATAGCGACTTACTAATTGAAATGTTTTACATTTTAATCACTTTTCCAGCCACTCTTCTACAAACTATTCACAGAAAACTTACCTTTCTATCTAATTCATGTTAATCGGTTCACCTATCCGAAATAGTTTCATTATATATTTCGTTAGGGGTATAAGGGGAATAGAGCATGCTGAATCGGGAGTAGCATATTTAAAAACGCGTCCTTACATGCTGACATTTAAATTCCGTACTCTTTCTATCAAATTGGGAGAAAACACTGATAAGACACATCTTTTTAAAAAATGACAACATATTCAAATCAATAATAACACACGTATCAGAAATGGTTAATTTCACGAAAATTGTTTCACATAAAAGTAGTATATACTGTTTATTAGACAGCGCTCGAATTTGCAAAATATCAATATTATAATATTGATTCCTGAAACTAACAGAGATCACGTTTAGAACCCGTTCTTGAAACAAGAGAAATGACGTTAGAAAAGCGAGATGCCCGATGTTTTATTGATTCATCGGCAGACATTTTCACTGAAATTATTTTCACCATGTTTTGCCTTACATCAGGCAAGAAGGGTTAAATGTCATATATTGTTTTCTGGATTTTTTGGCTAACTACTTTTAGTGTTATTCTTTCTGCTACTTCTGTAATTTCACTTCCATTTTAGTTTCTTCTAAATTCATAGTTTCCGCCATTTAATCTTTATGTAGGTTAGATGAAAGAGTAACGTATTACTTCAAAGAACGCTGCCAATATATCGTATAGGTTAACTCTACAACGAGTTGCGATAAATTGGAGTATGACGATTTGTGTTGTGAACAAATAACGCGATTGCCAGAGAAATTAATCATGTAGAAGGACATAAGGAAAAATAAAACCTAATCTAACCAAGTGGAGTTATCAAATATGTGCAAATACAAAGGTAATTGGCATGCAATTGGACTTGAAACCAAAGTTGGTCACACTGCTTTTAGCTCGTGTACTCTGTGTTAGAAGTTCTACTTTTAGGCCATGTTGTCTAAAAATGCTATTTATAGTATACTTGAGTATATTATAAAGCTTTATCTAAGTGTGCAACTAACTAGAGGAGGAAGTTAGTGTTGAAATTTTACTATCCTTACAAAAAGTTTCCACATACGCACACTCGCTGTGGCACCAAATTTCACACCTAGGATGAGGAATAGGATTACGCTACGGAGGGGATACTTAGTACCTCGAACCACAGGGATCTTTTTGTGCACACACCCCCGGGAGGAAAGGATGAGATAAAGAAACCACAGGTGCAAGACCGGCCGACGCAGGCGACAGCGGTCCCTAACAATTACAGACTTGACCGCTCCGCCAGAGAGCGCTCAAGGCAGCCTTAAGCTGCTGACAGGCTCCCCTCCAGCGGAGACCGGGGAAAGCTCGATCTAGCAGTGGAGACTGGAGAGACCTCGAGTCGGGGCCAAGAAAATATTCCAACACGCAAGCCATCTGCCCACAGTCGTCGGGCACATACGTGAGAAGGAATGGGTAGAGAGAAATTCGGGGGAGACAATGATCCTTCCCAGCATTCGCCTAGTGACCCGGGGAAACCCCGAGAATACTCATGGGTCAGGAGTGTCCGCCTCGGAAATCCAGCCTACGAGCTCCCGAATGCGGGCCACGGCGCAACCCTCTGAGTCATCCCGCTTGGTAATTTTATATCTAAGACCTCTTCTCGGGTGTCCTTTAAAAGATAATCCTCACGTGTAGGGGAAGTATATCATGTCACATTCATATTAGAATTGTGTTGTAATAGTCATGCACATTATCTTATAAATTATAAACTATTATGTACATTGTTTATATTTTAATAAAAGAATTCCATATGCTACACTTCTAATAGAAAAAGACAGGGTTTAAATAAAGATTGCATTTTATACAGTTTTTTTGTTAATCCCCCAGTTTTTCTTCTGGGGGGCAGAGAGTAATTGAAGCGTAATGGAGCGTGATGGTTGCTATACAGCAATGCTGTTTTGTAGTCAAGTAATCCACTTAGCACTTGAGTGACATCCGCCTCTAGTTCAGGATCAGTACAATTCACTGGACTATGGCATCAGTGAATAGATGATACCAAACTACCTACTTCAACATATATCATGTCTGTATCGCTCCCATCAACCCAGAAGGTAGCATTGTGACGCAACTATTGGTAGAAGGCGCCGACCGCTCTCGCCCAGCATAAACATAACAAGCGTTATCAACAGGGAAACCTGATTCTCCTGGAAGATTTCTCTGAGAACATTCTAGAACTCCGTGAAAAATTCCAGCGGCGCTATAAGCGAGCGTTGTCACGGGTGAGTAATACGGTTCTACAAATGAGTTTGTGATAACGACAGTTGTGACGTCCAGTGAGTGCTGCTTCTGCGACAGATTAGGGACGTTTTGTGTTATGTTCGATGACTGAGTCTTCCGAAGAGGCCGCGGTTGCGTCACCACAAGAAGTGAAAGGGAAAATTGAACCATTATTGAAGTGACAATGTGAACTAAATGAAATCACATTGAAAATTGTACTATCACATTAATGAAGTGCGATAACGTACTACGTTCTCTCAGGGTATGCGTGGGCGTAGTAAAAGAACAACACCAGTTAACTTGACTGAGAAATTTAATGTGATTCTAATACTTTAGTTACTGAAGCGAGTTCCGACCATTTGAAAATAAAGAATGAATCGTAGCACTTGAAATTATAACAATTGAATTATTACAGCTACTAACTTCTGCAGTATCAATTTTACGGTTTGAAATAGCTATTTTCGAAATGAAAGAAACTAGAAGTGTAGCTTGCGGCGAGTCGTATGCCGGCCCTCATAGCCATGGTCGCTGGAGTGTGTAGCTTCGGCTCTCCACCAAGCTGAGGGTCGCGGGTTCGAGTTCCGTCATGGGCATGAGTGTTGTATTTGTGTGTGTGTGTGTAATTATGATAATTAAGCGGTAATGCAAAACACTAAAAACAAGTAATGATAAACTGGGTAACAAAGACAACTTAAAACAAAACAAAAAAATCTCATATCGATACATACGAAATGTATAACTTAGGTTTAAAAAATAAATAAAATAGTCGCTAAAATGCTTACCGGCAAAACCCCTCACCATACCGCTAAATCTCAAGCGTGTCCTTGACGCTACATAACGAAAAAAATCACAGGAGTAACTCAAAAGTATCCAAATTGCCGAATGTGTGAACGAAAAGGGTTTTCTCTGATTGCACGCCCTTTTATTACTTAAGCTCCACTTACTTTAGAACTACCCCGCCAAATTTCCTACATTATACGTTACCAAATCTTGGGCGTCTGAAGCACAAGTTTTATTCTTTGACTACAAAATTTTAAGAATTCTTTCACTTTCTCAGTTTTTCCGAACTGGCTTACGTGCAGTTTCAAAAGTACTAAGCTTATAACGCAACTGTATTGCAAGAATCATTACGCCTAGCGCTTTCGCTCCTCGCTATGCTAATGACTTTTCTTTAACGTCACTTGGTAATGTCTTCTTCTTTTCGGAAAATATTTCAACTCAAGCTTATTACATTATACATCTATTTAATATACGGAAATTGTTTACTGCGATTGTTTCTTTATCAAACTGTAATTTCTTTATTTAATTGTTTATACTTTACTGTCAATGATTACAGTATCATGTGACATTGAGAGCTTAGTGAATTTACGGTGAAAACTAGACGAAGCCAAAATGTGTAACTTAAAAAACCATTAAATGCCCCGGCTTATATAAAAACAGAAAATAGAAGTACAATATTTTATATCTTTATCATTCATTTTATACTTCATCCTAAATGTGAGGTTTTTATATTCCAAACATTTAAAAACAAATTTAATTTATGAAACAGCAAATTTAATGCAAAGGGGTGATGGTAAATATCGCTGTAAGTACTAAAATCTAAAACCTTTTGTTGGACGAAGCCTTCTGTTAAAGACAGGTTGAATTTACATGACCGTTACACCCTCTTCATGATCTTAAGTGCGAAGACGTGTCGACAGCTGTCCGCTCCAGATCTCTACAAAATGTGGAAATGTCGTTAAGGTCCGTTGAGAGCAAAGCGAGGAAAATGTAGGAGCTCGGAGTCAAATTAAAGTATGTGGCACAAAGAATATTTAGTCAAAAGTCTTTCTTTAGTTTCTGAACATTATAATAAATGGCCTTTGCTTTTTGCATTAAAAAGGGCGTCATCCTTTTACAAATTCTTCTTGCCTCCTGATTAGTTTTACAATGAAAGAGGTAACCAATATTTGTCAATTTGTAATTCATGCTTCTTTTTTACAAACTTCTTCTAAGCTTTTTGATTGAAGTTCTCATTCTCGTTGAATTTTATCTTCTCCGAAATCTCAAGACGCAGACAAAATTGTGCAATAGGAAAAATGTACTTCTAGTTGAATTTTACGTATTCCATCTCGTATAAAACAAAATGTTGGTGGTATTAACCTTTCAGAAAATTGCTTATCGACCTTTTGAACTTTCAACATTTTAAAAAACTCACTTCGCAATTTTAAATAGTCGTTTTATGTTTCTCGCCGGATTATGCTAAGATTGTGCAATATCATAGCTATCTCATAATTATTGTCTGCCTTTAAACTTTTCAGTACTGTGTTGTCCTACAACATGTATATCATCTTACCGTTAGTTAGTATAAACCACTTCTGGCACATAATTATCATAAACAACAGGTTAAATACGTAAATTATATTTCTCTCATTAATTTATATAATACTTACAAAACAAATCAAAATCTGTGGTAAAAAATCGTGTGACGATAGTTTTGAATGCTTCACCTTGAAATACAAAGCTAATTTATTTTTAAACGTACATAGGACTATTTGCATTCCACTCAAAAATTCAGTTCAAGTTACCAATGGAAATATATTTTTTGAGGCCTCCTGAATCTGAAAAGGCTTTTTAGAAGTCTGTATGGTATATGTGTGTATGTGAGAGAGAGAGAGAGAGAGAGAGAGAGAGAGAGAGATTAGCATAACTCAAAAACGAAATCGAGTTGAGTATTTTCCAAGGATGCGACATGAATATTTTATAGAAAAATTCCTATGCTATACTACCTTTACATGGAAAAATGCTTCGTTGGTTTTTTTTTCAAAAATCACTGACGAGCTATATTAAAATCGTGTTTATATAAGATAATTACCCGCAAATCAAATCCATATCTTCATTTTTCTGGGTACAGGAGTCCGAAGTCTTCATTCAGAAAGAAATTTCTATAATTTTCTACAACTAGTAAACCATAGCACATGGACAAATGCTAACTGCACAAAAATCCAAAGGTGCTTAAAACACAATTTAATCCAAATATCTTGTTTTTGGGGCCAGAGCCATTTCCGGGAAAAATAAGGATTTGTAAGAGTAACCTAACCTTTTATATGGAGGAGTTTTTATTTATTTCAGATGCTCTCATCAAAAATGGTCCAAACGAGTTTGATTGAAATGCCAAATATTTAAGATAGGTATTTGCATGGAAACTAAGATACAAATAGCCACTTCATTTTGAACGATAATTGTGTAACTGATTAACCGTAATAAAAAAACACAATATTAATACACAAAAAAATTTACATGTAATTCGCTAAATCACACAGTTAATGTCAAATATATTTTCTTTTTATGGCGTTAACCACTTTCAAGATTTGCCTCAATATTTGCTTTAATTGTCAAATACTTATACTTTTAAGCCTCTCTTCGTTTCTGGAATGCAAAATTATAGGTATAGTAAAATCAGATCCTTAAAAATTACATGAAGAATTTTCACATTTCATAATTTGCAAGGTTCTGTAGAGATATTCTGAAACTTCTATCTAGGCCCTACCTTTGTCTATTATAGTGTCTTTTGGATAATGCTTACTTTCAATTACAGAGAAATACATTATTAGATCATATGGCGTTTATTTTGACCATAGGTCAAATGAAATAGGTTTAATGTACCTATTTGTTTTCGCATTTTAACTGTAATGCTATGATCTACTCTCCACCTCATGGTCTTCCCCTTCAAAGCAAGTAGCGGGAAACTCAGCTTACAAAAGCTCTAAAATGAAGTGTTCTCGTTTAGGCTAGCGGCTTACGCAATCTCTAGTTAAATTAGCATTAGAATCCTAACAAGTGCGTCATCAATTATTTGCAATGAGCTCATCAAAAGAATGATGCAGAACATAGTTATAATGAATTAACTTTAATTACAAACTAATTTCCGTAAAATTAATTAAATTAGTTCATTTCTAATATGGCAGAAAACCAAATAGAGGTGTATATATATTACAAATATAAGTAAGAAGCAAATTCATTGTATTTCCATACATATTACAGGGCAATAACTAAACCCCATTCTGGATGCATTTAAAACATTAACAACGCAGATTTCAGAAACGGTTAGTTCTACGCCAAATATTACTAAGCATCAGTTGGTAGATATAATCTGTTCTAAAGTTTCTCTGCAGTAAGCTTTTGGAATCTCTTATAGTTTCCAAATTTATATGAAATACAGTTAGAATTAAGTAGACCTAACAAGCCTACAGAAAATTCAAGCTAACGCATTATTCATTCACCCGGAGACTCACAAGTGCCGTGTTTTATAAAAGATGTTAAGTTATTTGTAGATTTGTCCAGTCGAAGACTTTATGGTTTTATTTATTCCAATTTATTAATGTTTTGAACTTAACGCCCACTAACCGGATAGGTCATAACGAACATGAATGAATGAAAGGGTTGAATTGGTCAAATGGGCACGGAGTCCCTAGAGCTTCGAGTTAACCCGACATTCGTCTTCTCAGGATAAGAGAAAACCTTATCCAGGCAACTCACACCAAACAAAATTCCAACTCTGCACCTCTTGAATGTTAGACAGACACACTACACCCACACAATGCTTATGTTGATTTTCTTTTCTTTTTCTGGCGAGCTGTCCTTGTATTCTCCATGTATCTCTTTTTACTTTCTTTACTACGTATAGTAAATTCGATACCGAGATTTCACCGGAAATATATGATTTGTGACTCCCTAAATCCAAAAAAAAGCATTTTTGGAAACATGTCCGTGTGTGTGTGTATCTGTGTGTCTGTGAACAGCATAACCCAGAAAGGAACAGTCGGATAAACACCAAACTTGGTATTTAGGTTCAGTACCTTCCAGAGATGCGACACGAAGGTTTTCAAGAATATCCGCCCACCCCAGATTAACCTTTACATGGAACATTTTTCGCAAATTTTAATTTTCTCAAAAATGGCTCTAACGATTTTGATTAAAATACCATATGTTTAAGATAGTTTCATGACAAATGAAATATATATCTCGAATTTTCTGGGAATGTCTCTAAAAGTATTTTCATTGTGAAGGACTTTTGCATACCTGGTAAACCATAAGAGATAGACAAGCTTTTACTACACAAAAAATGTAGATCGCGTTAAAATACACAATTTATGTCATATACATTTTTTTATTGAGTGAACCATTTACGAGATATTCCTTGTTATTCCCTTAAATTTTCCAATACTTATACTTTTACTCCAATTCGTTATTCGTTTTTCTTATGACCTGGTAATCCAAAGAGGATGGAATACTCCATAAAGCAACCAGCTCTTAAAATATTTGACTATCGCTGAAAGCCTAGCAATTCCCCTTGCATCTACAAGAAAATTAGCAATAAGATTAACATCTCGAATAACATGAAGCATATGGAGAATAAGCGTTTGTAAAAATAGTTTGTACAAGAGTATAGAAAGTCATGTGAGTGTAAAACATCAGATTTTTTGTTGAAGTAAATGTCCAATAATAGTGGAATAATAACCAGAGGAATCTGGGTCCACAGAGCGGCGCAAGGGCAAGAGAGTTACCTCACACCAGTACGGAGGTCAATGCGTATTAAACGAAGTTTTAAAGTGTGCTTTTCTTCTTCTGTTCTGTTATGCGTTTCGTTTAATTGTATTTTCTACTTTCTGGCATTAGGCACATATATTATTCGTGTGTCGCAGTCGAGTTCGCCGTTTTGAAGTGTTAACATCAGCGTAGAATAGAGCAATGTGGCGTTCCAATTCCGCATCCAAGGCTTCTTCTTCTTTTTTAATGGATTAAACTTTCACTGTACAATTTATTCAACCACTGCGAAACTGAAAATGCATTTAGATTTTTAAGCAGTAATACCCTTACTTTGCGGTATCTCATGGTATTCAAACTCTAAAACGCTCACTTTAAAAGTTTTATGATAGATAACTTGAGGCTTATATTAAGAAACACCTGGCAATTTGTACAATATTCTACATAATACAAATATCACATTCCTGCAAATGTAGGTTAATACAATTACTTTTACTCACTATAGTAACACTCGAAGTAATAACCTCGACCAGTAAGCAGACTTGGTATTTAAGTTCAGTACCTTCCAAAGATGCGACAAAAAGAATCTCAAGAAAATCCCCCCGTCTCAAACTACCTTTTGCATAACAGATTATTCGAAACTTTTTATTTTATAAATAATGGATGCAACAATTTTTATTAAAGTACCATATAGATAAGATACTTACCTGACAAATAAAATGTTCATCACGAATTTTTTTGGACGCCCTCTTGATTTGTAAGGAATTTCTTATAATCTTGTATAACTGATAAACGCAAAGCGATAGACGAAAACGTACCACACAATAAATGAAGATCTGTTTAAAACTTACTATTCTCAATATTTTTTATGGCATAAGCCGTTTCAGAGATATCCGTTATTATTGTCAAGGGCGTTCTTTTGATTGACTTCATGAACACGGGTCAACAATTTCAGCTGACGTGTACTGTGCAACGCTTACCAAACTGAGACGAGCGATCCAAAACCGGCGCCGTAGGAAACTGTCGTCTGGCATCGTCCTCCTGCACGACAACGTACGCCCGCACATCGGTGCTAAAACCAAAGAGAAGTTTCAAGGGTTTCGTCGGGAACTCTTTTACCACCCTCCGCACAGCCCCAACCTAGGACTAAGCGACCATTTTTTCTTCTTTCATTTGAAACGGTGGCTGGGTGGATAAGGATCTCAAACCGACGATGAACTCGGGACGAGCGTTACTAACTGGTTCAAGTCGCAGGCGGCAGACTTCTATGCCGAGAGGTTAAAGAAACTGGTGCAGCGTTACAGCAAGTGTATAGATATAAACGGCGATTATGTGGAAAAGTAAAGTATATATGTTCGCTCGTATTACTGTCAATAAAAACCTTGTGTCATGAGCGACGTTGTTGTTATGATAAAACGGACCTTAGCTTTGTGATACGCCTCGTACCTTTAGCTCCGCCTTCTAGTTATTGCCACTTTCAACTTTACACCTTGTCCGAACCAATACTTAACCCTCATCATGCATGTCCTTTATTTTGTTGCTAACTGAGCCTTTCACATTTCTCAGAATTTCTTTTGCCTCTCTAATTTACAGAACTGCCCATTGATAATAAGAGATACTCTCTGAAATAATGAGTTCTGAAAAAAAGTCTATAGAGACAGAAAAGTTATTTTATACAAATTTCACCAAACATTCAAAGGCAGAAATGAATCGAGGACTTAGGCAAAGGATGCTTTAAATCATCCATTGTTTTTGATGTTATGCAGACGATGGAATACCAGAATTGTAAAATCAACTGAAGTTAAATATTCACTTATGACTAGATTTTAAATAATATTGCAGACAATTTGTTAATTATAGCAGTATCAGAAATGGAAGTACAAAAATCTGAACATCTGGGTGCACTAAATAATATAAAACTAAACTGTTGTAGCGTATGTGTGCGTATTGTCGCGTCGGACACAATATTGCTGTGTATAATATTTTTGTTAGAGTTGCCGTGTATAACAACATTTTGGGTAATATGTGTGATCACATCGCTGCGAAGAAGAAAATTTTCGCTTCTATCCGATCGTGGTTCCGTTTTCATTAGTAAAGTGACCCAGGAATTGTTGAGATCGCCACAATTTACCAGTTCCTACTATCGAGCCACTAACGGCCTCATCGAGCGTTTTAACCAGACGCTAGCTAAGATGCCAAGCCATTTTGTCGACTCGAACCAAAAGAATTGGGACACAATTTTGCCTTATGTCATCTTCTCATACAACTCTTCTGTTCAGCAAACTACAAAATTTTCTCCATTTTCCCTCATCTATGGCCGAGAACCTACATTATCTCACCAGGTGCAACTCAGTCATGCTCCAATAACCTATTTGTCCGCAATACCCTTCAGGATATACAGAAGGCTAGGGAAGCCGCCATTGCCAATATTAAGCAATCTGAAATAAAAGCAACGATGATACAGGAAACATTGAGATGCGACATTTCAAGTGGGTCAAATTGTAAAAGTTTTCACTCCCTTTAGGAAGAAAGGAAGATGTACTAAACTTCTTCATCGGTACCGTGGTCCCTTTGAAATCGTGAAGCAAATCGCCCCTGTTACCTACGCATCCCGTCGCCCTAACACTCCCAGGACCAGAACCCAGCTAGTACATGTTTCCCGCATCTTTCCTTATTATGATCCTGTAGAACCATATAGGTTGTAGAATGTTAATTGCTCTCTCTCTCTCTCTCTCTCTCTCTCTCTCTCTCTTACAGATAATTTCTTTTTTGGTTGCTCATTTTTCTATGTATGTTGTTGTGACAGCATATTTTGTTCTGAGTGATAAATTAACATGTACTTACCAAGATTCTTTAATATGATTCTTTCCAGCTTTAATATGATGCTTTCCAGGTTTTTGAGTGTTGTATGATTGTAGGGTGGTGTTGCTTTTTGTTTTGTTGGTCATGTTCTTGCTGAGAAGCCGTTGTGTACTTAGCAAGGCGTGGTCGTTGCTGTATGTGTACGGTAATGTCTGTTTGTCTGATGCAGTGTTTGAGTTCGATTACAGTTGCTATAGATGTGTTCCCTGCATGGAAAGAGGGAAATGGTCGTTGAATCTTCCTTCTGTCCAGCAGCAATGTTATGCCCGTCACTACATGTTTACCTGGGTGAGTACATGTTTCCAAAATTTGCAGGTCGTAAAATCCTTAATATGTCATATTGTTTACCTACAACAATTGCTTTCTTTTGGTCAGCTCTAACTATTTTAATTTTATTTTTTGTCTGTGTCTGTATTATGAATGAGTTTTTCGGAATCTCTTGTCTCGGGCTTGGTCCACACTCCAACCATGACACAATATAGGGGTCTATATGTATCTGTGACTCAAGAAAAGTTGGAACCAGCCGCTTGCGAACTGCGCATAAAGCGTTCCTTGGGGAGTAGATCCTTAGCATAATTGGTGATAGTTCCTCTATCTATCTTTGATCCTGTAGTTAGTATGTTTGTAGCTATGTGGTAGTTTGCTAGTAGATTGAACTAACAACACTTTTTTCTCTGAGGATGATATTTTTAAATTTTGTACCAATGTCTCAGTGTGTTTTGGTTCTTACTTGTATTAATCTCACATTAACATCATTTCTATGGTCAGATTTCATTGTAAAGCACCAAAATCTCTAAATTTTATTGTCAGGTTAAAACGCTGAAAATGTTTGTCATTTAATTTTGATTTGGTGTCCTTACTTTAAATGTATTCATGAATGGCTGTTAGTCATATTCAATACTTGAGCGCTCAATCAATGTATATATATTTGCCAGGTCATGCTCTAGATTTAAGTTTTATTAGCTTTGTGTGTCCCCTGCCTTTTTGTTTTTGTAATCTTTTGTGTATTTTTCTTGTATATTGTGACCCTGATGCTCTCCCCAAATCTTGTTCCAGTCTGGCGGTAGCCCCAGAAGGGGACAGCCCCAGATCGTCAGAAGAATGGTGGTACTTCCCCGGCCGGCCCCGCACAGCTGCACTTCATCTTCGGCCCTCTTACAATGGCAATATACGGGGGTATTTTCCCCTCTTGGCTTGTCTATGCCGGTAGGGCCCGTCGGTCACAGACCTATTTCTACAGTGATCCAGCATATTCATTTGTGGTGCCGTGGTAATTGAGTGGTACAGTTATCCGTGTGATAAGCTTTTCCATCTTGTCTTTGGGGGTGTGGTTCAGTGGTGGGAACAGTTACCGGACAAAGCAGTGTTGTTCCATTCTCAAACAGCAGGTCGTGTGTACACTGTATACATACAGCAGAGGAGTTACGAGCTGGGGGAGGAGTTCCTGTGGGACTGCTTTATTGTCAAACAGAATCATTGTCTATGTGGGGATTCGTCAGGGCTTTATATTTGTATTCTTTGTATGCTCACTATTGTATGATAAATTTTCTTTGTGTTATTCATTTCATTTTATTTTCGGCGGGAACGCCTCATTGTTGTGAGTGCAGTGAGATGTAGCGTATATGTGTGTATTGTCGCGTCGGACACATTTTTGCTGTGTATAATATTGTTGAGCTAAGTGTTGTGTTTGTGTGTTAAGTTCTTGTCCGGCGCGGCAACTCCATCTTCCTAGTTGGGGGGTGAAGGCAAATCGAGGGAATAGCCTCTTTGTGTGTGGCTTGGCTTCACTTGTAGCCAGAGTCTAATGTAGGTCTTCAAAGGGAATAGTTGCGTGTGCATGTGAGGGAGTGTATGCGTGGGGGGCATCTCCCCCAGTGTTCTTCTCTAACCTTTTGTGTATAATGTAGGGCGCCGTGTTTATTACAATAAGTCAGAGGTAAATGTAAATTTCTGTATTTTTAAATGTTCTAAATATCCCACGCCCGCTTAGTTTTGTGCAGCAAGTTCTTGGTATCTCTCGTGTGCCTCTGGGTTACGTTTCCCAATGTTTATGCCGAGGTAACCAAATTTAATATTTTAGCTGCAAAACTTTCGGCCTCACCCGGGTGTATAAACCTATAACCTAAAACATACCCGAAAGTTCCAGGATAATGTCTTTCTTAGGAAAACCACCAAATCGAGAAATAAATTCAGTCAATGGAAACATTACAGAACAAGAAAATCACATTAAATATCCAGGGTGCAATATTAGGTCCAACGACGAATGACCAACACAAACTATGTACATTTCAATATGTGTATGGAACAGTCAAACAAGTCTCAAAAATAATGGAATGTGTTGCAGTTACATGACTTTCTCTACTCACTGTTCTACAAACAACTCATAAAAACCGTATTCTTCTTCTGTTTAATACAATAAACCTTAATTACAAATTTCGTTGTAGGTATAAATAGCACATTATGCTAAAGCGATAGTTGAATCGAGCTAAGAATGCAGTGTCTTCATAATTGGGTTGTCCTGCGTGGTCTAATGTTTAACATGCTAGTCTCTAGTTCCTGAGGTCGTGGTTTCAAACCCGGTGAAGGGCGATGTCTTTTTTTTCGGACGTAAAAATCCTTAGCATGGCTTCATTCAGAATGGAAGTAAAGCCAGTGGTCTCGTGGCGTAGATTTACGGCACGTAAAAGAGCAAGATTGATAAAGAGTCCTCTAAGCAAAATTTCCAGTCTTTCGCGCCCAATATATACAATGGGACGGTAAGAACCACGGCAGCTAATGATGTTGTTGTAATTAATAAATTGCATTAACTAATAAAACTCAACTTTTTTCTTGATAATCGAGTAGTGATAATTAATTTATGCCTAAGTCTAACTGAGAAGGTGAAATGGAATATATAATCGGAAATCAAATTGGATGCTTTTTGTAATTTCAAATATTTTATTCAGGAAGTTTATATCTTATAAGGATTAATTATACTATCGCGGTACACAACGCACGCACAAATAAGCATTGTTTCATTTTGCGGCAGTTTCATTGAGTCATATGATTAATGAGCTGCAAAGTCTGAACTGAATTGAAACTCGGAATAAAGTGATTTTTGTATTTCTTGTCTTTCTTTTATTTTTAGTTCCTATCTATAGATCATGTAGAGCTATTAATGAATTAATAAAATCGAAATTAGTTTCGAGACGTAAACCGCTAAGGCTGTATAACATTCGTCATAAGGACTGATGTTTTAAATTCACATGACTTTCTCCACCCTCTTATCGCTTATTAGTGGGTGAGCAAACTATTCTTACTAAAACGTATTTTTCTATCCACTTTATTTTAATCCAGATAAACCTTTGCAGAAATAGCCAGATTACTCATTTCGTTATAGATACAAAGTGAACGCACCAATCAGATGTTTAAGAAGTGGGGGCTATATGTTGGTCTTAAAATTCCATACTGTATCCATGCAATCGCAAGAAACAACTGAATGTTGAAAGGACCTTAAAGAATGATTAAATAATGAACAATTCGAACCATTAATAACGGATATCTCGGAAATGGATCATGCAACAAAAAGGTTATTTGAAATATATTGTGTCTTAAAGAGATAATTTCTTCTGTAATTCGCTTTTGTCTATCTCTTAACGTTTACTAGTTATACAAGATTGTACAAAATTCCTTTCGAATGAGGGTCAAAGGTTCTTGCCGGAAAATTCAAGATATACATTTTATTTGCCATATAAATGTCTTTAATACATGGCATTTTAATCAAAATCGTAAGAACCAGTTTTTAGAAACTGAAAAATTTCGAAAAATGATCCGTGTAAAGGGTAGTTTGGAGTATGAAATTTTCTTGAAAATCTTCATGTCACATCTTTAAAAGGTACTGAACCTAACTGCCAAGTTTAGTGTGTATCCGACTTTTCGTTCTAGAGTTATGGTGTTCACAGACGCGCGCGCACACACACACACACAAACACACACACACACTAAGACTAGAACTAATCGCAGAGGGGGAGTTGCGCCTGAAGCCCATGACTGACGGGGTGCTCTCGGTAGGGAGGAATGAGGCAAGAGGAGACAGAGGGCGGCCCGACAGGACAGGAGGCAGGCACCCTACCATTTACAGATTGTAACTCCCGGGATGGCAACTGTTGCAACTGGCTACTCTTCCCCTGCAGGCTTGCACATCCCATGGGGGGCCGGGGCTCGGATATCGCCCCCATTCCGGGAACGAAGTGCTACATAGAGCATTCTTTTCCCCTGAAATGCAACGCCGAGACTCCCGCCGACACTTGCAACCCTGAAAGAGACCAAGCAGATGAAAGGCGAAGTGAAATGAGAATAGAGGTGAAATGGAGGGACAGGAAATTCGGGGATGTAATGAACCTCTCCAGCTTTCACCTATTGACCCGGAGATATCCCCGAAAAAAACCCATGGTTCAGGAATGAAACCCACGACCTCCCGAATGCGGGCCACAGACCTTACCGCCTGCCATAAACATATATTTTAATCAAAATCGTTGGAGCTATTTTTATGAAAATGAAAATTTTCGAAAAATGTCCCTTGTAAAGGGTGGTCTGGAATGGAGGATTCTCTTGAAAATCTTCTTGTTGCATCTTTGAAAGATACTGAACTTAAATAGAAGTTTGGTACTTATCAGAATTTTCGTTTTGCGGTTATGCTCTTCACAGACAAATAACGGACGTTTTTCTAAAAATGCTTTTTTGGATTCAGGCAGCCTCAAAAAATGTATTCCTGGTGAAATCTCGACATCGAGTTTTTTGGGTGGATGTAAAACGTCCCTTACTTACTACACGTAGTAGAAAAAGTAAAAAGTCGGTTGAATACCAAACTTGGTACTAGTTCAGCATCTTCCAAGCATGTGACAAGACGTTTAGGAAAATGCCCCCATCCCAAACTACTCTTTAAACGGAACATTTTTCTTTAGTATTTAGTTTCTCAAAAATGATTCTTAAGGATTTTGGTTAAAATCACATGTTTAAAATATTTGCACGTTGAAGAAATGTATATCTTGAATTTCCTGGCAATAGCTTCAGCGTTTCACTTTATTTTGAATGACGTTTGTGTAATCGAAAACATGAAAGTTAGGCAAATCTTACAAATAAAAAAATTTAGATCTCGTTGAAGTACACAATTTATGTCAAATCACATTTTTTATGGAGTTAAATTTTTCCGAGATATTGTTTGTTATTGGTTTGAATTTTCAATTATTTATATTTGTCTCAATTGAGAAGTCGCTATTCGTTGTCTTTGTTTCTTTTTTTCTATGGTTATGCAAAAAGCATGGAATTTCAATGCCAACACACTACGACATGTTGCTTAATAACTTGACTATCGCTTTAACTACTGGATCTTACAACAAAATGTGTAATTGCGAATTGAAAGTTTATCTGGATTAACAAGAAGTAAATGGAATAATAAGCTTTCGAGAAACTATTTTGTAGACTAGCGAGTAAAGAAAGTCATGTAAATGTAACAAATAGATCTAGAAGACAAACTGTTCCGAGATAAGTAAAAAGCGTGTCATTTTAAGGAATGCCGTATATAAGGGCCTATAGCACTAGTGAATGCAGTGTGTTCCCGTGCATGGTTAACAGTCCAAAGCGAAAAAAAGACGTCAGCTGCTAGCACAATGAAGCTTCAGTAGTGCTTAGAAATGAACATAATAATTAGATCAATCTCGTTTAAATAAATGTCTCATGCAGCTCAGAAATGAATGTGGCTGATGATAAATGGAAAATTTGCAGGCAAACAGAGAGGAATGTAGTAGCGAGTAAGGCTATGAACTATGTTATGGCATTAAAATTCCTTATCTTTGCATAAATACGAGAAAAAAAAGAAAAGAAAAAACCTGATCCACATGTGGCATCCAAATGACACTCTCGGAGCACTCTTCTACAAAGTACTACTGAAAAAGCTCATTCTTCTATCTATTTTTCTTTTCTTTCTTGGTTTCATTTAATTACATTGGTCTTATTCCTGGCCTTTCCTTTCGAAACTTATTGCCCATTGGCAATGGTTTTAGCACGTATTCTCTTGTCGTTGGTTTTCTTCACACTTGCATTCATACTTCCAGACTCTGGGGAGGATAGGGAACACCCACCCCAGCCGGGATTCGAACCCGGAGCCCCTTGCACAGCAGGCAGTTGTTCTACCGACTGAGCTACGGGACCAGCCATTTATTTCTTGTTAGTATAGATAAATCGTCACTACGCATATCTTTGTATGTATAAGTAGAAAAGAATAACCTAAAGCTATAGTCAACCTTATGATAACCGGTGTTGCCATGTCTTTGAAATTCCGTCTCTCTTTTTTTGTCTACCTCCTGGTATAGTGGTTACCATGCTAGCTTCTAGTTCCCGAGGCGGCGGGCGAAGGATTGTTTTGGGGCATAAAAATGTTTAGCATGGCTTCCTTCGGAAGGGAAGTAAAGCCTGGCCCCATGTCGTAGATTTACGGCACGTAAAAGAACCTCAAGCCTGATAAGAGGCCTCTGAGCAAAATTACCAGTCTTTCACACCGTATGGGATGCTAAGGATGACAACTGCTAAAGAGCGTCCATAAATAAAACTCAATTTTAAGTGATCTTTTTCATGAACAAGAAAAAAAGAAAGGAAGAAATAAAAAGGAATAGCGACTTCCAGTTGAGAAAAGTATTTACATATTCAAACCAATAGCAAATAATGTCTCGAAAATGGTTAACACCACACAAAATTTAAACTACTAATTTATTCTACTAAACCTTAACGAGAGCTTCATTTCTTTGTGTAGTAGCATTTTGTCTACTTCTTGCGGTTTAACAATTATACGAAACCCATTCAAATAAAAAGGACTCCACAGGCTATTCCCATGAAATTCAAGATATAATTTTATTTGTCATGAAATACTCTATAGCATATGGCATTTTAATAAACATCATTACAGCCGTTTTGAGGGCATCAAAATGTTCAATGCAAAGGCTGCATCTTTGGAAGACACAGAACTTACCAAATCTGCTATTTATGGGACTCATAGTTGAGTTATGCTGTTCATAGACCGCTGAGAGGTCTCAATCTTAGACACACACACACACACACAAATCTGCTATTTATGGGACTCATAGTTGAGTTATGCTATTCATAGACCGCTGAGAGGTCTCTATCTTAGACACACACACACACGCACACACACAAATCTGCTATTTATGGGACTCATAGTTGAGTTATGCTGTTCATAGACCGCTGAGAGGTCTCTCTCTTAGACACACACACACACGCACACACACAAATCTGCTATTTATGGGACTCATAGTTGAGTTATGCTGTTCATAGACCGCTGAGAGGTCTCTCTCTTAGACACACACACAGACACAAATCTGCTATTTATGGGACTCATAGTTGAGTTATGCTGTTCATAGACCGCTGAGAGGTCTCTCTCTTAGACACACACACACACACACACACACACACACACAAATCTGTTATTTATGGGACTCATAGTTGACTTATGCTGTTCATAGACCGCAGAGATGTCTCTCTCTTAGACACACACACATACACACACACACGCACACAATTCTGCTATTTATGGGACTCATAGTTGAGTTATGCTGTTCATAGACCGCTGAGAGGTCTCTCTCTTACACACACACACACACGCACCCACACACACACAAATCTGTTATTTATGGGACTCATAGTTGAGTTATGCTGTTCATAGACCACTGAGAGGTCTCTGTCTTAGACACACACACACACACACACACACACACAAATCTGTTATTTATGTGACTCATAGTTGAGTTATGCTGTTCATAGACCGCTGAGATGTCTCTCTCTTAGACACACACACACACGCACACAAATCTGCTATTTATGGGACTCATAGTTGAGTTATGCTGTTCATAGACCGCTGAGAGGTCTCTGTCTTAGACACACACACACAAATATGCTATTTATGGGACTCATAGTTGAGTTATGCTGTTCATAGGCCGCTGAGAGGTCTCTCTCTTAGACACACACACACACACACACACACACACAAATCTGTTATTTATAGGACTCATAGTTGAGTTATGCTGTTCATAGACCGCTGAGAGGTCTCTCTCTTAGACACACACACACAAATATGCTATTTATGGGACTCATAGTTGAGTTATGCTGTTCATAGACCGCTGAGAGGTCTCTCTCTTAGACAAACACACAGACACACAAATCTGTTATTTATGGGACTCATAGTTGAGTTATGCTGTTCATAGACCGCTGAGAGGTCTCTCTCTTAGACACACACACACAAATCTGTTATTTATGGGACTCATAGTTGAGTTATGGTGTTCATAGACCGCTGAGAGGTCTCGCTCTTAGACACACACACACACACACACACAAATCTGCGATTTATGAGACTCATAGTTGAGTTATGCTGTTCATAGACCGCTGAGAGGTCTCTCTCTTAGACACACACACACAAATATGCTATTTATTGGACTCATAGTTGAGTAATGCTGTTCATAGACCGCTTAGAGGTCTCTCTCTTAGACACACACACAAATATGCTATCTATGGGACTCATAGTTGAGTTATGCTGTTCATAGACCGCTGAGAGGTCTCTCTCTTAGACACACACACAGACACAAATCTGCTATTTATGGGACTCATAGTTGAGTTATGCTGTTCATAGACCGCTGAGAGGTCTCTCTCTTAGACACACACACAAATATGCTATTTATGGGACTCATAGTTGAGTTATGCTGTTCATAGACCGCTGAGAGGTCTCTCTCTTAGACACACACACAAGCACACACACACACACAAATCTGTTATTTTTGGGACTCATAGTTGAGTTATGCTGTTCTTAGACCGCTGAGAGGTCTCTCTCTTAGACACACACACACACAAATCTGCTATTTATGGGACTCATAGTTGAGTTATGCTGTTCATAGACCGCTGAGAGGTCTCTCTCTTTGACACACACACACACAAATATGCTGTTTATGGGACTCATAGTTGAGTTATGCTGTTCATAGAGCGCTGAGAGGTCTCTCTCTTAGACACACACACACACAAATATGCTACTTATGGGACTCATAGTTGAGTTATGCTGTTCATAGACCGCTGAGAGGTCTCTCTCTTAGACACACACAAATATGCAGCTTTTCCTAAAGAAACCTCTTTGGGCTCAGTTGACTCAAAACGTTTATTCCGGTGAAATCCTGGGTGGAACACAATACTTACTCTGTTAAGTACCAGTTGGGAACGTAACAATCTAACAGTACTAACATGGTTCACTCATTATCGCAAATGTGCTCATTAATATGACTTTTGCATTCGCTGCCAACTTTCAAAACCTTTTTTCTTTTCTAATGATAATGATGTAATTATCAGGGTGGAGTTTAATTTTTTCCCCCAAGAAATTTTAAAGCAAGGAAGAAGCTTTACTTTCCATAGGAACCTCAACATTAGCAGCAAACAAATGGCAGCAAGGTGACAGCTGGTGGAACTTTCCTCTAATTAGTGTACGTTCCAACTGCGACCGACACCCGGCCTCTGCACACTGCTGAGAAAAAGCGAAATATTACTCTGCAGAAAATCCGGAATTTCGCAAAATACACTGCTTAAATAACGCTTAGTTTACACAAAGTTCTGGAAATTCCGCTTTACTTCACTCTTCTACACGCAGAGACAACGCCTGGTTTTAAAATAGCATTACATTAAATATTACTATACAAGGGCTGTGACAATTTTTTAGACCCACGGACATCAAGAGTTTTAAACATAGACACAACTACTAAAATTAAAGGGCATTTATTTAATTAAAGAGCACTACATAAAACTATTTTATTTCCTAATCATCAGCTACAATCAACAGAGAGAGAAAACCTACAATGATCAGCTACTATCAAGAGTAACACAGTGAGAGTAACGATAGGAAAATATAAGCTTAAAAATAAAGGTAAATGAATGACCAAAATGGAAAATATGTAGAAAGAGTAAGGGTAATAATGAACAATAGAATAGAAAGCTAGAATCAGGCGACCGAAAAATTCAATGCCATCGCGGGAATTTGAACCACGGATATCCCGGGTTCCACCCGGTTGCTCTGCCCACCGAGTACTATGCCGTAATGCGGGTACGACATTAAATTTCCCAACTGGTTCTCATTTTTCTGGCAAACCACAAGGAGGTCTCAAATTGTATTGAGATGACATACCCCAAAGGCGACTTTACAGTGTTGTAAGTACTTTAAGTCCCGGGCTTCATAGTTTGGACCACTATTAGATCAATTAATGTAATTAAATGTTAGACAAGCTTGGAAAGATAGACTCAGACAACTGAAAAAATTAACACCAATGTCGAGATTTGAACCAGATATCTCAGTTTCCGTCCGGCTGCTCTAACCACTGAGATACCACGGCAACTTGCGTGTACGGCATTAAATTCCTCAACTGATTTCCATTTTCCCGGCAAACCACAAAAAAATCTCAAATTGTTCTGAAATGACATACCCCAATGGCAACTTGTAATGCTGTAAGTAATTTAAGTCCCGGGCTTCATAGTTTCGACCACTACACTATATGGCGCATTCTTTTGTTACAGCCTGTACGAGTACTACAGACACGAACCCGTTGTTTACATCTGGATTCACTCTCTCTCTCCTTTAACTTAAACAGACTGTAGTAAAGGTAAGTTAATCTCTGATCCACTCTATAATTACTATAAAGCATATCAGACAAATGGGTTGCATTGAGAAGCATCTTGGTAAGAATATTTCAGAAAGAAGTATAATAAAGATTGTGAATGTCCTATCTAAAATCTGCCCTGAAATACGGAAACCAAGCACTGACTTGAAGCCAAAGTAAGTAATATGCGGATTTAACAGAAATGTAGTTCAAGTGATCTTTGCAGGGAAAGAAAAGAGGGGACAGAATTAGAAATCTGGATGTTCGGAGAAATCAATAAGTACCTACTCATTTATCACAAACAGTGGAGGCATGGAGTAAAAATGATGTGCCAATGTAATGTTTAACATTTCGAACTATTTTACAGACTTAGAGGAACTGGAGGTATGGGAAGACCTTGAAGGCGGTGCTTTGATCAACGTTATCAATAAAATAAAAACAGCCTCGGAAGACGCCATAGCCCTAAAGCCTTGATATGGAAGAAGACATAACACGTGATTCAGCTGCGCCTATTTATTTCTGAATTTATGCAACGTGCTAAGCGACATATTTGACTTACGCCTTTCTTGAATGCCCTTAACGGCTGATTTGCATAACACTTTTTAGAGGTAGGACAGATAACTCAGTGCGCAGGTGTTTTACGGGACAGAATGGGATCGCCATGTATGTCGATTACAAAAACATCCCACCGTGGCACTGGGAGCTGAAAAAGCACTTTTAGCTGATTTTACAAACTTTTATTCTTTAGCGTACATTCATGCACCCCTTTGAAAACGCCCCTGAAGGAACAGCCTATCACATGAATCGGTTGATAAAACCATGGGAAAACAAAATGGCAGACCTACGTAGCGCGACCAGTTGGATTTAAGCCGTTAGTCAATGTTGTACAGCCTTGTCAAAAATGATGAGTATTAGGTAGATAATTTCTCTTCTGTCACAAACTATGGCACAATTCAGTTCATACAGTAACTGTAATGACTGATGCAGTTTATTTGTTTGGATTAAAACTACTAAACCGAGCTTGAAACACTGTATAACGCTGCAAAAAGCGTGTAAAGTTTCGAGGTGGGGTCTACTTCTGTGATTACTAATTCGTATAGGAACCTAAGCTTGGAAGATAGCGTTAGCCGAATGGTATTATCATGGTTGGTTTAACACTGTGTCATTTCGGTTCGGATTCAAAACCTTCGGATTAAGTTCTAACCTTTTATTACCTTTTATTTTATCTGTTTGGGCCTATAATTTGATATCATGATACAAATAACATTTTGATAACATTATAAGGGTATACAAATAATGTTTTCCACCGCAAAGCCCAAATCATATACGGGCACACTCATACGTGAAGAATGCAGGCAGATTACACCGTGCATGTTACGCATGCAAGAAGGTCTCTCCGGCAACGTACACAAATGTGCATTGATGAAGGTGGTCGTCATTTTGAACATTTACTTTCTTGATGAAATCCACGCTCTTTAACAGTTCATTATTCTGTTTACGCGTGAACTTAGCACATTTACAACTCCTTTGCTAATAGAAGAAATGAAACATAAGGCTTAAACATGTAGCACACTTTTATATTTAATATCGTCGATATGCGCCCAAGTGAATGAAAGCTAACTACGTAACATGGTTTACAAAGCAGATACGACAAAGATTACTACGGTAAACTACATACACAATTATCTGCTTGTAATTGTTGTGTCTTTGGCTCACAGGAGAGCAAATAACATAAATAAATAAATTAGTATACCAAAATACAGAAAATAAACACAAGGAGAAAGAAAACAAAAAGAATCAAAACACTTCATACTTGTATTAGATTCGAACCTCTGAAGCTAACCTTTGCTTCAGCATATTCCGGCAGCTAAATTGCTCTTTCTCTTGCTCTTTGGGACAACACTTCTCTATCTCCTTGCAAGTATTATATCCATGAAGAGCCGCCGTTTTTAAGGTTTTTTGCAGCGCCTTGGTTCTCATTCATGCCTTTAATCATTAATGCTAGTTGCGTATAGTACCGAATGGAAGGCAGAGCTACAATAACAGTTTGTTTGCTAAAAGGGTCAATGTTTTCACATTAGACTATAAAGCGCGGGTTGCATAAATACGAATACCTAGGGGCAGCTGACTCACCTGGTATAATACATACATACAGGACAAACTCTCAAAATGCACTTATATATACACACATATCAATATGAATATTCAATATGTTACAAATTGCTAAATACGTGTGTACCTATTGGTAGAAGGAGCACGCATGTTATTTTAAATCTATAGCGGCGAGAGGGGGAAGGCGAGAGAGAGATCTGAAGAAATTTAAAGAATTGTTATGAAATAAATTCATTTTGATTTATAATCTCAGAATAACATTAGATTGCCAAGGTACAGAGTATTACTAAGCTGTTCTGAAAGAGTAAAACTGCGATTTTGACAGCGACAATGGGTTTGTTTTCGTTACATTCTTCTAAGAACTATTTTTCACAAAGTATTTCTATGGTAAATGCTTTTATACAAGTGTGTTTTAACTTTCATGTAGAAAACCCTTTAATTTTACTTTTAGTAAATATGAATAATTACTTGTTGCATACGCAGAGAAATTATAATTTTGAAAAACCTGAAGTAGTACCACATTGTTCAAATAATGATACACAAACATGGCATACGAAGATTTTTTCACTCTTCTGATTGTTTAAGAAACATCTTTTAAATTTATAACTGTAATTTTTGTAACAATTAAGAAGAATGTAATAATGTATCCTCAGAGGTCAATTAATTAGGTACGTTATGTGTCGAACAGTTTAAAAATTCAGTAAAAACCATATGCCAGGTTTTAAGCTCATTCTTCCCGAGTTTCAGCTGAAAATTTGAGCAAGATTGGTTACAAATTACATTACTATGGAACACATTTAATGCGCAAAAGTGTAAGAAAAATCAAAGTGGAGTGAAAGGCATTGGAAGCAAATACAGGCCGTGTGCTCTTGCGCATTTAAATTGTCACGTGTTGAAGCATTAAAGGGCAATGACAGTAAGTGTCATAGCATGTAATTGAAGCTAAACGTTAAAAGTATTTTTGGTCATAAAAACTAATTTTATAATGTTTTGAAACTTTTTGGACAAATTTCAGCTTTTACTCATATATATTTTTAAACAATAAATATTGAGCAAATCTATTAGTACAGATACTAAGCCTGAGTTCCTGTGTGTTTTTATTTAGCATCGAGTTATAGCTTGTGCCGAGGAACCAAGCACTGTATTGTGTGTTCTGCCTTCTCGTTTATGGGTTTGCAGCTTTTTCTAGATCTGCTCTTGACCGTTTGGCGTGGGTAGGGGTTCGATTACTTTCCCTATGCCTACAAGAGGCAGTCAGGCTATGTCTGGTATGGTAGCAACGTGGTAGGCATCTGCAGTTAAATATCTACTCGCGTCTTCTCACTAAAGTGACCTAAAGCGTAAGCTATTTGGTGCCACTGTATTTTTTGGCCGTTAATTTAAATTTTTCAGCAAGCAGCAGTTAAGTTTCTCATATCTATGTTTCTATTTAGGTATATCTTGGGTAAAAAATGTTGTCTTTTTTTTTCGAACGTGTATAGGTGTAATATTAGGAAGCGTAATGGATCAGTCCTTTGAGGGTTGTGATTGTAATTTCTTAAAGACTACTGCCACATATTGCTTTGGGAAGCTCATATGCGAGTTCTCTATGGTGCTTTACGCTTTAATTTGTAATCCTATAACATTTTGTTGTATTACTTATGAAAAATAATATCTATGCTTGTTGGATATGTAAATAATCTTGATATTTAAGTGAGTCTGCGAGTTTTTAGTATTCCAGCTAAAAATATTTCTTGTGAGTACGATTGTGAGTTTTTAAATAATATTAATGAACTAATTAATGTAATTGTTGAATAATACAAACATTACACAGGTTCTGCAATTCCCCAGGTGTGTTGTACACACCGATGGAGACAGCTCATTTAAAATAAGGTAAAATATAACTGAGATGGGATAAATCTTCCTCCGTTCTAATACATATTCAGTGAAGCCGGAGTTACATCTTGCTACCTGGTAACACAGTAACGCTGCAATGCGTTAAGTATTAGCTACAATAAATTTAACTGCGATTCGGTTTGGCATCCATTCCGTACTCATTAATTCATGCATACAATGAATATGGAGGAAACTAGTACATTAGTGGAAACATTGACACAATAATAACCCTAACTGGGGTGCCACAGTTTATTTTCCTTGAATAAACCATCAACAGTGTTGCCTAAACACGCTACTCTAAGTTTTAAACGTGGTGGTATACCGGGAGGAATGGATATAAATGATTAGGTAGGGATGAATGTAAAACTACAGGATATTAATCTTTGGACGCATAGGAATATCAGCATAAAATTTCATCTTTATTGAAACGCCCTAATTCAGACATGGAGCAATAAGACAAAGGATCACAGGGGCATTTAGTGTAAACTTCATTGGAAATGGCATCCAGCAGTGCCACTGCAGAAGCACCCTGCTCATTGTTACACATGTTGACTATCACAAGTACCGGACTGATTAGAATGTAACGTTGGCCATGCTGCAGGGAATTGCTAATCGTAATCCTTTTAATGTTAATGTCCCTTTTGCTCAATCCTAGGTCGTATTCTTTATATTGTGTTAATACTGTGCTAATATTCAACCTGTATTACTTACTTAATGGTACAAATTGCGTATGTGTGCGGGAACTATTTCCACACCGCAATGATGTGCGTGCTTAGGTTTGTTTCGGTTCATTTCAATATTATAAAACAAGCATAAAGTATTTGAGTGGCTTTACAGCACCCACAGATCCACAGATGACTGCCAGTTGTGCATTTGACAACAGCACTCATTTCTCGCAAATTAGTTGGGACCTGGACTGTTATTGACGTTCTGTGGTGAGCAGGTTGGGTATTATGTCAAGTGAGTTCATGATTTTAATTTCCGACAGCATAAGAATTTAACAGTTTGACTTCCTGTGTTTCTACTCATACCTGCTTGATTGCAGTCGGTCAGCACAGGAAGTATTGCAAATAGCAAACGGTAATGTCGTCCTCTGCTATGGGTGATGAGGAGAGAGACAATCAGTCTAACTGCGTCAGTAAAGCCGGATCTGACAACATTGCTCATTATGTTCCTAATGACGCCTGTCGCTCCAAAATAGGCCTAAATATCACTCTGGGCCAAAAATAGTTTCAATTTACGAGAAGCTGGTGAATTCCATCTACCCGTGAATTCCAAACTAATATCCACTTTCAAAAGAGAGGAATATTCCTTGTTGATACACAAAGACTTACTTCGGTTGCAACCCGAAAAAATGCTGCTAAAATTCGAAATAAACACACAGACCTTATAGTGATGATAAATATTGTGATCGCACGCGATACGTTACCCAAGACCGCTGGCGATGCGAGCGCCTCCCGGCTCATCTAACTGGCAGTGGGTTAGGTCAATGCCCGGCCCTCTCAAGAAAAATGTGTTGGCGAAACAATAGCCATTATGTGCCACTTCCCGGCTCGAGAGGATTATTTTGGGCCGTTTCGAATAGGTTTCTCTTCTCGAATGTTCCATTTTGTATATGAGACCCATATATATATATATATATATATATATATATATATATATATATATAAGTAGCTGCTCTTGCCAGGACAGGCTGTTCTGTTAGAAGAACTGCCTGTTCTGTTTTGTTAGAAGAAGTAATGTAATGAACAGTAGACTTGAAAGTGGGCAGTGAAATTTAGTTGTGATTTTTGACACAGCAGCTCAGTTGTGAGTCGTGCTTCATAGTTCAGTTGGGATTCGACGGAACATGTGTGTTGTGTTCCGAATGAGCCAAAAGTGGATTGAAGTGTAACTTTTGAGCTACGCTGAGTGCCTAGTGATAAGAAAGTGTATTTCGCAGTAACTGGTATTGCCACTTGTTACAATATTGTTCAGGTATGCACTCATCAACGGATCTTCTGCATTCAGCACGTTTCCTCGTTGTTCTACCATTGAATGCTGGCCTTATTTACCTGTAGAAAACGTCTGCTAATAAGACCTGCTAGATGTTTTTCAGTAAGAAACAGTATTGATGTAGCTGGAGTGCTCGGAACTCTGTTTGTTCCTATAACTTCCTACATTGCTTACGCTTAAATTCTGGTAGAATTTCCATATCACTTGGCGCAGCCTTCACGCTTTCTGCCCCGTGCATTTACGTATTTTACAAAATAAAATTTTCCCGAAAAACAAAAATGATTCCCATTGTTAAGCAGTGTGAGAAAAATAAGTTTCAACTTACTTTGATTTGTTGGTTCTCGGGGCTAGAGGGGAACACAGGATATGAAAATTACTTACCTAAGTTTTCTGAATGGTCAAGGACATAGAGACTGAATTCTAGACCAAGAAGGAAGGCGGAATAGGGTAGTACTGTGTCAGATCTCTCTCTCTCTCTCTGTCTCTTTCTGTTTCCGTGAGGCTTATTGTCGATAACGTAGCATACGAATTGAATGACAATACATGTATGTCCATGGCTGACAGGTTGAAACAGATAAAATCTGTTTATTGTGCAATATGCGCTCTGCTCATATATTTTCTTATATTTATATTGATTTCCATCAGTTAGCCTTTCCTCTTTACTTCTATTGCTGATGACTTCCTTTTGCACTATGAAATTGTCCCACGTTCTCGGTGTAGCTTTCGGAAGTCAGGATTATTCAGCTTATGACTGCATAGATCTCCCAGCATCTTCTTCCCTCTTTAGCTTGTTACCATTAAGAAATTTTGACTCTTTATTGTCTAAAGAAGCGGGTAAATTATCTGTGGCTATGGTGAAAAATTGACCGTAATTAATATTAACTTTATTATCCGGTTATTGTTACAATAACAGTCACCATTCTGTTAGTCATTTGAGACAAACAATTCGAATCCTCACAGTTCGTAATACTGTGACTTTACTCGCGGTTAGCATAATGCTCATTTCTGAGACGGTGAAATCCCTTAGTTCTCTAAAACTTTCGTAGAGCGCATAGCCGCGGCACTTCTCTACATGAGAGGATAATTCAAAGAAGTGAAGTAACTTGCGATTTGTAAATCCCTCCATCTCTGATTTCATCCTTACTCCCAATATCTGACGTAATTACTTTGCTAACTTTTAATCATCTGACTGTTTCCTGTTATTCCATTCGACGATTCATATCCCTTACTTTGAAATTATTCGCTAATATTTAGGGTTTTCGTTGAGTTCCTAACTTTTTCTTTACCGTGGTTCTGATTAAGAATGAGTTGAATCTAAGCTATATCAGTATACAATTTTATGACAATAATCCCCTTATTTGCCGTAGATGTCATGCACTTCCAACTTTGAAAGGAGTCTCAAAATTTCAAGCGTTTTCTCCCTAAAACCTTGGATATCCTTTTCCGCGTTTGTGTTTCAATGCCACCTGCACAATGTCGGTTGCAAGTGCCCGACAATGTTCCTTACCATCACGTAAGTTACAGTAATCCGTATATAAGATTTCTCATATAAGAGTTACGGTATTAAATACAGCATTTTGTCCCTACATATTTTAAATTATCAGTGGGCTTATTGGACCGTATAATATGCCCTCACATGAAATTTCTTAACGGACTGTAAAGACATTTATTGTGAAGCTCCCACAGAACGCTACGTCTCATTGTGTCTTTCTTTTTTAAGAATATTTACAATTTAATTACGATAATATATATATATATATATATATATATTTATTACTATGTGACGTATTTATGAGGATGGTGGGGTGCGTTTCTGCTACACTTTCTTTACAATAATGCCAAATTACTATGCAAATTTAAATGCTCTACACACCTTTCCTGCTACATATTTGATGTATCTTTTACAACGTGTGTCAGTTTTACTAGGTATTTCACTCACACATTTCTACATTGTCTCTTGTTCAATTACCAAGTTCACAATGTTTATTGTCGGCCTATGTTATGGTATTACACTAAGACTCTACCTAACTTGACTGTGGGTTTGTTGACTTGGTCGGTAAGTCAACTTGCACGTTTGTGCAATTTTTCACCACACCGTACAATTATTTTTGTATGTATCTCCAGAAACCTTTTCAGCTTCAGATGCCTCTCAATACGCCCAGGTTCACAAACCTCACAGGGACATTAAATCGGACCTTTCTGTTAGGCCTTCCTTCTTAATTTTTACAACTGGCTACTTCCTCTAACAATTACGTATAGAAACACGAACTGGCATTCATTCACTTGGCACTATAAATTCAACATTATGGATTTCAATTTCACTATAAATTCAGCATTATGAATTTCAATTTCACTATGAATTAACATTATGCTGCATATTTAAGCAAAGTACCACCATTAAACAGATTTATGCATGTCTAATTTGCAATTAAAACACAACATATTCAAAGAGATACTAACGTAGGTTCTAGTCAAGCATTGTAAATACACATCCTGATGCAAATATAATTGAGCATGCAGCACTTACTGAAGAGAACGTCTACATAGGTTAGAGCCTATCTTTTTTAACAGACACAGGGATTTTTTATTCATGTACGGTTTTTGACTACTTTGGTTCTTAGCGTCCCTTTTTTATATTAGACGTGAAAGACCGGACATTTTACTCAGAGGCCGTTTATGAGGCTTGAGGTTCTTTTACGTGCCGTAAATCTACCACACGGGACCCTCGAGAAACTTCTTCCTTTAGTTCCTTTCCCTTTCCGAAGAAAGCGATCTTTACGCCGAAAAAGACAATGATACAGGTATGATTGACACTATAATACTCATTCAAAAGAAATTTGTATAAATTTAAGTAAAACATGAATATTATGCGTATTAGATTCGCCATTTAAATAGAGTATATAAGAAAATTGACCCTTACACATATGTAGATACATTTGATCCTTGAAAGGAGTTATGGAAGAAGGCCTACCATTATCTGTCCTGCACTGTCGTTTGCGTTTGTACACATTTACAATTTTTGACAGTTGTGTATTATTTCCGCTTCCCAATTGTGATTTCCTAATGTTAACAAAACGAACGAGAGTTAGCCATTAGTTTAGATCTGATCATCTGGCCTCATTATACTATATTAGATATGCCTATGATTTTGCCAGTTTTCAAATGAAGAAGTTGGTAGACAGGGTCGCTGATCTGCTCTGCGGCTCTAAAATATCCCTTCCACTCGGGGTTCATCCTCCAATATAGTTTTTTCTGCAACGACGATTTTTCGAAAGATTTAATTAGCATTTTATTGCCGATGTTTGGGCTCCAGTTGTACAAATATCTCTTTTTTGCCGCTACATTTCTCAACTGGTCGCTCCAAACTCCCATATGTGCGTTCAATTCGCGTAGCATCCGGCTCTAAGATAAAAGGAATTGCTGTCAGTAAGCCTGTGTCTCTTGGATTTTCTGCCAAGTTGTAAAGTCTCAGCAGAACCTCCCTCGTATTTATGTTGATACTGTGACAAAACAAATTATATGTAGGGCAAATATTCTGGCCACTTCATGTGTCGCGTATTGGCTAACATCCGTAAATAGAGGGTCAAATCTCTCAGCACGCGTTCACAGGGATCAGCTTGTGGATGACATCGCGGGTGTAGTATACTTTTATGGCAGCATCACGCATGCTCTCCACGAACTTCCTACCTCGGTGAACGGTGGCATTATCGATTAGAATTGCCTTCATCTTCCCATACTTCTGTACGTATTCGTCGGTTATCTTACCATTCAATTTCTTCAGTGGATATAATTTGACAAATTTTGACGTTACATAATTAACACCAATGTATGTTTCAGAGCTGTTTCTGCCAGCGTTAGCGGGCCATGCGTGTCTTTGACGGCCGATTCTACCGGCTCTTATCTGAGAATAGCCTGCCGGCCTGTCGAAATGGCAATTTAGCGGCTTCGCTCTAGCAAAAGTCAAAGGTAGACAAGTAGCTCTCGCCTTTCGACCGAACCTGAAGATATGTAAATGTTCCCTATAACCAGGCTCGTTATCTTCACGCCTACATTAATTAAAACGCGGTGATATGTTTCGATCACTAATTGTTTAGTGCTGCAAGTACGCATACTTCACATGCTGTCTCTTTGCCCTGTAATTCATATAACATTCCGTCTAATAGTCCATATTTTCTATTATTGTCGCCACCGATAACTGAGGCCATTTGAATTATTCCCCTTGACTTTTCGTCCTGCTGCCGTCGTTCCGACAATTTATTGCTTTCCACACACAATTTATTTAATCAAGTCCAATTTCAATACGCAAACGTTCCCTGCGCGCTACCTAAAGCCTCGGGAAATTTCCTCTCTCTGATCCTTGGCAACATGCCGCTAAATTAGATTAATTTCCCTGGAATGTGTCTGATTTCGGGATGAAAAGACATAAGCTCATGAATGTAGCTTTAGATTTTATTGCTGGTCGTTTTACAATTTCCTAAGGTATAAGCTGATATGATCAGAAAATATTAAAATTTGTATCTACACACAAAATGTCTGAATTTTTGCAAGGCGAAGATTTTTGCTGTGTGAACATTCTATTTTCTCGGTTCGTTCGTTCCCCGTCTGAGTGCAGCTGTATCACTATACAACCAAATGATACTAATGATACAATATGTGGTAATGCAAATCAGCCCTTGTTCATTTCAGCTGTATTAACTGTTGAAATAATTTTCGGAGACGTTGGAATGGAGTCTCCTGTCCGTCGTCCACTTCCACTTTACGCTTTTTGCAAGCAATGCCCGAAGCTGCGCAGACTCCTTGGAATAATTAGTCAAAAGCTGGTTTTGGTATCCTAGTACCCCGAGATATCTTTTCATCTGTGTTCCATTTCTTTGACGTTGAATTTTTAAAGCAGCCCTAGACGCTCTATCTGGCGTTATAGTTTCTCCTGAAATGACGTATCCTAGAAATTTTACAGATGTTAAAAGAAATTCCACTTTTTCCGGTTAAAGGTTAAGTCAGATGCTTTCAATTTACTATGTGCTTTCAACTTACTAAGTACGTCGTCTATATGAGTCATTCCACGTCAAGTCGCACAATTTTTGTCTATGGATTACAAAAGCTATTGAATTATGTCTTAAATTCTCACTTCTTAAAAATCGCAATATCTTAAAACACATTGCTCAATCTAACTTGTAAAAACCGGCACGCATCTCTCTAGCTTTAAATTAGAATATCTGACAAGGTGATAGGTGATAAAACCATGTTATAAAGTGCAATGCAAAGTTTAATAAATGAGCTTTTACTTAATGTTTGTTATCAATGATATAACTAGTTACTTACGTCATTTCTAAAATCCAAACTCTTAAATTAACTCCCTATTATCGCGCAGGTATAAATTTCTATAAAAATTATAAATAAGTTCCATGTAGCTTTCGTATATACTTGCATCAAAGATGGGATCCTGTATAGCTAATTTTAAACAGAATAAATGTGAAAGCGGTGCGTAGTGGGATTCCAGCGAGGCGCGGCTTGAGACCACCAGTAGCAACAGCAGCAGCAACAGTCTCTAATTGGATGCTTTGTCAATTGTTCACAGCACTTTCGTTGCACTAATTTGTTCACATGTACCTGCTAAATTTGGCATACAATTGACTAATATTTGAACTTTCATGGGAGCAACATAACCAAAATTTAAATGTGCACTTTTTCCCTTTAGGATCAAATGAATACCATCTGGTTATTATTGCATTATTGGTTGATAGAATAAATGAATTTAGCTCTAAAATACCAAGGATCGCTTTCGCATTGCTGTATTAAAATGGTCACTATGTTCAGAACCACTCCTGGATTATTCACGGCATTGGTACTTTGTGCCACACAATCACTGTTGGCAGTAGGTGGTACCTTGGGATCGTTTTTCGACACGCATCACGTAGTTTTAGGTCTGGTGACACAGTTAAGTTCTCCGTTTTTAAGTTTGTAAGCATATTGCGGGTAATTAAGCTTAATGTTTTCTGCCTTGTGTTATGCTTGGAAACATTAAATGGATTGAAGCAATAGCCATAGCTACGTTTTTCGAGTTCACTCCTTATGCACTTTCAGAAGCCACAGAGATAAAAATAACTTCTAACGCAAAATGCTGATCACAAAGTAACATTTAAAATGAAATAACGAAGACCGTCTTCATGGATTATCAGATTCCAGGTGCTAAGTTACACTGATAACGTTATCACGTTCGTACTACGTAACGTATCGGCCGGCATGCTGCTGCGGTGTACAGCTCTTAGTCAACCGTCTATGTTCTAAAACCCTACGCGCTAACACACTGTTTGAAAGCGTACTTTTAAGGCAGATCCCGTCCTGATATTAACAAGCTTATAACAAAGTATATCATAATATACTCCTTGTGTATTTTTTCCAGATTTTAATATTATGGGCTTAAATATGATATTGCGGTTTAAAATATTCATACCTAAAAGTGATGCCTTTTGTTCCAAATAGGTAGTATTTAGAATAAGCAAAATCATAATGTTTTATCTACAAAACGACTTATTGTTCTTATCCTTGACTATTCTGTATTCCGAGAATAAATTGCTTTAATGTAAGGTTGTGCACATATAAGAAAAACTAAGTACGCTATAATTACCAAAATAACTTCATTTCCCTCAAAGTATAAAATAAGTATGCATTTATTTTGTGTGGAACACGTAAACTCAAATACATAAAATACATAAAAGGTTATGTTTTGTGCACATTCTGTTTGACGTGGAATGACTCATATATAGTAAGTGCTTCTATTTTTAAGGCGTGTGTTAGTAGGTCATTGACATACTGTGAAACGTAACCTTCGGTTTGGGTGCCAAGAATTCCGTGCATTGCACGTAAACAATCACTACCCACGGTATAAACAAAGGAGGGACAGCTTCGAAAAATGTATGTATTGCCTCCCCTGGTGAGGGAACGACTCTACTTACGCAGGTTTGGGTTGTAGTTCGGTTTGTAAGGCAGAATTTGTCAGGTCAAGGGACGTGAAGCGTTTCTGACTAACAATTCCTGCCAGAATCTGCTCTATGTCTTCTGTTCGGAAAGGCGCAGGCGTAACATATGTATTCAGCTTCCTGGCTTCTATTGTTAGCGTCACGGAATTGTCTCGCTTCCTGACGATGCACAACGGGTTTAGATAGCTCGTGTTTGATAGTTCTAGTATCCCGGCATACAGCATTTATTAGACTTTCCATTTATCTCGTCCTTCAAATCTTGCGGGGTCATGCGACTTCTATGACTGAACTTTTCTATGTTCTTCATTTCAAATTAATATTGAAATCCTTTGCATAGTGCCGTTCTTTCGGAAAGTACTTCTCGGTGTTTAATAAGGTTGGCGAAAAGCAGTTCCTTCTGTCTATTGTTTAAATGGTCTGTCATGGCAACGTTTTCCCTTATCTGCAAGGTCAGTACTGCTATAACCCTCGCCTACCTGAATGTTCGTTTGCTCTTCACACACATAGTATTGTCCTCGGCTTCGCAAAGCATTCCGTAGGACTGGATGATGTGGCTATCAGCTGCTGCACTTTCATCTGGCATCGTCATTACTTCATATTTGCTCCCCTGTTCAATCACCTGGAGGTAACCTCACAGCCTGAGTATTATTTCCATTACTCATATATTCAATAAACGCTTTAGGAGCTAAGCATATCCTCTTCTTCTGTTAACTTAACATCCTCCGAGCTTAACGACTGTACAAAGGATACGGCAATTGAGGTCTTAGGTGCGTTAAGTGTTAATTGTACGCGTCCATAATCGATGATAGCTCCATGGGAAAAGCCCGTCGTTACCTGTAATTAGTTCGGGAGCGAGTTTAGAAATTACGAGACAGATAAATTCTAGCTTACATCCATATAGAGCTGCCATTATCATCACTTGCTGTTTTATTCTTTATTTCACTCTCCTAAACGCTATAATACAAAAGCGTTTTTTTCAGGAAGAATCAGCAAACTCACACCTCTTCTTTTCTAAAGCTCGAACGGAACCTGGCTGCATGCAGAGATCGATGAGCCTGAATCCACGGTAATAAAGAAAGTCCTATTTTCTATGATTGTTTAAATACGCAACGCTTCCATTATCTTTTGCGCAAAACTCACGACCCTACAGTCAACTCCAAAATCCAGCTGCCTAATTTCAGGAGAACCATTTCTGTCTATTCCATCCATCACTTCTCAACTATGTCTTCTTGATAAAGCGAGACTTGACTATTATCTCTTGGGGCCAAATCCGGAGACGTATGTACAATTGCATCCGCATCCAGCTTCCAAAGGCATTGATGGTTGCCTAGCTAATGAGGACGCCCTACCATTGTCGGCGTCTTTAGAGCTGCCGGGACTATGCCAAATGGCTCGGATATTTGTGCATTGCCGTGTATAATGTTAGGAGATCAGCGTCCTTCTTCTCGCATCCAACTTCCTCTACTATTTGGCCTTCCATCCTTGTCGTCACCCACCTTCACCTCTGGGTGCATTCTGGTTGGCGCTGGTGTTTCCCTCGGTTTTGGTTTCTCCCAAATCTTATGTAACTCTTTCAGTCGTCCCGTGGGACCATTCCTTACCCTTCGGCCGTTCCTGGGCCTATTTTCAGGCATATCGTTGTTTTAGGATACGGGTCATGATTTGGACGTATTCCGTAATTTCTCCCTCTATCGTGATTCGGAGTAGCACTTGCTCTCGCTCCATCTGGGTGTTGGGTGTTACAGAGGTTGATTCGGGGCAGCGCTGTCAATAGTGTAATCGCGTTGCTCGGTGATCGCGATATAGTATGGTGTCGGGGAAATACCTCATCATACGTGATATAAGTTCCTGTTTACCAAGTGGCAGTTCTAAAAGTCTATTGATTTGTCCACAAAGCAGTAAATAATCAACAAGTCTTTTGCCCATGTTATATTGATACCTGCTGTTGGACGTCCTCTGCATATTCACCAACTGTGAAACGGAGCCATCTAAGCGCGGGGCCTATCAAACTTCTCTGTATTAAATTCATCCGAAAACTATCGGGAATGCCTCTGAGTTCAAATAAGCCTCTAAGTCAATAATGAGCTGTTTCGCGTTATCCACACTACTGTCAAATTTTGGGACAGGCCATTCGTTAAGAAATTGCATGGATCCATGTGTATTCATTTACATGCTTGGCACATTCATTGGTGTCTGAATATTAGGCGTGTTTGCATTTTCATAATTAATATTAATATGAGGCGAGACCCAGAGCACAGTATTAACGTCGATCGGCCTTTCCTCACTAGCATTAGATACTGTCTGGGGTGACCTCACATTGCGCGGATTCCAATGGTTTGGAGGCCCAACTGCACCCTCTCCATTACCTGGCGCATTTAATTCATTTATCTTGACTTTTCCTGAAGAATCAGCACCTACTTCTTTTGACCACGACAACCAGCCCCCTCTCAGCCCTTATCTGTGTAATCTCACCCATTTGTAAGTTTTCCCCATCCTCCATTATTGCTTTGAATTTATTCAGTTGAGCGTTCACTCCTAACTCGACGGTACACTCTCGGCCTTCTATCATATTTCAAGCTACCCTTGCTCCATCTTTTATTGTTCCATAAATCATTTGTTTTGTTAAACGTTTGATCGGTTTTGTCGTTTAACATTTTCAATTTTGGCAACTAATTGTACCCTCATTTCTTCCACCGAGGACTGCACTGTTATTACTTCACTTGATGTACTTCCCTCTGCAGGCTTTCCTGGGCAGATCTCATGTCAGAGGCCATGCTCTGCAAACGCGTCTCTAGCTCAAGCTGGGCGTTCAGCTGTTACTGATTTACCTTCCCCTGTACAAGGAGTTGATCGTCTTTGCTACATCTCTCTGCTCTTATAGTTTATTTGCTAATTGTAACTGCAACGATTTTCTATTCTACTTGGCAGTTGTTGTAATTGTTCCCTTTAACTTTCTAATTTAATTGATAATTGCTGGTATAATATTTCCCCTTGATTTGTTATTTTACTTGACAATTGTCCAAATTGTAACACCATCTGCTCTTATCACCCTAGCTAGGTCGGTCGGCTCCGTTTCTTCATTCATCGTGACTTGGTTTGCGTTTACTGTCTCCTGCAGACTATCCAGCCCTATCAGCCGGTTTTTTGAGTGGAGGAGAAAATAACTTAATCACTAACCTTAGCCCCGATGGGAATCGGAACTGGGAGTATGGGACTCACGAATGAATGGCATACCCACTAAAAACTCCTCCACCGATGTAGGAAAGGAGAAGGTTTGCAGCGGTACCGCCTAAAGCACCCGCGCATTCCGAGGTGATGGTGTGACTGGGCCGCAGTGCGGACACCAGGGGAGTAAGGATTGATTGCTGGGAGGCAGACTTGACAAGGACCCAGTTTGCCCCTGCAGCGGAGTTAAGGTGTAGATAAGAGGAATTCCTGGTGGTAGTGTAAAGGATTAGTGGCGCTTGGATTTCCGGTTGGAGTTAGGTGCATAGGTAGAGGATTGAGGGGCTATGGCATTACGTAGGATTCTAGGAAGTTTCGAATGAGGGTGTAGCTTTCCTGGAGGTGGTTAAAGGGTCGGTGAATGGAGTTGTTGCTAGTTGTTTGGAGCTCTTGAATCCCCACGATTGAGGCCCCAAGGGCGTCCAGTCGCGTGGGTCGGTCGACGCTGACATCGGTGTAAGTTTCGACGAGGTGGGACTCGATACGTTCCAGCTTACGCTGGGCAGACGCGAGCGCCCCGTCGTCGTCCTGTAGCTCGAAGATCCGGCTGGAGAGTGCGTTGATTACGCTGGCCGTGGTTCGCTGCTTGGCCTCCACAGCCGAGAGACGTGTGAAAATTGCGCGGCGTAGCTCAGCCAGTCGTGAAGAGAAGTCCTTTAATTTTGCTTGTATGTTTGACAGGAGGCCTTGAAATCCGTGGCGCGCTGTATCCGTGTTGCCACTGGTCGAGAGCTGGACCCTTCCTAAGGGCTGCGTCGGGTTACTGTCTGTAGTAGCTAGTATCTTGGTAGGTCTGATTGCTGTTGTCTGCTCCGGGGATACAGGGGGCATTGCGCCTGTCCTGTGAAGTGTGTGTTCCCAGAACAGGTGGCACAGAAGCGGTGGCGTCGTGTGAGGTCATGCTGGGTGCAGGCCGTCGTGAGGGAGCCTGACCCACAGTAGTGACATCTGGGAGATGCGCTGCAAGTCTCCGCTGCGTGACCGAAGGCACAGCAGCGGCGGTAGGGCACCGGGCGTTCTCTCCTACTGGGCTCTAGCGTAGGATATGCCCAAGCAGGGGCAGGCCTCAGGTTATGGCCAGTCTGACGTCCGATGTGGCGCCCAGGTGCAGGCGCACCGGCAACTTTGGGCCTCTTGGAGAGATTATGCGTGAAGCCCGTATGATGAGCGCCATGGTAGTCTTGCAGCTTCCAGCACTAAGTGTGCTGGGTGATCTCGGGGCACGCCACAGATGACGACACTATGGTGTCCATCCATCTGAACATGCGTCGGCATCGGTTGAGGTCCCAGCTTCATTGGAGTTGCTCGGCAGGCAGCTGGCGGCGTCGTTTGGATCTGCTTTTGTAAAATAATAGAGGTGGCGGCGGTTGGTTGCTGGCCCGCTTCTGTTGGGGAGGCCGGGCCAGCAGCTGTCGGCGTCTGTATGCTCGACTCCCCTTGAGGAGCCGAGATGGCGGCGGTCTGTGTTGCAGAACAGGCCAACTTCGGCCTTCTTCTGTGAAGAGTTACCCAGCTCCGGTTGAGGAGTGCGGCTAGTAGCTGGCGGCGATGCTGTTGGGTCGGCTCTGGAAAGAGGCGGGGCCTGCTATGGCCGGCTGCTCTCTCGGCAGTGGCGGCGAAGTTTTTGCGATTGCCGGTGAGTCTACGGTGTTTCCCATAACCCATTTTCTCAACCTGTTTCGTCGGGAGCGATTCTGAAACAGTCGGTTTGCTGCGGTGAAGCTGACATCTCAACGTTTAATCACGCCGTGTCGCACAGTAAAATTACATCATGCACAGATGAATTGCGGTTACAATCACTTACGTCTAAGGTCACAGTCATCGCTCCTGAGCATCCAATCCAATCCGGTGTTGGCGTCTGAGGGCAGCCAGATGAAGTGTATGAAAGTATATCTACCCTTCTTAGGGCTTAACCACTTAGAAAGACGGGATGAGAGGTTGCGACTATGAATAAGGTTGTTGGAGGAAGGGGGTAGCAATATTTTATCCTCATTGCTGCAGGTCAGGATGCAGCTGCCCCTGTGCAAAGCTAGTGTGTGTTATTTTATAAAAGTATGATGCTCAGGGAATACCATTTAAAATTTTATTTATCCAAGCGTCTCTTGGATGACTGAGAAGGAGCAGCTCAACCTTAACTGCTGATGAAATTGCTCCTGTATTATCTGGTGTGCCCACATGCCATGCAGTGAACCAGATGACGCCTCCAAAGGTATTGTCGGCGGTTATGATCCCCAAGAGACTGAGCAAGGACTCTCCGATGGTATGGCTTTGAATGATGCGCCCCGGCGGCTAATTCTATCCTCCACGCATGAAAGAGATGAACCTTAGTAAGTGGTCTCACGGAGAAAGAACGGCATACAGAATAAATGTCCCAAAGACACTCGTTCCATAATCGATGCAGTCGTAGTAGATTGGATTCCGCGGCCATGCCCCAGATCTCGCAGGCGTATAGAAGAGCGGGGATTATATGAGCTCGAAAAAGACTTGCTTTAAAGCAACGGACATTCCGAACCTTAGCATGCGGGACAAAAAGCCGTAGCTCCAGTGGCTCGATGCAGCAGGTCCCTGGTATGCTCCTTAAAAGTAAGAAATACTATTCAGGAGCTAATAATTCGTCTGAGATACGTATTTGCAGGGAAGTTGGCGGGAAGCGACGCTTTGTTAGAAGGATGGCGTGACCTTTCTCCGGATCGATGGGCAACGTCTACAGCAGTCTTGGATGAGACGAAGGTGTTGTTTTATTGGGTTGAAGCTTCTGCATGGATCTCTGCCTATGGTATAGCAACACGTCGTCAGCATATTGTGCTATTGCTCCGTAAGCAGGATGCTGTAGGATCCAGCATCCACGTAAATGCTGGAGGATCGTGCAGCTCCTTTGGGGACTTGAACTTGAAGGCGATCATTGTGTTTGTAAAAGAGGTGTTTATGTGAGTACAAGCTCGCTCTTTCATGAAAGCACCTTCATTGCTTTTCATCAAAATCTGTGGAATACGCTTGGTGAACACTTTTGTAAATATTTCGCTACTACAGTTACCTTCGAAATATTTCATTTGTATAACATGTCATTTTAAACTCATTAAAATATTTAATTAGTTTCATAATACTTACCCCACCAATTGTATAGTGTTCAGGTTGTTGTGTCCTAAATTTATTATGTTATTCTTGATAAATTCTCACCATCTTGAAACTTTTGTAAGAAGACAATACAGATCGTGCTTGTTTTTCTTTATCGTTCTAAAACTTGGAAACCGACTATAGATAACCTAAATAAAAGCACAGGCTATAAAACAGGTTCATATCAGTAAGAGAATGCATTATTTTAGATAGAAACTCAAATCATAAATTAAGAGTAAAGTTAGGTATAAAGTCTTTGGAAGAAAATATCACAACTTATAGAAATTAATACATACAGCATATCCAGAGTATGTACCTGGTAGGACTCAAGCAATTTTTAAACTGTAAGTCCGTGGGAAGAACACAGACGGGAGGACCAAGAAAACGAAGTCCTTACAACAGTTTGTAACCGGAAGAGGTATTATTGCCTAATATTTTAAGTAAAGGAGAAAAAGATTAATTCTTAAAGGCGTTTGACATTTTATTTCCCTTATTTGTACAAATTTTGCATAACAAACCTGGAACATGCCCACCACACTCCTTGCTTTAAAACAAAAAGGTCCAAAGTTCATTGTGCTTATTGTAGGTTCTCTTTCTCTTGTTTATGCTGTGCATGTTGTTCACCCTCGACATACTTTATTTGTCTCTCTCGTTTCTCGAGGCATAGCCTCCAGCTCCAGCTAATATTTACAGCTCATACTGGAGCAATGGGCACATGCTTTCACACCCCTGCCCTTCGAGCGCTCTATTTTCACGGTCAGTTCACACAAATTTTGATTGTTCTAGAGAAAGGTTGTTTTGGCTTGTGTAACTGCATGCGGTATAGATATATTACTAAATAATTATTTTTAAACACAGAATTAAATGATCGCGCTTTAATATACACCTTTCATATTGCTAATATAAGCAAAGGGTGTCATTAATGTTTCAATAACTTTTTGTAATTATTTTGTAATTGGATTATTTATTTTTAGTTGTGATTGTGTTTTTATAATTTGTATTATATTGTACTCTTTGTAGATTAAATATAATTTAGTTTTAGTTTTTTTAAGGAAGTTTAATTCAAACTTTGTTTTTAATTTTGGATTTGCACTTATATTTATAGCAAATTGGAGCTGCTGAACTTCCCACAAAGTGGGATAAAATATTTAATGCTGATGAAGGTACTTCGTAAATGAACAATTAATTTTTTACGTTCTATGTAAAAAAACAAAATGCAAATTTGTATTCAATCTGGCAAAAACTGAAAAGTAATACAGTTACTGGTTTGCTTGCTGCAACAGGAGTATCGTTTTCATATAACCCGCAGCAACACAGTATTGCGTTATAAAGTTTTAAGGGTGTTTTTCTAGATCTTTAGTTTCTGTATATATGTTAGAAGTATTTTCCTAGTTTGATCTTCTTTCCACATCTGGTGACAGAAACAAACATGAGTCAACTCTTGAACACAAATATTTTTGGACTCCTAGTCGATGGAACGCGCGTTTTACAATGTATTCAACAAAGCTGTGTAGGAACTGTGGCATTTACATACATTACAGTCACTAGTGCATTAGTCTGTATCTGAGTGTGTACTGATGCCACGGTTAAGAACGCACCTTCGCCTTCCGTTCTTTTTGGTCCCTTGTTCTTTACAATAAATCTTTGTGACACAAAATGACAAATCATTTGCGTAATATTGTTTCTGTATACAACAATATCTTATTAAGCTATTATATATATATATATAGTATAAAGCTTATTATAATACAGTATTCGTTCTATTTAAGTGAAATATACTGTAATGGCATTCCACAGGTGCGCTCCTGCTTTCAGTGAATATTACCAACTTTTACCAGGCACAGCGCACACATACACACACGAACATACGCACAAGGCAATCTCTCCTCGCATTAATGAATGTCGCAGGTTTTTCTGCTCGTGAGGCTGCAAATCGTATTGGAGTTCCTACTTCTACAGGTCAGAGGTGAGCAATTACGATATGCAAAGAAGGAATTGAACGCCGTCGTCCTGGCTCAGGAAGATGTGGTTCACTTCGGACCAGAATGCAGCTTTGGTTGCAGAAGCAGAAAATTACCCCTTACAATGTACTTCTGACATGACAAGAAAATGGAGCTCCCTGATTCGCCTGTATTGTTATGCGGCCTATAAATGACATGAAGAGCGGCCAAGAAGCAACCCTTGTGAAAGACGATCACAGATTTTTTTCGTCTTGCGTTTAAACAGAAAAATGTCAAACCCCGAGTGGTATAACACGATATTCTCAGACGAGGTTACACGTTAGGGGAAAGCGATTGTTTTATCTTCCAAAGGAACCTCATATGATGCAAAATATGTTGCTAAAAATAACACCATGGTGGCATATATGTCTTGTTGGGGGCGGTTCGAGTATGATGGGATTCTACACTAAACGGGGCGTAATATGGGGTCATACTGGAACATATTTTGATTCCCTCTCTAAGGATAACATATCCTGATGGAATTATTGAACGGGTCAGGATAATCACGCTGTCCATATATGTCGAGAGGTTTGAAATTGGTTCTCAAAGAGACAGGACATCAAGAGTGATAGATTGGTCTTCCTGTTCACAAGATATTAAAACCCATCGAGTAAGTGTGGGTTAAGGTAAGAGAATGTTGCGCTCGAGTTTCCCTGCTCATTACGAAGGACAAGAGATGGCCTTATGGACACAAGTTTAAGAGGGCTGGGTTTTTGAGCCTCTCGTCCACTCTATTATCTAATCTATTATCTACTCTGTTATCTGGTATCACCTATGCCCAGAAGACTGACGTCCAAACATCCGAAATTATCTCTTGCTTATTTCTTGCGTTTTCACTTTAGAAGACAAAATATTTCTATTCACCTTTTTGTATTCATATGCAATACATTAGTTTGTGTTTACGTTTGTGTATGTGCATAGGTAATGCCATAAAACTCAAGTACAATATGGTATTAAGACAACATGATGCTCTACCTATAAAAATAAATTTAAAACATGAACGACAAAGAAGCATTGCTTCTGAAACTGAGCTCCACAGTCACACTGCACGCTGTCTTCATTCCAGTGTCTTCATTGGGGCATCAACGCATTCAGTCGTTTCCTAAAGTTATGAAGGCGGCGTTTCCGTACATCCCCAATTTCTGCAATCGAAATGGCTCATATTTTTGGCCAAGCCTGTACATATTTTGCGGGAGGAAAAATTTGGACGCCAAATGGAAAGAAACTTTTGATTATTGACTGTGCCCTGCATATCTAAAGAAAGTGTAAAATGAATTTCTTTAATTATTTAAGATAACATTATTATTTATATATGAGTTTAATAGCAAAACCCTTTATCATACCCATATTTGCCTGACTGGTGTTTATAATATACAATTAACAACAAGCCTGACTAGATAGTATATACGTAGGTTTAAATCTGTAAAAACATCGAGGCTAAAGGTTTCGCCATTATTATTATTATTATTATTATTATTATTATTATTGTCATTATTATTAAAATAACGAAAAATGAAGTTAATTAAAATTGCAATGGCTACTATTATTTTCGCCAGATCCCTTACACAATTCTTTTAGGGAGATGGTGGAGGTTCAAAATGTATATTTTTATTTGCACCATAATTTCAATTCAACACTTAGGATTTAATCTATAATAAGTTTAAAAAACTGATGTGATGCACACACATGACTTTCCCTACTCTATCGTTTATTAGTGAGTATACAAACTACTCTTGCGAAAGCTTATTTTTTTGTCTGCTACATTTTAATCCAAATAAACCATTGTATAAATAGTTACATTACACATTTCGTTATAGACACAAAGGGAACAGCGATAGCCAAATGTTTAAGAACTAGCCTTAAAATTCCATAGTGTTTCCGTGCAATCACAAGAAACATTTGTATGTTGGCAGAACTTAACACAATGACCAAGAAATGAGCAATTCGAACCTTTAATAACAAATATCTCAGAAATGGCTTATACCACAAACACACTTATTTGAAATAAATGTGTGCTTTAAAGAGATCTACATTTCTTGTGCAGTACATTTTCGTTTATCGCTTAACGTTTACCGTTATGCAACATTATACGAAATTCCTTCTAAATGAAAAGGACTTCGTGGGCCATTCTCAGAATATTCAAGATATGCATTTTATTTGTAAGGTAAATATATTTGATATGTGATGTTTTAATCAAAAATTTTAAGAGCTACTGTAGAGGATAAATGTTTTTGAAAAATGTTTCATGTAAAGGGTAGTTTGGGGTGCGGGTAGTTTTTTGAAAATCTTCGTGTCGCATCTTTGGAAGATACTGAACATAAATTCCATGTTTGGAATTTATCCGACTTTTACTTTTTGAGTTATGCTGCTCACAGACAAATACATACACTGACATTTTTCTAAAAACAATTTATTTCGATTCAGGTGACCTCAAAACATGTATTTCTGGTTTAATCTAGGTATAGAATATTTGGGTGGAATGCAACAGCTTCTCTACCTACTAGTACAGTCCGGTGCAAAAACAATTACAAACGTGCCAATGCCTTTGGTTTTCTCTAGCGTTGCTCTTTATTTAATGTTAGCAGATACCCCATATCAGTTGTGTTCCCCGGATGTGCTAAGCTCGTATTGGTTTGAACAAAGTGAGCGGGAAACGAAACATTCTACCTGAATGGCTGCAAGGTACCTGCCAGACATTCGCCAAATCTGTCCGTCTCCTATTGGTTTGATGTCAAAGGTTTGGCATTGAAGGGGACAGGATAAGACAAATATGTGTTAGAGAGATATATATTTACTTTTATCCTGTAGAGCTCACAGGTTCCTTACCATAAGGTAAGTAATATAAAATTACAGCTTAAAATCAATGCATGCAAATCATAATGGCAACTTTAAGTACAAGTAATTAATAAAGTGAAATGGTTCAATTAATTGTTTTTAAACAATTTCCTCTTTATTAGACATATGTCATTTAAAATGAACAACTAACCGGAAATTGACCCATATGAACAGGGTTACAGCACAGCCAGGGCGGCTAAGCTATGGAATACCCCAAGAACAGCGTCAAACTGGTGGAAGAAATACCACGAATGTGGATACTGGAAACGCAAACCAGGTGACGTATATATGCATAAATGCATAATGTGGTCGTTATGGTACCAGGAGATTCAAAAATATTTCACAACGGGGCATAAAACAATAGTGAAGGACATATGAAGCAAACTGTTTAGTATATATGGTTTTTAGAAGCCAAAAAGTTATTTTAGGAATAACAGTTATTTAATAGGTTATGGAATTATGAAGCTATTATTATTATTATTATTGCCTTCTACCAATAATAATTGTTTGCAAAACAACAAGAGCGATTGACATATTAATTCTGAATTATAAGATATCGCAAACAAGCAAGGTAAGCAACCGAGATATACAAAAGAACCACCTAAAACCAAAAAGCATTACAAAAAGGCCGCAAAACATTGCGTTATCTTCTCACTTGAAAACGGTTGACAATCTTCTTTACATTCTTTTTCTGCAAAACTTTGATAATAAAATTTATTTAAGATGATACAAATTCCAAATTAAATATGGGAAGGTAAAATTAGAATAAAAAATTCAATGCCATAGTCGGGATTCGAAACGCAGATCAACTTCCCGTACCGCTGCTCCTCCGTCTGAGCTATGACAATATGGCAACACATTATGAGAGTCCCATTGGACTCCAATTTTTCCGGTAAAACAGGCATCCTTAACTTTTCTCGAGATAACATACCCCAATGTCGATTTACATACTTTTTTCATTCTGATTCTGTCTTTTCAGTCTACGGGAGAGCAATTAATGAAATTTAATTGATTATGATTTCCCAAGGAATCCAAATCTGGCTTGGATCTTAACCTCTGGTGCGCATCCGCCAACGAGAAAAAAAAAGCCTATGCAAAATCCGCCAATTCACTTGGGTTGCTAGAACTAGGTAAGAGTGTAGCCCTAAATGGGGAGGAATCCCTTGCCTACCTGAACGCGCAGTTAATTATATCGGCACTTTTTTTTTAGTTTTGTTTTAGTAAAATGAGTGTAAATAGTGGAGTAACGCGTTTCATTACATTTTAATTCTAGATTTGTAGCATCCGATTTTGTTTCTCATTAGTTTATGCTAACCTTCTAAATGGAGGAATAACCTTTTTCATTGGGCCCATTATGTGTACACACCCAGCGTGACGTGTTTTGTAAATTTAGGAAAGTACTACTATACTTATTTGTTTTTAAATATATATGTATTTCATTTAGCACAACTGACCTCTTCAACGTGTGCTCTTTCTCCTCAAAAGTAATTAACATTACCTCCATGAAATTTACTAAAATGTTAATTAAGGTTTAAGGTATAACAAATTAGAACTTATGGGCTCATATTACTTTACTATATTTGAAAAATCTGATGTGACATATTGACACACCTTTCTCTACGTTCTATCGCTTTTTATTGGGTATACAAATTATTCTTCCAAAAATTTATTTTTATTTTAATCGAGACAAACTTTTCCGGAAATAGCTGCAATACACATTTGGTTTTAGATACAAAGGGTATAGTGAAGAACTGTAGGCTATGTATTGATCTTAAAATTCCATAATCTTCATGCATTCGCTATAAACAACGTAATGTCGCAAGCGCTTGAAAAGAATGACCAAAGTATTGAACAATTCGAACCCTTAATAACGGATATCTCGGAAATGCCTGATTCCACAAAAAGTTATTTAATTAAATTGTGTGTTCTAAAAAGATTTACCTTTTTTGTGTAGTACGTTTTTGGCTATAGCGTAAACGTTTACCAGTTACACAATATTATACTAAATTCCTTCCGAATGAAGTGGACTTCATGGGCTATTCCTAGAAAATTCAAGATATACATTTTATTTGTAATGTAAATACCTTTAATATATATGGTATTTAATCAAAATTGCTAGAGCCATTTTTGAGAAAATAAAAAATTTCGAAAAATGTTCCAGGTAAACGGTTGCTTTGGGTGGGAGGACTTTCTTTAAAAAGTTTGTATCGTATGTTTGTAAGCTATTGAACATAAATACCAAATTTGGTATTTATCCTACTTTTCGTTTTTAAGTTATGCTGTTCACAGATATACAGATACACACATAGAACTTTTTCTAAAAAAAGCTTTTTCTGCATTCAAGGGGCCTCAAAATATGTATTTCAGGTGAAATCTCGGTATTAAACGTTTGGATGGAATGTAAAACCTTCTCCACCTACTACGTACGTGGTATAAATGTATAATGTGGTGGCACGTTTGTTTTTATAGAGCAAGCAACCTATTTAACTAATAAAGTAAGACATTTGAAAATGTCAGACAAACAAATGTCATTATTGAGAATTTCACTATATAATACGTATATGTATCTGAATGAATACTCTAAAATTAATTTATTTTCGTCAACTACTTGATGAATACACATTATATTGTACGAGTCTTTCTTGAATAACACGTTCCCTTAAGGAAAGTTTTAAAACAGTAAGACATTATTCCTTGCAGAAATAAGCCCAGTTTTACCTTACTGTTTTAAGGAGTTGCCGATTTGAGGCCTCTATTTCTCACATATACAGTTTTATTATTTTGAGCACATGACATTTAAATCTGTGGGACTAGAGCTCTTAAGGGGCTTTGACTACTAACCCGGGTGCCGTCCCCACGCGAACATGCGCAAGGCAGAGGTAGACAATCATTCCAATGGGCAGATAATATGGGAAACACCAAGCTGACGGTGGCTTTTGTGATCAACTGACTGCTATTTAGCGTAGCTCTTCAAATGTCAATGCTGAGTGGACACCGGTCCTATAGATGGGCGCCACGCGAACTTCCTGGCTGAGAATCAGAGCACCACGCTACGTCCCAAGACACTTAACCTGCATTTACTTAAGTCAGAAAACTAACCTGTTAAATATCCCATACTTAGGAAATATCATCTCTAAACTGCGTAGCTCTTAGTTCTATCTTGCATTAACTCAACAATTCTAAAAAGCAAAAAGATGTATTTTTATTAACGGCAGTCTGGAAGAATTGAGTGTCATTTTTGTAAGGAGGAAAAGAACCAGTGTCACCATCATTATAATTGCAGATGGTTTATGAGAGGTCTAATGCTTTAAGTGGTGGCAGAACTCAGCAAAGTACTTCATTTCTGATAATTAATATTTCTACTAATTTCTAATAGTTTAATAATTCTACTTAAACAATTTCTAATAAAACAAACTCTGATATAGTAGAACCTACTTGTTGATAACAGATATTCTATCCACGGTAACACATTTTACTGAGCACAAGAGATGCATGTTGTTACTCGTTCATCTATTAAATGTACAACAAGAAAAAAGAATCGACATTTAGAAGCTCTCCGCTCTATTGTTATCGAAGAAATTTTTAGGGAAAATTTGAAAGCCTATACTTCGTCTTCATTACTAACTTTAATCTAAATTTTCTAAACCCCATTTGCATATTACAGTGAAGAATTTTACTCACTTAATAGAAGCATTTAACAACAAATACCCTCCGGTGTAACGAGCGAGGCATTCGGAAGGTCCGCGGTTCAAATCCTGCCATATCCATCCTACCTGACTGAGGTTTTTTCCTCACAACTGGCAAATGCCGCGGAGGTACCCTAAAGTGGCCTGGAACCTTTACTTCCCAAAAGTCCTTACCCTAATATAATTTAATTGCATGTATCATCACCAACAGCGCCCACCACTTGTGGTGCCGTCTGTAGTAAGAATGGGCGTTAAATACCACAAACGCAAAAGCAACAAAGTGAAATTACTTTTACATATTTCAACCACCACAGTTCTTTCTTCAGTTCTATTTTTTTATTTGTGTCTTTTTTCATACTATATTAAACTGAGATGGCCAAACCTAATACTAAATGGACATGTGGCTATATACGAAAACTAATGTTAATACAATATAGCAGTCCCTATGGAAAGTGTACACAGCTGAATTTTCAGAATTTAATGAACTTTCTGGCGTCTCAAACCAATCTTTTTATTTTTTCTATCACCTACCTAGTAAACACCAGAAGACGTGCCCAAAACATCCATATCGAGATTTCACCGAAGTACATGTTTTTATTTCCTCGAATACATTTTTTTTAAAAAAAATAATGGAGTAGAGTGTGTCTCAACAGCATAACTCAAAAACGAAAAGTCGGATAAATACCAAACTAGCATTTAAGTTCAGTAGTTTTCAAAGATGCGACAAGAAGATTTTCAAGAAAACCCTTCCATTCAAACTACCCTTTACATGGAATATTTTTAGAAAATTTTGATGTTCTCAAAAATGGCTCTAACGATTTTGATTAAAATATCGTATATTTAAGATATTTTCATGAGAAATAAAATGTATATCTTGAATTTTCCGGGAATGCCCCCATAAGTTCTCTTCTTTCTGAATGGCTTTTGCATAACTGGTAAGCCGTAAGGGATACACAAAATATTTCTACACAAAAAATGTAGAGCTCGCTGAAACACACAATTTATTTCCTATACATTTTTTTTGGAGTGAACCATTTCAGAGATATTCCTCGTTATTTGTTTGAATTTTCCAATAATACTTTTTATCAACTGCGAATTTTATATTCGTTTTTTGTCCTGGATATGCAAAGACAATGAAATGCGCCACATAGCAACCAGCTCTTAAAAGATTTGACTATCGCTTAAAGCTTACCATATTCCCCTGGTACCTACCAGAAAATTAGCAATAAGACAATTTCTGCAAATGTTTATCTAGATTAACGTGAAGTAGATGGAGAATAAGCGTTGGTAGAAATTGTTTTTACAAGAGTAGAGAAAGTCATGCATGTGTAACACATCAGATTTTGGTGTTTGGGCGACTCTTCCACCTCTGAAAAGTTGAAGTGTTTACACCATTTGTCTTCTGTAGCAAGTGATTATTCAAAAGGAAGAGAGAGGTTATCATTCCTAAATCTTGGTGAATTATGTAATTTGCTTGTTTTCTCGGAAAAATGTGATCATAAGAATTAAGTTTAATGGACATATTTCTGATTTTTTGTTGAGCACATCCATCCTGTATATAGATTGTTTACTGCGCTGCCTGCTAGACCGCAACTGTGTTGATGGAAATTAATGGTGAATAAACTAGTGCACCTGTTACTGCATGTTCAAACACTGATATTAATGGAGCAATAGTTGACAATGGGAAGCAGGGAATCGATAGCTGCAGACATTCTGAACACAGTAGGCAAAATGGTCACGACAGCTAGGATCTCCTTCAACAAAAGGGAGTAACTGAAGGCTGACTCTGGCGCCATTATTCTCTAATTACACTGACCTCGTTTCCTTCCTTCTCTCTGTGTTTAAGTGACAACAATTGGGAGTGCGCAGGAAAATGTTACGAGCAAATTTCACATAAACACGCAGTTCCCATAAGCAATGCAATGTCAGCTCAACACTAACCACTTCCTGCAAAAGTGCTTGCACACAATCGCCTAGACAAGAAGATTTGCATGTCTCAGCAAATACTCAGGCAATACAGTTTTTCTTGGAGTAGTTTGTTTCTACTTTTGAATGTAGAGTTTAAGATTTCTAACCTGCTTACATGCTATTCAAGTTACTGAATATGTTATATATCATAGCATTTGTGATGTGATTACCTTCACGTGACGCTGTTATTTGTTATCAATCCCTCTCATGGTTTATCAGTTTCGCAAAAGTATACAATATTCACTGAGAATGAAGACGATTTCACAGGCTGTTCAATGAAAGGTGAAGATAGACAATATTAATCTCACAAGTATTTAAAAATATAATTAAAATCGCTTCTTCCATTTTTGACTAAGGGTGGTGTTTTACCTGTCTTAGCCTCAACTGATTTTCAAAGCTTAAACTGTTAAACAACGGTACAAAGTGGATGATCCTAAGCAGACTCGGTGAAGTGTTTCTTCAAATCAAATCTTTTGTATACATCAATGAAATTAACATATTCGCATCTCAGAAACCACGCTTCATTGTGCGCGTTTACTGCATACTTTAAAATACAGAATTTATAGATACGCAATCTAATTTTTAGAAATAAAATACTGAAATAATGTGTGTGCAGCATCATTATTTATAAGTTTTTTACGCTAATTTATTCATTAGTAGTTTCATACTGATTTTAAGATTTTAAGGGTTCACAGGACATCTATAGAGTAATGTTTCTTTTTTAATACCCAATAATTTGCAAAAATCCTCTAAGAAAGTTAATTAGAGGTGCGTTAATTTCAACCGTTTGACATTTTCTTGTGCTTTTTTAACACCTTAGGTCATACTATGACGTTTACATTTTATCACCTACTTGAACAATATGCTACTAGATGGCCGTAGTTCCACTGCTACCTTTCAATACCTCTTCGATTGTTATCGGATTATTGGAAGGCTATATAAACATACGAGTATGTACTACTCAGGACAAATAGTCCGAGATAAGAAGAAAATTACAATTAATTTGCTTCTTACTTATTTTAAGGAAAATTGATAGTGCGACACTTTTTGAGTGCAATTCAAATGTTAGAATTAACTACAATCCTAATGAATTGATTGACTCATTCAAGAGATCCTTGATTTCATTCATGATAGGGCAATTAGTTAAAATTAATGGAATAAAATAAATAAAATGAAATTAATACTCTTATAATTGTTCAAATTATTATGGGTATATTTGATCGACACTAAAAATTACACCAGTTAGATTTCATAAACATATTTTCTCTCCATTACTGTAGTAGTTATGACAGTGACTTTTAGACGTACTGTCAGTTTCTATCCCAAAACTCTTTTTCGATGAAATATGCCAATATTCAAGATATGCAAAATACCAGCTGTTCATTACAAACCTAAAGCATTTTCCAATATTTCAGCTGTTTTTCCCTTTTTCTGTGACATTTAGTTTAATTATATAGTTATGTTTCTGTTTACAACACAGTGACTTTGTGTCCAAAAGTATTAACAAATAGTATTTTGACCTCTATGAAAGCGATAAGGTTTCTTTCATTCTAAATTATTTTAGAAGTGTTTACGAAAGTGGAATTGTTTTTCATAATTTTGAGGATGTTAAATAAGAAATTATTTACCAAAATATTCCTAAACCACGACCACCGCCGCAATCGTCGGTAGCTACTTCCACCTCCATGCTTATTTGTTTATTTATTTATTTTGCAGCCCTGATTCTCTTACATTTGTTAAATCATTATCCTTCCTGACATATCCGGTCGCTTCGGGAAAAAGTGCTTTGTACACAAAATAATGCAACACGCTCGTCTGATAAGCATACATAATGGGTAGCATATTCATAAAGCAAGGACGGTTCCACAGCATGTTGTCCTGCTTAACAACGGCACATATCCATCTTGTTGCTAATTGCTCTGGCCAGAAGTTGACTGGTGTGAAACAAGAGGTACAAATACGCAGAACGATGTTTAATGTTATGTTTTATTGGTATTAGTCTGGCGTGCTGTAACAAGGACAGATTATATTTCATTACGTTCTCTTGTACCTCATTCGTGTTATTATGATTTTCATTCAAATGAAACCAATAAAATAGACTAATGCATTGCGTTGCAGCTTAGGGATGGTATCGATAACACGGCGGTCTCATTTCGTGGCCGCATTAGAGAACAACATCGAATACAATTAGTAATGCTCTACAGCAGGGATTCTGGTACGCCAGCTACCGTCGGATGTTACGTAAATAAGATAAGTTAACGTTTGTTTTAAACAAATACTTGAGAGTGTCCTACGATTGTGGCAGAGCTCAAGTCAAATATATCTGACCAGAAAACAATGGGAAGTGTATTGCCATTTGTTTTACTGCGATACTGTATTTTGCAGATGTGAAAGCAGTGCAGTTACATTATAATCGATATTTTATTTGTCAAACTGTTATTGTAGGACATATATTCTTTGCTTCCCAATTTTTATTTATAGTATCCTGACATTCTCTTACATGGTTATTCTTCATAGTATTCAGTTTAGTGACAAATTTGTTCCTTTTTGCGGTATAAAACTCCACCAATCACTCTCTGGGAAGTAATGGACTAACTTATTAATTCTATTTTTTCCATAAAAATCATTGATGTGGGTATCACAATAGCATTTTTATTTTGATTTGCGGAGGAGTCGAAAATAAATTAATTTCCGTTTTCTGGCTGAGATATCTCAAAGTTTATAAGAAAGTCTAGTACACCAGACACAACCTGATTGCATGCTTTCGGTCTTTCCGTTTGCAGCAAAACATAGAAAACAACGCTTTCATTTGTTTGTTCTCAAGAATGAATCACAATGCACAAATTAAAGAGACAAACCTATCCTCATAGTATCCTCACCCACAGAGTGTTCTGGTATTGGCTGATTCTGTATCTATGGAAGCATATTTTAATCACGTTTGTATTGTCTCCTTTCATTTCACATATGTACAATCTTTTCACACGAAGTTTGTGCATCCTGTCGTCTGCTTATTCTCAGTTGATTTTTTCTCCAAATGCTTTCATTTTTTATTTTTAATAAACCAACACTGTATGCTGAGTATGTACCGGGGAAGTTTTAAATGACAGCTTAAAGCAGTGATAGAAAGCACACTTGTAATTTTGAGCTTGACAAAGAGCAAGTAGAACGGTTTTTTTTCCCTGGCTTTACAGAAATTCTGCTACATTTTATTTGCCCTCAGCTCCTGTGGTAAGTAACGTCTTCTGGACTTAAATATTGAATAGTGGCTCCCTCTGCTTCTTTAAGTTAAAATCCTTCGCAATAGCTTCTGTAACTTCTTTATCTTCAGCAGTCTCGGCCTTCTCCTCGGTTTTCAATTGGTAACTTTCCTGTTTCGTGATACCTACAATCTATTTTGGACATCCCTGATATTGGTTGAAACGTGGCGCTTACAGCTAATATCTGGACAGATTTATTCCTTATTGTGTGCTTTACCGAAACAGAATGCTTCTTTTTGGTTTCTTTTTTTCTGTTGTTAAGTTTTGCTGATGTGATTTGCATGTGCTTCAATCTGGCCAATTGTGTTTAAACCGTTTCCATGCTGACGAAAGGCAGTAATATTGCCGTAAGTTAAATCACATGATCTGTGGTTTTTTTTCTTCACTGGTATATTTGATAACTCATGTGAAGGGGTTGGCATTTCCTTGATTTTGCTGGGCTTCTAAGATGCTTTTAATATTGATCTGGATTTCCTACCACCTGGGCACTCGGATATCATCTTCTTAATCGCTTGCATGAACTACCATAATATACACTTTGTATACTCTTTTACTATAATCTTGTCGCTGTAAAACTGGAACAAACTGAGCAATACTCAGGAGTTATTGTTGTTTGGACAATTTTCGTATCCTTGTTTCTGGCAGGAGGCGCTTTCCCTATGACCTTATACTCTTTCAGAACTGAAACACATGAGAGAAAATATAGTTTTGCAAAAGTTCACTGTTATCAATACATAGGGCATTGAACCACGGCAACACAGTTGATATGTGATACAAAATATAAGTATTTTAAAAAAATGAGCATTTATCCAATTTTGAAATAGCCGTTCCTCATGCTAGGTTCTTTTCTCAGACTTTAGTTATTTCACTGATGAGCTGTGGAGCTGTGGTTTGTTCTGTTGGCTTACTTGACAATGTATTTTGTCGCCTAAACTAGCCGAACAAGATTCGCAGGGTACGCTTACTACCATATTTTTGGTACAGAATACAAATGCGGCTCTTAAAGAAAAACTAGCATTCATGCTAACAGAAGTCAGTATTGGAAAAAATATCTTCCTTTCCATTGGTGATGCTTTCTTAAATGAAAACGAAATTGTTCTTCATTGTGAACTCTGTGAATATAAGAATATAATTGTGTGAATAATGTGGATATCATTCTTGGGAACCTTATCTCAGATTTCAATGTATACTTCCTTGAAAACCTGGATTCAGAATTTTGATTAGAGATCCGTTTTTCTATTGCTGGTGATCTACCAGAAACCTTAGCTCCTTGCGAGAAAGACGGATTAATCGAGCTATCTGTCCCAGGCAAATGATCAAGAAGGTAGATTTAGTAGACTTCTGCCTGGCAAGAACATCATTTGCACCAACAGCCGCAACATACGCACCACAGGTGATGGATACACATGATATATGCAATAAAATGATAATTTAGAAAGGAAATTTGAGAAGAAAGCATTCCAAGTTGAAGTTTTGTGGTACTTCCCCGGTATTCACTGCCTATGAAGTCTGAGGAAAGTCTGGAAAAACCCTCAGTCAGAGAGGACGATCCTGGCTGTATATGAACCGTGGACCTCCCGTAAACGTATTGGTTTCCATGTACGAACGTTTTATATCATAAAGTTATCTTTTTCACTTTGCGTTTTCTCTTACCTCACATGAGCCGAACCAAAGCCTACTTGAAGCACTTGATTGCATTTTCCGCATCTTGCAATTAAACATAGAGTAATAACTATAACTAATAACGAACATACTACTCGTTTGAAATTGGGATTTCGTTCAGGTTTCACGAGTAGGTTGCTGAGATGTTCGCTTCAAAAGCTGAAACAGTTTTCGCACAAAACGATATTTACGGCCATTTTTAGGGGCGCAGGGTTTTAGCTTCCTGTCATAATATTTAAATATTATAAAATAATATTTTGGGGGGTTCAATATGATATATACCTTTAATTTTATGTACTCAGTGAAGATGGCAGCACAAGAGAAGCCAAGCATACTGTTGAGAGGCTCCACGATTTTTATTACATTGATCAATTCTGTTCTTTCAAATAGTATAGGAAATGCTGGATCTTTTGAATTAATGATTTCAAATGGCAAATCATCACAAATGCGTTGCTTTTATCCCGGGTTCAATTTCCGACAGAGGTGGAGGAATTTTCTTCTATTTAGAAATATTTCCTTCCTCCAGAGAGTGTGGTTAAGTGTGAAATAAGAGTGAATGTTGTGCGTCTCATAGTTAAACCCCAACGTGAGTAAATAAGAAAATTCAAGTAGTCTAGGTCGGTGACATATTGCCGTTATTAAGAGCTGTAAAAACACGAAATAATAATTAAATTCTTACATTGTAAACAACATTCATATTAGTTCTAATTTTAATCGTTCGTAATCAAAAGTCAATAATAGCATATCAACAATATTTTCCTGTCCAATGGCACATAATTCACTGTACCACTGTACCAACCCCTACCATTCTTCACTCTTCTCCGTCTTCCTCCTTGTCCGCGTATATGAACCTTCAAATTTAAGATAAGCGGTCATTTTGGCTTTCTCTGTGAGGCAGCATTTTTAACACTTAAACGATTTCAGTGTAATTATATAATATAAAATATAATAAAATCCTGCCTTAGAGCAATATGTGTATACTACAATATATAAAAAGTGTACATTACAGTCAATGTATATGTTTATAGTATTGTACACATGTATAATAATGTTATGTGAATGTATTAGGTAATTTAATAATGTAGGAGCTGTGAGAATAGAGGCCGAAGGTTGCTAACAATGAGGTAACAATGAGGTAACCTTGAGACAATAATCAATTGGAAAGTTTAATAATGCTACTAGTAATTCTAGGAACAATAATATAATATTTAAAACAGTTTATAAATAGCCAATCAAAAACTAGGAAAGCTGAAAGTTAAATAAAAGTATTCTATTGGAGTAGGATTAGCCAACCAGAGACTTGAAGTTGAGAAATTTACAAATTTAAGCGGTAAACGCCAGTCGCTAGAAGGCAACGTACCTGAGCAGTTCGTTCGCTCGGTACGTATTCAGCGTGAGACATATAAAATGCATTACGGCGAGAATATTATAAACTTTACGTGTTAAAAAGAGCAAGTAATTAATAAACAATCTCACAGCTCTCTATATCAGTGAAGTGTCATTTAATCTTGTGAGGGATTAATAAAAGGAGTGAAGTGAAAATTATAATTTGTGTAAGCCTACATTCTTTAGCCGCATCACCCCTGCTAAGAGATACATGTTTCTACAAAGTAATACTGACGCATCCGAGGCAAACATAAATATATATAATATTTAAAGGAACATTAAAAGACAAAGTTGATTCCTAAACGTTGGTGCGATGGCCACCGGAAAGTAAACGTGGGGCGAAGGCCACCGGAAACTTTGTACCAAACGTGGGGCAGTTACTTCATCAAGTTTGGCTACCCAACAGTGGAACTAAAATACAACTCCTGCTTCAAATTGAGGCCCAACGTGGGACTAATAACGTAAAGACAATACTCCTTCAAGTTTGGTGCCCAAAGCGTGGTGCAAATAACGTTCCGAAACTTTTCCCCCGTGTCTACTTCTTCCTCTCTTTTAGAAAACAATATCCTCTCATTCTGTGCATCAATTAGTTTCCCTCTTGCTCATCAGCATGCCAAATTATTATATTTCATTTCCTCGTATGTCTGCTGTGTGAGACGAAAATTCATCTAACACTAAATCTGCTTCCTCTCCTTTCATCATCCGGGCATTCATGCAATTCCGTCATACTAATTATTTCTCACACGTGGGGAAACACCAACTTGTATATGAGTTCTTTTATTTTCAGAATTACAGTAAAACATTCTAAATTTATCACTCACTAATCTACCACTATTTCTTCACCTCAATTACGATATTCTCCCATTATCCATTTTGTTTCCTATCATTTCAAGCCGTCCGTTTTTTCCGGCGGTGAAGTTTATTTTTCTGAAACTCTTAAAAGCCTTGTATAAAATTGGAGGATTCAAAGGTAGCTTTTCATCAGCATCTAAATAGAATAAAGAAAACTGATAGGATAAAGTATTACTAAAATATTTGGAAATTATATCACCAAAACGCAAGAATAACAAAAAAACAACCCAAAAGAAGAATTCGTTTTCGGTTAGTACAGAATAAGGAGTAAAAGCAGCCAGACATTACATGTATGTGCGTACAGTTCCAAGAAATCTCAGTAATGTCCAAAGAACTCTTACATTTGACCTGTGGATGTCTTGCAACTGGAAAATTACCAGTGGAAAACCGAGGAGGATACAGGAGTAGCATATTATTGGGGAAGCTGGCGCACTTTTTGAGCATATGTTGGAAAAATAGGGAAACCGAAGGTAGATGCGACGGTTCAAGGAGGAAAATGAGTTTATATGGACAAGATAGGGAAAACGTGGATAGTCGATAGGCTAGGCAGATGCTGAAGGAGGGGGAATATGGGCTTATACGGGAGAGATATGAAATACGAGGAGAGGTACTAGACTAGACAGGACTTAAAGGGTAGATATGGCTTTTATATGGGAGAGATAGCAAGAGGTATTAAGCTAGGGGGGTTGAATAGTAGAGTATGCGTTTATATCCATAGACGAGGAAAACGAGGATAGATGCTAGGTTGAGAGAGCCTTCAAGGAGAAAAATGCGTTTATGTGAGAGATAGGGAAACCGAGGAGAGATCCGAGGTAAGGCAGGGGCTGAAGGAGGAGTAATACCCTTTATATGATGGAGGTAGGGAATACACGGTAGCCTAGACAGTGGTTGAGGAGTAGGGTATACGTTTATATGGGGAAGATATGCAAACGCCAATAGACTGTACGAGGGATCCTCCGTCCCTCGTTTGTTACCTGGAACTCCCTGCCTCATGTCCGTAACAGATCACTTTTTATTCCTCCTTTCCTCCTGGGTTTAATACTTACAAATTCCTATACTGGTAATAATAACGCAAATTATTCAGATATTAATATCCCATAAAAATAAATAATGTACTTATCTTAACAAATTTCGTTTGGTAGAAAAGTTAAAAACGCTTCTCATATTCAATAAAATACATGGTTCTTGCAGAATTTTGCCTTCGTCCAGAGAACACAGTTTGTAAGTTTTCAAATATGTTGCATCTTTACATGGGCCAACCCGAAAGTCGCTGCTAGGTTAATCTGACATCTGCTTAAACAACATTTAATTCGGTATATGATTAATGTTTCTTTTAATACTTATTGGGAGAAACAACCAATATGGATTTTAATTTCACACTTTCCATCTTATCATCATTTTAGAATAGCTGAAATATACAACATACTTACATGCGAGCGCATTTAAGACAATCAATGAGTTTATTGCTACTCCTTAGACCAATGATAAACTAATTATATGAATAGGATATTCATATGACCTAAGCAAATACGGAGAGTAGTGTTTAGGAATAAGGAATCGATCGCAATTATCGCGTCCAAAGAAACAAAGAAAGGGATAATCGTCATTAGAAAATGTGTGCCTCTTTCCTTGGTTGCGGAGCAATTAAAGAGAGAGAGCTTGAAAATTAGCTCAAGCGTCAAGATTTCTTTTAAAAATAAATTATAATCTTCAAGAGGGCTTTAACGTATATTCACTAAATGTAACTTTTTATGGTTGCTTTCAACTTTGGAATAGTGGCTTGGCATCTGCTTATTTTCTTTTAACACGACGAAAATACGGAGTAGAAAACACATTTATTGTGTGACCTTAAACAATGGTGTCATGTGTAGAACTTACACCCCCAAGGACTTTCAAACAATGAATTGGGCTAACAGCCTGTCGATATAACATCAGTTTCGTTCGTGAAACAGTCATAAATGTTACTCCAGTTTTAAGCTTAATCAGATAACATTTCTCATGCTACATACTCGCAAAATTATTGGATAATATTATATTCTTTGCGAATGCAATTCAATAGCATATTGCTTGGTTAACCAATAGAATTCCTTCCTCCTACGCTTTTTGGTTTTGATTCGATTCTCATGGATTTTCTTCTGTTGGTGTTTGTTTTGTTTTCATAATCTCGAATGCCTGAAATACAAAGCAACGAAACTGTATGCATTTTGCTAAGAAAGATGAAGCAAATTAGTGCCTTCAGTGATTAATATAGTTTTCAATTAAAGGTATGAATAAAAATGGTACCTTTCCTTACATTGTAATTATGTCGCCGAATATAGGTAACTCTCAACGGCATTAAAAGATGCGATGAAACATAGCACACACTCAACTAAGTTCTCTGCAGTAGTACAACGAAATATGAATCCTTTCAGAAAATTAATTTTGTTTTGAACTCAAGCTAGTTGTAATTGGGTAATTATTGCTTCATGTTCGATCTGCAATTAAATATGCATCACTTATCTTAGGATGATTTAAATTACTATTAGCATTCATTGTATTATTAAAAGGAAGCTAGCCGAACGTAGGTATACACAACCTTTATTTTTGTCGGTCACTAGTGCCAGTTAGCTCATGCTATCGTGCCACTCTCATTTAAATATATATATATATATATCAATTTAACACATCACAAATGATGAAAAAGCAACGTAATTTATTCGACTGGATTAAAGTACCATTTAATTAAAACACATGGGCTATGTAGACAAGGAATTCATTTTTGTGGTTACGACAGGAACAACACAACGAGATGGTCAGTTTGGTACTGCACATGCGCTCTGAGTTATCCATGTGCAGTGGAAAGGGAAGTCGGATTCCGGAAAGCTCGAATTTAATCAACTTATGATACATGTTGCTCACTGGATGCGCTGCCGCTAGGCGCACATAAATTTTGTTTTCTTTCCATGTTTGCCAACAGAGAGTATTGGATAAATACAATAAAATACAATATTGCCACTAGATACGTTTATTCCTATTGAACCCATAGGATAATAGCTTGAAGATGAATGGTTAACCCGACACATAGCCCCCAAACGTAGGAGGTACAGATAGAATACAATTATGTGTGCATTATAATGGGAGTACCCGGGTGACAAGAACCACACACAAAAAGAATGATAAATAGGTGTTATCCATATCGAACTTTTGTAAATGTAAATGATACATACTTTGTTATTATCCCTTGTGCCAACTAAACAATACATTTCAATTCATTCTTTCTTTGCCTCGCATTGAATAAGGTCATGAGTCTGGAGCTACTACGTTAGTTTGTAACGAATAACTTATTGATCTCTGAGGAGAACTACCATATCCGTCAATTGTAGGTTAAAGAAATGTGACCATCCTAAAAGCTATAGTATTGCAAGTGACAAAACATTTCATATTAAAGCTTAATGTAAGGGTAATGTTTAAATTAATTCAGCAGCTTAGCTTAAAATAGAAGAGATTCCTGGGATTTTAATAAAAATTAACAACAAATTAGATAATGAGATTCGTTTTGTGGTAACCGGTTTATGTACACTAAAAATGGTAACCAATATGGTAACTCACCGCGTGAGTCTTCTCATCCTGTGGATTGGTAAATAAGCAACCCTGAATTTTACAGACGATGCAAAATGCAGGTGCTGGCGCATGCTGGAAAGTCATGATGAAGGTCGAAAGTTCAAATTACCCCTGAATGAGTTTTTCATTTATTTATATTCATGTTTGGAGAACGTTCTAGCAAATTATGTTTTTTTTCTTCCGAATGCATTAGAAAGTGCGCTGTCTATAAATACAAAATATACGAAATAAAATAAAAATACCAAGTTCCACCTTAGCTTGCCGTGAATCACACCGGCCATGTTGCGCCGGGTTATGCTGGCGATGTAGGTTAGACTGAGATCTTGCATCCGCCGGCATGGTGGCCAGTTCCAACATCTATTACAACCACATGGAGGAAACGGGTAATTTGTAAAGTTTTATCTGTGTGATGGTCCGGCATGAAGTTATAGTCACTGTTAAATGCATACTTTGGGAACCACAGAGCTCACAATATGGGCTTGCAAACGTTATCTAGTTTGAATGTACATACTGCATTTTGTAAACTTTCAGAACAATTTATTGGCATTATTTTCTATGAAAGAATAGATTTAAATAGTACAATATTATTTAATGATGCCTTGTGTTTGTAAGTTATAATTACAATGTTATACGCTTTTATTTGTGATGTTCATTAAATCATATTCTAACAAGTAACAATATGTGTTTTAATGAAATTCGCATAATTAAACTAATTAAGTGAAACGACACTTCCATGCCAAACTATCAGTTCTCGTTAAGTACACTAAACCAAAGAAGTACCTTCAAGTAGCAGTATTTGAACCTGGGACCTTCACTACTAAAGACCAACGCACAGACTGTTGCGTTACGAGTGCAGATCACTGCACACACAGCTTGCAAAGCAAGTCATTTCTGCCGAAACTGATACGATGCGATGGAGTGGACAGTGTTTATGACAACGCCGGACCGCATGACTTCTCAATCCGAAGGCTGAGAACACTCCCCGGTGTATAGCTTCTCATAACTTCCAAGAAGGATTATGTAACACGTTTAAAAATGTGATGAGAAGATTTCACATGACCTTCCATACTTTTTCTACAAGCAGACTATCCCATCCACTTTATGTTAATCGAGATAAAACTTCATATACAGATTTCGTTGTACGATACACTAAGCAAAGGGATAGCCAGACTTATAAAGAGCGTGATGGGTTTGAAATTACACGCTCTTTGTATGACCCTGAAAGAAAGAAATAAAGAATGGAAAACTGATAACAACTTTACAGTTGAGAAAGCTATAAATTTTGAAAATTCAAATCAATAGCAAGTAGTTTACTCCTCAAAAATAATTTATTTGACATAAACGGTGTGCTTAAACGCGAACCACATGTTTGTGTGCGTGTAGCACAATGTTATCTATTTCTTACATTTTACCAGTGACGCAAAAGTCATTCAGACTGGAGAGGACTTCAGAAACTATACAAGGAGGGACATAGGCTATAAAACTCTTTCTAATTTAAATTCATGAATTACTAAAAGACTAAAAAGGATTTACAAAACTCCGCCACTTGAGATGCTAACAAAATCCGTGGTCGCTGTTCCAAAAAAGATTCCAGAAATGTGTAGACAAAGCAGGTGCATGTGTAGAAATGTAACTTAAACTCAAATAGTACACCCTAATAATATTGAATGAAAATAAAATTTGATAAGTTGTTCAGTCCTTAAAACATTTTATGTTAAAGATAGGTATTGACTACGAAACATCCCATAGAACTGAACTGCATAAGAACTAGACGCGTTCAAGAGCGCGAAAATTTCATCCAATCAGGGAACGGAGACGATTCCTATAAATATCGAGTCAAACATAAGATTCTGGACATTCCTAAAAGTACCGACGTCTAAGCAAATACGCTGTGCCCGAGGTGAAAAATTCGCCAGGAAAAGTTGAAAAGTGCCGACTAATATGTAGACGCAGTAATTCGATAAAGCCAATGCTTTCAGTATCTGTGGTCGCCATGGAGGTAGTTTTCCAAAGTGTTAGAAGACAGTTTCTAAATGATTTCCGCCGTCTTAGTCAAGAACGCAAAATAGTGCATGATTAAGAGGGTGCACAGTAAACGTAGTAATATAAAGAGTGAGAAGTTAGTTTTCTCGGTTAGAATTTCAGTGTTTAAGACGGCGTGTAAATAAAGGTGATGTAGGTGACTAAATTCTTGGTCCGTCACACACGTTATAGATCTACGACATCCTTTACCGAGGAACCAGAATCCATGCTCATCCTATAATTGAGAACCCTATAATAATGTAGCGTCGAGGCGAGAGTATGAGCCGAATATCAAGCGTGAAGTGACCTCCAAACTGGACTTCAGCAATAGAAAACGAGAGGTAGAGTATTCAGATTCAATACTGTTGCTATCACCGCTTGGCAGATCAGGTAATCTCAAAATTTGCGCCACACGCGAGGTGCCTCGATCCCAATCAGCAAGAAAGTAGACTACAGTTTATCCCAAAAAAGAACTTCCATATCTCTAATGTGTGAGCAGATCACTGCAGAGTTTACTCTTTAACTAGAAGTGGAAGGAATTCTTTTAAAAATAATATAAACCACTGTAAACGTTAAGGAAACGAATATGAAACCCGAAAAATAATAAAACTTAGCTAAAAGAAAACATTTTATTTTTAGTTACCATTACCATTCAAAATGAAGGGTATTGGTCAAGAACAAAGCCAATACCAAGATGTTAAAATTCTCCAACAACACCGGAAGCCATAACTTGTTCTGACATCAGAAACTAACAAATAAAGCACACGCAACCGGCGAAAACAAGCAGACTGAAAACAAAAAACATTGTCTATTTCACCAAACTACCGACTTGAGAACTCAGAAGACTACAAGCCATTGAATACCATCAGAATCTGTGCTTAACATTTCGTTTGGTGTATGCAGGCCAGTGCTTTTATGAAATTCCTCACCAATATGAAAGGATTGCAAACATAATAAAAGTTAGATAAGCCATTGCATGAGTTGAAAACAGCAGCCACAGTGGTATTGCATTCTGTGGAAACTTACATATGGAAATTATGTGGAAATTATCATATTATCATATTTTCTCACTAACATAGGGATTCATCTTTACAACAGATTTTTAACTTCTAAAAGTTGCAAGTTGTCAGTCACACCCAGCAGAGTTTGTGAGATATGACCAGACAACGCCAATTAGCAGTAGGTGAACAATCAGGAATAATAATAATAATAATAATAATAATAATAATAATAATAATACATAAAATAAACAAGAGCTTCTATAGTTATCAATATAAGGAGTCAAAACAGGTTACAGATTAGTTTCAAAACTGGCTTACCATGTATTAAAATGGATTATCTCCCTCCTGATATATTACATTCAGTAATTTAGACATACATATGCATATACCATCAATCGACAAAACTGCTTAACAGCAGTTGTTTCATTAAATCAGACTAATAGCGGAATGAAATAGTCCTATATCTTGACAGATTTGCAGAAATTAACAAGCCAGAACAACGTAGTGACAAATTTGAAACGTTTACTAATCATAAACACGAAAACTCCTAGCAAAACACATAATCACAAATTGTAAAAGCAATTGGCGCAAGTAGGCGTAAATAAGTTGACTGACGATATGCAAAACATACGCTAAGACTGCCCCATTTTCCGCCTAATGTATACATGAATACTGCTTTAGCAATAAATTACCTAACCTCTGATACCGTAAATATGGACGAGAAAATAGGAATAATTAAATGAAGAAATGATAGCAATAAATAATTTCCGTATATTAAGTCAATGTATAATGTAACTACCTTCGGTTGAAAGATTTTATACGGAAAGGCGAAGGTAATCAGGAAGTCAGGTTAGCCAAAGACATTAGCAAGGCCGAAGTAGCAAGCACATTAACTTAAGGATACTTGGGAACCCAATTAGGTTATTAATTCAGTACGCTTACACAGTCACGTAGGCCAAAATTCTGAAAAAGAAAAGTGAAAAGTATTTACGAGAGTTTATCTAGGCCAGCATGGTAACGAAATTAAGAGACACGTAGGATTTAAGTATTGGTTGCGCCTGAAAAATTATGTTTGTGGGAGTAATGTAAGCGTGTCTTAACTAATAAGAAGGCGGGTGTTTAAATCAGTTACACACTCTCTTTCTCTCTGTTACTGCCAGCGGTACTTGCTCATGTGATATTTTAAGTGCCCAGTGTCGCACTTGTGTGAGTAGCGGCTATCGCGAGGGATTTTGCAAGTAAACATTTTAGCGACTCACGACAGGTTACGCTTCTAGTTTCATTTAGTATGGAAACATTATTTCCAACCGTAGCTTTTATGCTGCAGAAATTAGCAGGTATAATAAATCAGTTGTTACAATATCAAGTGCTACGATTCATAGACGATCCATATATTTATCTCGAACGGTCGGCAACTCAAATATTAGTTCAGAATACATCCGCGAGGGAAAATACTCGTAGCTCAACTACTGAGCACCCGGCAGCAGATACTGGAGGCAACTACATTGCTGCTTGAAATTGTCCCACCATCTTGTTTCTGCTTCACCTGGCACCCATCCACACAGACATAAGAATACTGAATACTGCTATCTTTGACTTTAAGGCCTAAAATCCCTTCGGACGCCAGGATCACAAATGTCTTTATGTACTCACACAAGCAAATAATATGAGCTCGTTGCAGGCAGGCAATTATTATTGTTAGAACCGACCAAGAAAGTCAGCTCTCCGGCCAGGGTACGGCCAAGGTTAAGCTGCCAATCCAACAGCTAGGAGATACGACAAGCAATACAATATTGTGCCCGCAGCATCGATGTAGGTTTTGATTCTAAACACAATTTAAATTTGTTAATGGCACCTACCACCGGCAGTGCCATTTCGTTTACATTGTTTCAATAATGAACATTGACCTACGTTATTTCCAGTGTCTTTTATATAAGTTAAAATGATACTGTGAAAACGTTACGTAATATTTTCACAAATTATTGTCACCACCAAAGCGAAGGTTCTACACGTACTACAGGAGATTTAAGATAAGGGGATTGCAGTTTTCGAATGACTGAATCATATCCCGCTGAAGAAAAGTAATACGGCTTTATTAAACTATTGTACATCAAATGTCACTTTGCATCTTAAATTAACAATATTTGTTTAATATTATTGAATGTAGTGGTCGGAAAATCAGTGAGAATGTGACCGTACCAGTGGTTAGAATTGTGTATTTTATATAAACGGAATTATGCGGAAAGGAGTATTGTAGTTAAAATGAGTCCTTGTAATATGTATTATATACAGTTTGAATGATTTCGATTGCAGTAATACGTAGTAAATTTAATAAAAACGGAGTAAGATGTCTCCACGGTAACGTGAGAGGCTCACATTCGGAAGGTCCGGGATTCGATTTCTGTCCGCAGCCAAATCTGACCTTTGGCTTCTCGTATTTTCCCTGATCGGTAGGTGAATGCTGCAGTGGTTTCTCATCTACCACGATTTCCATTACATCATTTCCCTTTCATTCTGTTTCCTTCTCATCTTTCAGGTGTGCTTCAAGGTTTCATAGTGTATGGTAGTTCCGGAAAGATGGCGCGGATGCTTGATCAAGGGAAGGAGTATTCCCCGTGGACACTATAGGGCTTCTTCGTCGATGGGTCGTTCATCGCCCTTTCTAGAGCTCCAGCAATCAACGGATATTCTAGCCTGGAACATTTAGGGAATTGCGCGCGTCTCCGTAGCCTGTCTGTCTGCAACCTGTTGCCTCCTGTGGTTCCTTCACTTCATCCCTTCCTTTTTGTGGGGTTAAACCAAATTTATTTTTTATTTATGGACGCTCTTCAACTGCTATAGTCCTTAGCGTCCCATTGTATATTGGCTGTGAAAAACCGGGAATTTTGCTCAGGAACCTCTTTATCAGGCTTGAGGTTATTTTACGTGCCATAAATCTACGCACGGGCCACCCGACTTTACATCCATTCCGAAGGAAGTCATACTATGGATTTTTACGCCCCAAAGAATCCTTCTCCCTACGCCGGGCTTGAACCCGCGACCTTCGGAAACTATAGGTGATACCCCTAGACTACGGAGGACGACTCTCCTGGGAGGTGATAGGTCGCAGTTTGCGAGGTGTCCTTGTACTTATAATCTAAATATAATAAGCACATTCTCAAAAAGGCCCCCACCCCGTTATAAGCTGAATATAAAAGCTTTTTGCGATTTTCTCAAAATCACATCCGGGCATTACTCCGCTAGTGAACTCAAAGCTTCAATATTTTAATGTGGTGCTCACTACGCCCTATTTAAGTACATGCTATGGTGTTCGTTCGGGAAAGAAGAGATAGTGAACTCCGAAAACGTTTCCTCTAAATCTATTTTTCCATCCGACAGTTTCAATCCCAACATGTCCTCAAAGAAAACTCCAAGCCACAAATTTTCCGTCTCAGTTCTTTTCCTTCTTCATTTCCGATTTCTCCCACCAAGAACCGGAACGAACACAATTCTAGCTAGAATGAGAATCTCACCCATGTGAAAGTGTACATCAAAGTCAGCATAGCTAGTGTGTCAGTGTGCATTCTTCTTCTTATCACAAGCAAAGTAATATTCCTTTTCAGAGTCCAAACAGTTAAAACGCTTTTGTGCGATTGGACAATCTCGACATTGGTACAAATTACGGAGGAAAACGTTCTGTTGTGTTACATTCACATGTCTTTCTCTACCCTCCATTGCTAATCATATCATCGATAACCAATGGAGCATTGATTTGGTGGCCTCAAGTCCTTCAAAAGGGCTCTGAAAATCAGGTAAATAAGGTTAAAAGAACAGCATGTATGAATGTTACAACGCTTACTGCAGTAATTGAGACACTATTGAACCATTACATGTAGTTGTAACGAAGACGGCAAGAATGGCACTCTATATACTGCAACACGTTAAGCAGCTGAGAATGTCTGAAATAGACTCAGGTTTGCTAGAATTAGAAAATACATAGGGGTGCATCCTTAGAAGTTACGTCAGACTATATAATTCCAATTAAACACTTTATAAAGAACTTCAGGATCATTATTGATCCTGAATGTTGGACGAATAAAAGTCTGAAAACTCCTGATAAAACTTCGACGTGGTTTATAGATGGCTCAAAGGATGGCCCAGGAACAGAATGTGGAGCATATGGCATACGACCAAGTTGCAAAAAGTGTTTTCCCTTGAGTGAATATGCTATTGTTTTTAAACAGAAATTTATGCCGTTATTCATTATGGTACGGAAACACAAGTTAAGATTACACTGGTAAACAGATCCTTATCTTCTCAGATAGCCAGGCTGTACTTAAGACTCCAAGTAGTCATAAGGTAACTAGGGGACTGGTTTTAGACTGTCTAAACATACTCACAAGCTTGGCAGAACAGAATGAAGCTCAACTCATTTGGCTGCCGGGTCATATGGTCATAAAATCTGTGAACTTACAAGATAAGGAGCAGCTTCCAATTGGGTCTCAGCCGGCTCTAAAACGTCTTGATGTTTAGTAATGAGGCTATTAAGAGCTAGTCTAAAGATCACATGACACACAAGAAAAGCATCGTGACATAATAGGCGTGTTTCAGGGCAACTTATATTGCACATTGAGCAAAAAGAAATAAACAGCCAAGCACATTAATTGCTCCTGTGAGGCTGTGGCTCACAGGAGATATTGGTTTTAGAAAAATGTTTTTTGAAACAAAAGAATTAAAAAAACAAGCATGTCTGTTATGCTTAATGAATGGGCTCTAAAACGTTACAGGTAGCCCAAGGCTCAAATACTTCTGGAGCAATTACAGATATCTGCATTGCATAAGATAAGACAAGATCCTCTATCGCTTATTGGTGGGTATGTATAGGTTATTCTTACTAAAGTTGATTTTCCTATCTACTTCATTTTAATCGAGGTAAACCTCTCTGGAAATAGGTGCATTATACATTTCGTTATAGATACAAATGGAGTAGGATAGTCATATGTTTTAGAACTGGACACAATACGCTGGCCTTAAAATTCTGGCCACTTTTCATGGCATCACGAGAAACAACTGAAAATCGACAGGACTTGAAAGAACGCTAATTTTAAGTAAACTTAAACCATTAAAAATGGACATCTTGGAAATGGCTTACGCCACAAAAACGTTTTCAAATAAATCTACATTTTTAGTGTAGTACTTTTCGTCTATCGCTTAACGTTTACCAGTTATACAAGATTATACAAACTTCCTTTCGAATGAAGAGGACTTCACAGGCTACTCCCAGAAACTTCAAGATATACATTTTTTTCATGTAAATATTTTAATATGTGGTATTTTAATCAAACTTGTTAGAGCCACTTCTAAATAATCAAAAGCTTCAAAAAATGTACCAGGTAAAGAATAGTTTGAGGTAGTCTTGAAAATCTCTATATCTTATCTTTCTAAGGTACTGAACATAAATGTCAAGTTTGGTATTTATACGACTTTTCGTTTTTGAGCAAACTGTTCACAGACACACACACACACACACACACACACACACACACAGACTTTTTCTATTTTTTTTATTCAGGGGTCCTGAAAGCATGTATATCGGTGAAAGCTTGGTATCGAATTTTGGGTGGAATGCAATACCTTCCCCACCTATTATGTACAATCCGGTGAAAAAATCTGCCAATGCTTTTGGTTTCTTATGGTGTTTTTCTTTGTTTAATGTTGACAGAATCCCATTATCCTCTACCCGGATGAGCTAATCTCTTATTAGTTTTAACAAATTCAGCGACGAAAAGGGTGGAAAACGGGCTCAGGAGCGAAGGAAGCCGGGGGAGGGGTCAAGAAAAACATTTGTGATAGATAAATACTTATTGTTGTGTTCTAGAGCATACAAGCAATAATATAAGTCATATAAAATCATAACTTAAGATTAAGTGCATGCAAATTATAGGTGCACACTTAAATTAGAAGTGATTAATAAAGCGAAGTGGTTGGATGAAATTAGCTTGTAAGCAATGTCCTCTATGTCATCTGAAAGGAGCAAAGGTTATGACCAATTAACTGAAAATTGTTGTCCTTAAGAAAGAAAGACTATAGTACAGAGAGGGCTGCGCAGGTATAGATAATATCTGATTTAATGCGGACATCGTGGTCCACATGTCACCATCGCAACGGAATAGAAATCAAAACTAAGGGACATGTGAAAGGAGCAGTTTAATAATTAAATTTTTCAGGAGAGATAAAGTATTTTACTTTGAATAACTCATTTAACAGAAAAGGTTATAATTATTGTTATTATTATTATTATTATTATTATTATTATTATTATTATTATTATTATTATTTGTATTATTGGTATTATTACCTAATGATAACATTTGCAAAGCAGCAAGAGCAATAGACATATTAAGTTTTAATTTTAAAACAGCGCCAAACGTTTGGTAAAGAGCTGATATATATGAAATGAACCACAAAACGAAAACGCATTATACGGTTGGCAACTTCTGTATATTTCTTTCCTTGCAAAATTCTGATAATAAAATTTATGTAATAGTACTAATTCTGAAATAACTATGGAAAGGTAGAATCACAATAAATAAATTCACAGGTATAGTGGGGATTCGAACTAACAATCATCAACTTTCTATTCGGCCCCTTCGCGGTCACGATGTCGATATGACAACCGGTATGAAAATGTCCATGTAACTTCAAATTTCCCAGCATCCTTCACTTCTTTTGAGATAACATACCCCAACATGCGCTTACATACCTATTCACTCTGATTCTATCTTTCTATTCTACGGAAGAATAATCAATAAAACTGAATTATTTTGTTTCCCAATGAATCTAAAGCTGCCTTGAATCCTAGTCTCTGGTACACATACGCCACCGTGAATAAAAGGCTATGCAAAAGCCGCCAATTAACTTGGGTTGCTAGAACTAGGACGGTTGGGGTGGAGCCAGATATGAGGAATCCATTACCGACTTAACACGCTGTTTATTATATCGACAGGTTTTTGTGTACGTGGTAGAGAAAGTAAAAATTAACGGTTATCTTGATTATGGCTAATGGCACAGCATAAGTTATTTGAAGTAAATTAACTGTCTTAAACATATATACATTTTTTGTATAATAAGCCTTTATCTAGATCTTATCTTTTATCCCTTATGTGTAATTATATAGAATTCTTCCGTTTTACAGACTATTTTACATACTATTCCCAGAAATTTCAAGATACACATTTTGTCATACGATTAAGATATATATGCTATTCTAACAAAAATCCTTTTCGCATTTATGAAAATAAAAATGTTAGAATTACGTTCCACGCAACGGCTTCTTCGTTTTGTGGAGATTTTCTTGAAAACCTTCGTGTCGCATGTAAGATACTGGACTTAAATACTAAATTGGATATTTGACCGGCATTTCGTTTTTGAGTTAACAGACACATACACACAAACAGACACACGCGCACAGGTACAAATTGTTTTCTAAAACGCTGATGTGTTGCATTCGCATGTATTCTGTAGTCGCTCTTCAACAAACTATACTTACAAAAGCTTATTCTTCTATCTACTTATTGTTAATACAGAAAAATCATCATTACTCATTTACACATTTCGTTTCAGGTATAAGAAGAATAAAGTAAGCTACAACCAATGGCAGAGAATATCTCGGAAATGGTTAACGCCATAAAATGGATATATCTACATAGTAGTATATATTTGCGGCAAACAGCACACTTTATAAGCAGAAATTTGTAATTTATATGCTAATTAATGTTCGTTTCCACCTGCCACGTCCTCCTGTCAATGGGAACAATGGAGGTCATATGTTTTGTAATGTTTAATGCAAAAAGATTGACAGGTAATATGCAGCTGTGTTATTACGGTCCTCCACCTCTTGTCAAAAGGGAAAATGGAATGTAATGAAATACGCTTTGTTATAGTCGCCGCCAAAGTGCAGACGCTCAGCGTCAAGAATGTTCCTCATTCCATTCACTCCTATTGTTTACCCCGGACCACCTTCATTACCTGGGAAGCAATAATTTTTTTGTGTGACAAAGAAGCATGCAGTTGCGTTATACGCGCCGCCATCACGGTGCCATATCCATCCCCACTGGGTCACCTTCATTACCAGATATACCTGGGAAGCAATAAAATTTTTGTGGGACAGAGAGGATGACTATGTACCTGCGCTGTACGTGCCGACAAAAATGCAGAAGAACGGCGACATACCCACCCCACTGGGCCACATTCATTAACAGAGATCACAAGTGAAGCAATAAATTTCATTGTATTAGTTTGCTTAAATATCAGGCAACATGCAGTTGCGTACTATTATACAGTCCTATGGATTGTTATTACAGCTTTTCTTTGTAATCATTGCCGACAAAAGACAGACGCGTTTCTATTCCCCCTTCCCCCTGCATTCCGCAGTACCAGATTCTTACACAAAGAAAGATCTCTGTGCCCATGTGCAGCAGGAAATAATTCCATTGGATACAATAATCACGTGACATGTAAGCATCCCCAACATGATGATGTGCTGACATCGACAGGGGGGCTATTGGGCTCTATATAAACAGCTCGAGGGACTTGTTAGAACCATTGTAAATTTATTAAGTCTGCATTAAAATTAAAACAATCGCGTGTGCTACAGTTTGAATCGAAATGTGTGTCATACATTTCTACACAACATTTATCATCATTAATAAAATGCAAGGTGAGTGAGTTTTTACATAACTATACAAATCAGTTGTTGGCTTTTTTACAATGCATTTAATGTTGTTTAAACGATGCAGTGCATGTAAGACGAGTAGGTGCAAGAGTATCATATTTTAAATTTTTAAAAGAATGTAGAGCTTTCATCGCTGGTGCAAATAGTTCTTTAGCCCCTAAAGCGTTAACAATCACACGATATTCTCTACATGCTCTACTTCCATTCACATGATATTCTCCATCCACTTTTGTTTCACCCTCACACAGATTTCCACACACGCTCTTCTTCCATTAACATTCATACGATTTTCTCTACTCATTATTTGTTTCACTCTCACAGGGATTTCTCTAAACACTCTTCTTCCATTAACATACATAAAACTTCCTCTACTCACTCTTTGTCACACTCTCACAGGGATTTCTCTACACATTATTCAATTAACATTAATACGGTTTTCCCCCTCACTGTTTTTTCACATTAGCGGGATTTCTCTACACACTCTTCTTCCATTAACGTTCATACGATTTTCTCTACTCATTCTTTGTTTCACACTCACAGGAATTTCTCTACACATTCTTCTTCCATTAACATTCATATGTTTCTTCTACTCATTCTTTTTGCACCTCATAGGAATTTCTCTACACACTCTTCATGCATTCACAAGGATTTCTGTACTCATTCATCCTTTCAAAAGTTATAAAGAAAATCGCGTTTACACTACTACAATTATTTCCCTGGTATCACTTCAAAGACCGAGGGAGCCGCCAGATCCACATTCACCAGACGTGGGTCTCTCGGCTTAGCCTTGCGACGTAGAGAACCTGCAAATGAAGATATTGCCACAGGCTACAGCATGGCAGCAACTCTCGCGGGAGGTCAGTCATCGGATGTGCTGTTGCATAGCAGCTATGACACGCTTGATATTAGTAGCCCCGTCAACAACCTTATCGGGAATGATTATATCATACCACTGCCTCCAGAATTAGAAGATGTCGCTCCCATTACAGGGAGGAATGCCATCGCTACAGAGAAGTTTTTTTCGTGTGTTAGCTGCATATACAGGACTGTTCTAATACAGATGTTTAACGACGCGAATGGTAATTCTAGATATTATATCGCACTTAAATACTTTTCTAAAAAAACATTAGCTGCTCATTAATGGATGTAAAACCTGCGAACCATTGGTTTTTACTTCAGAATTTGAATTATTAAATGAAGCAAACAATTTACAGCCATGTTTTCAATTAAAAATATTCGATGTGAACCTAATTGTGATTTTTGCTGTATTATCTTAGTTTCTGAAGCGGATACAAGTGTAACTGAAGAGACGGTAGACGGTGTCAGTTTGCCATCGCCCATATTGTCACAAGAACCTGTGTGACACCACCCCCTTTTGGGTTCGAAAACGTTGCCTCGATATCTGGAGGAGATCCTTGGATGATTACTCCTGCCAAGGTGCGTGGCATATTTGTACATGCAGAAGCTTCGCGAATTGAATGGTGAGTTATTCAATGGTGAGTTAACCTCAGTTATTCTAGCCGTAGCACCATTACATAAATAATACGTTAATGCGTAACTTATCTTAATCGACTTTCTTCAACTCATTAAATATACAATTATATAAATAATTAACAAAAGGTTAACACCTGTCACTTGAAACAATTGCTTCAGATGATTAAATATACAATTATATAAATCATTAGCGTAACGTTAACGCATAACTTGTCCTAATCGATTTTTCCTCATTTTATTTATTAACATATACAACTACATAAATAATTAACGTAACGTTAACATATGACTTTTAAAAAAATGTTTTTTCTTCAAATGATTTAATAAATAAATATATTTTTTCGCATTTCTATTATATTTCAACGTCCAACGTCATTAATTGTCTTTGTTACTGTCATAGAACCTGACAATACCGGATGTAATCTACCAATTCTTATTCCGGGGTTCCAAGAGACCTCGCGAAGCTGAAGAGGGGGGTCAAGGAATCACCCCCCCTCTTTCGTCCAGAACCCACCTCTGCCACGGTTACGCCAACTGCAAGATAATCAAGCATCGGGCAGCATAATCAACCCCAACCCAGCAACAAAAAACTATAGGTTTGCCATGCACAGCTAGAATGAAAGGTTTTCGAATCGGCATTTAAGGGACGGTTGTTCAATAGCCGAATTGAGAACATTCTGGAAAAATTTGACCCCCGTCAATTTTTGCAGGAATGCAGACATTTTGTACTAAGGGAGATGGCTTCTCTGCTCAGGAGGAACCCCTCAGGTTTTAAAATAAGTTCCTCAACCGAGGTAACATATTTAATTCAAACTCCTCTAAAACGTCATGTTTAATCCATCTTTTTCAAGAGTAAGACCAGGTTTGCTCTTCAGTCAAGTGATCTTGATTCTTTATACACCTCTATGGTCGATAAAATGATAGAAAACGTATCTAATTTCGAGTACGAGCTCAAAATCTCTGCTCGCAGTCCGGACTCTTGTTAGTGGAACTAGCTTTTATGGCCCGTTGAATGCTTCGCAATACATAGAGCAACTTGGTACAAATCAGCTGTATTAAATATAAAAACAATGATGAATACTGCTTTGCATGGTGCTTGCTCGCTTCAAAGCATCCTGGGAGTTGCAATGCCAATAAAACGAGTAAATACCCTGCAGAACGGCTATTCACTGCGTACAATTACAGTGGTATAGACTTTCCTGTAAGTCTGCATTATTCCAGACTTTGAACGGCTAAACCAAGATATGTCTATTTGCGTATTTGGTCTAGAAAGCGAGAGCGCAGTTATTCCCCATCATCAGTGCTGTCAACAGAATGAATTCAATATCAACATATTATTTATCAAACCAGATGGAATACCTCACAACTTCCTGATTAAGATATGTCTGGGCTGACTGCTAGTCAGATCGGTAAACATAAGGGGAAACAGTGGTTATGCAAGCCGTGCCTGAAGATGATGATGAAGATGCTTTTAAAAAGCATCAATTGAAGTGCATGCAGTGCCAGGTTCTCAAAATGCCCAAGCAAGGGGAAGTGCTTGAGTTCACATCATACTCAAAGGGTACTCCTGTAAATTTTGTTGTGTATGTCAGTATTGAGAGCGTGTTAGCCAGAGTTTAGTCCTGCAGGCCGCCGAATCTCAGAGCTGGACTCAGGCTATCCAGCATCATGAGACTAAACCTGCATCTCTTAAGCCATGACGACTCGTTGTCGAGATTTAAGCTATTTAGAGTGAATTCTTCATGGAGCTCGGTTAATAGCCGACATGGTCATTCCCCAATGTAACCGCAATTAAGAAATGACTTTGACTGCACAGGACCTGGCTGACTTCGACAATGCGCGTCATTGCCACATATGCAAGAACGAGTTTGAGGTAGACGACTTGAAGGTCCGCGATCACTGCCTGTGACTGGTGCTCATAATGTGTGCAATGTAAATAAGCGGGTACCTAGTTTTATACCCGTCATTTTTCATTGCTTTAGCAATTATGACAGTCATTTCCTGATGGAATACCTGGCATATGATGATAATCCAATATGTATCTCAAACCCCTCTGAGAAAGATATCTCTTCAAAAGAAAGTACAGGAACATCTTTTACAGGTATCTAGATAGCTTTAAGTTCTTAAGTTTAGCCAGCATGCTGAGCAGTCACGAGTTCAAGATCAAATCTGAGTATCCCATTCCTGAACATCAGCAGTTGGTGAGATCTAAGGGAATACTCCCTTACAGCTACGTTGGCTCGCCTTCCAGACTAGAGGAAACATCACTGCCTGCATTCGACATATTCGAGAACATAACCATGCAAGACAACGAACACGCCGTAAAAGTCTGGAATACCATCAATATAACAAATATAGGTGATTACAATGATTTGTACCCAAAGACGGATACACTCTTGTTGGCCAATGTATTCGATAAGCTTAGGGACCTCTCTCTGCAGATGTATAATTTGGATCCTTACTGGGCTTGCATTCCACGCCATGCTCAAGGTGACTAAGGTCAAGATGGATCTCATTCATATTGAAATGCTCAAGTTCTGCGAATCCGAATCAGGAGCGGTATGTGTACCGCATCAAAGAGGCATGCAAAAGCCAACGACAAATACATTCCTGGACATAATCACAAACAAAAACATTATACTTATCCTATCTGGACATCAACAATTTAAACGGTGATTCGATGCCACATAGAAATTTAAGATGGCTCACAGACGAAGAAATTAGAACAACAAATTTTTTCGCTTTTGTCCTTGATTCCAGCACTGGATATGTTTTAGAGGTTGACCTTGAGATCTTGAGCATCTCCACGATGAGAACAATGATCTTACTCTCTGCCCGAAAGGTGTGAAATACACCAGGAGGTCGATGCAAGAAACTGCTGCCAACACTCGAGAACAAGGAAAAGTGCACCTAGCACTACAGAAACCTCCATCAGTGCATTTATTTAGGCATGAAGCTAAAGAAGATCCATAGAGTGTTGGCATATGAACAGTCAGAATGACTGAAGTCATACACCGAGTTAAATACGTGCAACACAACCTACAAATTCGGTCAGAATTTATGGAAGAAAATGAACAACTCTGCATGTGGCCAATTCATTGAGAATGTACGTAGATAAAATTACTTCCGTATCATTACAAGTTGTAAGCATTGCAAGAAATTGACTGCGCGATCAGCTTACGTTTGGAGCATTTTATTTGCAGAAAATCTTCTAGGGATAGAACTCGTCAGAATAGGGATAGAAGTGTACATGAATAAACCTATCTATATCGGGCAAGGCATTCTGGACATCTCGAACACATTATGTACAGCTTCTATTACAAGATACTTAAACATAACTTGGAGAATTTAATTTTGAATCGTATGTATACGAATTCATTTATATTAGAAACCTCATGGAATATCTATGAATTTATCAAGTCAAAACAGGAACACTTTGATACGTCATACTATGAAAAACAAAACAGATGACACCACAAAACAATAAAGTGATCGGATTGTTCAAGGATGATTTTGCAGGGATCCCTAGGATAAAATATGTTCGATTAGGGTCCAAACTATACGATTACAGATACGAGGACCAAACAGTCATGAACGCCAAGGACGTCAACAAAACCGGGATGCAGAGCACAAAAATTTGAGCGCTATTTCGACTGCTTAAATAACGTTAGAAAAAAAATGTTTACAAAAATCACTACATTTAGAAGTTTCAAACATAATATCTCGACCATAGAGATGAATAAGATCGCTCTCTGTATGTTAGATGACAAGAGAAAATTGATTGAAGGCTCAGACCGGACAATTGCCTGGGACCACTATTGTCAGCAAAACGCTTTCCAAAATGACGCTTATTCTTAGATATACTGACATAATGACCAACACTAAATTTTTTACGCATCTCTTCTCTCTTTGATCTTGTTTGTAGTTGTATACAGTCAGGAGAAGATGATTGTTCTTATCTTAGGTTGGCTTCATGCGAATTGTAGAGTGGTAATTATTTTTGTACTTAGCGATGATTTGAGGTAAAGGATCTAGCCACTTGTGTGATCCTTGGGCTAGAAACTCTTGATGCATCATATGCTTTAACGATCTTATTAATTGTTTAACAGCACTTGCCTTCACCTGTTTATAGGTAATATAGAGATTGATGTTATGTTTTGACATTAAATTTTTAAATTGCTTATTATAAATTTCTTTCCCATTATCATTGTGTATGTTCTTGGGTGGGATTGCAATGTCTTGCGATATCTTCCATCGCCTTTACAACTTGAAGTCCTGTCTTGTCCTTTAGCGGTCTCGCGTACGCCATTTTAGAGTAGAAGTTGATTCCAACGAGGAAATTGTACTTGAAAGTTTAATTGATTTTTGCATGTGGTATCATCTCCACCAAGTCGATCTGTGCCAGGTTGTGGAGTCCTTTGCTGATAATCCTTCGACGCATTAAGTTTCTCCGGGCAGGAGCATGGAGCTCACTTACTATTATTTGCTTCACTGCTGTCATGTTATAATCCTTGCATCTTTTAGTTCTAGAATAATCGTTTTAATTGCTTGAGTACGATTGTTATTGCCGGCGTCTCTGGATCCTACCAGCAGCCTCAGGTCATCCACCAAATCATTAGAATGGGTCAAGTAGATGAAGTCTTGCTTCGTATTAGGGTGATGTTCTTTCCACTGTAGTCCTTGTGTTTCGTTACAAGATTCCGTATAACGCTTATATACTTGCAGCAATTGCGCAACCTCAGTTGTCCGTGCCTACTGAAGTTTCTTCGCTGAACATTCGATGCTTTCAGTGTTTTGCTGTATGTTTCAAGCTCATATTCTGTGTAGACATGTATTTCAGGTATTCTCTTGAACATGAGTTCCTTCAGTCCGGCGTGTTTTCATACGTTTCGTCACCTATTCAGACTTTATTACTGACAAAATCAATTATTTTGTTCCGGATTTTGTTAGCATCCTCATGTCTTACGCCATATAATGCATCTATTTCATATCTGTCCTTCTTTTGAACTTTATTAAGGTAGTAGTAGAGTTTCTCGTCTTTCGATGATTTCTCCTTGCTTTTAGTATTCTTTTTCTGTATTTTCTCTATATCTTGAAGCGGTTCTGTTAATGCTAGAAGAACCCCACTCATCTCTCTCTTGTTTCAAACTGATGACCTTAAAGAGAACGTATCTTTCTCTTATAGCCCTCGTGTGTATAGCTACATATGCTTTAAGTCGTATGCTCTCGCTGGCCATCTTGAACTGATAATGAAATTAGACTTTCGCATTAATGTATACCCTATTTATTAAGCTGTCTTCATTTTATAGAAGATTTTCAGCTCTATATTTAGAAAGCGAACTTTGCTACGAATCAGTGAAGCTTAGTTTATCGTCATTTGCAATTGGTGCAGGCAGAGTTCTAACCGACTTGTTATTTATTTCAAATAATGTATCTGGTGTTACAGTTGGAAATTATGTTGACGTTATATAGTAGCAAATTATCTCTCCGTTTATACTTGATTTATAGCATTCTAGACCTGATGTGAACATAACCTTTACGATTTCCCCCTGAATAGCAACGACTGCTGTGCAATTAAATGCTCCCCTCTCATTTCATTTGATTATTAATGCATTTATGACTTTATCTGTGTTATAAATGCATTGACATTATCCATTATTGGTTGTTGGATGTTTATCTATTAATTTCTGGCGGTTTGCCATAGTTACTATGTGCGTTCCCACTATTTTTGCAATAGTGGTACTTATTGAACCAAGTCTGCTGTTTAAATCGTGCTGTATTTCATTATGTTTCCTCCCACAAGAACTTTAATAAACATTTTTGTTGCTCCATCACTATCATCTACAGGAACTGCTACCTCTATTAGTCCTCTGTTTTAAATTGAAACGTCACCGTGTGAATCCAACGATGGTGTTCTTGCATTTATATATTCTAATACATGTTTCTTATTCGCCACGTCATAATCGTCTTGAGGTGGTAACATTATCTTCAATTTTATAGTGCCCAGGATGATGATGGTTCCGTCGTCGCGTTTAGGAGAATTTGTATTCAGATATTCCATTAGAGCGTCATGTTACACGTCTAGCGAATTCTGGATGTGATCTCTAAGCGTTGTTTGAAGTTCGCCCATGCGCTGATATGTCGTTTTTGGTGTGAACACTTGCATTCGATTTTCAGTAGTAAACGTAAGGGCATCCACAAGCGTTCAGTGCTTGCATCGTCGTCTTCCTCAGAATCCTGAACAATGCGCAGTCTCTTGCTCCTGAATTGGTAATTTCCTATTCCATCTCTGTTTATGATGAACTGATGTAGCGACCTTTTCACCGGTGCAGTCTTCTGTGATACAAATCTGTCAATACTTATGAAGAACTAAGAATCACCAATTTCTTTATTATCTAATTTAATATATATATATCTCGAATCCGCACCTATATCGACCATCATTGATGGGAAATTCGGGAACTATTACCATAAAGGGTCTTCCTTCTGAAGAGCACTCCCAAACACATTTGCACATATGTTTAAATTCCGTATACGACATTTCTGTGTTTACGTAATCTTCATATATGTGCTTTAAGTTGAAATCATCCTGACTGAAGAGTATGATCATGTTCGCATTATCTCGAATGAAATGTTTTGGGACTTTAGCAATCCATATATATAGAATCCACATTTTGATGCTTGCCCATGCTGTAAAAGGAGGCAATCTTGTGTTGCCCTTCTGTAATGGTATCATCAAATATAAAGATTGAATTTTCTTTAATTTCTGATGGGTGCAAGACGCTTTCCCCGTCTTCATGAGTATTCATTCCTACACCCTCTATGTTCTCAAGCAGCTTAATGAGATATTGATACTTTGTTTGGTATAGCGATCTGAATAAATGTGCAGGTTTTCAAAACGTAGTGCATTTTCGTGAACTATCATATTGAGTAATACATTTGTTTTTCCACTACTGGAGCTGCCTAGAATGAGCGCTCTAACATTGCCTGGAAACAGCTTTCCGTGACGATCGCGGTTACGGCGCTTTCACAGTCTAGCACCTGAATAGGCAGCGAGCAATCTTACTTCACCACCTCTATTGTAGCAACTAAAATAAAGTAAATCATTTTAAATCCATATATGTTAATGCCCGTAAGCAATGGCAAAGTATAAAAACACAATACACAAATAAAATCAAATAGTGTACAATGAGATCTAAGAAGGTGAATCTCGTGACCGGTTGTTCCGATTTAATTAACTCTCTCATTAACAGGCTACCATTTGAAGCACATGTGTCTGGTTACAATACTGCGGATCGAGAAAAAAAATTAAAGAAAGAAGTCCCCGGAATCAACCCATAGACGAGGCGTGCAAACTTCACGACATTGCCTACGCCCAGCAGAAGGACTCTGGTTCGAGAGACATTGCAGACAATATCCTGGCTGAAAAGACGTGGAAAAGATTGCAATCACCTGATGCTACTTTAGGGGAAATGTTGGCAACAATTATGAACGGAAAGGTGGCTGTTGGTGCTGGTTCCAAGAAGAAGAAACGGGGTGAATTTCTACCTCTCATACCAATTATTGCAGCTCTAGGTGCCGCCGCTGGAGGTGCAGCCCAAATTCCTACTGCCGTAAATAAGAAAAAGCTTTTAGATAAACAACTGGCCGAAATGATGAGACATAACAGAGAAATTGAAGCAGGAGGGAAAGGCCTTCGAGTGAAGATGAATGAGGTGAGGAACACCGAAACGAAGAGGAGCCAGAGCAGGAAAGGAAATTAAAAAACTCCGGCAGAGGGCTATGCTTGTCCCGGGAAAAGCATTGAGTAATATCGATCTCGGCTCGTATGCACGACCTTTAGAATTCCTAATTTTAGAGGTGTATACACGTTCGATCAGCTACCTTCAAAACCTCGTTACAGAGAGAGACTTATCTTCAATCTCGATACTTCAGAGAATAGAGTCACTCATTGAGTTGCTATTAAGAAAGATGTCAACATTGCATTTTGTTTCGATAGTTTTGGAAACTTGAGGCCTCCAAAAGAGGTAGAAAGGTACCTCAGGGGCGTTAAGGTGCTGTATAACACTAAGAGGTTTCCGAGTTTCAGCTCAGTAATCTGCGGGTACTTGTGCTTGCAATTTCTATCGCAATGAGTTACGGTATTGCTGTCAGCGGCAACGAATCTGTTCTTACTACATCCCTGGATCCCCTCTTCAAATATATCCAAGGGGCCATTATGAGATTGTTCTATTGAATTTTGAAACCTTCTATTCCATTCCCAATATTGATCAGAGTAGTAATCAATTTCACTACATTCAAATGATGAAATTAAGATCATTGATTTATCCAACGGATCTTATGAGAGTGCTGATATTAATGAATACATCAGAGATAAGCTAGGGGTGGATGAGAATGTCTTCTTTATTAGACCTGATAATAACACCACGAAGGCTGAAATTAAATATCCCTTCATTGTTGATTTTTCCAGTGATCGTTCTATAGGATCGCTCTTGGGCTTCAGTGACATTGAAGTTATTCCAGCTAATCAACTGACTAAATCTGAATTCCTCGTGAACACATTTAAAGTGAGCATCATATGAATCGAGTGCATATTGCAACAGGCTCTTTCATCGACGGTTAAGGTGGACACGGGATCTATGAGTTTTCCCATCTGTTCCGTATTTCTCAAGAACCATCAAATCCAATTTACCTACCGATTATAAACACCAACGTCATAGAAAAATTAGTCTAAATGTAGTGGAGCCGAACGGTAATATCATTGACTTTGCGGCAGTAGCACCTCCTGTCCGAAGTTGTTCTGGTTCGTAATGCCCATAGCTCGCGGCATACCTTTCTGCAGCCTCCGCGTAGACTCCGGATTTTCGACGTGGGCTGATTCTCTGCGTCTCTATCCTCGGCTAGCTGTAGTAGTTACTAAAATATGTAAGATCAGGGACTTTTTCTCGGTAAAGGAAACGTGGATCTCGGGTGTGGTAACGGAGAGAAATAGACGTGCTTCAGTTACAAAAAGACGACACCACTGTTTTCTTTATTACGTTACTTCCGGTAGTTCACAACACTGAGATTGCAGCCGTTAAAACACTGTCCACTGCTGTTGAAACACGACGCTTATATGACGCGAAGTTTATATATTTAACAAATCTGTTTACTTGTAGCGATTCTTATGTGTGTAGCAAAACCTATCTTACTTCACTAACTTTTGGCGCGAAATCTCTTAAGTATCGGGCAGCATCATTCTCTGCCTGTAGTTTCGGAGTAATTCCTTGATATTTGGTCTTGGCAGATCTATTTATGGTCGCGGGCTTCTTAGGCTACTTAATTTCCTATTGGTGCATTTTTCGCGCCAATCAACGCTTCTCACTATTTCATATTGGTTTGCTACGATCTTATTGGTCCTGTTACACCCCCTCTTGCTCAATTTTAACATGAAATCGCGACTTTCCCTGATTTTACCGTTAGGCTTGTTGTCTCACTCACTCCGGTCACGGCGAATTACCGTACAAAAGGACAATGGCTCTACACCCTCCCTGTACGAAAAATATTTTTGCTACTAGAGAGACATCGTAAAACTCACTTATTGCCTTCGGAGATACTTTTTCTGCATCTAGCATATCTCGTCGTGGACAGTATTTTTACATATCGCTTAAAATATTTACATCAAACAATGTGTTACTTGTCTAATATTAGTAACATAAAACACACATATCATTAAATCACCCTACCTAAGCTACACAGGCAGTAAAAGAAAAATAGTTGGACATAACAGAATTTAATTTCACTAAAAAGTAATTACCCGAATTATTAATAATTCTATTGCTCGGGCTCGGCCTAGAGTTGCCGTTTCAACTTTAGAAACCAAGATATATTCACATTCGTTATAATGCCAATAGATTTTAGAAGCCAGCGACGTCGGGCACATACTAATGGAGTGATTCGACGCCCGCATCATACTCTGCCCTTGACGCCTCGAAGGTTAACATCACGCACTCGACAGTTTCTCTAGGCACTGGGCTTCAGAATCCTATAGTCATGCACTACTTCAATGTTACGGAGACACCAAGATTCGAAGCAAGATCGCCAAAAGAAGAGGAACATGTGTTTGTGCTCATTAATACATCAGCTCTGTGTGCTAATCACGAAATTAGGATCCCTTACCAATCTGAGGATTTATATAAATTACCTATCGAAGTTATCTATACATCGAGGGAAATATTACTAAATCTAATGGAGCAGCTACTACTGCAAAGCTTATCAATAACGCTATTGCATTCATGTTTGAGGAGATTCGACTAGATATGAACGGTTCAACTACTGATCAAACCATAAATCCCGGGATCGCATCAACTTTACACAAATATGCTGTTCTCTACCCAATGGAATATGTTTGTTTGCTGAATGCTGGATGGCACTATCCTGGTGAAGACATGGACATTGTGCATGCAGCAAATGGAGCCTTCAATGCTATAGTACCGCTTTCGATGCTTCTGGGATTTGCTCATGCCCACAAGGAGTTCATACTCAATATCAAGTTTTAGTTGGTGCTGATTCGATCCAAGGACTGTAAAAACTGTAGGAAGAGAATGCTTCCTCAGGGGGAAGAGAATTATACTGTTAAACTTGTACGAATCGAGTGGAGAATGCTTGTGATTCGACTTTCTGATGCTGAAAAGTTTGAAATCCTCAAGATTGTCAAGTCGGACAAGCCGCTGCTTCTCCCATTTAGTACCATGGATATGCATACTCATCTTGCTGTGCCGCAAACTGAATCATTCACCTGGAACGTCGCCACCACATCAAAAATTGAGAAGCCGAGATTTGTCATTTTGAGTGCGCAGACTTCAAGAACGAATAATGCATCTTGGACTGTTCCCTTTTTTGATCATTGTAATTTGAGATTTATCCTAATAATGAATGTTATCTCTACCACGAAATGAACTTATACTATGGAAACTCGAGATTTGATTAATTGTATATGTACTCGAGGTTTCAAAACTCTTATTATGAATAAGAGGAATACGGAATACCTTGTATTGAAGAGAAACGGTTTTCTTAAATTTGATCCTATGTTTGTTATAGATTGGTGGCATCAAGCCGAGGAAGTTGTAAATGTAGCTGTCAACATCAGAATAGAAATTCAAGGTAGCGCAAATATACCTACACAGATGTCATTGTATTGTTTGATAATTCATGATAAAGTATTTACATACAGGTGTCTGATTCATGTGTTGCAGCTTTTATTTAATACTAATCATTGTAATGTAGAGATTTATTTTTCATTAGGAATGTAATGATTTTTAATGAATAAAGGAAGCCTTAAATGTACACCTTCATTCTTTTTATAATTTTTATCATACAATTGCAGTTCTTTCCTCCTCCAACTCCTCGTTCCTGCACATAGCATTACACTTGCTACAGGTAGGCTACCTAAATAGTAATGTATACACGATTCAAGTCTTTTTAGGGTTAAAATTTTATCACTATTTAAAAGTATTTCACAACCATTTAAATTAGTGTTCACAATTCTTATTTGTCCTCTTCCATATAAGTAATAACATTATAAGAGAAAACAATATTTTCTCAATACTCCCCGCGCGGGCACTTTCTCGATTGGAGGAATGCTTTGAATATAGGGAGACTCTCTCGACTTATCTTCCAGTTATGCATTGTCGTGTATACAAAATTGTGTGTTTTTCCCTATAAGCCATGGAATGTAGTAGGAGAACCCTATCTTTACGTTGTGGCTTCTCGGGATGTAGACGTCTCGAAGCCCCCTTCTTGCCTGCATGTTTCTTGGGGGTGTCGATGCGGGTTATTCTATTCTCCAGGAGCATCAGCCTCCTTTGCAGATGGGCAAAACTCTTCTTCTTCCCCTTATTGCAGCGTCTGAAACATTGGCCAATAAAGGTCTTAGAAAACATGCTTTTGAAGTGCAGGTAGCCTGAAAAGGATTGCATTTGTTAAGTTAGAGGGAAATGAAACACAAAGAGTTTTCTATGTATGAAAATACTCACATCAATATTTTCCTGAGTTCTGCCTGATTGCCTGGTGAAGGTTCTGGGGTCGTCAGTATCAGTTGCCCGACCGCCTGGGAATTGGACCCAGTGGTGTGGGTATGGAGCCGTGATGGCGGCGCGTATAACGCTATTGCATGCTTCTTTGTCCCGCAAAACATTTATTGCTTCCAGGTAATGAAGGTTGTCCGGGGTAAACAATAGGAGTGAATGAAATGAGGAAAATTCCTGGCGCTGGCTGTCTGCTCTTTGGCGGCGATTATAACAACGCATATTTTATTACCTTCCATTGTCGCTTTTGACAAGAGGTGGAGGACCTTAATAACACAGCTGCATATTACCTGTCAACCTTTTTCCATTAAACATTACAAAATGCATGATCTCCATTGTTCCCATTGACAGGGGGCATGACAGGAGGAAGGGGCACATTAATTAGCAGATAAATTATAAATTTCTGCAGATTAAGTGCGCTTGTTTCTGCAAATATATACTGCTCTATATATTTTATGCAGTGAGATTCTATCGATCGCACAGATATCGTCTGTCTTATGTGGTAAGGTTTTCGGTTTATCAGTTATACAGGGTGAACAGGCACTTCACAGCACATTTTCTTTCAGAGATTCTTCAGGGATACTTTCTGAGTATTTTTGTGTAAGGGACTCACGGTCTCCGGCGGTTCCTTACAGAGTAATTGCATATCCTATGGTTTCTTATCCCAATTAGCTTTGAATCCGTATTGCACTGAACATACTGCACAACGATGCAAATGATGACGGTATGCGCTGTGTGGTTTGTTTGCAAACATGCTTGTTTCCATTCGCTCAGGTTAACTCTTGTTCACAGCAGCAATGTCCTCTTTAACTCGTTGCCTTTAAGTTTGCATTCAGTGCTATGCCCAGTTTTGTCTTGGGTTTTGTTTTTCCGGCAATGTTAGTTGCAGTGACACTCAGCAGTATGGATAGCTTTACTGGTGATGAGTTGGCCGATATGCACCTCGTGTATGGGTTCAATGAATGCAATGCAAGAGCGCCACAACCACGCTACACTGAGCTGTTTTCGCAAAGACGCAACCACATCACAGTAACTTTACATCTGTACATAGACGTCTACGAGTAACTGGATCCTCCCCTGTTAGAATTAAAGATACTGGCTGTGCGAGGTGCGCCAGAGCACCCGATCTGGAAGATAATGTGTTACATGCGATTGGTGACTATCTTGCTGCTAGTAGTCGGCGCGTTTCAGCAGCTCTGAACACAATCCATTCAACCGTTTTTAGAATCGTACATGGACAATTGCACCCGCATCACCACGGAAGGTGCAGTCATTGCAGCCAGCGGACTTCCCATTTCGAATGGAGTTTGCAAATTGGTTGCTACAGCAATTGCAGAAAACCACAATTTTCGTGCTTTGGTGTTGTTTAAAGACGAGGCCCGTTCAACAGTACGAGTGACCAGTATCGGATTACCAAAAGTCACACGCACTGGTGTGTCGATCCTATCAATAGCAGTTTGCTGTGAATGTGTGGGCTGGTATTGTCAACGATTTTGTGATTGGATCTTACGTACTACCTGATACACTAAACGGAGTCATGTACAAAACGCTCCTTCAAGATGTCCTCCGACAGTTCCTAGAACATGTGCCGTTTAGAATTTGTCAGCTTATGTGGTTTCAAGATGATGAGACGCCGGCACACTTTACACTCGATGTTAGGAACCAGATTGATGTACATTTTGAACGACAATGGATTGGTCACGGTGGTACTTCTATGACCATCTCGGTTACTAGACATGACACCAATGGACTTCTTTTTCTTCTTCTTCTTCTTCTTCTTCTTCTTCTTGGGACATGTGAAGAGCCTAGTTTAAGAGACTCCAGTCGATACTTGCATGAACCTGGTTGCTAGGATTATCGCAGTCGCGGGAGTAGTTCGGCAAACTCCTGGAACGCTGAACGTGTAAAGCGATCGATGGTGTGTCACTGTACACTCTGCCGTGGCCATGGTGGTCGACATTTTAAACAATACTTGTAAGTGAACAGTTCTGCATTTGTTACGCGCTTTGCTCTCAGATTGAACACATTGTGATAAAAGTGTACGTTTTTCGTTTGCGGGATCTTGTGTTGTGTGTTGTACGTTTTGACTATTTCATACTATACAGGCTTCTTCACTTTTGTGAACTATTTTCACAGAATCAAGGGCGATTAAGGTAATATCGAATAAACTATAATTACATTATTACTCTGTAATGAGCCGCTAGTGAGTCCCTTATACCAAAATACTCAGAAAATATCTCTGAACAATCGCTGAACGTTTGCTGATAGGGTTTTGGTTCACCATATAAAAGTAATTCAGAACAAAGGGTACGTTGTAGGTTATTCCCAAAAATTCAACGTATAGATTTTATTTGTCCCGAAAATAATTTTAAAATGTGGTATTTTAATCAATATCATTAGAAGTAATTTTGAGAAAATAAAAAAATAATATCTCTTTTATGTAAGAGGTAATTTCGGATGGGAGTGATTGAAAATATTCGTTTTGCATCCTTTGAAGGTCCTAAACTTAAGTAACAAGTTTTGTATTTAAGCGACTTCTAGTTTGTGTGTGTGTGTGTGTGTGTGTGTGAGAGAGAGAGAGAGAGAGAGAGAACAGCGTAACACAAAAAACGAGGTCCTTTACTATAAATGGTTTTCTTTGGTTGAGGGGCCTCACAACTTGTATTACTTGTGAGATCTCGAAATCGAATTGTTAGGTGTAGTAGAATACTTAAACCTACTTACAGAAAGTGCGTAGAAGGAAAATTAAAACTGATGATTTTTGGATTCAGGGCGCCTTAAAACATGTATTTCCGATTAGATCTCGACATCCCATTTTTCGGTGGAATACAATACTTCTCATTAACTAATTATAGGTAGGCGGCAGAGAAAGTAAAAATGAACAGTGAAATAATAAAGCATTAAAAAAATCTCGCAGCGCACGCTTCCATGCGTTTGTTTGCGTTGCTAAGTGTAAACTTTCATAATGGAGTTTAGATACTGTTTAAGAATCTTGTTGAAATGTTACTCCAAAAGCAACGTTTACATGGATTTTTTTTCTTTTTACTTTATCTACTACGTATAGTAGTTAGGGGAAGTATTGCAGTCAACCCAAAAATTTCATAACGAGATTTTACCGGAAATACATGTGTTGAGAGCCCCTTAATAATAACTTTTAGAAAAAGGTCCGTGTATATGTGTCTGTGTGTGTGTCTGTGAAAAGCATGACTCAAAAACGAAAAGTCGGACAAGTACTAAACTTGGTATTTAGGTTCAGTATCTTTCAAAGATGCAACATGAAGATTAAAAAAAATATCCCCTAGACTACCTTTTACATGGAACATTTTTAAAAATTTTGATTTTCTCCAAAATGCCTCTAACGATTTTGAATAAGATATCATATATTTAAGATACTTTTATGAGGAATGTATATGTTGAATTTTCTGGGAATGTCCACAAAAGTCCTCTTCATTCTGAATGGTTTCTGCACAACAGGAAAACCGTAAGAAATAGACAAAACTTTCCTACGCAAAAAATGCAGAGCTCGATAACACACACAATTTATGCCATATTGCTTTTTTTTCTATGGAGTGATCATTTCCGATATATTTCTCGTTATTTGTTTGAATTTTCCAATACTTATACCTTTTCTCGAATGAGAATGCGTTATCCATTTTTTTATGTCCTGGACATGCAAAGAAAATGAAACGCTGCACATAGCAACCAGCTACATATTAAGAGATTTGACTATCTCTTAAAATCTACCATATTCTCCTTGTATCTACAAGAAAATTAGCAATAAGATGGTTTCTGCAAATGTTTATCTCGATGTGCATGAAGTAGATGGAGAATAAGCGTTTGTAAAAATAGTTTGTGCAACAGTAGAGAAGGTATGCGAATCACATCGACTTTTTTCTTTTAGTTTTCTTTCTTTTCTCAAAAACGACACTAACAATTTTAATTAAACTAGCACATCTTTGATATTTTAACATGATAGATAAACGTGTATTTTGGATATTTTTATGAATAAAATGGCAAGCCCCGTTTATTACTATTCTACTTTTAATACCTTTATGCTCGAACATGCCAAAATATAGTATTTATACGACTGGTAGCAGTACTGTAATGGGCCTCATTAAGGTACACCTGTTAGTAGTAATAGTCCCGGATGAGCCAATTGTTTTAACGATAATCCTGCCGCTAGGGGCGCTAGTGTCGCTAGTGTCGCTGCGTGCGACGGCGGCGGCGGTAAGTTTGAAAAGCGCCCTGAGCGGTAGGATTATCGTTATTGCAATTGGCTCATCCGGGACTGTTTTCTTTATTTATACTTTGAATACAGTACATTGGATAAAGATATGTATACATAGTTTTGATTAACACGATGTATTATTTGCTTAACATATAAATACAATAAATGGACAATATAAGTAATATTAGGAGAAAAAAAAGCACATTAAAATTCATAGTTTTTGTTTGAGGCACTAGGACACACAGATTTCGCGCACAACAATGATTTTAAAGTACGTGGTGCACTTTGAGTCCTCGTCATCGCTGCTGCTGCTATCGGCGGTAAATTGGTGGATAGGTTTGGTGATGCAGGTGACGAGCAGGTGAGAGAAACTTTCGTTGACGAACTCGGTGAAGGTTGGTATATAGATGGGGATGGTAAATTCGTTGTAATGGCTGGTTGAGAAGCATCCTGTGGATGTGACTTTGTTGGTTAGAGCAGGAATGTTGCTGTTGCCGAGGTATATGACGCATAGTGCGTCTTGTTTATGCTGGTGTACTTTGGTAGGTACGCATTTGACGTGGACGGCGTGAGCCCCTTGGACGTCGAGTGTGATGGTGACAACTCTGCTGTTGCGGAAATAGGAGTTGGAGATGCAGAGGATACGGATAGGTGAAGCTGCGTTGAGAATGAGTTGTAGGTTAAGATTGTTCCCCACGGGGACGGGATAGGTTTCGTCGGACATTATTTAGGGTTATATGGGGAGAACGTGACGATGTGACGTTTGAAACCGCTGCGTAGTTTTTCCTCGCCTGCGTATATGATGCAGAATGAGTTAGAGTTGAGTTTGTTGACGAGTTCTGGAGAGGCTTTTGCAAATCTTGTTGGTAGGAAAACTTCTGTGTCGTTGTCGAGTTTGGCGACGAGCTTTGTACCGTGAACGGTGTCGATTGTTTTGACGCCGACGACGCGATATGGTACGTGCTGTTGAAGCGTAGATACGCTGAGAGTGTGGGCGCTGCTGGAAAGTTCTTCTAGCTCTTTAAGGACGTCCTGTGACATTCTGACGGCACAGATGGCAGTTTTTGATAAACGGGGGAGGGCCGTCTATATGAGTGGTTTGATGAGGAAGGTTGTAGTGTTGTTTACACCTGCGATAAGGTGCGCAAACTACCTGTGCGTCTGCGGGAAGTTGGTTCCACACAAGGTCGACGTCGCTTGGGGGATAACGTTCGAAGATGTATATGCCGTTCTGCAGCAGCACTTGGCGTTCCCTGGGCAGTAGCAGGCGGATTCTTCGTCCGTTATCGAGATACCGAAAGAGCACGATGAAGCAGTTCATGTGGTGTTTCTAGCGGAGTACCTTCGAAGGAATTGCTGAATTTGCTTGTTGAGATGATCGAGGTCTTCGTAGAAACCGTGTTGACACTGCGTGCACAGGAGGGTGAGACGGTGCTTAAGTTCGCAGCTGCACGTTTGGTGAAAGCAAAACGAGCAGTGGAAGTCTTTACACGACGGTCCTGGCATTCCCCACGGCTGGCTAGCACCGAATGAAGGGGTAAAGAATGCGCGTGCATAAATATAACCCAACTGCCGGAAGCAGGAAATCACTGGTGGGGGAAAAGTTCGTTGGAGATATACCACATCAGGGGAAGCACTGGTGGGGGAAAAGTTCGTTGGAGAAACACCACATCAGGGGAAGCAGTGGTGGGGGGAAACGTTCGTTGGAGGTTGGCTACATACGCCGGAAGCGCTTAGCGATTATTGCACAACATCCGCAGGAAAAACACTGTGTCCGTTGATTTAACGGTTTTCGTCTTGGAGGAGAACTCTGTTTTTGAACGGTGCTGAACATGCAAACGACCACATCAGGGGAAAGCACTGGTGGGGGAAAAGTTGGTTGGAGATATACCACATCAGGGGAAGCACTGGTGGGGGAAAAGTTCGTTGGAGAAACACCACATCAGGGGAAGCAGTGGTGGGGGAAACGTTCGTTGGAGGTTGGCTACATACGCCGGAAGCGCTTAGCGATTATTGCACAACATCCGCAGGAAAAACACTGTGTCCGTTGATTTAACGGTTTTCGTCTTGGAGGAGAACTCTGTTTTTGAACGGTGCTGAACATGCAAACGACCACATCAGGGGAAGCACTGGTGGGGGAAAAGTTCGTTGGAGAAACACCACATCAGGGGAAGCAGTGGTGGGGGAAACGTTCGTTGGAGGTTGGCTACATACGCCGGAAACGCTTAGCGATTATTGCACAACATCCGCAGGAAAAACACTGTGTCCGTTGATTTAACGGTTTTCGTCTTGGAGGAGAACTCTGTTTTTGAACGGTGCTGAACATGCAAACGACCACATCAGGGGAAGCACTGGTGGGGGAAAAGTTGGTTGGAGAATTACCACATCAGGGGAAGCACTGGTGGGGAAACGTTCGTTGGAGGTTCACTACATCCGCCGGAAGCGCTTAGCGATTATTGCACAACATCCGCAGGAAAAACACTGTGTCCGTTGATTTAACGGTTTTCGACTTGGAGGAGAACTCTGTTTTGAACGGTGCTGAACATGCAAACGCCGTGAATGTGATCGGGTATGATATAGGATGCTTCGCGACCCAAATGCGGGAGCGAAGGGCGCGAGATGTTTGGGTGAGGTGCGGTTGGAACGCTGGTAGAAATACATGTGCACTAAGGACTATTTTGTGAGATGCGCTGTGCGAAATGGGTGTTGAGGAAATGATGAACCTCGAGGAATGTTCTAAAATTGGCGCACCGTATGTACTTGGTGAACTGCGTGAAATTCATGTCATGTAAGGGAACGTTGGAGGCATGGTTGTGAAGCATGTACTTGTGGTATGCCATGATTTGATTTTGCACGTCCGTCTCTTCCTTCTTTTTGTGATACATGATGTCGGTAATGATGCGCTGCAGGGTATGCAACACGTGCCATTCTTGTTGGTTGAGCGTAACGGATGCGCCTTGCGGTTCTTTGAAAACGAGCTTTAGCTTTCCGAACACAAACTTAAACACGATGGTGACGCTGTCGCTGAACTGAAATTGCTGTAGACGTCCCTGCGGGTCATTCAAGCGTTTGTGAATGATGGGGATGGCTTCGACGAGTTTGTGCCACTGCGAGGAAGTCATGACGACTGCGTTGTGCTGTCCACATTTGGCAATGGTGACGACGAGATGGTGCGGTGGCCGGGGGGAGAATCCCACACTGACGAATTTAGTTTGTTGCGGGTTGAGGAAGTAGATATCCGCCAGAGGACCCACAACTGCACTGTGTTGGAACTGTGCTGGCGGAGCAGGGCTGTCGGGATGCTGTTGGAGGTCGAAGATGGGTAGTTTCCTTTTTTCCCCGGGTTTTGAGGTGGTTGGGGTTTGACATCCGGTTATACTGGAACACACAAAACAATAATAATAATAATGTGAGGGATAGAGAGATAAACGGGATAGAAAAAAAGCAAGCTAATACATAGGTGCGAACCTACCTGGTCGGCGTGCTGCATGGCAGCAGGACTGTATCCGCGCGCTGCATGGTACACTCTGAATGAGGCGAGCGGCACCGTGACGTTGCTTTTTATATGAGCAGGAGCGTCTTCTGAAAGCACGTGCAAGACGATGGATTAGCTTAGATGTGCTGAATAGTGACACACACACACACACACACACACACACACACACACGTACTCACCTTCAAGGGTTGACAAGTTTGCCGAGCGGCAGAGCACTTTGCGCGGCATGCGTTTTTGAACGTTTTGCGAATGACGACATCATTATGCGCGTGATTGCTGACGCGAAATTTTGAGAAGAATGTATGCTTAGGTAAGCCGGAGCAGCGGTGGGTGAGGTAGGCGATGACGTAATGACCGCACGTGGTGCTGTCGAAACCTTGCAGCCTTCTGGCGTTGGTGGACCAACGCGTCCCGCAGACCGAATTTAAGAACCGGAGAAAATGGGGCGAAAGCGGTCCTATGCCGTAACTGTCAAAATATTCTGCACGCGAGTTTTTGTCCACAAAGATGCAAACCCAGTGTTGCCCGGATTTGGTGCTGGGGTCGGTGTTAGCCACTAGCGCCAAGGGAAGCGTTCGAATGCTGTGAAGTACGGGTAGTTTATCGCAGGGGTAGACGCCTAAAACGTGAGAGCGCGTAGAGGGGCATGTCGATAGAAACCGTTGAATTTGAAAGGTGTTCATGATACCAAAATGGATCGGTTGGCGTCGATTTCGACCGTGCGATGTATTTCCGCTAGCAGCAGAAGTATGACCGGTTCTGTCAATTTATCGGCAAAACCGATGCTTATAGAGACGGTTCCGTGGCGCTGACCCGAGATGTGAGACTCGTTAGCGCTCATGTCTGCAGTGAGATCGAAAACCATTATCGTATACCCTTGCGGGTAGGTTTCTCTGGAGATGGAGTGTCCCTCGTCCTTGAAATGAATGCCTAGGCCGTCCTGCAGGGTTTGAAAGCATTGCAAATAGTGTCCCTTTGTAAAGTCGGGTTGCAGAGGTTGGGAGGGAACGGGTTGCCCGTTCACGTAGAGCTGAAAGAAGTTCATTTTAAAATGTTTCAAGTTGTACGGATTTGAGTTAAAATGGCCGGAATAGGCCTTGTCGGTGACCATGGCTACTACCACTCTCCTTGGAACTTGCCCTACGCACACGTCGCTAAACGTCATTGCCCTGGACTCCTTGGGGATGCTGAGAGCGTGAAAGCTGACGTCTTTGAGATGGTACTTTGCGTTGCCCTTTGCGAGCACGGCCTGGTGCGCGAGCTTTATGGTCGGCGAGGGCCGCACCGATTTTAAGCGCAGCGTGGCAGACACGATGTCGGCGTACCCCTTAAAGGTATCTACGTCGGAAAACAGATAAAACTGGGGAGAGGCGGGAGTGAGCTTGACGGTCATGCTAACGTTGTTCAAAAGCAGCTTCTCCTGTCTAAAAAGAGCGTTGGACAGAGGACCGATGAGCTGCACGACGTTGCTGCCTTTGGTAAACCCCTGACGCCACTGAAAGCCCGCATTGGCGATAAAAGTGTCCATGATGCCTGCCGTGTCCTTTCTCCAGAGGATAGATTCTAGTTTGGTGTTCATGGCATCTTCGGAGTAATTGAGAAGCGTCTCGAGGTAGGTTCTATAGGGGTAACCGGCTTGCGGCATGGAGACGATGATGTTATTGAGGGTTACCTCCATCTGTTGAAACAGGGAATTTAAGGCGTTGTTGACCAGAGTGGCGTTAGCGTCAGCGTTTAAGGCCTCTCCTTTGTCATCTACAACGCGCACCATGAGTTCGAGTACGACGTAGGTCAAGTCTAGGTAATCGTCCGCATTTCCGGAATAATGAAAGGTGATGGGGGCATTTTTCATTAAAGTGTTTTGAGGGTTTAGGTATAGGAACCGTGACTCCTCGATGCTCATCTGAACCGGCACCTCTGTAAAGAGGTCCAGTTCGGAACTCATGTGGACGGTCGCGTCTGCCATTACGAAAATACGTCTTGCACCTTGCGCCTACCGCGTTTCAGCTTGGACTGCTTGCTCTTTCCGGATTTGCTCGGTTTTATTCTCTTGAGACGCCTGGCGCCGGAACCGAGCATGGCACCGAGCTTTTCGTCGGCTTTTCGTTTTAAATTGTATCCGGACTCCTTGAGCCTCCGCTGGAGCGCTTGCTTCGGCGCTGCTCCCGCCACAGTCACATCGGACAGAACGTGGGCGCCCGCCTTTAAGGCCTCCTTTCCGACTGCTTTTACTCCGCTCTTTAAAAACGGTAGCAACCTTCTGAAGAGTCCTCCGAGGGCTGAAAAGAGACCGCTGCCTCTTTGGTAGCGCTTGCCCCTGTAGAGAGCGAAATCGCGATGGTGGAACGCGCCGCCGGTCTGATTGAGGTAGTACCGCGTTACGGCGTGCACGTCCATTACGCCTGTTTCGGACGAAAAGCGAGAACTACAGTAGAGGAAAATCCGTCGGCGAATGGCAAGAGATCGCCGTAACCGTTCCTTAAATCTATGCTGACCGTCTTGAAGTCCTGCTGAATCAAGGGTACCCAATTTTGGGGAAAAAACGTCTTTTCGTCGCTCATGTAAGTGTTGTTGCTTCTTTCGTATTCCACGGCCGCGCTCTGTATGACTTGGGCGAAGGTGTCGCCCACGACTTGCGGGGACACTAGATTACAGTAGACGAACATTTCGTAAGGAAACCCCATATAAGGATCTACGGGGCGTTTAGCAGCTTTTTCGAGAATGACGTCGACGTAGAGATCGAAACCCAACATTTTTGCCATAGCGGGCGTCAAGAGCAAACTGTGGATGCGGTGTAGAGGTCCCGGAGGGTCCTCCGATTTTGAAACGTCTCGTTTGGGTCTGACGGAACGAGCCGCCGCGGGTTTCTGCTGCCCCGAAGCCCGGGGCTTCGGTTTCGGTTTCGGCTTTGGTCTCTGGCGGGGCGCATCGTTGAGTGCTTCGTATTCGCCGACCGCGTACGGTACGACAGCGCGCGCGACATTTTCCACAAACCCGTCGAACGGAATGTCGGGTAGTGGTTCGGGGTGGGCGACGGCGGCATTCACGCCCGCCGTCTGCTTGCGCTCGTCGAAGAGGAAGAAGTTTTCCACGTGCAAGTGTTCGAGTAGAGCGGCGTTGACGAGGTTCACCAAGTCTTTGGGATTGTGCACGATGCCTTGCGGCATTTGCAAACTGAATTTGGAATGCGTGGGGAGGAGCGTCATGGTGTACTTGGTGCCCGCCAGACGGGCGTCGTCTGGCGAAAGGTTATAAAATTTCACCGGATACCTGACCTTTTGCAGGGCGACCTCCCATTCTCCCTGCAGAACGATTCTCTCGGGCAAGATGTTAGAAAATCTGGCCGTGGTGTTGTCGGTAAAGTGTTCCATGGAAGCGTTGCTCACGAGGGTGATGGAGAAGGGCTCGGTCTTAATCATGTCGAATCGACGGTCGAAGCCAGAACCCACGAGTTAAACTTTGCCGGATACCCCTTCCACTTTACCAAGACCTGCTTGCGGCGCCCTCGGCCCTTGGTCTGTAAAACGCGCTCGATCTTAAACGTCCGAGGTAGCGCGACCTTTTGTAGCTCCTGGGTGTAAAATGCGCCGTCTATGGCTTCTCCGGCCAGATCCTTCAACTTATATACCACCGGCCGACCGCGCACCACCTCGGCTATCCGAAATATTTCGTCCGTCCAATTCTGCTCGTAGCCCTTGTCGAATTTCATTTTTTCTTTAGAGATGCGCACGTGATCGCCGACGGAAAATGTGGGTTTCCCTGCGCGAGGTAGGGTCCTATTACCGTAGAGATTGCGGTACACTCGTAAAATGTTAGACTCGTTCACGTCCTTCGGAGCCATTTTTATGGACCTGTGATGCGAGCTATTGTACGACTCGAGTAAGGCCGGAAGGACTTCCAGGTATCTGTAACTGTTTTTGTGCGTGAAATACCTCCACATCTTGGTTTTTAAGGTGCGGTTGAAGCGCTCCACGACGCTGGCTTTAACGTTATTTTTGGTTGTGTAATGTTTCACGTCGTGTTTCTTCAGAAAGTCGCGAAAAGTCTTGTTGGTGAACTCGGTCCCCTTGTCCGTCTGGAGGACCCTGGGTACGCGTCGGGAGAATATGGAGCGAAACGCTTGCGCGACCTCGGTACCCAGCTTCGATTTCAGGGGCACGGCCTAAGCATATTTGGAAAATACGTCGATAACGGTCAGAATGTACACGTAAGGTTTGTTATGTTCCCTCACGCTGTTCATGACGTTTAGATCGGCCTCCCAAAGATCGTCCATATTCGTCACGTGATAACATCTGGTGGGGAACCGCTTTCTGATCGGCTTGTGCAGAGTGTAACTGTCCCGGGTTCGAAGGAAGGACTCGATGTTCGCCTTAGACGCACCCGTGGCCTTTCGAAGGGGCTCGACCGCGCCCAAACCGGCATAGTGTTCCGGTCTGGCATAGTATCGCCTTAGCGCCTTCCATTCCTTCATGCTTTACTTGTACAGGGGTTGCCAGACGCGCTTGCGAAAATGGTACGACGCGGAAGGCGATTTCGATTTCTTTTTCGGAGTGGCAGGGTTCGCCCTCTTCTTTTTGCGAGGCGAGAGGAGGTTGACCTTTATGGTTCGGGGTTCGACCTCCTGCTTCACCGGCAAGCGCTCGTGCACGTCTTCGTAATCGTCGTCGTCGTCGTCGTCGCCCAGGAAGGGCTTTCTGACTTGTGCCACGAGATCGAGGTAGTTGTCCAATTTATGTTTTACGAGCCGCCACTTTTCGTCGGCAGAGAGCTTCGCGCTCTGCAGGTTCCGAATTTCTTTAGCCAATCTGGATACGGTGCGGTCTACAGCGTGAAGCCTGTCGACGGTCTTCGGTTGCGGCGCAACGAGGATCTGCCTGCCGTACTTCATCCTGTTAATTTCGACACTAGCGCGCCGCCGAGCGAAGCCAAGACGGGTAGGAGGAATGCCGGCAAAAAACCTCCTTTTTGAACCAAGATGCTCTTCTTCTTCTTCAGAGGAACCCGTTTATCCGTCAACTTCCTCCAAGAAGCCTTGTGCTTCTTCAGGCGACCCAAGCACTTTGCGGGAAGTTGCACGTGACCTCTGCACACGTTGAGCATGCATTCGCTAATGGCCTTGATCAGATCGCCGTCGGCATTTTTTAACAACTTTTTGCGCAGAGGGGCCTTCGCCTTGGCCAGAGCCGCCAAATTGCCGTGCTGTCTCGCTATGCGAGGACTGGTCAGCGTCGCGAACCTTGACCTACCTCTAGCCATGCTTGCGCGATAATGACGTTCGCCCCGAAAGCGGTACTTTTTATTTAGACTCGACGGCCTCGGTCGGGGCGAGACCCTGCCGGGATAATATAGAACGAAACGAAACCCGAGTCCTCTCGGCGGCCTCAGTTGGGTACGAAATAAGAGAGGTTTTCCCCCGGCAGCACGCCGGTTCGATACCTGTATCGGGCGGGCGTGTACTGAGTGCAGTCCAGCACGAGATACCCGTGAGGGCGTTCGGTGGCCTTCTCGAAGGCCTCCAAGAGAAACCTAGAGTTCCTGGGTTCGATCTGCTGGCACAGTCTCTCGATCTGCATCTTGTCCCGGTTGTTCTTGAAGACCACGACGTAGTTCGCATTCAGAGAGATGTTGCGATATTTCTGACCCTGCGGAAACACGTTCTGCAGGATGTAGACGATGCCGAAGCGCTTGTGATGGGAGTCTCTGGTGAAAAAATTGGACACGTCCTTCCCGCCACCCTCCACCATCAGATCGTCGAGGACGACGAGGTCGTTCTCGCCCACCGAAGCAAGTTCGGGTATGCCCGCGTGGGTCTCGCAGCGCAGAGCCGAGGGTTCGAGTCTCGGCGAATACTCCGGAGGGTGGCACCACAGCACCCTCCTGGGGCGCACGTCGAACATCCGGTGCGCGTGGCGCAACAGGTTTTTCACGAAGGTCGACTTGCCGCAGCGCGACGGCCCCGCCACGAGCATCGTGCTGGGAAACTCGAATCGCCGCAGGTCTCGGGGACCGGGCATCGTCTCCTCGGGGGTGCCCGGTTCGAAATGACTTTGGCGCGGCTGCGGACGTCTCATTTATGCGTTCCTCTTGAACCCGTAGGGATAGGAATCGTGATCGCCGGCGAGCACGCGCTTGTTGACCACCATTCTAAACGTCTTCGAGCTGGGTTCGGTGACGACCGTCCAAGACGGTTTCCGCGAGATCTGCGTGCCCTCCAGCTTCACCGCGCGGTCGTTGTCCCTGAGCACCACGTCGCGAATCACCTCCGCGTTCACCAGCTCCAGGTTGCCCGAATTGAGCGTGATCCCCTTCACCTTGCACACCGAGAAGGTCTTGCCCGTCTCGGGGCAGACGATCTCCATGCAGTAGCTTTTGGGCCCCGTGGAGGCGAACCGGGCGATGTAAGAGCCCCTCCCGTACTTCTCCAGCTCGTCCGTCATGTCCCCCAGGAGGCGTCCGACGGACGGCGTCCAGTCGCCCGGAGCGGCGGCGACGACGACGGAATCGGTGTCGAAGTAGCAGACCCGTTCTCCCAGCCTCTTGAGGTAGGAGTAGAGCACCAGGCGCGCGTGAGCCGTGGTGTAGGCCGCCAGCACGGCGTTGGCGGCGGTGTTGACCTTGCGGCACTGCTCGCGGTACCTCCACACCGCGTACACGATCCGGTCGGTGACGGGCACGTAGGTCTGCACTTCCACGCCCGGGTCGTTGAGCAGCTCCAGGAGGCGGTCGTACCGGTCCACCAGCTCGCACGTGGGGAGGTTTTCCCTCTGCCCCAGTTTGCCCCAGAAGCTGTTGAGCATCAGCTTGGCCAGCTCCCGCCTGCCGGGGTTGGCGGCGACGGCCTGGGGATCCAGGGCGACGCCTTCGTGTTCGAAGAATTGCTCCACGTACTGCTGCTTTGCGGCGGGGTCGTCGCAATCCGAGGGCCATCCGGAGGCTTCGGTCTTGATCTTCAGGAACTGATTCACGTAGTCCTCGAAGAGACCCTTGGCTCCGGTGGTCGGATCGTGCCGCACCACGTCGTACTCCCAGATCTCGTGGACCCTGAGGAGGCGGTACCCCTCCTCCAGGGCGACCTTCATCTCGTCGACCACCCAGGTACCCAACAACGCCCTCTCGCGCTCTCCGTGGTGGCACTCGTCTTGGTTCTCCGCCTCCGCGCAAGCGCGGCATAGCGGGAACATGAGCTTGCCGCCAATGCGCGCCGGTAGCACCGGGTGGTACAGGTGTTGCGGCGGTAGAACCTCGCACTTCACCAACCCGCCCCCCACGTCTTCCAAGCGCGGGAATCGATCCACGTGGATCTTGGGATGGCCCGCGGGGTAGGGTTTCGTCTTGTTCACGTACGGGTACAGGCTGCACACGTCGTAGTAGTAGATTTTGCTATCCCCCTTCGCCTCGCAGTACGTCTTGGTGCAGTTGGTGCGACCTCCGTAGAAGGCGTCTCTGGGGTTCAGGGGTTCGGGTACCGGAAAGTCCCTTGCGTGGCGCGCGAGGTCCTGGTCGGCCTTCGTCGCGGCGTCGAACTCGCACTCCCACATTTCCACCACAGCGTAGCCGGCGGCCTTGATCTTGGCCGTGACCTTCTCGGTGCTCTCTAACCTGGAGGCCATGGTTTCGTGTCCCGAGTTGTATATCGCCGCATGGCGATTGTGAAAGCACCGCCTGCAGCCGTGGTAAAAGCACCCGTGGAAAAAGTACGCGGTTTTTTCGGCCTCTCTGTACCCGTCCACCTTGTGCCCCACGATTTTAACTTCGCGTCCTCGCATGGCGTGCTGGATGACGATGCGGTTTTGCATCTCTAGCCAAGTTAGCCATATGCATGCGGCGCGAGACTGCCGGTCCGCTAGTCGATACCCGCCCGCTGGCAAGAGGGCAATTTTTTTAAGCGGCATGAAGCGCTTTCTATACACGCACATGCACGCCTGCGCGATGGTGACGCATTCTCTGAACGGGTCTATTCCGTTCTCGTCCAAGAATTCCCTTCTGAATTTGGAAACTCCCTGACTCAGTAGAAATACGTCCATCTTGCAATACGCCACCATTTCCGCCCTCATGTCGAAGACGTGCCCGGAGGACGCCTTTTCTTCGTGCCACTGCTCGAAGGCTTTCCGACCCTCCGCCGACATGCCCTCAGGGCAGTAATGCCTTTTGTCGGGAATCGAACCCACGTACCGCTCGTTTTCCTTCGTGTTAAACAGGTACGGGAAATAACCTTTGCATTCCTTCAATCCGAAGGTCTTGGAAAAGCGGGAGAGTGGCATGGGTATGAAGTTGAGCGAGTCTAGAAATGTGACGTCACCGTACCTCATCCTGTAGATCTTGCTCCCGTTCATGATGAGCTCCGGGATCCAGTCTAAGTGCGCCACCATGTACTTTAATAGAAACTGCCCGTCGTAAGCTCTGAGGTTATGCGCCACGACGTAGACGTCCCAGGCTTCGAATCTCGCCTGCGCGATGTGCTCGAAAAGCTGCTTCACGGGTTCGTCCGTGAACACCCATTCTTTGCAACCGCATTCCATGCAGTATGCCGTCTTGCGGCGTTCGTCGATGCAGTGCGGGCAGGCTTGGTACAACACGCACAAGTTAGGTACATGCTCGTATGTGTCCTTTTTGCCGGTATATGGAATGTTTTGCGTGCATTCGAAGTCGATGAACATAAACACGTACCGGTTTCTTTTGTTCTTTGCGGCGTACGGCTGCATATAGCACATGTGGCTAGAATTCACGTGTGTCTTGCAATGATAGCAGTACTTTTCCCCGCACTCGTGTGCGGTTTTTCTGTACCTCGCATTCACGAGCTTGTTGCAAGACGTGCACACCTTTTCTACGTCGCACACCGACAGCGCCTTTGGGTAAAAAACGCCTTTCTTTGCGTGGTTTGCAAAGCATGTCGGTCCCTTAAAATCTCTGTTGCACCCGGCGCAGCGTATGTAGGCGTCGAATCGCGCATCGCACTGCTGATGGCATTTAGCGCACCCGGCGTCGCACCTGTGAAATTCTTTTTTGTGTGCCGAGGGATGATGACACCGGCGGCAATACGATTTGCATTTAAAGCACTTGTGAAGGTTCACGATGGCGTTAAAGTGCCCGGCGTGGAGCATGACGTCGATGTATTTATCGCATTTCTTATCCGACGCGTACAGCACGTGCTTCCCCGTATGATCGCCAAACACCGTCACAGCGTAGCCCTTTAACGCAGCGTCAAAGCGTCTGACGTCATCTATGGTGCAGCCGTCGTGGCCTTGACCGATGCTCGCGCACAAGGCTACGGCCTTCGATTTTTGCAGATAGTCGGAACGCGTCATCGTTCTGTAGTTGACGTCGCGATCCACTTTGGCTTTGCCTACAACGATGGCTCTTGCTAAACACAAGTTGTCTTTGTTGGCTATTTCGACAATGCCTTTATTGCCCCTACAGGCATCGCAAGGTTGGTGGCACGAACCCGAGACCTCCCTGGTCCACACAAACGTCACGTGAAGAGGCCCGCTTAGCAAGAATTGTTGGTTACTTTGCATTACTTTTTCGATGCTTCCAACAATGACATCCGCATTCAATTGGTCTACGCGCCTAACGCTCATGTTGAAGGCTTTGGACGTCTCCTTTTCGTCTGTTATGGATATGCCTAAATATCCGGGTTCGTTTTCTAACAGGTTCTCTTTCGCAAAGTTTAGAATATCGTTAAACAGATGCGATACCCATTGCTCGGGGTTGACATCTCTGGGGACCGGGTTTACGGTAATTTGAGACTCTGTAAAACCGGAAAAAAGCTTTGGCAGCGTTCTCTGCTTGTGCCCTATAATTTCGAACGTAGGCTGCAAGGTGTCATCGCGACTTCCCCCGGATTGCATCTCCATCTTATCGTCCGAATGCGCCGATCGCTCTTTCCCCTGCAAAGTGCTGCTGCTATTTTGTTTTTTTTAGTTTAAACTATTTTTCGTCAAATAGAACGATTTTGTAGAAAAACTCCCGCTATCGCAACGCTTCACTACGGGCGTTTGCTCTTAGCACAGGGTTTTTATAAGCTCGCTTATCAAAAACGCTGTTTCATTATGCGCGTCGAGTTAAATGCCTCGTTTCGCAACAAAATTGTTACGTTTGTAAAAAAAACGCTGTCATTCTGCCACTATCCACCACTGCACGACCACCACTGCAATAAGGCTGCATAAACGCTGACGAGTTTCCTTTTCTCACGCTCGTGTTACACACGTCGGCATACTTCCTTGTGCAGTGCTGCGCATGCAAAATGACAAGCAAGCAAGCAGCGTTTTAACGTTTATGTACACTCGCGTCAGTACAATTTTTTAAAACTAACAACGCCGTGTGTGGTGTTTTTGTGTTGTGCAGTGCATACGTGTTATGTAAAATGCGAGAAATAAAAAGAAGCAGCAGATACTTCCTTTCTAAGGAGTAACACCAACTGTTGAATGAAAATTCTCAAGTGTTAACGTTCGTATCACCTCTAACCTCTGTCTCTTATAGGTGAGTACGAAAGTTTATTTTCATATCCACTTATTTTTAATCCGGTTAAACTTTTCGGGGAATGGTTGCATCCGAAGGGACGCTATACACTGGCCTTAAAATTCTAAATTCTTTCCAACAACATGGCGGGGCAAGAACTGAAAAGCCACATGCTTTTAAAAAGAATGCTAAGCATTGTACAATTCGAACCATTTATAACAAATATCTCGGAAATGGCTGACGTCACAAAAACGTTATTTCAAATAAATTGTGTGTTTTTTTAAAAGAGATCTAAATTTTTTTGTATTGTATGTTTTTTCTCAAACCTTAGCAGTTATACAAGATCGTAGAAAATTTCTTCCGAATCAAGAGGACTTCGCAGGCTATTTCCGCAAAATTCGAGATATACATTTTGTTTTTCATATAAATGACTTTAATATATGGTGTTGTAATTAAAATCGTCAGAGGCAGTTTTAGAAAATAAAACATTTCGGAAAATAGTTCATGTAAATGGTAGTTTTGGGTGGAGGGACTTTCTTGTAAATCTCTGTGTCGTAACTTTTTGGAAGGTACTCAACCTAAATACCAAGTTTTAGTATTTATCCGACTTTTCATTTTTGAGTTATGCTGCTCTGACACATACACACAGAATTTTCTAAAAATGGTTTTTATTCAGGGGACCTCGAAACAAGTATTTAGTTTTTCCGGTGAAATCTCAATATTGAATATTTGGATGCAATGCATACCTCCTCTACCTACTATTTTACGTGGTAGAGAAAGCCCCCTAAATCAATATTATTCCATGCAGTTGTGAAATGTGTTTCAGTGGGGTGAATAAAAATTAGTTTGTTGGTATCGTTATCACAGTACTGTTTCACTTGTGATATACCGTTCTCTTTGTATCAAAATGAAAAAAAGAAAAGTTAAAAGAATGACGTTTTTTAGTGAGAAAGGTCTAAAGCTTTTAAACATTAAAATCAACATGGAAACTTTGTAAATAGACAACGCCTCAAAGTGATACTAATACACATAGATTGTGTGCTTTAACGTTCTTGTAAATAAGGCTTCGTTTCCTACGGTTTAACACTTTGTACAAAAGACATTCACAATGAGACTACTTCACAGCTATTCCCAGAAAATTGAAGTTATACATTTTATTTGTCGTGCAGATATCTTAAACATACCGCACCGTAATCAAAAGGGGTTAGAGCCGTTTTTAAGACAATAAAAATATCGAACTTTCTCCCGCTAAACGGGTAGTTTGCGGTGTGGGAATTTTCTTGAAAATCTACGGTTTGTTAAATTTTTACTTTCTCTACTACGTATAGTAAGTAGGGGAAGTATTGCATTCCACCCAAAAATTCGATACCGAGATTTCACCGGAAATACGTGTTTTGAGACCTCCTGAATCCAAAAAAAGCATTTTTGGAAACATGTCCGTGTGTGTGTCTGTGTGTGTCTGTGAACAGCATAACTCAAAAACGAACAGTCGGATAAGCACCAAACTCGGTATTTAGGTTCAGTATCTTCCAGACATGCGACACGAAGGTTTTCAAGAAAATCCCCCCCCACCCCAGACTACCCTTTACATGGAAGATTTTTCGAAAATGGCTCTAACGATTTTGATTAAAATATCGCATGTTTAAGATAATGTTATGAGAAATGAAATGTATATCTCGAATTTTCTGGGAATGTCTCCAAAAGTATTCTTCATTGTGAACGACTTTTGCATAACTGGTAAACCATAAGAGATACACAAAATTTTACTACACATAAAATGTAGATCGCGTTAAAATACACAATTTATGTCATATACATTTTTTTAGTTGAGTGAACCATTTTCGAGATATTGCTTGTTATTTCCTTAAATTTTCCAATACTTATACTTTTTCTCAAATGCGTTATTCATTTTTACTTTCTCTACTACGTATAGTAAGTAGGGGAAGTATTGCATTCCACCCAAAAAATTCGATACCGAAATTTCACTGCAAATACATGTTTTGAGAATCACTGAATCCAAAAAAAAAAAAAAGCATTTTTGGAAACATGTCCGTGTGTGTGTCTGTCTGTGTCTGTGTGTCTGTCTGTCTGTGCGTCTGTGTGTCTGTGAACAGCATAACTCAAAAACGAACAGTCGGATAAACACCAAACTTGGTATTTAGGTTCAGTATCTTCCAGAGATGCGACACGAAGGTTTTCAAGAAAATCCCCCCACCCCAGACTACCCTTTACATGGAACATTTTTCGAAAATTTTAATTTTCTCAAAAACGGCTCTAACGATTTTGATTAAAATATCATATGTTTAAGATATTGTCATGACAAATAAAATGTATATCTCGAATTTTCTGGGAATGTCTCCAAAATATTCTTCTTTGTGAACGACTTTTGCATAACTGGTAAACCATAAGAGATAGACAAAATTTTACTACACAAAAAATGTAGATCGCGTTAAAATACACAACTTATGTCATATACGTTTCTTTTGTTGAGTGAACCGTTTTCGAGATATTGCTTGTTAAAATCGCATGTTTAAGATAATGTTATGAGAAATGAAATGTATATCTCGAATTTTCTGGGAATGTCTCCAAAAGTATTCTTCATTGTGAACGACTTTTGCATAACTGGTAAACCATAAGAGATACACAAAATTTTACTACACATAAAATGTAGATCGCGTTAAAATACACAATTTATGTCATATACATTTTTTTAGTTGAGTGAACCATTTTCGAGATATTGCTTGTTATTTCCTTAAATTTTCCAATACTTATACTTTTTCTCAAATGCGTTATTCATTTTTACTTTCTCTACTACGTATAGTAAGTAGGGGAAGTATTGCATTCCACCCAAAAATTCGATACCGAAATGTCACTGCAAATACATGTTTTGAGAATCACTGAATCCAAAAAAAAAAAAAAAAAAGCATTTTTGGAAACATGTCCGTGTGTGTGTCTGTCTGTGTCTGTGTGTCTGTGTGTCTGTCTGTCTGTGCGTCTGTGTGTCTGTGAACAGCATAACTCAAAAACGAACAGTCGGATAAACACCAAACTTGGTATTTAGGTTCAGTATCTTCCAGAGATGCCACACGAAGGTTTTCAAGAAAATCCCCCCACCCCAGACTACCCTTTACATGGAACATTTTTCGAAAATTTTAATTTTCTCAAAAACGGGTCTAACGATTTTGATTAAAATATCATATGTTTAAGATATTGTCATGACAAATAAAATGTATATCTCGAATTTTCTGGGAATGTCTCCAAAATATTCTTCATTGTGAACGACTTTTGCATAACTGGTAAACCATAAGAGATAGACAAAATTTTACTACACAAAAAATGTAGATCGCGTTAAAATACACAACTTATGTCATATACGTTTCTTTTGTTGAGTGAACCGTTTTCGAGATATTGCTTGTTATTTCCTTAAATTTTCCAATACTTATACTTTTTCTCAAATTCGTTTATTCATTTTTTTTTATGTCCTGAACATGCAAACAGAATGGAATTCGCCACATAGCAACCAGCGTTAAAATATTTGACTATCGCTTAAAAGCTACCAATTAGATTGTACAAGAGTAGAGAAAGTCATGTCAGTGTAACACATCAGTTTTTTTTTATACGCTACTATTTTAGTGTGTGTGTGTGTGTGTGTGTGTGTGTGTGTGCGCGCGCGCGCGAGTACGTGCCTAGGAACCGTGCGCCACAAGCCAAAACGACGACGTTATAGAAAAACTTTATCATTTGCCTACCGGCCAGGGATAACCGCTAAAAAACCTGAAAAAAGCTCTAAGAGTATTCTAACGCTTACCGATCTGGAAAACCCTTGAAAACAAGATAGTACACTTTTGAGATATTGCTTGTTATTTCCTTAAATTTTTCAATACTTTTTTACTTTCTCTACTACGTATAGTAAGTAGGGGAAGTATTGCATTAGTTATTTTTTAAAAAAAAAGGAAAAAGACGAATAATATAAGTATGGTAGAAACAGCTTGCATTCGTCTACCAACCAGAGAAAACCCCCGAAACACTAGTTATTTAAAATTGCTGATGAGTTCTGGATAGGCTTTTGCAAATGTTGTTGGTAGCAAAACTTGCCTTTTCCATCACCTCCAACATACCCCACTCCCACACCTTTTTTTCTTTCCACCAATCATAATCTCTCTTATTCTCGCCAATCAGCAACTTTCATTTGTTCCTTTCCACCAATAACATCACTTCTTATTCCCACCAATGACAACTTCACACGTCACTTTCTGTTATACTTTTTATCCCTCGTTCGCCATCTTTCCCCCCTCTTTCAGACCCCAACCGCCGCACAGTCAACACCTCGCCGCTCCTTAACCTCAACTTCGTGCCTCCGCCATCTTATTTAGTTCACATTTTTACCACCGCGCCTCTCATCTCTCAACCAGATTGCCTGCAAGAACACATCTCGTTCATTCGCACCTCGACGGTTGCCTCGGCAGCAGCTACTGCAAACACCTACGTCGTACACGTTTTTGACCGCTTTCGACCGGCTATGAGAACCCTGCTCCTACGTACGCTAGCGACCATCACGATGGTCCAGTACCAGGTTTTTGGTATAGTTAAATTACGCCTCTGCAAAGGGTGTCTGTACCGCTTTAAAAACCTAGGTATATCAGTGCGTAGTGATGTTGGTTGATCTTAAAGCTGGTTAAGCATTTTCAAAAACAGTTTGCTTTTATTTTTCCGCCTCGCGTGCCGCGCTTTTGGTGACGCATCCACACCGGTAACAGGTAAGTAACACACGCATAATTATTTTTCGGACCTGCTTGGCGTAGGAATATATCCTTTCGTGTTTTGGTACTGTAACCTCAAACCTCCTTACCCACCTCTTGCGTCCGCCATCTTGTTTAGTTCTCACCGCATCTCCTTGTCGCAGACCCTCCGCCATTTTTAGTTCCCACTATTTTAACCTCAAAATCTACTCTTCTAAAACTCTTGCTACCCCCATCTTCTTTTAGTTCCCATTCTCACCACTGCGTCTCCTTACCCCCACCTCTTGCGACAGCCGTGTTCACCACTAACCTCCAAATTTCCTCGTCCTTAAACCTCTTGTCTCAACAACCTTGTCTAGTTCCCATTTTCGCCACCGCATCTCATATCGCCCCCATCTCTCTATCCACTCAAGAAAACTACCATCCGACGTTCAAAAATTGCTGATCAGTTCAAGACAGGCTTTTGCAAATCTTGCTGCTAGCAAAACTCACCTTTCCCATCACCTCCAACATACCCCACTCCCACACCTTTTTCTTTCCACCAATCATAATCCCTCTTATTCTTACCAATCAACAACTCTCATTTGCTCCTTTCCACCAATAAAATCACTTCTTATTCCCACCAATCACAACTTCACACGTCACTTTCTGTTACACTTTTTATCCCTCGCTACCCATCTTTTCCCCCATTTCAGTACCGACCTCCGCACACACAACACCTCGCCACCCAGCTCCTCTCCATCACGCGACCTCCATACTCCTCCATCTCCCTTCCTCCATCTCCCACCCCAAATTAACGAACCAATCAAAACACTACACGTCACTTCCTCAATTCTTTCAACTCGTCCCGGATGAGCCAACCGATTTAACGATAATCCTAACGCTCAGGGCGCTTTTCAAACTTACCGCCGCCGCCGTCGCACGCAGCGACACTAGCGACACTAGCGCCCCTAGCGGCAGGATTATCGTTAAAACAATTGGCTCATCCGGGACTATTACTACTCCTGTTCATTAAAGTATTGGTATTGGACCAATCAGAGGTGGCCACGTAACATTGTGAAAGCACAAGTATCAATTATTCTGCATAGTACGTCTCGCAATGCTAGCAACTTTGTTTGACACAGGTGCTACAAGGTCATTGTATTGTAACCATAGATAAAGGAATAACGATTGTAACACATCACTCAAACCAGAAGCCAATACTTATGAAACATTTAATTTAGATACATGGTCGAGTATAAACAGTCGTATGAAACTTGACTATAATAGTGATTAAAACGCTTGTATGATGATTGTTACCCGAGCGAAGCATGCTCGGTTAATAATAATAATACTCGCGTTTTAATTACTACCATTATAGTCTCGTTGCATAATACACTATTAAGTGGAAAATCACATGACATAGCTAAGACCTTATACCAGAAAAAAATACAGGTCGCTAAATAACATTACCTATTTCGATAATATTCGCCATTCTTGGTTTGAGTTTTCCAGTAGAGAAAAAAGTATGTAATATCAAGGAAGGTATAACATACACCGCAGTTGAGTGTCGTGTAGTCTTCTCTATACTACGTGCTATAAAATGTGCACTAAAACACTTATTTTAGCATTTATTATTGTTACTGAATGTAGATAGCTAAATAGACTTTTGTATGGAGAATACATAAATTATACTGATTTGAAAAAGTCCTGCAATTCCAATACTACAGGTTTTGTCACAAATATTTCAGATAATAAAATGGTAAATTTGCACCTTGATAATATAGTTACATTGTGAAATACTGACATGGAAGTCTCAGTCTTAATGCATTGGATTGATATACAATTATCGGCGTCACCGTTTCACTTCAAAAAATACCCTTCTCTTTGTTACAGTAGGTGTGGTGCCGTAAAATTACATGTGCATGTTCTGTAGCAGGTCCCTAGCTACGCTCAAGAAAAAAATGCAACCCATACCCCAGAGAGGTTGTGGCTAGACCTCCAGCTCCAGCATATGGCCGCTTCCCACAGCCCAGTGGGACCCTCACACCACAAGTAAGGGACTCTCTAGTCCGCAATGTGCATGCGCCAACTTAGGTTCATCTTGACGAGCCCCTCTCTCCTTTTCCTAGTTTGTATACACAAACTTTCATTAGAGATCCCATCTAAGAGAAAATTACCTTACCTAGCCTCCTTTTCTTAACTTTCCCTTTTTAAATTGTGGTAAATGAAACAGTAAGATACGAAAATAAAAAGCTAATAGGGGAGAAGATAATAATAGAGAAAGGACTGACCATCGGTGTTCCTTGCACACGTTTGAATAACAGATTTTCTAGCAAAACATCTTTCATACAAATTTTTCTAAACAAGTATTATCGGGGAAGTGATACCATGACAGACGATATAAATTAATCATAATTGTCTTAAAAATTATGAATTTACTTCTTTGCAGTACAGGTAAATGTATACATTAATTAGACTATACATAAATTACGTTAACCTTAGGTTCTATTTATAAAACAAGCATTAATGTAATGATTTTAGATCAAATGTAGGGAAACACTCTTCTTGCTGTTCAGTATCATATGTACTCCAACAATATGAAAGTAGCTTAAGCCATTTCTGAAATGTACACAGTTTATTCGTCAGAATTTACAGCTTTACACAGGTTATTGCACTAAATGAAGATCTTTCTTTTTATCTTTATTCCCTAAATCTTCTGCCCTCACCCTCTTTCTGTCTCTCTCCCTTTTCACTATCTGAGCCTACATCGGTCTTACTTTCCTCCTGTATGCAACTTACATTACATATAATGTAAAATAGTGGAAGAAATTAAAACCTATCAGAATAACTGGAAAGATCACGTTCTAAGGATGGAACCTTCGAGACTACCATGGCAAGCACTATCTTATAATCCATTTGGACGAAGAGATATTAGACGAACTCGTATGAGCAATTCGATTAGCCTCGGAACAGGTCTAAAGGTCTAATCCATGTTAGGGAAGAAGAAAGAGATGTTATTGAATTGCCTTTTCAGTGACGTTAATGAGGATAAAATCATAGAAAGAAGGTTGAATAGTAGAATGTATGAAGTTAAGGTCACCAATGCATTGCTCCTTACTTAGGTTGCGTGATATATTCAGACAGAATTACAGATTTGCAGTTATCGCGGAAGATACAGGCTCACAAGTCGTTTATATTTGAGCTTGACAATGTCCAAGGTATTGACTAAGAGTGTTTAATGACAGCGGCATCTTATTTTGTTCACTTCAATTTTCACACCTGCTGATTAACTCTGGTTTAACGAATTTACAGCTGTCGATTACAATTGAAAGGTTATGTGGGAAGGAGGTGGTAAGCGCCAATTTGGCCGCGTGGAATTTTTATAGGGATGGTCCCGGGTTCGATGCTAACCAGGTGCTTACATGGATCTTGGATCTAGGGTGTGGTGCGTAACACGACTGACTCGTTCTTCTGCCCGTTTATTTTCCGCCAACTTTTATAATCAGGTTCCTAACAGAGCCTCGCCACACCCACGCAGTTCTTTGTGCTCCGCATCTACTTCTGTATGTCAAACTACCGAGCCAACCATATCCGGATGCCTGCTGTGATTTTAACCCAACACTTTTCTATCAATTTGCTTTGGACTGTACACACATTTCTTTTGAGAACGACCTTTCTCCACGGTCTAGATACGCAACAGGTTCCGCGACCAAGGGAAGACCAAGAATAAGGGATTTTCAAAACTCTGTTTATTTATTTCAAGTTTTTCTATCCCCTATTTCGCTATCACGTGATTTACACCTTTTTCTTATTGGTTTTTACTTTAAGTTTCCACTCGAACTCATCTGCCTGCGGCTATCAGAGCAATGACCTTCATTTCTACACACCTGTTTTCAGCGGCTTAGCGTTACACGAACAAAAGCGCCTTCTGCCCTTATTCGGCCGCAATGGGGAAACACCTACGCGTTTCCTGCCTGGTGCTTCCGTTGTCTCTCTAGCACATAATCATATTTAGAAGCAATATTCATTTCCCAATCTATTTAATAATATTATTGCCACTGCTACTAATATTTACTTTCTTATTATTATGGTTATCATTTTATACTTAGTTGCGAAGAACGTACTCTCTCACAATGTGTCTTATAATTATTCTAACTCGGGATTGAGGACATTGACAGAAAGCTGTGGCATTTAGAAAGTGCAAGGTTGTATCTTGTATGTTTCGCGAAACATGTGTGTCTGTGTGTATGAGAGAGAGAGAGAGAGAGAGAGAGAGAGTGGATAACAAATATATTGCTTTCATAAGGATTTCTGTTTCAAATTATGAATGATTGCTTGACGAAAGAATGCAGAACTATGCTCAAAGTATCATAACCGAATACAGACTGGATTTGAAGAGGATTTGCGGATACGCGTAGTGAGTAACTGTCCCTTATTTATTTCTTATTTTCATTTTTGAAGGCATGAAATATATTAAGTAATAAAAAGATGCAACTATCATATTCTTCTACTTTCCCCCCTTTCCCTTCGCCTCATATCTTACAAGCAAAACGTGCCTAGAGCTATCTACTTAATATAAAGCAGAGTACTTTGAGATGTTGCCTAATCAGGAAGTTTCAGTTAGACTTCTTATATGCCTATGTTAAAAGGTTGTGAAATAATGTGAGTATAGCATACACAATTTGAATGAAGGTCAACACAAGGATTAGGGAAATTAACATTAACAGGGTTTAATTGAGAGTCATTTGCTCAATAAATTAATATCTTGAGATCTCTCCTCATACTCGCCGTGCAAGATTTACTTATTTATTTATTCCGAAATTCCCACTATTCGCTTTGAATGTTTGAGTCCTATACTTGAAGGGTATATTGCGAGCAAAAGAGCTCATTCCGCAGCTCATTGTGATTGCAGAATTACCAGAACCGCACTTGCAGCACTAAAACTACGATGTATCGCATTACGTCTTTGCCTATTCTGCAGGCACCTTCTTTACGAAAAACATGAAACTCGCAAGCACTATATTTTCATATTTGAAAAATAAACTATTGATTTATGGCCTGTTAAAGTCTCGGCCACTGTTTAAGTTCGTCTCCTTTAGCAACAATTTATGCTTATTTCTAGGCAAGCTGTCGTAAAAACGTTTTTCTTAGCTTTCTGAATAGCGAATTAATGACCTCTTAATTTAATGGTTGCATTAAAAGTTTGTAATATACCCAAGTTCAGGTTCTATACACTTACCTTCGAACCTCTTCCCAACAAAGGATTTAACTTCAGGATTTCATATAAGCAAATCAGACCAAAAAGAGAATGTAATAAGTTTTCAAACTTCTCAAGGTGTAACACTGAATGAAATGCAAGCCTAAGGGTGGTTTCAGCAATCGATGTTAAAAATACTCTATGTTAAATGTTTAACATAGTGTTAAAACTCTTGGTGTCATCAAACTTTTATAGCATATTGTTGGCTAAAACCTTGTTAACGTTAAAGACAACTGCAAGCGATATCTTTCGAGAAGGCGGTGACGGAATTACACGGCTTCTGAATGTGCTCCGATGTATCGCAGCGCTCTCTGAATAAGTAGCATACAGCATTCATGCAGGATCCTCTGGGCTTGATTTAGAGGCAATTGGCATGTGCTGTTCCTGGATGTTTGAAGTTAGAATCGCAATACCAACTGGAAAAATCTAGCAGCAGGGGAAGCAAATGTTTCATCGTTTGAAAAGCGTTAACTATAGAAAGGTTACTAAGTATGGACGAATTATCGAGTGCGAAAAAGCCTACAGTCTTGCATTAAGGGATAAAGATGCAGCCTGGGGGGAAATTCGCGAGCGGTTTAATTGTAATGAACGCGTTTTTCCTGGGCCCGATAAGCAACCGCGTTATTTTAGGTAACAAAAGTTCTGCACCAAAAATGTCAGGTGGAAAGAGCATTTAGATTGATTTTTAAGCTGGTAGTCGACGATAGTGTGTTATCGCTGATTAAGGATAAAGCAGACCTGAACAGAAATCTGTTTTCTTTTTGAAGAAATTTCTTCTTAAAGCTTCTAGATACACTCACAGACGATAGTTTTGGAAACAACAAAAGTATTACCTACCATTATACCAGTAGCATAAAATCTCAAAGTAATTAACACTTGTAACATAGGAAAAAGAGGCATGCTTCTGTTTGTACTACTCTAACCTCTCGTATTTCCCATAAAACCATACTCATGACACCTTAATACACCCTGCATCGCTTTAAAAATTCCTCCTTTTCTAGGTTTTCAAATGTATTATGACGCGCGACTACTCTTCCGTTAGGAATGACATTGAAAAAATACCAAACGCAGCAAACTCGCACCAACAGCTTTATTTACGAAAGCCATTTTCCAACGTTTAATATTTGTTAAATGCCTTCACACAGGAGAAGACAATTTTAACTTAACACCGAGTTTAACACATTGTTAAAACTAACATTGTTCGACGAAACAGAATTTTCACTAAATTCAATGTTAAATCAGCTTAACGGTGTTTTAAAATTTAACATCGGTTATTGAAACCAGCCTTAGGTTCCAATTTCATGAAGAGAAACCTACCCATAATACGAAATAAGAAACCCTTTTTCTCATTCCGTGTCAAATTAAATTGAGCTTTATATATGGACGCTCTTTAACTGCTGTGGTCCTTAGCATCTCATTCTATATTGGGTGTGAAAGACCGGTAATTTTGCTCAGATGGCTCTTTATCAGACTTAAGGTTATTTTACGTGCCGTAAATCTACGACAAGGGACCATCAGCTTTAGTTCCTTTCCAATGGAGGCCATGCTAAGGATTTTTACGCCCGGAAAAAAAAAGAAAGAAAAATCTCCCTCCGCCAGATTTGAACCCGCGACCTTGGGAACTAGGCCTAGTATGGTAACCACTACACCACGGGGGACGACTCCTACCGGCACGTAAAAGAACCTCGAGCCTGATAAAGGGGCATCCCAGCAAAGTTTTCTGTTTCACGCCCAATGTAGAATGGAACGCTAAGGACCATAGCAGCTTAAGAGCGTCCATAAATAAATAAAAATCTTACACAAAAAAACAGTAATTCAAGAGGTAAGAGTAAATAAAGATTTTAAAATGAATACTGAGAGAAGCTTAATTTAAACTAAGAACAAAAGTGATTTAAACTGAATTCATATATTTACATAACTAAGTTACAGTATTCTTCCTCAAAATGCGGGAGTACCATTTTTAGGATGCAGCAGTACTATTATGTACGGTCTCGTCCCATCTAAGTTTCGTAGTAAGTTACAAATATACTACACAAAAATGTCTTCGTGACTAGAGCATACTTTCCTGCTATACAGACACTTCGTTTTTGCCTGTGAATGCTGGAAACATCGCCCTGTAATTGTACAACGAAATATATAGCACCACAATATTTGAGCGTCATTTTTCGTGATGATTATAAATCAGTTTTGGATACATTCCTACACAAGAGCTGCACACTTATCTGAAGTGTGTGTATGTGTGTGTGCGTTGTTTTAGAAAAGTAAAATATTTGTTATATTATTATCTGCAGCGTCTTACCGCGAGATACCGACCAGCAGCCAATGGCAAATATAGCAGCTCATAGGTGTGCGGCAAATACGATTTGGTGTATTGGTGTTTCAATTATTTTAATCCAGTTTTTCACAACGTCAGTTATAATTAAATTTAAAATAATCACAAATTTGCTCACATAATATTGTTACCTGCTGACTAGATGGCCTAAAAGTTCACATAGAAATTAAATTAATTTTGAGTAACCAGCACGCACATTGATGGGGCGTATACTTACTTGACTGCGGAGAACCGAAACGTGTTGTGGAGGTTAAGAGGAAGGCGTGGGTTTTTACTGCACAAAATCCATAACACGAATCTACTCACACACTCCTAGGTTCATTTTCCTATCTTTTGGGGTTCCTAATTAATATAAAGTTGAAGGTGGGAGGAGATGGCCACCGATCCAAAGCCCGGCTTACACACGCGGTCCGTTACTCACGGAATCCTAACTGAGAATAACGCTATCCCCCACTACTCGTGGCTAGCAAAGCTACCAGCCAAGAGTGACGTAAACAACAATGTGTCTGTTAATGACAATGTAGAACAACAATGTAACCCGCAAATTATTAATACCCCACAATATGTCGAAAACGATATTCTATTGCATCCAGACACTTCCAAGAATCTTGGGAGCAAATTTACACCCATGAATTCGGCTTATGAATTTTTGATAGCTTGCGTTCTAATAGTTTCTTTGAGATTCTGCATTGTATGATTATTCTTTAAATTTCTTCATACATAATACCCGCATGTGGTAAGATGAGATGACCACATGCAGGCCAGGCACTAGTGTTGCCTCCCGTCTCTGAAAATGCTCTCTTATTAATTTAATGAAGTTATAGTTTTGTGGACGAAGCAGGGTCTGAAAATCGCCACTCAGTGATGTTCAATGCTGTAAAGAATGGTGTAGGATTATTTCTTTGATACCTTTCTGGATGGTTTGTTCTTCCACTTGCGACCCATCTCGCGCCACTCGCACATAATCTCGCTTTCTCTCTATGACAGAATCAGTGTGTCAACTGTATTATTAGCACCTCTTAAACATTTGCTGCCCTGTGTTTTCCAGTTGTTAGGTTAACGAAATAAAATCGAGTGAAGCAATTAGAGGAAAGTGCTGAAGCTTAAGGCCCAGAGAGATCAGAACATTTGATTGTTCCATTAAGTTACGTACGTCTGTTGAACAACTATTATTTAGTAGAACAGTGAAATACATCGTAAAATATAACAATAATAGTTGAAGGTTTCAACTTTTGGATATCAAATTTCCAAAGTAAAAATACCTTTTTACTTTCTCTACTACGTATAGTAAGTAGGGGAAGTATTGTATTCCACCAAAAAATTCGATACCGAGATTTCACCGGATATACATGTTTTGAAACCCCCTGAATCCAAAAAAAAGCATTTTTGTAAACATGTCCGTGTGTGTGTCTGTCTGTGTCTGTGTGTCTGTGAACAGCATAACTCAGAAAAGAACAGTCGGATAAACACCAAGCTTGGTATTTAGGTTCAGTATCTTCCAGAGATGCGACACGAAGGTTTTCAAGAAAATCCTTCCACCCCAGACTACCCTTTACATGGAACATTTTTCGAAAAGTTTAATTTTCTCAAAAATGGCTCTAACGATTTTGATTAAAATATCATATGTTTAAGATATTCTCATGAGAAATGAAATGTATATCTCGAATTTTCTGGGAATGTCTCCAAAAGTAGTCTTCATTGTGAACGACTTTTGCATAACTGGTAAACCATAAGAGATAGACAAAACTTTACTACACAAAAATGTAGATCGCGTTTAAATACACAATTTATGTCATATACATTTTTGTTGTTGAGTGAACCGTTTTCGAGATATTGCTTGTTATTCCCTTAAATTTTCCAATACTTATACTTTTTATCAAATTCGTTATTCATTTTTACTTTCTCTACTACGTATAGTAAGTAGGGGAAGTATTGCATTCCACCCAAAAATTCGATACCGAGATTTCACCGGAAATACATGTTTTGAGACCTCCTGAATCCAAAAAAAGCATTTTTGGAAACATGTCCGTGTGTGTCTGTGTGTGTGTGTGTCTGTGTGTGTGTCTGTGTGTGTGTGTCTGTGAACAGCATAACTCAAAAACTAACAGTCGGATAAACACCAAACTTGGTATTTACGTTCAGTATCTTCCAGAGATGCGACACGAAGATTTTCAAGAAAATCCCTTCACCCCAGACTACCCTTTACATGGAACATTTTTCGAAAATTTTAATTTTCTCAAAAATGGCTCTAACGATTTTGATGAAAATATCATATGTTTAAGATAATGTCATGAGAAATCATATGTATATCTCGAAATTTCTGGGAATGTCTCCAAAAGTATTCTTCATTATGAACGACTTTTGCATAACTGGTAAACCATAAGAGATAGACAAAATTTTACTACACAAAAAATGTAGATCGCGTTAAAATACACAACTTATATCATATACATTTTGTTTGTTGAGTGAACCGTTTTCGAGATATTGCTTGTTATTCCCTTAAATTTTCCAATACTTATACTTTTTCTCAAATTCGTTATTCATTTTTTTATGTCCTGGACATGCAAAGAGAATGGAATGAGCCACATAGCAACCAGCGATAAAATATTTGACTATCGCTTAAAAGCTACCATATTCCCCTTGCATCTACAAGAAAATTGCAATACGATTGACATCTCGATATCTCGATTAATATGAAGCATATGGAGAATAGGTGTTTGTAAAAATAGATTGTACAAGAGTAGAGAAAGTCATGTGAGTGTAACACATCAGATTTTTTTGTACTGGTAATGCAAAGAGAATGAAATACTCGACATAGGAACCAGCTCTTAAAATATTTGACTATCGCTTAAAGCCTACTAATTCCCCTTCCATCTACAAGAAAATTAGCAATAAGATTAACATCTCGATATCTCGATTAACATGAAGTAGATGGAGAATAAGCGTTTGTAAAAATAGTTTGTACAAGAGTAGAGAAAGTCATGTGAGTGTAACACATCAGATTTTTTTATGTCCTGGACATGCAAAGAGATTGGAATGCGCCACATATCAACCAGAGTAGTATAGAAATGAGAGAGATGGCGCAATTAATATGCATGAAATGTCTATTCATATGCAAATGGGCTCCCCTCCCCCACTTCCCCCTTTCCACAGCAGCTCCTTGGTACTTTTAGTTGCAGCTGTGGGTCATAAATCTTGTCGAGTACAATGGAAGCTTGACAGTTAAGCAATAAACGATATCCTTCACCTGTCAAAACGAACAAAGGGGTCATAAATTTAAGGTTCTGTAACAAAGGCGAGATGTTTTTCCTACCCATTCCACATCCGGCCACTTCTGCACCTGTGGGAGCCCACCCAAGAGGCCATTCAACACTGTCAAAATGAACAATGTGGATGCAGGACAAAGATAGAAATTCTATTATATTCCCTTTCTATTTTCCGGGGAAAACCTACTTTAGAAAGGCCATCTGGCGTTCCCCCTTCCACTAGCTTTTAATAAAAGAACATCGCTTGCCCTTCAACTGTCAAAATGAACAAAAGCCATGATAAATTAGGGACGTGACAAAAGAGAACCTGGAGCCTGTTAACAGAGAAACAAGTTCTATTGTCCGGGGCAAGCCTTCTTTCTGGCATTTCTCATTCCACTGCCCCATAACAAAGCCGGACACTTTCCATTGTTTCTCGAACACCTGCTAGCTTAACAAAAGAATCTGAGGGTGGCTTTATGCTCGCCCTGTCCTTGTTCGCGTGAAAGAGAGAGACACACTTCAACAACGTCAAAGTCAGACATCATGGTTTTTGCATTGAGAGGCTGTTCTCTCAGATGTTTTACGAGATCCTACGAATATATCCTTGCATAGTTAAACAAGCTCTCTGTTTATGTAGTTGACTTTTCAATCGCGATATAAAAATGTATTTAACCTATGTCATTACATGCATTAAACCTCTACGTGGATATCCATAGATCGGTGTTCGATTCTTACTGTAATCAAAAGTTTATTGCTAATGAGAAATTGATGATTGATATTATTATATCATTACCCTAATTAATAAAAAGGCGTTCAGAGAATTGTAGATCGAATCTTACCATGTGAAACTCTAATGCGTAATAACTATTAAACTATGCACCGCCAGATTAAAAATGTGTTTAACAAATATAATTATTTATATAAAACACAAGTGTATACTTTGGCATGCAAATTAATACTTTGCTAATGTAAAACATTATTATATCATTACCCTAATTAATGAAAGGGTGTTCAGAAGGTTCTAGCTCGAATCTGCGAAACTCTAATGCTTAATAAATATTAAACTATGCAAGATTTGATTAAAATGCATTTAACCAATATAATTTAATTTTTATATACTATTACCCTACTTAATAAAGGGTGTTCAGGGGGTCCTAGATCGAATCTGCGAACCTCTAATGCTTAATAAATATTAAACTATGCACGACCAGATTAAAATGCATTTAACAATTATAATTATATATATAAAACGCCGATGTATACTTAGGTAACCAAATTGATACTTTGTTAAGATAAAACATTATTATATCATTACACTGCTTAATGAAAGGGTGTTCAGAGGATCTTAGATCGAATCTTGCCCAGCGAAACTCTAATGCTTGATAAATATTAAACTATGTGAGTATGGGTGGGTCAGTATAAAACGTGTTTACCAAATATAATTTAATTCATACGACATTACAATATTTAACGAGCTGTATTCTTAGGAACCCAGAGGCCCCTAGTTCGAATCTTACACAGCGAAACGCTATAATAAATATTAAACTAGGTGAGCATGGGCGGTCGGATTAAAATTGCATTTAACAAATATAATTGTTTATATTAAACCTCTGCGTATACTTAGATACTTCGATGACTAGACACCATTCTGTCTTCTTCACTCTTTTTCTTTCTATCTGTATATTTCTTTCTTTCTTCTCGACTTGCACACATTCAATCGTTCACATATACGCGAGCACTTGTACACACATCAGCAAACATCCTCCAGTACACGCGCACATGTACATGCAAGCACATACACGTACACACACACGTAAGCACATACACACACGCACGTACATACACCAGTACACACACGCATTCACGCACCTCATGCGTATACATACATACACCAGTGCTCTTACACTCACACATACATATACATGGACGCACACATACACTTACGTACATACATACACCGTTACACTTGCACATACACATACGCACACGACCGCGCACACACAAACACGCAAGCACATACACACGCACTTACACACCCACGCGCATACACATATGCCTGTTCACTTACACCCAACAGCACCAACCCACACACGCACACACCAACTCACGCGCATGTCCTGAATAAAAACAGACAAAATGATGCAATAAAACTAATTATAGCTCGGGATGCAAGGCGCCATTTACGAATTGCTCGAAACCGGTCTGGATGCATGGGTTCGAATCCTAAGAGTGATTACAAATTCATCTTCTAATAATTCCAAAACTAATTAAGATAAAGACGATAAATAAACTTTATTACTTTCATGACATTAACTGGTTTCTTGTGAACGTATATTAGAGTACCAGGTGTCAGGGGTTCGATCCTTAATTTTAAAATATCAATTATCTCAGAAACTAGCAGGGATAGAGGAGCGGACCAAAGCATGATCGTTAGCTCCTATGATGGACAATTAATGCCTGTATATAATTTCCAATCAGTTGTCAATAGTTCGAATCCCGATCTTTCAGTGGCTCCCTTAATTTTCCTCTGTGCTCTAGAAAATATCACCTAGATCAATGTTGTAACTGCATACAGGTCTTTTAAACACATCAAACTAATATTATAAATAATTTTGTTTCTCGTGTTCTGAGTTCGAATACTGATTCAATGAAATTTACTTATAAATTTAATAACATAGCAAATAATTAAGATAAAGTCACCTAATAAACCTTATTAGGTTTATGTCATCAGATAGTATCTTGCGGGTGTATATTCGTGTACCTAACATCCAGGGTTCGATCCTTAGGTTTAAATCTCATTTACCGCAGAAACTAGCAGAGATAGAGCCGTGGACGAAAGCATGTTTGATAGCTCCTACAATGAACAATTAATGCTGTATATAATTTCCAATCAGTTGCCCATAGTTCGAAACCCGATCTTTCAATGACTTCCCTGATTTTCCTCTGTACTCTAGAATACATCACTTAGATTGATACTGTAACAGCATGCAGCTTTGTGTAAAGACATTATGGATGTACTCTGAGAGAGAGAGAGAGAGAGAGAGAGAGAGAGAGAGAGAGAGAGCGAGAGGAAGTGAAACAAGTAGGGATAGAAGTGCTGAAAGTCTCTGAGCATGCGCAGCAAGAGATGAGAATTCCATGGGTGTAATACTCACCCATGATGTGTAAGCATCACTGCCATGATAACGTGCTGGCATCGCCTGGAGGGGTTTAGATCCCTTTATAAACAGATATCTGCGCCTGTTAGAACTGTTGTGTATTTATTAACTTTACATTTAAGTTTTAAAGAACTTTAAAAGCAGCGTGAGGTGCAGACCATCAACACGTACAGCACATATCAACACGTAACAATGCAAGGTGTTTTTTTTTACATAACTATACAAAATCAGTGCTGCTTTTTACAATACATTTAATTTTGTTTAAACGTTACAGTACATGAAAGACGATTCGTTACAAGAGCATCATATTTTCTAATCTATGCTTTACCTTCACATGGATTTCTCTGCATACTCTTCTCAAGTTCACAGGATCTTTTCTACTCTTTCTTCTTCTATAAACATTCACATGATTTTCGCTAAATATTCCTCTTACATAAACATTCACAAAATTTTCTCCACTCATTCTTTGTTTCCCTGCAGGATCATACTCTATTAACATTCATACATTTTCTCTACTCATTCTTTGTTTCTCAACGCATTCATACGATCTTTGCTACACATTCTTCTTACATAAACATTCATACGATTTTCCCCACTCATTCTTTGTTTCACTATACAATGACACGATTTCCTCTACTCATTCTTTGGTTCTCTGCTGGCTCATCTTCCATGAACATTCACATGATTTTCTGTACTTATTCTTTGTTTCTCTACACATTCATAAGCAAACTTACAAAACATGCACACATCATAGTTCTAATATAAAGAAGTGTATAACTTGTTCTTCAACTTGAATAATGTAGTGAAAATAATAATTCATGTCAATGACTGTTACAGATGGTTTAACTGATAGGCTTAACAAGATGGTTGAAGAGCATAGTTTCCTACCGACTCGTCGAGTTCAAGATCTCGAAATAGGTCTTAACTATGACATAAAGTCCTTAAAGAGAGTTCAAAAAAGATATGGTACCAGGATCGTATCTTCACTGGAGGATTGTCAAGTGTACTTGCCAGAGCGCTATAATAACGGTATAGCAGAGATGGGGAAATTTAAGTCATGTAAATTGTCTTTTTTATATTCAGAGAAGGTGTGTAGAGGTGTTAAACTTAAGTATTGAACGTTTGCCTATTTTAAAATGAAAAAAAATCATAACTAAAACAACTGATTGGTTCATATTACATATAACGACACAAAAGATGAATGTTATAGAATTTTTTATAAAAAAAATTACGAAATCACATGCTTGAATTTAGTTATATATAATGCATTGAAATAACGATAAATAACCGAATGTCTATACACATATTTTGTGTTTCATTTTACATGTATCATAACAAAAAGTGTAATTCTTTCAGGTTGCCTTCACTAGACCAAATCAGTTTTCTAAGACTTTCATTGTGCAATGTTTCAGACTGTGCAATAAGAGTAAGAAGCGGAATAGCCTGCAGCCATGCAAAGGAGGCTGACGCTATTGGAGGATAGAATAAGCAGCATCGACACCTCCAAGAAATATGCTGGTAAGAACCGGGTGCTGAGACATTTACATCACCAAAACACGCTAAGAAGGATGCTTATATAACATCACAGGGCATACGATGAAAAAACACGGACAATTTTGTATACAATTCAATGCACATCTGAGAGTTAACTCAAGCGTGTCTCCCTATATTCGCTGAAATTAAGCATTGTGAAAAGTAATTTAAATGATTGTGAAATACTTTTAAATAGAGATGAAATTTGTACCCTAAAAGACTTGAGCCCTGTATGCATTAACAGCATTAAGACTGTTTGCCACGCTGGAATACAAATTATGAAAATAAAAAGACTTTCATTTAAATAATAAAGGAATTTGCATAACCTGCTGTTACAAGTGTAATGACATATACAGAAACAATGAGTCGGATGAGGAGATGATAGAAATGTAAGATAAATAATAACTATAAAAAGAGTTTGGGTATGTTTTACATAGTGTTTTTATTTATTAAAAATCCTTACATTCCTAATGAAAAATAAATCGTTACAATGATTAGTTTAAGTTATGTTACAATGATCAAAAAGAGAACCGTCTTTAGACGCATTACTCGATCTTAAAGCTAGAGCACCAAAAATGACAAATCCCGGTTTCTCCATTTTAGATGTGGTGTCACTATTCCAGGTAAATTCCTGTAACACAGCAGGTTAAATATGCAGATCCATGGTGCTAAATGGGTGAAACAGAGTCTTATCCAGCTTAACAGTTTTGAAGATCTCAGCATCAGAAAGTCGAATCACAGGCCTTCTCCACTCGATGAGTACAGGTTTAACAACGGCATTCTCTTCACCTGAGACGGGGTAAAGTATATAAATGTTCAACTTGACAAGGGATTCTAAACTCGTTGTTAGAGTCCAGAGCTGATGTATTATATGGTGAAAACACATGTTCCTCTTCTTAGTGATCTTGTCGTCGAATCTCGGTGTCATTGCGGTGCCGGTAACATTGAAGATGCCCATGATTATAGGATTCTGAAGCCCAATAACTGTAGGAACTGCCGATTGCGTGATGTTAACCGGATGGGCGTCAAGGGTAGAGCATGATGTGTGCGTCGAATCATTCCATTATTATATCCTCGACGTCGTTGACTTCTTCTGAAATCTATAGGCATTATGCTTATATCCTTGTTTCTAAAGGCAATGATATTGATGTTATGCTCCCCTATACTAAGGCTGTTTGCTCTATGAAGCGGATGTTTATGAACAACAGGTAAAATTTGATTTGATGGTTCTTGTGAAATACGGTATCCAAGCGTAACAGAGGGGAAAACTGATAGATCTAGTGTCCACTTTTACTATCGAGGAAGGAGACTGATGCAATACTGCGCTAAATTCGTATGATACACAACCTAAATATATTCACTAGGAAATCAGATTCAGACAGCTGATTAGGTGGAATAACTTTGTCACTGAAGGGCACCAGAACATTCCTACAGAGCAATCACTGGAAAAAATCAAGAGTGAAAGGACATTTTAATTACATTGCATTATTATTATTATTATTATTATTATTATTATTAATTGATGTAATAAAGAAGATATTCGCATCCTAATACGAGGAATCTTAAAACATTGGACATACAAGCCGGGATCTATGTTACTTAATGTTTTTTCAGCGATAAGTATAGCCCTTTGCCACAATTTTTGAATTTCCTTTCTTGATCTGTCCCCTCTTCGATTCGATGTTCCTCCCCTTATTCTTCTTCACTCGTAGGCCTTTCCCTCTTGATTCAATTTCTTTGATATGTCTCATCAGTTTAGCAAGTTGTTTATCCGCAGCTTTTTTCTTATTTACATCTGTAGCAATTTGCGCTGCACCTCCAGCGGCAGCTCCTAGGGCTGCAATAATTGGTATGAGAGGTAGAAATCCTCCTCGTTTCTTCTTCATGGTTCCTACACCTGGAGCTACCTTTCCCTTCATAATTGCTGTTACTAGTCGCGCTGCCAACTTTTTCACCTAATGCAACATCAGATGTTTGCACCCTTTTCCAGGCCGTTTCAGCCAAGATTTTGTCGGCAACGTTTCTCAAAGCAGAGACCTTATGCTGAGCGTAGGCAATGGTGCTAAGATTACACGATTCGTCTAAATGATTGATTCCGGGGTCTCCTCTCCTTAATTTTTCTCTAGCTTTACCCCAGTTCCTCAGTATATGTAACCAGGCAAATGTACTTCAAACGGTAGCAGGTGAATGGGAGAGTTCATTAAACCTCTTGCGACCTTAACCACCTTAGCTCTCATGGTATACTAATTGATCTTATTGCGGCATAGTTCTTTTATACTTTCTTATTAGCATATATACATCAAGAGCGATTTATTTTGTTCTAGCTGTCAAGCTAGAGCGGGTTAAGCAAGAATTCTCACAGCCTATTGATATGTTAGTCTTTGAAAGCGACTTTAGACGTGAACTTCGTGGAAAAACTGTTTAATGTCAGTGTTAGAACGCTAATTCTAGACATGCCCATCACGTAACCTATTCAGGGAAAAGGTGACTCGCTCAGGGAAAAAGTTGTCTCACTCAGGGAAAAAGGTGACCTGCAACGGGAAAAAGGTGACTAACAAAGGGAAAAACGTGACCCAGCAAAGGGAAAATGGTGACCCAGCAAAGGGAAAAAGGTGACCCACAAAGGGAAAAAGGTGACCCATAAAGGGAAAAGGTGACCCATAAAGGGAAAAAGGTGACCCTCAAAGGGAATAATGTGACCCATAAAGGCAAAAAAGTGACCCACAAAGGGAAAAAGGTGACCCATAAAGGGAAAAAGGTGACCCATAAAGGGAAAAAGGTGACCCACAAAGGGAAAAAGGTGAACCGCAAAGGGAAAAAGGTGACACATAAAGGGAAAAAGGAGACCCGCAAAGGGAAAAAGGTAACCCACAAAGGGAAAAAGGTGACCCATAAAGGGAAAAAGGTGAACCATAAAGGGAAAAAGATGACCCGCAAAGGGAGAAAGGTGATCCATAAAGGGAAAAAGGTGATCCACAAAGGGAAAAAGATGACCCGCAAAGGGAAAAAGGTGCCCCATAAAGGGAAAAAAGATGACCCACAAAGGGAAAAAGGTGACCTGCAAAGGGAAATAGGTGACTCACAACAGGAAAAAGTGACCCGCTCAGGGACAAAGGTGACCCACACACAGGGAAAAAGGTGACCCACTCAGGGAAAAGGGCAGGGAAATGGTGACCCGCTCTCGCTAATGGTTCTCAGATACGTGTGTCATTTTCGCTAAAGGATGATACATGAGCTTCAGACTCGTGCTAGTTAGACCAGTATCTCAGTCAACTTTCGCATTCTCTGTGCTAACTATCAAGAAAGCTTGTACTCTTACCCCTATGAATCCATTTCAAGCTACTTGAATCTGCTTGTACTCAATGAAATAGTTATAATTAACGGAATTACAACTATTATGTGTGAGCGCTACAATATTTTGCTTAGTCTAATTCGGATATGACTGTTTATATGCATCAAAGCCTGAGAACATATATAAATACGTAAATGTTCAAAAAATAGCTCAGTCTCGTGTTATCGTATACGAATTCAACATCTACAGTATACATTGACTAGTTAAATATACTGTTTGAGCATGAACACTCACAAAGATGGTCAATTACAGTCAATTTACGAGAATCTTGATTTTTCATATGTTTCCCAAGGGGGAGGAATCGCTTTGTTAAGTGCTGCATATGTAATAGAACTTTAAAAAACAGGACAATTTCAAGGCTCAAGCAACATATGAGAAGATGCTGTAAAGTGATGACCAGCTGTGTATTGACTACAATACCCAAACGAGATTCTGAAATCTTCTCAAGTTCCGAAGAGCGGGATTCAAGATGTACCGTACTTGGAACCAGTTCAAGTGATCCTGTAATAACTTCAAGAGCTACCACTGATGAAACAATAAGAGCAGTTTCTTTGAATGAGCAAGCCGTGAATAAACACACCAATGAAAGCAAGCATACTAGTGTCAACTCACCGAGATTAGAAGATATATCCAAAGCGAATGCAGAGGAGATGCTATACCGCTACACCGATCCTAATGATTTGGTAAACATGCCAAAGGTACTGATGATGCTTCATACACCTGATAAAAATGACTTTTCCGATGCGATTAGCGAAATTATACAGAATTTAAAGCTGGGTGGATTTATAGCGTGATTAGCATCTGCAGAACATAGAAACCAGGAAAGAGTTAGAAAGATCCCTCATATGCGTTAAGGAATTGTTAAGGGGTTTCAGAGTTTCATTTCAGTCATCTGCGGACACTTGTGTTTATATAATAATAGTAATAATAATAATAATAATAGTAATAATAATAATAATAATGCAACTCAATGTAATTAAAATGTCCTTTCACTCTTGATTTTTTCCAGTGATTGTTCTATAGGAACGTTCTGGGGCCCTTCAGTGACAAAGTTATTCCACCTAATCAGCTGTCTGAATCCGATTTCCTAGTGAATATATTTAGGTTGAGTATCATACGAATCTAGCGCAGTATTGCATCAGTCTCCTTCCTCGATAGTAAAAGTGGACACTAGGTCTATCAGTTTTCCCCTCTGTTACGCTTGGATACCGTATTTCACAAGAACGATCAAATCAAATTTTACCTGTTGTTCATAAACATCCGCTTCATAGAGCAAACAGCCTTAGTATAGGGGAGCATAACAGCAATATCATTGCCTTTAGAAACAAGGATATAAGCATAATGCCTATAGATTTTAGAAGAAGTCAACGACGTCGAGGATATAATAATGGAATGATTCGACGCACACATCATGCTCTGCCCTTGACGCCCATCCGGTTAACATCACGCAATCGGCAGTTCCTACAGTTATTGGGCTTCAGAATCCTATAATCATGGGCATCTTCAATGTTACCGGCACCGCAATGACACCGAGATTCGACGACAAGATCACTAAGAAGAGGAACATGTGTTTTCACCATATAATACATCAGCTCTGGACTCTAACAACGAGTTTAGAATCCCTTGTCAAGTTGAACATTTATATACTTTACCCCGTCTCAGGTGAAGAGAATGCCGTTGTTAAACCTGTACTCATCGAGTGGAGAAGGCCTGTGATTCGACTTTCTGATGCTGAGATCTTCAAAACTGTTAAGCTGGATAAGACTCTGTTTCACCCATTTAGCACCATGGATCTGCATATTTAACCTGCTGTGTTACAGGAATTTACCTGGAATAGTGACACCACATCTAAAATGGAGAAACCGGGATTTGTCATTTTTGGTGCTCTAGCTTTAAGATCGAGTAATGCGTCTAAAGACGGTTCTCTTTTTGATCATTGTAACATAACTTAAACTAATCATTGTAACGATTTATTTTTCATTAGGAATGTAAGGATTTTTAATAAATAAAAACACTATGTAAAACATACCCTAACTCTTTTTATAGTTATTATTTATCTTACATTTCTATCATCTCCTCATCCGACTCATTGTTTCTGTATATGTCATTACACTTGTAACAGCAGGTTATGCAAATTTCTATATTATTTAAATGAAAGTCTTTTTATTTTCATAATTTGTATTCCAGCGTGGCAAACAGTCTTAATGCTGTTAATGCATACAGGGCTCAAGTCTTTTAGGGTACAAATTTCATCTCTATTTAAAAGTATTTCACAATCATTTAAATTACTGTTCACAATGCTTAATTTCAGCGAATATAGGGAGACTCGCTTGAGTTAACTCTCAGATGTGCATTGAATTGTATACAAAATTGTCCGTGTTTTTTCATCGTATGCCCTGTGATGTTATATAAGCATCCTTCTTAGCGTGTTTTGGTGATGTAAATGTCTCAGCACCCGGTTCTTACCAGCATGTTTCTTGGAGGTGTCGATGCTGCTTATTCCATCCTCCAATAGCGTCAGCCTCCTTTGCATGGCTGCAGGCTATTCCTCTTCTTCTTACTCTTATTGCACAGTCTGAAACATTGCACAATGAAAGTCTTAGAAAACTGATTTGGTCTAGTGAAGGCAACCTGAAAGAATTACACTTTTGTTATGATACATGTAAAATGAAACCCAAAGGTGTGTATAGACATTCGGTTATTTATCGTTATTTCAATGCTTTATATATAACTAATTTCAAGCATGTGATTTCGTAATTTGTTTATAAAAATTCTATAACATTCATCTTTTGTGTCGTTATATGTAATATGAACCAGTCAGTTGTTTTAGTTATGAATTTTTTTCATTTTAAAACAGGCAAACATTCAATACTTAAGTTTAACACTTCTACACACCTTCTCTGAACATAAAATAGACAATTTACATGACTTAAATTTCCCCATCTCTGCTATACCGTTATTATAGCGCTCTGGCAAGAACACTTGACAATCCTCCAGTGAAGATACGATCCTGGTACCATATCTTGTTTGAACTCTCTTTAAGGACTTTATGTCATAGTTAAAACCTATTTCGAGATCTTGAACTCGACGAGTCGGTAGGAAACTATGCTCTTCAACCATCTTGTTAAGCCTATCAGTTAAACCATCTGTAACAGTCATTGACATGAATTATTATTTTCACTACATTATTCAAGTTGAAGAACAAGTTATACACTTCTTTATATTAGAACTATGGTGTTTGTATGTTTTGTAAGTATGCTTATGAATGTGTAGAGAAACAAAGAATAAGTACAGAAAATCATGTGAATGTTCATGGAAGATGAGCCAGCAGAGAACCAAAGAATGAGTAGAGGAAATCGTGTCATTGTATAGTGAAACAAAGAATGAGTGGGGAAAATCGTATGAATGTTTATGTAAGAAGAATGTGTAGCAAAGATCGTATGAATGCGTTGAGAAACAAAGAATGAGTAGAGAAAATGTATGAATGTTAATAGAGTATGATCCTGCAGGGAAACAAAGAATGAGTGGAGAAAATTTTGTGAATGTTTATGTAAGAGGAATATTTAGCGAAAATCATGTGAATGTTTATAGAAGAAGAAAGAGTAGAAAAGATCCTGTGAACTTGAGAAGAGTATGCAGAGAAATCCATGTGAAGGTAAAGCATAGATTAGAAAATATGATGCTCTTGTAACGAATCGTCTTTCATGTACTGTAACGTTTAAACAAAATTAAATGTATTGTAAAAAGCAGCACTGATTTTGTATAGTTATGTAAAAAAAACACCTTGCATTGTTACGTGTTGATATGTGCTGTACGTGTTGATGGTCTGCACCTCACGCTGCTTTTAAAGTTCTTTAAAACTTAAATGTAAAGTTAATAAATACACAACAGTTCTAACAGGCGCAGATATCTGTTTATAAAGGGATCTAAACCCCTCCAGGCGATGCCAGCACGTTATCATGGCAGTGATGCTTACACATCATGGGTGAGTATTACACCCATGGAATTCTCATCTCTTGCTGCGCATGCTCAGAGACTTTCAGCACTTCTATCCCTACTTGTTTCACTTCCTCTCGCTCTCTCTCTCTCTCTCTCTCTCTCTCTCAGAGTACATCCATAATGTCTTTACACAAAGCTGTATGCTATTACAGTATCAATCTAAGTGATGTATTCTAGAGTACAGAGGAAAATCAGGGAAGTCATTGAAAGATCGGGCTTCGAACTATGGGCAACTGATTGGAAATTATATACAGCATTAATTGTTCATTGTAGGAGATATCAAACATGCTTTCGTCCACGGCTCTATCTCTGCTAGTTTCTGCGATAAATGAGATTTAAACTTAAGGATCGAACCCTGGATGTTAGGTACACGAATATACACCCGCAAGATACTATCTGATGACATAAACCTAATAAGGTTTATTAGGTGACTTTATCTTAATTATTTACTATGTTATTAAATTTATAAGTAAATTTCATTGAATCAGTATTCGAACTCAGAACACGAGAAACAACATTATTTATAATATTAGTTTGATGTGTTTAAAAGACCTGTATGCAGTTACAACATTGATCTAGGTGATATTTTCTAGAGCACAGAGGAAAATTAAGGGAGCCACTGAAAGATCGGGATTCGAACTATTGACAACTGATTGGAAATTATATACAGGCATTAATTGTCCATCATAGGAGCTAACGATCATGCTTTGGTCCGCTCCTCTATCCCTGCTAGTTTCTGAGATAATTGATATTTTAAAATTAAGGATCGAACCCCTGACACCTGGTACTCTAATATACGTTCACAGGAAACCAGTTAATGTCATGAAAGTAATAAAGTTTATTTATCGTCTTTATCTTAATCAGTTTTGGAATTATTAGAAGATGAATTTGTAATCACTCCTAGGATTCGAACCCATGCATCCAGACCAGTTTCGAGCAATTCGTAAATGGCGCCTTGCATCCCGAGCTATAATTAGTTTTTATTGCATCATTTTGTCTCTTTTCATTCAGGATATGCGCGTGAGTTGGTGTGTGCGTGTGTGGGTTGGTGCTGTTGGGTGTAAGTGAAAAGGCATATGTGTATGCGCGTGGGTGTGTAAGTGCGTGTGCGCGTGTGTGTGCGCGGTCGTGTGCGTATGTGTATGTGCAAGTGTAACGGTGTATGTATGTACGTAAGTGTGTGTGTGCGTCCATGTATATGTATGTGTGAGTGTAAGAGCACTGGTGTATGTATGTATACGCATGAGGTGCGTGAATGCGTGTGTACTGGTGTATGTACGTGCGTGTGTGTATGTGCTTACGTGTGTGTGTGTACGTGTATGTGCTTCCATGTACATATGCGCGTTTACTGGTGGATGTTTGCTGATGTGTGTACAAGTGCTCGCGTATATGTGAACGATTGAATGTGTGCAAGTCGAGAAGAAAGAAAGAGATAGATAGATAGAAAGAAAAAGAGTGAAGAAGAAAGAATGGTGTCTAGTCATCGGAATATCTAAGTATACGCAGAGGTTTAATATAAACAATTATATTTGTTAAATGCAATTTTAATCCGACCGCCCATGCTCACCTAGTTTAATATTTATTATAGCGTTTCGCTGTGTAAGATTCGAACTAGGGGCCTCTGGGTTCCTAAGAATACAGCTCGTTAAACATTGTAATGGCGTATGAATTAAATTATATTTGTTAAACACGTTTTAATCTGACCGCCCCATACCCGCATAATTTAATATTTATTAAGCATTAGAGTTTCGCTGGGCAAGATTCGATCTAGGATCCTCTGAACACCTTTTCATTAATCAGTGTAATGATATAATAATGTTTTACCTTATCAAAGTATCAATTTGGATACCTAAGTATACATTGGTGTTTAATATAAATAATTATAATTGTTAAATGCATTTTAATCTGGTCGTGCATAGTTTAATATTTATTAAGCATTAGAGTTTCGCAGATTCGATCTAGGACCCCCTGAACACCCTTTATTAAGTAGGGTAATAGTATATAAAAATTAAATTATATTTGTTAAATTCATTTTAATCAAATCTTGCATAGTTTAATATTTATTAAGCATTAGAGTTTCGTGGATTCGAGCTAGAACCCTCTGAACACCCTTTCATTAATTAGGGTAATGATATAATAATGTTTTACCTTAGCAAAGTATTAATTTGCATGCCAAAGTATACACTTGTGTTTTATATAAATAATTATATTTGTTAAATACATTTTTAATCTGGCGGTGCATAGTTTAATAGTTATTACGCATTAGAGTTTCACATGGTAAGATTCGAGCTACAATCCTCTGAACGCCTTTTTATTAATTAGGGTAATGATATAATAATATCAATCATCAATTTCTCATTAGCAATTAACTTTTGATTACAGTAAGAATCGAACACCGATCTATGGATATCCACGTAGAGGTTTAATGCATGTAATGACATAGGTTAAATACATTTTTATATCGCGATTGAAAAGTCAACTACATAAACAGAGAGCTTGTTTAACTATGTTCGTATATATTCGTAGGATCTCGTAATACATCGGAGAGAACAGCCCCTCAAGGCACAAACCATGATGACTGACGTTAAATTGTTTACGTATAGTAGGTAAATAGACTTCTCTCTCTTTCATGCGAACAAGGACAGGGCAAGCATAAAGCCACCCTCAGATTCTTTTGTCAAGCTAGTAGGTGTTCGGGAAACAATGGAAAGGGATTGGCTTTGTTATAGGTTGTAAAATGAGAAATGCCAGAAAGAATGCTTGCCCCGGACAATAGAACTTGTTTCTCTGTTAACAGGCTCCAGGTTCTCTTTTGTCACGACCCTAATTCACCATGGCCTTTGTTCATTTTGACAGCTGAAGGGCAAGCATGGTTCTTTTGTTAAAAGCTAGTGGAGTGAGTATGTCAGGTGTTATTTCTAAAGTAGTCTTGCCCCGGACAATAGAAAGGCACACAATAGAATCTCTTCCTTTGTCCTGCAAGGTCTTGTTTATTTTGACATGATGGATGGCTTCCTCCACGTGTTCCAGAAACAATAGAAGTGGTGTGAGTTGCTGCAGTGCAGGAAAGCACGTAGGCTGATGTGGAATGGATAGGAAAAACATCTCGCCTTTGTTACAGAAGCGTAAAATTTAGGACCCGTTTGTTCGTTTTGACAGGTGAAGGATACCGTAAATTGCTTAACTGTCAAGCTTCCATTGTACTCAACAAGATTTATGACCGCAGCTGCAACTAAAAGTACCAAGGAGCTGCTGTGGAAGGGGGAAACTGGGGGAGGGGAGCTCATTTGCATATGAATAGACATTCCATGCATATTAAGTGTTTTTCAATGCCCAAATCTATACTACTAACTTAGGGGTTTTTCCACTAAAGACCCCTCCTCGAACACCTTACAAATGATCTATACTCGAGTCGTTTTATTGCTAAAGTTCTTGAATATTGCGGTTCTTTGTTTAGAGTTTCTTTTACTCATTCCCTTGCACCTATCAGCGTTTCCCTACTACCCCCCTATAAACGTATACTTTACTAGATCTCTGATTATCCTAGCTTTTTTCATCGTATTCCCTATGTCACCTGTATAAGCGCATTCCACCTTTAACATTCGTCTATCTTAGCACCTTCCCTCGTATTCCCTATCTCTCCAGTATAAGCCTATATTCCTCCTCCTTCAGCATCTGTCTAGCCTAGCACCTCTCCGCATATTCCCTATCTCTCTCATATAAAGAGCATTCCCCCTCCTTCTTACACTGTCTAGACTAGCATCAATCTCCGTATTCCCTATCTCTCCCTTATAAACGCATTTTCCTCCGTTACCCTCCGCATCTAGCCTCGTTTTCCCTATCCTTTTGCTATATAAACGCAAAAAACTGCGCTCGATCTCTTCTAAATAAGCTACTAACCAGTGCTAAAAGATTTGACTATCGCTTAAAGCCTACCATATTCCCCTTGCGTCTACAAGAAAATTAGCAATAAGATTGACATCTCGTTATCTCGATTAACATGAAGCATATGGAGAATAAGCGTTTATAAAAATAGTTTGTACAAGAGTAGAGAAAGTCATGTGAGTGTAACACATCAGATTTTTTTGTACAGTTTTAAGAGTTGTAAAAAACAATATTAAGCAATTGCGTATATAAGTGAGACACAAGGCCACAGAATAAATAATGATTACAAGGTTTCAACATCACCTAATCCAAGATGTCTCGTATAATGTCTTATTTAGAACTCATTTAATAGCTAACTTATTCCTTGCTTCCAGTTACACAAGGAATAATCTATACTTACGGATCAAATTTTGCATTCAGTTGTTTTTGTTACTGGTCTTTCTTACTGCAAACGTCAACACAGGCGGTGGACACTAATGAGACATGAAATAAATTGATTAATGGGAAAGGAAATTTAGGAAGGAAACGTTCCACGCCGAAGTTTAAGATACCTCCCAGAATTTGGCTCCTTCAGTTATGAGGACTAAGGAAAACCTGGAAGAAACCTCAGTCAGGGAGGATGGTCCTGGCGGAATTGAACCGCGGACCTCCGAGTCAGTGCTTTAACGAGCTCAGCCACACGATCGGGTTTACGTTCAGCGATATAAAATGTAATTCTGAACTTTTCCATTGGGGGCATACAACGGCCGCACAGTGGACGACACACCTTTACATTTACTTGCTTTATTCTTTACCTTATTATCAAAGAAAACGTTATGGAACTTTGTACACTGCAAAACTTAGCTAACGTTGATAAAGTTATTACCCGAGACAAATGTTAATGCAGCTCAGCTAAATTTTAAATTTTAAAGGTTTCATTGCAACCCTGCAAATAGCCAAGATATGAGCGGTAGCACACTGCCTCACAATTTCGAGTGCCACAGAATCATGTGAATCGTGAATCGCAGGCAAACTGAGTTGTGTTATGCGATGTTGCATCTTATAGCACCTTCTTGAAGCCTAAGAAAGGTCAACATTACGCATTGGTTAAAATGCTCCAACATTTGTTCTAGTTGAAGATATTTCGTGTACAATAGTTATTTTAGAAGTGAATCAGATTTTTATTTATTAGGGAAATCCTACACAATTATTTCCATTCGTCATACAAAATACAACTTAAATTCGGGTTCCGGTATAAAATGAACACACTTTTAATAAAACTGGCAAATATCTTCAGGGTTCCCAAATTAAATAATTCCTTAAATAAGTACATGGGGGTCTAGATTGTGTGAACTTTTACTTCAGGAGTTTAGAAGGCAGTGTGGTAACAAATTTTTCTATCTTCTTTCATATTAAATTAAAGTTTAATTGACAGGGCCTGTGTTCTTTTTGGACAAATAGGGCTTTAGGTTTAATTGTTCTTTGAATACTCGAAGCCTTTGCCATGTGTGTCTAAAGACACAATAATTAGTGGTGAAGTATCTACTCTACATTTCAGATCTAAAAGCTTATCATTGTTTACTTGAAGGGTGGTTTTAAGGGTAATAGTCAAAACCAAATTCTTTAGAATGAAAGAACCAACGTGAACATTAACTTTTATCAGTAACTTAATAATGTCAAATGCGTTTAACATACGAAATGCCTGTTTAGTAGAATAAGAACGATAATCTCGACGCTCTCTCTAATGTAAGAGTTCAGACATTCAGAGCTCAGGTTAATGGAAATACAGGAATCTCCGAGTGAGTTTAAAACAAAGCGTGAACGGTGAATTTTGATAACTAAAGCTCTGTGTTACAATTTTGAGGTTAAAAAAACTGTTCTCATTTTGATTCCCGTTGAACAACTCTCTACAACAAAGCTACATGTTCTATTATAGGTTTTATTTTTCTAAATGTGTACTACTATTTCCAAAAATACGAAACTCAAAAGGATATTAATTTTTTTCCTGCATGGCATAGTTTGCTGTCATTTTCTATACCTATTTTAAGGAGTTTTTGTGGGCCAAAAATATGATGCAGCCATTTGTAGAAATCGTGTGTAGTAAAGGTTTGGCAAGTAAGTGCTTTCTTTCCGCTGCGAGTTTTAGAGCATATCGTATACAAAAATGTTAAGCAATTAGGGGAAAAATTAGGAACTTATTCCCTTTTTCAATATATATGAGGGTTTTCTTTTTTTTATGAGGTAGTAGGTACGCGTTTCTATTCAAATTGCATACCAGACCGGTAGAGCAGAAACTTTGCCTCTCATGTCAAACGCTAGCCTCCATCAACATCGTTTACCCACTCCAGTGCCCCTCGTTTAATTAATCTTGGCCCAGCGCGAGTGCACACGCACACAGAAATACATGGATACACACATGAGAACAGAACCCACAAAAAGTGTTCCTCTTTGGATTTCAAGCCCTACTTGCAGAACAGGTGTGCATACATCGAATTCCAACTCCCTTACTTTAGAGATATTAGAGATTTTTCCACAAGCTTTTTGTGTATGGGTATTAAACTAGCTGCTGTGCCCATATACTGCTGAAGACGCTTGTCACCATGCAGACTTAAAGTTTGGAGCTCAGGTTCCTCCTAATTAAAAATCTAACAAAGAAACAAAAAAGAAAGAAAGAAAGAAAGAAAAGATAAAAAGGGCAAATTAAGGCATTACCTCCTGTCAACACGCAGTGAAACCATACATTCTGTGGAACATGACCATTAATTTTAATTAAGGAAATTAAACATATTTTATTATACTTTTCAACAAACGGTTGCAGCGGCGAATAGGCTGTTATACTTAAGCAATTACTGTCTGCAGGAGCTAACACTAGCAAAGGAAAATATTCGAAAAGACTTTGAAAGTAACAATGGTTCCATAATATTAAACAAAGAATTTTGATTATTTGTTGGAATACAAAAATTAAAAAATCGAATCACCGAAAATGCTACGATATGATATTTGACGAGATTACAGCTTTGTTTATCTGCACAATTAGGTACAATTATTCAGAAGACCATATTATACATGAATGCTCCTTTGAACTTGCAAGTTATATTATCCCTGTTTAACTATTAAACAACATAGATAATTTATTCTTCTTTCAAATAAAATTTTGCTAGTTATTATTCTTTTACCTATTGTCTTTATAATTATTTATTATATAAATTTTAATTGGACTTCATGTTATTATTGGAACTACATTCTTGATCACATGTCTATTTCCAATAACTTATAAACATTTCACGTCTAATCATCATTTTGGTTTCGAAGCAGCTGCGTGATATTGACATTTTGTAGACAGGTCAACTCTCAGCCTGGAATCAGTGATTCATTCATTTAAAACCACTGTATATACATAATTGTTAAATCATACTTTCAACCCTCGGCTCATTTTCGTTAAGCATTTCAAACTCAAGGAAAATAGGAGTATTACAATTTAAATATAATAAAAAATTAATAAAAACATAAGGATTACTAAATGAATTAAACATGCAACTGAGAGAGCATTCGAGTGTCATTGAGTGTTAGATAAACAGAACCCGACAAGGGAAAAGATGCATCAGGCCGCCAGGGGTACCTGTAGAGGCGGAGAAATGTTTCTGTTTATAATCTGCGTGTATAAGAGCATAAACTATAACGGCCTTGCCGGTCATGTGTTCATTACTTGGTTGGGCTGCGTTTATTTTGTCGAAGCTTGTATAACAATGCTAAGGCGGGCCAAAACGGAATTATGATGGTAAACTCAGGCTATTGAGCTATACAGTCAGAAAGTTTCAACAGAGAATAAAAGAAATATAAAAAAGAACTATAGCCTCTGTAGCTGTTACACACAGAAAATCGGAGTTTGAAGTCAAAGTTAGGCTATTACAGCACCGCCTACTTTAGGGGAAAAAGATACTCTTCCTTCATAACGATTCTAAAGATGCGCACGCCATAGTTTACCTGAAAGAGGTACATGTGGGCAGAAAACATGTAAAGCTTCTCTGATTTGTTCTTAATGATGCCGACTCTTGTATATAAGACTTTAAAAATGTTCTATATATAATTATTCAAGTATTTAGACAAGAAAATGTATCAATTACGTTTATTTGCTAGGTTTATTAAACGACACTGTATCCTCATTGCAGGTTAAGGCTATATTATTCTCAAACTTAATTATGTTGTTCTTAATGCTCTTTCAGCTTTTCCTATAAGACAGGGGAAAGTTTGGGAACACAATACAAACGTTTATTCCTAAAGAGTATGCAAAATGAGAAGCACACCTTTTTAAATGCAGGGATTCTTGGAAAGATTAAACATAAGATTTTGAATTGATTTCTAAAGCTCTGCACGTGTTTTAGTGTACTTCAGAGCGTTTGCAACAGATGTCAAACGTTTGAAATCCCATCTTCAGCAATAGCACTCGTATATTGCGATACAAGTGCGGTAAGTACAACTTTGGACAACGAGGGAGAGTTTAAAAATATGAGACGAAGTCGAGTTAGTTATGAGCAATGCTCACTGGCAACCAGGATTCTTAGTTGTGACACCACCTCATCTTTCTCTCCTGGGTTATCTGAGGCACAGAGTGTCAGTTATATGCCACGGAACTGTACTACAGGAGATGACGGCTGTCAGGCCCGCAATGCTCGAGCCTGTCGTTCATAACTTGACCAAGAGAATGAGGACATGTTTGCAATGAAATGGTGGACACGTTGACTCATTTGTTCAAGTTATGTTATATTAATTCTTAGAAACTGTTTCAAAATTTGAAGGTTTTGTAATTTTTTACCAAAACGTTTATTTATTATTCACAACAAGTAAATAAAATAACTTTGCTATGCCCTCTTCTTGTCCGTCTGCAATTAAAGGAAATGAATGATTCAGAAATCCCGAAAGTATTATGCAATGGACACCAAGTTTACAACTCCTCTACCGTTCCTCTTCCATCCTTGAGTTATTGATGCAACAGTTGCCGCCACCTGGCGTACGGATTCACTAACATTTGAACACTAAGGAATCGCCAGTCAGCACTGACATCACATCCTGTCCAACATGTTGGATAACAGGTCAAAATAAAATCAACAATGTTTGAGGCTGTCTTTCACTACTTGATCTAGAGAGCGAGGACATGCTTTCAACGGAATAGAGAACATGCGCTATATTAATTATTAGAAAGTGTTTCAGAATTTGAGAGCATTTTTGTTTTTTGCAGAAAATTTAATTTACTATTCAAAACATGTAAAATACTTATTTTGTTATCTTCTCTGCCTGCCACTCTGCAACTATATACGAGGGTGATACTGAAAAGTTTTAGAATGTCACGTTCCCAAAAACAAATTTAATTTATTTATATTTGGCAGCTACTTTCTAATGTTTTGCGAGTTGATTGCCGTGTAGTTTGTTCGATTTTCTCTAATAGTTTGTTGATTATCAACATTTAAACATTTGTGTTCACCCAAAAATGAATTTGAATAGAGAACATCTCCAAGCTACGATTTTTTACGAATTTAAATCGTCATTAACGCCTAAACAATGTGAACATATGCTTAGAAATACATTTAGTGAAGAAGCCCCAATTAAGCAGCAATTTATAATTGGTACATCGAATTCAAGAGAGATCGGTTTTTTCTTAGTGATGCATTTTGTGAAGGACATCCAAGAACTATTGTTACTGATGAAAATATTGCTGCTGTTCGAGCAATGTTTGCAGAAGATCAGTGGACATCCTATGAATTTATTCGGCCGACATTGGGCATTGGTATGAGTCAAATCCAAAACATATTACATTAACAGACGTGACAAAATGTTGTCTATGGATTCCATGTAAACTGATTCCCGATCAACAAACAAAAACGCATTGATTGGTGCAGAAAAACTCTGGCACTTTAATACCGTTACTGGTGATGAATCTGGATTTATTACTATGATCGTGAAAAAAAGTCAATCAGCTCAATGGGTCTTCCTAAGCCTACAAAAATCCGACGAATTTGCAGTGCTGTAAGAAGATGGTTGATAATTTTTTTCTAAAACGGATCATATTGCTACTATAGCATTAGAAGATAGACCTACCGGTACTGCCAATTGGTACACAAATGTCTGTTTACCTCAAAGTTTTGAAAAAGTTCGTGAAAAACGGCCAAAAGGAAAAAATAATGTCTCACATTGCAGCGCATCGTCGCAGAACTAACAACTGAGCATCTGGATGCCCTAAATGTTAGCACCTTGGACCCTCCACCATTCAGTCCTGACCCAGCACCTTGTGATTTCCTTTTGTTTCCAAAAACTAAAGATAAAATGCGTGGAATCACTATTTCGTCATGAGAAGAATCAGTGGAACATTATAAAAACAATTTCTGAAGTGATTCAGGAAGAGGGGCATCATGACTTTAGGGACTGGTTTCATTAAATGCAAAAATATATTAATGTTAATGGGGAATATTCTGAAAAAGAATAAATTCATTTAAATTTTTTAAACCAAACCCTTGTTTGATTTTCTAAAAATTTTCAGTGTAGCCATCATAACATTAATACTTCAGAAAACCCTAAAATATCCTGGAATGAAGCTCAAGTTTCGAGCTCTCTTCTTCCACCTGTTATGCAGCAGTTGCGGCTATCTGGCGTACGATTCATTAACATTTGAAGACTAAATTGCCAGTCAGCGCAGACTGCTGCACAACGGAACAAAATAAAACGAACACTCGGCAGATAAGTAGTAAAAAAAGCTAGTAAACGATGGTGATTAGAGAAAGGATATGAGCGTAACACATTTTTTTCCATTTCAGTGGCTAATTACATACTAAATGTAAAGATGGATAAATGGTAGGTTAATACAAAAATACATGTTTAGTAATAACATTAAACATAATTCAAAATGGTCAAATTACGCTACGTTAAGCGAAGGTCTTACCGGAGCAAGAGTCAAAGACTATGCTCCCCTCTAATACAGGGGGAAGGCGTCAACTGAGTGACTCTCCTCCCCGTGGGATTTCCCACGAGGCCAATACCTAGAGTCTAAAGAGCTCCCCCGCCCGCTTACGCGAGGGTGGAAGTGGGTACACCACTTACGCGTGGCATCTATAGGGATGACTACCAATAAGCTCGATAGGGCCGACAGCAACTAGTTTACTGTCTAACGGCTATGCAGGGCGGTACCGGAGGAGCATAAGGTGTCTCACAACCCCGCCTGTACGGAATCCCGCACAGACGTACCAATCTCGCATAGGTAACACTCCCCGCCGAGTCCAACGCAATCCAAGCGACCCCATGCGGATAGGGCTCGGACGTTTGACCCAGCGTACTTCTAGTAACGTCAGAAGTAACCACCCTTACGGGAGTCAAATTGGGCTAGTCGTACTACATGGCAATGCTATATCAGTTTATAGCATGCATAACACTGAGCTGGAATATGCGCAAGTCATGGAAGTGCAAAAACTATTGGTAGAACTTTACATAGCACTTTGTAAACAAATTAAACAATCGATAACGCCACGGTGATTTCTCAACTTTGAATCAGTTCCAGAAAATTGAAAAGAAGCACTAACAATACACTTCAAACCACTTTTACAAAAATGTATATATTTGTTTTGCTAAATGTATAAATTATTATTTCAGAACAATAAAATTTATTTATTTAATCTAATTATGATAAACCTTATGTTATGGATGCAGATATACTCCGATGATATAGATTCCTTGAGTGCCTTTTTCCTCAGTTTGTTTCCTTTTTGTATCTCCTGTGTATTTGAATACAGTGCATTGCAACCTATATACAAAATTATTTAACTGATATAATGAATGGATATATTAGGAAACTTTATCCCAATTAAATAAAACGCAATTTGTGGACGCATAATTTACGTTCCTATATTTGTTTACTTTTTTCTCCAAATTATTACACCAGGATACAGCATGTTATATTTTTGTCTAAAGTAAGACAAATATTGTGCTAATAAACTATTTTCTGTATTCGGCGTGTATCATCTTCAATGTTACATGTAAATACACCTAGAAGTAGAACAAAGGTGTTCACATAGTCCTAACATCATGTCTTGACAACAGTAGATATTGTACTTCCAGGTCATTACTTAATACTCTGCTCAAATATACATTTAAGCTAAATGAAAAAGGCAAGAAAACGCTTTATCAGGCGTAACAACACATTGTAGTTGATCATGGACACGCATTATTATCAGTGAGTATTTATTTCCGTGTAGGTCTAACGTTTCTCCATTAAATGTAGGTTAGAAGAACAGAAGAGTGTTGAAGAATAACTAGAGTGGTTTAGAGATTTTCAAAAATAAAAATTCTAATAACAACAAAAATAGCTTTGCTTAAAACTAATTAATTAACCTGAGGCCCTTAAGTAAAGGTAGTCCGAAGGTTTCAAATTCTATGCAAATGTTTGTAATCGAGAATAGCAGAAATTGTGAACTATAGATAGCTTTTTGTTCGGGGGGGTATATCAATGTAAACATCAGCAAAAATGAACATTTTTATTCATATTCAAATTAATGTGTATACAACCTACCACAAGAAACATCTAATTTAATAGGTTCACACCACTTTCTTCATCCATGACAAATTCATATACGAGGGGCGTCCAATAAGTAAGTTTCCCTATTTTATAAAAACCATTACACACAATTGATCATGTTGTATTAATTTTATTTATATTGTACAATCCTTCTGTTACTTTTCTACATAGTCAACATGTTTTTCCAAGTATTTTTGGGGACGTGACACAAGTTTTTTCCAAGTCAATGTTGTACCAAGTCGGGTCCTGTGCTCGCAACCAGCTGTTCACTGATTTGACTTCATCATTGGTGTTAAAAGTGCTTACCTTTGAATCGGAGGAACATGTAAAAATCACTTGGGGCAAGCTCCGGTGAATACGGAGGATACGAGAAAATTTCCAAGTTGAATCTTGACCCAGGCGGAGCTCAGAAGATTCAACTGGGAAGTTTTTTCGCATCCTCCATATTCACCAAATCTTTTCCCAAGTGATTTGCACATGTTCCCCTGCCAGAAAGGTCACCTTGTAGGTAAGCACTTTAACGCCGTGATGAAGATGAATCAGAAGTGAGCCAGAAGTCGGGTCCTTTGCTCGTAACCAGCTGTTCACTTCTGACTGATCTTCGTCACGGTGTTAAAGTGCTTATCTCCAAGATGACCTTTCAGTCAGGGAAACACCGATGATTAAGTCAAATCAGTGAACAGCTGGTGGCGAGCACAGAACCCGACCTGGTACAACACTGACTTGGAAACATTTGTGTCACGTCCCCAAAAATTCTTGGAAAAACATGCTGACTATGTAGAAACGTAACAGAAGGATTGTAAAATATAAATAAAATTAATTCAACATGATCATTTGTGTGTAATGTTTTTTTTATAAAACAGGGGACTAACTTATTGGGCGACCCTCCTATATAAAACATAGGTATAAAATATATTCACTGTATATAAATATTTTTTTCGCTTAAGTATTATTTTATATTAAGCAAACAGTGCTTGCCTACAATTTTACAACACAGCACTCAAATGCACATTATGCTATAAAGCTCTCTCAATGGACAGAAAGAGAGAAAAAATAAAGAACAGCAAGCTTTCAAGCATGTTCAAGTAGAATTTGGGAAAAGTGAAAACTTGCAAAACGGAATATTTCGAAAACAGCTGACACTACCCACAAGTTGGACAGAAACTGTGTTTTTTAATGAGCTCGAAAGTTTTACTTCAGTAAATTTTTGCAATTTCTTAGTTATGCAAAATTATATCAAACAAAGGAATTCACAGGTTATTTACAGAAAATTCTAGGTATGCATGCTAGTATCTTAAAGTTATAGTATTTTCAACAAATTTGTTAACACAGAAATTTTAACGAAATAAAAGAAATAACTGAAAATTTCCCATGCATTTTGGTTTGGGGCATTTTATTTATTTTTTAAATCCCCGTCTTCCATCCTTCGTGTTTTACCCGCTTTTCGTTTTGGAGTAATGCTTTTCAAGATATAAACACGCGGTCGTTTTTATAAAAATAGTTATTACATCACGACGTTGTCCAATCATTCTTCTACAAATTATTCTTACAAAACATTATTCTTTTACCTAATTTTAATAAAGCTAATTACGATTGAAGAAATTCGCTTCATTACACATTGCGTTTTAGTACAACTGGGATACAGAAGGCTGAGAGAATAGTCAATCTATAAAAAGAGGAACGCTATGTGATGGTTTTGAAATGTCACTTTTTGAATGACCAAAAGAAACAAACGAATGGCGGCTTAGCACTTCAAAAATTGATGCGGTATTAATGTTGTAATGTGTTGCCATTATTATAGCACCACGTTTGGAAGCCAATTTGCAACGGTATTACAAATAATGTTGATGCTTGTGATGTTTATGCATGTATGTTTACTTCACGCGTTGCCATCTTGTGACGTCACTCCTTTTTCTGGTTCGTAGCTCCCTCTGGCGTAGCAATTTGCATCAGTTTTGAAATAATTCACTTTAAATGTTCTCCGGCTAGCTATTTAGGTAGACATTTAACTCTTGCAGGGTGTGAATCGGAAAGAAATCTTTTATTCAGAAATGATACTGATGAAGAAATTGTTTTTATAACTTTTATTGCCAAACACGTTCACTAACACTTTTTACATATTGAATCTGGATACTCGCCAAACTGAAACTGTTTGTAATAACTTCTTATTTATCACTTTTAACTCGAGTACTTCAACTTTGTGTATTTTTTTAAATGTATAATACTTTATAATAATTCTCGTGTAAATTGACGAAATGAAGGACTGGCTGACGATGTGTAGTGTACACGAAATTTTGATGAACTGAACGGCCGACGTGTAGTGTGTTGAGAATTCCGTTGAACTGGGGGACAAGCTACCTCGGGCCTGGCTTATTTATACGCTTGCCTTAAGATACGCCTAAAGATTATAAATGAACTGCTATTGGCTAATAAAACGCGCCAACATTAGCGTCTATTTTACTATCCAATGAAAACCACTAATACATATTGCTTTAGGAAATGTTCTAGAAGCTTCTAAACGGAAAAAACGCGCGAAACATTACGTAACTTCCTGGTTCCCGGTAATGATAAACAACTCACCCCTTTGCTGCATTATTGCGTTATTATTGACAGTTTCAGTAAAGCTGTATATTATTATTTACCAATAATAATTACAATTAATAAACCTCTGAAATCAATGTCACATAAAAATACATATTCATATTACTATCATTAATTACATCTGAGTAATTTGTGATACAAATTACCGTATCATATGCCCCACTAGAAACATAATTATAAATATTTATAACTTGTTTAGAAATTTTAAAATTGTGTTTTTAGTCTCCTAAATCTTGGAACACACGCTATCACTTTCACTTAACACTTCACACGCATTTAACACACGACATATGTTTTCTTTATTATCTCGCCACTACTTACTGGCTTTGGTTTAATTAATTTAGATATCAATCTGACATCACAAACTTTTTTATAGCAAATACTTTACCCTAAATTATTTAATTACTGTTTCAAAATTGTTTACTCTCTTACATTGTTGACAAAAATTTATACATTTAAGATTTTTGTAATTATTACACATATTTACCAAAATATTCACCCTCTACACAAATATTTACATCTCTTAAATCTAGACAATGTTTCACCTTTTCTGTTTGCTACATAAGTATTTGTTTTTTTTTATTATTATTATTTACCAATTTTTGTGATTTTGTACTTTATCTTAACAATACTCTTGTAATAGTATTTATGTACTTTACTTTAATATAACATCAGGCTTTATTTCACATGTTCAGTTACTAATAAAATGTTATTTTCCTCTCAAACAGTTAGTCATGACCACAATTTATTTCTCCATTCACATGACGTACATTTTTATTTAACCCTCTTACGTTCCAATACATTGCTCTGCATTTCGCCTTTAACTATCCATCATTTACTATTTATCATCTTTGTCTTTTATTTCACCATGATCTTCATGGTTGTA